>CM057096.1:3695595-6095595 GCA_029959045.1 Taenioides sp. WSHXM2023 | reverse complement strand
ATTTTTTGCTCCACTATCTGTACTTTTACTTCCACCATTGCAGCTAACCATAAGGAGGGTTCGAATAAGGCCCAGAAGAGATCACTAGATTACACAAACATTCATGGATGACATAAAACAGGCATATTTTTAAAGAGGGAACAACATTATAACATGGTAAGCTCCAAAGAGTCACATCATACCCCCTCTTTAAGGCTAAAATAACAATAAAATCACTTTTCTAATGAGTACTTCTTTGCATTAATTGAACAAGAGGTAAAAACACAAATTGCACTTTTTCACTGACTAAACTGTAAATCTTTAAACAAAGCCTGAGATAACATAAGGTTTTCTATTATGGGACAGTCCCTGCAGATTTCCCTCCTACTGCTCAACCTATGTCTTGTATTTCCCAAGGGAGGCAGTTAAAAGGCGGATTAGACTGTCTTAGGTCCATAGGGACAAAGTACACATCAAAAATACTTCAGGGCCAATAATAATCCTTTGAAAAATACAAAATGGTGCAAACAGGTGGATAATCTGTATTGATCTCGTGCGTCACCCATTTGAAAGAAAGCTTCACTTCAGAAGTAGCTGCAGCTGGAGGATCTGCCTGGGTAATTTTTTTATTAGTGTTGTCACAATACTCAAACTAGATTTCAATATAGACTTCAATACCGATTTCGATACCACAAGGATAACAAAATCACTCAGAGTACTTTCTTTTATATTCCCATGTGGTTTTATATCTGTGTAATCCTCAGTGGTCCATGGGCGTATACTCGTCTATGTGCTCTTATACTTGTTCTGATGCAGCTCAAGATCATTCTAAAACTAGGAAAGGTTCATTTCTGTCTTGAATTTTGATACTAGTTCGATTAGTATCTGATTTTCAAATACTTTTGACAACCCTAGTTGCTATAGTGATTACCAATTTAAAAACAAGATATAATTTGAGTAAAAAAAAAAAAGCCTCAAAATGCTGTATATAACAGAAGGCTGAAACCCACAAATTGTTTTGGATTGAATGGGTAAACCAAAGGGAACTCATGTGAAAGCTCAGAACCTCACTGAGCTGCAGAGGCTGCACTAGCACTGATTCAGGTGCTGGTGTTTAGGTAGTGACCATTCAGAACCGAGAGAGGCACTTTAGGCTTAAAGTGGAACTAAACTAAATCAAGTTTTTTGGTCCTAAACTGTGTATATGGAGTTTTAATAGCATTGTCTGCTGGACATTTTAGTGCAAACTAGGTACATTTGCAGCTCTGTGGTCAAAAACATATAAAAGTGAGTATGTCATGGGTACTTCAGTTTCATGTATTTGGTGACATCACACAACACTGTCCTGACTACACCCGTATATGGCCACTGCTCTGTACGCCAGTGGTAATCTGTGATATGTGTAGGATTCGGCAGTGAAAAACAAATCTGCTACTTGCTACTTTGACCTGCAGCTATCCACAGGAGGGGCCTTCAGCTGCACGGCTCTTTGTTGCGATGCCGTTTATGGCGACATCAGCTCCCATTGGACACCACAGTTTTCTAATGTGGAAGTCAGCGGATTTGTTTCTTTTATTAAGTCGTTTTAGATGAATACTGTGGTTTAAAATGTCCAAATTCTAACATAATGATCCACGTGTCATAGATTATAACTATACAGCAGACAAAAGCACAATATGTCTTCTTTAAATATGGATCATGTTTATACGTCTGTAGAGCCCTTAGCCTGGACCATTATTGTAGAAGCGGGTGTTAGTGTACCACATTAGGCTTGTTTTGCAGCCGGGCTCCAGCAGAGTGAACGGGAAGAGTGCTTACAGACACATGTGAACTCAGGTCAGTGCAGAGACCAGAGCTGGTCTATAAGCAGAGAGGGGGAGGAGCTCTCACCTCACACTTCAGGTCATCTTGGAAATAGAAATGTGCTAAAACGTGCCACTAAATGTCTGGGTTGAGGTTTAAGTATTACATGAAAAATGAACCAAACAAGTCCTGTAAAATAAAAGGATAAGAGGAGAGAGACAGAGAGGAGAGATAGAGAGACAGTGACAGAGAGAGGGAGAGAGAAAGAGGGGGGTGGAGAAGAAAAGAGAGGGGTAGGTGTGAAGTAGAAAAGAGAGAGAAGAAGAAGAGGGAATGACAGAGAGAGGGAGAGAGAAAGACAAGGGGAGGGTGACAGAGAGAGGGAGTGAGATGAGGAGAGAAAGTAAGTAAGTCTTCATTAGAGTAAACACAGTGGGAGAGAGACACTGGGAGAAAAGGAAAAGAGAGAGAAGAAGAAGGAGAGGTAATGACAGAGAGAGGGAGTGAGAAAGAGAAGGAGAGGGTGACAGAGAGAGGGAAAAGTAACTAAGTCTTCATTAGAGTAAACCCAGTGGGAGAGAGGCACTGGGCTGTGTTCATATTCAGACTATTATTAGAATATTATACAGTCTGATGAACGCACACATTCTCTATCTCTATAATGCTTAGAAAGAGAAACTAAAATAGGAAATGAGCACGGGTGCGCTTCCAGCTCCATCGACTCTAGCTCAAAATTGACTTTACATGCAGGAATTCTCACCTCTTTCTCTGTAACTGCTGCTGTGAACCATCGTAGTACCTTGTTTTATATTACCACGTAAGCAAAAATATTTAGTCACATCATTAGTGTGTTCCCAGCTTGTTCAAATCATTTTCATTAAATTAGCTGATAGAGAACACCTCGTGCTTTTCGGAGTCAATCTAGTTAAGCAAAAACAAATAAAAGAGAAGAAGAAGAGAGAGCCAGGAGCGAGCAGCAGGAGCATGGCTTCACAAAGAGGAATCTGGCAGGAGAAGTGTTTCAAAGTGTAATTGCCGATTCCTCGTGCAGTCCTTAAACGCATCGCTCTGGCGTTTTCCCCAGACTTTAACAAAGAAGATAATGTAAGGAGCTCAGCCTGGTTTCTGGAACATTCATCAAATCTCTTTTAAATTTTAAGAGGGAGTATTAAGCGATATGGATTTTTGGAGCTTTCTAATATGTTATAACGTTGTTTCCTCATCAAAAACAAGCCTGAAGAGGTTTTAGATGCCATCCATGCATGTTTGAGTAATTTAGCGATCTCTTCCCAGGTCCTATTCAAACCCTCATTATGGTTAGCTGTATGAGCCTGTTTAAGCACAGCCATTTTTCATAAATATACAAAAAACAAACACAATGCAATGTGAGGTAGTTTCACCAGCAGGGTGCGCACTAATTTAGCATTTAGAATTTAGCATTTTCAAAACAACAAAAGATAACATGGTGATCTAAATATGTTGTGTTAGCAGTTAATACCACAGAGTACAATACTCCCTCTTTAACAGGAAAAAAACTGATTATTCAAAGCAGTGGATCTCAAGAGACCAAAGTCTGACGGGAGAGGTTCTGACAAATATTTAGAACTTATGTTCAGGCTCGGGTCGGACTCGGACACATCAGCGCATCAGCCGTTTCCTGTCTACAGCAAAACGACTCACTTTGAGACTCTTAAGTGTTCAAAAGATCAGAGCACTGCACTTTGAGTTTAGATACATGTCAAAAATGTGTTATTATTATTTGTGAAATGTGGTGCACTATTTCAGATAAATTATTTTTAAAGCATAAAAGATTGGCTATAATAAATAGCGGAACTTTTGTAGCATGTAACTTTTCTTATATAACTTTATGAGGAGGATCACCTACCTGTTTGTCTCCATGGAAATAAATGTTATCGCGTTACCTGGAATGTTCCCCAGTATGTTATTAAAGGTATCTATCGCCATGGAGACAAATGGGTGGCGTCACTAGCCTCAGTAATGGGTCAGATCTGTGGAGAGGTGACACGGCTCACAGTGAAGATGCATTTTTTTCCCTCCAATGGATTTTCTCCATGAACAGAAGGTTCAACAGTTACCATGGCGACACAAGCCACACATTAGCACGTTTTCAGGAACCTGTGATCAATGGTTTTATTTAGGTGTCAACAGAAAAGGTAAGAGTGACTATCTGAAACAGCTATAAGTTAGCTTACTTAAATGTTATCTTTCTGATCAGACTGTGTTAAAATAAAGCTCAAATTAAAGTCTAACAGTGCTTCAGACAGAGCAGTGCCTCTAGTTAGCGTCAGACCCCCAGGGTAATGTTGATAACATCAGCTGCAAAGTATCAATAATATTTAATACAGAGGGGGGGCAGATGAATATTGTTAAAATGCAGGTTGTAGCTGTAGTCATCCTGAAGAGTTCATGTCACTCTTCTGTAAACTTTTCATCCACTGTTTTCATTTGAATGGAGAAAATCTTTGCAGTATTTGTCTGTCAAAGGAAAGCTGTGTGTGTTTGTGAGTGTTTGGCCTCAGAGCTGCAGATGGATTTCAGTGTTTGGTTGGTTCTTTCCTCAGGCACTTCTGCACCAGGAGACTCAAGGTAAAACCAACAAAGTGACTCACGTTCCAGAGAGGTGGAGCAGAGAACAAAAGACTCACACACTCATGTGGGCTTTCCATCCTTACTGGGGATGTTACATGGACTTGTAATATGTTTCATCAAAATGTAAACACCAGTGATTTAATTTGTAAAAAGAAGAGTTTATGTAGGTATTACGAACAGATATTCCATACATTTGGTTTCAAACACAATTGTTTGTTGTGTAGACAACCTTTGGGGACCCCCTGAAGTGCCCCTGATGCCTCCAGGGGGCCCTGGACTGCACAAATGAAGCTTTAAGCATGGATTCTTTACCAAGAATACCAATGCAATGTAAATGCCCAATGAAATCAGCCATAAATAAAAAAGCAAAGCTCCTTACAGTGACGATGAGGCCGCGCTCCTGGAAGTACTTGACCAGGGGGATGGTGTTCTGCTTGAAGTTGGTGAGTCTGCGGTCGATGGCTTTGGGGTTGTCGTCAGGGCGACCCTGTTGCTCCGCCCTCTTCTGCAGCCTCTCCTTCAGGTGGTGGTTAGTGCAGGCCAAGAACACCACCAGGTCTGGAGTACAGATCTGTCAATAAAACACAAACAGAGGATATTATAGAATCTGAGGAGGCATGATTATGTTACACTGTGAAATGTGAATTCAAGGCTGCTTTCACATTCAATTTATTTGAGATACTAAATATTAAAATACTAAATACTAAAATTGGTATCAAAACTACATACTCATTTGAACAAGTACTGATACAGAAAAAAATCACATTAGGACGATTTTTTACTTTTCCTGAACAGTTTTAGAATGGTCTCAATCTATATCAGGACTATTATAAAAAGCAGATGATAATTTAAAAGAAGCACATTATGATTACTGTGGTATCAAAATGGAGTACCAAATATTTTGCTTGAAATCGAGTAACAACACAATTAACAACATAATAACACAATTTTACACATACACACACAAACTCCATCAAAACTGGGACTAAACTAAACAATATAATATAATAATAAGTGTACAACTGCCACTACTGTAACTGTTACCATGACCTTTTACCAAGATCTTGAATTCTAAAGAGATGGGTAGAGGAGCCAAAAATCGTACTTCAAAATAATATTACTCAAGTAGAAGTACAAAGTAGTAGTCCAAGAAATTACTCAAGTAAGAGTAAAAAAGTATTTAGGAAAGTAAGAGTGACTTAAAGAGTAATTGTCATGACAAAATCTGGTATTTTCAAAGGAAAGACACAAAAATGAGACAAACTAAATCATATCTGAAGTAGAGGTGCAAGAAACAAAGCTTTTGTCACTTTAGACTTACTCACAGTAGGGAGAGGAACCACAACTTTTACTCAAGTAAGAGTACTGTTACTTCAATAAAAATATCACTCAAGTAGGAGTAACAGTATGCTGCTAGAAAAGTACTCTGAAAAGTCCAATGTTTTCAAAAAGTGACTCAAGTAAATGCAAATTCTATTCTTTCCACTATACCACATTTAAGAAGATCTATGGAAGCCCTGCAAGGACATTTTTCTTGTTCCTATGTGTTCCTTGGGTGAGAGTAGATTAGTATTTTCTTTGTGGCCACCTGTTGGCTTAGTGCTGCCAGACTACAGGTGCTGCGAGTCCTCAGATTAGACTTTTTATTTATAGACCAACAGAGAGCTGGCCCTGTCATAGAGACCACAGTGTGCACAGACAATCACATGGATTATCTATGGAGAGCTAGAGAAGATATTTAAAGATATTTAAAGGATTGAATTGATTTGAAATTCCATAAACACGATATATCTGTGTCCCTAAATATGAGGTAAACACGACGATTGTAATGCTGATTTATTCTTAATGACCAAAACATTGGACATGATGGACAAGTTGTTTTTGTTTCCGAGTTCTCAAGAAATCAGAAAACAGAATGAGGCTCACACGAGTCTCTCATTTGGGTTGCCAGTTTCAATCTTGTAATTCAGTCGGTTTAAACCTTAAAATGCCTCTGTCTGATCAGGATCATGACTACCTAAACCCCAGCACCTGCAGCCAACCATTAAATCAACTGTATCAGGTTTTCTTCCATGTATTTGAGCAAAAAATGTGTCTTATCTGATCAGGAAGTGCACGGTTGGCTAGTTGCAAATCTCTTTCTCAGTAAAAGTGCTTATAAACACATTGCAGTGAATTATTAGGAAGCTTAAGTTAAGATAACTTTGGATCAATGCAAACAATTTCAGTTTTTCACATTTTTAAGATAGTAAAAATCAGGTACAGTGTCTTTAAACAGTGCTAGTGCAGCCTCTGCCGCTCAATGACTCAATTCTGGAAGTTCTGAGCTTTCACATGTGGCATGGCCGGTCTGCATTGCCTGAGATCAGAATACACAATTCTACAACACTAAAGATGTGAGTCTGGTCACCACTAAATCTCCCAGAGTTCAGATGAGCATGACTGACAGGGGGATTAGCCAGTCAGGGACACACATGGTCCATTGTTTTGATATGGACATAGCAGAACAAATCTTGCTGCTGAAAAAAAAAAAAATCACAGTGAACTGAAAAACGTTTTTGCAGAATCATTGAGCGAAGCACTAAAGTCTGTTCATTTGGGGTGAGAGAAATGTATTTTGTTTGTAAGCCTGGTTTACTCTCCATGAACATAGAAAGGTTTAATACTGTGAAACATCCCAGACATTCCACACAAAGCAATAATATCCACCAGAAAAGTTACACAATACACCTTTAAGACACTTGCAACTCAGGTCCAGATATGATTTCAGTTCCTTGATATAGCAGAACTACTGGAAACCACTCAATGAATCTGACACATTAAACTGTCTCTAAGATGGTCATGATTGTAGCACAGATTCGGAGGGTGAGGAGATGGACAGCTTGTCATCCTTCAAGGCCTCACAGCACGGCTCATTCTGACAGATTGTGTGCAAAACGCTACAATTACAGCGCCGCAATAGAGAGAAGAGAGAAGGATGGATTACTGGAGTCGCTCACACATAACTCCACATAATCAGGACCAACACAAGCCAGCGAGAGGTTTACAGCAGCTTTTAATGAGGGGGAGGTTTCTTTGGTTTAACAAGCGCCATTTAGCAGCCATTTTATGGTCAGGACCCTGCCGAAGCACAGAAGTAACTGTAGAGAAGAAGTTCGAAAAGGTACCACAGAGCACAGAATGAAATGGCTTGTTCAAGTTTTTGTAAGGGACCACTTTTTAGTGAATGGTTTAGGAAATCTGTGAAAATGCTGCAAGATGGATTTTATTTGAGCTATCCACCGTAATATCAATTTTGCCTTAAGGAGGAAGTGTTTTACTTCTATGGGGTATTGAAGCTGTGAGTCACTCCCCCTTCAGAGCACTGTCACAACACAATCAGCGTGTATTCTAGTTCAGCCCTGGAATTGCGCCTCTCTAGTGAATTAAAGGTAAAAGGTAGCTGTTAACTTGAAAACTACAGCTTCATGACATCACAAGGTGGAACAGAGCATTTTGAGCTTTGTGTAGACAGACTAATAATAAAGATACTAGTAAAATACATTCTGGGTATGTTTTTGAGGAAGTAACAGCATTATAACATGGCTTAAACCTCACAAGAGTCCGTTTTGGGCAATATAGGACTGACGCAAGGTCTGTACTGTTTATGTTTTCAGGTAAATAATATTGAAATCCATTTTTCTTTGAGTAGAAAACTCATTTGGTGTAAATCCATTAGACGGGTGTATTAGAGAAACAGAGATAAACACAAACTGGCCTCTCAGTGAAGGTCAGACAGCGCACAGGCTCTAATGCAGCTGACACAGACCAGACTCCAGACCTCGTATGACACATGAGGACCACACTACCACCGAGAGAGAAACTATGGTCCCACTGGACACACTGGAGATGAGAACCTACAACCACAGACTGTATAAAGGCGTAGACTAAGGGAACATTTTAAGACCAAAATGAGGAGCCTGACAGCAGCAGTTACAGAGAGAGGGGAAATGTTCATTACTGTTCTGTGAATGTGGCTTTTTTTAGTATCGATACCTGCTATATATCTAGTTTTTATACTAGTTTAAAGGTGCACTGTAACTTTTCTGGTGGAGAGTCCGTCAAAAGCTTTTCTCCATGGCGATGCTATTGCTTTGTCTGGCATGTTTCACAGTATGGCATTAAACCTTTCTATCTCCATGGAGACCAAACCAGACCAAGTTACTAAGTACTTCTGAGCTATAAAACCATCTGCAATTGAATAAATGTGAGGTAGAGCTGTTTAATGTCATACTGTGGAACATTCTAAGAAGAGCAACAACATAACCATGGAAACAAGAAGGTGAAGGAACCCCAACCAACAAGTTACACAGTGCACCTTTCAGATCAATTTAAATCTATTCAAGAAAGGTCCATTTCTGTCCTGTGAATGTGACATTTCTAGTATCGATACCAGCACAAATGAGTATCTAGTTTCGATACTAGTTTAAGTATCGATTAATATCAGATTTTCGATACTTTTGACACTTTTAACTTTACACTACACTGCTTACAACCTGATGACAAGAAGACAACCCAAAGTTACCCTGTACTCGTAGTTAATCCTCTGTCATCTCGCCTCTTCCCGCGCTACAAACCCGTACATTTGGCCCTTCCAGCTTCTCCCTGACGAGTTTCTCACTTTGCATTCAATCAGAGCGGGGCCAAAAATAGTTGCCACGGTGATATTTATCAGAGAGCTCAAAGCCGAGACCGCACTGCCAGTCGGGGAAGCCAAATTCAGTTTCCATGGCGACGCGGTGGCCTAGATTCTCCCGCAGCTTGTTTTATTACAACACGGAAATGGCCACTTGATACAGATTGTGTTGATACTTGTGTTATGATGTAATTTAGGGACAGGGGAAAGCGCTGATGGGGTGCGCTCATTCAAACAAGTTATTATTTTGAATTGGATTGATTTATTAGTTAGGAATACTGCACTGATTGGGGGATAGAACTGAGGATATGACAAATTAAAGGTCCTATATTACGCAAAAGTCAGATTTAAGGCATGTTTTAATGTTGTTCCTCCTCATAAACATACCCAGAGTTGTGTTTTGTTTCATTCACACATGTCTGAGTGACCTTTTATTATTAGTCTGTCTACATCTCCAAAGCTCAAAACGCTCTGTTCCACCTTGTGATGTCATGTAGTGGTAGTTTTAAAGTTAATAGCTACTTTTTTTTACCTTTGGTTCAGTAGAAATTGGAAATTCCAGAGCTGAAATTATCCAAATGATTCTAATGAAGGTATTAGGAGTTTAAAAACACAGTGCAGCACTTCCTGTACCACATGACATCACAAGGTGGAGCAGAGTGTTTTCTGTTTGAGACAATATCTCATCTTAATTATGCAGGGTTTGTGTGTTAAACGTGTGAATGAAACAAAACACAACACCAGGTATGTTTTGAATGAGGAAACATTATATTACATTACATTATAACAGATCAGAAAATAGAATAATATGTGCACTTTTAAGGAAATATGTGGAGACTCTTTGTTGATCATTTCCAGCTGCAATCCTTGAAAAAATGACGTAAAAATACATGAAATAATGACACTATGGGCCTCAGTTAGCATTCCAGGAGCTAAACTTCAAGTATAAACTGAAAAACAGCCTGCGCAATTTACGAGCGTGTTGCACATGATTTACTTTTTCCAGGTGCGAGTATTATTTCTGCTGCAAAACTGTTACGTAAATGAGTGGATACAGCTTTTGTGGGCCGTTGAATTGTGAAATCTTGTTGCAAGTTTGCCCCAACATCAGGGCCTATTTTATTTCTATGGGATATTTACTGCTAAAACTAAACATATTCCGATCACCATGTTAGTTTTTATTGTTTTAAATAGGTTATACAATTTTTGCTCCCCGAGTCAAGTCACTCCCCTTAAGTTACTCTTATTTGAGTAGTACTTTCCCAAAATTAGAGATGCAGCTTTTTCAGTTTCAATACCGATTTTGATACTGATTCCATTTATATGCTGATACAAGATATCGGCTGAACTGATATTTAAAAGCTGATATTGTGTATTATACAAAATGCAACAAGTATTCAGCTTTAAGTAGCTCTTGTATTCTTTTGTTCCGGTTGAAGTACTCGTATTAGCATGTATGTTGTGTATTATTTCCAGCCTGTACACACACTGCAGTAGCACATGACACTAGCTCCATCTGTCTGGATAAACCCGGCCGCTCTGGGGTCACTTCCTCTACACTTCCTCTCGCCAACTCACACTCTCGCTCCACGCAAATGTCGCTAACTGGTTTCTACACAAGAATATTCTAGTCCTGGTTTAGTCCTGGTTAAATCCTGGTTTAGTAATAGCTGAGTCCTGGTTTAGGCCAGGTTTAGTCCAGGTTTTTGGAGCTGGTCTCTTCTTTCAGTATGATTTTGGACCATATAAATGTGACCTGGTTTAGACTTGGTTTTTGTTTAGTCCTGTTTTAGACCTGGTTTAGTCCTGATTCAGTCCAATGCAGAGATTAAAGTATGAATAATAATTATTATTATACCATAGTCCTAGTTTATAATGTTTCTTGGTTTAGTCCAGGTTTAGTTCCAGTTTAGACCAGGTTTAGTCCTGCTTTTGTCCTGAATTAGACCTGCTTTAGTACTGGTTTAGACCAACACTGGTTAGGTTCTGGTTAGGTAGTATTGGTTTAGTCCTGGATTAGACTGGTTTAGTTCTGATTTAGCCCTGGTTTAGTCCTGGTTTAGTCCTGTTTAGACTCATTTTGGTCCTGGTTTAGATGGTTTAGTCCTGGATTAAATCTGGTTTCATCCTGTTTAAGCCTGGTTTAATAGGTTTAGACCTGTTTTGGTTTTATATTAGACCTGGTTCAGTCCTGATTTAGAAATGGTTTAGACCTGGTTTAGTCTTGTTTTAGTCAGGACTTTTAAGAGCACATTTTGACATTGTTTTTCTAGTTTTCAGTCCTAGTTTAGTCCTGAGTTACTGGACCAGTTGAGTCCTGACAGTCAAATGCAGTCACTTCATAGACACATTAGTGTATTCTTAAACAGTACTTCAGATGTTTTTCAAGACAGCCTGGGGCGCTGCACTCGTCTCTCAGCCACTCGCTCAAATAAAAGCATGTCATTTTACACTCCAGCACTTTCCCCTCAGAGCCTCAAGTGGACTCAAACTGAGAACCACATGGAACCACTAAAACTTTGCCTTATTTCTCTTGCAGAATTGGCTGATAGTCGCAGAATAAGAAAAAAAGTATTATTTTTCATGTATTTTTACACAATCCCTTTAATTCAATCAGCGTTGGCTTAGTGAGCACTCAAAATACAATCTTATTAAGACCTGTACGCATTAGCAGAGTTTAAGGGGAGGCAGGAGTGGCAATGCCTACACAAATCTGTCACCTCTCCACAGATCTGACCTGTAACTTGGAATGCTTTGGTCTCCATGAAGATAGAAAGGTTTAATACCATACTGCGAAACATTCCAGACAAAGTGATAACATCCCCATGGAGAAAAGCATTTGAATGACCCTCCACCAGAAAATGTACCTTTAAATTAAGACAATTTCACTTTATTTGTGTTTTTCTGAATTCAAGCAATATTAGATTTTAT
The DNA here is from genome assembly GCA_029959045.1 of Taenioides sp. WSHXM2023. Classification (NCBI taxonomy): domain Eukaryota; kingdom Metazoa; phylum Chordata; class Actinopteri; order Gobiiformes; family Gobiidae; genus Taenioides; species Taenioides sp. WSHXM2023. The sequence goes on along the minus strand of CM057096.1, from coordinate 6,083,597 downwards.
TCCTTAATTTAATGTTTGTTTGGGGTTTTTTTTTTGGTGTCTTAAGTGTAGCAAAGACATATTTTAAGTTCAAAAAGTCTTGTTCCATTGGTAGATAATTTTACTTCAAGTGAAATTTACTCAAATCATGAAAAAAACATTCTTAACTCAAGTAATCATAACATAGATTTTAATTTTTGCAGTGTGATGACTTAAAGGTGCATTGTGTAACTTTTCTGGTGGCGGGTCCATCAAATACTTTTCTCCATGGAGATGTTAGTGCTTTGCCTGGAATGTTTCACAGTATGGAATTAAACCTTTCTATCATCATGGAGACCAAACTAAACCAAGTTACAGGTCAGATCTGTGGAGAGGCGACCCCACTCACAGTCATACTGCCTGTTTTTCTAGGTATTTTTGAGCTTTAAAACCACCTGTAATTGAATAAATGTAAAGTAGAGCTGCTTAATGTCATACTGTGGAACATTCCAGACAGAGCAATGACTTATCCATAGAAGCAAGCAGGAGATGGACTCCCAACTAAAGTTACACAATGCACTGGGAGAATACACTGGCAGAGTTTGTGACCGTCTTTCGTCTGGTTATTAGTGTCCAAGCGGTTTTATGCATGTTCTTGGTATATTTAGATACTTCCCAACACTGACTGCAAATATATTCCAAGTTATCCGCTTTATTGCCTCCTATAGGGAATTCTGTGTATATTCTACATTTGAGCGATCCTTGAGTCCCACTGGATTGAACCCGTCTGGAGCAATCATTTCTATATGTTCTCTTTTTCCAGTCCCAGTCCAACCAAAGCCCTCCTGACTGACAGCCCCATGTAGCTCACAGGTGCACAGGCCAGTGTGAGAGATAAAACCTCTCTGTGGAGAATATCAGCCGTCCTGGGATCAGCTCATTCACACCTCTTTAAATGTCCATGTGATGTTCTAAAGGCCAGAACCGCGGGATAGAGAGAGGGAGGAGAGGGAGGGAGTAGGAGAGAGAGGAGGAGAGACAAGAGAGGAGAGAGACTAGAAAAAGTCTTCTTTAACAGGGGGAGGAGAGGTGGGGAGAGGAGAGGGAGGGAGTAGGAGAGACGAGAGAGGAGAGAGACTAGAAAAACCATAATATGTCTTCTTTAACGGGGGAGGAGGAGAGGGAGGAGAGGGAGGGGACAGGAAGGAGTGAGAGGAGAGAGAGAAGGAGGAGGAGAGGGAGGAGAGAGAGGGAGGAGGAGAGCAAGGAGAGAGAGGAGAGAGAGGGATGAGGAAAGGGAAGAAGAAAGGGAAGAGAGGGAGGAGGAGAGGGATGAGGAGGGGGAGGAGGAGAGGGAAGAGAGGGAGAAGGAGGAGGAGAGGGAAGAGAGCAAGGAGAGAGAGGAGAGAGAGATGGAGTGAGAGGAGGAGAGGGATGAGAGCGAGAGAGAGAGGAATGAGGAGAGGGAAGAGGAGAGGGAGGGGAAGGAGGAGAGGGAAGAGAGAAGAGTGGGAGGAGAGCAAGGAGAGAGGAGAGTAAGGAAAGCGAGAAGAGGGATGAGGAGTGGGAGATGGAGAGAGAGGAGAGGGAGGAGAGCGAGGAGAGAGAAAAGAGCGAGGAGAAAGGGATGAGAAGAGGGAGGAGGAGAGGTGCGTTCGAGTCCAGTGGGAATAGTTAGACACGCTGCTTTGGTACCAAGGGATCCTGGTACGTTGTAAGTCGTGGGTCTGGTTCTCCATGGGATTTGAGAAAGAATAAAGAGAAAATGGGTTTAACACAGCGGGAGGGAAATGGTCTTAGGACGATGGACATTTTAAGAGTCTCTGAGGAGTTGCCAGCTGAGAATATAAGAATAACATATACTGTACTCCACACATGACACAGTTAACAGTGGTTCAGTAGTTGCCCACAAACCCAGTGGTTAGAGGTTCAGGCCCTGCACAACCAGCACATACAAGTGTAGTGTCCTTAGTAGAGCTGTTTAACAATAAAAAAAAATAAAACAAAAATCACACCTTTGAAATTTGAAGACATATTGTGCTTGTGTCTGCTGTATAGTTATAATCTATGGCACCTGTGGATCAATGTGGTCAATGTGCACATTTGCACCAAAATGACCACACAACGCTGCCGAATCTTATGTGTATCACCCATTAAGAAAATACAATTGGAGTAAGAACAGAGCAGGAGGCATGTACCGGGGTGGAGATGAAAACGGGGGTTGATAGGAGCAATGATGTCTGGAATACAGGAGAATAAAGATTACTTAAACATGTATGAATCACTCTGAATACAAGGGGATACACAACTATAATGTGGTTAAAAGCTGCAAATAATCAATTTTGCAGCTTTAAAGCCAAGATGCTGTAAAGTCTATTGTGAGCGCTCGTCAATGTGGAAATAAGCATCGAACGCAGCGCTCTGATTGGCTGCGCTTAGTTCAGCAAACACTGCAAAATGTGTGAATATTATTATATAAAAGATCTAGACATAAAAGACAAGTCATAAAAGAGGTACATAGTGATGAAGTCCAAATGATTCTGGTGAAGGTTTAGTAAGTTTTAAAAAACAGTGGAGCACTTCCTGTATTACCACATGACATCACAGGTGGAAAAGAGTGTTTGAAAGAAGAACTCGCAGGATATGCAGGGTTTATGTGTTAAACATGTGGGAATAAAACAAAACAACTCCAGGTCTGTTTGTGATGAGGAAACAACATTAGAACAGATCATAAAAAAGCATAACATAGGCTTTTTAAGTCTGTGTAATCCCTCATTTGTGCAGGTTGAATCCATAGCAAAAGAAAGGTTGACAGTCTTACATTTTTCTTTTGCTACAGACCCTTTAAAGTGCAGTATTTTGTCATTATTTTTTGTCATCGAGACCCTGATCCTTTCATGTACTCAGCCTTAATGACGTTCCTGGTAACAGACTAACACAGCCAGGTCTTTTTGCCGTCATCTTGGAGCACTCAGATCTCTCAAACCTCTTTTTTAACATGACTCACTTCCTTATGGAGCAGATTTATTCCTTCTGAACCCTTCACCAAGTCAGCTGTCAGCGGAGCCCATGTACTTGTTACATTTTAAGTGATGCCAAATCGCTTGTACTGAAGTGAATGCTCTAACAGATTCAGTGTACAATGGCAGGTGGTTATTGCAGTTTACCTAGCTGTTCAAACATAAAAAGGTGTTAGGTTGAGGCCATACAGTCCCTGACAAAAGTCTTGTCGCTTATCCATTTTGTAGAAACAAAAGCTTATAACCTGACTTTAAATTAATCGATTGGTTTTAGAAATGTCTCATATGAAAGCTAAAACCCTCCCAAATTATGCTCAATATACTAAAATAAATTTGCTTCACTGAAGAAAGATTGATCATTTAATGAACACAGAAAGGTCAGATTTTGGCAAGACAAAAGTCTTGTCGCCTTGTCATATGATGCACCCAATCCTAGATTACAGCCTCACCTGTGATCAGTTACTGATCAATCAATTAGTGGGTGTGTATAAAAAGAACCCCAGCACACCAGACCTTCACATCAACTGCAACTTGACCTCTGACAACATGCCTAAGATCCACCCTGAGACCAAAGCGTTAATTATCAAGAGGCTGAAGACCAGATCCACTGCTGAGGTGGCTGACACCTTCAATGTGTCTCAGTGTCAAGTACAAAGAATAAGAAAAAGATCTGAAAAGACTGGAGATGTTTTTGACAAGCCCAGGTCCGGCAGACCCCGCAAGACAACTGCTCGGGAGGACCGTTTGTTGATTCGAAAATCCAAGGCCAGCCCCTTTTCCACTGCAGCAGAGCTCCACCAGGCCTGGTCACCTGAAGTCCCTGTGTCAACCAGAACAGTTTGTAGAATTCTGTCTCGAAATGGCCTCCATGGTCGAATCAGTGCACAGAAACCAGCACTAAACAAAAGGCAATTAAAAAACCATGTGGCATTTGCCAAGGCCCACAGCCTGCTAAAAGGATGGACACTGGAAAAGTGGCAGAAGGTGGATTTCTCAGATGAATCCTCGGTTGAATTACATCACAGCCGCCGCAAATATTGCAGGAGACCTACTGGAGCCCGCATGGATCCAAGATTCACCCAGAAAACAGTTAAGTTTGGTGGCGGAAAAATCATGGTCTGGGGTTACATCCAGTATGGGGGTGTGCGAGACATTTGCAGGGTGGAAGGCAATATCAATAGCCTAAAATATCAAGAAGTATTGGCTACCTCTTACATTCCCAACCATAAAAGGGGTCAAATTTTGCAGCAGGATGGTGCTCCATCGCATACTTCTATCTCTACATCAAAGTTCCTCAAGGCGAAGAAGATCAAGGTGCTCCAGGACTGGCCAGCCCAGTCACCAGACATGAACATCATTGAGCATGTCTGGGGTAGAATGAAAGAGGAAGCATGGAAGGCAAAACCAAAGAATCTTGATGAACTCTGGGAGGCATGTAAGACTGCTTTCTTTGCTATTCCTGATGACTTCATCAACAAATTGTATGAATCATTGTCGAACCGCATGGATGCAGTCCTTCAAGCTCATGGAAGTCATACAAGATATTAAATATGGATCTCACAGCACCACTACTTAATTCACTGACGTTATGCAACATATTTTTGTATTTGAAGTAAATTATTTGTTCAGTTTTCTGTAGGCGACAAGACTTTTGTCTTGCCAAAATCTGACCTTTCTGTGTTCATTAAATGATCAATCTTTCTTCAGTGAAGCAAATTTATTTTAGTATATTGAGCATAATTTGGGAGGGTTTTAGCTTTCATATGAGACATTTCTGAAACCAATCGATTAATTTAAAGTCAGGTTATAAGCTTTTGTTTCTACAAAATGGATAAGCGACAAGACTTTTGTCAGGGACTGTAGACTGTAAATATAAATCGGACATCGCTAATTCACTAGCCACCGTGTTTCAAATAGGAAGTGAGCATGGGGGCGCTTTCGGCTCCAACTGACTTAACGCTGAAAACCTGCCACCTCTCTCTGTAGCTTCTGCTGTGAGCCTCATTATTTTGGTCTTAAAATGTTCGTATTAACCCACTCTCCATGATCGTGGTGTTTTTATTTTGCTATTTTGTCTGGAAATAAATTGCCATTTCTAACATGGAACTTGACTCAAGATTTGCTCCTATAACTGCTAGTCTAGGTGAACTTCATTTGACTGGAGCGAACGCTATGGGTGACGTCACATTCCCTTCTTTATACAGTCCACTAGGCCATTTACAGATATTTAAAAATAATTATGTACATGTTATAGTAGCAGTATAATATGTCTCCTTTAACATCAGTCATTGCCAGGATATAAAGAAACTGAGGTAGTTTAACCAAGCTTTTTAAAAATTGGTATTATTATTGTTATTATTATTGTTATTGTTATTATTATTAAGAATAATACATCTCCTTCATACATCGGTCTTAGTGATATTCCCATCAGCCTCTTACGGGTTGGACCTCTCACTCCAAGAGCCCTAAGTGCCAAAGACTGCCCTGGAACTCCATTAACCCACTTCCACCGGAAAGTTCCAAGCTTTCCAGCCCTTCTGCTGGATTTCAGACCAAGAACTGATACTTCCCTCATTTTTGCTCATGTGCCTCCTCAATCCTCCCTTCCCAGGGTACAATTAATTCCACAACAGCCACGTGTTTGGTTATATAAATAAACATTGAGGTAGCTTAACCAGGCTTTTTTTTTAATAGTTATCAGTAGTAGTAGTAGTAGCAGTAGTAGTACTAGTAGTCTAGTAGTAGTGGTGGTAGTAGTGGTAGTAGTAGTGGTAGTAGTGGTAGTAGTAGTAGTGGTAGTAATAATAGTAGTCATTGTCACGATATAAATAAACATTGAGCCATCTTAACCACAGTTTTCTGGTAAAAGTAGCCTTTAACATTACTCATTGTCAGGATATAAATAAACACTGAGGTACCTTAACTAGACTTTTTTAAAATAGTTATCAGTAGTAGTAGCAGTAGAAGTAGCCTTTACCATCACTCATTGTCAGGGTATAAATAAACATTGAGGTAGCTTACGATTGCTTTTTCATGTTAATCCAAGTGACTAAAAGCAGTGTTTTTCTTTGCAGTCCCGGCTCCCCTCCTGCACTACAGAGCAGTTATCACTTAATTCAGTTGTGTTGCATTAGTGGTCTATGTCGCAGTGCCACAACCAATCAAAGACAAGCGTGTGTGGTCACTAAGACACGGGCCTAACCTCAGCGGGTATTTCATTCTTCAGTGTACAGTGTATATTTTCACATAACCTCCTTCATTAACATAGGGCCTATTCATGGGACCTGATCTAACCCCTGTTCACAATCACACGTGTCGAAGAGTGTTGAAGCTATAAAGAGAGACAAAAGGTACTACAAGAGGTAATACTGTGCAAAGAAGCAGATATTAAGTGTTGACATAAAGTGATTTTGATACTAAGGAATAGACTTGATGCTCAATACTGATTCCAGTGATGTCATTTAGTGGTAGAGTTGTGTTTTGTTTCATTCACACGTTTGAGAAACCCTTTATTATTAATCTGTCTACATCTCCAAAGCTCAAAATGCTCAGTTCCGCCTTGTGATGTCATGAAGCGGTAGTTTTCCAGCTCCTTTTACCTTTAATTCAGTAGAGAGGTAAGTCCAGGGCTTAAATTATCCAAATGATTCCAGTGAAGGTGTATGAAGTTTAAAAAGGCAGTGAAAAACTTCCTGTATTACCACATGACATCACAAGGTAGAACAGAGTGAATATGCAGGTTTTGTGTGTTAAACATGTGTGAATGAAACAAAACACAACTCCAGGTCTGTTTGTGAAACAACATTATAACATAGATCAGAAAATAGTGTAATATGGGCCCTTTAAACAGCGAATTCCACTTAAGAAGTCTGACCTGTCTCAGCTCAGTTTAAAGGTGCAGAATGCCAGTTTTTCAGGGTATTTTTGACCTATAAAACCACCTGTAATTGAATAAATGTAAAGTAGAGCTGTTTAATGTCATACTGTGGAACATTCTAGGCAGAGCAATGACATATCCATAGAAATAAGCAGGTGACCCCCCCAACCAAAACATCTCCAGTGTTGTTATGTCAAATGAACCTAACCTATAGACTACCCAGTAAATACAATGCTGTTCTGTATCATATAGTCTCTGGGACTGTGAGATGAAGCTTGTCAGTTGAGATCTTAATTGCTGTGTGGGCTTATTAGATTCCCATGTCTCTAATGTGTGATAATAAACTAGAATGAGCCAGAGCGAAAACAATTAACACACAATCTCTGCTACAGAAACGTGGCACCTGTGTAATTGTACTTTATCAGAATTCACGATTGTTTTCTCCCTTTCTGTAATTTAATTGTGTCTCTAAGTGTGGCTTAAAGGGTTCGTATTACGCCATTTTCTGATCTGTTATAATGTTGTTTCCTCATCACAAAGACCCCTGGAGTTGTGTTTTGTTTCATTCACACATGTTTAACGCACAAATCCTGCATATTTAGGCTGGGTTCTTCTCAGAAAACACACTGATCTACCTTGTGTTGTCATGTGGTAATCCAGGAAGTGCTCCACTGTGTTTTTAAACTCCAAACACCTTCATCAGAATCATTTGGATGATTTCAGCCTTGGAATTCTGGAAATCTCTACTGAACAAAAGGTAAAAGGAGCAGTTAACTTGAAAACTACCGCTTCATGACATCACAAGGTGGAACAGAGCATTTTGAACTTTAGAGATGTAGACAGACTAATAATAAAGTGTTACTCAAACATGTGTGAATGAAACAAAACACAACTCCAGGTATGTTTTTGAAGAGAGAACAACATTAGCATGGCTGAAGCTCACACGTGTCAATTTTGCGTAATGTAGGACCTTTAAAAATGGGGTGTTGCACTTCTATGGGGTGTTAACTGCTAACACATAACATATTTAGATCACCATGTTACCTTTTGTTGTTTTGAAAAGGCTATATTTGTAAAAAAAAAAAATGACGTAATACGATATTTTTAAGTTTCAATTTTGAGCCATCTCCATTTGCTCTCCACTTTAAGTCACTCCCCGTCAGAGCGTTATCGCAACACAATCAGCGTGCGTCCCGTTAATCAAAATACTGTACATCGCATCAGGCTTGTAAAGTTGTTGTTGTGTACAGTTTTGTATCATGCTTTTGTATATTTATGGCGCATTGTCATGTGGGAGCGTGAGTGACGTAGGCTTGTGGGCGGAGCATTGGACAGAATCTTACAGCTAACCATAAGAAGTGTTTGAATAGGGCCCGGGAGAGATCGCTAGATTACTCAAACATGCATGGATGACATCTAAAACCTTAGACAAAAATACAAAACAAAAAAATGCACAATACTCCATCTCATTTCCAGATAGAATAAGAGTTCCTGTCTGAAAACAAAAGGGGAGTGTAGTGCTTTTGGAGAGTACGATCGTGACTGCATCTCTCCCTGTAACCATTAAAAGTCTTTCTAAAATTAGATTCAAACTCAGCTGCTGCTATACGTAGGGACAAAGCAAAGTACAAAATCGTGCCTGGTAACGAGATTGTGGTCTGCATGCTACAGCTATCAGCTCTGTACTCAGGTTGGCTAATGCAATTAAAGATGGGCCATATTGGATTTCACAAGCCACAAGGTTGAATGTCATTGTGGAGATGGAGGTTTTGAACACGGAGCCTGCACTGGAAGAAAGTTTGTCAAAGATGGTTGACGTATTCTCTGCTTTTTTGCAACCACACTGTGATTTTAGTTTGTCTTGTTGCTGTTGAGATTAAATATTTTGCAAACTGTTTTTCGATGTCTCAACTATTAAAGTAGATTTTTTAGAGCTTTCAACCATGTTGAAAACCAGTTGTTTTCTTCTCATTTATCTTCTGGAGTTGTATTTAAAGTGATTCGTGCATGTTTGAGTTATTTATTCTCCTGTATTCAAGACGTCATTGCTCTGATCTACTCCCGTTTTCACCTTCCACCTGTACTTACTTCATTCTACGATTTTATTTTCTTAATCAGTGATACACATAGAATTCGGCAGCATCGTGTAGTCATTTTGGTACAAATGGGAAAAAAAAAAGATCACACTGGCATGATGTGCCGCTATCCATATGAGGTGCCAATAACTTCACAGTTCTTTGTTGTGATGACGTTTATGCCAAGTCAGCTCTCATTGGTCACCGCAGTTTTCTAATAGGGACATAATAACCAAAATATTGTAATATTGTATCTTCAAAAGTCTGACAGTAAAATCGTGGATCATCACAATATATCAAATTGCAAGTTTCTTTGCTTAAATTCATTGTTATGATCCAGCAACAGCCAAAAACCAAAGGAAACTACATAGACCATGATCCTTTTCTCAGTTTCATCGTCGATGACATGAAGAAATTACTGTTATAACCACTTTTAAATCTGAATTCTTTGGATTATGACAGAACCAAAGGCTTGCCAAGTTAGGTTAAGAAAAAGCAGCACATTCACAATTTTGTAAGCCTCCACAAAATACCTCAATAAATACAGTACTGTGAGATGCATATTGTGAAAGTTCTTGCAGAGAGATTTGGATATGGTTACATAATGCGGAAGTCAGCGTACTAGTTCCTTTTAAACTTAGACTTAGACAAACTTTATTGATCCACAAGGGAAATTTGTGGATACAGTCGCTCAAACATCACAATATAATATAATAACAGAGAGTAACAAAAATAGATGGTAAAGCAAAAAAGAGCAAGAGACACGTGTCAAATGAGACATAATTATAAAAATATATGTACAAGTCAAAATAAAATAGAAAAATAAGTAATAAAATATAAAATAAACTATAAAATCACAGCTATAAACAAGAGACAAAAACGACATAAGGTTATCTGTTACTTAAGATTCAGTTGTTGTACAGTTGTAGGGAGTATTATTATTATTATTTTATTAACATTGTCCCTCTCCCTTTAATAACAATGATCCACGGGTGTCATAGATTATAACTATATTGCAGGCACAAGCACAATAAGTCTTCTTTAAAAGCTTCATACTGTAAATATTGGTTATCGGTGACAAAAGTGATCTAAATATCGAATATCGGCTCAAAAAGTCTATACTGTACCATCTCTACATTTCTGCATTCGGAGTTTGTGTTGTACTGTGGAATGAGGAAACTGTAATCACACCGTACCAGATGAGACAAGCTGCATCTTTCCTACTATAATTGGCCCAGTCAATTGAAGTGAAATGAAAGTCGTGAGATGAGAGGAGTTTTTTCCCACAGGAGCAGCTGTACACCAGGAGGGGGCGCTCTCTTGTACCAGGTAATCAGCCTCAGGCTCCATGGGGACTGCGCTGTGCCATATTTACATTTGTGCTTCTGCGACTGAACAACAAACTCTTTTACATAATTCATGACTTTGGCAGATGGGATTTTTGTAAACAAGACATAAGTTTGTGCAGAAAATATGTTGGACTGGTATTCCACTGTGTCAGTATGAAAATGTATTCTTCTTTTCTGCAAAGGCAAGAATCAGGTCTCATCAAAAATAGTTAATAAATAATAACTACGGCTTTAAAGAGGAGGTATAAAGCCATTTTTGGAGCTTTCTACCATGTTATAATGTTCCCTAAGTCATCCTAACATGTTTGGGTAATCTAGCAATCTCTCCCGGGCCTTATTCAAAGCCTTCTTATAGTTAGCAGTACGATCCTATCTAGTGATTTACAAAAACATGATACAGAACAATACACTACAACTTCACAAACCTGATACGATGTGTGTGTGTAGTAGTTTCATTAGCGGGATGCGTGCTAATTGTGCTGTGATAGCGCTCTGAAGGGGGAGTGACTTAATGTGGCGAACAAAGGGAGGTGGGACAAAACAATCAACGATAACATGGTGATCTAAATATGAATTAATCAACCACTTTTCAAGACACTGAAAGCACTTTACAGCACATTATTCATTGACTTCCCAACCACAGCCACAGATGCCCTGGGGCAGACTGATGGAAACAGGGCTGCACACACTCGCACACACACGCACACCACATTCATACTGGACAATGAGGGTAAAGTGTCAGACACAAGGACAGTTTTGGTATTCCCAATGGTTTCCCATCCAAGTCCTAACCAGGCCCAGCCCTGCTTAGATTCAGAGATCAGACGAGCTCAGGATTTGACCTGCCAGTTTGGTCACAAGGTTTCACTTTCAACTTTGTACAGGCACATCAAAATATACTGGATATTTAGTACTTAAGTATAACACATGTACATCATTACTTTACATTTGAACTGACTTCCTGTTCATAACTGCATGATAGGTCCCACCTCTTCATTGTGGCATTTCACTGTATACCCAGAAGCACATTTTCATATACTTGTTTTTATTGTCAGAAAATGACCGTGTGACTTGTTTTAACCCTGTGCATGATCAGAGTCTGAACTGTTTAAATAATCACAAGTACAGAGCAGAAAGTATTTGATCCCCTTTCCGCTCACTGCTAAAATGTCATGTATGCATTTAGTTTATGGGAGTAGCAGGAATAGTGATGTGTTCTGTGTAATTGCATTAGAGGAAATGTCAGCTCATGCACACATCATTACTCTATAGGTCAATCTCAACCCGACGCATGTCACACTCTCTGCATTTCATTACGACAAGTGCAGTACGGGTGCAATAGGCTGGCTTCTATGAATTCTATAGTTTAAAGTCTATAGTTGGACATTAATTTGATTGCGGAAATTGATGTCCAATTTACACCAAAGAAGTAACAGCACATAGGTACAGTATATGTGTAGGAATTGTACTATTTTTTATTATTTAAACTACAGTGAAAACAATGAGGAATGTAAAGAGGAATGTCTGGACATCTTAATATAAGTATGCAACAGAAATGAACGCGATTTGATGGCAGAAATGTTTAAAATGTGTCTGGTGATGTTTCATGAACTTAAAAACTGACTTCTATCTATGACATCACAATCCTGGAAAATTTCAAGTGGAGTGTTTAATGAGGTTCAGAGCCAAATAACTTTTTACAGAGGAGTTCTGAAACCAGTGCGAATTAAGCTAAATACAACTCCAGGTATGTTTTTAATGAGGGAACAGTATTCCAGCATAGTTAAAAGCTCCAAAAAGTCAATTTAGCATAATAAGTGTTCTCCCTCAGACTTCAGTGGGGAACTCAGACAAACTCTGGACACAGTGGTGCTTCCTGATGTTAAGGCGCCTCATACATCTCAGTTGATGAGCTCCAGGCTGTGTTCTGACCTTGGAGCACAAATACAAATGCTGTGGATTTAATATTAAGTGAGCTGGAAAAAAAACACAACTTGGCAACTCTATAAAAACTCTGGCTTAAGTTACAATGCAACGTACAACACAATGAGAAAAATAATACATTATATCAACTTCTCGTCTCATCTCGATCGACCTCATCTTGTCTCATGGACACTGTGTCCCATCCCTGTTTGTCATCGTAAATCATTTTTATAAGAACATCTAATTCTTTTCAACTGGACAAGCTTTTTAAATAAAAAGAAATTGATTAGATATAAGTAATTATTCAGAATAATTCTTAATAATATGATTAAACAAACTTAAAGAGGGGGCATTATGCAAAAAATGCTTTTTGGAGCTTTCTACCATGCAATAATGTTCTCTCAAAAACAAGCCTTTTAGATGTCATCCATGCATGTTTGAGTAATCTAGTGATCTCTCCCGGGCACTATTCAAACCCTGAATTCTCCATAAATACACAATAGCATGATACAAAATAATACACTACTAATGCAATGTGCAGTAGTTTCATTAGTGGGATGCACACTGATTGAAGCAGATCACGTGGTAATCTCGTGATAATAATTTTGTGTACTGATGACATAAATAAAGGGATATCTCTCCTTGTAATAATTTTTAACCTTTTTTCTAAGCTTTTCTTCACAAACTGTCACTTAACTGATATAGAATAATGTTTACAAAAGCCCTGCCATATGCATTTTAAGGCTTCAGTTTTTTTTCTGTCCCCAATGTGTTTCCATTAAATTGTACGAAACTGCTGTCTTTGATCTTGCTGCTCAGTGCTGCTCAGTGGACAGTGTAATCCTCCATCTTGTGTCTTTAGCCCCAGTGGAGATAAGAGGCTGTAATGACCATGGAGTGAGGAGTCCGCTTCATTTCCATATCAGCTCCTCACGCTCGTCTTGTGTCTGTGAGGGGCAAACACTCCAGCTGAGATCATCCACAAAACTCATCCAAACTGGCTCACAAACTCATGTTGTGCTGAGTGGAATATAAAATAACTGTATTGCAATTCTATGTCTTTCAACTTGGGCTGAAAAGTAACGATTATTGTAGCATTTGAGTGGTCAGTGGTCACTTTTCAGATCGGTATACTTGTAAATACATTTCTAACCAGATAAAGGTTGATTGAAGGTTTCTATATAGCAGGGTTGTAGGCTGTATAAAAACGTGCCCATGTTTGGTTAGTTGACTAAAAAAGGGGTGTGGCAAAGCTCCAAAAAACTATCAAATGTCTCTGTAATATAACCACAAATCTGACCCAAACTGCACTCACAAGACTACACCTGCAGGGGAGTTCATGCAAATACTACTATTTATGCAGAAAAAAATACTAGGAAACAATGTATTTATATTAAGACTTATGAATCATGAGTTTAATCTGACTTTTTACATAGAAATACGAAATGTTCCCTCCTTTCTGTTCTTGTCCCATTTAAAACCTTATAATCAAAATAAAATAATTGGTTAACTAATACAAATTTTGAAAGGCTTAATTGGCTAAACGACTAAAGATCTGCAGATTAAGTCCTGCCCCAAAGGAAAGAGTTTTAAAGAGAAACTGCCCTGCCTTTGTTTACGTGCTAGCCTCCTTATATAGGTCCTCATACGACTATTGGAATTTGAGTCTCCTTCACTGCTGTTAAGTACCTGATAAAACTGATATCGCTCTTGTGTGAGGGACTTATCAGTGAGAGGATACTCCGGTAGACACCTCCTTTTGCTTAATTAAGTATTTGATTGCTTATTTGGATCAAAGGGCCCATATTATCATAATTAAGCTCTGGAGTTGCCAATCTCTACTGAACTAAAGGTAAAAGCTGGCTGTTAACTTGAAAACTACCGCTTCATGATATCACAAGGTGGACTAGAGCATTTTGAGCTTAACTCAAACATATGCGAATGAAACAAAACACAACTTTGGGCATGTTTTTGAGGAGGTAACAGCATTCTAACATGGCTAAAAGCTGACAAGAATCCATTTTGCATAATATAGGACCCAAAGTGCGGAAATAATACTACTCTTGACGAAGTACATCTTGTGCTGGAGCTGAATGAGGTATGCAGATTGTGTTGAGTTTCGTCTGAGTGGAGTAGAAACTTGCCTAGACCTGGAACACACAACAAATCTGAAAATACATCTGCACCAGTCCTTTCCAATCCCACTCACTGATCCAACTTTACCCCAGCCTCAGCCCTGATCCCCATCTCAGACCCCATATAGGAGAGGACAGATCCAGCCTAATAGCCGCCGTGTTCCAAATAGGAAGTGGGCATGGGCGTGAAATAAGATAAGATATGCCTTTATTAGTCCCACAGTGGGGAAATTCCAGATGGTTCCATCGAGGTCTGTTTACAGTTGACTTTCAAAGATTCAGAACCCCTCTCTCTGAAACTGCTGCTGTCAGGCTTGGTATTATGTTTTCTTTAGCTTTCTACCATGTTATAATGTCATTCCCTCATCAAAAACATGCCTGAAGTGGTTTTAGATGTCATTCATGCATGTCTGAGTAATTTAGCGTTCTCTCCTGAACCCTCCTGTAAGATTCTGTCCAATGCTCTGCTCCCGCACGACAATTCAAAAGCAACAACATAAAAAAGCATGAAACAAAATTGTACACAACAACTTAACAAGCGTGATGCTATGTGCAGTAGTTTAATTAGTGAGATGTAAACTGATTGGGTTGATAGCGCTCTGAAAGGGGAGTGACTTAACGCGGGGAGCAAAGGGAGGGGGGAGTCATTTTGCTGTTTTCTTAGTAAATCAAGATATGAAGCATTAGCAACAGGCTTGATTGACAGTTAGCACGTGTTATTGCTAAGCGGCCACCCCCTGCAAGCACCTTCAACACCCTCGCTCCTGATTGGCTCCTTGTTTGCTATGAAACAATAATTCCAAATATAGATATATATAGCTGCTATAACTGCTACTATCTCTATGTGTCATTCTTTTGCTGGATTTCAGATGACATGGCGACATTTTCTAAGTCAATATTATTTAATACACATGGGAGGCAGTTGAAATTAATGTTGTTAAAATGCAAATTTCTGTTGTAATACAGTGTGAATTTAGTGTTTACAATTTACGAATTGAATCTGAAAACTACGTATTGATACTTTTCAGCAGACTTTAATCTGATCTTTATTTTAACACAATCTGAACTGATAAAGAACTGACTTAGCTGGAACTACAGGACAGGCGAGCTGATTTGTGCTGTTAAACTGTCTGTCATTGCCAGAGAGACGCATGCAGAGCACCCCCAGCATGATAAATGTGCAGTCTATGGTCTGACTGCTGCCCTCTGCTGGACTGACCTGGTCTTCGAAGGACAGCGCCTGCCCCACATCTCGAGGAAAGCCGTCTATCACGATCCCACTGGCCTCAGGGATTTTCATGATCTTCTGCTTTATCTCTGTGATGGTGGTTTCCTGCAAGACACAGAAACACAAGTTTAATGCCCTTGACTTACTTCTGTACATAGCAAAGGCCTAGATTGTGCTATTTTCTGATTTATGTTATGTTATTTCCTCATCAAAAACGTTCCTGGGGCAGTGTTTTGTTTCATTCACACACGTTTCAGTAACTATTATTAGTCTGTCTACATCTCCAATGATTCAAGTTAACAACTACCTTTTACTTTGAGTTCAGTAGAGATGGGCAATTCCAGGGCTGAAATCATCCAAATGATTCTAGTGAAGGTGTATGGAGTTTAAAAACACAGTGGAGCACTTCCTGTATTTCCCCAAGGTGGAAAAGAGGGTTTTCAGTTTGAGAGAACAACTAAATATGCAGGGTTTGTGTTAAACATGTAACAAACACTGAAACTAAAACTGAATGTTGTTTTTTTTCCACTATGTTTTCTTCACTAGAATCTGTTGGATAATTTCTGCTCTGAAATGACCAATCTCTACTGAAATGAAGGTAACTGTTAACTTTAAAACTACAACTGCATGACATCACAAGGTGGAACAGGGCATTTCATGTCAAAGGGTTCCTCAAACACATGTGAATGAAACAAAACACAACTCCAGGTATGTTTTTGAGTAGGTAACAGCATTAGAACATGGAGTCAATTTTCCATAATATAACCTTTAATGCGGTGAGACAAAATAACACTGCATTACAAAAAAAGAAAAAGAAAAGAATAATAGTAATTTCAAGGTCTGTAAGAAATGACTGAAAATGGGGCTTCTGTATCACCACACAATCAGCACAGTATGAATTATTAAAAAAAAAAAAAAAACACTGCAACTCTCCCAAAACTTTTTCATTCATAATAAACTGCACATATTTCCAGACTCAGATTAGGGTTGTAATTTTCCGCTGGCTTCACTTCTGTGTTTGAAACGCTAAACCACAGCAGCACTGATGACAGATTTCTGCAGCCAACTCCACATTTAGCTATTCTTTTAAAGCGGACACATTATACAAGATCGACTCTTTAGAGCTTTTAACTAGGGATGCACCCAATCCAGCATTTTCAGTTCCGATAATGATTGTCTGCCTAAACTCGATATCAACCAATACCAGAGCAGAGACTGAAACATCATGCATTTCCTTACAAAAATAAAATAAGACAAAACTGATCCTAATGTGTTACGTAGGTATTTATCCTTTCATCTACTATTTCACTACAGAACAGCTTTGTGTAAATAAACATTTAAACACTGAGGCTTTCTGAGCCAAATACGACCAGTAAATTATTATTACCTAAATGTATATGTCCAACCAGGATATAGACTGAACCGGTATTTGGAAGCCGATATCCGCTCAGCAAATTTTTCAGTATCCCCGCCAATACCCAATACCAGTATCAGATCGGTGCTTCTCTAATTTTTAACATGTCGTTTCTCATTTGCTTGTGATGTACTTACTTCATACTCCAGTTTTATTTCCTTAATCGGTGATACATGCAAGACTTACATGCAAGATTCAGCAGTGTCGCAAAGTCATTTTGGGAGTCACATTAACTGTTGTGAAGACATTTACAGCGACGTCTTCTCCCACTGGGCACCGCAGTGTTCTACCGCAGAAATCACTGCACTTGTTTCTTTTATTAAAGGTCATATATTATACTAAATTGACTTTTGTGAGAGTTACAATGATGTTACCTCCTCAAAAACATACGTGGCGTTGTGTTCTGTTTCATTCACATGTTTGAACAATCTTTTATTATTAGTCTGTCTACATTTCCAAAGCTCAAAATGCTCTGTTCCACCTTGTGATGTCATGAAGCTGTAGTTTTCAAGTTAACAGCTAAATTTTACCTTTAATTCAGCAGAGACTGGCAATTCCAGAGTAAAAACCATCCAAATTATTCTAATGAGAGAAGTACAGAGTTTAAAAAACACAGTGGAGCACTTCCTGTATTACCACATGACATCACAAGGTGGAACAGTGTGTTTTCTGTTTGAGAGAAGAACTCAGCCTAAATATGCAGGATTTGTGTGTTAAACGTGTGAATGAAACAAAACAACTCCAGGTGTGTTTGTGATGAAGAAACAACATTAGAACATAGATGAGAAAATAATATGGGCCCTTTAAGATGTTTTAGATCAATATTGTGATTTAAAATGGCCAGTGATCCACGGGGTGTCACAGATTATAACTGCAGAGCAGACACAAGCACTGCAGGTCTTCATGGTACATCACCTTTAATCTTACAGCCTCCCTTACATAATCACACACATCTTCCATAATATATATCTGTACAGTTGTCCATATGGCCCTGTGGATTCCCAATGGCGTGACTGTGGTCTTGAGATCACGAGAGGCCAGAGCGCCCCATCCCCCCTCAGCATCACTTACTTCCCCTTGACTGGAGAAGGTCTGTGCTGCCAAATGCGTTGCTCCAAGGCACAAATATGATACAGGAGATATTACATGAAGAGCATGTGCATCTAAAAATAGCAACAATATATACAGCTAATGCCAAGTAGATTTAAGCGTAGGGCTGAACGATTTTGGACAAACATTGTAATCGATTTGAAATTGATGTTAATACCACGATGATAATAAAAAAAACAGTTTCTTTAGACAATAGAATGTGATTTGTAACATTAAATCATAGTACTTTATTTTATATTACCATGTGGTCTATGGGCGTATACTAGTCTATGTGCTCTTATACTTGTTCTGATACAGCACAAGATCATTCTAAAGCGATTCAGGAAAGGTTAATTTCTACTTATATCTTATACTTTTTAGTACTAAAACTAGTATCAAAACTAAAGCAGGTATCGATACTAGTTTTAGTATCGATTAATATCTGAGTTTTGGTATTTTTGACAACCTAATTTGTGCAAAAACTTCGGTATATTGTGATACTAAATTTGGTGGTACAGTATAGTTATCGTGGGCTGCTGTATCAATATACTCTATGATCAAGAGTATTTTGTGACAGTGCTACAATTTTGTTGCTTATTTAGTGAAAGGAAACTTAATTATGCAGTAGTCTTCAAAATATCTGTATTTCATACTGACTTTGTGCAGGATACTGATTTAAAGAGAATGTATTATGCGAAACCAACTTTTTGGAGCTTTCTACCATTTTATAATGTTATTCCCTCATCAAAAAAATGCCAGAAGAGGTTTTATATGTCATCCATGCATGTTTGAGTAATTTAGCAATCTCTCCCGGGCCATATTTGAACCCTCCATGTGTAGCAGCACGATCCTGTACAAAGCCACAAACCATCCACGCTCCCACACGACAGTTCTCAGAAACCTGACGCGATGTGCAATAGTTTCATTAGCGAAATGCTTGTCAATTATAATGTGACAGCGCTCTGAAGGGGGAGTGACTTAGCACAGAGGGCAAAGGGAGGGGAGATTTTAAACACGGTAACATGCTGATCTAAATGTTATGTGTTAACAGTTAATACCCCATATATCTATTCCTGCATGTATCGCCGTATCGTGACAATACAAGAATGTGAACCATGTATCGAGTATTGTATCGAATCGTGAGGGATCCTGTGACTCCCAGCCTGAATAATGCCAATTTTTGATTCACCAAATAATACTGACATACCTATACTGATGCTGAGTAGTACGTTATAACCCCGCAGACAGAGGGAACCAGACAGATCTGAAATGTAATCTAAAGTCCATCTCTGTGATTAGTGTGGATGTGTGACAGTGAGTGGGGAAGAGCCATTGAGAAATACTCGCATTGATAAATGGCAAAAAGCTATTGCGCCTTTAAAATGACTGAACCGCCTCAGAAACGGGGCCCTCGGCTAATACTAGTGTACTTGACAGATATGAACAAAGGTAATACAAGATAGATAAGAGAACCTTTATTTGTCCTACTGCGGGGTAGTGTTGTCACCTTAACTCGATTTCGATATTAAGGAAGAGATTTGATACTCAATACCGATTCCACTGCCACAATAACAAAAAAATACGCTTTCCTTGGGCACTATAATGTGATTTTCAACATTACACCATAGTACTTTCTTCTATATTCCCATGTGGTCTTATATCTGTGTAATCCCTCAGTGGTCCTGGTAGGTTCCACAGTGGTCCATGGGTGTATTCTAGTCTACGTGCTCTTATACTTGTTCTGATACAGTTCAAGATCATTCTAAAGCTATTCAGGAAAGCTTCATTACTTTTTTAGTATTTGTAGTATTAGTACTTCAAATACAAACCTAGTATCAATATTAGTTTTATTGTCTGATTTTCAATACTTCTGACGACCCTACTATGAGAACATTTCAGTGTTACAAGGATAGCAGCAGAAAAAAAAATATGCAATTAAAATACAAACAACAAACTATTAAAGGGACATCATGGAACTTTTCTGGTGGAGGGTTGTCTCCATAAAGATGTTATTATTTTGACTGGAACTGTCCACAGTATGGTATTAAACTTCTCTATCTTGCATTTATTCAAAGTGTTTATACTTTCAAAAACATGCATCCTTACGATTAGCTGGCTTGCCTCTCCACAGAACTGACCTGAAACTTGGCCTGAGGGGTGTCACCTGCTTGTCGTCATGGAGACAGGTGAGTTTAATGCCATACTGTGGAACATTACAGGCAAAGCAATGACATCTCCATAGAGAATGTGCTCAAATACAGTGGCAGCAGTCCCTATGTAATAATTCTGCACTATGTAACTTTTCTGGTGGAGGGTCTGACAAATGCTTTTCTCCATGGAGATATCATTGATCTGCCTGAAATGTTCCACAGTATGACATTAAACCGCTCTACCTTACATTTGTTCAATTACAGGTGGTTTTATAGCTCAGAAATACCTAGAAAAACAGGCAGTCTGACTGTGAACGGGGTTGCCTCTCCACAGATCTGACCTGTAACTTGGTCTGGTTTGGTCTCCATGAAGATACAAAAAGGTTTAATGCCATACTGTGAAACATTCCAGACAAAGCGATAATATCTTCATGAAGGCGAGCATTTGACGGCCCCTCCATCAGAAAAGTTACACAATGCACCTTTAACGTCTTTATAAAAATGCATGTCTAATCAATAAACAATAATCAGAGTTTTATCTCAAACTCTATTTCCAATCTCGTCCACCCGAATGCACTTTTCAATTTGGCAGAATGAAGCTCCTTTCTATTCAGGAAGTTGCTGACCTCATAAATGTATTTCATTATTGTCAGTCACCCTTTCTATATTATATTTTCACTGGT
This sequence comes from Taenioides sp. WSHXM2023, assembly GCA_029959045.1. Taxonomy (NCBI): domain Eukaryota; kingdom Metazoa; phylum Chordata; class Actinopteri; order Gobiiformes; family Gobiidae; genus Taenioides; species Taenioides sp. WSHXM2023. The sequence continues at coordinate 6,062,696 of CM057096.1, read as the reverse complement.
ATAAGACCTGCGAGATAGACTGACCTATTTTTTTTTTTTTTTTTTTTTTCAAATGAACTGAATAATGTTTTGGCTGGGAGAAGAATACACAGTTCTTGAGTACTTTACAAATATGTGATTCTGGTCACTGGTGAATCTCCCCAAATTCAGATGAGCGTGATTGACAGGTGGATTAGCCAATCAGGGACATGCATGGTCTGTCCGTATCAAAACAAATACGGCTCCTTACAAGGAAAAAAACAAATGTCACAAGGGACAGAAAAACTGCAAAATCAAAGAGTGAAGCACTAAAGTCATCTGAAGTTTAGAGAAATGTGATTATGTTTTCTCACATTTTATTTATATAGCCTTTTCCGCCTTCAAGGCACTCGAGGCACTTTACAACCACTCACATATTCACACACACACACACTCATACAACAGTGCACGCATTCATTTGTGGGACCTGGAATTGGCTCTGCTAATGAGATTTATGTCAAGAGTGAACCACCAACCTCCAGATCAGGGGACGATCACTAAACCAACTGAGCTACTGTCGCCCCTAGTTCAAAATGATGGGTGACCAATGAGCTCCTTCGTTTCACATTTATCAGACAATAGAGGCTTTGTACCGTCACGTGACCCCCATAGCAACGGTAACTACGCCGCCATGACACCGGGCATGCGATTTGACTTCAGTTCAGTAGCATCAGAGAAACAAGGGCAGGTTTTCAGATTGTTTCATAGCTTATTTAATGAAAGAAACACACTTACTGAACTAAAATTTCATTCATTTATCCAGGAAAACCCGCACCAGTTTCCGATCCAACGAACCCAGATTGGGCTCCTACGATCAATATGGGGCACGAGTCGAAGAGCTCTGTGAGCCAAACTTCGGAAGAATCGGCCATGAAAAGACACTCGTGAACGTTAGAAAGATCTGCTCGCAAAAAATGATTAATTCTAGAAGACATCGTTGTTGATAAGCAAAGCAATAAAGAAAACGCCGGTCCTATGGCGAGTGACACAATTCTATGCGAGTTAGAAAAGACTTACCTTTCCGATCAAAACCTTGACGTTACTGCGAGCTTTTCCTACATAAACACATCTGACCCACCCAGCAACAAAATAATGGTTCACCTCTAGGCTTTTATAAGCCTTGATCTGCTCTTTGGTGTAGCCCCTAGACGCAAAGATAAAGTAGTTTGATATATCCGGAAATTGTACTTCTGGCCATGATTCTAATTGATGCTCACATTGTAAGGATCAATATTAGAGATTGATTTTAGCTTTTCCAAGGAGTTTTTTCACTCATCTGAGGCTAGAAATTCCAGCTATTTCGGGAGAGATGGAACACGCTCGTTCTCTTTAGCAGCCATGTTTGATGCCGCATGCCCGGTGTCATAGTGGCGTAGTTACCGTTGCTATGGGGGTGCAAAGCCTCTATAAACAAATCTGATTGGACGATCAAGTTTGGTTGGACTTGCGACGTGACAGAGAGTATGGAGACCAGAGTCTGGATTTGTCAGGCAAGGAATGTAAATAGAACCAAACAACAAGCTAACTGCTAACACTTTAATATAACTACAGTATTTACAGCCTTAATGTTTCCTCATCAAAAACATAGCTGGAGTTGTGTTTTGTTTCATTCACACACAAATCTGCATATTAAGCCCTGGAATTGCCAATCTCTGGTGAACTAAAGGTTAAGGGTCACTGTTAACTTGAAAACTATCACTACATGACATCACAAGGTGTAACAAAGCATTTTAAGCTTCAAAGATGCAGACAGACTAATAATGCAGATTTACTCTAACGTGTGAACGAAACAAAACACAACTCCAGGTATGTGTTTGATGAGGTAACAACATTATAACACGGCTTAAAGCTCACAAGAGTTTTTGCATAATATAGAACCTTTAATTCCTAAACCTGAATTATTACAAAGTGTTACTAAATATTCCTGACCACAAAGATATAGATTTTTTTTCACCACTGCTCCTGACAGGTTTACCCCGGCGGCAGTGAAGGATGGCTCAGATTTAGAGGACACATTCTTGGATCAATACAATATACCTCAAGCCCCTCTCCTCCATCACTGAGTCCAGTTTCAGTAATGGGGCTGCTTTCAAACAGAAGGGCATCTGGCTTAAAAAAAAAAAAAAAAAATCCAGTGGAAAGCTATGGCAGCCCTGCAGGAACATAGCATCTATAAAAGAACATTTGCTCTATTATTGATGTGACGATGAGCCATCCTCTTGCTGTCACGGGGACAGACTTGTGGGATTTGTAATGGGGTTCAAATACAGGTCAAAGGTCATGACTCCGTCTAGAACTGCTCTCTCTGATTTGAGCTGTTACTACATGTTCACTGTGCAGTCTCACTACGAGTATATTTACGATAAAAAAGTAGATTTAAAGGGCTCATATTACGCTATTTTCTGATCTACGTTATAATGCTGTTTCCTCATCTAAAACACACCTGGAGTTGTGTTTTGTTTCGTTCACACATGTTTCACACACAAACCCTGCGTATTTAGGCTTAGAGTTCTTTTCTCAAACAGAAAACACTCTGTTCCACCTTGTGATGTCATGTGGTAATACAGGAAGTGCCCAATTGTATTTTTAAACTCCATGCACTTTCACTAGAATCATTTGGATAATTTCAGCCATGGAATTGCCAATCTCTGCTGAACAAAAGGTAAAAGGTAGATGTTAACTGGAAAACTACAACTTCATAACATCACAAGGTGGAACAGAACATTTTGAGGTTTGGAGATGTAGACAGGCTAATAAAGAGTTACTCAAACATGTGTGAATGAAACAAAACACAACTCCTGGTATAACAGCACAGAAAGTCCAGCAACGGTTAATCATTGTTTTATATCACTACGCTGTGAGCATCACCACAGCAACAGGTAAACAAAAGGACTACTGTTGGGAGGGACGAGTTTCAACTAAAACAGAAATTACTAATGATTTGAACATCCACAGACAAAAGGTTTCAAGGTGCATTTTCTAACTTTTCTGGAGGAGAGTCCGTCAAAAGTTTGACTCCATTGAAATGTTATTCCTTTGTCTGGAAGGTTTCACAGTGTGGTATTAAACCTTTCTATCTTCATGGAGACCAAACCAGACCAAGTTACAGGTCAGATCTGTCGAGAGGCAACCCTGCTCACAGTCAGAATGCCTTTTTTTGGTATTTTTGAGCAATAAAACCAGCTGAGGGACCTGAGGTTACCGTAAACGTCATCATAATAAAGAGCAGCATGTTGTCGGCACCTGTGGATAGCTACAGATCACACTGGCGAGTACAACTTTTTTTGTACCACAATGACTAAGCGACGCTGTCAAATTCTACGTGTACTGATTAGGAAAATATAATTGGAAAACAAAGTACAGAGCAGTGGGTGTGTGCTGTTGTGGTAAAAACAGATCAGAGCAGAGCAATGACGTCTTGAATACAGGAGAATAAAGATGACTCAAACATGCACGAAGCATTCTAAATACAACTTCAGAGGGTAAATGAAAAGGAAACAACTGTAACATGGTCAAAAGCTCTAAAAGATTTTGCAGAATAGGTCCGCTTTAATGTCTGTACACTTTTCTAGCCTGCATCCATCAGTCTAATATGTTACTATCAGTGAACTCAGGCTTTATCAGACTCATGCAGTAAAAACGAGGAGCTCCAGCCTCTGCAGGAGGTCCGTGATCCAGTTTGGGTTTATCTGCTCAGTCACATCTGGAGAGGAGGACACAGGGGGAGCCAAACACAAGAGCCAAGTCGACTGTTTGTAATATGCAAGATTGAAGTAAAAAAAATAATAAAAAATCAATACTATGGCTTTAAGAATCTGCTGATTTCAACACATACCAGTGCACAGACTCAGAACTGCATTTATTTCTTTTAAACTAAACTAAATAAGACAAAACTGGTCCAAATGTGTTATGTAACAGTTTTTTTTATCTCTCAAATAACTACAGAACAGCTTTGTGTAAATAAAAGTTCAAACATCATGAGAATTTCTGGGTCTTATTACATCAATTTATGTCCAACCAGGGTATCGGCTGAATCGATATTTGTTCCAATCCATTTTTTTCAGTATTAGTGCCAATATCAGATACCAGTAAAAAACCTTAATATTTCAATTTTGGGGGGGATAATTCCGCTAGTGTGGTCACGATACCACAATTTCAAACTTGATTGCGATACTAAGCAATAGACTCGATACTCAATACCGATTCCAATACCAGGATGATTAAAAAAAAACACTCTTTGATTGGACAACTGAATGTGATTTTCAACTTTAAATCATAGTACTTTCTTTTATCTTCCCATGTGGTCTTATATCTGTGTAATCCCTCAGTGGTCCATGGGCGTATACTAGTCTATGTGCTCTTATACTTGTTCTGATACAGCTCAAAATCATTCTAAAACTATTCAGGAAACTTCTTTTTTTAGTACTGATACTTGCTCAAATGATCTAGTTTTGATACCAGTTTTAGTATCAATTCAAATCTGATTTTCAATGCTTCTGACAAGCCTTTTTATTGAGTGGACAACAATTGATTGCCGTCACATCTGTCATGATGAGAGAATTTGCCCATGTAGGATGCTAATGACCACAGTCCCTCTCTTTTCCTTTCTCTCCGTTTCTTCTAACTCCCCCTCTCTCTGCTTGTGTTATTATGAATGATGCTAATTAGCCCCTGGTTTCACACATGCAGCGCTAACGACCCTGAAATAACTGGACACACGCTGCACACGGCCTCCCCCTCTCCTCCCTCTAAGGACCGTTCCTGTGTGGATACTTATTGGTAGATTTGGGGGTAGCTATGGGCAGAGTTCTCAGCGCTGCAGAAAACAATGCTTTGACGTATTACTTAGAACTGCTCTGGATGTTTGCAAAGAGATTATATCTTTTTTTCATTTTGATTGTGTTTATTGCACTGAAAAAAATCTCCTTACTGTGAGCAGGCTTGCAGCTCCACAAACCTGACTCTAATGCTGTTCTTCCAAGTTCCAACTAATAAATGTACACTGGAAAATCCCACAATCTCAGAATTCCTAAACTCAGGCAACATTTCAGAACCCCGAGCTGGTTCCAGGTTAGAAAATCCAATATTGCATTGCTGATTTTGAAAAAACTGTGATATCTGACATAGTATTATTCAACCTTTATACGCTCTGTACTGTCTACCTGCTTCTGTGAACCACTGCACTGATTTACTGTAATGATAATGGTTCCACAGAGCTGATGTCAACAAAAACAAAAAGTCACTCTCAAACAATGATTTTAAATATATTTATTATAAATGTCTGGGAGAATAAAGTGACTCAAATAGATGATCTTTTTGACGGATTTGAGAACTTTCCTATTTTTTATTGCTACTTTTACACATACTGTAATGTACATCTTATTGTGCTTCTGACATGAGAACTGGAACACAAACGCACTCCAAGCTCCGACCTCCGAGCATAAATGGTACACAGCATTATTTGGCCTGGAGGAGGGCTTCCCCTGCATGTTTCCATGGAAAGGTTGTTCCTTTGGCTATAATCTTCCACACTATGGCACAAAACCTCCATGGAGAATGCTCCTAAGTAAGGTTTTAACTTTCCATATCCTTGAAATCATACAGGTGACACCTCCAGAAAAGTTAAATAACACACCTACATGTAACCTTTTGGACTTTCATTCACTCATTGGTCCAGTGCAATAACACTGAGTCAATGATTCGTTGACAAAGCAAAACATTCTCCATGTCTAGACTGAATATTATCAATCACTGTGAATAAGAAAATTGCCCCTGACCCACTGTTGGTTTTAATTTCTTAATTCAAGCAAATGGTCTTGAAGTAGATATGAATCATTTGCAGTATAAAGAGACTGATACAGATTTGGTCTTAGTCTGGTGAAGTACCTGAGGGGCCAGCTCTCCGTTGGTGATGATCTTGGCGATGAGGCTCCACTTGCGGTTGCTGGTGGCGTTGTGGATCATCTTCTTTCGGAGCAGTTCTCCCACAGACACGTACTGGAAACCATAGCGCTCTGCGATCTTCAGGCTCTGAGTGCCTTTACCACTGCCTGGACCACCTGAGCACACACACAGTTTACATTTACTCACTCATACAGACACATATTAGACAGGGGAAGGTTTAAAATTACAGAAACATCCTGAAAAAAGTCAATACAATTTCAAAGGGGCAAATCCTACTATAACCACTCAAAGGTGTCATAGTGCCCCTGGGCAAGACACTTTTCTTACCTTGTCTTTGTATAAATGTGATGTGTGAGTGGTGGCGGTCGGAGGAGGGGCTGACGTCACCGTAAATTTGATCACAACAAAGAATCGGCATCTCCTACGGATAGCTGCAGATTAAGGTAGCGAGTAGCAGATTTTTTTCTTTACATTTGTACCAGAATCACTATACGTTTGAGTAAATAGTGAGGGGAAACAACTATAACATGGTTAAAAGCTCTAAAAAGTCGATTTTGAGGAGTAGGTCTGCTAAGTGGCTAGCATTGAAGTTGGGTTTACTGTGTCGTGAAGCTGGAACTAGGGCACTGTACAGGGACTATGGTCAATGTTTAGTCCAAGTTTCAGTTAACCAAATGAATTAATGACAGTATTTTCTACTTCAGTAATGTGTGTCTTCTGTGTATAGATGTGCGTACAGAGGAGGAGGGGGATGAGGAGGAGGAGGAGGAAGAGAAGGAAGGAGGAGGAAGAGAGGAGGAGAAAAGGAAAGGAGAGGAGGAAGAGGAGAGAGGAGAAGGAATGTGCTTGTGTTTTTGGGCGAGAAGTGTAAATTCTGATGCTGTGACAGAGGGACAGTATTAACAGTGTGGGTGTGTGTGGTACATTCTGTTTATTAGAAATGTTATGAAGACTGGAGCAGAGGACAAGACAGGAGCAGAGGAGGAAACAGAAGCAGAGGACAAGACAGGAGCAGAGAAGGAAACAGGAGCAGAGGAGGAAACAAGAGCAGAGGACAAGACAGGAGCAGAGGAGGAAACAAGAGCAGAGGAAACAGGAGCAGAGGACAAGACAGGAGCAGAGGAGGAAACAGGAGCAGAGGACAAGACAGGAGCAGAGGACGAGACAGGAGCAGAGGACAAGACAGGAGCAGAGGAGGAGACAGGAGCAGAGGAGGAGACAGGAGCAAAGGAGGAAACAGGAGCAGAGGCGGAAACAGGAGCAGAGGAGGAAACAGGAGCAGAGAACAAGACAGGAGCAGAGAACAAGACAGGAGCAGAGGAGGAAACAGGAACAGAGGAGAAGGCAGGAGCAGAGGAGGAGGCAGGAGCAGTGGAGGTGGCAGGAGCAGAGGAGGTGGCAGGAGCAGAGAAGGTGACAGGAACAAAGGAGGAAACAGGAGCAGAGGCGGAAACAGGAGCAGAGAACAAGACAGGAGCAGAGGAGGAAACAGGAACAGAGGAGAAGGCAGGAGCAAAGGAGAAGGCAGGAGCAGAGGAGGAAACAGGAACAGAGGAGAAGGCAGGAGCAAAGGAGAAGGCAGGAGCAAAGGAGAAGGCAGGAGCAGAGGAGGAGGCAGGAGCAGTGGAGGTGGCAGGAGCAGTGGAGGTGACAGGAGCAGAGAAGGTGACAGGAGCAGAGAAGGTGGCAGGAGCAGTGGAGGTGGCAGGAGCAGAGAAGGTGACATGAGCAGAGAAGGTGACAGGAGCAGAGGAGGCAGGAGCAGTGGAGGTGGCAGGAGCAGAGAAGGTGACATGAGCAGAGGAGGAAACAGGAGCAGAGGAGGTGACAGGACTTGAGATGTTATGTGACTATAATCGCAGCGGTGACAGGAGCAAAGGAGGAGACAGGGAGACAGGAGCAGAGAAGGAGTCAGAAGCAGAGATATTACGGGACTGTAATCGCAGCGGTGACAGGTGCAGAGGAGGCGACAGGAGCAGAGGAGCAGGTGACAAATGCCCACACTCTGTATCACCACATCACATCCAGATTTGTGTGAACAGACTGACGAGGAGGCGGCTCTTTGGTAAACAAATCATGGACAATATTAAAGACATTCTGACGGGGTTTGTGTGCCTCAGGTTGCTCAGAAACAACCTCAGATGGACGGATGGATTAGGGACTTTCTATTGACAATCTAAACAGCATAAAAGGTTTAAAAAAAAAAAAAATATTCAAAAATAAAAGCAGCAACTTGAAGCGGGCCTATAAATCGACTCTTCAGAGCTTTTAACCATGTTGTAGTCGTTTCCCTCACCATTTATACTCTTGAAGTTGTATTTCAAGTGATTTGTGCATGTAAAAGTCAAATGACGTTTATGGTGATGTCAGGTCCCATTGGGCACAGTTTTCCAATGCTGAAGTCAGTGAACTTGTTTATTTTAACAAGCTGTTTTAATGAAGATGAAAATTGCGATTTAAAATGTCCAGATTAAACCATAATGAACCACAGGTTATGAGCTTTGGAGATGCAGACAGACTAAAAATGCAGAATTACTCAAATGTGTGAATGAATACAACTCTATGTTTTTGAGTAGGAAACAGCATTTGTAGTGTGCATGCAAACAGGGCCAGTAATATCTCTACATAATCCTAGTACAGTCCACAATAGTGAGACAAACAGAAGGAAATGCATATTACAGCTGTCCAATACGGAAAGGCTAAACATCAAGTATGAAGCAGACAGAATCGTGCTTCGAGCCATAAAACGTCTAAATGTCAAATGGTCGTATTCATGTCTACGTCCACAGGCACCCAAAGGCCCTCACAGCCATGGAACCATTTGCCCATTCACTGTCTCAAAATCAGACCCTAGAGAAAGCCAAAACCAGAAGAAATGTAGGCGACGCCCAACCCACCTCTCAGGTTCTGGATATAAAATTCCCCTTCCACTTTTTCTTCAGACTTAAAAAAATAATATTATGAAGCTCAAGAGTCCAAATAGCAGATTTAGATCACCATGTTACCTTTTATTGTTTTGAAAATGCTATATTCACCGAAAACAACATATGTTTAATACGTTTAAATAGCTCTCCATGCTAACTCACTCCCCCATCACAGTGCTATCACATTATTAACGCGTGCAATCATCTAATGAAACTACTGGACATCGCATCAGGCTTGTGAAGTTGTAGTGTATTGTTTTGTATGATGCTTTTGTATATTTATGGAAAATGGCTGTGCAGGAGCATGAATGATGTAGGGTTAGGGGCTGAGCATTGCACAGAATCTTACAGCTAACTGTATGGAGGGCTTGAGTAGGGCTCAGGAGAGATCGTTAAGTTACTCAAACATGCATGGATGACATCTAAAACCTCTTCAGGCACAATTTTGATGAGGGAACAATGTTCTAACTTTGTAGAATGTTTTTGCATAATACCCCATCTTTAAGGTTTGAACTTAAGATAAGATAAGATAAGATAAGATATGCCTTTATTAGTCCCACAGTGGGGAAATTCCAGTGTTGCAACGCACAGTTCAAGAACAGCAGGAAAATGGAACATGCAATAAAACAAGATAATAGATAATGGCTAAAAAAAAAAATAATAATAATTTAGAAATCCTGCAGGGGGTGACACTCATGGTCCAGCATAGAGATGACCTTAGCCAGGACCCTCTTGTCCCCCACCTGCTGCACTGAGTCCAGAGGACAGCCCAGGACGGAGCTGGACTTCTTGATGACCTTGTCCAGCTTCTTCCTCTCCCTCTCTGTGATGCTGCTGCTCCAGCAGACCACACCGTACAGGATGGCTGATGCCACTACAGAGTCATAGAAGGTCTTCAGGAGTGGCCCCCTCACTCCAAAAGACCTGAGTCTCCTCAGGAGATAGAGCCGACTCTGGCCCTTCCTGTACAGAGTCGGGAAGGGCCAGAGTCGGCTCTATCTCCTGAGGAGACTCAGGTCTTTTGGAGTGAGGGGGCCACTCCTGAAGACCTTCTATGACTCTGTAGAACTTGTTTTGTAATGAAAGTAACCACTTCATGGACATTAGTTACCACAGCTGGTTAGCCTTCAGCCTTTAAACTCTTACTATTGGCTAAAGAAATTCAACCTTCTTTTGTTGTCAACTGAAGCACTACACAGACATCTTAACATTCATCATCAGTGTAGCTCCATAGAACCTTCAATCTCCAAATAACCAAGTCAAGTCTCCAAACAGAAACTAAGAATCCTGCTGTTTTGAACCACCATAGTTTAAATTATTCAGTGGAACCTCTGCAGATCTGGTGTGTTGTGTTCCTGTTAAACAAAGTGTCGCCGCGTGAGACAATGGAGCATCGTCCTCACTACAAAGACACAATCCGTTTCCATGGTGACGTCAACCGCTCTGAAAACCTTCAAAATGAGATGAGAAATCTGATGAGTGAGATGTTTCAGGATTCACCCTAGCCCCCTGTGGAAAAGCCTTTCTTTAAAGAGGGGGTATTTTACATCTATGGGGTAATAACTGCTAACACATCACATATTTAGATCACCGTGAAGCTTGTGAAGTTTGTGAAGCTGTTTTGTATCAGATTTGTGTACATTTATGGAAAATTGTCATGTGGGACTTTGGGTGATGTAGACTTCTGGTAGAAAGCTAAACATATGTCAAAATGTATTTCGCATAATATCCCTGATATTATTTCAATGGATTAAATTACCAAATCGCAAAGGCCACAATTTTTGAAGTACCACAACTTCCTCCACAAACAACAACAATCTCCTGTCTTATTCGGCATAAATACCGCTAACCCTGTAGTTCAGATCTGTACAAACATGTTCTGAAATGTGATTCTTGTATTAGTCCGTTCATATTTCAGTCTTTTTGTCAATACTCCTGAAGGCATTTAAACCACCAGCTCCTTTATGGTATATTGCTGTAAATGTCATCACAAAAAACAGCTGCAGATTATGCTAGAGATTTTTTTCCATTTGTGCCAAAAAGGCCATGCACTGATGCCAGTACAGCAGCTCTTGAGGTCTAAATAAATCCACTTTGTAATTATAAAGCATTTTATCATCCAATAATCAGTAAGTGCATTGTTAGCATTACCATGATAGCAATACTCCAGCTCATTAACTCATTACTGTGAATAATTATAATGTTTTCAATCCATAAGATATGTGAGGAACGTCTATATGGACCACTGCGAACTCTTTAAAATGAATTAGTTCTATTCTTCCATGTTAATCAGGTGCAGCGCCTTTAGAGTCTAGGAGCTCTAAACACTTGGTTCCACTGAATGATGTCATTAGGTAGTAATCATGTATAAGATAAGATATGCCTTTATTAGTCCCACAGTGGGGAAATTCCAGGTATAAAGAAATTCCACAGTATAAAGAAGTAAACTAAGGGAGCGTGACTTCACCCACAGTGCTCAGCTCCAGTCAAATGAAGCTCACAGAGGGGATGAATTTGGAGCCGAGTTCCACATTAGGAATATTAGTATTATATTTTTAGCCTCATCTGAATGGAGAACTTTTAATCGATAAGTGAAGCCAATCAGATGAGAATGGCTTTTGTTTGGTAAGACACAACAACACCAATCTGCAGACTTCATTTGCCAGATAATCAGAGCGCTGATAAACCACCTGGTGTTTTCACACAAACATCCAAGAATGCTCAAAACAGCCAGTTTTTTTGTTTTTGTTTTTTTTTTAACCAGAGATGAACTATGTCACATTATAACCAAGAAAATAAAAGGCTAAACCTACAGTATTACACAAAATTGACTTATGTAAGCTTTAAGCCATGTTATAATAGTGTTCCTTCCTCGAAAACATACCTCGAGTTGTGTTGTTTCATTCACACATTATTAGTCTGTCTACATCTCAAACGCTGAAATTGCTCTGTTCCACTTTGTGATGTAATTTAGTGGTAGTTTTCAAGTTACCTTTTACCTTTTGTTCAGTAGAGTTTGGGAATTCTAGGGCGGAAATTATCCAAATGATTCTAGAGAAGGTGTATGGAGTTTAAAAGCACAGTGGAGCATTTCCTGCATGACATCAGAAGGTGGAACAGAGTGTTTTCCGTTTGATAACTAAAGAACTCAGAACTAAATATGCAGGGTTAAACGTGTGAATAAAACAACACAACTCCAGGTATGTTTGTGATGAGGAAACAATATTATAACATAGATCAGAAAATAGCGTAATATGAGCCCTTTAAAGTGAAGTTCCTCCTGTGCTTTATTGGGGTCAACTTGAACATACTCTGGAACATTCTTGAGAGAGCGCGAGATCAACAGCCACACATACGTGTCAATGCCGACTCTCTGCCTGCGGCGCGGCGGTGGGATGGGAAACCGTTCCTCCTGCGCCTTCAGGGACGGGACCAAGCCTGTGGGTGTCCGCAAAGTGCAATCGGGCAACGGCTGCGCTTAGCCCCATGGGACGCAGAGCTCTGCACCAGTCCTTTCGCCTGCGGTCACCTGATGGTCTACGCAGTCGCCCCTTCAGGCCCGACACTCGGAACCCGGGCTGGGCTCCCCCCCGTGAAATAAATGGCCCAGAACCCAAGGAGGTCCCTTATGATAGGGCACTTGAGTTATCTTTCAGAAAGCCACGTAAAATTAGATGTTCTGATAGGGCATGCAAGTATGCACCAAACAGGCTAATGCTGTTTTTTTAGTTGCCTTGTTGTACCTTTAGTAGTTTCTTATGTCTAATTATAGTATTTTATTTATTTAATTTGTATTATTGTATAATTGTTACATTACACTATTTATTTAGTTTTACCAAAAAAAAAAGTTCTCAGAAAGATCTATTGTATTTTTGACCAACAGAGACACCCATAATGAATAAATGCTAGATTAATATGTTTAATGTCATACCATGGAACATTACAGGCAAAGCAATAACATCTCTATGGAAAGAAGCAGGTAGCGGACCCTCCACCTGAAAACTCTGCTTCTATCCACCATAGCAGCTCCAGACCTGATTTACTACATTAAGAAACCCTCAGATTAGCCCAGGCTGAACAGAAGTGCAATGTGTTAGGGCCCCATGTCTGGTCCTTTTGCTGATAGAAAGATCTGAACAGAGAGAGAAAATACACCTCTATGTCTGGAAGCAAATGGACAAAACCAAACCTGGACTTGCGTATGTTTGTGGTAGACATTACTTAAGAATAACTATTAGAAAATATAATGCTAAACTAGGGCTGCAAGATTAATCGCAATTGAATCGAAATGGCAATTTGAATCAATGCTAGTGCTGGTTTCAAACTCAATTTCGATACTAAGGAACAGACTCAAAACTCAATACCGATTCCACGATTAGAATAAAGACACTTTTTAATAAGACGATAGAATGTGATTTTCAATATTAAATCATAGCCAAAGCTAATTTCCATCTTTAATCCCCTGTTGGACCAAGGACAGCCACGTCATCCACACAATTCATAAAATATGACAATACCTGCTCCCACTTGCATCTCTCACACACTCATAAGACATTAGTATTAAGATGTACAGGTCAGACATTTACTCTCACTACTTACACAAGCACAGCATTAATATCTCTTTACAGGTCTATATAGAAATATGATTGCATTCCCCGTATTGTTTTTTTATAGAGCGCCCCTTGATCTAGTGATAGTCACGTACGCTATGTTATTTTTTCTCCTTGCCATTTAAAGAGCCTGTACAATAGACTGTATATGTAAGTGGACATACCTAACCCGCTAGCTGCCATATTCCAAATAGAAGTGTTCATGGGCGCACTTCTGGCTCCATTAACTCTGGCTTCAATTGACTTTACATTGAAAAAGTGTCACCCCTCTCTCTGTAACCGCTGCTGTGAGCCTTGTCATTTTGGTCTTAAAATGTTCATATTAACTCGCTCCAAGTGATGTTTTTATTTTGCTATTTTGTCCGTAAATAAATTCCTACTCTATATATAGAACTCAATTACAAATTCACCACTCTAACTGCTAGCCTTGTGAGCTTCATTTGACTGGAGCTGAACGCCATGGGTGACGTCACACTCACTTAACCCACTTCTTTATCCAGTCTATAGCCTGTACCCATGCTTTTCTCTGTATTTAAGTCAAATTTAAAAGCATAGTGGAGAACGTCCTGTATTACCACATGACATCACAAGGTGGAACAGAGCCTAAACATGCAGGGTTTGTGTGTTAAACATGTATGAATGAAACAAAACACAACGCCAGGTATGTTTGTGACCAGGAAACATTATATATACTGATCAAAAAGAGTGTAATATTGGCCCTTCAATAAAACAATTAATTTTCTATCTGTCGAATAAGACGCCATCAACCAATTAATTGACAACTTTACAGCCCTGTCTTCTTCTTCTGGTGTAGATTGTTACTTGATGCTGTAGCCTTCCTTTCTCTGCCCTCCTCTGCATGGGAGCTCTGCAGACATGAGACTTTAGAGTAGACCACAGTTTGCTCACTAAAACCAGATGGAAGCGTCTGTTTGAAAAGGACTCTCTGGCATCAGTGTCTAATGGACTCTTTCTGAGCGAGTAAAGCTTAAATTAACCTGCGTTTAAAAACAGAACATTTTATCTGCACAGCTCAACATCGCTGCTATTACTTATCAACAAATAACTGGTCCAATGCTCTTGTATCAGATTGAGGTAAACTGTTGGTTTATACTGATACTTTGCAGTGACATCACGCTGGGAGTATTCTATTTGCATCACTATTGGTGTAATGTTCAGCAGTTACCATGGTGATATAATGTACAAGTTAGCAAACTGACGGAAAACAAGAAAAAAAAATGGACAGTATAGATTAAACCCATCTATCGCGAGGGAGGTAAGTAGGTCACAGCACTACGCCACTTTTTGAGCAATAGAAATGCCAGTAATGAACAAATGCTATATGGATATGTTTAATGTCATACCGTGGAACATTCCAGGCAAAGCAATAACATCTCCATTGAGATGAGTAGGTAACAGACCATCCTCCAGAAAAGTTGCGCAGTGCACCTTTAAGTCGCAATTAGGAGTGGGAGTACAAGTACAAGCCCCTGGTATTGAGACAATACCAGTACTGCATATATCCTCATGGAGCAAGACAAGTTTCGCTCAAGACATAGAAATAAATTGGGCGCAGGCTCTTTAACTGTCAAAACAACTCTTAGGCCTCCACACTCACAAAGTAAAGGTGTTGACAGTTTTTACCCTTGTTGCTAGGTAACAGTTCAGTTTATGGAGTTACCTCTATGTACGTCATATCTGCTGTCCGTGTACAACCAGGAAGTAAAATGAAAAAAATTTAAAATGCAGAGATAATTAGACAAGATAATATTAAGGAAGGGGTATTACGTAAAATTGACTTAATGGAGCTTTACTGCCACAGGATTGGCTGCAGATGTGACGATTAAAATGCGTTTGCCTCATAATCGAGATCTTTTTGGCACAGCTATTATAACGTCATCAGAAACATGCCTGAAGAGGTTTTAGGTGTCATCCATGCATGTTTGAGTAATCTAGAGATCTCTCCCTGAACGCTTCAACTCTCACCACAAGCCGATGTCACTCAAGCTTCCATACGTCAATTTTCAATAAATATACAAAAGCGTGACACTAAACAATACACTACAACTTCACAAACCTGATATGATGTGCTGTAGTTTCATTAGCAGGATGCAGACGGATTGGGTTGTGATAGTGCTCTGAACGGGGAGTGACAAAAACAACTGAAACTGCATGGACTTTATTTACCATCAGAGACTTGAACGCTCAATACAAATTCTATTAAAGTTTGTCTAAGCTTATACACAAGAAGAAGGCCAACTGAGAGTTCATCATATAAGACGCACCAACCATAGAAACTGAAAAGTGTGTGAAGGACAGAGTCTGCAACACAAATTGAATAAGATTCAGTATATAGACGATGATAGAACTGTCTGGAGGTGTCCCTGGTTCAAAAGCTCAAGAGATGGAGCATTTCACACCCATTCATATTTACACAAATTAAACATTCACCTATACATTCAAATTCCAGCACACATAGACCCAGAAGAACTGAGAAGTGTCTTGCCCAAGGACACAAGGCAGGGCAGCATTTGTTCATGTGATACCACAACTATCCAATATTACACAAAAATGACTCTTGTGAGCTTTAAGCCATGTTATAATGTTGTTACCTCATCAAACCCTCCCATATCTGGTTTGTTTCATTCACACATGTTTGAGGAACCCATCTGTAACCCCTGACCCAAGAATAGTATAGTAAGTAATCTAGTAGTTTGGACCAGGCACTAGGTTCTCAAGGGCTATAATAGGAACAATAATGGTGGTAATTGAGATGGCTGGAGACAGAGATGAGCAAACGTGTTTTGTATTGAATAGAAAAAAACTGAAATAAAATTTAAAAAATTTGTTTACAACTTCGCAGCCGGCAATCTATGTTTACATTCAAGTTGTGCACAATTATTCAAAAAACCCAAGTCCTACTGAGCTCGGTATATTTAGTCGTTTTAGTCAGAGTCAATGTTCATAAAGGATCCTCGTTGTGGTAGTTTGAGTGGTTACCACGTGATGAGTTCAACAAGAAGAGCAGAGAAGAAGGTTGTTCTCAGTTCACAGTTCTGGGTTCTGGGACAGGCTCGCCATTTCCTCCGATGGAGAATCCAGATCCGAATCCTGAGCCTTCTTATTCGACACCAACAACAAAAAAAACCTAGCCTGCATACCAATAACACTATTATAGTATACAGCTAGCTGAAATCCATTTCCATTATCTAATCCTTGTTGTAATAGTAGCTATAGCTTTTTTTTTACTCAAATTATCAAATGTTGTAACTCCATAGTTAAATCAGAAATATACATGCATGTTTTTTTTACTCAAATTGTCATTGTTGCACATGAATTTGTTTTTAATCCACGTAATAACAATAAAATGAATTCCTCCTTTAATCTTTTTTTAACTTATTAACAATATAATCTTTGATTAATGTTTTTATCCAATCAAATTATCACCTTTTAAACCTTTTTTAAGCTTTCGTAAATCATGGAATGAAATACAATTAATTATTTGCAATACCAAACAGGTAACAGCACCTTTAAACTTATCCATTGAATCAGTAAACCCTAGCTGGTTTAGCATTAAATTATATTATTTTGAATAAAGCATCATATTAAAGTTCAAAGTTCATATTAAAATCATATTTCACAATAAAACAGTGCAAAATGAAATACAAATGCAGTCACCTTTGTTGTCAACTTAAATCTTGCTTTAGAAAATCATAAAACAAGTACAATTGTTTCTACATTGACTTTAAGCAGTAGTCTACCACTCGCGATTAGCATTAGCGTCGTGTTAGCATCGCATTAGCATCGCACTAGCATGTTTTTTTTCCACCATGTTACGCATGTTAAACACGTGTAGACTCACCAAGACGATGTTTTAGCATAAACACAGAACAGAACACCGTCAGGGCCCCTGAGGTTCACGTATGGAATCAACTTAAAATAGAATATAAACATTCCCCAGTTAGCAGTACAAACTTGTACCATTTTTACATTGAATTACATTAACGTGCACTCACCGAGACCATCTTTAGCTTAACAAAAATAAAAAGGGTCGTCACACAGCCTCTCACATGTGTATCCAGTGAGCAAAAGAATGAAAAACTAAAGTGAATCTGAGATCGCGTCTCGAGGCGGGTCTTAATTTACTTTTGACAAATAAGAAGTTCATTATCACCCAACGTAACTCACAAAACAGGAAGTCAATATAGACAGAGGATCACACTTACCAAAATAAACGTTTTTCAAAATAAAATGAGTGCATTTAAATAAGAAATAAGGCACATTTTCTCTACTGGGGTACACTTCTGTCTAAATCTCTAAAGCTCAAAATGCTCTGTTCCACCCTGTGATGTCATGAAGTGGTAGTTTTCAACGTAACGACTACCTTTCACCTTTAGTTCAGTAGAGATTCGCGATTCCAAAGCTGAAATTATCTAAATAATTTTAGTGAAGGTGTATGGAGTCTAAAAACACAGTGGAGCACTTCCTGTATTACCACATGACATCACAAGGTGGAACAGAGTTTTCAGATTGAGAGAAGAACTCAGAAAATAGCGTAACATGGGCCCTTTAATATGGCAAGTGTGAGGAGCCAATCCCAAACAAATAATAAGGGAAAGGTCAACATTTATGAATAAGTTTATATATTTCTATATAAAACAGTGAATTTCCCATAGAGTTATATAAGCCCTCCATTAGAATTTATGTCACAATTAAATTTTAAAACCTTTGTGTGAATCAACAACATCTGCTCATGATTTTTTGTGATAGCACTTAGATACTCGTATGCATGCAGGGAGTTGGTTTTAAAAATAGCTCTCATTTCCACAACTCTGACTGTGCAGCTGCCAGTCTTCATTGTGCGGACTAAAGCCAGTGTGTGACAGGTTAATGCAGCCCCGTCATGTTAATCAGATTAGGCCAATGAGTGTGTCTGACATATAGAGTGACATCCAACAAGATACACACAACTAATACTAGGGCCGTGTACAAAATACCAGGAAAAACTACAGATTACTGCGTTGTACTTGCAGTAACACTGGTCTAATGTAATCTATAGGCATGTTTGGAACTGTGTGTGGTAGTTTTGATGATTTTCGGACCTCAAGGATCAACAAATATGCAGTTGTTGTTATCCAGAATATAAAGTATCCATATTTAGCAATGCGCTTTACTATTAAAGGTTCTATATTACACAAAATTGATTCTTGTGAGCCTTGCCATGTTATAAAGTTGTTACTTCATCAAAAACATATCCAGAGTTGTGTTTTGTTTCATTCACATGTTTGAGTAATCCTTTATTATTAGTCTGTCTACATCTCCAAAGCTAAAAATGCTCTGTTCCACCATGTGATGTCTCTAAACGTGTATCTCAATGTAGTAATGTTAAGTTAAAGTCAATACCAGTACATTCCACACACACAGAATACAACAGAATACATTGTTGAGTCAAGGACAGGACAGGCAGCTCCTGTGGCCCTGGTCCTGCTATTGCAAAGGAGCTAATAGAGAATGCTCTGCTGACTAGAAGATCCTACTTCATACACAAACACAAATATTGATTGATACATACTATAAAAACTGTAAACCCTCAATAAATCCTTCTGACTTTACATTTCAGATCCATGGTCCTGACTCTTACACCCGAAACAAACATCCTTACAGGCATAATGAAACAGAGGAGGATCAAGACGAGGAGATCTTAAAGGTTGAATGAAGGCTTTTTTTTTTTTTCAAACTGATGAATGAAAATTGATCAATTGTGGACGTGGTGGGGCCAGATAAACATTAGGTACCTCGTTATCTATTGGCTGTTAGGTTGTCAATCAAACTCTCTACGTTTCTAGTGTAACTGACTTGCCGGCGCGCTGGGATTACGTGGTTTACGTTCGCCTCTCACGCATTCCACAGACGCAAGACACTGTTTACTCAACCAACGCAGCGGTTCTTGGCAGCTTTTTCCAACTGTAGCTTCCTCGTAGTTTGCACAAAGTTTGTTGCAATGGCAAACAAGAATCCACTTCCAGTTAACCGCAAAAAAGTCTGTTTTTGAGGTCGCTGAAAGAAGAAGACAAGGGGAAAAGGAGCGAAGCTAAACTAAGGTGATTCTCGGAGATTCCTTCCAGTGATGGCGTGCACTGAAGCAGACAAAGGGTCTGAAGACTGACGCATTGGTCGCTAAATTACTTCTGGACAGGAAACTTCTGCTTATCATTTGACAACGTACAGTATAGTTACAGCAGCAACAGCGATTCTGAATGCGCACCGGCTGTAAACAAACATGATTTGTAGCATAAGGAAGAGGCGGGAGGAAGTGTTTCTACTTAGGCAGCAGTGGAGGAGGGGAGTGGTGTTTGAAAAAGGACAAACAGTCACTGGATTTCTCGTTCCTTGGAAAATCCTCTATACAACCTTTAAGCTGCGTTTAGATCACGGCATCCAAAGCGTCTAGTTGGCGTTTTTACATTTGAGGGCCGACGCTTGAAAAATGTTGACGTGCCACAAAATTGGACAAAGGTTCAGATGTTTCACCTCTGCAGGGTTACAGTCTATCACTTAAAGGGTGATTTAAACTTAATTAGTCTTAACTCTGTGCAGAAATATTGTATAAGCAGCTCTTGAGGTAAAATGAGTCAGCTGCATGCTTTGTGCATCCAATCATACATTATCAAATGTATTGTCTGATAAGCAGGAAGTGCACATTAGTATGGTAGTAAGGTCAGGTACGTTTTACTGTCAGTCCTCAGGGACCCATCTCCAGATTTTGAGCTGTTGGTCAGGATTACTTTAAGTGTAGGATTGTACCTGTGGTGCACGAGAGGAAAAACACTAGACACAGAGCATTAAATCCACCTTCTTGTTGTGAGGCGTGAGTGTTAAGCATTTATCCACCGCGCCCCAAGCCACAGAGAGACTGTGCTAGTTGTTGTTGTTGTTGTTGTTAGCATTACTATGACAACAAAACTCTCTGCGCGGCCTGTCACAATCACAAATTTTGAAGTGCGATATATTGCTAAAGTAAAAATAGATGATAAGCGATAATACTGAAACTAGCTTATGGCACTGACATAACAACCCTAAAGGAGATTTAAACCACAAAAACTCTTCTAAATCTACAATATTGTTAAAAAAAAAACATGAGCTGCAATAAATAAATAGTAGAATGAAACTTAATGACTTAGTTTACATGTGTAATGAGCCATAGAAGTGATTAATCCAACCTTTTACTGCTCAAATCTTTTGATATAACCAAAAAAGAACCCAAAATTTCCCAGTAGTGCAGAGAAAAAGTACCCACGATAAATACTGATACCAAACGAATATTGTTCCATTTATCAGATAATGAACAATAAGTCAGTATAGTAATTATCATGAGAGGCCTACGCTCTCTCGCCTCTGAAAGTGGTGAAAAGCGCTTATAAACTCATCATGGTGAATAATTAGAATCCTCTGAATGCATAAGGTAAGTGAGGAATAACTTTGGACCTATTTCTGTTATTCAGTTTTTAAGACAAAATAAAGAAAAAAAACATCTGGTTCAGTGCTTTTAAGTCTTTGTTTACTAAGGCTAATTAAGGTCTAGCTATTAAAAAGTGGTGCCATATATATTTTAAATGTTGGTAAAATAATGTCATATGTATATCTTTATTTGTGTGCAGAGCATTCAAATACTGCCTTTGTGTCCTTTTTATGTAAATGGTCAGAGCTCAGTGAAGCGTGGACGCCATGTTTACACTTGGATGGAGCTTAATGCTATAGAAGTTACATAACAGGAACATAGGTTTTAGTGTGGGGACAGTGGGAACAAAATGTAATTAATAAAGAGATTATGGGGTGAACAGAACACTAAAGGAATATACTTTGTCTAATTGTGTGGCTGGCAAAAATTATGGTGAGTAAGAATTTGTAGGATATGCAAAAACGGAAAATCAAATAATGTGGGTTTATATATTGGGTTAGAACGCTTTAGTCCTGGTTTAGAAATGGTTTCGTATCAGCCCAGAGTTAGTCCTCCTGTAGACCTAGTTCAGTGGTATTTTAGATCAGGTTTAGTCCGGTACAGTGCAGGTTTAGTTTTGTTTAAGTCTTGTCTCTTGAGCTTGTTTTAGTCCTGGTTTAGACACGTTTTTGCAACTAAATTGTGCATATGTTGTTTTAATAGTATTATCTACTGTGCCTAGTGCTTTGTAGGTTCTTGATTTCACCAGTGACTACTGCAATATTAAGTATTGATGTCATCACACAAGACTGTCCTGAGTTTGAAGTGCAGATACCCGTTAGACCAGGGGTGTCCAAACCATGGCCCAGGGGCCAAATGTGGACTTCAGCCCAATTGTTGTTGGCCCTCAGGGTTACGGCTGAGTTGGCGCAAATGACCAAAAGTAGTACTTTTTACTGCAGATTTTGAAAATGTCTGCTATCATAACTTAATTTTTTTTTATTATTATCCTTTATTATCCCTGTAGGGAAATTATCCTCTGCATTTCATCCATCCTTTTCAGGAGCAGTGGGCAGCACATGAAGGCGCCCAGGGGACCCATCTCCATGGTCTTATTGCTAGGTTTGGTCAGGACCTCAGCTGGAGGATTTTTACCTATGGAGCGTGTTTTGGGATTGGGTTGGTTGGATTTAAATAGCATAAATGTTAAAAGCTTTATTAAAGGTGTGTTAGCTCAGTCAAACCAATGTCAAATGCAACATTTTGAATGATTCACTTCATTGTCCTGCAGTCAATAACATTTCACTCTAGACCTGTCACAATAAATACTATTAATTAAATATGACAGATGGAACAATCATTTTTGGGGGTCAGTATTTATCGTGAGTACTTTTTTCTTTGTACAAGTAGGAATTTTTTATAATTTTTTCTGCAATATGATAAGATTTCAGCTGATAAAGACTGAAGTGTTAATTCTGCCATTTATTTAGAACCCTTTTTTGTGAATAATTCTGTTTTATGGTTTGGTTTATCGTCTCTATTTAGTTCAGCAATATATCGCACTTCAAAATGTGTTATCGCGACAGGTCTGCTTTGCTCGTATAAGTTTCTGTGAAAAGAGCTTAGACACCCCTCTGTGATAGACCAGTCACACTGTTACTTATATGTCCAGACCCTGCCCGTCCTCCCACTTCACTCTCCCCTTTAGTCCTCCAGGTACTGCCCAGTTTAGCAGCTCTGTTTGAAATGTGGTTCAGTCCCACTTTAAGTCAAGCTTTCATCATCTTTGTGGATTTGAAGTGGATTTAAGCAGACAATGTAACCACCAGCTTGTCTCTCTGAAGGCCCTGTACCTGATTTTTACCCATGTATTAGATCAAACTGTTCCCTCCTCTTACCGATGACGAGGATGACTTTGGGCCGTGGGCGGGAGGGGTCGAACACCTCGTACTCCTCGATGAGCTCTGCGGTTTCAGACAGGTCAGAGTCGCTCTCGATGGAGAACTGGTTTATGGGAGGCAGTCGGTCGTAGCGTCTGTACGGGAAGTTTGGGCTGTCCGGCATCACTAAGGAGACAGAGACAAAGAACTGGATATTAAATTAAAGTAGATACAGGACTAGAGTCATACAATACTCCATACAACTGTATAACAATTCACCCTTATGTAACAGATAACCCTATGTCCTGTCGATCATCATATCATCTTTGCACTTTTTTCCTTACGACCTCTTGTGTATAGCTGAGATATATTTGTATTACTATATTTCAATATTAGTTTTTACTTTTACATATACATTTATATAATTATGCCTTATTTGACACCAGTCTCTTGTTATTTTTGCTACTTATTATCATCATTTATATTTTTTCTCTTTGTTATTATAATATATTGTGATGTGTGAGCCACTGAGTCCAAGTAATTTCCCTTGTGGATCAAGTCTAAGGGACTGATCTTGCCCCCAATCTTAGCACTAGCGCTAGTGTTAATGAGGAGGTGTGTCCAGGTCGGGCTGTACTTTGCTGCTGGAGGCTGGAGTGTGACAGAACAAGTACATATATGGTGATGGCATCTGAACCAATCTGTGACCGCTGTAGCATTTAAAAGCACTGCCAGTGTGGGTAATGTCTATAATCTCTGCCTCATTACCAGACAGCAAAGAGGGTGTGGGGAAAAGTTATATATGGGTACAATAAAACAGCTCCGGAGCCCCACGATGCAAGTCCGCACCAGCAGAGGCGCCAGGGATATAGAATTTTGGATGGGCTCTGACAGAACTGACTGCGTTTGTGTTCTGAATACTCTGCGTGAATGTGAATCCCTCTCAAGCACGCGCACCTCTGTAAGCCCGTGGACGCCCCAGTTGTCAGCCTTTTAGTTTTCTCTGTGTTCCTCATTTCCTTTGCCTCCCATTACGCAGTAGACCAGTGTCTCCCCATCCCACAGCAGACCCGCTCACCCTGGTCGCACTCGCCTGTCCCAGTTCCACTACCGCGTCTCTCACCTGAGGTACGGGTTTCCACTGCTGCTACTGCTGACCGCTCACATTCTCGTCTCACCAGTGTCCACTGCATTTGGTCCCACACAGGTGGATGTCTCGCGGATTATGGAATACGTTTATTGTCATATAAATGTTTCTGATGTTACCGCTTTGCGCACAGACATGGATTAAACCAGTAACACACAGGGAGGGTGACTGCATGACCTGCATTTGCCCCGCGCAAGTGGCTGATATGCACCTTGATTGCACACAGCAGGATGTGCAGGTGTCTGTACAGAGCAGTGCTCATGTGCATTATACGTCTCTTGAGCCACTGTACAAAGCTCTACTGACCGCTGCTGCGAAGAGATCATTAGGACCACAGGCAAGGTAAGAAAACATACTTTAGGACAGCACTGAAAACGGCCTCATGTGAATGTGCAGCTTTTGTACAGATCCAGATCAAACCAAACTATAGAGCAGTGCTAAGCCGATACAGGAAGCGGGAGAGGGGCTGTGCTCTGCGGTGGGAGGGCATCCGGACAACGCACGAACATCCCACACGGCATAAGAACATGCTATGAATGTTAAGCATTTATCATCTAAATATATTTACATTACATTTACATTTATCATCCTAATATATTTACAAATAAAAGAAGTTTTGAGCCTGTTACACATTGTTTTTCAGTGGACTAGTTTGATATTTATTTTTACGATTCTGGCAGTTCACTGAACGCACCACACCACAACCTCAGTCTGCTACACCTTTTGTTTAGAGCTCCACACCCCACACTTGCACTGGCGCTAAGATCAGGCCCTAACTGTGTGATGTGTGTAACTTTTCTATGTTCCACAGTATCAAACTTTTTAAATCCACTGAGACAAACAGGTAACTTCATAAGTACAATGAAGTGGTTTGTGTTACACTCAAAATAATCCAAAAAGTTCAACCTGAAATTTTCCTTCATCAGCTGATACTTTTGTAACTGATGCCATCAACATTCCCTGGGGTGTGAAGCTAACTGTAGACACTGCTCTGTCTGAAGCTCTTTACTAAAGTTAGTGAGTAAAGTTATGTGCTTTATTTTAACGCAAACTGACCAGAAAGAGTTGACTTTGCTGAAGCTACAACAGGTGGTAAAACAGGTTTATGATATCAGTAATGAGGTCCACTTTTTAAGAGCTACAGGAGCCTGGCAGGGACCAAACAGAAAGCTCATCGGTAATTAGCTGTGACATGAATGCACGTCTGTTTTATGGGTGACATATTTCCTCAATACAAATGACTGACGCGGTGTTCATGCAAAACAGGACAGATTTGCATCAGCGGCACTACCTGATTTGTTTAAGACGACAAACATTCATTCGTTTGGAAACTACCGTGTATTATTTTTTCAACAGTTGTAATACTCCTCACCGTTTCTGAAGAGCGACCGTCTGGACTGTCCTCCATTGAGGGGGGGGAGGGACTTCTTCTCCTGCCCCACAAACGTGTCCCAGCGCACCTTCTCCGTGCCCCCGAGCTCGCGCACCTTCTTCAGGCATGACTCCAGGTACTCGATGGGGTCCTCCGGTCGGTAGAACATCAGCCCCGTCAAAAGGCTCTGAACACAGGAAAGACAAGGGAGAGCTTAGACTACAGATGTATGGAGGAGATGTCAAGAGGTCAAATTTTAGAACAGGAAACTTTGCTGAATTTTCTTTTAAAGGGCCCATATTACACTATTTTCTGATCCGTTACAATGTGGTTTCATCATCACAAACATACTGGAGTTGTGTTTTGTTTCATTCACACATGTTAAACACACAAATCCTGCATATTTAGGCTGAATTCTTCTCGCAGAGGTGGTAATATGTGGTAATCGAAAAAGTGCTCCACTGTGTTCAAACTCACAAGAATCCATTTTGTGTAATTTAGAACCTTTATGGTAAAAATGAAAACTTTCCACAGAGGTTGGAACCAATCATTCAAATAATTACCTCGGCCAAGGAGGTTATGTTTTCGCCTGAGTCTGTCTGTTTGTTTGTTAGTTAGCAAGATAACTCAAAAAGTTATGGACGGATCTTGATGAAATTTTCAGGAAATGTTCCTAATGGTAAATCCAACAGATGAAGAAATCCTGGATTCTGGATCACTTTGAAAATTTCGTTAGCATTGCGTTAAATGGGGCTTGGCGGAGGTCTGCGCTCTCTGAGTGCTTTTCTAGTTTTAGCCTGTGGTTCTCAAGTTTTTGGTATACTAACCAAAAGCTAACTTTTGATCAGCTTTTATGTAAAAAGAGTGCAGTTTTAAACCCAAAAAAATCAAACGATGTCTGAAAGCTAGAAATTTCTTTGTAGGGCTGGGTACTTTTCAGTTTTAATTGAGCAGAACAAAACCTGTTTTTTTTTGTTCAATAGTGTTTCTTCCAGTACCTTTTCTATTATTAATCATAATCAATCATCAACCAGACCGGGAACTGCCTATCTCCACTGAACAAAATGTAAAAGGTAGCTGTTAACCATTATAACATGATTTAAAGCTCTTTAATATTTCTACATCTTTCCCACTATTGTAGGACTTTGTAGGGCTGGGTACTTTTCAGTTTTGGGGAGTATTTGAGCAGAACAATACCTGTTTTTTTGTTTAGTACTGTTTTTTTTTTTTTTCTATTATTAATCATGAAGCCCTGGAAAGTTCAACAGTATGGTATTAATCATATTACTGAACTTATTATCTCCATGGAGGCTAGCAGCTCACAGTAAGAACACATTTTTACCAAAAGAAAAATGCTGCTTTAACTGATGATAACAGTCAAAATGGGAACTGAGCAGAATGGGAGCAGAACTAAAGCTGTGAAGCTGTACAATTCCATATTTAAAATGTGACAGACTGTAGTCACTCTCACTTCAACAGATTATGGAAACTCCAAACACGTCATGTACATCATTGGACGGTGGTGTTGGGGACCTGTTGGGAAATCATCACAATTTTTAGATTTTTGGCAAAGAATTTCAAATTAAAATCTGATGTTTTTCAATCACACAGGTAATCACTCAGGCGTGCTCCTCGTGGTTTTTCATTTAAAGACAGGAAGGGAGCTTTTGCAGGTGTGTGTTCATGGTAAATTCCCAAAGGTCCAATAGAGTATTAACCAGAGAAATCAGCATGTTTACAGCAGGCAGGGGCGTCTCTGGAGTCATGTTTTCCATTAGGTATGATTGTTGTACTTTTAACTATGTATCTCAAATGAATAAGAATTGTTTAAAATAATTGAAATATAATTATAAAGACATGTGTTGATGACAATTTAGAACAGTTCATTCAGATTTTTAGGAATTGAGGTGCTATATATCATCTACAACATAAAATTGTAATTGTTATTAAATTATTCAACATTTTTACATGTCTTCCATGCATGTATGAGTAATCTAGCGATCTCTCCCTATTCAAACCCTCCGTACAGTTAGCAGTACGCTGTACAATGCTCCGCCCACAAGCCCACGTCACCACAGCAATTCTCCATAAATATACAAAAGCGTGATACAAAACAACTTCACAAATCTGATGCGATGTGCAGCGGTTTCATTAGCGGGATGCACGCTGATTTTGTTGTGCTCTGAAGGGGGAGTGACTCAGCACAGGGAGCAAAGGGAGGGGAGACTCAGTGCATCAAAAACGAAAGTGAAACTAAAATAGCTTAATACGTCTTCAGTGAATATAGCATTTTCAAAACAATAAAAGTTAACATGGTGAGCTAAATCTAAATCTTAAAGATGCATTGTGTAACTTTTCTGGTGGTATTAAACCTTTCTATCTTCATGGAGACCAAACCAGGTCATGTTACAGGTCAGATCTGTGGAGAGGCAAGCCCGTTCACAGTCAGAACGCTATAAAACCACCTGTAATTGAATAAATGAGCTGTTTAATGTCATACTGCGGAACATTCCAGGAGCAATAACAAGCATAAAAACAAGGTGACCGACCCCCAACCAAAAAGTTACACAGTGCAGCTTTAAATATAATTGTTAATGACTAGTCTAACCTTTCACATGCACAGAAAATTACACAGTGAATATCCAAAGACAAAAATCTGCAGTGAGGAGAAATGTTTTTTTTTGTTTGTTAATTTTTCTCTTTCTGTAAAATGCCTGGAAACATTTAGACGGCTGTGGTTTTGGTGGAACATTACGGGTCTATCTTTGGTAGTGGTCGAACAGAAAATCCTGTTCTTGGTACACTCTAGTCTCATTCCTAACATTGTGTATGAAACCGCATCACCACACTGACGCAGCCACATTTCTCTGGCTTTGTTCAGCTGAAAATATGCACTAACTCTGAGAAATGTCAAACGTGAAAAAGCAGAAAGTAGAAAGTTGAATCTATCTAGGGTTGCAAGGTTAATAAAATCCGAATCGAAATCGTAATTTGAATGTCCATATTACGCTATTTTCTGATCTGTCACACATGTTTAACACACAAATCCTGAATATATTTAGGCTGAGTTCTTCTCTCAAACAGAAAACACTCTGTTCCACCTTGCGATGTCATGTAGTACTACAGGAAGTGCGCCACTGCATTTTTAAACTCCATACATCATTTAGATCATTTCAGACCGGGAACTGCCTATCTCCACTGAACAAAATGTAAAAGGAAGCTGTTAACTTGAAAACTGCCACTACATGACATCACAAAGTGGACCAAAGCATGACACGTTTTGGAGAACACAGCGAAATTGGATCTATTCTGTGCCATTCGGATCTTACAGTTTACACAACCAAACACTTTTAACTGTTCATTATCTTGTTTGCCAATCACCATATTAAAGAGGACCACTTGCCAACTCAAATGGAAAAACACAGTGATTTGGTGGTTTTGGCATCGCTCCACCTGAACTCTAAACATCTCATTTTGGTCTTAAATGCTTTGCTATTTCAGACCCAGCCTTGAGCCTTATAAATAAATCATATCAGCAGCTGCCCGCCCTTGCTAAATGCTATCTTATATATATACAGTATATACTCGTGAGCTTTTAGCCATGTTATAATGTTTTTACTTCATCAAAAACATAATTGGAGTTGTGTTTTGTTTCATTCACACACGTTTGAGTAATCCTTTATCATTAGTCTGTTTACATCTCCAAAGCTCCACCTTGTGATGTCATGAAGCGATAGTTTTCACATTAACAGCTCCTTTTACCTTTAGTTCAGTAAAAATTGACAATTCCAGGGCTGAAATGATCCAAATGATTCTAGTGCAGGTGTATGAACTTTAAAAGCACAGTGGAGAGCTTCCTGTATTACATTATATCGCCATATTTGAGGTGCCCAGCCTCGATCTGGAATTGCCATCTAAAAAACAAATGATTATTTCTTCGACTTCATTCATTGCTCAACATAGAATAGTTTTGTTATGGAGGAACAACTCACCTCCATCTATAACCTCCTGGCTGAAAGAAAGATGTCGCTGTTGAAATGAGAAAAGGTTAAATTCTCTTTAAAGGCCAAAACAGAAAAGTTCAATGAGCTCTGGAGCCCTACTTCAGTACTTCAGGAACCTAATTTCCATTGCTACAGATGTATTATTATCATATTTATGTATTTATTTATGTATGTATTTGTTTATTTGTTTGTTTTTTAAATTAATTAAGTACTTTATGAATGTATTTATTTATTTTTTCTCTTCCCCTTTACTATTTTGTGCGTGTAGTATACTGTGTGTGTACTGTATACTGAACTTTACTATACTGACTTACGTGACTTACGTGACTGAGTAAAATATTGAAATATGCTCAATAAAATAAATTGACAACAAAACAAAATCTGATTCTAATCCATACTGAAACTAGTATCGAAACTAGATACTCATTGGAGCAGGTATCGATACTAAAAAAGCCACATTCACAGGACAGAAATGAACCACCTGTACATACCTGGACCACTGAGGATTAAGGCCACATGATAATATAAACTGATTCATTGCTGAAAATCACATTCTATTGTCTAAAAAAAGTATTTCTATTATGATCATGGTACAGGAATCGGTATTGAGTATCGAGTCTATTCTTTAGTATCGAAATCAAGCTTGAAATTTTAGTACCGTGAAAACACTACACACTACAATGTCTGGAAATAAAGTCATCTATCCAATCATAGGAGTTTTAAAGAATGAAAATACCTACAAAATTCTTCCTGTAAGTGCGCTTGCCTCAACACAGACGTGATTTGTAACATGGCCTGATGACATCCCGTTCTCGACTTAATGGAGATGTATTTGAGTAAAATGTGTTTTGCCCTATATACTGTATAAGCAGCTCTCCAGGTCAAATAAGTTTGCTGTGTTTCGTCTGCATCTAATTATCAAGGAGTTTTCTTGTCCGAGAATAAAAAATGTGTGATTAGCATGCTAGTTGTTGTTAGCATTACTGTATTTGAGTAAAATGTGTCTTGCCCTTGTACAGATATATTATTTAAGCAGTTATTGAGGTCAAAATACTTCAGCTGTGTACTGTCTGCATCTAATTATTAAGTGTTTTCTTGTCTGAGTAGCGGAAATGCATGGTTAGCATGCAAGTTGTTGTTAGCATTACCATATTTGAGTAAAATGTGTCTTGCCCTAGTACAGATATACTGTATTATTTAAGCAGTTATTGAGGTCAAAGTACTTCATCTGTGTACTGTCTGCATCTAATTATGAAGGGTTTTCTTGTTCGAGTATCAGAAATGCATGGTTAGCATGCTAGTTGTTGTTGTTGTTAGCATTACTGTATTTAAGTAAAATGTGTCTTGCCCTAGTACAGATATATTATTTAAGCAGTTATTGAGGTCAAAATACTTCAGCTGTGTACTGTTTGCATCTAATTATTAAGTGTTTTCTTGTCCGAGTATTGGAAATGCATGGTTAGCATGCAAGTTGTTGTTAGCATTACCGTATTTGAGTAAAATGTGTCTTGCCCTAGCACAGATATAGTGTTTAAGCAGCTCTTGAGGTCAAAATAAGCCCACTGTTTAGTGCCTGCATCTAATTATGAAGTGTTTTCTTGTCCGAGAATCAGGAAGTGGGTGGTTAGCATGCTAGTAGTTGTTAGCATTAACATATTTGAGTAAAATGTGTCTTGCCCTGGCACAGATATATTGTTTAAGCAGCGCTTGAGGTTAAAATAAGCCCACTGTTTAGTGCCTGCATCTAATTATGAAGTGTTTTCTTGTCTGAGAATCAGGAAGTGCGTGGTTAGCATGCTAGTAGGAGTTAGCATTACAGTGACGGCAGACTCCACTTTTCCCTCTGAAACTTGTGAAAAGCTCTTATTAACTGATCGTAGTGAATAATTATGATGTTCAGAACGCAAAAGGTAAATGAGGAATAACTTTGGACGACTGCGAAGTGTTTGAAATGAACTAGAGCTGCTCGAGACATAAAAGGTACAGCGCTTTTAATCTCTCCCATGGGACATTATTGCATCGCCCAAACAAAGCTAATGCACATTTAGTCGACTTACGCATTTTAATATGAGACGCAATTAGAGGAGAAATGGCTCCATAGTGTGCCACTTCACTAGCTGCTCTAATGCGCTGTAAATAAACAGGGAGAGATTGTGTGAATACATAAACACCACTGACAATTAGGCTCATGAGTCTAATGAAGAGGATTAACGGGGATAGTGATGAGCGACAGATGAAGCCTCTGCTTTTCCGTACACCTGTCTGAAGTGGGGAAAACGGAAAACTCAAATCTTTAGTCTACTTTTTGCAAAATTACTGTTTGTAAAAGGACAATTTTTCTGTCAGTAACTTAAAGGAACTGTATCTCGCCAGCGCTCTTACGGTTAAAAAAATATCACAATCACAACTGAATTTGGGTTACCAGAGCCTTAAAGGTGCACTATGTCACTTTTCTGGTCAAGGGTCCGACAGCTGCTTGTTTCCATGGAGATGTCTTTGCTTTGCCTGTAATTTTCTCTAGCGCAGCATTAAACATATCAATTTCCAAAGAAACAAGCAAGTAACGCTACATGGCCAAGTTACAGATCAGATCTGTGGAGAGGAGACTACGATGACAATGAGAATGCATGGTATTTTTGGTATTTTTTGGTATATTTTGTATATTTGGTTGGTATTTTTGAGCATTAAAATTACCAAATGTACGACAGAGTGGAATATTCCAGGCAAAGCAGTAACTTCTCCATGGAGACAATTCTGAAAAGCTGCATAATGCAACTTTAACCTGCAGACAGAGACAAATCCAAGTTTTTCTCATTCTCTGTATTTGGACATGCCTCATGTGAAAGTTCAGAACCTCCAGAATTCACTCACTGAGCTGCAGAGGCTGCACTAGCACTGGCTCATGATTGGCTGCAGGTTTTACTGTTTATACTGAGCATTCAGATAAGAGAGAGTCCTTTTAGATTTAAAAGAATTGTCTTGACACACTTACCTCACTTAAGTAAAACTCCAGTCAGAGGTTTGTAAGGGGAAGGGCATCTGGCTTAAACCTCTTGTCGAATTAAGATACATCTGCACAGTTTTGTTTTTACTATAAGAATAAAAAAGCACCACAAATGAAGAAGGTTATATTCTAAAAGGATCCATATTATGCTATTTTCTGATCTATGTTATATTATATTATTTTATTTCCTTATTCCTTTTGTTTTGTTTCATTCACATAAATCCTGCATATTTACACTGTATTCTTCTCTCAAACAGAAAAAACTCCACACTGTTCCACCTTGTGATGTCATGCGGTAAAACTGAAGTGCCCTACTGTGTTTTTAAACTCCAAACACCTTCACTTGACTCATGTGAATAAATTCAGCCTTGGAACTGCCAATCTTTACTGAACGGAAAGTAAAAGGTATCGGTTAACTTGAAAACTACCGCTTCATGACATCACAAGGTGGAACAGAGCATTTTGAGCTTTGGAGATGGAGAAAAACTACTAATAAAGGATTACTTAGACATGTGAATGAAACAAAACACAACTCCGGGTATGTTTTTGATGAGCTCAATAATTAAGAATCTCATAAGAGTCAATTTTGCGTAATATAGGGCCGTTAATCTATTTCAGTTTTATTTTTATCTAGTTTTTAAAACCTCCTAAAATCACCTCACCTAACCAAGTGCTTGCAGAGACTGTCACTCAAGTTTTGTAATTGCACTGAACCATCCTGGCCTTAAAAACACACAGAGGCGTGCAGCGGTTTCACATGATTCAAAAGAAGATAGGGAATCGCTTCTTCCTGCTACAAATCTACCACAGAATCTTTGACTCTTGGTGTTTTTTGTAAGTCACTCCTCCTTTGTTTGGACCAGTGAATCGTTCATATTTACGATTTTAAACATCAGTAAGACTTTAAATGGCTCATATCGCTCTATTTTCTGATCTATTTTATAATGTTGTTTCCTCATCACGAACATAATCATTTTCTTAAAGGTCCAATATTACACAAAATCGACTCTTGTGAGCTTTAACCCATGTTATAATGTTGTTTCCTCATGAAAACTTTGCATATTTAGGCTGTATTTTTCCCTCAAACAGAAAACACTCAGTTCCACCTTGTGATGTCATGCGCTAATACAGGAAGTGCTCCATTGTATTTTAAAACTCCAAACACTGTCACTATAATCACTGGGCAATTTCAGCACTGAAATTGCCAAGGTTTACAGAACAGAAAGTAAAAGGTGGCTGTTAACTTGAAAACTAGCCTGCCGCTTCATGACGTCACAAGGTGAAACAGAGCATTTTGAGCTTTGGAGATAAATAAACCACGATTATTCAAATTACTTATGTGTGAATGAAACAAAACACAACTCCTGTTACGTTTTTGAGGAGGTAACAGCATTTTAACATTATTAAAGCTCACAACGACTCAATTTTTGCGTAATATTGGAGAAATTTGCACGTGTTGCCACTGTCTTTTTATTTAAATATTGCCAGGTTAAGTGCAAGATAAAAATAATATTAAAAAATAAATAAATGAATAAAAAAATCTAGCTTGAAGAACTGCAAAACGCGCATTCTACCATATCGTAAAATCAATTTGTAATCGTACTGGCATTTCACGTCGTCACGCGTGTTCTTCCGTGTGCACGAACCAATTGCGAGACTAAAAAAAGGGTTAAAAATCGCAAAACGCAAAATAAATAAATAAATAAATAAATAAAAAAGTATAAACATTCACGCCACCTCAAACAGTTGTGGAATCTCGCGTTCACGTCGACGCGTTTTTGGAAAGACAACTTGAACAACGCGCGTTTTTCCTCTTTTTAGACAATTCCCCGTTACTTTCTCTTTCTCCAATCGCTTTCCACCCCTTACTGACTGCATGCTTTTTTTTTTTTTTTTTTTTTTTTTTTTTTTTGCAAGACACGCGTTCTCCCGTATCACGTTGTTTTCCCTCTGGCATTTCACTGTCACGCCTGATTGTCCCTGTCCACGAACCAATAAAAAAAGGGTTAAAATCGTAACACAAACTCCAAAATATTAAAAAAAAATTCACGTTACCTCAAACAGTTGTGGAATCTCGCGTCTCGCCAGATACTCCTTGGCATCGTTCGTGTTCATGTCGACGCGTTATTGGAAAGACAACTTGTACGAAGCGGGTTTTTTCTCTCTTTTTAGACAATTTCCCGTTACTTTTCTCTTTTCTCCGATCGCTTCCCACCGCTCACTGCATGTTGGCTTTAAATGGACTAGTTCACGAGTGCGTTGCCAAGACTAAACCCGGCGTAATTCCAGCGCGCTCTCCGCTTCTCGGTGATCGTGATTGCGTCCGTATTCTGTTCCGTCGCTTCCTTCTCTCCTCCGTGCGCGCTCGAGTCGTCTGGTGGTGTTGGCACGGAGATGCGCACCGTGCCAAAACAAAAAAAAAAAAAAAAAAAGCGCACGCTGTCTCCTCCTCTTCTTCCTCTTCTTCCTCCTCCTCCACGAGAAACTCTCCTCTTTTCCCCACACTTTAAATAAATATAAATGTAAATGGATTCTCCAAACTCTTAGCTATAGTTTAATGACAGGTTTTTTTTATTATTACGTCTTTATTTGACGAAAAACCTATAAAAAAGCTAAAGTACGAATTTAAGAGCTATGTAAGGCTATTTATTTGCATATTTGTTATATATTTCTTAATTTTTTTTGCTAATTTGTTTGGCTCAATTTGTTATTCTTTACCTTTGCGCCTTTTCTGGCACCTTTTCTGTTAGCTTTTGTTTGTCACTACACTCAATCTGCTATTTTCAGTCATCTTCAATAAAAATAATTTCATATATCAATATTAAAGGGCCCATATTACGCGATTTTACGATCTTACTGTATAATGTTGTTTCCTCATCAAAAACATACCTGGAGTGTTTTGTTTCATTCACACAAACCCTGCGTATTTAGAAGTTAGAGTTCTTCTCTCACACAGAAAACACTCCACCTTGTGATGTCATGTGGTAATGCAGGAGTTGCTCCACTGTGTTTTTAAGCTCCACGCACCTTCACTAGAATCTTTGGATAATTTAAGACTTGGAATTTTCAATCTCTGCTGAATTAAAGGTAAAAGGAGCTAAAACTATCGCTTCATGAACAGAGCATTTTGAGCTTTGGAGATGCAGACAGACTGACAACTCCAGGTATGTTTTTTTGATAACATAACAACATCATAATGACTTCAAGCTCACAAGAGTCCATTTTGTGTCACGTAGGACCTTTAAGATCATTATTATTGCAAAACACAAACACAACTTGCAATGTGGAATTCTTTTTTCAAGTATTAGCTCTAAAATTCACAGTTCATGTGACGCTGAATCCTTTAAAATACAATCCATACTGCAATTTGTGTTTGTTGCAGTAATTATAGTTTTGAGATGAGGTGATCATTATAATTTACAATAACTTGAAAATGGCATTGCATTGTACCGTTATGTTGTAGATGTACCGAAAAATAAGACATAAAACCTGTGGTGGAGGAAGAATTTTGTTACTTAAAGGTGCACTATGTAACTTTCTGATTGGGGGGAGTCTGTCACCTGCTTGTTTCTATGGATATATGTCACTGCTCTGCCTGGAATGTTCCACAGTATGGCATTAAACAGCTCTACCTTACATTTATTCAATTACAGGTGGTTTTATACCTCAAAAATACCTAGAAAAACAGGCATTCTGACTGTGAACGGGGTCGCCTCTCCACAGATCTGACCTGTAACTTGGTCTAGTTTGATCTCCCTGACGATAGAAAGGTTTAAAGCCACACTGTGAAACATTCCAGGTAAAGCAATAGCCAGAAAAGTTACACAATGCACCTCTAAGCATTTTACATTTGTTTTATTATATGTTTAAAACTACTTATTTTATTTATACTGTTTGTGCTTTGTTACGTGTATATTCCTCTATTTTTAACTTTATGATTTGTATTTCATTAGCATTGTTAAAGGTGCACTACGTAACTTTTCTTGGGGAGGGTCTGCCAGATGTTATTGTATTGCCTGAAGTGTTCCATGGCATTAAACTGATCTTGCATTTATTCTATTTCTGATCTTGCATTTATTCCATTTCAGGTTTCATATTATCCAGACAAAGTGTGTAGAAGAGAAAAGGTTGGGGATTTTGGCAGGGAATTGTTTCATAACACCGTACGTAATGTGAACTGTGAACTAAGCAGCTACACTGCTTAAAAATGCACAAGCAAAAGAAGCACCGAGCGTCTCTGAACATTTGAGGTTTGCAGTTTTCAACAGATTTGGTTCAGCAGTCACATTAAAGGGCCCATATTACACTATTCTCTGATCTAGTGTATGTTATAATGTGGTTTCTTCATCAAAAACAGACCTGGAGTTGTGTTTTGTTTCATTCACACATGTTTAACACACAAATCCTGCACATTTAGGCTGAGTTCTTGTCTCAAACTGAAAACACTCCATCAGTCTCTACTGAACTAAAGGTAAATGGCAGCTTTTAACTTGAAAACTACAGCTTCATGACATCACAAGGTGGAACAGAGCATTTTGAGCTTTGGAGATGTAGGCAGAATAATAAAAAAGGAACTCTGGGTGTGGTTTTGGTAACTACATTATAACAAGGCTTAGAATTTTGCAGAACTTTGCTTAATAGGACATCTCCTTTTCTGCTAAAAGCAAAGTGAATATAAGAAAGATAATCTATAGATATAAAACCTCAAACGTGTGAATTTTTACTTTTGTTTTTGACACTCTTGGTCTCTCCTCCCTTTCCTCTCCATGTTAAGTCACTCCCCCTACAGAGCGCTATCACAATACAATCAGTGCTCATCCTGCTATGAAACTGCTGCACATCGCATCAGGTTTGTGAAGCTGTCGTGTTGTTTTGTATCATGTTTTTGTATATTTATAAAGAATTGTCGTGTGGGAGCGTGGGTGACGTAGGCTTGTGGGCGGCGCATTGGACAGAATCTTACAGCTAACCATAAAAAGGGTTCAAATAGGGCTTGAGAGAGATCGCTAATTTACTCAAACATGCATATATGACATTTAAAACCTCTTAAATGGCATGTTTTGGATGAGGAACAACATTATAACAACATTATAGTCGAAAACTCCAAAAAATCGATGCTGCGTAATACTTTAATACTTTAAGATGTGTACCTTTTTGTGTATTGATCAGCACGGTGGATGTGTTAAAGTCATTTAAATACATAAGGAAGTGCAAATCCAAACAAATGTGACCAGGCAGACGGAGAAGAGCTCAAGTGAAGATTAGAAAAAGCTTCAAACAACATCACTGACTTCACCGGGATTATAAAAGCATTTCACTTAAGACACACGATCCATCCAAAGTAAATAACCTCTGTGAATAATTACGTCCTTTTCCTTAGCTCACGTTTGGTTTTGTGTGCACGTATTGAACATTAAAGAGGAAGTTTTATGCAACATGGATTTTTCTACCGTGTTATAATTCTGCTCCTTCATCCAAAAAAGTGGTTTTCGAGGTCATGATAAGTAGAAAAATACTTTATTGATCCCGAAGGAAATTCACATCATCCGTGCATGTTTGACTAATCTGATTTTAATGCCATATTGTGGAATGTTCCAGGCAAAGCGATAACATCTCCATGGAGACAAGTAGGTGGTGTACCCTCCTTTACAAAAGTTACAAAATACCCCAGTACAAATATATCAAAATATGCGCGGTAAATGCATCTATATTACATTATAACGCATTTTATAGTCTATAGAACAGGAAGTGTGAGTCAGCATGCTAGTTGTTAGCGTTGCCATAACAACAAAACTCAGCTCAAAGTTGTGAAAATAAACTCATTGAGGTGAATAATTCAGATGCTCAGCAGAGGGAGAGTATCCAAAAATTGTACTCATGTAAGACGTAAGTAAAAGTAGTAGTAAAGTAAAAGTACAAAGTAGTGGTCCAAGAAATTGCTCAAGGAAGAGTAAATAAATATTTGGGAAAACTATTACTAACAGAAGAGTATCTGCTGGGACACAATGTAATTTAAAGGACAAAACTGTTTAAAATCTTTTTTTTTTTCAAAGGACAGAGACAAAAATGAGACAAAATAAATCATATCTGAACAAGCGCTGCAAGAAACACAAACGTTCAAATCATTTCATATTGTCACATAAAGCTTTTGTCACTTGTAGACTTAATCACAGTGGGAAGAGGAGCCACAACCACAAGTAAAAGTACTTGAATAAAAATATTAATACTCTGAAAAGTACAATTTCTTTAAAAAGTCCCTCAGATAAATGTGTATAGACCCAGGTCAGTGTGACGGCCTCCCTCAGCGCTCTCTAATCCTGTTCACTCCTGGACGTGCAGATTATGTCACTGGATTAATTCAGGAGTTCATCGACCGGTGAATCATTGAGTGAGTCAAACACGCCAAGTCACAGCTCAGTGCTACGTCTGCACACTGCGTAACACGGTTTATGAAGATGACGGTTTAACCTTTTATCTGAAGACAACCTGAAAAACACTGGACTGGATCCACCCCTCAGTGGCCACCAGAGCATCTTATTTTCTGATCTATGTTATAATGCCCGAAATATGTTGCATATTTTGGGCTGAGTTCTTCTCTCAAACTGAAAACACTCTGTTCCACCTTGTGATGTCATGTGGTAATACAGGAAGTGCTCCACTGTGTTTTTAAACTCCACACACCTTCACAAGAATCATTTGGACGATTTAAGACCTAGAACTGCCAATCTCTACTGAACAAATGGTAAAAGGAGCTGTTAACTTGAAAACTACTGCTGCTATGACATCACAAAGTGGAACAGAGTGTTTAGATAGACAGAATAATAAGAAAGGATGACTCAAACATGTGTGAAAGAAACAAAACACAAGTGTGGGTATGTTTTTAATGTTTTTAATGAGGTAACAGCATTCTAACATGGCCAAAAGCGCACAAGAGTCAATTTTGAAGAGTCAACACAATAGGCAAATCCACCAGGCCTGACAAAGGTGGAGGTGAACTTTTCTTGTGGAGGGCCTGCCACCTGCTTGTCATGCTAACTAGAGGTACTGCTCTGTCTGAAGCTGTGTTAAACTTTAAACTTTTTTTAAAATCTGACTGTGATGAACAGGTGAGCTGATTTCCACTGTTGAACAAGTACCTCAAGTGGATTTAGGATTTTTTGTCGATCGTAAAACATTTTTGCCAGTGTTTGCTAATGTGTGCATTGTGTCACCATGGTAAC
This sequence comes from Taenioides sp. WSHXM2023, assembly GCA_029959045.1. Taxonomy (NCBI): domain Eukaryota; kingdom Metazoa; phylum Chordata; class Actinopteri; order Gobiiformes; family Gobiidae; genus Taenioides; species Taenioides sp. WSHXM2023. The sequence continues at coordinate 6,023,175 of CM057096.1, read as the reverse complement.
TGCTGAACATTCCGCCACAGACAAACATGCAGAACGTCTTCAGACACGTTTTTGTTTTATCAGGGAACAATGTTATAACATGGTAGAAAGTTCCAAAAAGTCGATTTTGCACAATACCCCCTCTTTAAAGCGTTTAGCAGAACAGAGGAACCACGCTGAGAGTCAAAACAATGCTGTTACCCACAATTCTTCACTCCACAGAGGTGGAGCATTAGAATTGCATGAGGTGGACTCTATGTATTTTTCATAGCATCTTTATGTAACAGGAAAAAATAATACAGATTTATGCAGAGAAAAGGAAGAGAGTTGAAATAGTATAATACAAGAATAAATGGACTTTAAAAAAAAACAAACAAACAGATAATGCTAATAAATAGGCAAATAAAAAATGCAAAAATGCAAAAAAACATATACAAATACAAATATTAAAGGTGGACTATGTAACGTTTCTGAAGGGGATTAGTGAAGATTAATGTTGTCATGATACTAAAATGTCATACTTGATTTTGATAGAAATAGACTTGATACTCAGTGATTCATTAATTAATTAATGATTCTGATTCCACAATGATAATAACAAACACTCTTATTTAATAGAACGCTCTGACACAATAGAATGGGATTTTCAACATTAAATCTTTTTTTTGTGATCAGTTTTTTTATTTGTAAACAGACAAAATTAAATTACATTTTAATTTTAATTAAAAGAAAAAAAAAAACAGCTCATGGTGACCCCCCCCCCCCCCCGCTCTCCACATGAACATTTTTTTTGTTATGTGCATACACACACACACACACGCACACACACACACACACACACACACACACACACACACACACATACACATACCCATATACCTATATACATACACATACATACGCTTAGTAACTTACACTTATACGTAGTAATTTGCATTACATGAAAAGCTTCCGCTTGTTGTAAAATGCTTAAAACTTTGCTTATTTGAGATTATTCAATTGTAATAAGGTTTTACTCCATAATGAGATGAGTTTTTATTTTGGCGTTTTTATTTTGCATTTTAACTATCGATAATTCCATGTTGATAATAAAACGACAAAGTGACTAAGAGACAAATTGTTGGATGTCTGCCAGCGAAGGGCCAGCAGTTGTTTCGAGTACCTGTATCTGAGTACTTTCAGGTAGGTCCAGGTAGGTTCCATAGTGGTCCATGGGCGTATACTATGTGCTCTTATATTTTTACTTATACATTTCTAAAGGTATTCAGGAAAGGTTCATTTCTGTCCTATTGATGTAACTTTTTAGTATCGATACCTGCTTAAAAGAGTATCTAGTTTCGATATTAGTTTTAGTATTGATTAGTACTTTCGATAATCTATTAACAGGTAATATGCAGCTCATGTCCCAGCACTCGGAGTTAAACAGGTTTTACTAAAGCGTGTCTCGTCATTACGGCTTCATTAGGTGGAGAGAGGCAGAGTGTGATCAAGTTCATTTAGTGGAGACCAAATGAGCTGAACTCATCAGTCAGTCAACAGTCATTTCCATGTTGCCTCATAAAATGTTATTGCTTTTATAATTTGAACATAACAAGCTACAAGAGTGTTTTACTAATGAGGAAAATAAACTCAACTTTTCTACAACTCAGTTTTTTTTTCAAATCATACATGCGATTTAATTCAGGGGTAAATTCTCTGTATGTGGACATGCAAAGCTTTGGGTAAATATATGTGGTTGTATTGTATTACAGACTGAAAAACATGGAGGATTTCTGGAGAATCAATAAGCAAAGCACTAAACTCTTCCTTCATAGAACGTGCATCATCTCAAGTAAATCTGACAGCACAAACATGTTTGGTTCTGGCTCAAGACGTAGCAGAGGGTGTGGGGACCAGACTCATCTCCCCCTGTATGAAAAATACAGTGAGATCAGTCTGGCATTCTATATTCAGCCAAGCACAACACATTATCCTCAACAAAACGAATAATTTAACTAGTGGACCATTATCAACTAACAGTGTTATACAACCTCACCTTTAGTGCAGCAGGTGGGTGGTTCTATTCCCACAGTGTGATGCCAAGTCTTTTTCCACATTTGTGCTGATTTCCTGGCTGCATATTTCCTTGGCTGCTCCTGAAATATGCAAATCTTTACTTAAAGTTGCACGATCTAACTGGCATAACTCATCATGCACCAATCCAGCCTTTTCAGTTTCAGAGCTTCAAATATCTGCCGATACCCGATATCAACTGATACCAGTGCTGTTTTTAATTCCTTTCAGCAAAAATAAAATAAGACAAAACTGATCCAAATGTGTTATGTAGCTGTTATTTATCGCTGAACTCACCACAGAACAACTTTGTAAATATAAAATCAAACATTATGAGACTTTCAGGCCCCACTACGACCAGTTAACAGTCTAATTATGATCGATTATATGTCCAGAAAGGATATTGGCTGTTTTGAGTGTTTTGTTACTGGACAAAACTGTGACTAGCACAGTTTTGTCCAGTAACAAAACAAAACAACAAAACACTGCTTGGGTTCAGATGAGGGAGGCCATGCTTCATGATCACCCCTCTCCAGGTGTCACTGGTGTTGCCCATGTGGGCGCTGAAGTCCCCCAGTAGGACAATGGAGTCCATCGGTGCAGTGTCTAGTACCCCTCCCAGGGACTCCAAAAAGGCCGGGTACTCTGCACTGCTGTTCGACCTGTAGACTGACACCAAAGCAAGAGACCTGTTCCCAGCCCAAAGATGCAGGGATGTGACCCTCTCGTTTACTGGGGTGAACTCCAACACGTGGCGGCTGAGCTGTGGGGCAATAAGCAAGCCCACACCAGCCTGCCGCTGCTCATTGTGGGCAATGCCAGAGAAATGGAAGGTCCAATCCCCCTCAAGGAGTTGGATACCAGAGCCCAAGCTGTGCGTGTAGGTGAGCCCAACTATATCTAACCGGTACCTCTCAACCTCCCGCCCAAGCTCAGTCTCCTTCCCCCCAGTGAAGTGACATTCCGTGTCGCCACAGCTGTCTGTGGACTGGGTCGTCGAGACATCCGTCCCCAACTGCCGCCCAGTCCTCTGCTAAAAGCTCACAAGAGTCAATTTTGTGTAATATAGGACCTTTAATATTACAATCAACTTAGAAAAGAGCCACCGGCACAACCAGATAAGCTTGTTGACATGACAGACGATACAGTATACTTAGACAATATTGAACAAAACCTTTTAAATGTGTAACTGGAGCTGTGACCCTGGTTGGTTCCCATAGACTTGGAATTGGATTAGGGTAAGTCTATTTTCATCACAGAATGAGCTGGTGTTGTGGAGATAAGCTGCTTACAAACTGATAACTGATAAACCCTACGGCCCCAGCACCATAATTTAGTTTAACAGAAACAGAGGAGTCATTCTGGTGTCAAGATCAAATTAGACAAAACCCGTGAAATCACAGCCATTGTTATTAGAAAAGCTTTGAGAACGAACTTCTATAAACGAGACCACAGAGGCGCCTTATGTGTGTGAGTGTGTTTGTGTGTATGAGTGTCTGAGTGTTTGTGTGTCTCATTCTCCTCGTGTCTGTGGTGTGCACTTTTTGTTGCACGTTTAAAAATCGTTTAAGACCGAAAACGTTTAAGACCTTAACTTAAAATATTTAATCAAAATACATTCTTTTCTGAATCAACAAACTGTATATTAACAGTCTGACTTTAGGCTCACTTGATCCGGCCTCAGCATCTCCGTCTCCTTTAGTGTGTTCAAGACGATGCACCTTCAGATGAACAAGTTTTCTCAGAGTCCTCCCACACTGGTCAGAGCTGCAGCTTTTCTCTTCAGTCTGGAACATTTGGACATGTTTCAGATGGTTCCTCACAGAGCTTCCCTCTTTCTTCACAGTCGTATGGTTTGTCTCCTGTGTGCGTTCAGTAGTGACTGCAGAGTTGTTGGGATGTTCTAAAAGCCTCGTGTGTCTCTTGAGATGGAACGATTGAGAGAAAGCTTTCCCACACTGGTCACACTCGTATGGCCTCTCTCCAGTGTGGATTCTCATATGTGATACAAGATTGCTTGACAGTGAAAATGTCTTCTCACAAACATCACATTCAGATGGTTTCTCTCCTGTGTGGATTCTCATATGTCGAAGGAGATGTCCAGACTCTTTAAATTCCTTTCCACACTGGTCACAGTTGTATGGCCTTTCCTCTGTGTGATTTCTGTAGTGAACTTTCATTCTGGAAGCTGTTGGCCAAACCTTTCCACACTGGTCACATGGGAAAACCATTCAGTTGGTGTAGAAAGTTTGTTCCACTGTTTTAAGTTCTGTTCCCACCAAGAGCGAATGGGCCAAACGGGAGGGGCACGTGAATGAAGCGAAGAATTCACCAAAGTTGAAAATTCTGAACTTTCTGTGTTTATTCGCGTCGTGTCAACCAATCAGAGGCCGTGTTCTGGTGGTGACGCATGGCAGGGCGCAGGCCACACTTTCCTTCTCCAAACGAGGTCCTTTTCTAGTCTGTGAAATTAATAGGCCTATTTAAATAATAAAATTATAACATAGCCTATATATTAGGCCCATTTATTTGAATTCAAGCTTGTTATATGTGATTTAAAATTAGGTAAATTCTGTGTTTTTTTATTAACAATATATAGGCCCACTGTATCAAAAATAAATATGATTATATTTAAGACATGTAGATCATTTCTCTGTTATTGACTACCGCATTTTCTCATTTAAATGACTGATAATATTAAAATATGCAAGTTAGTTTAGCTAAATGACAGAATAATAACATAATAAGAAAATCAGAGGTTGAATGTGTCAATAATTGCAACAGTGTGAAATGAAGACTCAAATATTCCTTTCAAAATTATTTATTCCAAATAAATACAGACACCACAATGAATTAACAGAAAATACCACTTTTTTAAACAAACAAGGGGTAATAAAAAATAACAATAACAATATAATAACAAATAATAATAATAACAATTTGAAATTTCAAATAAGCTTTTAACACGTGTCAAATAAGTAAATGTGAACTCTTTGGCTTGCCATAGTAAATCACTCGCCTTTCAGTGGGAACGGGACTTTACCTTGTCAATTTCTCTTACTTAGATTTATTTTGTCCACTTTTCCCTTCTAACAACTCCATCTTCTTCTTTCTTCTTACTCTTATTGTGAAAGCCCCTAGACCGGAAGCATGGGTGGAGCTTCCGTATTATTCACTTCCTGGTTCTGCCCGGCGCTAGGCTAACAACAAATGCACCATGAAATTACCCGTTTTATTCTTAATCTTCGCCACACATTTTCTCTCGGGGACTGCACACATCGGGGTGAGTGTTATTGCGTTATTGTCAAGCATAAAAATGAGTCGGATTTATTTTATTTAGTCCGATATCGAGTAGCTGTGGTCTAGCCTGTGTTAGCTGTCATTCAACTGTGCATGTTTTGATTGGCTGTTTTGGATGCTTGATTGCAATTATGAACGAAATCCACATGTTTTTGTTTTTTTTGTTTTTAATACATTTGCTTTAATTGTCCAGAAAAATGTAGGGAATTTCTTTAGCAGCCAGCACACCAACAACTGGGCTGTTCTGGTGAGTTAAATATGGATTGATTGAATGAAAAAGGGAAAATAGAGGAGAGCTGAGGCTAATTTTTGTTGTATTTGTTGAGCAGGTTTGTACGTCGAGATTTTGGTTCAACTACCGTCACGTGGCCAATACTTTATCCGTGTACAGAAGTGTCAAGAGGCTGGGCATTCCTGACAGGTAACTAACTACTGTGACATAGATAAATGAGAGATGCCCAATTTAGCAGCTACAGTTAGCATTTTTATTTAATTTAATTAAATTTTTTGAAAGTAAAAAGTAAGTAAAGATAAAATAAATGACTTCCATGGCTTATTAGTATTGGTTCTTTCTGTTATTTATTTGTTATTTGTTGAGCTCAGGCCTCTTCATGATAGTGTCTATTTAAAAATGCTTTTCCTGCTTATGGTGTTTGATTTGTTTATTTCGGTCATAGGTATATTCTGACATTATCCCTGAAAAAGTAATATGCAGTAAAATGCATATTTAACAGTACAGCAAAGTTTGGCAAAGTACTACTACAAGCTAACTATCATAACTCATGTATCAGCCCAGGGTTAATATTTTTTGAGTTTTAAGATTATTTAAATGACATGTAGACAGCAAAATCATCAGATTTCTTTCTAATCATAGTCCCTCTGATCACTCACATTTGATTTTGTGTGCGCATTTTAAGATCCTATACAGTATTACACAGAATTTACTCTTGTGAGCTTTAAGTCATGTTATATTGTTGTTACCTCATCAAAAACATATGTGGAGTTATGTTTTGTTTCATTCACACATGTTTGAGTAACCCGGTATTATTAATCTATCTACATCTCCAAAGCTCAAAATGCTCTGCTCCACTTTGTGATGTCATGAAATGGCAAGTTAACAACTCCTTTTATCACAAGGTGGAAAAGGGTGTTTTCTGTTTGAGAGAAGAACTCAGCCTAAATATGCAGGATTTGTTTATTAAACATGTGTGAGCATATGAACAAAACACAAGTACAGATTTTGCTGAAACAACATTACAGCAGATCAGAAAATGGTGTAATCTTCAAGGTCCAGAAATCAAATTATTATCAGATTTTGGTGTGCATGTAAACATGGCCACTGTTGGTTTGTGAGTCAGTGTTTGAGTTACTGTACTTCTAATTGAGTATTTGGCTTGGCAATATGAAAATCGAATACTGATTTCATCCATGTGACACTTGTGATATTGTCAGATCGTGATTCAGTATTTCTCTATTTTATGCACCTCCATTCTCAAACAGACATTTTTTTCCACCCACTCCTCCTATTGGTCAACCTCACATGGCTCTGAGTGATTGACAGGTGGAATTAACCAATCATGTAACATATATCATGTATCATAAAATCAAAATTATGATCTGGCTGAAACAAAACCTTGATATACATTTTCTGGCACATCCCCTAATTTGGGCTTCTGGCAAACTCAAAATGGATATGACACTGATAAAAACTCTGCTCTGACAATATAGGAAGTATTTAACAATAAGGCTATTTTTGCTTTTACATATTTTTTAAAAACACACAAGTGAGACACAAAGACAGTATTATTGTTGTTTTATTTACAGAGATACTCCAAGAACTGCTTGACTTCCTGTTTCTTGTCAGTTCAATGTAGTTTTAGTTATAACTCAAACATGACAACATTAACAATGATTACCAGGATCTCTCAAGGAAAAAAAACAACATTATCATTCAACCAGTGACCTAATAAAAATGCATTAATTTAATATAGAGCTTTTTCTGATGTTCAGAGGTGCTTTATAATCTCATGCATTATGTATTAGTCTTGGTGGACCTTCCTGCTTTGGATGGAGAAACCAAATTAAGTCCATTAAATCTAGTTTATTGCCCAAAGGTAAATGTGTCTTAAACAAAGTGACTGTTGAATATACATGACACACGAATGGGTAAAAAGGACAGGCATGGCACATAGGATGCAAAGTACAACTAGTATAATCAGGGGTGGGTAGTACTAAGTTAGATTTACTTAAGTAACCTTTTAAATAAACTGTACTTTTCAGAGTACTTTTCTACCAGCATTATTTTTATTGAAGTAACAGTACTCTTACCTGAGTAAATGTTTTTTTACTCATCCCTCCGTGAGTACGTCTATAAGTGACAAAAGCTTTATGTTGACAATATGAAATGATTTGAACATTTGTGTTTCTTGCATAATTGAGTAATAGCTGTTATTTTGAATTACACTACTCTTATTTGAGTTAAATTTTTGGCTACTCTGTCCACCTCTGAGCGCAATGTTTTGAGATTAAACTGACAAAAATTGATATAACTAATCATAAATACATCAGTGCTTCTCCTTATTGGACAGAGAGAGAAAAAATCAGTGGTTTTAAAAACTTCAGAAAAAGAACCTGACCTGAGGAGAGATGTGCTACCACGGACGGTCTAATAAACTGTTGCTATGACAATCTAGTGCATTAATAACGAGGCTGTACTTGTTGCTGTAGCCACATAGTGTTGATGCTGGCGGACGACATGGCGTGTAACCATAGAAACCCCAAACCAGCCACCGTCTTCAGTCACAAAAACATGGAGCTGAACGTGTACGGGGACGACGTCGAGGTGGATTACAGAGGATATGAGGTGAGATACAGGCAAAGGAATGAAAAAAAAAGTTCATTATTTCTTCCCAAAAAACTAAAATATGAATAAAACATTTGTTTGTATAGCACAATGAAAATCTCACAGGGCCCCTCTAATAATATTTTGTCATTACATAAAAGAATATGTATGTTTTCTCCTTAGATTTATATGTTAAAACTAATATAAAGAAATGTAAACAAAAATCTGTTCTTAATCTTAAAGAGGAGGTATGATGCAAAATCTCCTTCAATATTGGTATTCACATATGAAAAAGTTGGATTTGTGCATCTCTATCAAAAAGCTGCAAAGTGGATTTTATTAAAGACCATTAGCAACAACTGCCATTACCAAAGACACTATTTATCGGCCTACTGTTAGCAAATTGGCCCAAAATTTGAAAATACAAATACTAAACAAAAGTTTATTTGGTCGAATATGTTTTCAAATAAACTTTTGTCCAGTTGACAAATTGAATTTCTCCTTTTGCCATGTTTTTTTCCTTGTCAGTGCAGTCTAAAATGCACCCCCCAGTTCAGAAAATGAACAGTTTAGAGATAAGTAAATATTGTATAAGCGTCCTTAAAGGTGCATTGTGTAACTTTTCTGGTGGAGGGTCCGTCAAATTCTTCTTCTCTTCTGCGTGGAGATGTTATGTGTTATTGCTTTGTCTGGAATGTTTCGCAGTATGGCTTTAAACCTTTCTATCTTCAATGAGACTTAATGAGACCAAGTTACAGGTCAGATCTGTGGAGAGGCGACCCCGCTCACAGTCAGAATGCCTGTTTTTCTAGGTATTTTTGAGCAATAAAACCACCTGTAATTGAATAAATGTAACGTAAAGCTGTTTAAAGTCATATTGCGGAACATTCCAGGCACTGTAATGACATAGACATATAAACAAGAAGGTGACAGACCCTCCACCAGAAAAGTTACACAATGCACCTTTAAGTGTCTGTCTTGGTTTTATTTCAGTGCTCATTACTCTTGTTAAATCTTTTCTGTCAGGTTGTAATCGCGAGGGGGAAAATGGATTGGGAAATTGTCACACAAACTATTGATTTTCACAGTTTAATGAAGAGCTGAGTGGAGCTGGTCTGTGGGATTGTATCGGTCATGTCTGAGTCACTGAATAATCCTGCTCTGATTTGTAGGTGACGGTGGAAAACTTCCTTCGGGTTTTGACCGGGAGGTTACCGCCCGGCACGCCTCGCTCCAAACGCCTCCTGTCTGACGATAGAAGCAACATACTCATTTATTTAACTGGTAAGTTCATCAGGAAAAATACACAATTCAACAATTCACACTGCCTACTATCGCACACACGACTAAGAGCCGGACTAAGAGCCGGACTAAGAGCCGGACTAAGAGCCGGACTAAGAGCCGGACTAAGAGCCGGACTAAGACAGACGCGGCCTAAAATCTGGACTAAGTAAGACCCGGACTGGACTAAGAAAGACCCGGACTGGAACTAAGACCCGGGCTGACTAAAACCCAGGCTATAACTAAGACCTGGACTATAACTAAGACTCGGACTGACTAAGACCCGGACTCCCTCATTATAACACGTAGTCCCCATGTTTGTGATTGGCCTTTGGTGGAGCAAAGTTTCTCATGTAAATAGTTATATAATAAGTTCCAATCTTGGCAGAATGTGGCCCTTACTTTGTAATGTAAAAATGAGCAAGCTACAAACCCAAGATTGATTATATTAAAAGTCCTTTATTCCATGAGGCTCGTCTTCGTCAGGACATCCTTGTCACGGATTGGGTCCACAAACCTGTAATATTAATGTTATAGCTTGAAATATGTGTATGGCTATTTCTACAAACAAAACTTTGAACTTTGCGCCAGTTTTTGTTCCATGTGGTTAGCCCCAGTAATAAATTTGTAATCTGACAGTTACACAGCAAATATCACCACAGAATTCTGAACTGTGTTCTGAGTCCGTTTAAAGGTCCTATATTACGCAAAAAGGACTCTTGTGAGCTTTAAATCATGTTATAATGTTGTTTCCTCATCAAAAACAGACCTGGAGTTGTTTTGTTTCATTCACACAAGTTTTGTTCAGTAGAAATTGACAATCCTAAAACTAAAATTATCCAAATGATTTTAGTGACTGTGTGTGGAGTTTAAAAACACAGTGGGGCACTTCCTGTATTACCACATGACATCACAAGGTGGAACAGTGTGTTTTCTGTCTGAGAGAAGAGCTCGGCCTAAATCTGCAGGGTTTGTGTGTTAAACATGTGAATGAAACAAAACTCAGGTATGTTTGTGATGAGGAAACAACATTATAACATTTAATTTTTATTTCATTTTTATTTATGTGATATGTTGTATATATATATCTACATATACACATACGCATCTAAAATATCCAGTACTGTAAGGATTTTTTGTTTCGTTTATGGTCGTACAAAATAAACAGTAATGAGAATGAAAAATGTAAGGAACATAGATCAGAAAATAGCACAACATGAGCCCTTAAAAAACCAATAGGGATTCGAGCATGTTGTGATGTTGCCCTGTTAATCCTGAATAATGTTTTGATTTGTCATACACAGTGAACTCTTTTAGTTAAATGAAATCTCCAGTCTGAGTTTGTGGTGGTGCTTTGAGCCTCTGCAGACGCCCACTCAGTTCACGGTGTCTGCACTTGTGTTATCAAAAGGAGATCGCACACTGATGCTATTTTGTGATGTTCTGCATGGAGTTTACAAGTTATCCATATAATCTAGGCTTGTTCCAGATCACTATATTGACTCATTGTTTGATCAGTTGGAGATGTACATTATTTAAAGTTTAATATTTGTTCTTTTAAAGCATCACTGTAGAACAATACCGACTGAGATGTAGACAGAAACAACGTGCTAACTACTAAAGGTACAAATTACAGAAGAGTTAAACCAACTGTGTACATTATTTGTTGTACATTTTGGAAAAAAAAATCTGACTGGAAGTTTCCTGATTTTCATTATTTCTCCCGATCACGCTAGATTTCTTTTAATCATAGAATTCTGTTCAAAGTTCAATTTTTAAATAGTAATTCACCGATCAATCAATCAAGCTTTATTCGTAGAGCCTTTTACAACCCTCAAGGTGACTAAAGTGCTTCACATTTAAATCAACACAATAAAAAACACACAAAACATCAGACAATGAAATAAACTAACTGTGCAAAGAGTCACTGCATTGCTGCGTATTAAAAGTCAGTCTGAATAGAGGGTTTTGAGCCTGGATTTACTGGGGTGGTCCGCATATCGGGGGCAGAGACAGAGAAAGCCCCATCATCCTGCTGTTTCAGTCTGAAGCTGGTTGTTTGACCCCCTGTTTGAGCTGTGGACAGACAGAAGTTCAGTCAAATAGGGAGGAGCAGGGACGTTAAGAGCTTTAAAAACAAACAATAACATTTTAAAATCAATTCTAAAAGAAACTGGAAGCCAATGGAGAGTGTCTGGGTGTGTTAGTTTAAAAAAAAAAGTGCTACATCATTCTGCACGAGTTAGAGGCGACTGAGGGGTGGACTGGGAGACATATCAGCGCCAAAACTTGAAAAATGAGCTGGATCCAGTATTGGTTTGGCTGATATCCTGGTTGGACAGCTACATTAACTATAAATTATTCTAAAAGACAATTTTCTGGTTGTAGTCGGCCCAGAAAGTCTCAATGTTTGAACTTTTATTTACACAAAGCAGTTCTGTAGTTACTCGAAGGATAATATAACACATTTGAATCAGTTTTGTCTTATTTTATTTTTGTTTTAAGGAACTAAATATTATTTTCATTCTGCTCTGGTATATCGAGTATCGGCACATATTTAAATAGTATTGAAATCGGTATTTGATCTGAAAAAGCTGGATTTTCCCCTTCCCTTTTGAGCTTTAACATTCGTAAGAAGACTGAAATCTGAACTGCTAAAGTTAATCCAGGAATCATTTCAGAACATGTCTGTAGAGGTCTGAACTACAGAACTGGCAGAAAAGAATATTTGGTTGTAGGGAGTAAGGAAGTAATGTTACTAAATGTGATCTTTGTTATTAGCTGATTGTGCCCATTCAAATTGTGATTTCAGTTCAATTACAATTAACCTCACAGCCCTAGTGACATTACTCATTACTTAAATTTGATCAACCACAGCTTTTTTTATTTATTTATTTATTTATTTATTTATTTATTTATTTATTTATTTATTTATTTTTAACATTTTCAGTTTAGAACAAATATTCTAAAACCAAGAAAACAAAAAAATAAAATAAAATAATATAAAATAAAAATGCTAAATAATAAAAAATATAATAATAATAATAATAATAATAATAATAATAATAATAATAATAATAATAATAAAAGGGGTGACAAGGACAAGCTTATTGTTGGTGCCATCAACCACAGCTTTTAAACTCATTTCATTTCACATTTTCATTTCACAGTCAGACACTTCATTCTGTTTTTTTATTTTCTTACTCTTAAAACCCATAAACAGATGAATAATATGTCTTTTCACTTTGGTCTCTGTAACAGGTCACGGTGGAAATGGTTTTCTGAAGTTCCAGGACTCGGAGGAGATAAGTAACGTGGAGCTGGCTGACGCGTTCGAGCAGATGTGGCAGAAAAGACGGTGTGTGATTTATTTAGGAAGTGATGCATAATGATCCTCTGTGTCAAAACGAGCAGCAGAAACAATATAGAAGAGGCTCTCAAAATGTGCTGCACGGACTGGTTTTGGGGCTAGTCAGAGATAGCAGTTGGCAAGTATTTATTTTGAAGATCCTATATACCTGGAGTTGAGTTTTGTTTCCTTCACAGATGCTTGGGTAATCCTTTATTATTAGTCTGTCTACATCTCCAGAATGCTCTATTCCACCTTGAAGCTGTAGTTTTCAAGTTGACATCTAACTTTGACCTTTTGTTCAGTAGAGAATCAATTTTAGGTCTGCTTTAGTCCTAATTTAGTCAGGGTTCAATCTTGGTTTAGTGTTTGTTTAGTTAAACTTGAGTTAAGGTTAATAAAACTAGTATCGAAACTAGATTCTCATTTGAGCAGGTATCGATACTAAAGACCCCTGTGGAACCTACATGGACCACTGAGGGATTACACAGATATAAGACCACATAGGAATATAAAAGAAAATACTACAATTTAATGTTGAAAATCACATTCTAGTGTTTAAAGAAAGATTTATTTTATTTATTATTTAGCTTTTTTCTGCATTTTCCAAGTCTCTTTAATTATTACTGAAATAATGAGCTAGTCCAACAACCATATTTTATTTTCAAACTGGCACTTGGAAATACAAATACATAAATAAATCGACTGCACAAAATAATTGGACTCCACTGTTGCAGAGAGGAGTCAGTTTTGAAGGCTCATAGTTTCTGGTGCACTGCCAAAACACAGCCCCTTCACACTTGTTACCGTCTTAAACCACCACTTAAGGGAACACTATGTTCCTCGACCTGCCTGTCTCCATGGAGATATTGTTGTGTCTCCTGGAGTGTTCCACAGTATGGCATTAAAGCTACGTATCACTAAGGAGACGAATAAATGACTCCATCAGGCCAGATTATAGGTCAGATTTGTGGAGAGGTGGCCCCGCTTACCACAAGGATGCGTGTTTTCAAGTTTTATATTAAAAAAACAAACGTCTGTAGTTTAAAGGTCCTATATTATGTAAGATTGACTCTTGTAAGTTTTAAGCCATGTTAGAATGTTTTTAACTACTCAAAAACATACCATACCTACCAAAAACATACAACCAAAACACAACTCCAGCTATGGTTTTGATGAGGAAATGGATTTCATAACATACATCAGAAAGTAGAAAGTAGCGTAATATAATGGTATATAATTTAAACTGTCCGAATGCAGATTTGTTGATCTGGTTTATAGTTAATATCTCTGTAAATACTGGGTCTATCCTAAATTTAAATGGATGTAATTAGGTTGGGGGTCCGTCACTTTCTTGTTTCTATGGATATGTCATTACTCTGTCTGGAATGTTCCACAGTATGACATTAAACAGCTCTACTTCACATTTATTCAATTAGAGGTGTTTTATAACTCAAAAAAACAGGCTTCTGACTGTGAGCGGGGTCGCCTCTCCACAGATCTGACCTGTAACTTGGTCTGGTTTTGTCTCCATGAAGATAGAAAGGTTTAATGCCATACTGTGAAACATTTGACAGACCCTCCATCAGAAAAGCTACACAATGCACCTTTAAATCTGCACAAAAATGTTCTGAAATGTTCTCATATTAGTTTGCCAGTTCATATTTCAAGTGTTTTTGTCAATTCTCCCGGAGGCGTTTAAAATGTGAACTTTGAACAGAATCCTATTATTAAAACATAAACGCAAATGAGGTATATTTTTCCATATTTTCCGTTTACAGTTACTTCACCAATCTATAGTCCAGCTTGTTTGCTATGACCTTAAAATCAAGCGGAGGAAGTGACAGAGGGGTGTGTGGGCGTCTTACAGTGAGCGTGTGGCTTTCCTCCCGTCTCCATGGAAACTGCTGTCTGATAGATGGGAATGCAGGATTGTCTGGTGCCGAGTCCTATTATAACAAATGAGCGGGTTTTTCTGACAGCTGTGCATCCTCCCATGTGAGGGTTAAGTGAGTGAGAAGATGGGGTCAAAATCTCTGCACCCGTCTCTATTTAATTAGTGCTCCCGTGTGAAGCAGCATTTACAGTTTTGAACTGTAAATTAGGGCTGAATAATGTGGGGAAAATATCTAATTGAGATTTTTCTGACAAGCATTGCGATTCGTTTATGTTTTAAAGAGCCCATATTACACTATTTTGTGATCTATGTTATAATGTTGTTTCCTTGTCAAAAACAGACTTGGAATTTTGTTTCATTCACACGTTTAACACACAAACTCTGCACATTTAGGCTGAGTTCTTCTCTCAAAAAGAAAACACTCTGTTCCACCTTGTGATGTCATGTGGTAATACAGGAAGTGCACCACTGTGTTTTTAAACTCCATACACCTTCACTAGATTAATTTAGATAATTTCAGCCCTGGAATTGCCAATCTCTATGAACTAAAGGTAAAAGGTAGCTGTTAACTTGAAAACTACTACAACATGACATCACAAGATGGTTTGAGGGGAGTAATAGCCCTCAGGACAAAAGTGTCCCTCCTCGGTGTGCTCTGTGTCCTGCAGCATCACAGCAGCCTCCAGGGGGCCCCAGGTGAACTCTGGATACACAACCGGAAAGCCTGAGCCTGAGTCTCTCGCACTCCGCTGTGTTGTTTCGGTTGATGATGAGACGGACGTTTTCTTTGGAACGTCATATTTGGTGTATAAAGTGCCCTTAAAGGTCCTACATTACACAAAATTGACTTTTGCGAGCTTCAGGCCATGTTATAATGCTGTTACCTCTTCAATTTCCAAAGCTCAAAATGCTCTGTTTCACCTAGTGATGTCATTAAGTAGTAGTTTTCAAGCTGAGAGCTACCTTTTACCTTCTGTTTAATATAATTCCAGGGCTAAGATGATCTAAATGATTCTAGTGAAAGTGTATGGAGTTTAAAAATACAATAGAGCACGTCCTGTAGTACCACATGACATCACAAGGTGGAACCGTTTTCAGTTTAAGAGAAGATCTCAGCCTAAATACTGTATGCAGGGTTTGTGTGTTAAACATGTGTGAATAAAACAACTTAAACACAACTGTAGGTATATTTGTGATGAGGAAACAACATTTTAACATAGATCAGAAAATCGAATAATACAGGCCTATGAGACAAATCCATTAACGTGAACAAAGCCTATTTAATGCACTTTGGGATCAGTGAAAGAGAACAGATTATTAGTGGTGATGAGTTTCCAGTGTTTGAAAGTTGTGATAATGCTTCCTGTTGTCTGTCTGCTCAGTGTAAGCTCCATTGGATTCCTCTGTTTGTGTTTCAGATACAATGAGCTGCTGTTTATCATCGACACGTGTCAGGGCGCCTCCATGTACGAGCGCTTCTACTCCCCAAACCTCATGGCTCTGGCCAGCAGTCAGGTCGGAGAGGACTCTCTATCTGTGAGTGGGACACAGTGCACCGGGAATACTGGACTCAAAGATCACACACAGCACACAACCTCAGGCCTGTCATGATAATTACTAATTACTTAGACTTAGGCAAACTTTATTGATCCACAAGGGAAATTATTTGGAACAGTAGCTTACACATCACAATATATTATAATCATTTGACTAAACATGTCATTAGAATTTCTTTAGTCGAATACAAACCTAGTGGCTAGAACCCCTGCCTCACAGAAAGAAGATTCCAGGTTGGATTCCTGGGTTGCCGAGTTTTGCATTTCGTTTCTCCCTCTGTCTGGGTGAGCACTCTGGTTTCCATCAACCGAAAACATGCACAATCGGTCAAATCCTCCAGCTAAGACAGTCCTGATATAGACGATATAGAAATTTGGTGTCACGTTATCATGGCCAAAATAATTGCGATTAACGATTATACCACAATAATTATTTATGTTGCTGACAATTTAAAAATATAGGTATAAATAATTATCATTTAATGTTATGAATAAGTTCCATCTTTAAACAATAGAATTATAGAATAGAATAGAATAGGATAGAATTGTTATAGAATTGTACATTTTTATAAGAGAAAACAACAGTGATCTAGATGTAATCATCATCGATAAGTAGCTATTTTCTGCCATTATTTTCTTTTTCCACTTGAAGCAAGTGGAGAAGTTCAAGTATCTCAGGGTCTTGTTCACGAGTGAGGGGAGGATGGAGCGTGAGACTGACAGGCGGATCGGTGCAGCGTCGGCAGTGTACAAGCAGCCGAAATGAGTTTCCTCTGCAGAGTGGCTGGGCGCTCCCTTAGAGATAGGGTTAGGAGTTCGGTCACATGGGAGGAGCTCGGAGTAGAGCCGCTGCTCCTCCACGTTGAGAGGAGCCAGCTGAGGTGGCTCGGGCATCTGTTCCGGATGCCTCCTGGACGTCTCCCTCGGGAGATGTTCCAGGCATGCACCACCAGGAGAAGGCCCCGGGGAAGACCAAGGACACGCTGGAAGGACTGTGTCTCTCGGCTGGCCTGGGAACACCTTGGGGTCCCCCCAGAGGAACTGGAGGAAGTGTCCAGGGTGAAGGAAGTCTGGGAGTCCCTGCTTAGACAGCTGCCCCTGCGAACTGGCCCCGGATAAGCGGAAGAAAATGGATGGATGGATATTTTCTTTTTTTTCCTGCTGATATAATGGCGATTAACTTTTATCACGATTTTACAAAATTATTATTGTCTAACCTTTATATCACGATAAACAATATTATTGTTTATTGTCCCATGCCTAGTCCTGACCAAGACTAGCTCAAGATGTAGAGATGGGTTGCGCTGCTCCTGTCAGATTACCCCAGTGACAGTGAAGGATGAGTCAATAAAGACCTTAACCTTAAGCCTTAACCAGATGTGAACGTTCTCCTGACCAAGATTTAGTCTCATGATATGAACAGCCAGCCAGAAAATTAAAGCAGTAGTGTTTAATGATTCAGTGGAAACAGAAAATTAAAACGACCTCTTGTATATAGAAGTATTTTTATTACTTGTTTTCTATTTTATTTTGACTTTTACATATACATTTATATATTTATGCTGTATTTGACACCTGTCTCTTGGTATTTTTTTGCTACTTATTTAGTTTTTATTATTACCATTTATATTTTTTACTCTCTATTATTATAATATATTGTGATGTGTGAGCTGCTGTGTCCAAGTAATTTCCCTTGCGGATCAATAAAGTTTGTCTAAGTCTACTTCAGAACATCCTCCATGGACATAGATGCATGTCTGAATATTGTTATCAGGATACTCCCAAAGAATATTGATTACCTCTCATTTTGAAGTGAAAGCATAGCACACTGACACATTATGTAAACGGTTGCCCCTTGATCTCAAACTCCTGACAGTATTTTTATTCCAGGCTTGTACTTGTCACTTCTAATTGCTCATTTGAATATTCTAATCCTGTTTAAAGTGATGGGACCCAGGGGTGCTGCTTCCTTCCTATGAGACTGATTACTCTTATCATGGTTTTAAATGAAGCTATCAATCACAAGTTTGAGTTATAAACAGTCTAAAACAGTGTGGTCTTTGCTTCTCATAACAGAAACATTATTAAATATAAGTTTTTAGAAGGTGAAACTATGTATTTATTTGTTTGACAAGGACATTTTTAGAGGTTTTTAGATGTTATTTCATGTTTGGGCACTATTCAAATGCTCTTTACAGTCAGCAGTACCACCCATCCTCCCACAGTTTTTTATCAGTTCCATAAGCATGATACAAAACAATACATTACACCTTCACAAACCTCATGTGCGATGATTGTAATGTGATTGCTCTCCGTGCTAAATCACTCCCCTTTCTGAGCGCTAAGGGAGCAGGGACTCAGAGGGTCAACAACAAAAGTAAACCTTATTAAACATGTTACTATATAGTTTAGCATTTTCAAAACAATAAAAGGCAGCGTGGTGATCTAAATATGTTATGTGTTACCAGTTAATTCCCCATAGAAGTAAAATACCCCCTCTTTTTAAGTAATTTATTGTTTGTCTCTCTCCCTTTGCAGCATCAGCCTGATTTAGCCATCGGGGTTCACCTCATGGACCGCTACACCTTTTACCTGCTCGAGTTCCTGGAGGACGTCCACCCGGCCAGCAAAACCAACATGAACGACCTGGTAAGCGCCATTAAAACAACTAGATAGGGTATTGCTGTCTTAGAGCTGTCTCGAGTTGGATTAGAGGCCACTCACTGGTACTACAACAACAACTTTTTTCCCATAAAGCGCAATGTAATCACAAACTGCTCATGCTTGGCTTTCAGAAGGGGTGGATTTTATGGGGATTTGTACCTATTTTTAGATCATAAACTTTTTCTCAGCTCAAAATCCTTCAGTTGTCTTAAAAACAGCTTTGGTTTTGCTCTAGCTCTGTTGTAGCTACTCTTGCTCTGATTGGTTAGAGCAGTCACATGGTCGGTGGGCAGGAGAGTCACCAGATGTACCTAGGAGTAGGAGGTAACAGCATCATAACATAAGAGTCTCTTTTGCGTAATATAGGACGTTTTAAGTGAGGAATAACTTCGCACCACTGCAAACAGTTTAAAGTGAGCTAGTTCTGTTTTTCACATTTTAAGATCCAGCTCCTTTAAGTACTTCGCTGTGTGTATTTCCTGCCCTATTTCTGTTGATCTCGACAGAATCCACATGAAAGTGGTTCCCTTTTAGCTGCTCTTAAAGGACACTGTGTGATGTGCCTGCCCCGTGACCTTTGACTCTTCAGCCTTTAATAGTTAATGCATAAACATCAAAGCCAGACACACATCTTTGTTCCACCCTGTTTTATCTGCAACCTCCTGCACCCATGGGACACCCTATGCTGACCACAACTTCTGAACCATGCTATCCTATACAAATGCAAATGTATGTTAACATATAGGGCTGAGCATAATGAGGGGAAGGGCTTTAAAGTCATGTGCTGTGTAAATAAATCTATATAAAACCAAATAAATAACAGTATTGTAAATTGAAGACCCATTAATGAAATTCATTATATCTTCTTTTTAGATAACTTTGTGTGTTCCCATACATGTTTAACACAAAAACCCTGCATATTTAGAGTTCTTCTCTCAAACAGAAAACACTGTTACATGTTGTGACATCATGTGGTAAAACAAAAAGTGCTCCACTGTGTTTTTAAACTCCACACGCCTTCACTAGAATCATCCATGATTTCACCCCTGGAATTGCCAATCTCTACTGAAAAAAAGGTAAAAGGTCGCTGTTAACTTGAAAACTTGAAACTCACATGTGTGAAAGAAACAAAACAGAACTCCAGGTTTGTTTTTAGGAGGTAACAGCTTTATAACACGGCTTAAAGCTCACAAGAGTCAAGTTTGTGTAATATAGGACCTTTTGTTTAATAAGAGGCCTATAAAAGACAAAAAATACCATGATATATTTGAGTGAGCATCATCTGACTGCTGTGACGTGTCTCTTATCAGCTGATCTTCACTGGCCACATCCTGAAGATCAGCTGATGAGAGACACGTCACAGCAGCAAGGTAAAAACAAACCTTGGAACACACAAAGCTAAACTGAAGACCATTTTACTATACAGACTGTTGATTTGTGTTGCCAGATCCTGTATGAATAAAACCAGTTCAATAAACCCAAAAAGGATCTCTGTTCATATGATTAGGAGTATAATCCTATCCTAAAGCTCAGCCCACAAGCCTACGTTTCCTTTGCTCCCACATGACAATTTTTTTTATAAATATACAAAACACCACACTATAACTTCACAAACCAGGTGTAATGTGACAGCGCTCTGAAAGGGGAGTGACTTAGCGGGGAGAGCAAAAGGAGGGCCAAAAACTAACCCGAGACTTATTAAATGTTGTGTTGGCAAGTATAGTATTTTCAAAACAATAAAAGGTAACATGGTGATCTAAATTTGTTGAAGTTTCAGCAGTTAATACCCCATAGAAGTGTAATACCCCACTTTACTCAAATCCAAATAAGACTGAACCAGGGTTAGGGTATTAAGGTTCGATAACTCCCATTTCCAGTCTACGGTTTCTCTCTGAATCCGTCTCTTTGCCTCACTTTCTGTTATAAATCAAGTGCTCCCTAAAAAGCCCTTTATTGGGGTTTTAACAGGATTAGCACGGCGGTGTTGGCACCTGATTCGCTAAAGTTACAGTACTAATAGATTAAAATGATCAAATATCTCATGATTCACACTATTCTTTCATTTCTTTCCAACACCTCCTACCGAGTCTCTAAATGTGTTCTGTGGAGGTTTGAGCCGAAGCTAAAGACACACACAGTTATGGATTATTATGTAAAGTGGCTTTTCGAGGAACTAAGGTTATCAAAAGAAAATCAGATACTAATCCAGAGAAAAACTAATATCAAAACTACTCAATTGAGGAAGTATCAAAGCCATAAACGTCGCATTCACAGGACAGAACTGAACCTGTCCTGAATAGCTTTAGAATGATCTTGAATGAAAGAGCAGCTTATCAAACTGCACAGTGTCCTTCTTCTTGAGGCTTCCTCCCCAGCAGACCACAGCGTTGAAGAGGACATTGGACATAACTGTCTGGTAGAACATCAGCAGGAGCTTCTGGCAGATGTTGAAGGACTTCAGCCTGAGAAAGTACAGCCTGCACTGTCTCTTTCTGTAGAGCAGGTCTGTATTGCCCGGCCAGTCCAGTCTGTAGTCGAGGTGGAAAAGAAAAGTAAAAGAAAGCACTAAGTGTTTACTATCATTGTTTTATCAGTCTTGAGTATCGAGTTTGTTCCTTAGTATTAAAATCAAGTTTGAAATTTTAGTATCCTGTCAACACCACTAGCTACAAACCTGTTGGGAATATGACTTAAAACGCTGCAAAAAGGGCTAAAAACTTCCAGTGTAATCTTTCAAACTATGGTATAAAGTGACATTTCTGCACTTGCTTAATTATACAGTCCATTCATGTTTTGTGCGATACTTGAAGCTCAACTGAGACGTTTTCAGGCACTTCTTAGTTAATTTCCGATAAATTTCCATAATAATGTCAGAAAATTGTCATTAGAATATGGAATGTATTGAGATATAGATATTTTTATTAGACATGTCCTTAAAGCCACTGTATGTAACTTTTTAGCCAAAAAATAGACTAAAATTAAAGCATGTTTTCTTTTTTTCATCTTTTTTCCCCAACTACAAAGGAGGTTTTGTTTTCAATTTAGTTTTTGTTTTCAGAATAGATGGATCATTTTTAATTTTTTTTTATTTTTGAAAAGTACAAGGGAAATGTGGCTGTATTTATTGCACTAAAAATACAGAAAAACATGTGTCCTTGCTGTGAGCGGGCTTGCATCTCCACAAACCTGACTCGTATTTGGCCTGGAGAAGGGCCCCCTCCTGCATTTTGGCTATAATATTTCACAGTATGACTTAAAACATATCAGAATGTTCCGAAGTATGGTTTTAACTTTCACATCCAGAAAGTTACATACTGAAGTTTTAAGAAGTTTAGTCATGAGGTCAATGATTACACTGTTCACGGGACAAATTATATTATTGATTTAGTCAAGTCTAAAATAATCAAAACAAAAATTCAAAATAACTAAATACAATAGTTTGATGTAACTTGGAGCTCACTGTTAATGTGTGTGTCTTTTTTTCCTCAGTTTAAAGTTTGTCCCAAGAGCCAGTGTGTGTCCACTCCAGGCCACCGTACCGACCTCTTCCTCCGGGACCCAGGAAGTGTTCTGATCACGGACTTTTTCGGCAGCGTTCGAAAAGTGGAGATCACCACAGACGCCATCGAGCTGACCGAGCCCATCAAGCAGAAAGAGCACGTGTGAGTAATGATGTTTATGTTCATTTGTATTAAAGGAAATGTGTGTAAGATTTAGATTTTAAATTCCATAAACATGATCTATCTGTGTCCCCAGGTAAGAGGTAAACATGTTCAAATCAAATATAGCTTTTACCGGGAACAACTGTAATGCAGATTTATCCTCAACAAAACATGGGACATTAGGCTTAGACTTAGACAAACTTTATTGATCCACAAGGGAAATTATTTGGATACAGTCGCTCACACATACTATTGTATCCAGCTGCCACTTTCTCAGGCGCTCAGTTTTAGACAATGGACAAGTTGTTGTTAATTTGGTGTTTTGTTTCTCATGATTATTATCCAGTCAGAAAGCAGAATGAGCCTCACGCGAGCCAGTTTCAGTGCTCAAACCATTACCTAAACCGCAGAACCTGCAGTCAATCATGAATCAGTGCTAGTGCAGCCTCTGCAGCTCAGTGAGTGAACTCTGGAGGGTCTGAGCTTTAACATGAGCCATAGCCTGTCCATATACTGAGAATGAGACAAAGTTGGACGTGTCCTCTCTCTGCAGGTTAAAGCTCTGGCATCACTTGTTCAGTTGTGATTGTAGATTTGTTTTAAACCATAAGTGCTCAGGCTACATACAGTTACTTTAATAGCAGGATAGCAGTTTGATTTCTGCCTTTTTCCCTTGAGCAAGGCACATCCTTCTTGACTATCTTTGAATGAAGATGTGCAGCCTTGTATCATTTTGGAATTATAGTGTAGTCAATGATTTAATGAAGGCTATTTTAAAAGTATAGTGAGTAACTATGCCAGAGTATTATTTTTTTTATGGTTCATGCTTTTGTTTTAAAACTTAAACTTGCGCAAAAAGGTGAGGTGAACACTAAAAACGTGGCATGCAAATTAAAACATACAAAATGATGGGTTCACTCTCATTACATTGTACTTTTCAATAAATATTTTTAACAAATTCTTTTTAACGTTGTTCTATCAGTTCTGAACCCAAACTCGAAACCTCACTTATAGTAAAAATTTTTATGGGGTCTTATAGCGCCATCTATTGTCCATATAGTTCCAGTGCACAATTTCAGTTTCAAAACGGCAGCTGTGGTGTGTTTGTGATGTTTGAACATTAGATGGAGCTACTGACTCATTTTTAAAGAGCAGTTTATCCACTCAGCCTTTTATATTTGTTATTTATTGTCTTATTTACTCGTCAGGTTTTTTGTTGTTGGTTTTTTTTAAGATTTACAATTCCTTTAACACATTGCATGTTTTCACTTGGCTTTGATAGAGCCAGTGGGCGTTGTGTCTTGTACATACTAATCGAATGCTTTTGGCTGCTAATGAGTAATTAAAGGCAATTTCCAGAGAGATGTTTATAGCTGCTTTGCCTGAGGCTATAGTCATGGTGAACAAAACTTCCCCTTTAAAGCTGTCATTGATTTGTGTGATACAGAGACTGGCCTAATTTAGTCCTGGAAAAATGTGTTTTATTTCACAAAGTGATGTAATCAAAGTGCAATCTGCCCTGTATGTGATCTTTCTATTGGAGTTTACTACAGATACAAACATGCAGGCGCTTTAAAACACACACAAATAGAAAAAAGATACACACTTGTATTTCTGCAGTGGTATTCAGAATTTGCTTATCAAAGGTCCTATATTACGCACTCTTATGAGCTTTAAAGGTGCATTGTGTAACTTTTTCTGGTGGAGGGTCAGTCAAATGCTTTTCTCCATGGAGATATTATTGCTTTGTCTGGAATGTTTCACAGTATGGCATTAAACCTTTCTATCTTCATGGACACCAAACCAGACCAGGTTACAGGTCAGATCTGTGGAGAGGCGACCCGCTCACAGTCAGAATGCCTGTTTTTCTATGTATTTTTGAGCAATAAAACCACCTGTAATTGAATAAATGTAAAGTAGAACTGTTTAATGTCATATTGTGGGACATGCCAGGCAGAGCAATGACATCTCCATAGAAACAAGCAGGTGACGGACCCCCAACCAAAAAGTGTTGTTAAAAATGTTGTTACCTCCTCAGAAACATACCTGGAGTTGTGTTTTGTTTGTTTCTCACATGTTTAGCACACAAACTCTTATTTTAGTTCCATATTGATGACGTCACACTAGGGAGAATTCAATTCAAACGTTATTAAATGACCTTTATTTCAACAAATTAAAGGCCTTTTCTTATATTTTTATTTGTCAGGTAATAATTTTGTGTGACATCATGATTTTCAACCAGGAAGTAAAGTTTGAAACCTAAAAACATGTCAGAAGTTGTATTATATTATTAATTTTTTTTGTAAAATCTTAAATATAATAATATTAAAACTCTTTGGTTGGGGGTCGGTCACCTGTTTGTTTTGTTTTTGCCTGGAATGTTCCACAGTGTGACATTAAACAGCTCTACCTTACATTTATTCAACTACAGGTGGTTTTATTGTTCAAAAACCTAGAAAAACAGACATTCTGACTGTGAACGGGGTCACTTCTTCACAGATCTGACCTGTAACTTGGTCTGATTTGGTCTCCATGAAGGTACAAAGGTTTAATCCCATACTGTGAAACATTCCAGACAAAGCAATAACATCTCGATGTAGAAAAACTTCACGGACCTTCCACCAGAAAAGTTCCACAATGCACTTTAACTGTGTTTTAGTCAAATGAGTGAGTAGTTCAACCTGTCATAGGCACTAAAACCCTGACTTTTTTATTAAAAGTCTATACCCTAGAACATAAGTAGCTCGACTAATGAAACTGTGAGTACACTTGTATTGAGTGCCACCAGGTGAGTGTAAGAAGTAATATAAAGAGATGCCGTATAAGGTTTTCTTGTATTTTATTTTAACAAAGAAAAAAAAAAAGTCTTGCTAATTAAAAGGAACACAGACTGTACTCTTAAAACCAGCAGATGGCCAATTACATTTCGCTTAATGTTACTAACATTAATCACTGCTCTAGGTTCTTATCTCTTTTTTCTTATCTGTTTAAAACCCATCTTTCTTCACTCCTTGATTGGACTTGCCTTTTAAATTACAGTTTCTCTCGATTAGGAGTGGGACGAGATGGGACAGGAGATAGGGTCCACGAGATCGAGACGAGATTTTGAAATAATTTACAATAATCAGATGAATTCACAGTTTTGGTCACATGACTTTAAATTGTTTACATTTTTTAATATATTGTGTTTTGTTTTTTTTATATTTTAGCTACAAAACCCTGTATGGAGGAGTCTTTTAGCTACAGCTGCTCGAAGATACGCAGCTTTCCAGAGTTTGAGCAAGGCGCGTAACCCTTTCCTGGCGAGATCGTTTTTCTCGTGTGCGCACAGTCCCATCCCTAATCTCGATTGATAACGCTAAAGTCCATTAACTGCACCCAGCCGCCAACAGCCCGCACTCATTTCTCAAAAACATGACTCTTCTATCAAAACCTTGAAGTAGATCTGTCACGATAATGAGAGTACAAATATCTGAAGGCTGGAACAGTATTTTTGGGGGGGTCAGTATTTGTGTGTACGCAATCTTTGTACTACTATGAATTTTGTTGTTATTTTTCGGTTATACAATAAGAATGAGCTGTAAAAGGTTGAATGAATCACTTCTATGAGTCATTACAGATACAAAGTACTAAAGAGTGTCATTCTGCTGTTTTATTTATTGCAGCTCATGATTTCTTCTGCAATATTGTAGATTTAGAATAGTTTTTGTGGTTTAAATAATTGTAAAATCCATATCGGACCATCCCTATAGAGGATTGAGTTACAGGTCAGATCTGTGGCAAGGTGCTCAGTCTTCTGTCAAATTTTAATAGCAAAATTAGATCGTAGCACCACAACATGGATATATTTAAAGCCATACTAGGGGACATTCCTGAAAAATCAATAACATCTCCCCGGAGATGAGCAGGTAACCTATCGCGGCGTTTTAACATGAATCACTGGCTTGTCATCGAAAGCTTTTATCGAATCTAGCGCTACATTAATCCACTTGTGCTCGCTGGTTCTTTCACTTAGACAAAATAGTTCGATGGATGCGTCTGTACTTCCTGTATATTCCGAGCGTATTCTCCCTCCTCCCTCTCATTCCAAATAGCTGTTCCATTCAGGCTCGCTGCATTAGGGCGATTGCTGTTGATGGAGGGGACCTTTTTAATGCACTTACCCACTACCCACTCTTCATTAAATACACAAGAGATTTAACAGTGTAAAAGCTTCTGCCTTATTCACTATAAACAGATGAGGCTGGGTGCAGTACAGATGCCCTGTTGGTCCACAATAAGAGGATGGCATTAAAGGGGCACTGTGTAACTTTTCACATTTCGATACAAAGGTATAGATTCGATACTCTGTACAGATTCCAATACCACGATGATCATAAAAAACACTCTGTATAACATTGTGTAGCTTTTTAGTTGGGGGTCCCTCACCTGCTTGTTTTTATGGAGATGTCATTGCTCTTCCAGGAATATTCCACAGTATTATTAATCATTTATCAGGTCTACATTACATTTATTCCGTTGCAGGTGGCTTTATGGCTCAAAAATACCTAATAAAACAGGTATTCTGACTGAGGGCGGTTGCCCCTCCACAGATCTGACCTGTAACTTGGGCTGATTTGGTCTCAATGAAGCTAGAAAGGTTTAATGCCATACTGTGAAACATTCCAGACAAAGCAATAACATCTCCATGGAGAAAAGCATTTGACGGACCCTCCAACAGAAAAGTTACACAATGCACCTTTAAATCATAGTACTTTCTTCTATATTCCCATGTGTTCTTATATTTGTGTAATCCCTCAGTAGTTCAGGCAGGTTCCACACTAGTTTTAGTATCAGTTAGTATCTGATTGTTCACATGGAGATTTCTTGCTTTGTCTGGGATGTTCCACAGTATGGCATTGAACTATACTTTGCATGTATTTAATTACAGGTATTTTTACTGTTCAAAATATACCTTGGAGAAGTGTGCACTTTTACGGAGAGTGGGCTCACCTCTCCACAGATCCGACCTGTAACTTGACATGGTGGTGCCACCTGCTTGTTTCGATGGAGGTACATAAGTGAATGTCATAGTGTGGAACATTTGAGGAAAAGCCGTACTATCTCCATGGAGACAAGAAAAATCACTTATTTTAAAGGTGCGCTAGTTTCTGATGGAGATTTTATTGCTTTGCTAAGAATGTTCCACGGTATGGCATTAAACATAAGGACACGTACGGATATGTAAGGGTCCCACAAAGTGAAAATGGACAACATTTAAATCTGGCAATATTTTAGATGTCTTTGGATGAAGCTAGGCTCTCCTAATGGGAGCTCATTTATTTACCTGTTTCTATGGTAATGCCCACAGCATAGTGATTTAGAACGAGGACAAACTGTTTCTGAATTACCTGTGGTTACACAAAAATAATGCACGCCAGTTAGTCTTTTTCTCTAACTGTGGAAAATATACAATGTTTATCAAATCTGAAACACAGCTCATACACACAATACCTTTTGTAATTGGTAATATTACTCATAGTATTATGCAAATTGACTTTGGATCTTTCTACCATGATAAAACCTTCCCACATGTATTTAAAGTCACAGTACCTGCTACTTATTTATTTACCCACCACTGTCCATCACTGCACTGTACACAATCATCTCAGAATCAAAAACACTTATTGTGCAATGTTCCTGTGCCTTTTAGCTTAGCTTACAGTGTTGTGTTTTTTAGTTGATTGTAAATACTTATTATTATTTATCTTGATTTTGATGCATGCTCTTATTTTCCTACTGTTTCTGTAACTTGCGTTGTGACACTGCAATTTCCCCATTGTGGGACAAATAAAGGATTATCTTATCTTATCTTATGAAAAACATGCCTGAAGATGTTTTGGATGTCATACATGCATGTTTGAGTAATCTAGTGATCTCTCACTACTCGAACCCTCCTTATGGATAGCGGTACAATTCTGCCCAATGCTCCATCTACAAGCCTACACCCATGATCCCACACGGCCATTTTCCATAAGGTATGATACAAAACAACACACTACAACTTCACAAACCTGATGTGATGTGCAGTAGTTTCATTAGCGGGATGCAGGCTGATTGTAATGTGATAGCGCTCTGAAGGGGGAGTGTTAATACATTGTTTTAAGTGACTATAGCGTTTTCAAAGCAATAAAAAGTAACATGCTGATCTAAATATGTTACACCATAAAAGTGTAATATGCCTTTTTTAACCTTCCATCTGAAATAATATCAGACCATATGTTAAAAGCATTTGGGAGGAGACACAAGCAATTAAGAATCATCAAGGACAATAAAATGGCTCTCCAAAAATAAATCTGTGTGTGTGTGAGCATGAGTACAGATGGGTGGTGTGAGTGTCTGGGTGAGGAGACGGGGCTGATCTCTGGAGCCGAGTTCACATTGAGCACAGTAGGAGCTGTCTGTCTCTGTGTGTTTTTGTGCTGTCTGCAGATTGTGTCCTCTGTGCCTGAGGGAAGAAGTCTCACAAAACAACAATAATTTCTCCTTATTTCTCCTTTACAATGACGAGTACTTTGGGTCGATTTGGTTCAGTTTGCATTAGGGTCATCCCAGGACTATCCAAGTTCAATTTCAACACACTTTTTAGAGTTAGAAAGACATATTGTGCTTGTGTCTGCTCTATAGTTATAACCTATGACACCCATGCTTCGATATGTGATAATTTGGACATTTTAGATCACTATATTCATCTTAAACAAGTGCGCTGACTTCCGCGTTAGAAAACTGTAGTGCCCAGTGGGAGCTGACGTCGCCGTAAACGTCATCACAACAAAGCCATCTGTCTGTCGCCACCTCCGATGGATAACTGCAGATCACTTTAGCAAGTAGCAGATTTTTTTTTTCATATGCATCAAAATGACGACACTGCCTGTTGTAGAAACTTTTGGCTTGTCCAAGAACGAGTGGAAGTAAAAGGCTGGAGACCAACTGGATGTTTTAAGCAGGAGAAGTTTATTTACAACGTAGTATGATTTCAAAAGTGAACATAATAGATCTTTGAGTGTTCAAGCCCCCTTGACTTTACTTCCAAAGGAGGGGTTTATAAAGCAAGTGTGGTGAGACTATGAAGGCCAGTAGACTCCAGTTAGACGGCAATATGCCACAATTTCGATAACGGTATGCCAATGATATGCCAAGGGAAGATCACGATGTAAAAATAGCTCTTGTGAGGTGACGTTAAACTGAGAAATGTGGAGGACAAATTACTTAAATTCTTTTATACTGCCAAATCCTATCCTATCACTGATCAAGAAAATAAAATTGGAGAATGAAGTAAGGACAGATCAGTGGGTGTGTGCCTGTGGTGGTGAAAATGGGAGTTTGATCGGAGCATGAAGTCTTGAATACAGGAGAATAAAGATGACGCATGAATCACTCAAAATACAGAAGATCAATGAGAAGGGGAACCATAAAGCTCTGAAAAGGCGATTTCTGAAAAGGGTGATTTTGTTGTATGGATGGACAATTCATTGACATTTGACATTTATCTTTCGTGCATTTACAGGTGTTTTTATTTCTCAAAATAGCTTGAAAAACATCTTACTGTGAGCGGTAACAGTTTTCAGACAGACCAACATGTCTCTTATTTGTAAAGAACCATCACTTTTAGTTTGGCTGTGTATTTTCTGCGTAAAGTTGCATCGTCTTTTAATAATCCCCAAATGAGTGGTCGGCCGTCTTCATTATGACGGTGCTGATTTCAGATTGTGAGCTGTGTTTCTTATTTCTCAGGGTAATCGCCTCATTTGCATTTAGTCTTTGAGTTTATTCTGCGTTTCATTGACTTTGAACAGGAAATGAGCTGCCAATCACACCGTCCATAGACACTGCAGTCTATTCTCTAGGATCTAAAATACACACCTCTCCAATACAATTAAATGTGAGCGTAGTCACTGGTGAATCTCCCTGTTTTCAGATGGGCGTGACTGACAGGTGGATTAGCCAATCAGGGACAAGCATGGTCTATCCGCATCAAAACAAATATGGCTGCTTACGAAGAAAAAAGAACAAAAAATATTACTATACTGTATTATAATATTACTTCTGCAGAATCAATGAGCGAAGCACTAAACTCTGCCTGAACAGCTAGTCCCTTCTGCATTCTGAAATCCGTGCTGTTTTTCAGTTCTAGTGTGTTATCATATTCCTTTTTTAAGCTGTCATGTTTTTACCGAAACAGAGCTTCTGTAGGGGGTCCCGCAAGGATCCATACTAGGACCGGTTCTGTTCTCCCTGTACATAAATAATCTTCCTGATGCATGCAGAAACATTCATATACAAATGTACGCCAATGATGCCGTAATATTCACACCTGCAAAAAATACACAAGAAGCCAGTCACATTCTTACATCTGCAATGACTCAAGTCCAAGACTGGCTCACAAAAACATGTCTACTCTTAAACACAAAAAAACTGTCTGTATGATGTTCTCAAAACAAACTCCTAAGCAGATTACAAGTTCAAATGTATTTTTGAGGGGAGAAGAGCTCGAGTTGGTTCAAGAATTCAAGTACCTCGGTGTTGTTCTTGACTCCTCCCTCACTTTCAAAAAGGACGTTAAAAAAATCTCCAAAACAATCAAATTCAATCTCCACAACTTCAGACATATCAGACAGTCATTGACATTAAAGGCAGCAAGAATGTTTCTGCACGCTTTGATCTTTTCACATATCCAATACTGCTTCACTAATTGGACCCTTACCAGCGACACCACACTCAAACAGATTGAATCACTGTATAAAAGAGGATTTAAAATCTTTGCTAAAAACAATTTCTTATCACCATTGTCAAATTCTTGAAGCCTATAACTTACTGAGCTTTGAAAATTTCAAACACTTTAAGTATGCTTGTACAATATACAAAACCCTCCATGGACTTGCACCACCACCACTACAAGAATTCATTAAACAAAAACCTGCCACTGGCAGGAACACCAGAGCGACTACTAGAGGTGATTGTGAGGTCCCTTATAGACGTACCACCTTCGCACAGTCAGTCCTCTCAGTCGTAGGCTGTAAAATTTGGAACAACATTCCTCACACAATAAGAGAATCCCCTACGTATAACACCTTTAAAACTCACCTTAAAAAATGGCTCAAATCTAATCAACACTGTTCCCATTAGAGCTGTTCAGACCTCGTGTTACATGATACATATACGTATGTAGCATGTACCATGATTGTCTGAAAAGACTCACATTTTATGGTTGTTGTTGAGCGGTGCATGCGTACATATACATATGTAGGCATGCATTTACATTTATCCTGCAATCTATCTTATCATGTTACTGTTTCTGCTGTTACTGCCATGTAAATATCTAAATATGTATGTATGTTTTTGGACCCGAGGGCACTCCGTAAACTCCAGTGTCTTGGTCACCTCTGAGCGGCAGGAGACGACCAACACATGTGGATATGAACTGGTGGGGGGTTTGTTTTTAATCACTGTAAAGCACTTTGTGTTACATTTTTGTATGAAAAGCGCTTTATAAATAAAGTTTGATTTGATTTGATTTTGGTTAATGCACCTGTCAATCACAGCTTCTGAAATTTGTAAACGTTTGTTAAAGTGTGTGGTTTTGGCTGGACAGGTTAGAAAACATTGTGGATTTCTGCAGAATCAATTAATCTGAACTGAGAGAAATGTAATTTTCTTTGTAAATGGTAGGTGACCAGTGAGCTCCTTTGTTTCACATGCGTCACTCAAACAAACAAATCTGATTGGATGATACTGCACTAATACTAATGTTGTGTCAGATGGTCAAAATTGTAATTATTTAAGTTTTTTGTTTTTGATTTCCAGCACTGGGAGTGAGGAGCAGGAGAAGAAGCAGTACTCGTATGTGGACCAGCTGCCAGTGTCTGAGATCATACATCAGGTAAGAACAACCAACGTGAAGGCTTCCCGCTTCATACTAGGCAAGGTGTGTGGAGTGTCTTGCCTAAGGACACAATGACAGCATGCAATAGAGCCACTGCTGCCCTACTGTGGTACTCGGCAGTCTACCATCCCAGAACTAACCAGGCCCAACCCTCCTTGAGTTTTAATATCAGATGAGATCATTTCATGTGATTGCAATAATGTATAAGCAGCTCTTGAGGTCGCAATGTCTGTTTGCATCTAAGCGTTTGGTTGTTCGATAATGAGGAAGTGCGCGGTAAGCATGCTAGTTGTTGTTAGCGTTTCCAGGCCAGCAAAACCCCGCTCTGGTCTCTAAAGGTGTTGAAAGTGTTTATAAACTCATTGTGGCGAATAACTAGAACGCTCTGAATGCATAAGTTAAGTGAGGAATAACTTTGGACCACTGCAAACTGAAATGAACTAGTTCTGTTTTTCACATTTTTAAAAATCAAGGACAGCACCTTTTTAAATACATTTGAATTGAGATTGGACATTCTCAAGGTGGCATGAGCGTAACTGTATTTCTATAGCGCTACAAAATATATATTTTCAAACTTTACTTCCTTTACTAGCTCTTAAAGCAAGCAAGATTTAAAGAGGGAGTATTAATTGCTAACACATGACACATTTAGGTCACCGTGTTACCTTTTATTGTTTTAAAAATGCTATATTCGCCGTATTAACACGCCATATTATAACGTATTAACATGTTTTATAAGTTTCACTTTCGTTTTTGACGCTCTGCCCTTTGCTCTCTGTGCTAAGTCACTCCCCTTCAGAGCACTATCTCACACAGAATGGTACTACCAACTGCAAAAGTTTGGAGAGATTGCTGGATTATTCAGACATGCATGGACGACATATAAAACCAACTGAGGCAATTTTTTGATGAGGGAACAACGTTACAACACAGTAGAAAGCTCCAAAAAGTAGATTTTTTCCCCTGTTTTTTAAAATTTTCTGCTGAAAACTAGTTCTCACTCTAAATGCGCCCAACTGAAACTGTAATAGCAAAATTCTTTCAAGCCTTTTAATCATGCATTTCCAGCCCATTTGAAACTCTATATTTAGCCTGTGTGCGCGTGTGCGTATGAAGCCTTTGTAGCCTTTTGTGTCTCTGTGAAGTGCGTCCTTGCCTGATTTTTAATTTGGATCCGAACAGAAAGTTGTGTGCGCCGCTTTTTGACAGATGTGCCGTTACCGTGGATACCGCTCCGGGCGCAAAATCCAAGTTTGTCCCCGAGGTCGTGATCGGAACAGGACCAACGAGAAAACCGAGCCAAGCCAAAAACACTTTATGTGCGTGAATGTGAAATGGGATGTTCTAATGTTATACTATTTAGTGCTTTAATTCAGATTTTATGATTTTAAAGTGCATATGTTTTTCTAATTTTGACTCGGTACCTGTGGTAAATAAGTATCATAGTTTTACATCAGTTAAGTGGTAGTTTGTAGGAAAGAAGTAGAAGCAAAGTACAAAAATACAGGAAGTAGTGGTGATCTCATCAGCACGGAAAATTGCAGTTATAGAGATGGATTTTTTTAAGTATTTGGCCCGGTGTTGTGGCCGATAACCAATATTTGAAAATCTATAATGAGTTTCACAAATGAATCTTAAGTTAAAGGTGCATTGTGTAACTTCTCTGGTGGAGGCCCCATCAAATGTTTTTTTCCATGCAGATGTTATTGCTTTGTCTGGAATGTTTCACAGTATGGCATTAAACTTTTCCGTCATGGAAACCAAACCAGACCAAGTTATAGGTCAGATCGGTGGAGAGGCAACCCCACTTACAATCAGAATGCCTGTTTTTCTAGGTAATTTTGAGCTATAAAACCACCTGTAATTGATAAATGTAAGGTAGAGCTGTTTAATGTCGTACTGTGGAACATTCCAGGCAGAGCAATGACATCTCCATAGAAACAAGCAGGTTACATAGTGCAGCTTTAAAGTAACAATAAAACACTTTTCACTTCTGTAAAAAAATAACAACAACATTTATTTTACTGGAATTTAAAATAATTTGTACAGCTATACAACTCTCTTCTGTCTCCATTTCGACTCATTAGTTTATTCAAAAAGGGCACACAGAGAATGGGGCAATGCAAAAATCTATATCAGCCATTACCGATACTAGAACCAAGATTTTTTCCCAAAATGCAGGGAGAAATTACGCACAAGAAACTAATTTCTTCCTGCCGTTTAACCATCCATGTAAAAAATAAATTGTTGTCATTTATTTTCATTAGTTTAATCATAACTATTGTGCAATTCAGGTAGTAACTGTTACCTAGCAACCATAATGTTAACAAGAGCCAAATCTTGTCTAAATTGCACAATAGTGATTAGACTAATAAAAAAAAATGATAACATCTATTTTGTTAAATGAAGGTTGAAACTGCCAGAAAATTGCCTTCCTTGCGCGTAAATTGCAAACTGCATTTTGGGTGGATTTTTCTGTGTTGATGACATTGGTAGAGGTTTAATTTGTTATATAACTCACAGCTACTTCTTTTCTTTTCAACTTGTTTTCCACAAACTGCCACTTAGCTGGTGTAAAACTATGATAAATACTCCGTGGATGTGCTATTCCACCACACCAAGTCCTAATTAGAACAACCTGAAAACCTGTCACATGCACTTTAACATTCACATCATGGATTATGTCTTTTCTATCGTCGCGACCTTCACGATCCAACACCTACTTGTGTCCAATCCCATCTCTACAGCCTGTGCGCCGCATTCAGATGACTGTAAAGAGCCCAGTGCGGTTCTCAGAGGATTTTTCATTACAGCTCCATTAAAAACACTATTTCGCTGGTTTCACTTTGACTCAAGGGAGAGCACATGTCACGAGTCAGTGGTGAAAGGAAGGCGCATATATTAGCCGAGATTTTATTGGAATCTCACTTCCGAGGATAGGGCAAGTAGAAGGGGAACGCGCATTGACGTCTGCTTCATGTAGAAAGTATAGATCTATTACAAATTACAGTGCTCGTCGCTAACATTCATGGTAATGTAGATAACTGTAGGAGACTTTCTGATCCCAAGAACCAGCTATTAGAGTGGTATAGGCGTGTGGGCAAATTCAACTTTTTAGAGCTTTCTACCATGTTTTATAATGTTGTGCCCTCGTCATAAACATGCCAAAAGGTTTTTTATATGTTATCCATGCATGGTTGAGTACCAGTCTCTCCCGGGCTTTATTCAAAACTATGATTAGCTGTACAATCCTGTCTAGAGATATGACCGATATTTACACTTTTTAGGGTATTTGCTAGGGGCCTTAAATCTCCAGCAGAGATTTTATTTGACCCAACCAGCTGCCCAAATCTGCATAAAGAATATATACTTACTTAGACTTATATTTAGACAAACTTTATTGATCCACAAGGGAAATTACTTGGACACAGTAGCTCATTAATCACAATATTTTGTAATAACAAAGAGAAAAAATATAAATGGTAATATATAATATAATATAATATATATAATAATAAAATCTAAATAAGTCGAAGAGACCAGTGTCAAATAAGGCATAATTATATAAATGTATATGTTCAAGTAAAAATAAAATACATAAAGCTTTATTGGAACACTTGAATTCAAAGAGAGTACTGCAAAATGTGACTCCACTGCTGTCTTCTCTCAGATTGTGGATGAATTTGTACTCAATTCAAATAAAATCATTTGGAGAAAATGACCAAAATCTGCCCTATATATCAGCCCAAAAATATTGGCAGAGCTTATTGGCCAGCAGTTTTCTTGATTTTTAACAACCAGTATTGGTATTGGTATCAGCAGGAAAAACACTCGTATTGGTCTGTCTCTATTGCTGTCCAATGTTCAGCCCACAAGCCTACAACACACACTCTCCCACACAACAATTCTCCATAAATATTCAAAAACATAACACAAACCTGATGCGATGTGCAGTAGTTTCATTAGGCAGTTGTAATGTGATATTGCTCTGAAGGGGGAGGTGCTCAGAGCATCAAAAGTGAAAGTGAAGCTTATTAAACATGTTAATCCATTGGTTTTGGTGAATATAGCTTTTTCAGAACGATAAAAGGTAACATGGTGATCCAAATATGAAGAAGTAGAAGTAAAATACCCCCTCTTTAAAGGTATACTGTGTAACATTTCCATAGGAGGGCCTGTCATCTGGAGATTTTATTACTTTTCCTTAAATATTTCATTGTATGGCCAATTTACGGGTCATATCTGTGGAGAAGTGACCTCTCTCACAAAGGATTGTATAATTTTAAATATACGTTTGAGCAATACAAACACCCATGATTAGATTCATTTAATATCGCCCATGGAAACACTCTAGACAACACAATAAAATCTACCTGTTAGCGGACACACCAGAAAAGTTACAGTACACCTTAGCGTTTTTTGTGAAAGACTGAGAACATCCTGTACGTTATCTCGATGCGTTTAAAGCTAGCATAAGCCCAGTGTGGTAGTACAGGTGCTAGCCCGTGTTCAATCAGACATTCCCATTCCCATCACAGGTTTGTACGGGAGCCTTTAAGCGCTGCAGACTGGAGCACACCTGGTCCGTGGACGAAAGACGCACTTTTCTCAGCACAAATAAAAGCCTCACTTTGGCTCGGCACACAAAATGGCTGCCAGCTCTTTTTAGTTATTTTTGTATGGTTTCAAAGTGAGATTACGCCGTTCGCACCTGCCCAAACCATTTTCACTAAAAAGAAAACAACATTTGTGCTTTTTGGTTTTGAATAGAGATGTAGAGATTGAAAGAAGCCTTAAAAAATACCAGTTCACTGACCCTATGTTCCAGTGTTTGTATTCATCATATTTCAACAATTTTCGAGACGGTTACTCATTTTGGTAACTTTGCTTTCGGCATTTGTGTACTTTCTGCTTTTTGCTAGTTTCATGAATTTGGGTTATTATTGAGAAGAATTTTTTCACCAGTTTTCCACTTCAGACAAAATGAAAAGTTATCTAAGAACCAAATAGCTGCAGTTGTAGACGGCACCTTTTTTCATTAAATTTTCTTGCTAATACTTTGCAGTTTGACACCTAAATTGCAGGATTCAATACTGCAATATATTCTTTTGTAGTCTGTATATGTAAGCATAACTGTAACTAAAAATAGTTGCTCAAAATTAGTATTCTTAATATGTATTCAGTATGTGTAGAGTTTATTTTCAAAAACAATTCCAGTGCCATTTAAAAAGTAATCAAAGACTTGGAATCTACTTTGTTTTCTCAAAACAAATGTGTATTACTGCAATCCAAATATGATTTAATCCAAACAGATGAACTCTTATAACAGATTAACAACTTTTCATGCATACTACCTAACCTGAACTTCTATGACTTATGAACTTTTGGAAGGTGCTGATTTTCACCATCTTAAAAACGTGATTTTGTGGTTCCTAATGCCTCTCTTGGACGGCTGTTGTCCAGCTGTGACTCCAGTGTGGGAGGGTGTAGTTGTGGTGTGACTCTCACACTCGGAGCACACTATGCTGTTGTGTCTCTGTCTTTGAGGCGGTACACACCAGAACTTGTGAAGGGAAAAGGCTGTGGTGGGCCCTGGTGTCCGGCAAAAACAAGCACCGCAGCACCTCCAGACTGCATGTGTACTCTCTGAGCTACTCTTATTTTTTAGTTTATTTCATTTATTTGACAGGGGCCATGTACAGGAGCTTTAATCAAAGAAACATTGAAGAGATGCTTTGTACCAGACTATAGCTCTCGGAGCTCATTTCCATCTGCAGTCTTGGTACTTTGAATTATTCTGAATGCTTGTGGCCACTGGACCAGAGCTGCATTGCGTGCAGTCTGAGCCCAGGGTTATTATTCACCTGTTTATTTGTGCTTTTCACTACCTCCTGAGGCCAGAGGAGAGTTTTATCGTCACAGTAAAGCTAACAATCAGCATGCTAACGTATACATCCTTTTTGCAGAGAAAACAACATTTGATAATTAGATGCAGACAGCAGACACCAGCCTCATTTTGTCCTTAAGAGCAAATTCAATATATCTGTACTGGGGCAACATATTTGACTTAATTACATGAACAGATCGGATAAGTGTTAAGTGTTCAATTTTAAATATCATGACCTGCAATGACCTTGACCTTTTTTGATGTGGTTATTGATGACTCTGCTGCTGGAGTATTGTATTATCTGTAGCCATATATTGCACTTGAACATGTGTTGCAGTGACAGGCCCAGGCCAGTCCCATTTTTGATGCACATAAATGTATCTTACCACCACAGCACTGCATTCTGTGGGTGTGGTTCTTCAGCATATTTTGGGCAGTCTGTTTAAAGCTTGAAAATGTCCCTGACAGAAAGAACCAATCCCATTGATCTGTGCTGTGAAAAGGGAAACATCCATTAGTCTTGCTGGAGACCCATTGGTTGTCTGTGGCTTTGAGTGTGCAGCACACTCAGCTGGTTTGCCCGCAGATTGGGTCTAACCACAGGCTCTGTCAGACTCTCACTGGGCAACGTGATCGAAAGCACAGGTCTCCACAGCCAAAAACCACTTTAGGAAATGAGCTAAGTAGCATCTCCGAGGCCAGCCCAAACACCAGGAGAAAACCACCACGAGCCAAAGAGATGGACACCAGCTCTGTGACGGTCAGTCTGCTCTGTCACTGAGACTTTCACACCTGCTCCAAACATTTACACAAAAACACATGCTATCACTGCAACAAAAAGGCAGGAAGCTCCAAAAAACCTTTCAAAATACACATTTACTGACCTCATGTTCCTGTTATTGGATCTTGTTCCACAGTTCAGCTTTCCCATTTGAGCATGGGCATCTATTTCTCAAATATATTTTTTTTTTATTTAAAAGTACATTTTAGTGTGCATGGCAAAAAAGGAGAAAATTTAATTTGTCAACTGGACATAGTTTATTTGGTTGAATAAATCCGCCAGCATCTGACCAGAGTTCTGGTCAGATGCTGGCGGACACTGCTTTAAAGCAGTGTCCGCCAGCATCTAACCAGAACTGAGGAAGCAGCTTGGATGAGCTGCGAAACGTATTCAACCAAATAAACTATGTCCAGTTGACAAATTAAATTTTCTCCTTTTTTGCCATGGATTCTACCTGGACGACTGAGGGATTTTACGTACATTTTAGTGTGCAATTTCCAAAAAAAACTTAATCACAATTACTGTCAAAAATAAACACATAACTAACAACCTAAAGAAAACGAAAAACACAAATAACACACAAATAATTCTACTACTCTACTACTACTATTACTATTACTATTACTATTACTGCTACTACTACTACTGTTACTATAACTAATTAGCTGTCTTTTTAAAGGAGTTTTAAAAACGTGAAAAACCAAAATAGTTCATTTTAAACAGTGGTCCAAAGTTATTCCACTTACCTTATGCATTCTGGGAATCCTAAGTATTCACCACAATGACTTTACAAGTGCTTTTCACAAGTCTCGGACAGTAAAACGCTTTATAATGCACACATCGCGTCAGGTTTGTGAAGTCGTAGTGTATTGTTTTGTATCGCTTTAGTATATTTATGGAGAATTGTCATGTGGGAGCTTGGGTGACGTAGATTTGTGGGCGGAGCATTGGACAGAATCTTACAGCTAACCGTAAGGTTTGAATAGTGCCCAGGGGAGATCACTAGATTATGCAAACATGGATAGATTGATGAGGGAACGTTGTAACACGGTAGAAAGCTCCAGAAAGTCAATTTTACATAAAAACAATAAAGAGATGGAGCTTTACAAAGGTTCCAGTCTTCCTCACAGGTTCTTTTCCCGTTTCCTGCTCTGTTTTCGATTCTCTCTGAGCTCCAGGTGCAGTCACACGTATCACAGACAAACTCGACCCTGCGACCTCGCCACACATTTCCATCACATCCAGGCCACCCGCCGCTCAGCCTCCATCTCACCTCAACCTTCTTCTCTCTCCATCCTTTCTCTCGCTCTTTCTCTCCTCCCCTCCACCTCTTTCTCTCTGTCTGCATCTCTCTTCTCTCTCTACTTCTCCCCGCTCTCTCCTTCTTCCCCTCTAGCAACGCTTATCTCTCTCTTCCTCCTGCTCTCTACCCCCCTTTCTTCTGAATGCCTCCTCCCTTCTCCTTCTTCCTTCCTCTCTTGTTCCTCCTCTCTCCTCTTTCTTTCCCCCTGCTTCTTCCCTCCTCCTCCCTCTCTATCCGTCCCACTTATCTTTTGCCCCTCCTCTACTCCTCCGCCTCGCTTCCTTTCTCTCTTTTCTCTCACCCCCGTCTCTCTCCTCCCTTGTTTCTCCTCTTCCTTTCCCCATCATCCCTCTCTCATCCCCGTTTTTCATATCTATCCTCCCCTCCTCCTTGCTCCCTCTCTCTCTTCCCCCTTCATTTTCTTGCCTTCTTCGCCCTCAACTCTCTCTCTTCCCTTCTACCCCTCACAGTTTCCCACATCTCTCTCCTTCCCCTCTCTTTTCCCCTCCTCCCGCCCTCTCTCCTCCCTCCTCACTCTCCCTCCTCCTCTCTCCTTCCTCCCTCCTCTATTCTCTCCCCCTCCTCTTTCATCTCTCCCCCTCTGCCCTCCCTTTCTCCTTCTCGCTCCTCCCTCTCTTCTCTCTCCTCCTCCCCTCCTCCCCCTCCTCTCTCCTCCCTCTTCTCTCCTCTTTCCTCTCTCCTCCTCCCCTCCTCTCTACTCCTCTCTACTCCTCTCTCCTCCCTTTCTCCTCTCTCCTCCTTTCTCCTCCCTCTCTCCTCTCTCCTCCCTCTCTTCTCTCTCCTCCTCCCCTCCTCTCTGCTCCTCTCTCCTCCTCTCTCCTCCCTCTCTTCTCTCTCCTCCTCCCCTTCCTCTCTCCTCCCCCCTCCTCTTTCCTCTCTCCTCCTCCCCTCCTCTCTCCTCTCTCCTCCTCTCTTCTCTCTCCTCCCCCCCTCCTCTCTCCTCCCTCTCTCCTCTTCCCTCTCTCATCTGTCCTCCCCCTCTTCTCTCTCCTCCTCCCCTCCTCTCTCCTCCCTCTCTCCTCCCTCTCTCCTCTTCCCTCTCTCGTCTGTCCTCCCCCTCTCCTCTTATTCTCAGCCTGTCCTCACCTCTCCACATCGACCCTGTCTTGTCTATTGACAGCAGTCTCCTTCTTTAGATTATCTGTGCGTCCACGTTCACCTCCTGATGTCTTTGTTTTCAGCCTGTCAGTGTCTGAATGAAGCCGTGGGCAGGAGTATTGGAGATCTGATCGAATGGATTTGAGCTGGACTCTTTTTCCCATCATGCATTTGACACATGGGTTTATTACAAGAATAGAAGTTAAGGTTGTCAGTTTTTTATCGCCAGTAGTGTGAAAGAATAAAAGAATGCAGTAGGGTTGTTCTAATAGAATACTGTTTTGTTTTTGTTGTTTTTTTAAATTATCAGATATAGGTACTGAGTACTCAGACCGATTCACCGAGCCAATACCACATTGTATTTTCTTGAACGAGGATGCGAGCACTGCCACTGTTGATGTCTGTGGCTAATGCTAACGCTAATGCCCAGAGTAGAGTCTACGGTCTATCGGCGCTTAAACATGCTAATAATGACAGAAAAGGCATCTGTGTTAGCTCTTTGCGGCCTTCATTTCGCCTTAGCACTGACGCTGAACTTAAGTCAAAGAACTGCAGAGACTGAGCCCGACAACAACCCAGTGGCTAATGCTACCACTAGCACTCAGAGCAGGTTAAATACAGACTGGATTCTCAATAAATGCTAAAAAACACTGCTACCTTCATTTTGCCTTGGAGTGGACGCTGAACTTTGGTCAAATTTACAAAGGACATTGACCGACAACTGCGCAGACTTTGTTTTGTCTGCATATTTCATTAGCCATGTGCTCCGAGGATGAGCAACTTTTTACAGACCTCACATTGTTGTTTTTATCGGCAAATGACATTGTAGAAAGGTCAAAATCAGCACATTTCTTTCTAGTATTTGTTTAAAAATGTACTTCATATACTTTTTAACATGTTGTTCTTAGTATCGGACTGGTATTGGTATCAGCACCTACACTGAGGCCATGTATCAGTATTGGATCTTATCTAAAAATGGTATCGGAACAACACTAGAATACAGTCTGCACTGTTTTTGTCATGTAGTTCAATCGAGATCCAGTTCCTCTGATACTAAAGGTTAATGATGTGTAAAATTGTATTGTCAATTTTTTATTGGACAAAAGAAGATGCAGGGTCACATATTCATTACAACAACCAATTCAATCACCACACTAACTTTATTTCAATACAAAATGATTTTCTACTTAATCTGTGGAGTGGTGACCCTGTAACACAGGAAGAATGCACAATTTTAGGGTATTTTGAGCAGTATAAACTCCTGTAACTGAACATTTCCAAGATGGACAAGTTCAGTGCCGTAGTGTGGGATCTTTAAGACAAAGCAATAACATCTCCATGGAGAAGAGCAGGTGGATCCAGAGTTTTAGATGCAATTACTGACGATTTGCAGCTGATGCCATCAACATTCCATGGAGGATAAGTTGAGTTGATTTGTGCTGTTAAACAAATCCCTCTCTAATAACATTAATGGCAAGGTAACTAGCATTAGCCAACAGTTTTTCAGTTAGTCACTCTCACCGTTCTTGTTGAAAATCAAATAACTAAACCAGACCATGAACACTCGTTTTGATCTCCTGAAAATGTGTTTAAATCCATTTTGTATGTTTTTTTTTTTCCCCCTTGAGTTTTCAGACTTTTTTGTGCATTGTATCACCATGGAAACTGCTGAATATTCTGCTATAGACATTCAGAACCCCCCAATGTGTCACTGTAAAACTCTCCAGGAACCCTCAACATTACAGTTCAAATCCTGTTCTTTACCACACAGAGGCATCAGCTTTTGTTGTTTGTACCACTTCCCCTTCAGTCCCCTACACATAATTTAGCTGGGGGGGGGGCGCTATATGTATCTATATGGCTGAATGTTCATCAGTTACCATGGTGGCACAATGCACACATTACCTAACACTGCTGAAAAAGTTTTAAAATAGCCTGAAAAAAATACAAAATGGATTTAAACAACACATTTTCAGGAGCTTGTGATCGATACGAGCGCTCATGGTCTTTGTCCCTGTATTTTTATGTATGAGAGACTTGTTTAAGAGCACAAATAAGCTCACCCGCTGTAGTTTCAGCTAAGTCACTTCTTCATGGTCAAATTGTGTTAAAATAAAGCTTAGATTAAAGTCTTAACTTGAGTAACAGAGCTTCAGACAGAGCAAAGCCTACAGTTAGCATCACACCTCAGAGAATATTGATGGCCTCCGCTACAAAGCATGAATAGAAAGCAGATGTGTAGTTTGCATTGTAAGCAGAGTGGATTTGTTTAGTACTGGAGCAGAGAATAGAGAGATGTCAGATTGAGTGACGGAGGGAGCGTGGAGCTGTGCGCTGTCTACAGGATGTCCGCACCGAGACAGGAGCAGGGGATGAATGCCCTGTCCATATTGGCAGGTGTCTCAAAACAGGAACAGGCTGAGCTCACCGAGACAGCACCCCATCACTATAGGCTCTGTGATAAAGGTGAGGGTGAGAAGTGGAGAAAATTGAAAAATTGATTGCAGTTGTTGTTTTGGAGGTGTGAAAAAACTGGAATATTGAGTGTATATTAGTGCTGTTACGAAGTGAAAATTTCAAGATGCATTTTGATACTAATAATAATAATAATAATAATAATAATAATAATAATAATAATAATACTAATACATCGAACTTGTATAGCGCTTTTTTGGGACACTCAAAGACGCTTTACAAACAAATAGGAAGCAACACTGTAGAAAACGGGAGGAATGCCAGATTGAACAGGTGAGTTTTTAGCTGTGAGAAGTGCTGCAGGGAGTCCGAGTTCCTGATGGATTGTGGGAGTGAGTTCCAGCGGAGGCGGCGGCAGTGAAGGCTCGGTCCCCCAAGGTCCGGCTCTTTGCCCTGATGAGGAGGGAGATAGGGAAGGGCC
Organism: Taenioides sp. WSHXM2023; assembly: GCA_029959045.1. Classification (NCBI taxonomy): domain Eukaryota; kingdom Metazoa; phylum Chordata; class Actinopteri; order Gobiiformes; family Gobiidae; genus Taenioides; species Taenioides sp. WSHXM2023. Next base: position 5,978,685 of record CM057096.1, on the reverse strand, counting down.
AGGTTATGGAGGGACTTGGTGATGAGGACCTCGTATTGAATGTGGTATTGTACGGGGAGCCATACTACGGAATAGAGTTGGTACCACAATGATGTAAATAAAACACTCTTTATTTAGATAATAGAATCCAATTTTCCACATTAAATCATAGTACTTTTGTTTATATTCCCATGTGGCCTTATATCTGTCTAATTCTCAGAATTAGAATATCGAGTATATCGTCATCTATACAAAAAGTCTGCAGTCAGATATGATAAAATCCTGTTTACAAAGTCGTCTTCTCTAAGCACTCAAAAATTGTTCAATTTCCCCTGGATTGTTACGTCACAGGTAAAAATCCAGGCTTCTCTTGTACAGTTTGCAGTCAACCATCACGATCTGCTTTCAGATTTATTAGCATAGCATTCATGGGGGATAAGAACTTAATTTATTTTGTCATTGTTCATTCTCGTTGACGACAGCAGAGGGAGAACGGCTGTGAGCCTCGCTGGAAATGGAGGCATAGTTTGGAAAGTATACTTTTCAAATACAGACATTATTTTAAGTTAGAAAATGTGAAATACTGACCAAAAGTGTGTTTAAAACTCTCTTTATAACTTTTATAACTGCCTACGGTTTTACTCTTTCAGATGGTCACTAGGGACACTGCCATTGTCCATGTGGTGCAGTGGTTGGAAGTTTGCAGTGCCCAAAGTTCTTCCTCACTTATATTCTGCATTCTAAACACCCTAATTACTCACAGCGATGAGTTTATGAGCACTTTTCAGTTTTGCCGTGACACTAAAGCTAACAACTACCATGCTAATGCACACTTCCTAACTATCTGACAATAAAAGCTTTATATTTGGACGCAAACGTACACAGCTGACTCATTTTGACCTCTAGCTGCTTTTACAATATTTCTGTACTATGATGAGACCATTTTTCCTCAAATAAACAATTGGTCACAGGTCTGTAAAGGTGCACTGTGTAACTTTTCTTGTGGGGGATCCACCATCTACTTGTCTCCATGGAGATGTTACCACTTTTTCTGAAATATTCCACAGTCTGGTTCTTACATTTATTCAATTAGAGGTGCTTGAAAAAACATGCATTCCTACTTTGAGTTGGCTTGCCTTTCCGCAGATCTTTCAAATAATTACCATGACGATAATGGGTAAATATTATCGTTTTTTTTTTTTCATCAACATCTTGGCTTGGCGGAGGTCATATATTGTATAGTGAAACAAAATGGAGAGATTTGTAGCTCAGATCTATTGTACATCTCGGGTGACTTTGCCGGGGGCTGTCTTCTTGCTGATTGTTTTGGTGGGTTGCCAGTTCCTAATCACAATATGCTCAGATCTGGAACGCTCTGAAAATAGCCTGTTATTTTTAGTCCCCAGTGAATTCCACTTTTTCTTCATCTTTGCAGAGTCCTGGTCCCTGGCGTCAAATTATTGTTTGTTCTTGTTTCCAGCCCGCAGCTACACCATATGGCTCTATGGAGTGAGAATCAGAAACAGTGAAGATATATTGCTTTCTCCGCGAGCTTCTTTTAAAATGCTCCTTTTCTCCTCAAACAAATCACACTTTTCAGGACTTTATATCAGATAGTCTTTGGTAGTGTGTAATTTTGACACATGCATCCACATCAGGTAATGTTTACAAGGGATGGGACAAGATCTGGTGCCAAAATTTCCACACGATTGTAAAAATGATCTTCAGGTTAGAATGAAAAAATAGAGTAGATTTTCTGAGAATGTGTAGTCCCAAAAACAAGAGCTATGACAGCAGAAATATCTTAAATAAAGTAAATAAAAAATTATGAGGCTAAAACTGGGAACTGAAATGCACAATGTATTTATTATAGCCTAAATAATGTCAAAATCTCGTCTTGTCTCGTTCTCGTAGACCCAATCTCGTGTCTCATCTCATCTCGTTTTGTGGAAATTGTATCTCGTCCCACCCCTTATATGTACACTTTTATAGAGCACTTTTCACTATGGATTCAGAAAGCGGTGCCATTATTCCCCCCCAAAGATGTGATTGTTGCCATCTGAAACGACTAGTGATGGGACTTCCGGCAGAAGATCCACTGACCCCAGGGCTGGACTGGGACAAAAAACGGCCCTGGCATTTAGACCGGCCCCTCATAATTAGCGGAGCTCTCTCTTCTCTCTCCTCAACAGTCTGGCTTGACTAGACAGAAAGAGAGGGGCAGATTATTACAGTTTATTAAGTGATAAATAGAAAACCTAAAAAACTAAATAAAAAATAAAAAATATTTGGAACTACCTGGAAAAACTGTGCAACTATCTAAACCATCAAAACATTTAGTATCTTTAGGTTACATTTTTATTTTTTGATAATAATCCAAAAAATCTCATACTAACTGCAGTGATACTGTAGAAAAAACTTGCACGGAACGAAAACAAAACACAATTTATGGCAACTGCTGTGACAGGAAATAAAAATAATATAATTGGTGTTAATATTAAGTGGGCTCATCATGGAAACACTAAATGATTAAATGTTCTTGTTAATATGAATTATGTTCTTAGCAGAGGCACATAATCACTGTAGAGCTTATACAACATAGTCCGGGCAAGTACACAGCAGATATTTTGAGCACTCAAACTTTAGAGCTAGCTGACAGGCTACTGCATCGCAACCACTTGCTGCCACAGGATAGCAACATGGCGTTTTCACGACCAGACCCCCAGGGGAAATTCGCCTAGCATCTACACGATTCACGTAGGTCACCTGTTTTGGCTTCAAAACAGTGAATTTCGCCGAAAGGTGAGCGATTTTCATGACTGTCCATCACCTAAAAGTCCTGCAATTCCAGCTCCCACACTCTGCAGTCATTGTGTCCTTGGGCAAGACACTTAACCCAATCTCTTTGTGGTGTATGAATATGTGTGTGAATGGGTGAGTGGTCCCTTGATGTAAAGCGCTTGAAGGTGGAAAAGCTCTATATAAAAATGTAGAGATGGACAAGATCTCGTGCCACAAGATCTCGCAAGACAAACTTGCCACAAGGCTGTGCACACATGAGAAAAATTATCTTGTGAGATTTTTTCCTCCTGAATTTACCTTTGGCTTGGACAGAAAAAGATTTAAGAGTTGGCACAATTTAAGAAGCTGTAGTTCCAAAAAGCAGTATATAATGACCACTAAAGTATGGCATAAAAATAAAGAGTGAAGCCAAAATTGTGAAATTACTGTGGATTAAACTATGTTATTATTGTTTTTTATTTCAAATTCTGTCAAAAATGTGTGTTTTCGTGTCCCGTCCTTATAAAAACGTGAGCATTTACGATTTGACCGTCTGGAGTCATTTGGATCTGTTCACCTCAAAGAGCCGTTCAAAAGACTGAATTGTTCACTTTTCATTTATATTACAGAGGCCAAAGTCAAAAGGGTTTTAACAACAGACTAATCAGAGAGAAATGGCCAAGGCACAGATCTTTTTTAAATGGTTCAGACTGACAGTGGGAGCACGTTTACCCTTTGAAATGATCCAGAATCTAAGTAAAGCGTTGCACTACAAAAATAATAATAAGAAAAGCTAACTGTAGGTCTCACTTGTTGCCTGCTCTGCTCCGGTGCTGATTTTTGTGTTGGTTTCAGCATTAATCAATGGAAAAATGCCTATAAATCAGAAGGAAAAAGATGTGGTTCTTTTAAAAACTGAGATTCGATTCCAGCAGTTCAAAAGAGTCAGTCATTCACAAAAGCCACATCATTCAAAATGACTTCAAACCAAAAGATTCATATGGAAGGTTTGTGCAGCCAATCCCAAACAAATAAAATAAGGTTTTCCATTTGTGAATCATACATTTGGAGAGAAGACTTCCCTTCCTCTCAATCTCAAATTACAAAATCATCAAATTCTAAAACCTGACCACAACCAGTGAACTGATTTTAGCCCTAATTTGAAAACTCAACACAATTTGATGATAAAGAACTAAACAAGTTTCTCACACATAAAATTACAGTCACAAGCTAGCTAACATTAACAGCAGTTTTCAGTTAGTCGCTCTCACCTTTTTGTTGAAAATCAAACGCCTAAATACGTCCACAAACGCTCGTATTGATCAAAGGCTTCTGAAAATGTGTAGTTTAAATCCATTTTGTATTTTTTCAGATCATCTTGAAACTTTTTTGACTGTGTTTGCTAATGTGTGCATTGTGACTTACATTATTTTTGTTTAAAAGAACTAAAGGCTGTTTTTAGTCTATTGATTTTGGTTATATTTAATAGGGATACTTAACGCCACAGTATCGAGATCTGTATCGGAAGGGAAAAAGCTGGATCGGTGCGTCCCATCCTCAAGTTACATCTTTTAACAAACTAAAATGAGCTAAAATGGGGCGTAACCTTTCAATCTATCAATTCTGAACACTTTTACTTCTCCATGTTAAAGGATAAAGCCCTATATTACAGAAAATAGACTCTTGTGAGCTTTAAGTCATGTTATGCTGTTTCCTCATCAAAAACAGACCTGGAGTTGTGTTTTGTTTTATTCACACATGTTTGAGTAACACTTTATTATTAGTCTGTCTACATCTCCAAAGCTCAAAATGCTCTAAATGCTCTAAATGACCTTGTGATGTCATTTAGTGGTAGTTTTCAAGTTAACAGCTTCAATAGAGACGGGCAAATCCAGGACTGATATTATCCGAATGATTCTAGTGAAGGCTTATGGAGTTTAAAAACACATTGGAGCACGTCCTTTATTACCATGTGACGTCACAAGGTGGAACTGAGTGTTTCCGTTTGAGAGAACTCAGCCTAAAGATGCAGGTTTTGTGTGTTAAACATGTGTGAATGAAACAAAACACAACTCCAGGTCTGTTTGAGATGAGGAAACATTATAACATAGAACTAGAAAATAGCGTAAATATAGGCCCTTTAAATTTAGTGTATAATGATCAATAATAGATTAACATACAGCGAAAGTATGTCACAAATAATGACTGATGGAGAGTAGAGCTTTGCAGTTGTCCTTGTAGTCAAACACCGAGCTGGGCGTTTTCAGACCTCCTCCATGCCACCATTACAGTCAGTGCGATAGTCTTAATGAGGCCTCATCAATCACTGGAGCTGCTGTTAATTGATTCTCCCGCTGAAGTGAAAACGCAACACAAAACCTGTTTAAAGGATCTACAGGCTACTTCTGTGTAAGAGCTGTCCTTGGTGCTGAAGAGCTGTGTCCAGTGAAGGTCAGATGATACTACAGATAATACAAGCTGTTAGCCAGAGGTGGGTAGAGTAGCTTAGTTACTTATTACTCAGGTAAAAGTGGTGGTCCGAGAAATTACTCAAGAGTAAGAGTATTTGGGAAAAGTACTATTCAAGTAATGTAAAGAGTAACAAGCGGAACATAACATCTGATTTAAAAAGGACAAACAATAACAAAATAATGTGCAAAATCTGGTGTTTCCAAAGGATAAACACAAAAATGAGAAACTTCAGCTCACATATTGTGTTTGAGCCGGCTATATAGTTCAAACGTACAACACCCGTGGATGTGAAATGTTATTATTTACACATTTTAAATCGCAATAGTCATCTAAAACAATTTAATTTAAGAAACAGTCCGCAGAATACTGCTTTAGAAAGATATGGTGCCCAGTGGGAGCTGACATCGCCGTAAAGATCATCACGAAAAGAGTCTGTGTTATGGATTTGTTGGGGCCGGTGTGTAAATGGCTCATATCGCGTACGCCACAGAAAGCCGCCCTCTGCAGACACACAGATGTCTGCCACCGGGGGCCTCCGGGGCATTGTCTAAATAAAATGTAAACGTTCTTTTGTGGCTTCCTTTCCGCCCTGTCTGAAGTTGAGATGTGGACTTACGTACTCATCCTAAAGCAAAGCAGTGAGAGGCTCGTCTATCTGCGACCCACGGCGAGTATTTCATGTGGAGTACCTTACGCCTTCTGAGCATCTTAATTATTCACTGCAAAGAGTTTAAGAGCTTTTCACAACTCTTCATCAACAACTAGCATGCAAATACACACCTGATTAATGGACCATAGATAGCTTTATACTTACCCAAAATCCCATGTTTCCCAAATACACGGGAAACATGTCTCACTTCCTTGTTCCTTGTTGAAGCTTGTAGTAAACTTTTTCAAACCGGCTCACAACTTTTTCTGCTATTTCAAAGTTTGAATGTTAATAATTGAAAGAGCTGACCCCCGAGACACTGCGCTGTGATCAGACCCGTATGGGAAAGGCAATTATTCACTCCAGCATTTTTCCCAATGACAATAAATCAATAGCATTAACCTTCCAGACCTCTGTCAAAGCACATCTCCCATCAATGTTAGTTCTCGTGGATTAGCAGCTCTCTGTTCAGCGGAATGCTAACTACCAAACCGCACGATACCATTTCAAACACGTCACCTTGAAACTACTTTATAAAGAAAAGTTGTGTATGTAGATGTAGACAAACTTCACTGATGCGCATGGAAATGACTCGAATGCTGCAGCTGCTCTCACATTACAATAGAACAGAATAACAAAGAGCAAAAATATAAACGGTTTCATATAAGGCAATTTTACATCTTGTATATTAAAAAAAAACCCTAAATACTGTATATATCTAGGCTTTAAAGGTGCATTGTGTAACTTTTCTGGTGGAGTGTCCATCACCTGCTTATTTTCCTTGGATATGTCATTGCTCTGCCTGAAACGTTCCACAGTGTAACTTTAAACAGCTCTGCCTTACATTTATTCAATTACAGGTGGTTTTATAGCTCAAAAATATCTAGAAAAACAGGCCTTCTGACTGTGAGCGGCGTCGCCTCTCCACAGATCTGACCTGTAACTTGGTCTGGTTTGGTCTCCATGAAGATAGAAAGGTTTAATGACATCCTGTGAAATGCACCTTTTAAAGAGGACCTCTTCTGCAAAATCTTTCAGAGCTTTTGATCAGTTATAGTTGTTTTCCTTCTCATTTACCCTCTGAAGTTGTATTTAAAGTAATTCGTGCATGTTTGAGTCATCTTTATTCTCCTGTATTCAACACGTCAATGCTCTGATCAAACTCCCATTTTCACCTCCACTGGTACAAGTTGTTTTAGATGAATATTATGGTTTAAAATGTCCAAATTATAATGCAGTAGTGATTTGACATAAGGTTGAGTTGTTGTACAGCTGTATGGAGTATAAGGTTATAGTATTGTCAAAAATCAGACACTAATCGATATCGAAACTAGATACTCATTTGAGCAGGTATCGATACTAAAAAAGTCTCATTCACAGGACAGAAATGAACCTTTTCCTGAATAGTTTTAGAATGATCTTGAGCTGAATCAGAACAAGTATAAGAGCACATAGACTAGTATACGCCCATGGGAATATAAAACAAAGTGCTATGATTTAATGTTGAAAATCATATTATATTGTCTATATAAGGAGTATTTTTTAGTATTTTAGTACTGAGTATTGAGTTTATCCCTTAGTATTGAAATGGTTTGAGATTTCCTACAACTGTACAACTATAAGATGAGCGTACAGTTGTATTGAGTGTAAAATCCTGCATCTTTCACAGTGGGAGCAGAGCTGTTGGAGTCTGTTGGAGAATTTCAGTCCATGGGAGAATTGGAGTACTATTATGTGATTGTTATATAATGTTCGAGGCAGTTTTTCTTGAACAATGCAGTTTTTACCGTGTTTTGAAGTGAGACCTTGACATATTCAAGTGGCATGTGCCGTTGTCACAAAAATACTATTTCAAATTCTTTTCTGATACTAAGGGAAAAGCTCAAAAACCAATACCAATTTCGATACCATTGTGATGAATGTGATTTTCAACACAAAATAATAGTAGTTTCTAGGGCTGAAAGATTAATCACAATTGAATAGAAATACCACTTTGAATGGAGGCAAAGGCTGCAATTTAATTGAAGTACCATAATTTCCTCCACAAACAACAAAATCTCCTGTGTTATTCTGCATAAAAACTGCTAACCTTGTTTAGATCTATAAAAATGTTCTGAAATGTGATTCTTGTATTTGTTTGTCACTTGAGATTTCATATATTGCTGTATTAACAGTTCAGTGTCACTAAAATATGAGATATTTCCATGGTTTAGCCACTAGGGTTGTCAAAAGAATTGAAAATAAGACACTAATCGATACTAAAACTATACAATATCGATACCTACTCTTGAGTATCTAGTATCGTTACTAACAAATTCACATTCACAGACAGAAATGAACCCTTTGACGCTTTGACGGGCAGCAAAATTGCCGCTTCCATTATTTTCTATGAGCCAACACACCGGGCGCGCTCAGGTGTGCAGCAGCGCTCAACCCCACGCCACAATTCGGGTTTGTTGAATCGGGACGCAGCGCTGCGTCTGAAAACACATGAGGCATTTTTCACTTCTGCGGTGAGCACAGACATGTCTCTGCTCTGTGACCCACAAAAGGAGCTGGAAACTGTGAGGAGAGACTCGGAGATGCAGCAGAGGCAGGGAAAGCCCCGGTGTTCAACTCGGCAAAACCCAAGCTCCTTTGCCACGCTAAACTCACTATAACGTCCTCAAACCAGCACCTCTCCTCTCACAGCCTCGTGCTGTCTCTTAGTTTCTAAGTAATCTGGAGATAAAACACTAGTTTATAACACAGCAAGAATTGTGTTAAAGTCTTTTTAAGAGCCATGGTGCTCAGTGTGTGTTGATGTGTGGGTTTGACGCGTAGCAAATGCCGCGTTTTGGTGTACGTTGGCCTTAAAGGACATAGACTAGTACACGCCCATGGACCACTATGGAACCTACACATTCTATTCTCTAAAGAAAGAATGTTTTTTATTATCATCATGGTATCAGAATCGGTATTGAGTACCGAGTATTTGTTAGTATCATAATCAAGTTTGAAATTTTAATATTGTGACAACACTATTAGCCACAAATAAATAAAGCAAAAAAACAAAAATGAAAATATGAGATTATAGCTGAAAATAGAAATTTATATGTAGGTCCAAGTAAAGCAAGAGAGTCAAATTGTTGTTAGTAGTTTACGATAATGCTTTTTCTCAAATGTAGGGGGCGCTCTATTGAAACACAGGCTAAACAACAAGGATACTGCCATGTGTATTTTTTGCAATTACAAAGTGAGATTTCTCCTGGTGCAGCCTCTTATTAATTTATTTATCAATCAAAGCTCAAGGACTCTGCGGACAGCCAATCTAATATGTGATTCAGATACATGGGCCTGTTTATCCCCTCCTCCTCGTCATTAGTTGTATAAGTTTCCAGTCCGCAGAGATGTTTATTGTTATTTTTTTTCCCTCAAGAACATTTATCGCCTCTGCACAAATCTCTCAAGCTAAAAACACTGTTCCACCTTCACTATGTTTTTAAACTTCATACACCTTCACTTGAATCATTTGTATGATTTGAGGCCTGGAATTGCCCATCTGTACTGAAGTAAAGGTTAACTAAAAAACGACCTCTTAATGACATCACAAGGTGGAACAGCGCATTTTGAGCTGTGGAGATGTATACAGACTAATAATAAAGGCTTACTCAAACGAATGAATGAAACAAAATACAACTCCAGGTCTGTTTTGGGGCAGGTAACAACATTCTGATACTGCATTAGGATTTGAACCAGCATGCCCAATGCCTAACCCACTGCACCACTCCCACTGCATTGCATTGTCTTCTATAATGTTTGAGGTATTTACTGCGATGCGAAAGGTTAAGAGTGGTGATCACAGCTAAAAGCTACTCTGTGTGTGCTGAACTAACACAACAGCCCCGTCCTATTAGTCCACTTCCTTATACAGTCTGATACATGCCGACGGCGCACTACCAGCCTGTATTCCTCCTTATGTCACGTCGCTCCTCTTCCTCACCTCTTCCTCACCCAAGGGACCTCTCAGACACACAGTGAGAAGTCCGCCATGTTTCAGCAGTCTCTTATTTTCAATATTTTACCAGTGCTTTGTTCCCTTGTTCTCCAATTTTATTTTCTTAATCAGGATTCAGCAGCGTTGCATAGTCAGTTTGGTAGATTTTTTTTTTAAATCTGTGTAATCTGCAGCCATCCGTAGTAGTAGTAGTAGTACTAGTAGCAGTAGTAGTGATGATGTTTAAAATGCCCAAATTCTAATGATCTATGGGTGTCATAGATTATAACTATAGAGCAGACACAAGCACAGAAAATGTCGCCACAAATGCAGAGGTAGACAAAAGGGAAGGCTTATTTATCTCATTTAAACATGACTTTTTAGTATTATGATTTTTATCCAATGCTCAGCCCACAAGCCTACGTCACCCATGTTCCCACACGACATTTTTTTCATAAATTTACAAAAGCAAGTCTGATGCGATGTGCAGTAGTTTTGTTAGCAGAATGCACATGGATTGTGTTGCGATAGCGCTCTGAAGGGGGAGTTACTTAGCACCGGGAGGGACTCGGAGCACGCCATGAGTCTTAAGGTGAGACTTAAAACACCACTGTGGGGGTTTGTCATTTGAAACCCACCAACATTGTGATTTAAAATGTCCAAATTATAACAGATTTTAACTATGGAGCAGACACAAGCGAAATATGTCTTCTTTGAGTAAATGTCACCACAAATGCAGAAGGAGAAAGAAAGGGAAGACTTTTTTTTAATCTCATTTAAACATGACTTTTTAGTAGAAACCTGAGTAAATGTCCAGTGTCAGCAACAAACTTAAAACCCCACAGGCAAAACTGTAACAAGCAGCTCAAAACCTCTGTCATTTCAGATTTCCAGGTTAAACCTCTGCTGAGTCGACCACCTTTGAACCCCAGCTCAGACAAACACACCAAAACGAAACAGGCAACAGGGAATCAGTCCGTTTACTAGTGTTGTCACGAGACTAAAATGTCAAACTATTTCAATACTGAGATATAGACTTGATACTCAATACCGATTCTGATACCGCAATGATAATACAAAACTTTCTTTAGACAATAGAATGTGATTTTCAGCATTAAATCGTAGTACTTTCATTTATATTTTCATGTGGTCTTATATCTGTGTAATCCTCAGTGGTCCATGTGCGTATACTAGTCTAATACTAATCTAATACTAATCAGCTCTAGTTTTTCGATACTGGTTTTGGTCAGAAAAAGTCATGCAGAGGTTTGTAGATTTTAAAAACACAAAGGAGCTTTTACGCATGAGCCAAAATCTCCATTTTGTACAATGTAAAGACATATTTTTTCCATTTCAAATTGATATTTTCTAACCACTAATCATATTTATACAGGTTTGTCAAAGAAACTAAACAACATTCTGATATTTGTTGTCCTTTTGCGGGATGACAGCTTGTGCAAATTTGTTTATTTTGAAGTAAAATAAAACTAAATCCACCAGCAAAATATGAAGCCCAACTCTGACAGATATGCCAAAGTTCTTTCCTCTGCTTCCAACTCTGTGAATGCATTAACATAATTTTCATTCGACTTTATGCATGTGTGTTTATGGTGCATGTTTTACAGTCAATTACAGTCTAAAACTAAAATTACACACTTCATAATAACTAATTAGCCTTATCAAAGCGCGATCAAAGACTTAATTCACAAGACATAAATGTTTTATTAAACTAAATCGACATTTTGGCGCTTTCTACCTCGTTATAATGTTCAAAAATATGTCCCAAGAGGTTTTAGATGTCATCCATGAGTTACTTCGCAATCTCTCCTGGGCCCTATTGAAACCCTCCTTACACTTGGCTGTATGATCTTACCTATTCATAAATGTACTAAAGCATGATACAAAACAACAACATACACATACAACAATACACTAGTTTCATTCATGCGGATTGTGTTGTGATAATGCTCTGAAGTGGGAGTGCGCTGAGAGGGACTCAGAGTGTGTTCGGAGTCTTAAAACTGTGGGTGCGTGTTCATGTGTCTGTGCTGTTGTGTTTTAAATAAAGTTCCTGATAAGGAAAAGTTTTCCTTTAAATAAAGTTTGCTTCACACCTGATCTCCAGTGCTGCGCTGTAGAATCTGGGTGACCCCACTGTGTCCAAACATCACCACTGAGGCCTTTGGGGGGTTCGCCAGGGGAACCAGAGCCAGAGGAACCGGAGCCAGAGGAACCGGAGCCAGAGGAACTGGAGCCAGAGGAACTGGAGCCAGAGGAACCAGAGCCAGAGGAACCAGAGCCAGAGGAACCGGAGCCTGAGGACCCGGAGCCTGAGGACCCGGAACCAGAGAAACCGGAAGCAGAGCCAGAGGACCTGGAGCCAGAGGAACTGAAACCAGAGAAACCGGAGCCAGAGGACCCGGAGCCAGAGGACCCGGAGCCAGAGGACCCGGAGCCTGAGGACCCGGAACCAGAGAAACCGGAAGCAGAGCCAGAGGACCTGGAGCCAGAGGAACTGGAACCAGAGAAACCGGAGCCAGAGGAACCGGAGCCAGAGGACCCGGAGCCAGAGAAACCGGAAGCAGAGCCAGAGGAACCGGAGCCAGAGAAACCGGAAGCAGAACCAGAGGACCCGGAGCCAGAGAAACTGGAGCCAGAAGAAACGGAGCCAGAGGAAACGGAGCCAGAGGAAATGGAGCCACAGGAGAAGCCGTGACCAACCGTGAAGGAGGGTCGCACCATTTTGTAAAAAAAAAAACAAAAAAAAAACTTCACAGCTCTCAGAGACCAGATTTTGTCCTTGAGAGCTGTCAGTGTCCTCGAAATCAGACCAAGTCAACCTTTTACGCCGTAAATCTTATATAAACAAAAATAACCACTATTTTCCCACTATTGCAAAGAAATTATACACACAATAAATATATTGTTCCACAGGCCTATTTCGAATTGTTTTTGGGGATAATTCTAGTACTTTAGAGTCAAAGACAAAGACATTACTTTGTCCACCACTACTGAAAAAGTATCTGCACTGGAATACAGTTACTCAGAAAGTGTATTCTAAGTACATATTCTTGGTAAATGTATTCACTTACTTCCCAACACTGTCAGTTTGTCCCATTCACTGCCACATCTTCACTTTGTGTACCGTTCTACTATCCACAGTATTTAACAGGCATCTCACAAGGAGCACATTCAGATGCTAATTCTCGCGCAGTATTCTACTCCGAGATGGAATTTAACCTCTGCGGATTTCCCCTAAGTCGTACGCTGGCCACAAAAGCTGCACACAGACATTGACGACGCACTTAAGAGATTTGTGTTATCCTCACTGTACAAGCTGCCATTATCCTCGAGTGAGATCCCAGCCAGGAACGCTCCGACTTGGAGAGGATGAGGCACAGCATGTGTCCCTCAGGCTAGACATGGAGCCGCTCTGTGGAAAACTGAAGAGATGCTAAGATGACATTAATGCTACGCTAGGCTAGCTTTGGCTTTTTAAAGGCCCATAATACGCTGTTTTCTGATCTGTGTTATAATGTTGTTTCCTCATCACAAACACACCTGGAGTTGTGTTTTGTTTCATTCACACATGTTAAAGACACAAACCCTGCGCATAGGCTGAGTTCCACCTTGTGATGTCATGTGGTAATACAGGAAGTGCGCCGTCATTTGGATAATTTCAGCCCTGGAACTGCCCAATCTCTACTGATTTAAAGGTAAAAAGAGCTGTTAACTTGAAGACTACCACTTCATGACATCACAAGGTGGAACAGAGCGTTTTGATCTTTCGAGATGTAGAAAGATGAAAAATAAAGGATTACTGAAACTCCAGGTCTGTTTTTGAAGAGGTAACAACATTATAACACGGATTAAAGCTCACAAGAGTCAGTTTTGTGTAATATAGGACCGAGAACACTGGGATTACAAAGTGTACTCTAGTGGAAGCTGTTGTTGTGTTCTTAGGCAAGACACTTCCCCACACATTGTTTAGTATGGATGTGGTGTGTGTTGTGAGTGTTTGATTGGCAGATTGGCAGCCTCGCTTCTACGGGTACGGAGTGAAAGAATAATTTGTGAAGTAGCTTTGAGTGTCATCAGTATTCCCTGTCAGTGTAATGCTAGCTGGAGGATATACTCTGTCTCAAGCTGTTACTCAAATTAGACTTTAATCTGAGTTTTATTTTGACACAATCTGACCAGAAAGAACTGACTTAATTGGCGCTACAACAGGAAACTGATTTTGATTCCCTCTTACATTACAGTCAGACACTAGCTGGCATTAGTCAACAGTTTTTCAGTTAGTCACTCTCATTTTTTTTTTTTTTTTTTAATTAAACACCTAATCAAGACCATGAACTCTCGTATTGATCACAAGCTTCAGAAAATGTGCTGTTTGAATCCATTTTGTGTTTTATTTCTTGAGTTTTCAGACATATCTTGCAACCTTTTTGGCAGTGTTTGCTAATGTGTGAATTCTCTTGTGTGATGTCAAAACACAATTTACAGTTCAGTTCCAAAAAGAAGTTGAGTGCTTAGTTCCATTTTAAACTCTAGGTATCCCTTTTTCATTCTCTCTCTCTCCGTTTGTGTGTGTGTGTTTTTTCAGAAGCCCAAGCAGAAGGACTGGCACCCCCCTGACGGCTTCATCCTGGGCCTGTGGACTCTCATCCTGCTGGTGTTTTTCAGAGCGTACGGCATCAAGCACCTCAAGCACATCTTCTGAGAGCACACGTCTCTGCTCTCTCCTCCAGCTCTGCTCCGTCTTCCATTCTCTCTCTCCTTTTTTCCTCTCTCCCTGCCCCCCATCTCCTAAAGAGGGAGTATTATGCAAAAATCGACTTTTTGGATCTTTCTACCATGTTATAACATTGTTCTCTCATCAAAAACATGCCCGAAAAGCTTTTTAGGTGTCATTCATGCATGTTTGAGGAATTTAGCGATCTCTCCCAGGCTATATTGGAACCCTTCTTACAGTTACAGGTACAGTTCTGTCCAATGCTCCGCCCATAAGCCCACATCACCCATGCGTCTACATAAATATACAAAAACATGAACACAAACCAGTGCATGTCAAAAAGGAAACTGAAACTTAGAAAACATGTTGATAAATAGTTTTGGGCGAATATGGCATTTTCAAAACAGTAAAAGGTAACATGGTGATCTAAATATGTTATGCGTTAGTAGTTCATACCCTTTTATTATCTCTGTCTCTCCCTCCGTAGACCTTTTATTTTCCAGACTCTGATGTGAAAATGTGGCTCTGAAGTTTTATCCAGCAGAAAAAGAAAAGACATTGAGGCCTATTCGTTTTTATTCTGGTACACTGGGTTTGTTCTATTTATTGTTTATGACAGTTTCAAAAGTTTTGTGAAGAAATAAATACTTGAAATACTTGATCTGCTTGTAGTGCATAAGGGATTGTGTTGACTAGGGCTGCACAATATATCGTAATATAATTCAAGATTTTATTATACTTAAAAGCAAAACGGATGCGAAATTGACTCTTGTGAGTTTTAAGCCATGTTATAATGTTGTTACCTCCTCAAAAACATACCTGGAGTGATTTATTATTAGTCTGTCTACAATTCCAAAGCTCAAAATGCTCTGTTCCAACTTGCGATGTCATGAACTGGTAGTTTTCAAGCTAACAGTTATCTTTTTTTTCCTTTAATTCAGTAGAGATCGGCAATTCCTGGTCTAAAATTATCCAAATGAGTGTTTGCTGTTTGAGAGAAGGACTCAGCCTAAATATGGAGGATTTGTGTTAAACGTGTGAATGAAACAAAACACAACTCCAGTATGTTTTTGATGACGAAACAACATTATAACATCAGAAAGCAGTGTAATATGGACGCTTTAAACACATCCAGAAGAACTGACAAAAATACTGAAATCTGAACTGATCTGATACAAGAATCAAATTTCAGAACATTTTTGTATAAATCTAAACTACAGGGTTAGACGTTTTTATGCAGAATGAGGCAGAATATTTGTGTTTGTGGAGGAAATGGTGGTTCTTGAAAAATTAGGGGTTTTTTTTTATTTTTTTTTTATTGTTTCCATTCAAATAGTGATTTCGATTTACTGCGCTGCCCTAGAATACACGGATTCTAATAACGGCTAGAAATGTAAATACATGTGTTCTTTAAGCTTTCCGCTGTACATTTGCAAATCTCCACTTTGAAACGTAACATTTATGGACTGGATAGAAGCAGGAAATGCAGAAATAAAATTCTTATAAATGCTAATGAATCTATCCTGTTGTTTTTAAGCAGTGCAAAGAAAGTTATTACACTTGGATTCAAAGGAATGACTCAAAGACTACTAGTAGTTAACCCGCTAGCTGTGTTCCAAATTGGAAGCGAGGATGGGGGCACTTCCGGCTCCATCAGCTCTGGCTCCAGTTCACTTTACATTGAACAAACGTCACCACGCTCTCTGTAACCGCTGCAGTGAGCCTCGTCATTTCGGTCTTAAATGTTCGTATTAACCCGTTCTACATGATACTGGTGTTTTTATTTTGCTATTTTGTCCATAAATCAAGATATGAACATTAATAACAGACAAATGTGGTGTCTTCTTTCCGCGAGGTCACTAGCATTAACAACAGATTTGACTGACAGCGCTGCTAAGCAAGGTTTTTATGGCCTTTTGTTACTAATTCATACAGATCAGGTAACTCACTAAGTAGCAGTTAGTTATGTGGGAACATAAGAAAAATGGCATAATCATTCATATTCACATCAAAAAAGTCTTGTTGTGTTATAAAGTTTTACGTTTAATGTTATTTCTA
Organism: Taenioides sp. WSHXM2023; assembly: GCA_029959045.1. NCBI lineage: Eukaryota > Metazoa > Chordata > Actinopteri > Gobiiformes > Gobiidae > Taenioides > Taenioides sp. WSHXM2023. The sequence goes on along the minus strand of CM057096.1, from coordinate 5,962,035 downwards.
TTGTCTATTATCTCATTGTCATGAATGATCTCATTTATATTGTGAGAAAAAGGGTGTGTTGGATTGTTTTTAATACATTATAAAGTTCTTTGTGTTACATTTTTGAATGAAAACTGCTTTATAAATAAAGTTTGATTTGATTGTCAATATGTATTTTTCCTTGAAATAACTTTCTACAGTATGTTGCTGTCTGGAGGTGGCACCTCACCTGTATGTCTCCATGGAACTAGAAAGTTAAAACCAGGCCGTTCCTCCTAATCACCCCTCTCCAGGTGTCACTGTCGTTGCCCACGTGGGCGTTGAAGTCCCCCAGTAGAACAATGGAGTCCCCGATTGGTGCACTGTCCAGTACCCCTCCCAGAGACTCCAAGAAGGCCGGGTACTCTGCACTGCTGTTCGGCCCGTAGGCCGACACAACAGTGAGAGACCTGTCCCTGACCCGAAGGCGCAGGGACGCGACCCTCTCGTTCACCGGGGTGAACTCCAACACACAGCGGCTGAGCTGTGGGGCAATGAGAAGGCCCACACCAGCCCGCCGCTGCTCCCCGCGGGCAACGCCAGAGAAATGGAGAGTCCAGCCCCCCCTCAAGGAGTTGGGTTCCAGAGCCCAAGCTGTACGTGGAGGTGAGGCCGACTATATCTAGTCTGTCTAACGCTCAACCTCCAGCACGAGCTCGGGCTCCTTCCCCCCAGCGAGGTGACATTCCATGTCCCCAGAGCTGGTCTCCATGCCTGGAGATCTGGTCATCGAGGCCCCCGCCTTCGACTGCCTCCCAGATCTCTCTGCAACGGCCCCCTATGGATCCTCCCGCGGGTGGTGGGTCCACGGGAGGACAACCCCACGTCGCTCCTTCGGGCTGTGCCCGGCCGGGCCCCGTGGGGGAAGGCCCGGCCACTAGATGCTCGCCGTCGAGCTCCCACCCCAGGCCTGGCTCCAGGGTGGGGCCCCGGTAACGCTAATCCAGGCGACGTAACTGGCCTTGGTGGTTTTGTTGTCACAGGGGCTTCTGAAAATAAAAAACCCCAAAACATTAAATATGTAAATGAAATCAGAGCACAGCGGTGAGTGCAGCAGTTGCCACAGCAGAACAGAAGTGCTTCATCTCACCAGTGTAATGCCCTGTATAGTATTACAGCAGAGTAATTGAGTGAATGAGCAGAGGGCACGACACAATCACTCTAGATGAGATTGTGTGTAGTGTTATCCATCTGAAGAGCGGCCATGATGGTGAGGGGGTCATGAAGTCCGTATGTGAGAGCTGTGGAGAGGCCCTCAGCTCAGACTCTTGGCCTGTGTGATACAGCACAGAGCTCTGACATCACAATGTGCACCGCAAACTAAAGAACCACCCACACCATTTATTCAACAAGGATCTGAATATCAGTACAGCATTTATTTAAACAGAAACCACAAAGTAGAGCACGCTTAAAGAAGACATATTGTGCTTGTGTCGATCTAGTTATAATCTATGACACCCGTGAATCATACATGTGTAATATTTATGTTATAATTTGCACATTTTAAATCTCTATACTCATGTAAAACAACTTAATAAAAAAGCATGCTGACTTTCTCATTAAAAACTGCAGTGTCCAATAGCATTTTCATTTGTCAACTGAACAAAAGGTTATCTGAAAATATTTTTTAAAACAACAATTTATAGTTATTTTAGTGTACTGAAGAGTAAATCAGTTCAATTGAGGCTGTTTTGCTTTTGGTGACCCTTTACCTTTAATTTAGTAGAGACTGACAATTCCAGGGTTGAAATTATTTAAATGAGTCTAGTGATGGTGTATGGAGTTTAAAAACACAGTGGAGCAAAATGGAACAGAGTGTTTTCCGTTTGAGAGAAGAACAGCCTTAATATGCCGGATTTTAATGCTAAATATATGTAAATGAAACCAAACACAACTCCAGGTATGTTTTTGATGAGAAAACAACATTATAACATAGATCAGAAAATAGAGTAATATGGGCCCTTTACAATACAACACAGGATCTCATCTCTACTGTTTGCAGATGATGTTGTTCTGATGATGTTGTCCTGATGGCTTCGGACCGGGACCTCCAACGTGCACTGGGGCGGTTTGCAGCCGAGTGTGAAGAGGCTGGGATGAGGATCAGCTCCTCCAAATCCGAGGCCATGGTTCTTGACCGGATAAAGGTGGCTTGCCCTCTCCAGGTGGGTGGAGAGTTTTTGTCTCAAGTGGAGCAGTTCAAGTATCTCGGGGTTTTGTTCACGAGTGAGGGGAGGATGGAGCGTGAGATTGACAGGCGGATCGGTGCAGCGTCTGCAGTGATGTGGTCGCTGTATCGCATTGTTGTGGTGAAGAGGGAGCTGAACCGAAAGGCAAAGCTCTCAATTTACCGCCAATCTACGTTCCTACCCTCACCTATGGTCATGACCTTTGGGAATGACCGAAAGGACAAGATCGCAGATACAAGTGGCCGAAATGAGTTTCCTCCACAGAGTGGCTGGGCGCTCCCTTAGAGACAGGGTTAGGAAATCAGTCCCACGGGTGGAGCTCGGAGTAGAGTCGCTGCTCCTCCACGCCGAGGGGAGCCAACTGAGGTGGCTCGAGCATCTGTTCCGGATGCCTCCTGGACGGAGCTGGAGGAAGTGTCCGGGGCGAGGGAAGTCTGGGAGTCCCTGCTTAGACTGCTGTCCCTGCGACCTGGCCCCGGATAAGCAGAAGGAAAAGGATGGACCCTTTAAAGAGTCCCTTTTGCGTAATATAGGAACCAGCAAGATTTAAAAAGTTATAAATCTCAATGAGAGTTGGAACTGGATAACATAGTCCCATTCATATTTGTGTTGCTCTAAGAATAAAAGAGACAGACTCCACATTGTGATCTGGAGTCAGGAGGTTTTACTGAAATCTCAGCACATAAAGTAATTTCATAGAGATAGAAAAATAACCATTATGTAATATGAGCTTTACCAAGGACACCACATTCCAGGCTCATTGTGGAGTTATAATGCTGTGTCCGCTTGTGTTGCCATACAATGTTTCAATAAGAAAACAGACTGAGCTCAAAAGGGTACAGTACATTTCCTTAATCTCTGCTTTAACTTACAGAGCCCATATTGTGGTATTTTCTGATGTTCTAATGTTGTTTCCTCATCTGGAGCTGTGTTTTGTTTCATTCTCATGTTTAACACACAAATCCTGCATATTTAGGCTATTTAGTGTTCTTTTCTCAAACAAAAAACACTCTGTTCCACCTTGTGACGTCGTCATAGTACAGGAAGTGCTCCACTGTGTTTTTAAACTCCATGCACCTTCACTAGAATCATTTGGATAATTTCAGCTCTGGAATTGCCAATCTCTACTGAACTAAAGGTAAATGCTAGCTGTTAACTTGAAAAAATCTGCTTAATGACATCACAAGGAACAGAACATTTTGAGCTTTGGAGATAGACACATTAATAATAAAGGATTACTCAAATATGTGTGAATGAAACAAAACACAACTCCAGGAGTGTTTTTGAAGAGGTAACAGCATTCTAACTTGGCTTAAAGCTCACAAGAGTAAGTAGTGCGTGATATAGGATCTGCCATAGCTTGTGCAATTGTTCTAGATCAATATTTAATAAGGGAAATAAAAATGAAACACTATTGTAAGTTATATTAAAGAACAAGTATTATGCATTACTTTTATTGCTTTTGGCCTTTAAACCTTTGCATAGTTTAGTATAATAATAAAAAAAAAAATAATAATAATAACAGGCATCAATTCACAGCTTCAGCGCTCCTTATACTCTGATCTGGTGCAGCTTGCCATCTACTGGCAGCAGAGGGAATTACCACAGTGAAAGCAATTAAACTCTGTAATGAGGAATATAACCCAGGTATTTTTCTGCCCCTGCCCTGTCTCTATCTTACATTTTCACCCACGGCTAAGTTCTCACTTTAGAGTACCGGTTATGCTGCCAACCTTTCTAGATGCCTCTTGCCTTCATGACGAAGTGCTGTTGTAAGCCTGTGTAACTTAAGTGGAACTGGTGAGCGCTAACTTTGTTTGTTGTCGCTGGGAGCTACAATGCTAATGCTAGCACTTCGGTTCAGTGCATTGTATACGGAGCACATATATGTTCCCATACATATATGTGATCGCTGTTAAAGGCACTATATAAAGACATTATATGTATTTTGACCACTGCACTTTATTAGGATGTTTTTCTGAACTAATATTGACTACGAATTATGATTATGATGAAATGGTCTGCTAACACTGCTAAAGCTAATCTAAAATGAATTGTTGCCTATGGTCAAAGAGAGATATTTTACTGTAGAGTACTCTTGATGACAAATATTTATACATGTACATGGATTATTATTTTGACTATTATTATGACAAAATGTTATGATATTGTAAAATTGTATTTATAGCTGTGATACTTCATTATTGTATTACTTACTGCTGGTCCTGTTTTCCACAGTGTCTGGAGCAAACTGGATGCTCCAGACACTGGATGGCGAGCTAAGGCCTAGAGCCTGAATCAAACTCAAAGTGTACAAGTATCTGCTGGTGTGGTAGGAAAGAAGTGGACTAAGTAAGTGTGACGTCACCCATAGCGTTCAGTTCCACTCAAATGAAGCTTGCGATGTGGTTACATGTCACATTGCAAGCTTCACATTGCATGTTTTCCAGTCAGGTTTTAGAACCCACCACAGCACTGAGACTGCTTTTATCAAGATGACAAATGACATCCACCTGAACACTGATGCAGGCAAAGTCTCAGTCTTGATCCTGTTAGATCTGAGTGCTGCTTTTGACACTGTCGATCATGGGATCCTCTTACAGAGACTAAAGGACTGGGTGGGCATCTCTGGTACCGCACTGAACTGGTTCAACAGATCCAACAGATCAGTGTGTGGATGCAAACAACTTTCTCCAGCTTAACTCAGACAAGACAGAAGTCATAGTCTTTGGCCCACAGAAACGAGACAGTGTCAACAATCACCTCCAGTCTCTCTCTCTAAAACCTTCAAATCAGGCTAGAAATCTACGGGTAATAATGGACTCAGACTTGGACTTTAACAGCCACATCTACAGCCTTTTACCATTTAAAAACATAGCAAAAATCAAAGGTATACTGTCTAAAGCAGACTTGTAGAAGCTTATCCTTGCGTACATCCAGAACACTGCGGCTCGGGTCCTGACTTGAACCAGGAAGACGAGCACATGCGTCCTGTGCTCAGGTCTCTGCACTGCTCCCTGTGGCTCAGAGAATAGACTTTAAAGCGGCTCTGCTTGTGCACAAGTCTCTCCTTAGCCGAGCACCAAAGTACATCTCTGACATGTTAGTGCCACATGAACCATCTGCACTCTGAGGAGCTCAGGGACCGGCCTCCTGCCGGTGCCCAGAGTCAGGACTAAACACGGGGAGTCAGTGTTTCAGATTCATCCAGCTAAAACCTGAACAGTCTTCCTGATGCTTTGACGCTGTTTAAATCCAGTCTTAACACGGTTCTGTTTAGCTGTGCATATGACTGAAAGGTTTTCATTCTGCACTCTTCGCTCTCATTTAATGTCTCTCTCTCTTTTATGTTTTTATTTTTTTTGTATTGTGATTTTAATGTATGTCTTATTTGGTTAAGCACTTTGAATTACTTTGAGTGTGAATTGTGCTATACAAATAAACTTGCCTGGCCTTGCCTTGCCTTACAAATGGAAAATGTGTTGTTCTTAGAAATACAGACCATGCTCATTATAAAAAGAAAATCCATTCATCCATTTTTAAGTACCTCTTAGTCTGTTTATTGTTCAAATACAATTCAATCTCCATATCTGAAAAAAGTTGTTGAAATGCAGAAATAATTTAATGTTGTTTAAATGTAAGAAGTCGTGATAATTGGAACAGAATTCACCAAAAATAAAACATAAAAATGAAATGAAAATGTGTGCTGTAGGTGTTGATAAAGCATGCAACGAACATGTACAAAAAACACTAAACAACTCACTCCACCAGGCCAAGTTAACAGGTCAGATCTGTGGAGAGGCGACCCAGCTCACACTAAGAAGCATGTTTCCAAAGTCCTTGTCAACCAAAGTGGGTAGTATTTTTTTAAAGAAATTAACAAGTGACAAAAGCTTTATGTTTACAATATGAAATGATTTGTTTGTAGTTTTCTCAACACTTTTTAACTTACTACTTTGTACTTTTACTTGAGTAATATTATTTTAAAGAAACATTACTCTTACTTGAGTAACATTTTGGCTACTCTACCCACCTCTGCTTGTCACTGAATAAATAGATATATTGAGAAACATTTTAAGGCAAAGCAATATACTCTCCATGGAGACAAGCCGGTGGTGGACTGCACAGCTAAAAGGTTACGTTACATCTTTAAGGCTGGTTATTCTGCCTGCTCCATCTCATTCTCTGCAAACTGCTACTAATCTTTTTCATGACATTGTGAGAGTGAGAAAAAAACAGTACATATGACTGAAAAAATGAGTTGAGACACTACACTTCTATGGGGTATTAAAGGTTGTATGGAGGATTTTTTTATTTATTTTTTCAAATTGTCAATGAAAGTTCAAACTAGCATTATAGTGATTCAGCAGCCTTGTAATTATGATGACCAAAAAAAAGAAAATACATCAACTGTGGACGTGGTTATCTATCTATCTATTGGCTGTTAGGTTGTCAATCAAACTCTCTATGTTTCAAGCGTAACTGACTTGCCGGCGCGCTGGGATTATGTGGTCTCGCACATTCAACAGACGCAAGACGCTGTTTACTCGACCAACGCGGAGGTTCTTAGCGGCTTTTTCAAACTGTAGCTTCATCGCAGTTTGCACAAAGTTTGTTGCGATGGCAAACAAGAATCCACTACCAGTTAGCCGCAAAAGAAAGTCCGTTTTTGAGGTCGCTGAAAGAAGAAGAGGAGAGGAAAAGGAGCCAACCTAAGGTGATTCTTGGAGATTCCTTCCAGTGATGGCGTGCACTGAAGCAGACGAAGGGTCTAAAGACTGATGTGTTGGTCGCTAAATTACTGGACAACTTCAACAACAATTTGTCCAGCAATTCTGAACGCGCACCGACTGTAAACAAACATGATTTCTAGCATAAGGAGGCGGGGGAAAGTGTTTCTACTTAGGGAGCTGTGGAGGAGGGGGGTGTCAGACACATTTGAAAAAGGACAAACAGTCGCTGTATTTCACTTTCCTTGGAAAATCCTCTGTACAACCTGCTAACACATAACATATTAAGATCACCACTTTACTTTTTATTGTTTTGAAAATGCAATATTCACCAAAAACATATTAAACTTTGAGTCTCCCCTCCTCCGCACTAAGTCACTTCCCCTTTTCCACTTTCAAGGCACTCAAAGCACTTTATATCAAGGAACCACTAACCCATTCACACACACACACACACACACACACACACACACACGCACAAGTGCCTTACCACAACGACAGGATCTTCCTGTGGGTCAGTGGATCTTACCACTCAATCAATGACATTCATGTCAAGAGCAGGGATTTGAATCACCAAACTTCAGTCAGTGGACACATACTCTACCAACTGAGCTCCCCCATCACGACAATCATTGTGCATCCCGCTAATAATCCCGAAATGACTGAACATTGGATCAGGTTTGTGAAGCTGTAGTGTATTGTTTTATATTTATGGAGAATTGTCGTGTGGGAGCTTGGGTTACGTAGGTTTGTGGGCAGAGCATTGGACAGAATCGTACCTCTAACCGTAAGGAGGGTTCGAATAGTGCCAGGGAGAGATTGCTAAATTACTCAAACATGCATGGATGATCTATAACCTCTTCAGGCATGTTTTTCATGAGAGAATAACATTATAACATGGAGTCTATTTTGCATAATACCCTTTCGTTAAACATAAACCATCTGTATTTTCACACTTTTGTGGCGGTGTCTCCCATGAAACCGTCCCATCCTTCATCAGATTTGACACTATAAGCCTTTCTAATGTTACATCACATGATTCCTGAACTCCTGATTGGCCCTTTGAGCTGTCAATCATCCGCTTCTGCTGATAACTGTAATTTCCCCCACAGCGCACATTCACTCCACGCTCGGCTTTGGCATGCTTGATGTATTTTTAGATTCAAATATGGCTCTTTCTCCAAACTTCTGATGATTGCGCCCATTTGGGTCGATTGAAAGAGAGAGTGTTTCGTCTGTTCCTTGTGGGCTGCATTGTTTGAGATGCATTTATTTATGCAAAGAGAGAGGAGAGCTTTGAGAGAGGAGCGCTCATGTGGAAGTGGCGGTACTGTCAGACACAAAGGGACACTTTTGCATCGGAGCTTTTGCAAATATTCTATTCAAATAGGTCTGTGTCAGCTTTCACTTAAGTGCTACACAAAAAGAAATCTTGTTAATGGTAAAATGGTGATTTCACTCTAGAAAACATAAGTTGGTCGAAAAGGTTATATCATTGACATATGAGCTGAGATTTTGTGCTGTAATGTGTACAGAGAGGGGTGGGAAGTGGGAGGTTTTGTTTTTTTTTTGTCTATTTTTGTTTTGGTAAAGGTGCACTATGTAACTTTTCGATTGGGGATCCATCACCTTCTTGTTTCTATGGATACGTCATTGCTCTACCTGGAATGTTCCACAAGATGACATTAAACAGCTCTACCTTACATTTATTAAATTACAGGTGGTTTTATAGTTAAAAAATATCTAGAAAAAAAGGCATTCTGACTGTGAGCGGGGTTGCCTCTCCACAGATCTGACCTGTAACTTGGTCTGGTTTGGGTTCCATGAAGATAGAAAGGCTTAGCCATACTGTGAAACATTCCAGAAGGAAGGGCAGCAGTACAGTCTGACAGCCCCATTCACTCACTCTTCACAGCAAGAAAGTTCCAGGTTTGATTCTCGTGTCGCCTGGGCCTTTCTGTGTGGAGTTTGCATGTTCTACCTGTGTCTGGGTGGTTTCCTCCAGGCACTTTGGTTTTCCCCACATGCACCACAGATCAAATCCTCCATCTGAGGTAGTCCTGACCAAGATTAGCTCAAGATCTGGAGATGGGTCCCCGGGCTCAGCTCTGTGTCTCTCAATGCTCCTGATGACATGTTTGAGTGGCATTGAAGGATGGGTCAAATGCAGAGGACGAATTTAAAAACAAAACAAAAAATTTACCTTAGCCTTAACCTAAATTTAACCTGATTAAAGATGTACTATAGGCTACCAGATGAGTTTACTCTATGTAAAGATTTAAGTGAAAATTTTCAACCTGAAGTTAGTGTAATTTAAAAGAATAAGACATAAATAAATAATCACAAAATCTGGTATTTTCAAAGGACAGACACAAAAATGAGACAAACTAAATCATATCTGGAGAAGCTGCAAGAAACACAAATGTTCAAATAATTTCATATTGTCAAAATATGTAAAGCTTTTGTCACTTACTCACAGTGGGAAGGATGACCACTACCACTACTCTACACTACTATGAGTACTTCAATAAAAATATTAGTCCAGTAGGAGTAAAAGTAAATGTAACTGAGCACTACCCACCTTTGTATAAATCGACCCTTACAACCGTGTAATTACGTGACGTTTCAGTTACTACAAGTACGATAGTAACAATTACTTAAAAACCGACATCCTCTTTGTATGTATATAGATTAAAGTAGAAGAAACCATACACTTCTTACAGTATTTGTAGTACAGTTTTGACCTCACAACTCAAATATTCCTGAGTAGCAGCTGTCAACACCCGTGATGCAACCATCTCGTCTCAAAGATACAAACTCCAACCACAAGGGGCAGTAACAGATATGAAAAGTTGTAGTGCCCTTATTAATCGTAACTAAAAATCATGCAGAAATATGACTTCTATTCCCAGATTCTATCCCTAGCTGCCTGATCCGCGTCACGGTGTGAGCTGTGCAGTATTCAGGAGGGGTTGTAGCTCCCTGTCACTGTTGTTATTTCAGTTGGCAGAATTCAGTGACACATGGAGGCCTGGACAGAGGAGGGAGCAGGGCAGTGGCAGAGGCAGCAGGAGGAGGAGGTGGAGGAAGGAGGAAGGAGGAAGGAGACCTGGGTATATTTGAACTATTCCAGTGCATCTGAATCTTCACCTTTTGTTTGTTTCCATGGATATTAAAAAACAGACTTTTTGGACCGATGTTATAACGTTCCCCATCCAAAAACATGCCTGAAGAGGTTTTAGATGTCATCCATGCATGTTTGAGTAATCTAGTGATCTATGCCAGTCACTATTTGAACCCTCCTAAAGGTTAGCAGTACGAGCCTGTATGAGACATTGATTTCCTGTTCAAAACTGCAGAACTAAGAGAACCCACGTCTTCTTAGTGACATTTCGCTCTAGCAAACATAGACTCTATAAAGAAGTGAGTGTGACGTCACCCATGGCGTTTGGCTCCAGTCAAATTAAGCTAACGAGGCTAACAGTTATGGGGCAAATTTGGACCGCGAGCCAATCTGGAGTGAGGATCCTGAAGGTAACACCCCTTCTCCCCTGCACCAGAGGTTTGGTAGGTCAATCAAACCTGTCGCTAACACTAGTGGGCGTGACCTCGGCGAAAGAAGGCGCCTGATTTGTCTGTTATTAATATACATGTTTTGATTTACAGACAAAATAGCAAAAAAAAAAACCCCACCAGGATCATGTAGAGTGGGTTAATATGAACATTTTAAGAGCAGCATGACGAGTCTGACAGCAGCAGTTACAGAGAGGGAGAAGGGTGACAGTTTTTCGATACAAAGTGAATTGGAGCCAGAGACGATGGAGCCGGAAGCTCCCCCATGCTCACTTCCTATTTGGAAAGCAGAGGCTGGAGGACTCGCTATGACCATATACAGCCCATGGTAAGAAGCCACTGATTTTCACTGACATATTTATTTATTTCTGAAAAAGATCTACATGAGTTTTTTTTAACCCTATTTACATAATTCTAAATGTCTAAATGTTTTAATAATTGCAAGTAAGTACAGAGCAGTGGGTGGAGATTGGGGGTAAGTGAAACAGATTCTCATGGTGAAGTTTGCCATCTATTGGCAGCAGAGGGAATTACCAAAGTGAAAACAATTAAAAGTTAATGTTAATGTTAGCACACAGCAATAATGAGCCCAATGTTAAAATGAGTCTGGAGATGATTTATTAAGGACTTAAAAACTGCACAGCGCTTCTATCTATGACATCACAATCCAGAGAAATTTCAAAAGGCGTGTTTGGTGAGGCGCAAAGGCAAAGGACTTTTTTTTACAGAGGATTACTGAAACCAGCGTGAATGACGAAAAATACAACTCCAGGTATGTTTTTAACGAGAAATCCAAAGCTCAAAAAAAGTAAATTTAACAAAATACATGCTCTTTAAATTTATATAAAATGAGAAAAACACATTTAATACATGTGTTTTAGTTTTTTGCTATTGCATTTTGTTGTTAATCATTTATTTGTACCAGGGGAGGCACCAGACCTTTTTGATTGGAGGAGTTAAGGGGGAAGTTCAATTACTTCACTTGTTAATTTAGATCCTTTGAACAATGGAGAGTACCCCACGCCCCCTACCATGTTTTCTTTGCTGTTTTAAACCAGTTTAAAAGTATTTATTTATAAAAACTAAGATGGAATTATTGTTTTTATTGTAAACTAATTCTGAACAGTCTGTGGTTGCCATTTGAACACATGATTCTAGAGAAGGCTGGGGCCCCCTCAAGTAATACCCCTGATTTGTACACGTTCAAAGTGCTTGTATAGAACCAACTGACAGCAGAATAGATACCCTCTCCTCCTTCTCTCCATCGCCTCCCTCCATCTTCCTCTGTGGTGTGACATAGAGGTGTGTTTACATGTGCGCTCATAAATCGCACCATTACCTCACGACAGGCCCAACAATGCCTTATGACTGAGCCTCATGTTTTACACAGACAAAGAGGAGCAGATCCACACATCCATCACGCTGCTTTCACTCCACACTGCACAAACACCAGGGCTGTGAGGGCCCACCAGCACCAGCACCACATCTTCAGTCTCCATTTCACTCAGAGGGCCCATATTGACTTCAAATGGACTTTTTAACTTTTCTGATGAAGGGCCCGTCAAATGCTTTTCTCCATGGAATTATCTGTTGGAATGTTTCACAGTATGGCATTAAACCTTTCTATCTTCATGGAGACCAAACGAGACCAAGTTACAGGTCAGATCTGTGGAGAGGAGACCCCGCTCACAGTCAGAATATAACAACACATTTGAGGTATAAAACCACCTGTAATTTAATAAATGTAAGGTATACCTGTTTAATATCCATAGACCTCTAGCCAAAAAGTTACATAGTGCACCTTTAAACCATGTTATAATGTTATGTTCAAATAAAACTCAAAACAAATGAGCAGCAGATAAACCAGAGCTACAGCTGATCCTCACATGGAGTGACACGCGCTTAAGTTTGACTTTTGTTTTCTTGTATAAGTAAAGACATCAGCACAGAACACATGCTCTTGTTTTGATAAATAACTTTACTGTTTTACTCTTGGTTTTCTGGACGGATGTGGAGGATTATAAAGAATTTACGCGGTCTCATTTGGATACATCTTTACTCACACGCGCTCCACACTGGATATAGACGCTACATTTGTGAATTACACTTTTACTGGGACCGAGGAGGAGGATGTTGGCAGAGTTTGGTTAATGTTTTCAGTTTGACTTTAACTTTACGTGGACACAGCAGACTGTGACTGATGGAGGAGTTGATGGTGGAGTTATTATTATGCACAATACTTTGACTTGACTTTGAGACACTGTAAATGCCGCTCTCTGGAGACTGGGTGTGTTTTCGAGTGGATATACGTTTCACACTGCACACTGTTTCTTCAGTGTTGCCACATGTGTGTCACTATTGTCGTACTGCTGGTCAGCCAATGACTGTGCTGGTCCCAGGTCCCAACTGTTCCAGACCGCTTTGGCAGGTAGGACCTTCAGTGGTCCACTTTGGACCCCTAAAAGGGGGCAGTACGGATCGCTTTATCCGGTGGAAACACTCTGGGTCCGCACCGTTCCGTTCTGTACCGGCCCTATGGGAACGAGGCTGTAGACCAGAAAATAGTGTAATACAGGTCCTTTAAGTTTATATTTTCTTTTGTTATTAGCTCCCCCCTCTCCTCACCTGGCCTTGGCTTTTGTTCAGATTCTCCTGTGCTCTCTTGTCTTCTTCTGTCAGGCCAAAGCTGGAACACCATCAGACAGCAGTAACATAGACAGCATTTAGTGGTGAGAATACAAAATACAACAGAGCCAGGTTGGCTACTGTAATTACAGACATTAGCTTTGAGGTCAATAATTGAGGTTGGCTGAAAACTACTTAATAATCAAGGCTTTTGTTGAAGGTTCAATGAAAAAGAGCCAAATAGTTTTAAAAGTTGATCTTTTCACCTGTGTGTGAGAGTGCACTAAAAGAGTTTCATTAGAAAAATTCTACTTCTAATCTTTACACCTTTACTGAAAAAGTTTTACAAAAACCACAAATGACCTTTTCTTAAGAATATTTGATGCAATCCGGATCTTGAACTTTTAACCTTATTTGACCTTGTAATGAATCCAGACCTGCATCTGAACCAAAACACTGTGTGAGGACAGTGGTTTAATGCCTGCAGATAGTTGGACACACACTTACAGTGTCTTGGTTAGACACTGTAACTACAGGAGATACACAACACATGTCACTACGTGTCACTAACAGATATGAAAATATGTTGAGCTTTAACAGCAATCCGTTTAGGATGAAAATAAATTTGGAGTTTTTACTTATGAAATGTACAAAAATTAAAATGATCAATTCTTGGATTGGAGCTCTCTCTAAGGAGAAGAAATTCTGTCCTATTCTGTGAGCACTGATAATCTGCTAAGAAATGTCACCTGCCTAAGGAAGCGGTCATGTACAGGCACCTGCAAAAACTCACAGAGCAGCTGTCAGAGCTGCGTGTGAGGACACTGTCAAAGTGTGGTTTACATCAAGTGAACCTCTTCACAAAACAAAATCTACGAAGAAAGAAAGGCCAGGCTGGAATGCCCATGTGGCTGAGTTCTGTACTACAGTACTACTGTACTACTGTACTACTGTACTACTGTACTACTGTACTACTGTACTACTGTACTACGGTACTACTGTACTACTGTACTACTGTACTACAGTACTACTGTACTACTGTACTACAGTACTACTGTACTACTGTACTAGTGTTCTACTGTACTACTGTAAGGCACGAGAGGCTCTCAGGAGTGGATAGTGGCAGGAAGACAAGACAGGAGCCTGTTTATGAACAAAAGAGGGTCACAAATGCTCCATATAAGTATGCAGTGTGTTTTATAACAGCCATGAGAGCAGACGCAGTGGACAGAAAACTCTCTTGTATCAACACATTAGGCTTTAGGAGAGAAGTCAAAAGCTGAAGTGCCAGTCATCTTTATCATGTGCAATGGAGAGAATGAATGGTGTTCAGAGTTAGCCTTGTATTATGAACAATGTTGACCATGTACAAGTCCTTAAAACTATCACCAAATGGTCTAATAATAATAATAAGGCCAGTGAGCAGGATGATGTGAGGTTAGTGCCAGTGCTTTCCATCTGTCTCACAGCTTCCCTTGATCATGGACTTTGACCTGACTCTGTGTTCACTGCGTTGCTTGTCCCTGTCATTAAAGATAAAACTGGGGAAGTTGGCAGTTCTGATCATTATAGATTTATAGCTCAGGCCAAAAAATACTGAATCAATCCAGCTGGACAGGATCTCACAATTTATGAAATCCACAGAGAGCCAGTTTGGTTTGAGGCTGTGCTGGGCACAGACATGTGTCTGTGTGCTCTAAAAGAGATGATTAATAAATACAAGAGGCAGAACTTATCCATTTTAAGTGTTTTTAGACGCGTCCAAAGCACTGGACCGTCTGAGTGAATCACTGGAAATTATTTATGAAGTTGACTCAGAAAAGTGTACCCACATATATTGTGCGTATTTTAATGTGTGGGTATGCGTAACAGACAGTGCGGATTATGTGGGTGTAGTGTGTCTGCCCCATTAGTGTGAACAGGGTCGGACAGGTTAGAGCGCTGTCCCCAGTTTTATTTCAGCTGTATTTTTTTAAAACATTGAAAACTGGTTGTGTGTCTGGAAATCTTGTCCTGGTTCATTTCATGTATGCAAACAACTTAAAAAAAATACAAAATTGATTTAAACAGCACATTTTCAGGAGCCTGTGATCAGTCCGAGCGTTCATGATCCTCTTTAGGTGTTTGATTTTCAACAAAAAGGTGAGAAACTGTTGGCTAGATTGTGACTGCAATTAAGGGACTTGTTTAGCACAAATCACCTGTAGTTCCAGCTAAGTCAGTTCTTTATGGTCCGATTGTGTGAAAACAAAGCTCAGATTAAAGTCTAACTTGAGTAACAGAGCTTCAGACAGAGCAGTGCGTAGAGTTAGCATCACATCCCGGGGGAGTGTTGATGATTTTAGCAGCAAAGTAACAATAAGATTCAGTGAAAAGCAAAAGTTGAAGATGTGGAGACAGTGCTATGGTTGTTTTTAAAATATTCCAGTTTGTTTTGTCATTGTGTTTGTTTAAGTAAAGGACAGAATAAAGATGGTGAAACTGAAAAGTCGGTTTGGGTGAAGTAAACAAGTCACACAAAAAAACACACTTTACAATTCTTCTTCTTTTTATTTCCAACTTATACTTGCTCTACCAGAAATGTAACAGTAAAATGTAATGCCAGGAAAATCATTGGTAACAGGCCTGTTCATTAGATCAGTTTGTTACAAGCGGAATACAGCATACAATACTTTAAAGGCCCATTGTGTAACTTTTTCCCCTGGAGGATTTGTCATCTATTTGTCTCCATGGTGCTGTTACAGTTTTGACTGCAATGTTCCACAGTATGGCATTAAAGTGGGACTAAACACCTAAACGCCCATAACCAAAAAAAAATCAAACGGGGCTCAACAGTGACCGGCCAACCCCTGGTTCCAGAAGTACATTTTTCATGCATTTTTCCTATACATTTTCCGGAAAAAAAGAGAAAATATTCAGCTCTGCGATAACTAACGACCTAACTAATGTAAAATGTGTTTCTGAAGCTTTATTTACCACTAAGTTTTTAAAGCATATCACAGAACCAGTTTTTAAACATACTTTTTGAACTAAACAACTGTGTTAAGTGTATTAGTCAGAACTGGGCAGTACCTGGAGGACTGAAGGGAGAGTGAGGAAGAGGAGGGGAGGGGTCTGGAGGTATAAGAAACAGTGTGATTGGTCTAACACACTTCAAACTCCGCCCCCGCAGTCTGGTGTTTGTAATCAGAAATACCAGAGCAGTTCTATGTGATGTCACCAACTACTGGAAATTGCAAAAGCCACAAAAGGCAGCACGAACTTTAGACATTTTTGACCAGAAAGCTGCAAATGTACCTAGTTTACCCTAAAGTTGCCAAAAATGGATAATAACAGTAGATAATGTTTTTAAATCACCATATACATACTGTAGGTTAGTACCAAAAAAGGGGATTTAGTGTTTAGTTCCACTTTAAATGCATCTATCTCTTAGGAAACAAGCATCTTACAGATTAGATCTGTGGAGAGACACAGTAAGAATGATTATTTTTGAGCAATAAAACACCAGTAATAAACATAAATGCTAAAGAGCTGCTTAATGCCATACTGTGGAAAATTCCAGGTAAATATTTAAAGGTCACAAGACTGAATTTTGCGCAATATCGGACCTTTAAGATTAGCATATAATTGCAAGATCTAAGAACTAAAAATATTGAAAAGACTAATATTCATGGGTTTCAGAGAGAAGAAAAGTTAGCACAGTTGCCATAGCAATTAGCAATTCATAACACAATATTTTATCTCTTGAATGGTCCTCAAAATGGCGCCTACAAACAAGAAGCTGGAACCCACAAATATCCTCAAGATACAAAACTTTTAATGCCCCACTGATCCTTTATTTCAACACTGGCTTTGATGAAATGAAGCTTCAATCTTCCGGTAAACAGTCCCCTGCAGTCTTCAGGTACTCTGAGATTACCCAGCATGCATTTGGTGCATGTTTTACCTCCTGTAGCCAACTCTTAAGCATTATAATATTGTTGAAAATCCCTAACTCACAACATCTCCAAAAACAACGCGCACAGGCTTGGTAATTACCCAGCATGCATTTTGTCTGCGACCTTTGTAAAGCTCTGAACTGTCCCATTCTATTGTAAAGCGCATGTATTTTGGTTCATGCTGGAATATCAGGTCAGGAGGGTCTGTTGTGATTGGTTATTCAAAGAGATGGTCATTTTTTTAAGGGTGCATTGTGTAACTTTTCTGGTGGAGGGTCCGTCAAATGGTTTTCTCCATGGAAATATCAAATTTTAGGCCTGAAGATCACACGGTACCTTAGCAACCAGAGCTATGTGATCACTTCCATCATTCAAGACCCGACTACAAGCACTAACCATGTATTTTCTACAGTTCCTCCATCTTGAGTTCACGGCCCAATGGGAGCGCTTGTCCCGCCCTCTCAGCTCTCTGATTGGCCGGTCAACTTCTACACACTGATTTGGAGATTAGCATGAATTGTGGTCATAGCTTTATACAGTCCATCGTAAGGTGTTGTTTAGTTCATCCAATGGTGCCTTAGTCCTGCCTGTTCTAATTGGCCAGTAAAGTTGCAGTCATCAAAAATAACACAAAAATTCACCTAGAAATTACCCAGCATGCATTTTGCCCACTTCATGTCATCTTTCATTGAAAAGCATTGACTTTTTACACTTTATTACAAATCAGAGCTTTGTATTTGTCTTACAGGTGTCACCATTACGTTTTGTACAGTCCAATGGGTGCGCTAGTTCCCGCCTCCTCTGCCGTCTGATTGGTCAGTTCACAAATTGGCTTGGAGTTTACCCAGCATGAATTATAAAGCGTTATACAATCCAGACTATTACAAAAGGGTTTATGCAGTTAATTATCTTAATTTTGAGTTTACAATCCAAAAGTTGTCTTAGTCCCGCCTCCTTCGAAGTTCCGATTGGCTGGTAAAAGTTGCAATCTTCATAAACAAAACACACATTGGCCCTGAAATGACCCAGCATGCATTTTGCCCACTGTTCCTCATCTCTCGTTGAAAAGCTTTGACTGTTTATACTCTATTACAAATCACAGCCCTGTATTTGTCTTATAGCTGTCACCATCACGTTTTATGTGGTCCAATGGGTGCGTTAGTTCCCGCCCTCTCCGCCGTCTGATTGGCCGGTAGCGGCGGGGGGCTCCAGTCTGGTTGGAAGAAGTGGATGTCAAACGTCCGTGCCCACTTGGCGAAGACGCGTTTCTCGGTGATGAAGCGGTGATGGCTGCCACGGCGACCGCGCTCATGGGAGATGTACATGGCGCATTCGTCCGGTCCACGAGGCTCGTAGTAGTGGTACGGCACAGACTGGTGCTCCGGCTCCCTGCAGCAACGAGAAAGGAGAGGTTAGAGGGAGACAGTTAAAGCCGCACTGTGGAACTTCTCTGCTGTCTGCTTGTTGACATGGTTTTATTGGTTTGCTTAGAATGTTCCATGGTATGATATTAAACCTAGTTGCCTGGCTGGCAGACTGTGCAGTTTTTAAAGCATTTTTGTTTTTTGAGTTCAGTTTTTAACATTATAGCATTGGATTTTAACCAACAAAGAAGTTCAGCAGGTGCAGTTCAAGGGACACAAATAAAGGACTGTTGGATTATGTAAAATGAGATGTTTGTTTTTTCCTGTATCCATAAAGATAATTCAAAAAGCTACCTAAGGAGCTACCTATGGACCTCTGAGATGCTACAGACTTGACACCAAATGTGGCAGAAGACCTTCCAGAGGAAATACACAGAGGGAATACCTTTCTCATCACTAACTGAAACAACCGGGCGGAGTAAGAAATTAAACCAATGCTTCTATCTGCTTTGATACTAGGTTTAGTATCCATTAGTATCAGATTTTTTGCACTTTGACAACCCTTGCCCGAACTGTTCTCGTTTATTCACCGAGCTGATTACACTGAGACTAACACACCCTAGTGGTTTATAATATCTGTCCTACCAGTTTAATATTACCTTATTTACCTTAAGTGTTTTATTCATAATCACGAGTCACAGTGATTAGTTAAACCAGCGCTTCTATCTACTTCATTCAGTCGTGTTGTGTCCAGTTAAAACCTGTCTCTGTCCACTGTTGACTCTAGCAATGCATTGTGGTCTATATTGTCCAGTCTAGTGATCAGTGCTGGACACTACTTTTCATGTTGTATTGTGGGAAATTCTGAGTGCACTATTTCTCACTCACTAAACATTTGGACAGCACTAAAAATTGCCTGTGTAGTGCCCTAAGTAGGGAACAGTCTGGACAGAGCCTCTGATATGATTTCCTCCATATATGCCAGAAAATTTCATCCCAAGTTCAGTTGTGATCGTTATTTTTACACCAACGCATGTTACAGCTATTAAAAGCAATCATCCAAAAGTGCCACAAGACTAGAAACTTGGAATCTCGAGATCCATTTGTACCCTTTGCATATTTCATTAAGTTCAAAGCCAGCTCCCCCAAAAACAAAAACACAAAAAGAAAGAAATATTGGAGTTGTGGTTAATATTTCATAGGTCATACATTACATCCGGCGGGGTTCTATTTTTCAAGTGAAGGGGGAAAGAGTGCCTCATCTGCATATGTTTATTTATCATTTGGAGGGGCTTTGGAATCTTTTTGAATAATGTTTAAATGCCACGTAGGGACCAAATAAAAAGCTTTTTACACAGGCTTTTAAAGCTTTCCGAGTTCCATTTACAAATACCAAACAACAGAGAAAAGCACTACCAGCCATGTGTTAATGTTAATGTTATTTAATGTGATTTTCAGAGCAATAAGATAATCTGTCAAAGGCCATTGGCGTCCGAGTGGGTGTTCGAGACCATTTTCTGCACATTTGGAGAGTAGATCTTGTATTAATTTACACAGTGGAGTTTGAAATGTCACAGCAATAAAATGTACAGAATTTCACAAGACACATGCGCCTGGGTACTTTCTTTTCTATTCCCATGTGGTTTTATATCTGTGTAATCCCTCAGTGGTCCAGGTAGGTTCCACAGTGGTCCATGGGCGTATACTAGTCTATGTGCTCTAATACATGTTCTGATACAGCTCAAGATCATTCTAAAGACATTCAGGAAAGGCTCATTTCTGTCCTGTGAATGTGACTTTTTTAGTATCAATACCTGTTCAAATGAGTATCTACTTTTGATACCAGGTTTAGTATAGATTAGGATCGGACTTTGACACATTTAACCTGAAATTACTTACTTATTTATAGAACTGCATCCTCATTTAGTCCAATATTATGACTTATGTGTAATGACACAGGGGACAGAGAGGAGGGACACTTTTGTCCTGAGTTGCTCTTCTCAAAACGCCCTGACACTGGATCTGATGAGTCGACCTGTTTAGCCGCGACTGAGACTGCTGAGACTTTTGTTTGAGCTTTCTATTATTGTATTCCACTTCTCAATGTGCTTAAACTGCAACAAATGAAATGAAACTGATTGACTGACTGATTAAATAACCATTACGATCAACATTTTCTTTCTACATTTTTCTAAAAAGGCTTTATGGAGATAGTCTGTCTCTAAACCATCAAACATGCAAAAGCTAACAGGTTTATATACAGAGCAGGGGTAGATGGACACGTGAAAACAAATGAGTCTGGTCATTAGTGAATCTTCCCAAATTCTCATGGGTGTGATTGACAGGTGGATTAGCCAATCAGGGACAAGCACAATCTGTCCGTATCAAAACAAATATGGCTGCTTAGGTGAAAAGAAAAAAAGTCTCACAGGGGACTGAAAAACATCTCGTATTTCTGCAAAATCAATGAGCGAAGCACTAAAGTCTGATTGCACATTTGGTCAGACTCGAGAAGTGATGGAGTGTTGTTATTTTAGTTCGAAGGTGCAGAAACAGAACAGAACAAAAAGCGTCTGAGCACTCAAGGATTAATCAAAGCACAACTCTGAGTAAGCTAACAATTAGGGAAAATGTTCAACAGTCAATTTTTGGTTAATTAAAATACCAGTGGAAATACACTATTAAAGAGCCTATTCTGCACAAAATTTTGATCCATGTTATGATATTGTATCTTCATCAGAAACATGCTGTACCTGGAGCTGTGTTTTGTTTCATTCACACATTTAAAGGTGCACTGTGTAACCTTTCTGGTGGAGGGTCTTTACAGGTCAGATCTGTGGAGAGGCGACCCCGCTCACAGTCAGAATGTCTGTTTTTCTAGGTATTTTTGAGCTATAAAACCACCTGTAATTGAATAAATGTAAAGTAGAGCTGTTTAATGTCATACTGTGGAACATTCCAGGCAGAGCAATGACGTATCCATAGAAACAAGCAGGTGACAGACCCTCAAAAAAAGTTACATAGTGCCCCTTTAACACACACATCCTGCATATTTATCTCTCAAACTGAAAACACTTCATTCCAACTTGTGATGCCATTAAGTGGTAATACAGGAAGCGCTTCACTGTGTTTTTCTAGTTTATACTCCTTTATATACAGCCCTGGAATTGCACAAACACTTGACACCGCAGCTGTTGTTTTAGCCTTGTGGAACTTTCTTCGCTTCTCAGTGCAGCAGAAGATTACAGATTGCAATCTCAACTGAACCAAGATTAAAGGGAAAAACATTTTTAAAAGGGAACAACTTAAGGTTATTGTAGTGTATTGAAGAGTAAAGCAGATCAGTTGAGGCTAAAAGCAGCCGTTAACCTTAAAATAACATCACAAGGTGGAACAGAACGTTTTGAGCTTTGGAGATGTAGACAGACTAATAATAAAGGGTTACTCAACCATGTGGGAATGAAAAACACAACTTAAAGTATGTTTATGAAGAGGTAACGACATTCTAAAAGCAATTTCAGCTTTGCGTAATATATGCCCTTTACATTTTGATGGATGTGGTGTGGAGTTGAGTGTTTCAGACATCTGCTGGAGCAAAAGACAAAGCTGTTCTTTCATTAAGGCTCTGATTGGACTTGCGCCCGAACCAAAATAAAGCATAAATCTTGTGAAAGCGTCGACGCGGAGACGGAGAGATGGTTTCACAGTTTGTCCTTTTTATCTGTGTGTCTGATAAGGTTTGTCTCTGCTCCAATAAAAGCTCTCGGTTACAGCCAGCCCGGTGAATCAGTCTTATTAAAGTCACTAATGAGTCTGTGCAGTCAGCGGGTCCTCGGAGACTGCTTCTGTCCCACTCTTCACTATAGTAAACAAATAGAGGACTGCACTAAGTCATATCTACAACAAATAACATTTAAAGAGATACAAAGGATGTTTCTCTGCGTGATTTGAGAGTTTAGATTAGAAGATTATAACATGTAATTAAAGGGTCTATTTCTGATCTATGTTGTAATGTTGTTTCCTCATCACAAACAGACCTGGAGTTGTGTTTTGTTTCATTCACACATGTTTAACACACATAAAATTACAGTGACTCTCACCTTTTGAAAATTAAACTCCTAAACAATGCTAATAACACCTTGCATGCTAACAGCACACTTCCTAGTTTATATGAAAAAAAAAAAAAAAAAAAAAAAATATATATATATATATATATATATATATATATATATATATATATATATATATATATATATATATATATATATATACACACATATATATAATAGATGTTGACAGCACACGCTACAATATTTTTTTTTTTTTTTTTTTTATTTAACCTTTATTTAACCAGGAAAAAGTCTCATTGAGATTAAAAATCTCTTTTTCAAGAGCGTCCTGGCCAAGAGGCCACAAAATTACAGTTACAAAACAGATAAAAACATACATACAATACATTCAGTATGACAGAACAATCAACACAATTCAAAGATAGTTAAAACAATTACACCCAAAGGAGGAGACCAGCTCCTTTAACTTCAAGTCATTTTGTAAAAAAATTCCATGCCGAAGGAGCATAAAACTGAAAAGCTTTCTAACCAAACTCAGGCTTTACTCTGGGAACTGACAACAAGAGCAAGTCCTGTGAGCGCAGGCTGTAGGCCCCAGAACTTTTTAGAACTACATGCTTTTGCAGGTAAGACGGGAGCAGACCAAGAATACATTTATAAACCAACAGATACAAGTGCTTGAGCCTCCGTGTGGTTAGGGAAGTCCAGCCCACACGTGCGTACAGCACACAGTGGTGTGTGAGCGCTCTGAGAACAGTGATAAACCTCAGGGCTCCATGGTAAGGTGTGTCCAGAGCTCGCAGACTCTGTGCAGAAGCATTCATATAAACCACCTCACCAAAGTCCAACACCGACATAAATGTAGCTTCTACAAGCCTTTTCCTAGCCTCAAAAGAAAGACAGGGCCTAATCCTAAAAAAGAAGCCTAATTTCACTTTCAGTTTTTGAGTTAATTGCTGTAGGTGAAACGCGAATGAAAGTGAGCTATCAATCCAAAGACCTAGATACTTGTACTGGTCCACTTTCTCAATTTGAGCACCTTGTAAAGTAGAGATTTGAGGAAGATCTGAGGGGAGTGTTTTGACATTTGAAAATAGCACTGATTTTGTTTTGTCAGTGTTTAAAGTAAGCTTTAAGTCTTGGAATTCCAATATAGTGTCTGTACTGGGGCAAAACTGATTTTATTTAGATCACCACGTTACCTTTTAATGTTTTATGTTTTTGACGCTCCCTTTGCTCCCCGCTCTAAGTCACTCCCCCTTCAGAGTGCTATGACAACACAACCAGCGCTAATGAAACTACTGCACGTCGCATCAGGTTTGTGAAGCTGTAATGTTCTGTTTTGTATCTGGCATTTAAGTATTTATAGAAATTGTCGTGTGGGAGCGTGGGTGACATACATAGCTTATGGGTGGAACCTTGTACCCGGGAGAGATCACTAAAACTCAAACAAGCATGGATGACATCTAAAACCTTTTTTTGAAGAGGGAACAATGTTATAACATGGTAGAAAGGTCCATAAAGTCGATTTTGCATTTTGCATTTTAAAGGTCCTATATTAAAACTCTTGTGAGCTTTAAGCCATGCAGCCCCATCAAAAACAGACCTGGAGTTGAGTTTTGTTTCATTCACCCGTGTTTGAGTAATCCTGGTAGTAGTCTGTCTACATTTTCAAAGCTCAAAATGCTCTGTTCCACCTTGTGATGTCATGAAGCGGTAGTTTTGTAAATAACAACTACATTTTACCTTTAGTGCAGTAGAGATTGGCCATTCCAGGTCTGAAATCATCCAAATGATTTTAGTGAAGGTGTGTGAAGTTTAACATCACAAGAAGAGAAGAACTCAGCCTAAATCTGCAGGGTTTGTGTGTTAAACATGTGTGAATGAAACAAAACACAACTCCAGGTGTGTTTGTGATGAGGAAACAATAATGTATAAATATGGGCTCTTTAAGTTGCACAGTGATAAAACAGCTTAAGCGTTTTACATGTGGCACTGCGTCTGATCCAGTGTGTGATGGATGTTTGTGCTCTAATGTAAATGAACGGATGCGCCTCAGTCTTGTTGGCTCGTCAGGATGATGTATCGCCATGGTAACGCCACACAAATGTACTTTTTACTTCTCATTGTTTCAACACCTCTGCTAATCTAACAGCTAATGGATCAGTTAGCACCAGTGAAGCAGTTTGTATGTTTGATTTTTATGCTCGAATCAGCTCCAGATCTGGGAAATATTAAAAGTTTGACTGTTTACGCATTAATTTTTGACATTTAAAAATCACATGACATTTACAAATTATTTTAAGTGGACCTATTCTGCAAAATCGACTTTTCAGAGCTTTTACCCATCTTGTAATTGTTTCCATTCTCATTTATTCTCTCCAAGTTTCTATTTAGTGTGATTCAGTTAGTAACTTTAAAGAAATTGTACTTTTCAGTGTACTTTTCTATCACTATACTTTTACTCCTACTTGAGTAATATTTTGTACTCTTTCTTGTCTTATTTTTGAATCCATCCTTTGAAAAGACCAGATTTTGTGAATTATTTAATGTTTTGTCTTTAAATCACATTAACTTGAAATTATACTAGTTTCCTTAAATACTTTTTAAATCTTACTTGAGTCATTTCTACTTTGTACTTCTACTTGAGTAATATTATTTTGAAGTAACTTTACTGTTACTTGAGTACACCTTTTGGTTACTCTCCCACCTTTGCTTTATATTCTTGTATTCTTCTTGTATATGTTCTCTCACTGGTACACGCCCTCTGCTCTGTACATACTTTTAAACATATTTGGCATCTTAAAAACAGTTAGTTTTTGAATAATTATTACCTCCGCCAAGGAGGTTATGTTTTCGCCTGAGTTTGTTTGTTTGTTTGTTTGTTTGTTAGTTAGCAAGATAACTCAAAAAGTTATGGACGGATCTTGATGAAATTTTCAGGAAATGTTCCGAATGGTAAATCCAACAGATGATTAAATTTTGGTGATGATCCAGAAGAAATCCTGGATTCTGGATCACTTTGAAAATTTCGTTAGCATTGCGTTAAATGGGGCTTGGCGGAGGTCTGCGCTCTCTGAGTGCTTTTCTAGTTACTGTAATGCAACACTTTATTTAGAATTTCATCATTTGAAATAGTATCTGAGATCGGAGCCTCGGTCATTTCTCTCTGTGATTAGTTTGTATTTAAATGACTTCTCATATTGTCTTCTGTTATATAATTTAATATACTAGTCCATCTCAAAAAATGTGAATATCATGAAAAAGTTCTATATTTTTTGTTACTCCTTTCAG
Source organism: Taenioides sp. WSHXM2023 (assembly GCA_029959045.1). Classification (NCBI taxonomy): domain Eukaryota; kingdom Metazoa; phylum Chordata; class Actinopteri; order Gobiiformes; family Gobiidae; genus Taenioides; species Taenioides sp. WSHXM2023. The sequence goes on along the minus strand of CM057096.1, from coordinate 5,936,234 downwards.
AAAGTCAAATCTGTACATTACATAGATTCACTAGACTTAGACAGACTTTATTGATCCACAAACGAAATTGCTTACAAATAGATTAAAGCTTTCAAGTCTTTATTTCTTGACAAATTCTGTGTCTCAGAAAATTAGAATATTACAGAATAGAATATATATATATATTATAGAAGGTCCAGAGACTGGCTGAGCCACTCCATGACCTTAATGTGCTTCTTCTTGAGCCACTCCTTCGTTGCCTTGGCTGTTTGTTTTGGGTCATTGTCGTGTTGGAAGACCCATCCACAACCCATTTTCAGTTTCCTGGCGGAGGGAAGGAGGTTGTCACTCAGGATTTTAACGGTAAATGGCTCTGTCCATCCTCCCGTTGACGCGGTGAAGTTGTCCTATGCCCTTGGCAGAAAAATACCCCAAAGCATAATGTTTCCACCTCCATGCTTGACGGTGGGATGGTGTTCTTGGGGTCATTGGCAGCATTTCGCTTCCTCCAAACACAGTGAGTTGAGTTAATGCCAAAGAGCTCGATTTTGGTCTCATCTGACCACAGCCCCTTCTCCCAGTCAGTCACTAAATCATTCAGGTGTTCATGGGCAAACTTCAGGCAGGCCTGCACGTGTGCCTTCTTAAGCAGGGGGATCTTGCGAGGACTGCAGGATTTTAATCCATTGTGGCGTGAAGTGTTACCAGTGGATGTGGTCTCAGGTGCCTTGAGATCATTGATTAGCTCCCGTGTAGTTCTAGGCTGATTTCTCACTGTTCTCATGATCATTGAAACCCCACGAGGTGAGATCTTGTGTGGAGCCCTAGACCGAGGTCGACTGATGGTCATTTTGTATTTCTTAAATTTTCGAACAACTGCACCAACAGTTGTCTCCTTAACACCAGCTTCTTGCTTATAGTTTTGTAGCCCATTCCAGCCTTGTGCCGGTCTACAATGTGTCTACTTGTATGTGTGATGTGCAGGTATCCACAGGAGGTGCCAACAGCTACATGGCCCTTTGTTGTAATGATGTTTATAGCAACGGCAGCTCCCACTGGACACCACAGTTTTCTAACGCAGAAGAAGTTTTCTAACGTTAAGTCATTTTAGATCAATATTGCGATTTAAAATGTCCAAATTCTAACATAATAATCCACGGGTGTCACAGATTATAACTATAGAGCAGACACAAGCACAGTAGGTCTGCTTTAAAACACAATTTGCCATTTTGTTGAAATAAGACCTGTCCTAATCAGGACTAATGCACCTTCTATCAGCATCAGGACTAATGCACTTTCTGTCAGAACAGTACTCATTCCTCTTATCCATGTACATGTACTTATTCAGATAAGTACATGTATTTAATGATTAATATAACCCGATATATTGTGCATTATCCACAGGAGACAGGAAATATGTTGAAAGTGCCAGCCATTTCGTGCTTAAGAGCTCTTCTAACTGTAAGAACATTGCCAGATGGCCTACAGACTTTCTTTCTTTAGTCTTTTATGGGAGATATTTGGTCTTATTTTATAGTTGTTGGGTCTGCTATGAAGAGAAACATTTGGCATCTGATCCCTGCTGCTGGTTATATATTCTTCCACTGTGCCCTTGAGCAAGCAAACTCGCCCACTTTGTGTAAACGATATGGTTGGAGAGGCTGGATCATCACTTCGTTTTTTTATATATGTATTTTTAAAAGTGACATATCAGGGCTGTGGTTTATAAAAATGGCATTTGCACATGTTTCTAAAAGTGCCTATGGTGGGTTGGACTACTTTAAAAAAAAATAATAAAATAAATAAATAATAATAATAATAAGAAGAAAACGTTTTGTTGATCATGTTTAAAGTATCAGAAAAAATGTGTTTGTGTGTAAACTGTGTCTGACTTTTGGACACATTTCTCCCTAGCGTCAATATGAAACTCTCTAAAATAGAACTCTCTACTTCCTGTAATTTTCAACATGTTTTTCAACTTTTCTTCACAAATTGCTTCTTGGTGGTGTAAAACTATAATTTATATTTAAAACAGATTAAGTAGGAATTAGAGAATCATCAAAAGCTGTCATATACACTTTAACTGAAAATGTCGATGTTCAGAAAAGGTTAAGAGACACTTTAAAGGGAAATGTGTCTATGGACTACTGAAATCTTTGTGAATGTGGAAAAAATACGAGTCTTTATATGTTTTTGATGATGGAACAAGGTTATAGATGGTAGAAAGCTAGATTTTGGCTGAAAATCGTTTAGTATAGTATAGTTTAGTAATAGTTTTTGGACATAATGTATTTAAAGAGGGGGTATTTTACTTCTATGGAGTATTAACTGCTAACACATAATATATTTAGATCACCATGGTTACCTCTTACTGTTTAGAAAATGCAAAAATTGTTTGTAAAACATGTTTAATATGTTTCAGTTTCATTTTTTGTCCCTGTAGCAGTGTCCAGAGGTCCATATCCTGAGGCTTTTTATCTGCAGTATATCCAGTGATGGGAAGAATACTGTGAAAATGTATTTAGTTACAGAATGAATACCCAAATTAAAATGTATTCTGATACATGGGCCAATCAGATTACTGCATTCTGAATTCTTAGAATACTTTTACATCAAGTTGCATTTAAATTTAAGTGTAAGAGAAGGAAAAATCACAGATGCACACATTATAAGAGCAGTATTTTCTGTTTTTCTCATTGATTCTGTACAGTTTGAAGCCTAAATTGTGTGATCAAATACCATAATTCATTCCTTTGATTTTAGAAAAGTAAATGTACTCTGAATACCACCAAATGAAAGAGTAACTGTACTGGGATACTCAAAATTAGTGTTCAATAGGGGTGGAACAAGATACAATTTCCACAAAACGAGACGAGACACGAGATTGGAACTACAAGAACGAGACAAGACGAGATTTTGACATTCTTTATAATAAATAAATTTAACAAATCAGTTCCCAATTTTGGCCTCACTATTTTTGATTTTTACTGCCATTGTAGCTCTGCTTTTTGGGACTACGGCTTCTCAAAAAATATAATTCACCAGTACACCACTACATTTTTTTATCCAATCCAAACATAAAAACATGGAAAAAAAATCTCACGAGCTCATTTTCAGCATGTGTGCACAATCTCGTGGCAATTTTGTCTCGCGAGATCTTGTGGCATGAGATCTTGTCCCATCCCCAGTTCTCAGATGACATATTCTCGGCCCACGTATTTAGAGTCTGGTGGGATCTGACCTGCAGAAGTCGGGGGCCACCATGCCGTACACGTTGATGGTGTCACACAGCTCCAGAGCGATGGTCATGGTGAACCAGCCAGTGCTCAACCACGAGTTTGAGATCCTCCTGCAGACACAGCACACACACACACACACACACACACACACCCACACACACACACACACACACACACACACAAAGAACACACGTTAGATTAAACTGGAGATGACAGGTTAAGACTGCTAAAACCAGTATCAAAACTAGATCCTCATTTGAGCAGGTATCGGTACTAAAAAAGTCACATTCAAAGGACAGAAATGAACCTTTCCTGAACAGCTTTAGAATGATCTTGCCTCAAGTGGAGAAGTTCAAGTATCTCGGGGTCTTGTTCACGAGTGAGGGGAGGATGGAGCGTGAGATTGACAGGCGGATCGGTGCAGCGTCGGCAGTGATGTGGTCACTGTATCGGACCGTTGTGGTGAAGAGGGAGCTGAGCTGAAAGGCAAAGGTCTCGATCCCGATACCGGTCAGTCTACGTTCCTCCCCTCACCTATGGTCATGAGCTTTGGGTAATGACCGAAAGGACAAGATCGCGGATACAAGTGGCCGAAATGAGTTTCCTCCGCAGAGTGGCTGGGCGCTCCCTTAGAGATAGAGTCACACGGGAGGAGCTCAGAGTAGAGCCGCTACTCGTTCACGTTGAGAGGAGCCAGCTGAGGTGGCTCGAGCATCTGTTTCAGATGACTCCTGGACGTCTCCCTCGGGAGGTGTTCCGGGCATGTCCCACCGGGAGGAGGCCCCGTGGAAGACCCAGGACACTCTGGAGGTACTATGTCTCTGGGCTGGCCTGGGAACACCTTGGGGTCCCCCTGGAGGAGCTGGAGGAAATGTCCGGGGTGAAGGAAGTCTGGGAGTCTCTGCTTAGACTGTTACCTCCGCGACCCGGCCCCGGATAAGCGGAAGAAAATGGATGGATGGATGATCTTGAGCTGTATCAAAGAGCACATAGACTAGTATACGCCCATGGACCACTGAGGGATTACACTGATGTAAAACCATATGGGAATATAAAAGAAAGTACTGTGATTTAATGCTGAAAATCACATTCTATTGTCTAAAGAAAGAGTGTTTTTAGTTATAATTGTTCTATCAAAATCAGCATTGTGAGTTTAATCTGAATTTTTTCATATAAATACATAGTTTCCTAGTGCTTTTTTCTGCATTAATAGTAGTTGTTGTCTTGTGAGTGCAGTTTGGGTCAGATGCATAGAAATACATCTTTTCAGCTTTGAGAGCTTTTGCCACGCCCCTTTTCAGTCGACCAGCTCTAACTTACACAATAGTTATGATTCAATTAATAACAATAAATGAAAACATCTTTATTTTGTGAAACGAATATTAAAACTGTCAGAAAAATGTCTTCCTTACGCATAAATTGTCTGGAGTTTTCAGTGGATGGAGTTTTCAGTGCTGATGACATAGAATAGTAGCGGTAGAGGTATTTATTTTTAGAACTCATTGCTACTTCCTGTATTTTTGTACTTTTCTTTTTAACATTTCTTCACAAACTGCGACTTTAACTGATGTAAAACTGAGTCAGAATAAAAAACATAGAAAAGCCATCTGCTCTTTAAAGCACGTGTGACGGATTTCTCTAATTTTTACTTAATTTTTTGGGAACTATTGTAGATATAAATGAGTTTTACACAAATCAAGAAGTAATTTGCGAAGGAAAGCTTAAAAATATGTTGAAAATTACAGTACAAACATATGATGACCACAATAGGGAGAATTCTGTCCAAAAGTTCTGCACAATTTTCAAACAAACACATTTTTTTTGATACTTTAAACATGAATCCAACAAAATAAAGGTGTTTTCTTCCATTTGTATTTGTCAGATCATAATTTCTGTGTACTTTACAGGAGTTTTGCTCAGTAACAGTTATGAAATTCCCTATAATGTCGCGATTTTAAACCAGGAAGTCAAACTTTAACTAAAAAGTCAATTTTTTGGTGGAGGGTCCGTCAAATGCTTTTCCTCATGGAGATGTTATTGCTTTGTCTGGAATGTTTCACAGAATGGCATTAAACCTTTCTATCTCCATGGAGACCAAACCAGACCAAGTTACAGGTCAGATCTGTAGAGAGGCGACCCCGCCACAGTTTTTTTTTTGTTATTTTTGAGCTAAACCCTCTGTAATTAAATAAATGTAAGGTAGAGCTGTTTAATGTCATACTGTGGAACATTCCAGGCAAACCAATGACATCTCCATAGTAACAACGAGGCGAAGGACCAACCCAAAAGTTACACAGTGCACTTTTAAAGATTTGACATGTGTTTTAGTCAGATGAGTAGTCCAGCCTGTCAGACTCTTTACTCTCTTTTAAACAGCCCCAGTATTACAGCTCAGTTTTATCGATCTATCTGGATTCCGGGTCGATTTTTCCCGACAATTATTCCGTCTCTGCCGACTGCCTCATTAAAGTCCACATCCGAGTGGAGCATCGACTCGTACAAATGAGCTCTGTCAAATAATCAAAGCTTTAATCAGAAGAGCAGCATGTGCAGAGTCAGCTGCTATCGCTAACATCCTACATCATAGAGCAGCTGGAGGCTCATGGCTGTCGTCACGGAGATGGTAAAACATTGTGGCATTGTGGGTAATCATACAAATATAAAGTGCATATATGTGTGTACTGTGGATTTGAACAATGAGACAGAAAGTACAAGAAACACACACGTTCTCTAACATTGTCCATGGTGAAAAGTGAAATTTATAACTATTACTACTACTACTACTACTACTACTGCTACTACTACTACTACTACTACTACTACTACTACTACTTATGCTGCTGCTGCTACACCTACTGCTGCTACTACTACTACTACAGTGGTAGTATTACAGAGGTCATGCAGATGACAGCGGTGAGTTGTGTGTGAAGAACAGACTCATGAAGTCTGTTCTTTCTGTTCTTCATAAACATGGCGAGTGTCAGTGTCAGTGAAGAGCTTCTTGTGTAAAAGCTCCAAACACACGTCCAGTGTGAAGAAAAGATCTGCTCTGTTTGTGTTTGTTTGGACCTCCATCAGCTGTGGAGCTTTTCTCATTCATGGGGCAATTAAATTAATACTTGACATAATAATAACAAATACATAAATACAAATAAAATACAAACAACAGACAAACACACAGTGGGTTTAGTTCACCTTGATGCTATTTCAAGAGTAAAACAGAGGCCACATTACTCATTGCAATTACAAAATGATAAATTGGAGGTTTCTTTTATTTCGGGGCACTACTGTTGTGCGATGCCTTTTCAGAAGTACTTTAAATTGACGTTTAGTATTTGCAGTAATAATATAATTTGGCTGATTACTCCAAGCAGACACTGATGTGTAGTTTGCAGTGCGTTTTCCATGTTTGTTTTCACTTTGGGTCGTTTGAATGTGCCCCCTGTGGCATGTCTGATTTCAAAATGGTGCCCATCAGACCTAAAGCATTTTTATGTAATTTAGTTACTACAATATTCCTTGTCAAATTAAGCAAAGAAGCTTTAAATCTTTTACCTTTAACCAAGACAACACAGAATTCAGTTTATTTGTTTTGTATGTACATCAAAATACACATCAAACTGCCTTATTTTTGACCATTTGTAGTTTGTTTATATTTGAAACAGCAGCACATGAAAGTACAAGTTTTTGCAACATCTGTGACCATGTTCAGAGATCACAAATGGGAACATCTTCTAACCATTGTGAGCCTCCTGCCCCTCCTACCACCACAGCTCTCCTGTGTTCAGACCAGGACTGTCCTTCATCAGTCTCTGCTCAAGAACCTTGGCCTCTTGGAGCAGCTCCACATTTCTGTCTCTCACAGTGAGGCTTCACTTGGGCTCATCCAGCAGCACAAATGTGAATCCAAACACAATATGTTTTGTCTGCTCAATATTTGGAGAAAATTTGTTGTTTAGAACCCACTCATGTACACGTTTGAATTGTTCCATTAAGACATTTTGAAGTTCTGCAGTTGTACTCTGTGATGAATGAATGATTGAGTGAGCGATCTGCATACATTGTGATTTTAGGGTTTTGTAACGCTAATGGGAAGTCATTTGTAACGGGTCTCCAACCTGTAGTTCTCCACCCCCTTCCAAGTAGCTCACCAAAGGATTCCTGAATTACACGTATTGGGCTGAATAAGTAAAATTTGACTGATTAAATGCCTCTTACCATTGCGCATGTATCATTTTGAAGCCTAACCTTGTACACTACTAAATGCATAATGGTTTATGTTTTATAGGCATCTAACTGGACTTCATCTAAGGCTGTGGCTCTTACAGTTACTCAGTTTCTTGTGACCACTAAAATGAGTAGCTCTCGCATTTTGTTTTTGTAAAGGTAGCTCACTGTAAGAAAAAAGCTGGAGACCCCTGGTACCACGGCTCACACCCATTTCATCTGAATCGCTCCCATTTAAGAAGACAGTTTGTCTCTAGTTTTCTAAATAACTCTGAAGCCAATGTGACATGCTGGACTGAACCCAAAACATTACATTTTTTTCAACAAAAGGTTGTGTTCAACAAGATCAAAGCTGAATAAAAATCTAATCAAACTGCATCTGCCAATCTCTTATTATCTAATGCTGTGAGCCAATCACAGCCATCTGAGCCATAGTAGAGGTCAAATGGCCTACTCTGTAAACATGCTGCAAGTGAGTATTTAAAGTATTTTCTGACAAATGTTTCTGAATTCGTCCAAAGACTATTCTCTCCATAATACCACTAAATACCGCTTAATAACAAATATAAAAGACCACAACTCTGCTGAATATTTAGTGTGTACCTGACAAATAAAATAAGAAAAAAGTTAACAGTAGTAAACTGGTAAACAGTTAAACCACAGGGACCCTGCAGATTACACACACATTCATCACTGATACAGACTTTGGAGGCCTTCCAGCAAGAAGAATTCTTATGATTTTTGTGAGTTCACAAACTCTTGAGAATCTTGTTCTGCTGCAGCTGAAGTGTTTACATGTGATAGGTCCCACCAGAGGTGAAAGACTGTCCAATCGCAGAGCAGCACTGTGGTTTAGGTGGAACAACCAAAACAAACATGGCCACACCAGCAAACATACTTCAGCCTATTTTAGCAGAAATACAGACTATTCAGTTTGTGAAAAATCTACAAAGGGAAGCGCTTTGTGCATTTGTGGACAGGGAAGATGTCTGGGCTTTTCTGGATGTAAGAATAATTTGTTTTTTTCAGAATGTTCTGCTGTTTCGACCAATTAGCTTTCAGCAAGAGCCATTCAGATGTGTGTAGAAGTCAGTTCAGAGGGTTACACATGAGTGTGGTGAGAGCCAGGTCAGACTTTGGATCAGAGACAGTTGAACTGAACCTTTCCCTCCTTAAATCTCATGATTCTGAGTCCATGTGTGGAGGAGATGAATTGTTGTGAGGCGAGTTGAAGTGTCCTTTCTCTTCCCCTCTGCACAAGCTCCGCACAGTCGCAGCAACAACAGAGGTTAATTGGAGCTAAAGAAACAGCTCCATGGACAAAAATGAGTCTAAAAAAACAAAGCAACACACGTGTCTGTTGTGATGCCCATAGTTCTGCCTCTGAGCCACTCGTTCGGAATGTGGACGGGCAGTTTTCCTATAAAATGATGTCGGTGCAGAGCCTCTACTACTACAACTACTACAACTACTACAACTACTACAACTACTACAACTACTACAGTACTTCTCATAATAATTGAATATTCTGAACATACAGTAGAAGGAGCATTAATGGAAGCATGTTGAATATACCAATTTTCAGTTAAAGCTAACTAGCTATCTTAAAGTGATTTTCTGAAAATGAGCACCTTTAGTAGATTATCATAAAAGTAGGCCTGGCACTTTATGACAAAATCAAATCTTCTTTTAATTTGAATGTTGCACTTTGTTATTTGACCTCATATATGTCAACAAATACTGCGATTAGTTAGAAATATACTTGAAACTTTGCCATTCAGTCTGCAGATCAGTGCGACCCTCTTATTAATCCAGCTTGATTGCTCTTGGCTGTGATGTCTCCAGCTCATTTGGATCTTGTTTGGAGAAATGGGAGGATTTTGGAGCTGTCAAAGAAGACGAGCCCAAAATAGCCCCATGTGAAATGACGTGTCAGAGCGATGGAGACAGAGGCCTGGGTTAGGACAGCTCCAGCAGTCACGCAGCTCTATGTCCTTATGGGAGTTTAATACAGAAAAGCATCAGGAAGTGTGTGGTTGGCATGACTATTGTGAGAGATAGAGTGAAGAACAGCCACGACTTTTTACATTTGTTTTTTAAAACTGTATATTCATTGTTGTTCTCGTTCTAGTTCTAGATGTTATTGCTTTGTCTGGAATGTTTCACAGTATGGCATTAAACCTTTCTATCTTCATGGAGACCAAACCAGACCAAGTTACAGGTCAGATCTGTGGAGAGGCGACCCCGCTCACAGTCAGAACGCCTGTTTTTCTATGTATTTTGGAGCTATAAAGCCACTTGTGATTGAATAAATGTAAATTAGAGCTGTTTAATGTCACACTGTGGAACATTCCAGGCAGAGCAATGACATCTCCATGGAGAAAAGCATTTGACAGACCCTCCACCAGAAAAGTTACACAATGCACCTTTAAGTGTCTTTCTGGGCACTCAGGGACACTGTACTAGAACAACACTGAATATGCAGTTTTAAAAAACAAATGTAAAAAGACGTGGCTGCTCTTCGATGTATTTCTCTCCACTCCACAAACAAAACAACAAACGAGCAGGTGACGAACCCCCAACCAAAAAGTTACGTAGTGCACCTTTAAAGAAAATGCATTATCATTTATTATTATTAGCATAACCTTATTCTGCTGCTAATTAGACATTTCCTAACACTGATACACTGATACACAAACACCACATTCATACTAAGCAACGCAAGTCCAGTCCAAGTGGGTCTCGAACTGCCAACCTTACTATCATTGTGTCCTTGGGCAAGACACGTCGACTGCCTCAAAGGTTGCTCAGTTCCAACCAAATAAACCAATTATAAAAACTGTGACAGTGAGTTTGGCCTGTGGATGAGATAAAAAGAGCTTTAACAGACTTTGACTAAATGAACTTATGTAATAGTGTGAAAATACGGCGTTGTAAATGACTTCAGTAAACTGCAGTAAAGTGTTTGTTCAGACACATGCTCTACTCCTCCTCTGTTCCTCTGCTTCTCTTCATCACTCTGTTCTTCATACACTATTTAAGAGTGTGTGACGCATCCTGCTGTGTTCAACATGACCCCACAACCTTTATGATAATGTGCTGACAGCCTGCATCAGAGAGAGAGAGGAGAGAATAGAGGAGAGGAGAGAGGAGAGAGGAGAGAGGAGAGGAGGAGAGGAGAGAGCGGAGAGAGGAGAGGAGAGGAGAGGAGAGAGGAGAGAGGAGAGAGGAGAGGAGGAGAGGAGAGAGCGGAGAGAGGAGAGGAGAGGAGAGGAGAGAGGAGAGGAGAGAGCGGAGAGAGGAGAGGAGAGGAGAGAGGGTAGAGGAGAGAGGAGAGGAAAGAGGGGAGAGGAGAGAGGAGAGGAGAGAGGAGAGAGAGGAGAGGAGAGGAAAGAGGAGAGGAGAGAGAGAGGTGAGGAAAGGGGAGAGGAGAGGAGAGAGGAGAGGAGAGAGCAGAGAGAGGAGAGGAGAGAGGAGAGGAGAGAAGAGGAGAGAGGAGGAGAGGAGGGAGAGAGGAGGAGAGGAGGGAGAGAGGAGAGAGGAGAGGAGAGAGGAGAGGAGAGGGGAGAGAGGAGAGAGGAGAGGAGAGAGGAGGAGAGGAGGGAGAGAGGAGAGGAGAGGAGAGAGAGGAGAGGAGAGAAGAGGAGAGAGGAGGAGAGGAGGGAGAGAGGAGGAGAGGAGGGAGAGAGGAGAGAGGAGAGGAGAGAGGAGAGAGGAGAGAGGAGAGAGGAGAGAGGAGAGGAGAGAGGAGGAGAGGAGGGAGAGAGGAGAGGAGAGGAGAGAGAGGAGAGGAGAGGAAAGAGGGGAGAGGAGAGGAGAGAGGAGGAGAGGAGAGAGCGGAGAGAGGAGAGGAGGAGAGGAGAGAGCGGAGAGAGGAGAGGAGGGAGAGGAGGGAGAGGAGAGGAAAGAGGAGAGAGGAGAGAGGAGAGGAGAGAGGAGAGAGGAGAGGAGAGGAGAGGAGGGAGAGAGGAGAGAGGAGAGGAGAGAGGAGAGAGGAGAGGAGAGGAGAGGAAAGAGAGGAGAGGACAGAGGAGAGGAGAGAGGAGAGGAGGGAGAGGAGGGAGAGGAGAGGAGAGGAGAGGAGAGAGGAGAGGAGGGAGAGAGGTGAGGAAAGGGGAGAGGAGAGGAGAGAGAGAGGAAAGGAGAGAGGGGAGAGCAGAGGAGAGAGGAAAGAGGAGAGGAGGGAGAGAGGTGAGGAAAGGGGAGAGGAGAGGAGAGAGAGAGGAAAGGAGAGAGGGGAGAGCAGAGGAGAGAGGAGAGAGGAGGGAGAGGAGAGGAGGGAGAGAGGAGAGAGAGAGGAGAGGAGAGAGGAGAGAGGAGGGAGAGGAGAGGAGGGAGAGAGGAGAGAGAGAGGAGAGGAGAGAGGAGAAAGAGAGGAGAGAGAGAGGAAAGGAGAGAGGGGAGAGCAGAGGAGAGGAGGGAGAGAGGAGAGGAAAGAGGGGAGAGGAGAGAGAGGAGAGAGAGAGGAGAGGAAAGAGGAGAGAGAAGAGGAAAGAGGGGAGAGAGAGGAGAGGAGGGAGAGAGGAGAGGAAAGAGGGGAGAGCAGAGGAGAGAAGAGGAAGGAGGAGAGGAGAGAGAGAGAGAGAGAGAGAGAGAGGAGGGGAGGGAGGAGAGAGCAGAGAAGAGGAGAGAAGAGGAAGGAGGGGAGGAGAGACAGAGAGAGAGAGGAGGGGAGGGAGGAGAGAGCAGAGAAGAGGAGAGGAGAGGTGGGAGGAGAGGAGAGGAGAGGAGGGAGGAGAGGGGAGAGGAGAGATAGGAGAGAACGAGGAAAGAGCAGAGGAGAGAGCAGAGGAGAGAAGAAAAGAGAAAGCAGAGGAGAGAGCAGAGGAGAGGAGAGAGGACGACTACAACATGCTCTGCACGTGAAGAGAATTTACCAGTCCAAACTCCTGTCTCCACACATAAACGTCTCACTTTAAAGGGGCAGTGTGGAACATTTTTATTTGAAAGTCCTGTTTATGCGCCCGTGTAATCAGGACGAAGGTAGAAGAGGAAAGTAGGCCACCATGTTGGGTCTGTGGCATTTCTAAACCCCCACACAAACATTATGAAAATATTACGCTAGAGAATTTCCAACCAGGCTGAAACTCACAGCGCAGTTAGACACTTTTAGAATATGAAAACTAAAGCATCTCTCAACAGAATGTTTTAAGCCCACATCCAAACTCAGCCACCACATCTTCACTTTTAACTCTCCTCCCTCTCTTCCCCTCCTCCTCCTATCCCCTTCTCACCACTTTTCACAAACAGCTGCCCTCCCTGCGCTCCTCAAACTGTTACAAATGCTAAACAGGGATTTTCATTTCAGCTATTTCGCCCACTGACAGAAATCGAACTTCACAGAGTCGGAGAAAAACATTGAAAATACCTCTCCGCTCCAACAGAAAGCAGAACAGGTAAAAGGCCCTGGACTCCACCTGTCACTGATCAGTCCGAGCCAGCGTAGATAACCTCCCTTTGTTTGTGTCAGCTCGCGTTTCATCGACTCCGCCTTGGTTTTCCCATCGCAGTTCGTCCAACCTCGTCTTCTGCTGTAGTGCGTGGGGTGAGGCCTAAACAAGCTCAAAGTGAAAGACGCTAAAAAAAAAACTGGTGCTGTCTGAGATAAGGACGATAAAAGCAGATAAAGTGCGTACGACAGGTTCTGATGATTCTCTAATTTGGACTTAATCTGGCGGGATAATAGCTGTTGTAAATATAAATGGCGGTTTTACATCAATCGAGAAGCAATTTGCGAAGAAAAGTTTGTTGAAAATTACAGGAAGTCAAGAGTTCTATTTTATTTCTTCTTCAACTAACGCTCGGAGTGATCACAGACTTCAGAAAATGTCTTTTTAAAATATTATTTGAGTATATCTTAAAACATTTTTGGCAGTGTTTGCGAATGTGTCCCCATGGTAACATTTCGCCATCTTTTTTGATCTTTTGCACTGTCAGTTTGCAATGTTGTTCTGATGCTTCTGTATATACTAAACTATTTTTATCTTTTTAATATATATCTTACATTTTTTTGCATGCCCTTACTTTATTACCTCCGCCAAGGAGGTTATGTTTTCGTCTGGGTTTGTCTGTTTGTCTGTTTGTGTGTTTGTTTGTGTGTTTTTGTGTTAGTTAGTTTCCAAAATAACTCAAAAAGTTATGAACGGATCTTCATGAAATTTTCAGGAAATGTTCCAAATGGTAAATCCAACAGATGATTACATTTTGGTGATGATCCAGAAGACATCCTGGATTCTGGATCACTTTGAAAATTTCGTTAGCTGCTGGGCGGACGTCTGCGCTGAGTGCTTTTCCAGTGTTATCCTGCCATCTACTGGCGTTAAATGGGGCTTGGCGGAGGTCTGCGCTCTCTGAGTGCTTTTCTAGTTTTTAAATAGTGATATCTCTACTTTATATTATTATTATTACTATTCAGTGTTCTATGTTGCACCTCATCACCAAAGCAAGTTCCTCGTTTGTGAATTGTGTTCACTGACAATGGCAATAAAAGTTTTCTGATTCTGATTCTGATACAACTACATGTAGAACACCCCCAACGTGACGTCACTGCAAAGTACTAGTACTACTTTCTGTTCTACTACTAATACTACTACTATACCTCTCATAATAATACAAGATTTTGAAACCGCAAAAGTATCAAAAGTACTATTAACATTACTAGTACTGCACCTACTACTTCCACTTCCTGATCCTACTACTAATACTACTACTATACCTCTCATAATAATATATTTCAAATCCGCAAAGTATGCAAAGTATCAATAGTACAATTAGCATTACTAGTACTACATCTACTACTTACACTTCCTGTTCTACTACTAATACTACTGCAATACCAACTCATAATAATACGTTTTGAAACTGCAAAAGTATCAATAGTACAATTAGCATTACTAGTACTACATCTACTACTTACACTTCCTGATCCTACTACTAATATTTCTGCTTTACCTCTCATAATAATACAAGATTTTGAAACTGCAAAAGTATCAAAAGTACTATTAGCATTACTAGTACTACAGCTACTACTTCCACTTCCTGTTCCTACTACTAATACTACTATTATAGCTCTCATAATAATACAACATTTCAAAACCTGTAGTTTAACCTTGCAGTAACTTTTTAACACTTTAAGTCGATACCGTGGGTCTCTCTTGCGTCTTCAGTGATTGATTGGCTGGCTGTTGTCCAACGATTACCGTGGCAACACAAACCTTACATTTTTCTGGGATCTGTTCCAGCGCTTTCTGACCTTAACTGAGGGCAATGTCAAAGTCTAATTATTAGCTTGAAAAATGTAAGCATACATATTAAATATTATCTTAATAGTCCTCTCTTATCTCAGGCAATTAAAGTTGAAGAGACTTAACACAAAATGGGATCTTAAGTTTGCCAGTAGTAATAGTCATGATAAGAAGAGGCCTGCATTTAAATGTCCTATTGTACCATATGGGCACTTATAATGGTGTACGTTTTAATGGTCATGGACACAGCTAAAGGCATTTCTGTCCATCACATGAAATTATAGAGAGACGAACTGGAGGATTAATAATTATTCCTACATGAATTTAGTAAAAGTCTAACCAATGACATGCTGAAACTTAAAGAGGGATATTACGCAAAATCGACTTTTGGAGCTTTCTACCATGTTGTAATGGTGTTCCCTCGACAAAACACGCCTGAAGTGATTTTATATGACATCCATGCATGTTTAAGTAATCTAGCGATCTCTTCTGCGCACTATTTAAACCCTCATTACGTTTAGCTGTATGATTTTATCCATAGCTCAGTGCAGATTTCTACATCATTCATGCGTAAATATACAAAAGCACCAAAAGCAACATGCAACTTCACAAACCTGATGCAATGTGCAGTAGTTTCATTAGCGGGATGCATGCTGATTGTGTTGTTATAGCGCTCTGAAGGGGGAGAGACTTAGCGCGGAGAACAAAGGGAGGGGGGACTCAGAGCGTCAAAAAACAAAAGTGAAACATTGAAAACATGTTTATACGTTGTTTTCAGTGAATACAGCATTTTCAAAACAAGGTGACGTGATGAGCTAAATGTTATGTGTTAGCAGTTAATACCCCGCAGAAGTAAAATACCCCCTCTTTAAAGGCGCACTATGTAACTTTTCAGATAGAGGGTCTGTGCCACGCTTGCCCTATGGACTGCCCTAACATCTCCATGGAAACAAGCAGGTGGTGGACCCTCTGCTTGTCTCTTTGGTGACGTTATTGCTTTACTTGGAATGTTCCACAGTAATAGCATGACACTTCTCCAACTAGACATCCAGGTGACGTCACAGGGCCAAGGTACAGGTAAGATCTGTGGAAAGGCGACCATAAAAATGCATGCATTGTGTATATGGTGGTTTAATAGCATTTTATACTGGCCGTTTTTGGTAATTTTAGTGCAAACTTTTGGTACATTTGCAGCTTTCCGGTCAAAAATGTATAAAAATGGGTGTGTCCTGTTCCACTGGCCACTGAAATTTGAAGTAGTTGGTGACATCACACAGGACTGCCCTGATTACAGCCAGATGTTTCGGATTACAAACACCAGCAGCTCTGTTTGAAATGTGGTTGTGGGCGGAGTTTAGGTGTTTAGTCCAACTTATAAACAATATATTTTAGGGCAATAAAAACACCTGTAACTGAATAAATCCATGATAAATAACTTTAATGCCATATGGAACATTCAGTGGAAAGTTACACAGTGCAGCTTTAATAAAACTAAATGAAAAGACTCATTATTGGTGATCATAAGAGTGAGTTGAATGCAGCTGCTTGTGGCCCTCCAGCTCCAGTCGGTGTGTGACAGTGATGAATGCTGCGGACCTGCCCCTATGTCTGCAAACCATTTATTATGAAGACTGGACCAACGCAACACGATAGTCCCAATCCTGCTATCTCCACCACAACACACACACACACACACACACACACATTCATCCAAAGTGCAGAGACACAAGTTCTGATAGACCTGCTCTCCCACTTGGATGGTTATTTTTCACAACTAGTAGCACCTCTAACTGTCACAGGAGTGGAAACCGTTTGTGCTCACGGCCCCTTAAAGCAGACATATTGTGCTATAGTTATAATCTATGACACCCGTGGATCATCATGTTATATAATCGGCACATTTTAAATCACAATATTGATCTAAAATGACTTAAAAGAAACAAAAGTGCGGACATCTGTGTAAGAAAACCATGGGGCCAAATGGGAGCTGTTGTTGCTGAAACATCTTTGTAGACTTAGGCTGCGTCCCATTCCTCTGTCTTACCCCTTCCCCTTCCCCTTCTCCTTTATCTACGTCTTTGTCTTGCCCCTCAATACCGAGCTGTGAGGGCTCGGGGTATGAATGTTCCCCTAAGAAATGGGACTCCACTCGATTACCGTTTGCTTCTGTTAAGCAAATTGACTTCACAGTGATTTCACCTAAAAAGTGCCATGTTAAGGATTATCGGGTACCTCAGCTCGACAAAAAACGAGCTTGTTTATACATGAAAATTCGATGAAAACGATAACGGCTAAACAGAGCTAAAACCGCAACAACAGTTCACTAAAAGTAACGTAGAACATAAGCGTCATAATTGTAAACCTGCTAAACTGTTAATTGATATTTACAACTGCTGAAAATACTCACATTTATGAGACTCTTTGGCTGGTCGATGTGACGCTCCATCCTGATCCCAACACCTGCCTGAGTTTGTAGGCCGACCCCTTCGTTTCAAGTCTAGTCGAGAGCTTACTTCGTTTCAAGCGGTATGTGGCCCTGGGTCGTGGCCTTAGCCCTTGATCAAAATTAGAATTGAGACACCCCTCCCCTCACATGAACGCGCAAAACCAAGGGGTAGGGGTAAGACGAAGGAGTAAGACAGAGGAATGGGACGCAGCCTTAGTCCTAACCACTAAGTCTACAACTGACATAAAGCTTTTGTCACTTATAGACTTAAGCACACCACGCACTGCAGGATTTTTGAGTCTTCAATGATATGGAAAAAAAAAATCACCCACCCTTCATATTGATCAATCTCGATTTGATTTCTTTCCCCCTATCTTATTGAAAACATCGACAGTGGGCTTTAGGCATAAACAGCGGGGTGTTAGGACAATTACAGTTTTTAATTTGACTGTTAAATACAGTGAAATCCACATTCAAAGTCTGGAATGAGTTTATACAATATATTAAGCCTGAAAGCATGTGTGCATTACCGCTAGCAGCAGAAACTCGTGGAATGTACTTGGTCTTAATGAGGTTTCAAGTTTCACTTATAAACAGCGAGAAAATAGACGTTTACTTTCCGTAACTCAGATTAGAAAGATGAGACACACCAGAGGACAGAAAAAAGAGAAAAGGTGAGAAGCTGTGGCTGGATCTTTTAGTCAAATCCTGTAAAACACAGGACTCGCGAAGAAACATAAAGAAACACGGTGTAACTCTGAGCTTTCTCCTAAACAATAGAGCGATCCTCTTCAGCTCCACGTGCCCTTACTTCCACACGATTGGCTGTGGACCTGTCAATCAAAATGTGTTCTCCTTATCATTGAGATCAACCCAAGTTCAGATTGCGATCTTTAGATTTTTCAATTTTTGCTACATCCCTAAAAAGAAGAAACAAGTGAGATTTTAATCTTATGATCCTCTGAGCGCAAGAGATCACACACTACAAGATAAAAGTCGTCCAAACTAGAGACATGGATGAACACTACAGTGAGTATTCATGAACCCTTTTGCTGCTTCTCGTGTTTGTATTTTGCACCTCTGTGCCCGTCTGCCCGCCCCTTACGTCCTGGTGATGTTTTGTGGTTCTGATATGACAGCGCGGTTCAGAGTCAGACTGACGCTACACACCAAAACTTTTACTCAATTAGGAGTACTCTTACACTGTTAAACACATTACTCAAGTAGGAGTATCCATTTATCCTCGCCACAAATAGAAGTGAAGATACTGCGCTCACACTCAGATCTCATAACTAACATTTACCAGAAACAGATCCATTTCAAACAGCTCTTAATACATTCGTTAAGAAGCAACGCGGCACTTCTCTCCTCGCTGCCTTGTTACAGAAATATTAATCAAACAGTAATTAGCACGGGACTTATCGGGATTTGTGTTTTTGTTTTCAAACGCAGCATTCCCCAAGCTAGCGTGTTCCTTCTCTGATCACTTTATGAAAATCCAGCGTGAAGAAAATGGGACTAGCATGTGAACAAGGCGAGGCGGCTGGGAGGACGGTGGGGGGTTTGGGGGATGTTGGTTTCTAAATACAAATTTCTGCATAAAATAAAGTGTCAGGAGAATTTCACGCACTCTTGTAATTCTGACAATTATTTTGTAAAACCCTGGTTTGGCGCACGTTCTGGCTCTTAATACAATTACAGAATGGCCTAAAATAAGAGGAACGAAGTCGTCATAAAGTAGGAATCTTTATGTTTATGTTGTTTTATTCACTTTTTGGTTACAGCATTAACTTTTTAAAGGTCCTACATTATGCAAAATGGACTCTTATGGCAAGTTAGAATGTTTTTATCTCCTCAAAAACATACCTGGAGTTGTGTTTTGTTTCATTCATTCATAGTTGAGTAACCCTTTATTATGAGTCTGTCTGCATCTCCAAAGCTCAAAATGCTCTGTTCCACCTTGTGATGTCATGAAGTGGTAGTTTTCAAGTTAACAGCTCCTTTTACCTTTAGATCAGAGATGGACAATTCCAGTTCTGATATTCAAATGATTCTAGTGAAGGTGTATGGAGTTTGAAAACACAGTGGAGCACTTCCTGTATTACTGCATGACATCACAAGGTGGAACAGTGTTTTTTGTTTGAGAGAAGAACTTGAGAGAAGCGTAAATCTGCAGGGTTTGTGTGTTAAACATGTGCGAATGAAACAAAACACAACTGCAGGTCTGTTTTCCATGAGGATATACCTGATTATAACACAGATCAGAAAAAGTCTTTAAAGACACTGTACTTTTCAGCAAAGTTTTACTCCTACTTGAGTAATATTTTTTACTGAAGTAACAGTAAAAGATGTGGTTCCTCTTCCCACTGTGATTAAGTCTAAAGTGACAAAAGCTTCATGTGACAATATGAAATGATTTAAACATTTGTGTTTCTTGCAGCTCCTTCAGGTATGATTTAGTTTGTCTCATTTTTGTGTCTGTCCTTTGAAAAAATACCAGATTTTGTGGATTATTTAAAATTTAATCCTTCAAATTACATGAACTCCAAATTATAAATCAGAAATTACGTTTTGACAGTTACTCTTTAAGTTACTGTTACTTTAGTGCTTTCTTCAAGTACATTCTTAGTCTTACTTGAGTACTTTCTACTACTTTCTACTTCTATTTGAGTATTATTATTTTGAAGTAACGCTACTCTTACATGAGTACAAATTTTGGCTACTCTACCAACTTGGGACAAAATAAGTCTACTGTGTACTGCCTGCGTCTTATTATAAAGCATTTTATACTCCGGTAATCAGGTTAGCATGCTAGTTGTTATTAGGTTTACAGTGATGGCAAAACTCAGCTCTGGTCGGGTTATTTTAAAATAATGTTAATCTTACTTAAAGGTACACTATGTAACTTTTTGGTTGAGGGTCCATCACCTGCTTGTTTCTATGGAGATGTCATTGCTTTGCCTGGAATGTTCCACAGTGTGACATTAAACAGCTCTACCTTACATTTAATCAGTTACATGTGGATTTATAGCTCAAACATACCACAAAAAACAGATATTCTGACTGTGTGTGGGGTCGCCTCTCCACAGATCTGACCTGTAACTTGGTCTGGTTTGGTCTCCATGAAGATAGAAAGGTGGAACATTCCAGACAAAGGAATAACATCTCCATGGAGAAAAGTATTTGGCAGACCCTCCACCAGAAAAGTTACATAATGCACCTTAAGCACAATTTTTGGCTATGCTCGGCTCTTAAGAGGAAAGAAGTGGTCAAAGTTTTCCATGATACTCAAGCAGGAATATTTTTGTTTTTCTTTTGTTTTTGACTGAAATTCTTACATTAGAATTGAATTGCTGCTTGCCCAAGGAGCTGCTCAGATTGACCTGACAATAGCTGCGTTTCCATCACCTTATTTTGAATGCACATTTTGAGGATTCGCACAAGTAACTGGACGAGGAAACGCTTCAGGTGGATTGTGATTTGTGCGCAGAACAGCTGAAGCGCATTTTGGAAGGTGTTGGAGATTCAGGCTAAAAACAAAAAGTGTTGGCCAACTAAAAATTGCCCAGAGTCACACACACAACTCAGATTCTGGGAAGTTTATGCTTGTCCAGTGTTGTAGACAAATTGTGGAACTTCAGTGTTGTTTTTTTTTAAAGGTCCTATATTACACAAAATTTACTCTTAAGTCATTAAAATCTTGTTTCCTCATCGAAAACAGACCTGGAGTTGTGTTTTGTTTCATAGTAACCCTTTATTATTAGTCTGTCTACATCTCCAAAGCTCAAAATGCTCTGTTTGACCTTGTGATGTCATGAAGTGGTAGTTTTCAAGTTTCAAACCGCTACCTTTTACCTTTAGTTCAGTAGAGATTGGAAATTCCAGGGTTGAAATAATCCATATGATTCCAGTGAAGGTGTGTGGAATTTAAAAAACACAGTGGAGCTCTTCCTGTAATACCGCATGACATCACAAGGTGGAACGGAATGTTTTTTCAGCCTAAATATGGCCCTTTAACTTAACAATAAAACATTTCTATAACATTATTACAGTTTTTTAGATTTTAATAGCTCAGTGGACAACCAGTTAGCAGACCCTCCACCGGAAACATCTAACACTGTCAAATAAATAGTTGAATCCTCTACAAAATCACACTTGTTTGTTTGGAGTTTAAAGTTTACAGTGATGCATTGTGGGTAGCTGACTGTGAGGGCTTAAGTGACATTGAGGAAGTCCCCTGCACCGCGACTGAAAAGTGTAATTAGCCCCAAATGAAACATCTGGGAGCCTTCATTAGCATTAGCATTAGCCTGGGACGTGCCGCTCAAGCTAAGCAGGTGAGTCAGTGAGCCGGATCACAGAATACGGGTTTAAGGTAGATCATGGTCCCATCTGCTGACGCTAGAGGAGGGCACTACGAAGTCAACTGTTCTTATTTTTGATGAACGATTAAAACAAACTAAACTAAATACAACAAAATTATTTTCAAATCTCTTGCTAAAACATATGGGTAGAGTGACATCTATCTATCGGTGATGTCTCACTGGGGGTGTTCTGCATGTACGTGTATGGCGGAATGCTCAGCGGTTATCATCGCAAACACCGTAAACGCCAGTGTTGTACCTGAACGCACTGTATTACTGCCTAATGAACTGTGAACGGGTTCATTCTGGTGTCTGTGAACGGCATATGCCATCTATTTAACTTAGTTCAACAGGGTGACAGATTTCTTTAGTGTTCCAGGCGAAAACCCGGCTAAACAAACCATAAAGAGCCCTTAGTATTTAGAGGGAAAACATTCAATCTGGCAACAACACTAGCCACCAGCGTTGCATCGCCGCATGCCTCATCGAAACAAGACAAAACAAAAAAGCAGCATGGAGGCGACTGTAGCAGGCAGGAGCAAAAGGATTCATCATATGAATATTTAAAAGAGCTCTATGACAACGTCGGTGACAAAGGGAATAACCTCACATTTATGTACAAACTTTGCCCGCTGGCTTTCAAAAAGAAAATCCACACTTCAGTCACATCTACAGCAAACTTAAAACGACACACTGAACTGAAGCACCCGGCCGTTCAAGGTATATGAAAGCACGTACGAAATTTGATATGGAGATAAACTCTAACACATAGTTTCATTGTTAAAACTGATAAAATAATTACTGTCTGTGGTTCTATATGGGCTTTGGCAATGATACTGAAAAACAACAGCTCGCAGCAACATACTGAAAAAAAGAGAACTATGAACGAACTATTAACTATAAACAATTATGAAGTAGTTAATTCTGAAATTTGTGAACTGAACTTTCTACTAGTTCATGTAGAAAATGAACTTTCCCAACACTGGTAAAATCAGCCTGATCAGTTTTTAGATACAAGACATAGTACAACAAAATACCAAACTGATTTAAACATTTTCAGGAGCCTGTGATCAATTTGAGCGTTCATGGTCCTGTTTAGGAGTCTGATTTTCAACAAAAATATGAGAGTGACAAACTGAAAAGCTGTTCGCTAATGCTAGCTAGCTTGTGACTGTAATGTTATTTGAGAGGGACTTCTTTAAACAGCACAAATCAGCTGAGCTCACCTGTCGTAGTTTCAGCTAAGGCAGTTCTTTGTTGTCAGATTTAAGTCTAACCTGAGTTACAGAACTTCAGACAGAGCAGTGCCTCCGTTAGCTTCACTCCAACCCCGCTTCCCCCTCAGTAGTGTAAAACTGAGCTGGTGGAATTTGCTGTTTAACTGTCAGACTGCAGATTGGTCATTCCTGAGCCTTTCCCCTGTAGTTTTGTAGTTTATAACTCAATAACTGTATATCTAGTTAGAGAAGCAATTAAAGGGCACAGCAGGACATTCCGATATGAGATCAGAAATATCATTTTCCAAGGTCCTGGCCCTATAGGGGGCGACCTGCAGGATGTGAATGGTACAGGTAAACAAGTGTGAACAGTTCTCTACAATAATGACTACATAATGAGGTTACACGTCCTTTGATTTCCTTTCAAAACCTCAGAACTGATAAGCCCTGCTTTTTCATAGTGTCATTTCACTAGAAACTGATTGTTATTGTTAAGGAAAATAAGTGTTATTCTAACAAGTCCTAGAGTTGTACAGAGAAGCAGGAGGCACTGGGTCTCTGTGGCAGAAGTTTATTTACCATCAGTCCTGGACCCGGTGAACTTGAACACTGAAGCCTGACTCTGCTTCCACACAAGGAGGTTTAAATAGGAGCACAGAAGGACAGTATGGAGACAAGCTGGCAGAGATAAAATGCTTCTGCTTCAGTGAGACGAGTTAATTAAGGAAACTGTTAAAGTTAAAGAAGGACAAATTCTGTAATAGTTGGATGATGCCAGAGCAAACCACAGAGAAATATCAATAATGAACTGGAGGTGTCCTTGCTAAGCCTATGCAGGGGATGCAAAATCCCACAACAGTTATGTGTTTTTATTTTTAAAAAATGGGCTGTAAATGTAAACTTTTTTGATGAAGAGCTATTGTGCTTGTGTCTGCTACATGGTTATAATAACATTATGTTATAATTTAGAGATTTCAAATCGCAATATTCATCTAAAACGACCTAATAAAAGAAACAAGTCCACTGACTTCCCCGTTAGAAAACGGCGTTGCCCAATGGGAGCTGACGTAAAATCCTACACATATCAGTGATTATGAAAATAAAAACTGGAGAACGACGTCAATATGTCACAGTTTCACATGGATAGATTGGAGCAATGACGTCTTGAATACATGAGAATAAAGACGACTCAAACATGCATAAATCTAAACACAACTTCAGAGGGTAAATGAGAATAAAACATCTTTAACATGGTTAAAAGCTCTGAAAAGTCTGTTTTGGAGAATAGGTCCACTTTATGCCTATTGGAGTCTTTGAGATAATCTAACCACTGCACACTAATGGGGGGCGGGGATAGGGGGTAGGTGAAAACTGGAATTTTCTGAGCACTCAAATCTGAAATGCAGGATTACTCAAATAAGATTACTCAAATACGCGCGAATCAATCGAAATACAACTCTGAGTCCGCTAATGATGAGGGAAAACAGTCATGACACGGTTAAAAGCTCTGAACAGCTGATTTGCATAATATGTGTGTGTTTCTTTGTCTAATAACGTTGGTAAGAGAATAGGCTGGTCTGTGTAATGGAGTATTTCAGAGTCAAACAGCGATCGGTGAGAGAGAGTGTCATTGAGGAACTAATATGGCTCTCATCAGCAGCAGAGCACCTGTGTTATGCTAATGACATCAGCCCAATAAACCACGATAACTGATAGAGAGGAGAGGAACACAAGTACCCAATTTAAAAGCCCTCTACCCATTATTCCCATGTATTTGAGCAACTTTTCTAGCAGCATACTTTTACTCCTACTTGACTAATGTTTTTATCGAAGTAACAGTACTCTTACTTGAGTAAAGGTTGTGCTTCCTCTTCCCACTGTGATCTGATTTAGTTTGTCTCATTTTTGCTTCTATCCTTTGAAAATACCAGATTTTATGCATTATTTCATGTTTTGTCCTTCAAATTATAAATCATATGTTATATCCAGACAGTTACACTTACTTGAGTAATAGTTTTCACAAATATTTTTTTACTCTTGAGTATTTTCTTGGACCACTACTTTGTACTTCTACTTGAGTAATATTATTTTGAAGATACGCTACTGTTACTTGAGTACAAATTGCGGCAACTCTACCCACCTCTGGACAAATAAATCTGCATTCTAATTGTAAAGTATTTTATTGTCTGATAATCAGGAGGTATGTGTTAGCATGCCAGCTGTTATTAGGTTTACGGTGATGGCAAAATTCCTCACCGGACTCAGACAGTTGTGAGAAGCACTTATAAACTCATCTCTGTGAATAATTAGAATGCTTAGAATGCATAAAGTAAGTGAGGCATAACTGGACCACTGAAAACCGTTTCACATAAACTAGTTTTTCATGTTTTTAGGATAGTAGAAATCGAAATTTGGCATTTAGCAAATCGCAAAAGTCTGTTATTATTAAAGTAACATAATTTCCTCTGCAAACACCAGTATGTTCTGAAAATTCATGTGATTCTTGTATTAGTTCAGCAGTTAATTTTTCAGTCTTCTCTCAAACATGAATGCTCCTGGAGTCTGCTGGTGTTTAAAATGTGCTCTATCAACACAATCGTTTGCAAATCCAATAATGAAGCCCGCCAGAAAAATCACATCGAGACATTTTCCGACCAAAATCCAGCCCTAAAATAGACAAATACAGAGCAGTGTGTTTGCAAAGGTTTAGAGTTTGATTTTTGTCTGTGTGGAGTTTGCATGTTCTCCCAACTAATCCTCCTGACCCTGTTCCAGTATTTCAAACAGTTTGCAGTGATCCAAAGTTATTATTAGCATGCTAACAAACACTTCCTGATTATGAGACAATAAACTGCTTTCAATATAAGCGGCCAGTACGAGCTTTTTACCATGTTATAACATTCTTCCCTCACCAAAATCGTGCCTGAAGAGGTTTTACATTTCGTCCATGCATGTTTGAGTCATCTAGCGATCTCCCCGGGGCCCTATTCAAACCCTCTTTACGATTAGCTGTAAGATTCTGTCCAATGTGCCGCCCACGAGCCTACGTCACCCATGCTCCCCCACGACAATTCTCCATAAATATACAAAAATATGACACAAAACAACACACTATGTAGTTTAATTAGCGGGATACAAGCTGATTGTAATGTGATAACGCTCTGAAGGGGGAGTGACTTAGCACGAAGAGAAAAGGGAGAGGAGACTCATCAAAAACAAAACAGAAACTTACTGAACATGTTAATATGTTGTTTTCGGCGAATATAGCATTTCCAAAACAGTGTTAGCAGTTATTACCCCATAGACGTAAAATACAAAATATATACAAAATAAAATAAAAGTATGATATATGGCTCTAGTAAATATAGACAAAAAATTATAATACTGAAACAAATTTATGCCACTGACCCCAAAACCCTAAAGCAGGATTATCCCCATAAAACTATTCTAAATGTACAATATAGTTACAAAAACACAAACCGCAATAGACAAATTTGTATCTATAATGAGCCATAAAAGTTATTTCTTCAACCCTCACAGCTCAAATCTGATCATAGTACAGAAAAATACAAAAAGTTCCTCGTTAGTACAATGAAAAAGTACACACGATAAATACCGACGCCCAAAATATAGTTCCAGCTTTCATACTGTATTGAACGAAAAGTCAATATAGTGATAATTGTGACATAACTAATAGACAATTTGTATTTTTAGCTTATCGGTCTCCACATTTAAAGCAAGAATGCAGTGTCACGCAGCAGTCACCCAGACGGCGGGACCCTCAACCTCCTCCACCTGTTCACACTCCCGTCTGCTGTATGTAATGTGTAATCTGTGCATGTTTATTTTTAGTCTCCGCCCAATGGCCTGGTTAATAAACTGCTTTGCATTTTCAGCACTGCAAACAGACTCCCTACAGTTTACCTGATTGGCAGCCACCACTGATATGAAAATCTCCAGGGAATGAAGACTATAGCCTCAGCTTACCTCCCTTTAAGACAGAATATTCAAATTCCCATTGTAAAAGTGTTAAACAGAGGCGTCTTATACAATTTTCAGCTTTGTATCATATTATAATGTGAAGTGAAGCATGTTGGTAAAGGTGCATTGTGAAGCTTTTCTGGAGGAGGGTCCATCAAACGCTTTTCTCCGAGATGTTATTGCTTTGTCTGGAATGTTTCACAGTATGAGCCCAAACCAGACGAGGTTACAGGTCAGATCTGTGGAGAGGCAACCCCGCTCACAGTCAGAATGCTTTTTTTCCTAGGTATTTTTTTCAGCCTCCCCTCACCACCTACGTCGAAGGACTTTTAAAGCTTTGGAAGTATAATGCATTTTTATGATTCTTCTATTTCTACATTCCAAACATCGTAAATTTTTAATCAGCTCTAAACTTTTATAATACATTCACACTTTGAGCTCTGGCATTCTGTTTTTATTATTTATTAGTTTAACAGGCTATCAAGATTAGACTTATCATTTGCAAGTGAAATCATTTTCTTTCTCTGTGAAATCTTTTTAATTGGACAAATTTTTGCAAATTATTTCTGTAAAAAGAGTATGATTTTTATATGCTAATTTCAATCAAAATTGTGTTTACATAGTGCAGCTTTAACCTAAAGATTCAACATATATATATTTTTTTAGCTGCACTCCAATTTAAACTATTTTTAAAGCAAAATGAGCCCCTTTGGGATTTTGTGACATAACATAAAACAGTCAGACGCTGTACCCGATATTTACCGTGTTAAAAATGTGAAAAACAGAATTAGTTCATTTTAAATAGTGGTCCAAAGTTTCCTCACTGCGGTAACAATAATTAGCACGCTAAAGCCTAATTCTTGTTTATTATTTTTATCACAGCTGTTGAGCAGCTGTTGGCACCTCCTATGGATTTACCTGTTCAACCTGTTCACTTTGACAAAACTTTACAAAGACGAGTGAATCTGGAGCTGTGTTTTGACGTGATTAACAGGCAGATTAACCAATCAAAGAGACGCATGCTCCATCTGTGTCAAAAACAGCATGGCAGTTTACACAAAAACGAGGTGAAAATCTACATAAAGGGCTGAGAAACATTGTGGATTTTCTGAGGATCAACAATCGAAGCACCAAACTATGACTTATCTCAGGTGAAAGAAGTTCTATGATTTGTTCTAAATGTTAAGAGAATTTTCAAGTGGAGATGTCTTCTGCATTTGAGAGACACGTGCTACAAATTAGCGTCTGTAGTTGGATCGTCTCAAGTTTGGACAGAGGTTTTTCCACACTCTATGATCCAGCTCCAGTCTCTCCTGGATTGGAAGAGAACGTAGAAAGGACTGGCTAGTCAGGGAACCTATGGACAGCTGCACATCACACTAGCGAGTAGCAGATTTGTTTTCCTTTGTACCAAAATGATGCTGCAGAATCCTACGTGTATCACTGATTAATGTATGTAATGTATGTCTACTCCATTCAGTGTAGTGAAGACTGCAGTGAGCGCTACATTGGAGAAACAAAACAGCCACTTCACAAAAGGATGTACCAACACAGACGGGAAAACCAGGGTGGGCCGCAATCTGCCGTACATCTCCACCTAAAAGCCACAGGCCACTCCTTTGAGGACAGCGAGGTCCAGATCTTGGCCAGAGAAAAGAACTGGTTTGAGAGGGGAGTTAAAGAAGCTATTTTTGTCAAGAAAGAGAATCCTTCCTTGAACAGAAATGGGGGTCTCAGACATCATTTGTCTCCCATCTATAACTCTATCCTCAAACCTAAATCAAAACAAACTGGGAAAACAATGGGACTAGCCAGGTCAGGTCCAGAGGTGTGAAAACACCCATCATGGCCCTGAATGGATATGCTAACTACTCCCCCACTCCCACTCCATATTGAATAGACTCACATGACTAACAGAAACTGTTAACAACTCCATATTGTATCACCTGACCAACTGAAACTGTATTTAAATATGTGTTGTCTCAGAGTAATTTTCATTGTAATTAAGCTCCTCCCTTCAGGCAGATATAAAGCAGTGTCCGCCAGCATCTGACCAGAACTGAGGAAGCAGCTTGGATGAGCTGCGAAACGTATTCAACCAAATAAACTCTGTCCAGTTGACAAATTAAATTTTCTCCTTTTTTTGCCATCACTGATTAAGAAAATTAAATTGGAAGATGAAGTTAGTATGTCACAGTGGCCGTGTACCGGTGAAAATGGGAGCTGATCAGAGCAATGATGTTTTGAATACAGGAGAATAAAGATGACTAAAACATGCACGAATCACTTTAAATACAACTTGAGAGATTAAATGAGAAGGAACCAACTACAATATAGTTAAAAGCTCTGAAAAGTCCATTTTGCAGAAAAGGTCTGCTTTAGGGTATCCATTATCTTTCTATATTTATGCACGCACTACTAAATCTGCAAATAGATGATAGCCATCTACTCGCTCTCATGTATTTTAATAGAGAAAAGTGTGGTCTGCGTGCACAACATTTAAACAGAGTTATTTTCACAGTGTTATTCTGTATAATCTCCCACTATGTCGTTTCCTCTTCACATTAAGTTTGAACTGATTCTATCTGTTCACACGTCGGAGGGACAAAAACAAATCAGACGCTTCATTCCAAATAGTTTACACAACCTGTCAAAAGTTTGGACACACTTTTCCATTTGTGGTTCTTTTTTTATTTCCAGGGTTATTTCCATTGTTTATAGTTACACTGTCACCAAAGTTTAACTTTTGTTTTTGGGGGATGTTATAACACGGTAAAAAGCTAAAAAAAAAAAAAGCATAATTCTTTTCTCTTTATAGAGTCTATATTACCCTATTTTCCTCATCACAAACAGACCTGGAGTTGTGCTTTGTTTCATTCACACATGTTTAACACACAAATCCTGCATATTTAGGATGAGTTCTTCTCTCAAACAGAAAAACACTTTGTTCCACCTTGTGATGTCGTGTGCTCCACTGTGTTTTTAAACTCCATACACCTTCACTAGATTCATTTGGATCATTTACAGCTCTGGAATTGCCAATTTCTACTAAAAGTAAAAGGTAACTGTTAACTTGAAAACTACCGCTTCATGACATCACAAGGTGGAACAGAACGTTTTGAGCTTTGGAGATGTAGACAGACTAATAATAAAGGGTTACTCAAACATGTGTGAATGAAACAAAACACAACTCCAGGTGTGTTTTTGAGGAGGTAACATCATTATAACATGGCTTAAAGCTCACAAGAGTCAATTTTGCGTAACATAGGACCTTAAAGGGCACTGTCTCTGTTTTATTATATAAATAAACAAAACCAGAAAAGTTACACAGCGTCTCTTTAAAAGTTCTTTGTGTAACATTTCTGGTGGAGGGTCCGTCAAATGCTTTTCTCCATGGAGATGTTATTGTGTCGTATTGAATGTTTCACAGTATGGTATTAAACCTTTCTATCTTCATGGAGACCAAACCAGACCAAGTTACAGGTCAGATCTGTGGAGAAGCGACCCCGCTCACAGTCAAAATGCCTGTTTTTCTAGGTACTTTCGAGTTATGAAACCACCTGTAATTGAACAAATGTAAAGTAGAGCTGTTTAATGTCATACTGTGGAACATTCCAGGCAGAACAACATATCCATAAAAACAAGCAGGTGTCGGACCCCTAACCAAAAAGTTACACAGTGCACCATTAACATTAACCCTGTTCTCACCTGTCTTTCCCGGTCTCCTTCTTGAAGATCTCATCAAACTGCTGCATCTTCTGCCAGGAGACGATGTAGACCTTCAGCTTGGGCAGGAGCTGGCTCAGAAGTCTCAGGTTGTTATAGATGAGTCCTTTACCGTCCCTCCTCATGTAGCTGCTTGGGCCCCAGAAGATGAACACCGCGTCCCTGCTGGCGTTGAGCAGCTCATGGCGGCTCCGGAGCACCCTCTGGAGGCTGGAGTGGGCAATAACGCGCAGGGATGTCCTTCGGCCAACGTCGCGCGTATAGTCGGTGCGCAGCGTGGAGGTGGGGGCGTCGTTCATCCGGATGACGCACTGGGCCTCATCGATCTCAGGGCCCCTCCCCCCTCCAATCAGGTGCCCTGAGCTGGTGACCAAGGAGCAGGTGTGGCAGTGCATGTGGAGAGGCTGCAGAAGAGGAAGAGGAGGGGAAGAAGAAGGGAAGGGTTGGTTAAAATGGTTTGTTCAGTTTTTGGCAAATGTTGTACAAGTGTTTCTCAGTTAGCCTAGCAGCGTAGTAATTTTTCAATGCTTGTATTACACAGATCCTAATAATTTTGTGAAAAAGTTCACTCACTTGTGTCGGCTGAATGCCTGACATCTGAACTCATGTTTATGTCTCTTTTAAAGAGAACAGCGTTTGCCACTTGGCTGAAATACTCTGTGGGCATCTGCGGTAAGTGAGAATATCAGATGTGTCTTTATGGCTTTAAAACTTTCTTAGTGTTCACAAAATGTGTTGATTTCAGTGTGATTTCAGTGAAAAGGCTCAATTCCAGCAGCAGCTCAGCCTCACCCTGTTGGGCATCCTATAGGGAGTAGTGTATACAGTGAAAGCTGAATAAGAGCGGGGCACTGGAGCGTTCCATCAGGACTGGGTGTGAGGTTGCACAGGTCTGACAGTGACCGGCCAAAAAGTGTCTTGGCCCACAGGGAAAACTCCCACTGCTCCTGATGTCCAGTCCAGCCCTGGTCACTCAGACACAGTTATGCTGAGGTCACACTGTAAATTCACACCAAACTCCTCTAGTTGGACTCTTTGCATTTGAAACTCATTGACTAAAGTTTTTGAAACATTTTCAAGCTCCAGCACCTGGAGCGTCGATGCTGAAACGCTTGGATTTCGCTTGAACACTCAAAGCGCACACATATTGGACCCACCTAGACATGCATCCCCCACAGACTAAAAGCCCACGCCCCTGAATGCAGCATAACAAACTTTTACTTGAGTAAGTGTACTGTTACTTCATTAAAAATATGACTCAAGTAGAAGCCCTGGTTTAAATGCATAGTTTTCACTGTTGGAATAATGCCCATTTCACAGATACAGAATTCTGTGTGTGCCTAGTACAACCCATGCCCAAGTATTTACACTGCAAAGAGACAGAGGGAGAGAGAAAACTGAGAGGAGGAGGAGAAGCGGGAGAGCAAGAAAAGAGAAAAAGAGATGGGGAGAGAGAGGGTGAAGAGTTAGAGAGGTAATAGAGGGAAAGGGAAAGTTAGAGGAGAGAGAGAGAAAAGACAGGGGATGAGAGAGAGAAGAGATAAATAGAGAGAAGGTTGATAGGATGGAAGAGAAAAAAAAGACAGAGACAAAGGTAAGAGGAGAGAGAGAAAGCTGGTTAGAGATAAATTGATAAGGACAGAGAGAGGGAGAGGGAGAGAGACAGAAGAGTTAAAGGTATAGAAAGAATGAGCGAGAGATGGGAACGAGGGATGGGCGAGATGGTTTTGTTTTCACAGTTTTATCAACCAAAATGTAATTTAGCATTTTCTTAACTTTACTTGCTTCCCATTGCAGTTAGAATAGCTCTTGTTTTCTTAACCTTTAGCCCACCCTTTGACATATTGTTACCACATTCTCGTATTTTGGACCTGATTCTGAGCAAACATCTCCGACGCTCCCTCACAAAGCTCATGTTTTTTAATGGGGTCGCAACCTCCAAACTCACCGACACAGGGCAGGGTCTGTGCTGGACTCACTCTGCTAAATCCTGTCAGTCCCATAGGAAAAATCTTCACCGACTACTGCTCGCTTTGTACGGCCAGCTGACATTTCAAAGTGTATAGAAGACATTGTACTTAGACTTATGTTTTTATAATAAGATTCTCTTCAAAGTTCACATTTTTTACTCGTCCAGAAGAACTGATAAAAAGACTGAAAAGTGAACTGACAAACTAATACAGGAATCACATTTTGCATTGTGTAACATTTTTGGTGGAGGGTCCGTTGAATCCTTTTCTCCGTGGTGATGTTATTGCTTTGTCTGGAATGTTTCACAGTATGGCATTAAATATTTCTATCTTCATGGAGACCAAACCAGACCAAGTTACAGGTCAGATCTGTGGAGAGGCAACAGCCAGAGTCAGAATGTCTGTTTTTCTAGGTTTTTGAACAATAAAACCACCTGTAGTTGAATAAATGTAAGGTAGAGCTGTTTAATGTCACACTGTGGAACATTCCAGGCAGAGCAATGACATATCCATAGAAACAAGAAGGTGACGGACTCCCAACCAAAAAGTTATATAATGCACTTTTAATAATAGAGTTCTGTTCAAAGACTAAACACTGAACTGACAAATTAATACAAGAATCACATTTCAGAGCATGTTTGTAACTACAGGGTTAGCAGTTTCAAGCAGAATAAGAAATATTTTGTTCTTTGAGGAGGAAGTTACGGTACTTCAAAAATGACAGCTTTTGCGGTTTGCTAATTGCTTCCATTTGTTGTGATTTTGACAAAATTTTGATGAATCTTTTAGCTTTAATCTAAACTTACACTGCTAAAAGGGAATATACATAAAAGAAAATCTTAGTTTGGAACATTCCCAGCAAAGCAATAACATTAAAAGTTAAACAAAAAAGATGTAACTTTTCGATTGGGGGTCCGTCACCTGCTTGTTTCTATGGATACGTCATTGCTCTGCCTGGAATGTTCCACAGTATGACATTAAACAGCTCTACCTTACATTTATTCAGTTACAGGTGGTTTCAAAACTCAAAATACCTAGAAAAGCAGGCATTCTGAGTGTGAGTGGAGTTGCCTCTCCACAGATCTGACATGTGACTTGGTCTGGTTTGGTCTCCATGAAGACAGAAAGGTTTAATGCCATACTGTGAAACATTCCAGACAAAGCAATAACATCTCCATGGAGAAAAGGATTTTGACAGACCCTTGACCAGAAAAGTTACACAATGCACCTTTAAGTGATTACAGTGACTATCGCCTCACACCAAGAAGGTTCTGGGCCTTTCTGTGTGGAGTTTGCATGTTCTCCCTGTGTCTGGGTGGTTTCCTCCGGGCACTTTGGTTTCCCCCATCAACCCAAAACATGCACCACAGGTCAAATCCTCCAGCTGAGGTAGTCCTGACCAAGACTGGCTCAAGATCTGGAGATGGGTCCATTGCTCCTGACAAGAACAGGATGGGTCAAATGCAGATTGTACCTATTCATGGGTTTCAAGCTATGGTAACAGTCCTCCATTGCCATAGTAATTAAGTAAATCAAAATATGCTAATATATTTTGGAAAAGGTCCTCACAAAATCTTCAAATCAAGAAAGAATCAAAACCATAAACAGGTCCTATATTACACAGAATTGACCCTTATGAGCTTTCCTGTATTATCACATGACATCACAAGGTGGAACAGAGTGTTTTCTGTTTGAGAGAAGAACTCAGCCTAAATATGCAGGGTTTGTGTGTTAAACATGTGTGAATGAAACAAAACACAACTCCAGGTCTGTCTGTGATGAGGAAACAACATTATCAGAACAGAGATCAGAAAACAACCCTTAAATAAATAAAATGGGCCCTTAAATAAATAAAAATACATTTCTAGCTGAGTTTTGAATTCATTTTAGTCATCCACCTCTGGGTTGTCTGCTACAAAAGCGCGTTAGGTGTCGTGAGGAAAAGTGGAGTCTGACAAATGGGACGCAACAGGTGCTGGTGGCAGTGTGCACCTGTCGTGGCGTTACAGCGTGTGATCAGTGCACACCCGCAGGACGTTCAAATTCGCTTGAAGTCCCCGAACGCGTCACACAAAGCCCATCACACAACAGCAGCAGCAGGCTGGCGGTGAGGCGTTCAGGGACCACCTCCACAGATGAGTGATTGTGGAGGACAAACAAAAGCTTATATAAAGGTTTGTGTTTATTGTTATAGGTTCTTTTGGTAATAACTACAATAACTACAACTTAATTAGCCTTAATAAAGCACATTATGCTAAGGAAACTATTGCACATCGCCTCAGGTTTGTGAAGTTATAATCTATTGTTTTGTATCATGTTTTTGTATATTTATGGAGCATTGTGGTGTGGGAGCATGGGTGACGTAGGCTTGTGGGCGGAGCATTGTACAGAATATGACATCTAACTGTAAGAAGGGTTCAAATAGAGCCCAGGAGAGATCGCTTAATTACTCAAACATACAAGGATGACATCTAAAAACTCTTAAAGTTTGTTTTTGATGAAGGAACAATGTTATAACAATGTAGAAAACTATGATTTTTTTTTTTTTTTTTTTTTTTTAAGAATGATTCATAGTTAGTAACTGTTTAATTAAGGGGTTAGGAGTGAGGGTATTAAGTATTTACTAAATCTGAATCATTTCAATAAACTGTTCATTATGAATTAAGCCTAAAGTCTAGGCTACAAAGGCTATAAAAAGAGAATCTATGAGTTACAATTATACAATTCTATAATTAACTTAGATGTGATTAATTCAATACTTTGGTGTATATGTTTTGTCTTTTTTCAAAATATTTCTGCAGTATCATCACCTGCCAAAGTAAGAAATATGTATTTAAAGTTGTACTATGTAACTTTTCTGATGGAGAGTTCATTACCTAACCTGACTCACACCAGGCTGATATGTGTCACTCTGAATGGAGTTCTACACATGATCAATCTGAACGACTCAGGAAACACAGAGCGTCATGAGAATTATTCAAATCAGTGTCACAGCTAAAAATTAAACTTTAGTTACAGCCAAACATCTCTGTCCACAAATGTACAAAGTGCTTCCCTCTGCACGTTTTTCACAAACAACAAGTCTGTATTTCTACAGGTTTTAACAGGCTGAAGTACATCTGTTGGCGTCGCCATATTTGTTTTGGTTCGTTTGGGAGCTTCACCTTTGGCTCCGCCCAAACCTCAATGTTGCTCTGTGATTGGTCCGTCAACCAGTAGGCGGGCCCTATTGCACCAGCAGGAGCCAAGATGGACTCTCGTGAGTTTGTGAACTCACAAATATTGTGAGAATGTTACTGCTACCAGCTTGTCTCCATGTTTTTGCTTTGCCTGGTATATTCCACAGTATGGCATTAAACTTATTTATCTTTATGTTCATAGGTGGTGCTGGTGTTGGAGTTATAGGACACAAAACACACAAACACACCCCATCACAGAGGGTGTAACGGTGAACAGCTTCAGTGTGGGCGCAACTTCACTTTTACCAGAGAACTAATTTTTCTGCATGATACAGAACAGTGTAGCTTCAGGCCTGTTAGCCGCCGTTAGCCGCTCATGCGTTAGCACAGCTCATTAGCTATGTAGCCCGCGCTCCTGCTAGCATCCTCCGAGCACATAAATCATTAGCATCATGTAAACAGATAGCACGGAGCAAAGGGCGGAGCGTGACCATTCTACCACTCCACCTAACAACAACCACACCGGAGAGAATCAATAATATGTAAGAAGAGAGAGAGAGAGGGAGGGGAGAGAAACAGGGAGAGAGAGAGAGACGGGGAGACAAAGAATGAGAGAGAGAGGGAGGGGGAGAAAGAGGAGGAGAGGGGGAGAAAGAGGGAAGAGAGAGACAGAGAGAGAGAGAGAAGGAGGGAGATACAGAGAGACAGGCAGAAAGAGAGATACAGAGAGAAAGAGGAGAGAGAAATGCAGATTGAGAGAGAGAGAAAGGGATGGAGATGGAGAGAAGGAGAGCAAGAGAAATGCAGGGTGGGGGGGACATGAACAGAAGAAGGGAAAGAGAGGAGAGAAGAGAGAGAGGGCGAGAGAGAGAAAGAAAGAAAGAGGGCAAGACAGAAAGAGAGAAAAAAGAGAAATGAAAGAGTTAAAGGAGAGAGACGTGTAGTTGAAGAGAGATGGAGAGAGTGAGTTAGAGAGAAGGGAAAGAGTCAGTGAGAAGGAGAGAATTCAGCGAGAGAGATGAACAGACAGAACACGAAGCAGAGGGAGGAGTGGGACATTTTTCTTGCTCCTTTTGACACGAACCACAGCAGAGAGAATCAATAATATGCAAAGTGAGTCTAATGCACAGAAATGTCTCACCGGAAGAAACCTGCACTCTTTCACACGCAAAGAAGAATGGGAAAGAGAGATGGTGAAGAGGAGAGAGGGAGCGAGAGAAAGAGAGGAGAGAAACAAGAGAGGACAGAAGGGATGAGAGGAGAGAAAGAAGAGAAGAGAGAGGGGAAAGAAATTAGAGAAAAGGAGAGAAGGGGAAAGAGTGGAGAGGGGAAGAGAGGAGAGAGGTCTATCTGTATCTTTCAATTTCTCTCCTCCCCCTCTCCTTTTCTCTCTCTTACCTTCCCACCCCCTCTTTTTTTTACAACTTTCTCTTACCCTCTCTCTCTCTCACTCTTCTCTTACTCTTTCTCTCTCTTTAACTATTCCCCCTCCTCTTTTCTCTCTGTCTCTCTCCTTTTCTCTATCCTTTTACCTTCCAGCCCCTTCTTTTTCTTTACCTCTTTCTCTCACCCTTTCTCTCCTCTTGTATCTCAGCCCTGACAGCCAATTTGAACATGTCTCCCACAGAAATCCCATTTTCACCCAGCGGCCTCTCGTCTCTGCCTCCCTGCTCTGGGTAAAGAGAGGGAGGAGGAGAGGAGAGGAAGAGAGAGAGGAGAGGAGGAGAGAAAGGAGGAGAGGGAGGAGACGGCAGAAGGAGAGGGGACCATGGAGCTATAAAGGGGGGACCCGTGTAGCTTATTACCCACAAATAGGCTGCGATGCTCTGGATGAGACTCTCCATCTGGCCCTGGGATTGTGCGGCCGGGCCAATCTGCAGCTGTCAGAGGAGAGAGAGGGAAAGAGAGAAAGGGGGAGGTGGAGAGAAGAGAGAGGAGGAGAGAGAAGGAGAGAGCTAGGTTGAGAGAGAGAGGGAGAGAGAAGGAGCGTTGGGGAGCGATACAACACTTCACCTGTGGGCCATCCCAAAGCGTGCTCTACTAAAGGGCCCTTTAGTGGTACATGTGTTTTCTATTTGAGGAAAACGGGCTTATGGGTATTATGGGATGGGTAATTGGCTGTTGATACGCTGTTGACATCACGTCTGTTTCTCAGACTTGATCACTTGGTGCTGATGCCGTCCGAGTTATGCCAAATCAAACGCTCCTTCACACACAAATGAATGTTGAAGCCACTCCCCATATTTATGTATATGCAATATTTGACTGGGACAGTTCATGCTAAAGGACAGAAATTATTGCACATTCCACTCTTTGCACACGTTCCATTATTGTACACTCCACTCATTGCACACTTCATATTATTGCA
Source organism: Taenioides sp. WSHXM2023 (assembly GCA_029959045.1). Classification (NCBI taxonomy): domain Eukaryota; kingdom Metazoa; phylum Chordata; class Actinopteri; order Gobiiformes; family Gobiidae; genus Taenioides; species Taenioides sp. WSHXM2023. The sequence goes on along the minus strand of CM057096.1, from coordinate 5,898,294 downwards.
CACTCCACTCATTGCACACTTCCCATTACTGCACATTCCACTCTTTGCACACTTCCCATTACTGCACATTCCACTCTTTGCACACTTCCCATTACTGCACATTCCACTCTTTGCACACGTTCCATTATTGTACACTCCACTCTTTGCACACTTCCCATTCACTGCACATTTCATGATATTTCTATAAAGTGTAAATAGATCAGATTTTCGTTCATTGTCAGGCAGAAGATTTTGACCCGAGTTCTGAGTTGTTTTTCCGATTTGCGCCGCTTTCGTCTACGTTTTTCAAATCTGAGTTGGCGAGGAGCACGTGAACGCAGCATAACCCCTGAACCTCTGTCACAACAAATAAAAACAATGCTGAAGTTGCAATCCGCATCAACATTACAAACGCTAATTAATAAAGCTCCACGCACAAGCAGTTTCACAGTCACAGATTTTAGACTTTTATTTATCTTACTTTGAGTTACGGGTGAGTGAGTCCACGGAGCTGACACATAATTAATGATATTTTGATCAATCGAGCGTGACAAGATGTTCTGTGTTTTTATTTAGAAGCCTCTGTTTTTCTTTTAACTTCTTCATCTAATCATATTGCAAATGAATCTATGGAAATTGAAACTAGTTTTGAGTCATTTCAGTTCAAGTATCTACCAGAACAAGTTTTATGCAACTTTTCGAGAACTTTTTCCCACATTTTGTCATTCGTGACATAATAGACTGTGTAAAGAAGTGGACTAATGGAGTGTGACGTCACCCACAGCATTCAGCAGTTATAGGAGTGAATTTGGAGGCAAGTTCCATATCAGAAATAGAAACTGATTTACGGATAAAAAAGTGAAATAAAAACACTAGATTCTTGTAGAGGGGGTTAATACGAACATTTTGAGACCAAATTGAGGCTCCTGACAGCAGCAGTTTTAGAGAGAGGTGTGACGTTTTTTCAAATTTCCGCCCTGGGCTCTGAAAGTTGTGAAAAGCACTTATAAACTCATCACTGTAAATAATTAGGACGCTCCAAATACATAAGGTAAATGAGGAATAACTTTGGACCACTGCAAGTACTTTAAATCTAACTAGTTCTGTTTTCCACATTTTTAAGAAAATAAAAAAGTAGTTATAGCGATTTTAATGTAATCTTTTTATTCAATTTGAGGTATTTTCATTGATTACAAAAAAACACCAAAACAAAAAAAAAAAAAAAACCCAAATAAACCCACAAACTAAAAAAGCTACAATTCGCATTCTTACTGTAAGTGGGCGAGCCTCTCCATAGATCTGGATCTGCCCTGTCTGGCATTCTATGGAAGTGGAGTAAGTTTAATGCCATACTGTGGAACATTCCAGTTATAACAATATAACAAAGCGGTTTTGATTCCACATTATAATGGGACAATTTGGCATCGTGACAGTCCTTGAAAATAGGTCATTAGTAAAAAAAAAATGCAATACAAAGTGAATTAGAAAAAGTCGATGGAGCAAGAAACACACCCATGCTCACTTCCTGTTTGGAATGGAGCGGTGGCTAGCATGTTAGCGCTGTCCATTTATATATAGGTCTATGGACATGATGTCTATTTTATCACTTCCATGTTTAAAACAAATACATGCATTCATTCAGTTCAAGTAGTTTAATTTACTCTTGTTTCTCTGAATGTGAGAGTAAGTTATGCAGAACCACAGCCCGCCGCCAGCCTGAAGCATGTGCAGTGGTTCAGAGGAGCTGTGGAGGACCTGTCACCTCTCTCAGTGTAATGCACAAGTCTAATGATGAAACAAGAGCTGGACTTTTCATTCACAGCACGCCTGAGAGCTCCTATAACATATAACCCTATGTGGACACTTCAGATGATGCTTCTTCAGTAGCTAAACTCGTCCTGACCAGCCAGTCCGTGCACATACTTGAATGTTCAACACACGATTAAAGAGGGCCTGTTCTTTTCAGAGCTTTTAACCAGGTTTTTCCCTTCTCATTTACCCTCTCAAAATTGTACCCGTGATTCGTGCATGTTTGTGTAATGTTTATTCTCCTGTATTCAAGACGTCATTGCTCAGATCAATCACCATTTTCACCACCGGTACACGCTCACTGCTTTGTACTTACTTCATTCTCCAATTTTATTTTCTTAATCTGTGATACACGTAGGATTTGACAGCATCACATAGTCATTTTGGTTCAAATACGCTATTCGCTAGTGTGATGTGTGTATCAAACAGCTACGTGGATCTATGTCGTGATGACGTTTATAGCATTGTCAGCTCCCATTGGTCATCGCAGTTTTCTAACATGGAAATCAGCTGACATGTTTCTTTTATTAAGTTGTTTTAGATCAATATCGCATTTAAAAAGTGCAAATTATGCTCTGTGTCATAGATAATAACTATGGAGCAGACACAAGCACAAAATGTCTTCTTTAAAGGTCCTGTATACCCAAGTATTTAAGGAAAATTATTCTTGCCCCAGTAGATTTTTTGTAATTAAGCAGCTCTTGAGATCAAAATACGTCTGTTGTGTACTGTCTGCATGTAATTAGAAAAGGTTTTATCAGGAAGTATGTGCTTAGCATGCTAGTTCTTGTTAGCCTTATGTGATGGCAAATCTCCGCTCTGGCCTCTGAAAGTTGTGACAAGCGCTTATAAACTCATCGCTGTAAATAATTAGGATGGTTGGAATGTGTAAGGTGAGTGAGGAATAGCTTTGGACGACTGCAAATACTTTAAATCAAACAAGTTCTGTTTTTCACATTTTTAAGACAGTAAAAATCAGGTACAGCACCTGTAATGTAATTGATTTATTCAATTAGACTTAGACAAACTTTATTGATCCACAAGGGAAAAGAGGTGTTCACTGATTACAAAACAAAACAAAAAAAAACTACATTCTTACTGTAAGTGGCTCACCTCTCCATAGATCTGCCCTGTAACTTGTTCTGACAATTCTACGGAAGTGGAGTAAGTTTAATGCCATACTGTGGAACATTCCAGTTATAACAACATAACAAAGCAGTTCTGATTCCACATTATAACACATTACCATTTGGCATCGTGACAGTCCTTCCTCCTTGAAAATAGGTCATTAGTAAAAAAAAATAATTAAAAATCAGATATTTAAGCTCTGAAACAGAAACAGCCTGTAACGAGTATGAATATGCAAATGAGCGTACATAATAACAACACGCCCTTGGCTTGATTAGCATTATATAAACTCCTCTCTCCTTTTCTCTTTAACATGCAAATGAACTCAGCAGAAACACCGCAAACCTGCACGGGACTCTAACAGAATAGTCTTTGTACAAATGTATTTTAAATTGCAAAAATAAGGAATGCACCAATACTTTTTTTTAGTTCCGATACCGATTTCGATACTGTAACTTTAAAGATCCATCGTGTAACTTTTCTGGTGAAGGGTCTGTCAAATGCTTTTCTCCATGGAGATGTTTTTGCTTTGTCTGGAATGTTTCACAGTGTGGCATTAAAGCTTTCTATCTTCATGGAGACCAAACCAGACCAAGTTAAAGGTCAGATCTGTGGAGAGGGGACCCCGCTCACTGTCAGAATTCCTGTTTTTCTAGGTAATTTTGAGCTATAAAACCACCTGTAATTGAATAAATATAAGGTAGAGCTGTTTAATGTCATACTGTGGAACATTCAAGGTAGCGCAATGACTCTAATGACTCCATAGAAACAGGCAGGTGACGGATTCCCAACCAAAAAGTCACACAATGCACCTTTAAACAAAAATAAAACAACACAAAACTATTATTACCAATTTATATTGATTGAACCGATATTTGGAAACAAGTATCCAATCCAGCAAATTTTTCTGTATCGGTGCCAATATTCGATACCTGTATCAGATTGTGCATCGCTAGTCAAAATAGTGCATTTAAAGGTGCACAGTGTAACTTTTCTGGTGGAATGTCCCGCCAAATACTCCATGGAGGTGTTGCTTTATCTGCAATATTCTATATATGGCATTAAATGATGTTTTTATTGCCAAAAATACCTCAAAAAACATGCATTCTCACTGTGAGCACGTCACCTCTCCACAGATCTGACCTGTAACTGGGCCTGGCTGTGTTCCTGCTTTTCTCCATAGGTAGAGTTTAATACTATACTGTGTAACATTCTAGGCAAAGTATGTTTAAAATGAGACTTGTTGATGTAAAGTTCACCTCTTCAACCCTTTTAAATTTTTACGCCAGATTCCCTACCTATTACAACCAGCCGAATAATCGACGCTACAAATTCAAGTTTAAGTTCTGTTATTTTTCTTTTAACATTGTTGTTATGCCTGGTTGACTGTAGCTGGCGCTGCACTGTCCTGTAAAGTTTAAGTGTACACTACATTAAAGGATGCACTGTCGACATTGGAATAAAAATAGCTGTTATAGAGAGATGTGTGATTGAACATGGACCAGAGGAGCTCCAGGGGATGAGAGCCGACCTTGTCCCACTTGTGGCACACCCAGGCAGGCTTAGCTCTCCGGCTCGCCCCCTCCTCCAGAGCGCCACACTGGCCCAGAAAATACAGGAAGACCACCAAAAGAGAGGCGTTATCAGGCTGCAGACAGGAGCATCTGCTGCTGGGTGTGATGGTGTGTTGAATCAGTTTCTACATCAGATTTGAAATTAGTGGTGATTTTAAACCTGGAATGTGTGTGTTATGATGTTAGGTTGAGTAAGACTGAGAATTGTTAAATTAGCCTAAATGATTCTAGTTCAGTTTCAGCTTTCTGTAGGGTTCATTCAAAGGCTTGATATAAAGAATCTGGGCCGATTGTCTGTCATGAAATCATCAAACATGTAAAGTCTATGAAGAGCTGAGTGTGAGTGTGGTGAGACAAGGCTCTTCTCTCCACAGACGGACACACAGCTGAGCGAGGCTTTGGGGCAGATGGACACGTGAACATGGACACGAGTATCCAACACCGAAGAGTCTGGGACAGGTTCATGTCGACTTGATCAGTTATCTGACGCGAAATAAGAACAAAGAACGATCTGCGCATTGTGGCAAAATGTCCCAGTTTTACATATTAACTTGGTCCCGTGGGCAAAATCTGTGCTTTGTCCTTTTAAAGACTCAAATCAAATAATTTTGTGCCAACTTACAGTTATAGAAATTCCATTCCTGTGCTGTTCTGAGGGCACTCCCTACCAGCTCAGTCCTTGTTATCTTGACCTACATCATCAGAGATACAATAGTCCCTACCATGGAAGCATATTTAGACTGATTCTACAACAGTCTCCACCTGCTGTCCATTAGCACATGCACAGCTTAGTGGATCTGGCCCTAAATGTATAAACATCACAGTAGCTGAGTGGCCAGCACTCTCACAGGTTCTGAGTTTAACTTCCGGGCCCTTCAGCATGGAGTTTGCATGTTCTCCCTGTGACATGCACAACAGATCAGATCCTCCAGCTAAGATAGTCCTGTCCAACAATAGCCCATCTGCTCCTGACAGCATCTCCTGTGAGTTTGGGGAAAAGACACACAAAGTGATTCTTCTTTTGTGCTGTATTTTAGTAGCTGCTCTAAATCACAGTCTATCTACAGACGTGTCCTTCTGTGTGTGTCCTCCAGGACGCTCTGACGCCTGTCCTCTCCTGTTTGGGGACAGGACTCTGAACTTGAGAAGAGCTGAAGGATGAGGGGATAGATATATTGTCCCAATGGAGAGAAGGGGGAGAGAGGGAGAGACTAAAAGACCTTGCAGAATATACAAATAAAACCAGTAAAAACTCATTTGATCAATGTCAGTACTGAAAAAAAAAATCCTAATATTTATAGAATCTTTCACCAGTAGAAAGCACAGGGCATATAGACTATATGGACATAGCTAACCCATTAACCGCCATGTTCCAAATAGGAAAACTGCATGGGCACGCTTCCGACTCTATCAACTCTGGCTCCAACTGACTTTGTATTGAAAAAACATCCCCCGCCCTCTGTAACTGCTGCTGTCAGGCTCCTCATTTTGGTCTTCAAATGTTCATATTAACCCACTACATGATCCAGGTGTTTTTATTTCACTGTTTTGTCTGTAAATCAATTCCTTTTCCTACTATGGAACTCGGCTCCAAAATGTATATATTCTTTATATTCTTTGGACATGGCAGTGTTGAGACATTGAGTGAGTGTGCTGGTTATATTAAGAGGTGTTCAAGGGCCTATGTACGAGTATGTAATTAGCAGCGCTGCCCTCTGATCTCACATGATTACAGTTTGATTGGGGCAAGGCGAGTGGGGAGTCTTTCAAGAACCATGGGAAAAACATATGGAGGACTTTTTTTTTTTCTTTTTTAAGGTTCTATATTTCACAAAATTAACTCTTGTGAGAAAATTGTTAGAATGTTGTTACCTCCTCAAAAACACCTGGAGTTGTGTTTTGTTTCATTCACACATGTTTGAGTAATCATTTATTATTAGTCTGTTTACATCTCCAAAGCTCTAAATGCTCTGTTCCACCTTGTGATGTCATGTAGTGGTAGTTTTCAAGTTTACAGTGACCTTTTACCTTTAATTCAGTAGAGATTGGCAATTGCTGGACAGAAATTATCCAAATGATTCTAGTGAAGGTGTGTGGAGTTTAAAAACACAGTGGAGCACTTCCTGTATTACCACATGACATCACAAGGTGGAACAGAGTGTTTTATATGAAGGATTTGTGTGTTAAACATGTGTGAATGAAACAAAACACAACTCCAGGTATATTTGTGATGAGGAAACAACATCAGAACATCAGAAAATAGTGTTAATTATCCCAGAATGCTTTTCACTTTGCCTTTCACTGAAAAGCGTATAGATAATTACACATGCCTACCATTTGATTGTAGCTTTAGTAAATTGTACCTTAACCGCTGCGAGACCCCTTCACTGCCCCTGGGAAACCGGAGACATGATTGTTGGTTAAAGCTTGGTCAGGTCTTAAGGGTCTGTGAAATCAACTTTAATTTGAGCTGTGACTCGTGCTCTGCCGAGGCCTGTGGGGTGTAGGCTGTATTTTCAGAGCACTGGTGCGTTCACTAGCAGTTCGAGAAATAGCTTTTGATGGCCAATATTGATCAGGCGTGGGCAAAGGCAGCAAAGCATACTGGGGGGACTCGGGGCCAACAAATGAACTCCAAATGTGGGCAATCATGGAGCTGGCGGGAGGGCATCTGGTTGTGTGTCTAGCCCTCGCAGTTCGATCTAAGATAAATAGCTGAATCAATAATTTAAAAAATAAAATACAACTGTAATGGGCTAACTTAAATGTGCTTTCTAGTAGAGGGTCTGACCTGATATCTCCATGGAAGTGTTATTGCTTTGTCTAGAATGTTCCACGGTAAACCTAAACCATTAAACCTATCTGTCATGAGGGAGACAAGCAGGTGACAGCCCTATGCTACATTACAGTTCAGATCTGTGGAGAGTCACCCCTATTCACAGAAGGAATTACTGTATTTTTGAGCAGTACTAACGCACATAATGAATAAATGCAGATGGAGATGTTTCAAGGAACATTCCAGGCAAAGCAATAACATCTCCATGGAAACAAGCAGGTGGCAGACGCTCCACCGGAAAAGTTGTGCAGTGCACCTTTAAAAACAGTAAGATAAAAATAAATCGTAATAAAACACATTTGTAAACATAACATCACTGTATACCCTGTGGTCATAAGATACTGTTGTAGCCACAGCTGCAGTTTTTTGCCAATCATAAAAAATAATATAAATAAAAATTATATATCAGAGAAATGGGTTGCCACAGCTGACTGCACATCAAAATCATGGTCAAACATCTCTCATCCACTGCAATCTGGTTTTAGGAACATCACTCTCCTGATACAGCCACATGTTACTCTGTAGAAGCTGTAAAAGACCTGCTGGACCAGTGGGCTTTGTGGTGCTGTGTTCCCTGACCTGAAACGCGCCTCTGACACCATCAACCACAATGTTCTTCCAAGTGAACACATTTCAGCTTCTGTAAGAGCGCCCTCTGCTGGATGGAATCATATCTCCTTGACAGAAAACGGGCTGCGCAAATGGAACATCCGCAGTCTTCATTTCTTACTTGCTCAGCTGGAGTCCCCCAAGGCTCAGTACTGGGGCCAATCTAATATAGTTTATATGTTAACAACCCAAATGTATGTTAGAATATAAATATTATATGCAGAAAATGTATGCTAAGATGTATGCGAAGTTCTTTATGCCATGATAAAATAAATAATAATCAAATAAACCCTGCCAATCTGCAAAATCATCCCTTCAGATCAACACTCACACACATACTTCATTCACTCTAGGCAGGTGAAGTGTCTAGCCTAAGGTCAAAATGTGAGAACTATCCTCTGAACTTAGCTACTGCCGCCCAAATGCTGTCTCAAAAAAAAAAAAAAAAAGTATAAATGACTAAATAAAACACTCATTTAAACCACAAAGGTTCACTGAAAAGATTAATAATTACAATTTATTTTTTGTACTGATGTCGATACTTTGCTTTAAGTATCAGTTTAAACCCAGTCTCAACGGGACAAAGATCATATTGTAAAAAATTATCCAAATGTGTTATCATTTACAATAAGTATTGAAAAAACCCCAATACTGGGTGTTTTAAGCCAACATTGTCCACTAAATTGTTTTATTACACCAATTTATAGACCACCAACTGAACCGATATCCAGTCCATCAAAATGTTCAATATTGGCGCCGATATCTGATGTCAGTATGATATCGGTGCGTCCCTAGTAGAATCTGAAGACCAAGAGCAAGAGCGAAGGAGGCAGTGATGGATTCTGGGCACATGGAGAGGGAGTATGAAATTAAAGATATAGACTTGAAATGTGGACAGTGACGGGGCAGGTGGGAGGGCATCTGGGTGTTTGTGCCTGTAACCCTGTGGTTCGACCTTTAGGCCTGTCAGATAATAGGCCTCTGTTTGTGTGTCTCCTGTGGGACATGACCTGAGGCACACACACACACACACACAGACGGAGGCTGGAGAGAGACAGACACAGAGGTCTGGGTCTGGGGGATAGAGGGATTAAGAGGACGAGTGGAAGCACAGATCAAGGGGAGGGATAGAATAGAGATAGAACAATATACAATAATATAAAAAGATTTAAAAGGAAGACTTTTTGTATAACTGAGATACACTACTGTGTAGTACTACTACAACTGTTGTAGTACTACTACAACTACTACTACTGCACTACTGCAGCTACCACAGTCTTACTACTACCACTACTTCTACCACCACCCTGTTTCAAATGGATTCTAAATAGTGCATTTTGGTGTAAACAGTAAAACAAAGTGAGATTTGAACACATTACACACACAGAACTGTGCGTTGAAAGACAGTAGATATGTCAGTGGGTTGGGGTCGGGTCCTAACATTTGACCCAGGTCTTCATGTCGGGTAGGATGTTAACTTTTTTATTTTTACAGGTGGAGTGTGTCAGGGTTTATTCTGATGTATTACGAAGTACTGCTACCTCTTACTGTAGCTGCTACCACTGCAGTACCACTATCAGTACATTCCAACTAAACCACAAACAGCATTTTGGGTTTAGATCAAACTATTCTTGTTCAAACATTTAAGCACAAATGGGCACTATTCAAACCCTCTTACGGTGAGCTGTACGATTCTGTCCAAGGCTCTGCCCACAAGGTTACGTCAGCCAATTCTCTATAAATATACAAAAGCAGGATACAAAACAACACACTACAACTTCACAAACCTGATGCGATGTGCAGTAGTTTCATTAGCCGAATGCACGCTGTGATAGTGCTCTGATGGGGGAGTGACTTAGTGCCAAGAGCAAAAGGTTGGGGTCAAAAACAAAAACTGAACTTGTTAAACGTGCAAATATAGCAATATATAGCGAATATAGCATTTTCAAAAAAAAGAAAAGGTAACTATCTAAATTTCCAACCAGACCAAGGTCAGATCTGTGGAGAGGCGATCCCACTCACTGTCAGAACGCCTGTTTTTCTAGGTATTTTTGAGCTATAAAACCAGATGTAATTGAATAAGTGTAAGGTAGAGCTGTTTAATGTCATACTGTGGAACATTCCAGGCAGAGCAATGACGTATCCATAGAAACAAGCAGGTGATGGACTCCTAACCAAAAAGTTACACAGTGCACCTTTAAGCCATCTTATAATGTTGTTACCTCCTCAAAAATACACCTGGAGTTGTGTTTTTTTCATTCACACGTTTGAGAAACCCTTTATTATCAGTCTGTCTACGTCTACAAAACTTGAAACGCTCTGTTCCACCTTGTGATGTCATGAAGTGGTAGTTCTCAAATTAACAGCTCCTTTTACCCTTAGTTTGGTAGAGACTGGCAATTATCCGAATGATTCAAGTGAAGGCGTATGGTGTTTAAAAACACAGTGGAGCACTAGTCCAATGAGGTTCATTTGATCTTCCGATAATTTATGTTCTTTTTTTAGGTTCTAGGTTCTTTTTTCAGACAGAGCTGATTTTATAACACTGCAGCACTTCCTGTATCACTACATAACGGTGTTTTCAGTTTGAGAGAAGAACTCCGCCTAAATATGCAGGATTTGTGTGTTAAACGTGTGTGAATGAAACAAAACACAACTCCAGGCCTGTTTGTGATGAGGAAACAACACTATAACCAGAGAGAGACCAAAGAATAGCGTGATAAGGCCTATTTTAAAAGAAACAAATAAGTCCTACTATCTCCAACTATCTCCAATTGCATCCTGAAAAATACTGTTTATTTTGACAGCCCATTCCACATCTATAAAAAACATTTAAGCGCGCGCTCTTATCTATTCAAACCATCTCCGTGTTGTATTTCTCCACAAAAGCAAATGCGTAAGTCACTATTGAGTAAACAGGCTGAATTCCCCTGACTAAATAAGAGCCATTGGAGCAGAGATGGAGGGATCCTGATGGAGATAAACTGCTCTGTGTTGTGGGGCCAGATGTTGCTAGCAGCAGGCTAAAGCTACAGACCGATCTCTCTGGTACAAATGCTGGTGTATCTGCAATGCTAATGCGGGCTGCCGTCTTTCTCTCACGCTAATAAGATGTTAATCAGGCAGAAAAACTACAGCATCGCATTAACAAACAAAAAGCTCATCAAATCTGTTAATTACATTTGTCCAAAAACATGACATTTTGTAACATGGGCTGAAGCACGACTCATTCTGTTTTCAAATGAAGGCATATTTCATTTCTGTGGGGTATTAAAAGTGCACTATGGAACTTTTTGGTTGGGGGTTTCTATGTGTCATTGCCTAGAATGTTCCACAGTGTGACTTTAAACAGCTCTGCCTTACATTTATTCAATCACAGGTGGTTTTATAGCTCAAAAATACCTACATAAACAGGCATTCTGACTGTGAGCGGGCTCGCCTCTCTACAGATCTGACCTGTAACTTGGTCTGGTTTGGTCTCCATGAAGATAGAAAGGTTTAATGCCATACTGTGAAACATTCCAGACAAAGCAATAACATCTCCATGAAGAAAAACATCTGACGGAGCCTCCACCTGAAAAGTTACACAATGCACCTTTAACGTGCCTATCAGAGGTTGGACTACACTGTGCGCACAATTATTTGGTAAGTGGGAAAATGTTACTTCCTGGTTGGAAATCATGACATGACACTAGGGAATTCCATAACGGTTACCTAGCAACCATATTGTACACTGTGCCAAAACTCCTCTAATGTCACAGAGATTATTATTTGACAAATACAAATGTAAGAAAACACATTTATTTTGTTAAAATAATTGTTAAGGTATCTGAAAAAAATTAGTTTCTTGTGCCGTAAGTTTGGATAGAATTCTCCCTAATATGGAACGCTCTACTTCCTGTAATTTTCAACATTTACTTGAACAGTGTAAAACTCATTTATATTTTAAGTATTTTTCCACCAAATAAAGTCAACATTTAAGAATCATAACACATAAAATATTCAGATCACCATGTTGTTTTCAAAACGCTACATACATTCAGTTCTCTGAGTCTCCCCTCCCTTTGCTCTCTGCATTACATCACTCCCCCTTCAGAGCGTTATCACATTACAATCAGCCTCATCACTAATGAAACTACTGCAAATCGCATCAGACTGGTGAAGTAGTATTGAAGTAGCATTGATACTTTGCAGTGACATGACGCTGAGAGTCTTCTACATGGACGTCTATAGTGGAATGTTCAGCTGTTACCACGGTAACACAATGAACACATTAGCAAACAGCCTGATAACTCTAAAATAGATAGTCTAAAAACAAATTAAACAGCACATTTTCAGGAGTCTTTGATCAATTTGAACGTTCATGGTCCTGTTTAGGTCTTTCATTTTCAACCAAAAGGTCAGAGTGACTGTAATACTATTTGAGAGGGACTTGTTTAACAGCACAAACCAGTTCACCAGCTGAATCAGTTCTTTATGGTCAGATTATTTTAAAATAAAGATAAAAATGAAAATTAAAGTCTAACAAAGCCTCAGACAAAGCAGTGCTCACAGTTGGCATCACACCCCTAGGGAATGGTGTGTGTCCTTGGGCAATACATCACATAGCCTTCTGGCCTTGGGATTTGCTGTGTTCACAGAATGGCAGCCACACCAGCACAGTCTGCCCCGGGGCATCTGGGTTAGAGCTGTACCTCCTCTGATGAATGTTAATGAGCCAGAGAAATTCAATTCAATCTGATCATTGTTTCATTTCAGGCCTCATTAGAAGCTTAAGTATTATTTGATCTGCAAACTCATTTGTGAAATCATTAATGAACTGGATTGAGTTTAGACATTTCTATATTCAATAATGTTACAAGAAGTGAGTAGTACTCTGTTACATTTACTCACTAATACCACTACTACTACTACTACTACTACTACTACCAATGCCACTACTACCACTACCAGTACTACTACTACCCAACTCAACTCAAGACTTTCTGAAGTTGTGAGATATTAATACAACTACAACTCCTACTACCACTACTGCTGCTGCTTCTGCTACCACACCACTACTACTACTCCATGGGTGTATACTAGTCTGTGTGCGCTTATACTTGTTCTGATACAGTTCAAGATTGTTCTAAAGCTTCAGGAAAGGTTCTTATTAATCTGACTTGTTTAGTATCGATACCTGCTCAAATGAGTATCTAGTTTCGATACTAGTTTTAGTATCTGATCTTCGATACTAACCCTAGTTGTGAAGCACCGCATCTTTCTAACTCAGGAATCAGCAGACTTGTTTCTTTTATTAAGTCGTTTTACATTAATATTGTGATTTAAAATGTGCAAATTATGACTTCCAGCTAAATCAGTTCTTTACGGTCAGATTCAGATCAGAATATATTTAAATAAAGTTCAAGATTAAAATCTAAAAAAGCCTCACACAGAGCAGTGCCTATGGTTAGCATCACACCCCCAGAGAATGTAGACAGTCTGGAGAACAGTGTGAGGCAAGTAATTGGACGCTATTTCACCCAAAGTGCTTGTTAGTGGAGTTTGCAGCCCTAAAAATAAGTGTTTCTTAATAACCAACAGCTCGTACACACCAGAGGCAGACAGCAGCGAGGAGGAGGAAGAGGAGGAAGAAGAGGAGGAAGAGGAGGAAGAGGAGGAAGAGTGGGGTCAGGCACAGTAAACTGATCAGCCATTAAACAGCAAAAGAGCTCCATGAGAACTAATGAGGACCGCAGCAAAACGCACCAGGCTAGGGGGCGCTGTGGAGAAACAAGCCAATTAGACGAAGAGAAGGACGTTTTGACATCTCCTCCATGTTAGAAAGTCAAACTTGGTCTTAATTAAGCTGGAGATTGGAAGAAAGGCCTGTTTGATAGAAGCCAATTTTCTACTCAAGATAAAAAGTGCTGAAATTGTGTGAGCGCGACGTGGAGGTGTTTTGGAGGTGAAGTTTCGGGGAGCTTGTTAGAATAGTTTTGAAGCGGGGTTAGGCAAAAGAAGTAGCCAAAATTGTAATTGTAAATGTGCTGTAACTTAAAGAGGAGAAATTGTGCTTGTGTCTTGTGAGCTTTAAGACATGCTAAAATGTTATTACCTCATCCAAAACACACCTGAAGTTGTGTTTTGTTTCATTCGCATATGTTTGAGGAATCTTTTATTATTAGTCTGTCTGAATCTTCAAAGGTGGAAATGTTAACAGCTACCTTTTAAGTTTTGTTCAGTAAACATTAGCAATTCCATTCTCACTCTCTACTGAAATGAAGGTAAAAGGTCACTTTTAACTGGAAAATTACCACTTCATGACATCACAAGGTGGAACAGAGCATTTTGAGCTTTGGAAATGTAAACAGACTAATAATAAAGTGTTACTCAAACATGTGTGAATGAAACAAAACACAACTCCAGGTCTGTTTTTGAGGAGGTAACAACATTTTAACATGGTTTAAAGCTCACAAAAGTCAGTTTTGTGTAATATTGGACCTTTAAGACTAGCATATAATTGCAAGATTTAAGGACTAAAAATATTAAAAAGACTAATTAATATTCATGGGTTTCAGAGAGAAGAAAAGTTAGCACAGCTGCCATAGCAATTAGCAATTCATAACACAATATTTTATCTCTTAAATGGTCCTCAAAATGGCGCCTACAAACAAGAAGCTGGAACCCGCAAATATTCTCAAGATACAAAGCTTTTCATGTAATATAGGACTTTTAACAAAGAAATATTGTTGCTAAAATGTATTTGGTTCTTAAAAACATCATGCGAATAATGCATCGTGAGCTGTGTATCGAGTATCGTATCGAATCGTGAGGGACCACGCGATTCCCAGCCTTATTTATCATCGTCACATTCTCCCGAGATTCTATGAGGTGAGAGAGTGGATATAGATGGAGAACAACACTTGCTATGCTAATGCTAATGTTTACTGCCTGAATAATCACTATTCATTTGGCTAATGGGAACATCAGAGAGGGAGCCAAATTGGTCATTTAAATCAGGCTAATAACATCACTGCAGCTCCTCTCAGTCTATGCGAGGAGAGAACGGTTTGATACCACACAGTGACAAAGTTAAATGCGGTTTTGTGTTAAATAAAAGTTAAGATGTCCAAAGTCTAATCGCCTCCTTTTGTGTTTGAAATAGGGCTGTCAAAAGTATTTTAAAAAATCATATACTAATTGATACTAAAACTAGATACTCATTTGTGTAGTATCGATACTAAAAAAGGTCCCATTCACAGGGAAAAAATTAACCTTTCCTGAATAAGTTTCAGATGATCTTGATCTACCTGAAAGAGTGGGGGAGTACACAGATGTAAAAGCACATGGGAATAGAAAAGAACAAACCAGGCATAAAATGATCTTAGATTCACTTACTAAACTGTCAGCTCACTCTGGAGACATTTTTTTTTCTTTGGACACACATTTTGTAGGTGACATTGCTGTTTCCATTTAAAAGTACTAGTTCTTTTTAGTAAGATAAAATAACATCATAACACAAGCTTTATCCTACTCCTATATCCTAAATGCCTATGAAATAACATACTACTACTACTACTACTACTACTACTACTACTACTATTACAAAATTAAATGAAATGCTGTTTGCAGTATGTGAGAATGAGGGGAATGTAAGAAGAAAAAAAAAGTGTATATATTTTCAGCACCACGGACAGCTCCATAATGCATTTACATTTGCACTGAACCAGGACTGAACCAAGACTAAACAAGATTAAACAGAACTCCAAAATGAGAACTAAACTGAGACTAAACCTGGAACTAAACAAGGACTAAACCAGAACTAGAACAAGACCAAACCAAGTCTACATCAGGACTAAACCTGGCAAAAACCAGGACCGAACAGGTACAAGTGTGACGCACCCTAACTTTTCTCCCTTTGAATTAGGGTTGCCAAATCAGATGCTAATCAATACTAAAACTAGTATCGAAACTGCATACTCATTTGAACAAGTATTGATACTAAAAAAGTCGCATTCACAGGACAGAAATGAACTTTTAGAATGATCTTGACAAGTATAAGAGCACATAGACTAATATACGCCCATGGACCACTATGGAACTTACCTGGTTACACAGATATGAGACCACATGTTAATATAAAAGAAAGTACTACGATTTACTGTTGAAAATAACATTCAGCAAAACAGTAAAACAGAAACCCAGCGTTCTCTGTCTCATTGTATCACACAGCTCCTGTACAGAACCAAAGCTAACCAAAGCTAACGTGAAGCTAACACCTGCGATCTGCACTAGCACGTTGTCTGAACACCGCTACGTCAAAACGCTGTCCCCCAGGCTCTATATGAACCAACGTGAAGCCGCTATTGTGCAGCGTAGCTTCCCTTTTCTCCTCTCTCTCCTCCCCCTCATCGCTCCCTCCTCTCCTCTTCTGAAAAATTGTCTGGACCAGATATCGGCTTTAAAATATCGGTTCAGCTGATGTAAATAAATTGATGTAATAGTATAAAAAGTATTTATTGGTAGTAGATGGCCCAGAAAGTTTCATAACTCATCACATCACAGCAACATCGTGTGACACTGAAGAGGAAGGAGCAGAGTGCAGCCTAAACTGTCGAGGTATACCACAAAAAAACAAAACAAAACAAAAAAGACAGGTTGGGGGTGTTCTACATGTATCTCTCTGGTGGAATGTCCAGCAGCTACCATACAGAAGTGACACAATGCAAAACTCTTTTAAGAATGTCTGAAATCTCAAAAAACATTTTCAGCAGCCTGTGACCAATACGAGCGTTCATGGTTTTGTTTAGAAGTTTGATTTTCAACAAAAAGGTGAGAGTGACAAACTGAAAAACTTCTGCTAGCTTCTGACTTTAACTTTCAGATCAGATCACCTGTTGTAGTTCCAACTAAATCGTTTTTTTCTGGTCAGATTGTGTTAAAACAAAGCTCAGCAGATTAAAATCCAATTAAATTCAAAGAGCTTCAGATTGAGTAGTGCCCTCAGTTAGCATCACACCCTCAGAAAATGTTCATGCTGCAAAGTATCAAGGAGAATATCTAAATCATAATAACATAAACCCAATGAACTTAATCTGACGATAGTTTGAACATTTTGACTATAATTTGAACCAAACATAACATGAAGTTTTGGTTCAAATTTTAGTCTCCCCTCCTCCTCTACGCTGCTCCTCCTCTTCCTCCCCTCTCTCTCTTCCTCTCCTATCCCTTCTCTCTCCTCTCTCCCCCTCTCCTCTTCTATACTGCTCCCCTCCTCACTCCCTCTCTCTTCCTCTCCTCCCCCTCATCTCTCCCTCTCTCCACTGCTGCTCGGAATGAGAAATACCTCCAAAACAACAGAACAGACTCTCCTCCTCTCCCCCTCTCCTTTTATGGATATAAATGATTGTAATTTTGAACATAAGTACAGAGAGCAACAAGTCCCATTATTGGAGATCCAGAAACACGCCCATCAGACTGTAAATTGGGATGAGGGTGCATACCACCTCTCTCACACCTAGCTTGTGACTGGAATTTTATGTGTGAGAGACTTGTTTAAGAACAACCTGTTGTAGTTTCAGCTAAATCATCTCCTTCTGGTCAGATTGTGCTAAAATAAAGCACAGAATAAAGTCTAATCAAGCCTCAGACAGACTAGAGCCTACAGTTAGCATCACATCCTCAGGGAATGTTGATGAAGTACCAATAAAAGTCTCTAAATCAATGTGAAGAAGACCTAATGAACCTAATCAGAGTATAATTTGAAATGTTTTTTCTAAATAAAAGCCTTACTCTTTTGAATGTTGTGTTCTGACCCTCTGTCCCTCACAAACTCTTAGCTCCTCTCCCTGAGCTAAAGGTCGCACTAACAGCAGTGCAATTTAACTCTCTTGTTTTTCTATGATCAAAAGTGAACTTTCTTGGGCTCATTGGCATGAGGAGAGGAAGACCTGGATGAGGAGAACAAACAGTTCCTCTCTCAAAGTACGCCCTGTGCCCTCCATTAAAACTGGTTTGCATCTGAAGATTTGGGGTCATTATTTTTTCAGATTAAAGTTGGTAAATTTGTGTTCAAGTTTTGGGAGATTTTCTGAATTCAAGACTTAACTAACCTGTGTAGTTGTCCAGCAGAGATTCATGGACTAAACCAGAACTAAACCAGGATGAAACAAAGACCAAACCAGAACTAAACCAAAACTAAATAAAGACTAAACCAGCACTGCACCAGAACTGAACCAGGACTAAACAAAGACTTAACCAGAACTAAACCAGGATCAAACAAAGACAAAACCAGAACTAAACCAGGACCAAACAAAGACCAAACCAGAACTAAACCAGGACTAAACAAAGACTAAACCAGCACTGCACCAGAACTGAACCAGGACTGAAACAAGACTAAACAAAGACTAAACCAGAACAAAACCAGGACTAAACCAAGGCTAAAGACTACTATTGATCCACTGGCTTCCAACGGGCCCTCCTCCTTTTATAGTTACCATCATTTTGACGAGAGTGGGGCATCAGGTTTAATTGGAACTAAACGTTGAGTCAACCTTTTTTACTACTAAACTGTGTGGATCATGTTTTAATAGCATTGTTCTTAGACCTTTTAAGCTATTTTAGCACAATTTAGGCACATTTGCAGTTTTGCGTGCTGCCTCCAGTGAGTTCAAGTGTTAGGTTCAAGTACTATGTGACATCACGTAGAACAGGAGGTGTTTCTGATACAAACACCAGGCTGCAGGGGCGGAGTTTGAAGTTTGGAAACCTGTTAGACCAATCACAGTCGTCCAGGTACTGCCCGGTTTATCAGCTCTATTTGAAATGTGCTTGTGGGCGAAGTTTAGGCGTTTAGTCCCACTTTAAGCGTTCACCCCCCAACCAGAGGGCAGCCAGTTCAGTACCTGATAGCATATTGTTGTTGTTTCACTAAGTAATGTAAAGGTTTTGACGGGAAGGGCAACTTGCTTAAAATAAATACAAAGTTTACTGTACAGCTGATTTTGTATGGTCACAACTACAGCTATACGCAGAACTACACAAAAAATATTTGTTTTTGCAGTCAAGATGTTTCAACTCCCATTCAGAAGCAGTATTCACTTGAGACACTACTTCTCCTACTCTGAATTCAGTCGAGATGTTTTGAGATGTTTTTTATTCATATTTGTGTGTAAAGGGCCTATATTACACTAGTTTTGTTATATAAAATTTTGTATTCTCATCAAAAACATACCTGGACTTGTGTTTTGTTTCATTTTCACATATTTAACTTACAAATCCTGCATATTTAGGCTGTGTTTTCCTCTCAAATAGGAACTGGAATTGCCAATCTCTGCTGAATTTAAGATAAAAAAAAATGTAAAACTACCACTATGACATCACAAGGTGGAACAGCATTTTGAGCTTTTGAGGAGATGTAGACAGACTAATAATAAAGAATTACTCAAACATGTGTGAATGAAACAAAACATAACTTCAGGTACGTTTTTGAGGAGGTAACAGCATTATAACACGGCTTAGAGCTCACAAGAGTCCATTTAGTGTTATAAAGGATTTTTAAAAACAGAGTAGAGCATTTCCAGTAGTCCAGCCCCAAAGGGAAAAGATGTTTTGCCCATATTTGTGCGTGCTCCGTGTGTGTGGGTGGAGCTAGACTTTAGCCCCACTTTAGCTCTAGACTTACTGGGGTTGTGTTTTGTTTCAACCCACATTCCTTGTATTTAATTGGCTTCATATTGACTCATACTTCGCTGAGGGCCACACAAATCCTCTCACATCTCTGCAAAACTCAACACATGTACGAGCCAACTCTATCTACAAACACGCCTCAACCATTTGGGAAAGAGAACGGTTTTTCCACCAAGCGTTGCGAGTAGATTTGCAATTCATGTTTTATGCAAAGTGATTTTTTTTTAGCGTTCTACCATGTTATAATGTTGTTTCCTTTTCAAAAACATGACTGCAGTGGTATTAGATGTCATCCACGCATGTTTGAGTAATTTAGCAATCTCTATTCAAACCCTCTTTACGGTTTGTGGTACGATTTTGTCCGAGGCTCCGCCCACAAGCCTAAGTCACCCACGCTCCCACACGAGAATTCTCCGTAAATATACAAAAGCATCATACAAAACAACAAACTACAACTTCACAAACCTGATGCGATGTGCAGTAGTGTCATTAGCGAAATACATTGTGTTGTGCTAGTGCTCTGAAGGGGGAGTGACTTAACGCAGAGAGCAAAGAGAGGGGGGCTCAGAGCGTCAAAAAACAAAACTGAAATTTAATTAAACATGTTAATATAATGTTAGTATTTTCAAAACAACAAAAGGTAACATGGTGATCTAAAAATGTTTTGTGTTGGCAGTTAAGGATAATTATAGTCAAGATTTAGCAAAAAAAAGGTTTCAAAATTTACTTCCTGGTTAGAAATCATGATAGGGAATTCGATAAATGTTACCTAGCAACCATATTGTACACTGGGCCAAAACTCCTCTAGTGTACGCAGGGATTATGATTTGACAAAACAAAACAAAACACCTTTATTTTGTTGAGATCACGTTTAAATTACTAGAAAAATGTGTTTCTTGTAAAATGTGCCGAATTTTTTGATAAAATTCTGCCTGCTGTGATGTCATCAATGTGGGACTCTCTAAAATAGAACTACTTCCTGTAATTTTCAACATATGTTTCAACTTTTCTCCACAAACTGCTTTTTGATTGGTGTAAAACTATAATTTATATTTACAACAGGTAAGTCAAAATGTAAGAATAATAAAAACCTGTTATATCCACACTTTAAAACCCCATAGAAATCTCAGAGAACAACTCCCTTTAAATTTAATAGGATTTTGCTCAAAGTTCACATTTTAAACACATCCGGAAGAATCGATATCGCAAATTTCATCGCAATCCTTGTCAGAAAAATGACGTATAGATCTTTTTCACAAATAGTTCAGCTCCCACCTGAACCCGCTCACTGAGACGAGCCGGAACACGTGTCGGATCGCAGCCCCCGGTGGTTCGGGGTGAGATTGCGCTCGCTGAATACAAAAGATGAAGTGTAATTTGCAGGTCCAGAGATTGTGCGGTTCTGGGCTCCTGGCTTGGAAATTGATGGAGGAATTCAATGGAAAAGCCAATTCAAGGTATTTTCAGGCAGCGTTTCAATCTCTATGGCAACAGGTTACGCAATGTTATGCAATGTTACGATTCTATGCTTTTTTAGAATGGAATGAGGTGGTATCCAGTAATTGTACTCAGGTAAGTGATAAATTTACTCAAGTAGAAGTACAAAGTAGTGGTCCAAGAAATTATTCAAGTTCTCTAAACATTAAATAATGCACAAAATCTGATGTTTTAAAAAAATAAGACAAACTAAATCATATCTGAAGGAGCTGCAAGAAACACAAATGTTCAAATCATTTCACATTGTCACATAAAGGTTTTGTCACTTTAGACTCACCGTGGGAAGAGGAACCACAACTTTTACTCAAGTAAGAATACTGTTACTTCAATAAAAATATTACGGAAGCAGGAGTGAAAGTATGCTGCTAAAAAAATACTCTAAAAAGTAGTAATTTTGTCTTTATGATGAGTAGAAAAAATGGCTTAATAAATATTGCTTCTACTTCATATTATTCATATATATTCATATTCATTTATATAAGTGGCTGTTAACTTGAAAACTACCACTTCATGACATCACAAGGTGGAACAGAGCATTTTCAGCATTGGAGATGTAGACAGACTAATAATAAAGTGTTACTCAAACATGTGTGAATGAAACAAACCACAACTCCAGGTGTTTTTGAGGAGAGAACAACATTATAACTTAGCTTACAACTCACACTACTCAATTTTGTGTAATATAGGACCTTTAAAAACACAATGGAGCATTTCCTGTATGATCACTTGATGACATCACAAGGAGGATTGGAGTGTTTTCGGTTTGAGAGAAGAACGCAGCCTAAATATGCAGGGTTTGTGAGTTAAACGTGTGAGTGAAACAAAACACAACTCCAGGTCTGTTTGTGATGAGGTAACAACATTATAACGCGGTAATAGTAGTGTATAATATGTCCCCTTTAACTTCTTGCACGGTGCTTTTTGTTTTTATACAAATTGCTAGACCACAGTTAGCCATAACTAACAGTGTGATTATGGTCTCCTCCCCAGACACCTGCAGAACAAGCCTCCTCTTCCTCCTCCTCTTCCTCTCCTCCTCCTCTCTGTCTGTATGCTCCCTCCTTTTATCGATGCCTCCTTTGTGCTTCCTTGTCTCGTTACAGAACCACAACACCACTGTAATAGCTCCGGGGGGATTTCATTTGAGTAGATTTACGATCCTCCAAAAGGCGCCGGGGAGCTACTGGTTCAGCACTGGTGGAAAATTGCCTCTTTGGCCTCATTCAGAAACAAATGTGTCATCTCCACTTTGACATCTCACAATCTGCACATATTCAAATTAGCCCGGGCCGTCCCTCCACATGCATTTATTCAAACATACATTATACAACAGTTTGATCTGGCGTGGAGACGAGCACAAGGAAAATGTGGACTCCAAAGCTTAAACGTGCATATGAAAGGTTTTCATGTTTTTGTCTCATTCTGACTTGGTTTGGTGGGCTACCTGGCTCACATCAGGCTGATATGTCATTCTGAATGAGTTCTACACATTATCAGTCTTGGATGGCTTTCACTGAAACAGATCAGGAGAACATCATGATGAATATCTGAATCTGATTGGCTGAAGCGTCACATCAGCGAAACAAACCGAAAAAACAAACATTTGTTACATCCAGTTCATAGAAAATCTTGTTCACGCTCTTCTTCACAAACTAAATAGTCTCTATTGACACTAAAACAGGATGAGGTTCGTCTGTCAGCATCGCCATGTTTGTTTGGTTTGTCTGGGCTCTTCATTTTTGGCTCTGTCCAAACCTCAATGCCTCGACGTGAATTTGGGGCGAATTTGAACCTTACAGCAGGTTCATGCCAAGATGGATTCTCATGAGTTTATGAACTCACAAATATCGTGAGAATCCATCTTGCTGTGAAAGGTTAAGGTTAAGGATAAGGGTTTGAGTCTATGATAAAGGGCGTTCAGATGGAGCTTGGAGCAGCTCTGGAGAACACAGAGAAGGAAAGTCTGATTTGGAAAGTGTGCATATGGAAAAAGTGATCCGCCCACAGTTTAGAGCAGCATCTTCACTCATCAATAACTCAATGAGAGACCGCTCCAAGTCCAGCACTGAGGAACACAGAGGAACGCAGAGGAACACAGAGGAACGCACAAACAGAAGATATGGGTCAATCAAACTAAGCCTCATTTCAAACATCTGATCTTCTCACATGGTATTTTATTACTCACTTACATCTATTCAAGTACATTTTGTTGTGTAACCTTTTCATAAAATTGTACTTCTGTATAGTAGTTTTCAGACCTCATTCTTTACTTAAAAAAGACTTTAAAAAGACATGTCTGACCTCCTACCTCTCTGTTTCTCTCTATCTTTTTCCTATAGATTCTGTTCTACCACTCTATCCTCTCTTTCTCTTCTCTCCTCTCTCTCTTCCCTTACTCTCTCCCCTATCTCTCTTTCTCTCTACCTCACTCTTTCTTCACTCTGTCTTGCTCTCTCTCCTCTCCTCTCTCTTTGTCCTATAGAGTGTGTTCTATCACTTTAGCCTCTCTTATACTTTCTCTCTTTTTCTCTAATCCCTCGTTCCAGCTTCCCTCTTTCTCCTATAGATTATCTTTGATTTGGGTCTGAGCTTGTCTCTCTCTCGCTCTCTCCTTCACTCTTTCTTCACTACCTTCCACTTTCTCTCTTTCTTCTCTCTCTCACCACACAGTTGCCGTTCACCACTCTATCCTCTCTTCCTCTTCTCTTTCGCTCCTTTCTCTCTCCCCTCTATCTCTTTCTCCTAAAGATTCCATTATACATTCTGTCCTCTCTTCCTCTTTACTCTTTCTCCCTCCTTTCTCTCTCTCTCTTTCTCCTATAGATTGTATTTTACCACTCGAGCTCTCTCTTTCTCTCTCTCCTCCACTCTGTCTTTTTCTCTTAAAGATTGAGCTCTACCACTCTCTCCTCTCTTCCTCACCTCTCTTTCTCTCTCTCTCTAGATTGTTTTCAGTTTGGGTCTGATCTTCCCCTCTGTCTACCCCTCCTCCTCCCCTTTTGTCATCTACCACCCTCTTCCCCTTCTACCCCTCCTCCTCCCTCTGTCCCAGTGTCATCCACTCTATCCTCTATTCCTCTTCGCTCTCTTTTTCCTTTTCTTCTATGGCATTTTCGCTCGTCTCTCGCTATTTCTCCTACAGATTGTCTTCGATTTGGGTCCGATCTTGTGTCTACCCCTCCTCCTGCTCTTTGTCATATACCACTTTCTTCCCTTTCTCTCTCTCTCTCGCTCTATCTCTCTCTCTATATATATCACTTTCTTTTCTCCTCTCTCTCTTTCTCTCTGGGGTCTACTCCTGCCTCTGTCTACCCCTCCTTCTCTCCCCTCTGTCCCTGTGTCATCTACCATTCTATCCTCTCTCCCCTCCTCTCTCTCTCCTCTCTTTCTCCTATAGATTGTCTTTGATTTGGGTCTCATCTTGTGTCCACCGCTCTTCCGTCCTCTCGCTCTTTCTCTCTTTCTTCTCTCATCTCTCCTTTCTTTTTCCTTACCTCTCTTCCTCCTATAGATTGTCTTTGATTTGAGTCTCATCTTGTGTCCACCGCTCTTCCGTCCTCTCGCTCTCTCTCTTTCTTCACTCATCTCTCCTTTCTTTTTCATTACCTCTCTCTCCTCTCTTTCTCCTATAGATTGTCTTTGATTTGGGTCTCATCTTGTGTCTACCACTCTCTTCCCCTCCTCTTGCTCTCTCTCTCTTTCTCCCTATCTTTCTTCGCTCATCTCTCCTTTCTTTTTCTTTACCTCTCTCTCTCTTTCTCTCTGGGCTCTACTCTTTCCTGTGTCTACCCCTCCTTCTCTCCCTCTCTGTCCTTATGTCATCAACCACTTTACCCCCCTCTTCCTCGTATAGATTGCCTTTGACTTGGCTGCGCTCCTGCCTGTGTCTGCCTCTCCTCCTCCTCCTCTCCCTCTCTCTCATCCCTCTCTTCTTTCATCCTCCTCCTCCTCCCTAAACGTACGGCTCCAGTTTCACAGAAAACGCAGAATTGTAGAAGGCGATAGCATCTCTCGTTTGAATATGGAAATTTCAAACCTAAGCAATCCTTTGCATTTATATTGTCCAACACAAAGGTTTTGTTTCTCTGATTCTGTGAGCTGATCTGTGGCTCGATTCCTTGCAACTTTTGAGCAAGGCATTTTCTCACTTTAGCTGAATAAACCAAACCAACAAGAGGAAACCAATAGGGCTAATAAGAGTATGTTAATGCGAAGAAATCAGGACAAATTTGACATTCAGATCTGTTTCACTGTAATATGATGAATCAGTATGAAGAAAGATTGTCAAAAGTATCGAAAATCAGACGCTACTAAAACTAGTATCAAAACTAGATACTCATTTGAGCAGGTATTGATACTGAAAAAGTCCCATTCACAGGACAGAAATGAACCTTTCCTGAATCGCTTTAGAATGATCTTGAGCTGCGTCAGAACAAGTATAAGAGCACATTTGGCTTGTTTCCACTGGATCGCTTTGGAGCAGATCGGGACAGCCCTCAAGAGTCTCCACTAAGTCTAAAGTGAACCGGACTCTGGAGGGTCTGGGGCTGGTACAGTACGGCTCCAGCCGTGGTTAAAATGACCAAATGAGACAAAAAGACAGACCGAAAAGCAGATATAAAAAGTATAATCTCTCACCAAACACTGACTTGATCTTGTTTTATCACAAGCTCCATTTCCAGTTATGGCAACTTAAATATTGAGAAGATATGCGCCGCAAAACAAAGCATGAATACAACAGCTGTTTCCTGTTTATTGATCCACGGTACTCGCAGATAAAGATCATATTTCCAGTGCTAATACATCTAACTGAGACAAACTCATTGGATTACATAAAGTTAAAGTCCACTTGTTTGATCTGGATTGAAAGTGGTCTTCATTTTTTTTCAGTTGGTTCGGATCATATTCTCATTACACATTTGGAAATACAATACAAATATGTGTGTGCACAATGAGCACACACTGGACAAAAGTGACGGGGCCAATCAGAGGCCGATGCAGCCTTCACTGAGCTTTGATAAATGTGAATAAAAAGAAGAACATTATAAAGTAGCAGCCCATTTTTATTGTTTTTTATTGATCGAAGAAACAAACGCCTGAATGGAGTTAATGCGTGAGAGTTGAAGTAAAAGCTACACGGGGCGATAGGAGTGTGCGGTGGGACGGCAGGTGTCTGCGGTGGGACGGCAGGTGTCTGCGGTGGGACGGCAGGTGTCTGCGGTGGGACGGCAGGTGTGGCGGAAAACCCCGGCCCAAGACTGCACTAAACTCCAACCTCTGGACCAGGAATTACGGCCGTACGGTTTTAACCTAGACCAAACAGATAACTTTAAATTATAAATCAGATGTTACGTCCCGACAGTTTCTCTTTCAGTTAACCTTGAGTAGTACTTTTCATTTTTGAGTAATTTCTTTGTACGTCGTCTTGAGTACTGTTACTTACGGAAGCCCTGAGCGGCAAGCCAAAAAAAAAAAAAAAAGAGGCACGTCATTTGGGCTCCACTTTCTTGTTCGTTTTCTTTTTTTTTTTTACTGTTGATGTGGCTGAAAAAAACCCTCAAACACTCCAGAGAGGTGTTTTCCCAGTAAATTAGTTTAAATGCCAAAGTTCAGTGATGAGTTAGAATGTGGTAGACTGGGGTTTCTGGGGTTTGAGACTCATCTTTACTTTACCTTACTTCACCGGCCACATCAACAGTAGAAAAAAAAATAACTGTTTGTGCAAAAAAAAAATTTAAAAAAAAAAAATTAAAAAATGGCAAGAAACAAACTACTTTTTTTTTTTTTTTTGAGTTGTTGGTATAAAAAGAAAAGCCAAGAATTTTTTGGATGGTGGAAAAAAGAACAAAAACACAGAATATGGAGCCCAAATGACGTGCCCCTTGTTTTTTTTTGTTTTGTTTTTTTTTTTGCTATCAGGGCTTCCGTAGTTACTCATACTTGAGTACAATATTTGGATACTGTAGTCACCTCAGGTCAAAAGTAGCCCTGTTCTTTTTTCAGCTGGTCACACAGTGTTATTACAGTACTGTGGAGAACAATGTGATGAGAAAACAGATGGTTCTGGCAGCGAGTAAACATTACCCACCTCTCTATGTCTTCTCAGTTTTTTTTTCTTTTTCCACAAGACACTTTGAGTAGCTCCTAAGCAGACATAAGCAGACATAAGCAGGCATAAGCAGGCTGTAATAGAGCACTGCATAAGAGATGAGTCTGAGCTGGAGTTTGAGCTGAGCAGCTGCCGACAACTCTCCAGGGAGTCAACTCTTTTCACCAAACACTGTGATAAGTCTCCTCCTGCAGTGTGCTCGCCAGAACAGTGCTGCCACAGCACTAACATCTCTATAACTCCATTTCGATACTAACAAACAGACTCGATAACACACTCAAGTTCATACACAGTCGCTAAAATCATTTGGATAATTTCAGACCTGGAACTGCCAATCTCTACTGAACTCTACTCTACTCTATTCTACTTTATTCTACTCTATTCCTTACCTGGCTGGCGTTTCCGAAAAACTACAGAGGATCTTCAGACAACATGAAATCCCAGTCTATTTCAAACCCACAAACACTTTAAGACAAAAACTGGTCCATCCTAAGGACAAAACACCGAGCCACAAACAAAGCAATGTGGTCTACTCCATCCAGTGTAGTGAAGACTGCAGTGAGCGCTACATTGGAGAAACAAAACAGCCACTGCACAAGAGGATGTACCAACACAGATGAGAGAGCAAGAGTGGACCTCAGTCTGCCGTACATCTCCACCTAAAAGGACCTCAGTCTGCCGTACATCTCCACCTAAAAGGACCTCAGTCTGCCGTACATCTCCACCTAAAAGGACCTCAGTCTGCCGTACATCTCCACCTAAAAGGACCTCAGTCTGCCGTACATCTCCACCTCAAAGGACCTCAGTCTGCCGTACATCTCCACCTAAAAGGACCTCAGTCTGCCGTACATCTCCACCTAAAAGCCACAGGCCACTCCTTTGAGAACAGTGAGGTCCAGATCTTGGCCAGAGAAAAGAACTGGTTTGAGAGGGGAGTTCAAGAAAAAATTTTTGTCAAGAAAGAGAATCCTTCCTTGAACAGAAATGGAGGTCTCAGACATCATTTGTCTCCCATCTATAACTCTATCCTCAAACCTAAATCAAAACAAACAGAGAAAACAATGGGACTAGCCAGGACATGTCCAGAGGTGTGAAAACACCATCATGGCCCTGAATGGTTCTGCTAACTACTCCCCCACTCCCACTCCATATTGAATAGACCCACCCAACTAACAGAAACTGTAAACAAATATGTGTTGTCTCAGAGTAATTTCATTGTAATTAAGCTCCTCCCTTCAGGCAGATATAAAGCAGTGTCCACCAGCATCTGACCAGAACTGAAGAAGCAGCTTGGATGAGCTGAGAAACGTATTCGACCAAATAAAGTTTGTCCAGTTGACAAATTAAATTTCTCCTTTTGCCATAAATCTCTACTGAAGAAAAGTTAAAAAACTTCACAACATCACAAGGTGGAACAGAGCATTTTGAGGTTTGGAGATGGAGACAGACTAATAATAAAGGGTTAATGAAACATGTGTAGCTGAAACAAAACACAACTCAACAGGTATATTTTTAATGAGGTCAATTTTGCATAATATTGGACCTTTAAAGAAGACTTGTGTCGGCTCTGCAGTGATAATCTATGACACCCGTGGATTTTCACGTTCTGTGTATGTTATTTGGACATTTTAAATGTAAATATTCATGTAAAATGGTGTAATAAAAGAAACACGTGCACTGACTTCTGTGTTAGAAAACTGTGGTGTCCAATGGGAGCAGAAGAAAAAAAACAAGTTTACCAAAATGTTGTAACGCCGCCGAATCCACAATGTATCACCAACGCAGAAAATACAATAGAAGAAGAAAGTACAGAGCAGTGGGTGGTGTGTGTGCTCGTGTGTGTGATTATGTACGTTTGTGTGTGGTTGTGAACAGTTGTGTGTGTGCTTGAGTGTGTGCTTGTATGTGTGTGGTTGTGTGTACTTGTGTATGCGGTTGTGTGTTCTTGAGAGTGTGGTTTTATGTCTGTGTGGTTCTGTGTATAGTTGTGTGTATGTGCTCGAGTGTGTGGTTTTATTTGTGCGTGGTTGTGTGTGGTTGTGTGTATAGTTGTGCGTGATTGTGCGTGTGTTCATGTGTGTGTTCATGTCTGTGATTGTGTACACTCTGCTAATGGGCAGATATTAGCTAAATGAATGACAAAGCTAATGTTTACAGCCTGGATAATGCGCTTCATTTGGCTAATGGAAGGGCACCTGAGAGAAATCCAAGCGTCTAATTAGGGACCTGCCAATCAGCATCCTCCAATCTCCCAAACTATGAAAAACTCACACACAACACACACATTTGCACTGGGAATAGAACCACCAACAACAAAGAATACATGTTAGAAGCAGGCTCAAAAACAGTGTACAAAAAAAAGTTCAAAACACTAAAATAAGAGAATAAAACGCACAACTGAACATACAAGCTCGCATTATAATGTTATGAACCTCACATTGCAATATAGTGCAATACTGTGGCGCCTTTAGTTTCGTTCTCTCTGCGCTAAGTCACTCCCCCTTCAGAGCACTATCACAAGAACATCGCATCAGGTTTGTGAAGTTGTAGTATATCGTGTTTTTGTATATTTACGGAGAATTGTCACGTGTGAGCTTGTGGGCGGAGCATTGGACAGACTCGTACACTCAGGGTTTGAACAGGGCCTGGGAGAGATCGCTAGATTACTCAAAGATGCATGGATAACATTTATAACGCGGTAGAAAGCTCCAAAAAGTCCATATCTTATCTCCATTTCTTCTTGTATCAGCTCAGATCTTGGTCTGTTTAGATTTTCAAAAACTATTCACGAATAAAACTGTGTGCTGCCTACAGTAGTTGGTGACATCACAAAAAACTGCCCAGGTTACAGATCAAAACAAAGACCAAAGACTTTACCAGGAGCTCAAGAACAGACAGAGCAAAACCTGGACTAAACCGAGTCTAAACCAGGAAGAATACAAATCAGAATTAAACACGAGAACAAGAAGCATCCAGTACCATCTGCAGCACCTGTCCCACACTCCCATCATCCCTCCCTCTGAACAGCCTGTCTTTTTCTCTCTTTCTTTCTCTCTCCCTCTTTCTTTTTGTTCTCCTCCTCCTCCGCCGCAGCAGTAGTCGTGTTGTTTTCTGTC
Organism: Taenioides sp. WSHXM2023; assembly: GCA_029959045.1. Taxonomy (NCBI): domain Eukaryota; kingdom Metazoa; phylum Chordata; class Actinopteri; order Gobiiformes; family Gobiidae; genus Taenioides; species Taenioides sp. WSHXM2023. The sequence goes on along the minus strand of CM057096.1, from coordinate 5,867,967 downwards.
ACTGCGGCGTCTGCTGGTTTGAGTCTCACCTGGGGCTTTGTTAAGTCTGACTAAGAAAACCGGGCTGTGATGAGCTGCAGTCTGGTCTTCAGAAACTGCTTGTTCTGTCACTTTCTTTCTTTCTTTCTCTCTCTTTCTCTCTCTCTCCCCTCACTCTTTCACTCCCACACTCCCTCACCATCTTTCTCTTTTCTCCATCTCTTGCTCGAGCTTGCCTTTCTCTTTTGTCTCTCCACCATTTTTTCTGCATTTTGCTTTATCTTTTCTCTCTCTCCTTCTGTTTAACCGCCCCCTCCCTCCTTCTCTCTCCTCTCTCTGTCAACCTCTTACACTGCCCTCCCTCCTTCTCTCTGTCTCTCTTTTCACTCTCCTCTCTCTCCCTCTTCTCCCCCTCCTCCTCTCCCCTTTCCTCTACCTCTCTCACATTGCCCCCTCCCTTATTCTCTCCCTCTGTCTTCCTCTCGCTCTTCTTCTCTCTCACTGCCCCCTCCCTCTTTCTCACTTTGTCCTTCCCTCTCTCTCTCCCTACTTCTCTGTCGGTTTCTGTCTCTCCCTTGCATCTTTTTCTGTCTCTCCCTCTCTTTCTCTCTCTCTCTCCCTCCTTCCCTCCCTACTCCTCTTCTCACTCTGTCTCTCCGTCCTCCTCTTTCTCTCTACCTCCTTCCCTTCCTCCTCCTCTTCCTTCTCCTTTCACTCTGTCTCTCCCTCCTTCTTCCTCTCTCTCTCCTTCTCTCTCACTGCCCCCTCCCTCTTTCTCACTTTGTTCTTCCCTCTCTCTCCCTTGCATCTTTTTCTGTCTCTCCTCCTCTTTCTCTCTCCCTCCTTCCCTCCTCCTCTTCCTCCTCCTTTCACTCTGTCTCTCCCTCCTTCTCTCTCTCTCCCTCCTTCTCTCTGACTGCCCCCTCCCTCTTTTTTCCACTATGTCCTTCCCTCTCTCTCTCTCCCTACTTCTCTGTCGGTTTCTCTCTCCCTTCCATCTTTTTCTCTCTCCCTCTCTTTCTCTCTCCCTCCTTCCCTCCCTCCTCCTCTTCTCACTCTGTCTCTCCCTCCTCCTCTTTCTCTCTACCTCCTTCCCTCCTCCTCTTCATCCTCCTTTCACTCTGTCTCTCCTCCTCTCTCTCCCTCCTTCTTCCTCTCTCTCTTCTTCTCTCTCACTGCCCCCTCCCTCTTTCTCACTTTGTCGTTCCCTCTCTCTCCCTTGCATCTTTTTCTGTTTCTCCCTTTCTTTTCCCTCCTTCCCTTCCTTTCTTCTCTCCCTCCTCCTCTTCCTCCTCTCTCTTCCCCCTCCTCCTCTCTCTCCCTCCTTCTTCCTCTCTCTCTTCTTCTCTCTCACTGCCCCCTCCCTCTTTCTCACTTTGTCCTTCCCTCTCTCTCCCGTGCATCTTTCTCTGTCTCTCCCTCTTTCTCTCTCCCTCCCCTCTCTTCCTCCTCCTTTCAGTCTGTCTCTCCCTCCTCCTCTCCCTCCTCCACTCTCTCCTCCTCTCCCTCCCTCCCTCTCCTTTTGTTCGTTTCTGTTTTGGAGAGGCAGTTGCTCCCCGCGGGCCCCTTCACCAGACAACACATATTTAATCAGTTTAACTTTCATTTTACTTTTCACTCTGTTTACTGCCAATCTGTTCTTCATTAAAAACTCTGGCAAAGTGGAGCACAGTCTGCTCATCAAAAGAGGCGGGTACACGGGCCAAAAACTGTACTCAAGTAAGAGTAACGTTACTTCAAAATAACAGTACTCAAGCTGAAGTACAAAGTAGTGGCCCAAGAAATGAAGTGAGAGTAAAAACTACTACTCAAGTAAGAGGAACTGTCCGGACATAACGTCTGATTTATCTAGAATTTAATGTTAATGTAAAGTGAAGGACAAAACTTTAAATAACGCACAAAATCTGGTCATTTCTAAGGACAGACACAAAATGAGACAATCTTTTTCATATTGTCACATAAAGCTTTTATCACTTTAAAAGAGGAGCCACCACTTTTACACTTTCAGCAATTAGAGTACTGGTACTTCAACAAAATATTACTCAAATAGCAGTAAAAGTATTCTTCAAAGAGGGGTATTATGTATTTTACCATGTTATGTTATGTTATGTTCTGTATCATCTAGCGATCTCTCTCTCAGACCCTCCTTACGGTGAGCTGTAAGATTTTATCCAATGCTCCGCTCACAATCCTACGTCACCCACACGACAATACTTCATAAATACACAAAAACGATACAAAACACACTACAGCTTCACAAACCTGGTGCGATGTGCAGTAGTTTTAAGGTAAGGTAACGTGGTGATCTAAATACTGTATGTTATGTGTTAGCAGTTAATACCCCATACAAGTGTAATTGAGACTTTGCAGCTGACGTCACCAACATTCCCTGAGGGTGTAATGCTAACTTGAGGCACTGGTCTGTCTGAAGTTCTGTAAATCAAATTTGGCTTTACTCTTAGACTTAAACAAACTTTATTGATCCACAAGGGAAATTATTTGGATACAGTAGCTCAATCATCACAATATAATATAATAACAGAGAGGAACAAAAATAGATGGTATAGCAAAAAAAAAGAGACAGGTGTCAAATGAGACATAATTATAAAATAAATGTACATGTACAAGTCAAAATAAAATAGAAAAATAAGAATTTAAAATATAAAATAAAATATAAAATCACAGCTAGAAACAAGAAACAAGAACGACAAATAATATGCTGATTGACAGGGCATAAGGTTATCCGTTGCTTAAGATTAAGTTGTTGTATAGTTGTAGGGAGTATTATCTGTTATATAAGGGTGAGTTGTTGTTGAGCTTTATTTGAACACAATCTGACCAGAAAGACTTGACCTCGGTGGAATTACAACAGGTGAGCTGATTTGTGCGGTTAAGCAAGTCTCGCACACATAAAATTACAGTCACGAGCTAGTTAGCATTAGCCACCAGTTTTTCAGTTTGTCTTGTGTGTTCAGACCATCTTCAAACTAATATAACGTGTGCATTGTGTCGCCATGGTAACCGATGAACATTCCACCGTATAGATAAGCGTAGAGCCCCCCCAGCGTGATGTCATAACGGAAGAATTGACTCCGGGCCAGCGTGTAGATGGATGGTAAAAGTTTGCGAATTGATGGAGCGTGGTGGAAGTGAAGACATTAAGAAGGATAAATAAGAGGAGGGACAATGAGCAGAGTAAAGTCTATTTCCTGAGCGTTCAGAGACGATGATGGTGGAGCCGCTGCCAGAACTCCTGCTGCTCGCCTCAGATAAATGAGAGTCATGTCCTCCAGCCGAGAGGAAGAAGAGAGGGAGGAGAGAGGGAGGGAGAGAGGGAGAGAAAAGAGAGGAGGGAGAAAGGCAGAGGGAGAAAGAGAGGGAGAGAGGAAGAAGAGAGGGAGGAGAGAGGGAGGGAGAGGGAGAGAAAAGAGAGGAAGGAGAAAGGCAGAGGGAGAAAGAGAGAAAGAAAGAGAGGGAGGAGAGAGGGAGAGGGGGAGAAAAGAGAGGAGGGATAAAGGCTGAGGAAGAAAGAGAGAGAGAGAAAGAAAGAGAGGGAGAAGAGAGGGAGAGGGAGAGAAAAGAGAGGAAGGAGAAAGGCAGAGGGAGAAAGAGAGAGAAAGAAAGAGAGGGAGGAGAGAGGGAGAGGGGGAGAAGAGAGGGAGGAGAGAGGGAGGGAGAGGGAGAGAAAAGAGAGGAGGGAGAAAGGGAGAAGGAGAAAGAGAGGGAGAGAGGAGGGACAGAGGAGAGAGAGAGGGAGAGAAAAGAGGAGGGACAAAGGCAGAGGGAGAAAGAGAGAGAGAGGGAGATAAAAGAGAGGAGGGACAAAAGAAAAGGGAGAAAGAGAGAGAGGGAGAAAGAAAGGGAGGAGAAAAGGAGAGAGAGAGGGAGAGAAAACAGGAGGGACAAAGACAGAGGGAGAAAAAAGAAAAGGGAGAAAGAGAGAGAGGGAGAAAGAGAGAGAGGGAGAAAGAAAGGGAGGAGAAAAGGAGAGAGAGAGGAAGAAAGAGAGAGGAGGGAGGGAGGGGGGCAGAAAGATAAAAAGGAGGGGGAGAGGGATTAGAAGAGAGAGACAGAGGGACAGAGAGAGAGAGAAAGGAGGGAGGGGGCAGGGAGAAAGAGAGAGAAAGGAGGGGAAGAGAGAGAGGAGGGAAGGAAAACGAGACAGAGAAAGGAGGGAAGGGAGAGAAGAGAGAGACAGAGAGAGAGAGAGCGGAGGGAGGGGGCAGGGAGAAAGTTAGAGAGAGAGAGAGAAGGGAGGGTAGGGAGGCAGAAAGACAGAGGAAGGAGGGGGAGAGAGTTTAGAAGAAAGCGAGAGAGGAGGGAGGGAGAAAGCGAGAGAGAGAGAGAGAGAGATAGGAGGGGAGAGAAGAGCGAGACAGAGGGACAAAGAAAGAGAGTGACAGACAGAGGGAGGGGAGGCAGAAGAGAGAAAGAGATGGCACAGTTAGAGAGATAGAGAAAGAGCAGAAGTTGGAAGAGAAAGAAAGTAGGGGAGAGAGGGCAGAGAGTGGGAGAAGGAGGGAGGGAGAAGAGAAAGAAAGGAGGGGTAGACAAAGAGCAGAATGACGGAAATTAGAAAAAGAGGGAAGAGTGGGAGGGAGGGAGTGTGTGAGAAGGAGGGGAAGGGGTGGTGGGGGATAGAAAGGAGAATGAAAGAGAGAGAAAGGGAGAGAGAGAAGAGACAGAAAGGGAGAGATACAGTGTGTATGTTACAGCAGAATGTGTTTGGTCAGCAGCTCTTGGAGAAGAATGAAGCGGCACACACAGCACTGAAGCATCATGGGAAAGGTCCAAGACACTGTGGGACATGAGGTCGGAGCAGAAGACAAGAGGAGACACTTTCCCCTCAGCCAATCAACCACCGGGAAACTGAAGCACATGAGCAGTACAATATAAAAAGAATAAAAAAGTCAAACAAAAGCTCAACAGGTCGAGTCATCAGATCCAGTGTCAGGGCAGTTTGAGGAGCGTAACACTCCTCAGGACAAAAGTGTGTTCCCTGCGTCCTGCAACATCATAGCAGCCTCCAGGGGAGCTCTTATTTCAGTCGGTGATGAGACGGGACATTCCCTCTGGAGCATCTTCTTCCATATTTGGTGTAAAAAGTCTATAGCTGCACGGTAAAAACACAGTTCTGACTTCTTTGTGGCCAATTCAGCAAATGATTATGACCAATATTGGGCAAGATCCTTCAGAATAAAGAAAAGTTAGTTACAGTTAATTTTTACCACTGGGTGATGAAAGAAACTAATTACCAGGTAAAGTAACTATTAAATTCCACCCAAAAAAACCCTCAAAAATACACCCCAGCTGCAAGTAAAAGCCTTATTTGGCCTACAAATCTCCGAATGCACCAAGAGCCACCAGGAGTTATAGTTCTCCTCCACAGAGCTCCAAATCACCAAAACCAGCCCCACTAAAGCCACTACAGAGCAGGAGAAACAACTGTAACATGGTCAGAAGCTCCAGAAGTCCATTTAGCAGAATAGGTCTGCTTTAAAAACAATTCAAACAAACTCTAACCTGATTTGATGAACGTGATTATATTACGCAGCAGTTCTATTTAAGAGTTAGCCTGGTCTCTGCTGGAGCTGCTAACTATTTCTACACATACAGCTCCACATGGGCTAATTGAATCTCTTTGGTTTTACACTGTTGCTTGGAGATACGCTGTTAGACACAGAGCACACTTTCTCATGCGTAAAGGACAGTGAGAACAGTGCCAGTCCTCCTCGAGCGTTTCAGTATCACAGCCCCAAATGCCCGGGCCTATATTTGGAGCTGACAATCCCCATGTGATCATAATTAATAACAGTTCTGTCCAAAGCGTAAAGAGCAGTCTGTGGTCTGGGCGTTTGGGTGCGACACAGCTCAACACAAACACAGCTCCATCAGACTGAAAATGCTCTGGGGACAAGCTCATTTATCAAGACTTAACAGCTCAGGGAGGAGGAGGAGGAGGAGGAGGAGGATATTACTGTGTTTCAGATCCCATCCCAACGATCTATAGGTCAATATTATTCAACACGGCATTAATTAAAGTTGTCTTAAAAACATGAAAAATAGACTAGTTGATTTGAAATGGTTTGCAGTGGTCCTTTCCTCACGTACCTTATCCATGTCAAGCATCCTAATGATTCTGTTCTTTAACCCCGCACAGCAAGATAGATTCTCACAATATTGAGATTTGTGAGTTCACAAACTCACAAGAATCCATCTTCACATTCTCCCAGTGTAAGGTTTAAATTCATCCCCCAAACGAACCAAAACAAACATGGCAACAGATGTACTTCAGCCTGATTTAGAGATAATCCAGGCTAGTTTAGTTGTGTTTGTGGACAGGGAAGATGTCTGTGCTTTTCTCTCAGCAGGATGTAACTAAAGTTTGATTTTCCGGCTTGTTCGGCTGTTATGACTCTTTGACCATCAGATTCAAATATTCATCATGACCTTCTGCCTTTTCCTGATCTCTTTCAGTTAGACGCACAGTGATCCACAGTGAAGACACATCTCCAGATCCTGAGCTTGGTTTGGTCAGGAGCACCAGGCTGGACCCACTGTGTGTGTTTTAGGCTGATGGGGGAAACAAGACGCGCAAACATAGGGAGAACCATGTGAACTCTACACATAAAGACCTGAAGCCAAACATGGAACCTTCTGACTGTGAGTACTATACACTGAAAAAATGGTCCCAGAGGTGTTGCTCAAAGTGCAAACACAAACTTGACAACAATAACGTGACTTTTTTACGATTCTGTGTCCAGCATGTTTAAGTCTTACAAAAGTCGCTTGATTGTGGCCAGTGTTAAACCTGCACGTTTTAATCAGGCTGAGGAAACGTGACTTTGTTTTAATTTCTGTTGAAGCTCCTCCCTCTGGAATTCCCCTCCCCAAAACTTTTGGAGGTAAAATTCAAATGTAGGACACAGGACAATTAGACACTGCAGTGAGCGTCCAGGAGGATTATGAGAGCCGATCTGCAGGTAAGACTTCTCTGGCCTAGAATGTAGTCATTGTTAAAACATGTTTAAGCTGTTTAATTTGAAATTCGGGTTAAGGTAAGGACTGTTTACATGAAACAAATATTTTTGACTGTCCATCTACAAGAGTGAGAGAGTGGTACTAAGATTTGAATGTGTTGCTTTCAGAGTCGTCTACAAACAAACAGTGATATCCAGAGCACTGCTGCAGCTGTGGGTCAGTTCATGAATGTTAGAGTTGATGTTAGTCGTTTTTTGCACCATTCTGATAGTGAGGTTAACAGTTCAAATAAAAAGACTAAAACAAAATAAAAAATCTCTGTATCTTTCAGAAAACAGGAAGATGTTTGAGAACCAACCAAAACAGACCACAGATGAACAAAGTAAGTGAACCAAATACAATTATTTTAATTGAATTATTTCAACATATACTTCCTAGTGAACATTTCTCATGTGTTTCTACAGGGTGATGTGGCAGTAGGAGGCATTTATACCAGATGCCCTACCTGTTGCTGTGAGGAAGAAAAGCAGCACATGGTGAGTTTTGTTTCTGCATGTACAATTCTAATGTTCATGTGATTCTGTTCTGGTCCATTATTGTATTAGACAGTAAAAGTGCTTTAAGTCTATTTAAACATGTACAGCACAGAGTAGATCATCATAATGTGTTAATCATGTGTTATTCCTGTGTTCACAGAGGCCAGAGTGTCTTCACTGGAATAAATCTTCACACTGTTCAGCGCCAAACAGGCTGTACCTGATCACAGGTACAGAGACCTGTGATCTCTGTACCTGTGATCAGTGTGTTTGATTCTGTTTAAGACAATACAGGAAAACTAAAGAGTGCATTTGTATTCTTTTACTTTAAACCCTCAAATCAAATACATTTGATGTTGCATGTTAAAATAATAGTGTACACAGAATTAAATTATACATAAAAAATAAAACCATAAAAAAGGCAAATTTTCATGATAAGGTAAAGTAAGATACATAAGCGTATTCAGCACGATTTGATCAAATTTCATCAATATGAAAAAGTGACGTTCATGTTCTGAGAAAAAATATGTGTAGAAGTGATCGAAATAAGTTTCAAAGCCTAAACATAATTTTATTGCATGCAACCGCTTTCCATATTTTTTTTATGCAAATCCAGCAACCTTTTTTTTTTTTTTCAGTGTAGCCACTCAGCCATGCTGCTACATCCTGTTTTAGTTTTGGTTTTAGGTTTGTTTTAATTCACACTAAACCCTCATTCTATCTGTTGAACATTCTTGCAAACCTTAACATTTTGGAAGACGGTGCTAAAACTGACTCTGTGCAGGTGCACCACCCGTAGCTCCATTTATCATCCTTTACCCTTTTCACAAACCACCACTCCAATACAAGAATCACACTCACATACGCGCTTCCCTACCAAAGGTTAAGAGACACAAAATCACTATTCAGATGGTGACATGTGCCTTAAGAAATATCTCCTATTCTTCTGTATGAGCTCTGAGGGCCGGTCAGAGGATCTGTGGTCATACACAGGGTTACAGACTGATCTGTTCCACTGGGACCTTGGTGTTATCTGGAGGCCAGCACATCTCTTCTACAGTAATTGCTTCTCAGAGGTGCCCGGAGCTATGGTTTGTTTGACAGGAACACAATGCATGAGATAGAGAGGGAAATATTAAAGTACAAGCCAATAGGGACCAATGGGGCTCAGCAAATCCTTTTTTTTAAATGAGAATAAACATTGGGTTGTCTAATGGGGAGTCCAACAATAACAAGCTTTCATAAATGAATCTAAAGGTACCTGATTTTAACTCTCTTAAAAACATGAAAAACAGAACTAGTCCATTTCAAACAGTTTGCAGTGGTCCAATGTTATTAGTTATGAGTTAATTTCCACCTGTCGTCCCTGGTGCAGGTTTTTTAGGTTTGATGCAGGAAACCGGAGTGCCCAGAGGAAACCCACCAGACACGGGCAGAACATGCAAACTTATTCTTCTTACTCAAATGATTCATTCTGAGCATCCTAATTACATACCATGAAGAAGCATGTTAATGTGCACTTCCTGATTATCAGACAACAAAACACTTCGTAGTTAGATGCACCCAGATAACGATAACTCTCAATAATAATCAGTAATTATTTTTTATAGTCGATTATGATGAGTCGCTGCAGCTTATTCATCGTAATAACTAATTTTCCACCGCAGCAGCAGAGCCAACAGCCACCTCATCGTCAGGAAAAAAGGTTATTACATCAGATGTTCTTCCAGTCACAGCCAATTACTGGAATATGGAACGACAACGTCAAGTAATAATATGTTACATAAGCTAAAAACTAGATCCTATAGACCCTTCCAAGAATAACGTGTTTAGAACTGCTTCACAACTACTGACATAAACATACCTGCCCATTCAGAAATGAGCTGGTGGTTGTTTATATGTTTGTTACTTATGGTGACGCGTAATAACAATCAGTCTAACTTCCAGCTCCAGTTCCTAAAGTTCACTGTTGTGTCCAGGATTTGTGGAGCTTGATGAAATAAAACATTTAGCTGTCAAACCATAGCGACCTACTATAACGTCTGTCCATCGTCACATTAGATTTAAGAAATATTTATTGCACGGGCATTTATAAACAGCCCTGGTTTTTCATAGTTTGTCATGTTTGGAGGCTAATGCTAACTCTCCCATTGAAAATGCATTGTCGCAAACATCTGGATGTTTACCAGCCTTTAGAGTGCAGGTGTTCTGTTGGCAAGGGTCTACAGAGTTGTTAAGTGATGAAGGTCCAGCCAGAAACTTCACAGCTGATGTCTAGCTTTGGCAGGTGCTGTTTATCAGTGGGGCATGTTATTGTGTCCTTAGGCAAAGCACTTCACCCTCATTGCCTGGTATGAAAGTGTTGTGTGAGTGATGGTGGTAGTTGGAGGGACCAGTGGCGCAGAATGACAACCTTGCGTTTGTATAGAGTAATGTAAAGTGCTTGGGTGTTTTGAAAAGTGCTACATAAATAAATCCAATGGTTAATTAAGTAATTCCTCACCCACACCCGCTCACGAGATCATATCACCCCCGTTCTGCTCCCAATCCAAGACCACATCAATTTCAAGATCCTCCTGATCACCTACAAAGTTCTCCATCACCAGGCTCCTCCATACCTCAGAGACCTCGTCCAGCCCCACCGTACCTCCCGCCGCCTCCGATCAGCCGACTCTAACCTCCTCACTCCCACAGTCAAATCAAAGCACCGGACCTTTGGGGGACCAAGACTTTACCATGGCCTTCCCCACCCTCTGGAACTCTCCCTTCACTAAACACCTTCAAAAAACTGCTCAAAACACACCTTTTCCTCACAGCCTACAGCCCCACACATGATGCTGCTCATGTCTGTCCTGTTCTTGTTTTAGTGTTACTTTATTATGAAACGTTATATAAAAATTAATTATCTTTGGCATATCGTTAGGGTTAGTATGTTTAACCACAAATCGTATCAAATATGTAAATAATGTAGTAAGAATCTAACATAAGATTAGTACACTTTCTGTCACAGTTTTAACCACAGATCCATGTTTATAACCTGCTAAAAAGAGAAAATTGTAACATGTTTTCAATCAGCTGATGGAGCCAGAGTGATCACATTCACATTTAACTACTCTGTAAACACATACAAAAGTTAATTGTCATGTGCTTCATAACTCTCCTTTATATTTCCATTCTGCAGTCAGCTCTGTTACGTCTATAATACACATTTTCTGTGAGAAAGTGCTCTAATATTTGAGCCCATGCATAGATTCATGGGCATTCAGACAAAGACAGTCCCCTACGCCCCCCATCCTGTCACTGTTTAAAACTATCACCCCTTATATGGCCCACTTTGGCCCGCTTTGGCTCGCTTTGGGTCCTCTTTGGCTCTGAGTCTGTAATTGGGGAGTTTCCGTGGCGATATCCAGACGTCTGATTGCTCACACAACAGTCCTAACGAAGAGAGAAAAATGTGATGGTGGCGACGGAGAGGAGCAGAGCAGAAGATACGGATGAAATATTAAAACATCTGACTTCTCCGGCTGTCACTGAGACGATAGAGAGAGGGAGGGAGGAAGAAGGGAGAGTGAGAGCGAGGGAGGAGAGCAGAGGAAAGGACGGAGAAGAGAGGGAGAGAGTGGGGAGGGGAAGAGAGAATAGGGGATAATAAGAGACTAGGGGTGTGAGCAAGTAGAGAGAGAAGTAGGGAAAGAGAGAGAAGGAAGAGAGAGAGGGGAGACAGTGAGAGAGGAAGGGAGAGAGGGAGAGGCAGGGAGAGTAAGAGAGAAAGAGAGAGAGGAAGGAGAGGAGAGGAAAGGATGGAGAAGAGAGAGTGGAGAGAGTGGGGCGGGGAGAGAGAGAATAAGAAACTAGGGATGTGAGCAAGTAGAGAGAGAAGCAAGGAAAGAGAGAGAAAGAGAAGGAAGAGAGAGAGGGGAGACAGAGATAGAGGAAGGGAGAGAGGGAGAAGGGACAGGCAGGGAGAGTGAGAGAGAAAGAGCGAGGAAGGAGAGGAGAGGATGGAAAAGAGAGGGAGAAGGAGAGAGCGGGGAGGGGAGAGAGAGAATAAGGGAGAATAAGAAAATAGGGGTGTGAGCAAGTAGAGAGAGAAGCAGGGAAAGAGAGAGAAGGAGGAGAGAGAGGGGAGACAGAGAGAGAGGGAGGCAGGGAGAGAGGGAGAAGAGAGAGAGACAGGGGAGACAATGAGAGAGACGGAGGAGAGTGGTGGAAAGGATTGAGAAGAGAGGGAGAAGGAGAGAGCAGAGGGAGATAGAGAATAAGGGAGAATAAGAGACTAGGGGTGTGAGCAAGTAGAGAGAGAGGCAGAGAGAGAAGGGAGAGAAAGAGGGGAACGAGAAGATAGAGGGAAGAAGAGAGTGGGCAGTGAGTGAGAGAGAAGATAAGGGGAAGGGAGAGAGGGAAGAGAGAGGGAGGGAGGGGAAGAGAGAAAAAGGCAGAATAAGTACTGTTACTTCCATAAAAAAATATTATTCAAGTAGGAGTAAAAGTATGCTGCTAGAAAAGTACTCTGAAAAGTATTATTCCTTTTAAAGGTTACTAAAGTAAAAACATAAAGTGCTCCACTGTGTTTTTAAACTCCACACACCTTCACTAGAATCATCTGGATAAACCTGGAATAGGCAAAGGTAAAAAAACGTAGCTTTGAAGTCCTTTAACTCATCAGAGTCACACAGACTTAGTTAAAAGTTCTGTGACACTGCTCATTTCTCAGGGTAATCACGGCGCCCCCTCTGGCAGATCAGCGGCAGCACATGTGGCAGACGCAGATGTTGTGGATGTGAACGAGGGAGAGAGGAGGAGGGGAAGAGGAGAGAGGAAGAGAAGAGGAGACACAAAATCTGCATCATTCCACTGTCACTCTCACGGGGTCCATAAAGAGACGGCGGAGAAGAAAGAATTCTGCTCTTCATCCTCCTCTTTCTCATGTACAGTGGATAACAGAGGGGAAAAGAGAGGGGGGAGAAAGAGAAAGATAGAGAAAGAGAGAAAAGAAGAGAGAGTGGGGCAGAGAGAAAGAGAAGAGAAGGAAGAGAGAGTGAGGGATGGGAAAGAGAAGGGAAGAGAGAGGAAGGTAGAGAGGAGGAGGGAGAGACTGACACAGATAGAATTTTGCTCTTTATCCTCCTCGTTGTCATGTAGATAACACAGAGGAAAAGAAAGAGGAAGAAAGGGGGGAAAGAGAAAGATGGAGATAAAGAGATAGAGAAAGAGGGAGAGAGAGACAGGGAGAGAGGAGAGAGAGTGGGGCAGAGAAAAAGAGAGGAGAGATGGGAGAGAGAGGGAAAGAGTGAGGGACGGGAGAAAGAGGAGGAGAGAGGGAGAGAAAGAGGGCGGTAGAGAGAAGGAGGGAGAGACTGACAGATAGAATTTTGCTCTCTCTCTCTTTCTCATGTAGATAACAGAAGGGAAAAGAGAGCGCGAGAGAGGGGGGAGAGAGAAAGAGGGAGAGAGAGAGCGAAAGAGAGAGAGAGGAGAGAGTTGTGGGGCAGAGAAAAAGAAGAGAGGATGGAGAAAAGGGAGAGAGAGAGAGAGAGAGAGAGAGGGAGAGAGTAAGGGTTGGGAGAGAAGGGGAGAGAGAGGGAGAGACGGACAGATAGAATTTGGCTTTTTATCCTCCTCTTTCTCATAGGTAACAGAGGGTAAGAGAGAGAGAGAGAGAGAGAGAGAGAGGGAAGAGATAGTGAAAAGAAAGAGGGAGGTAGAAAGGAGGGGGAGATAGATAGAATTCTGCTCTTCATCCTCCTCTTTCTCATTTAGATAAGAGGGGAATAGAGAGAAGGGAAGAGAGATACAGGACAGGGATAAAGGAGGGAGAGAGAAGGAGATAGAAACAGACAGAGTAAGAGATGGAGGGAGAGGGAGAGGGAGAGGAGGGGAGAGAGGGAGGGTGAGTGATGGGAGAAGGGAGGAAATTAGACAGGAGGGAAAGGAAAGAGGAGAAAGAAAAAGGGAGGTAGAGAGGAGAAGGAAGAGACTAGGATAGATGGATAGATGGATAGATAGACAGACAGACATACAGACAGATAGATAGAGAGAGAGAGAGATAGGTGGGAAGAGAGACAGAGAGACTGAAAGAGAAAGAGCAAGATAGGAAAGGGAAGAGAAATAAGGAGAGACAGATGCAGAAGGAGAAGGAGAGAGATAGAGAGGGAGGAGGAAGAGAGGGGGAGGGATGAGAGACAAGAGAAAGAGGGAGGGAGGGAAAGAGGGACCTATGTGAAGCATCTCCCATAGCATAAGCCGACCATAGAGCTGAAGCACCTGAAGGCACATTAGCGTCACAAACTTGTATCGCATTAGACATCAGTTCGTCTCTCTCCTCCCAGCAGAGCACAAATCTGTCGTTTAAATCCACTTTGCTTTTTATATTGACTCGTGTACCTCCCCAAAAACATGCATTTCACTCCTAAATTTGAAGTTTAGATGGCAATAATAGTGGATTCCAATACTAAGGAATAGATTCAATTCTCAATCCTGATTCCGATAATTAAAACACTCTTTCTTTAGACAATAGAATGTGATTTTCAGCTTTAAATCCTAGTACGTTCTTTTATATTCCCACGTGGTCTTATATCTGTGTAATCCCTCAGTGGTCCAAGTAGGTTCCCTCACTGTTAGCGTCACTACTTCCTGTCCAATATTATCTCTACGTTTTCTGCCGAGTCGTGCTAAAATGAATCAATATTTAAAGATAAGGCAGTGAACAGGGAGCCGTGGGTGGATGTCACTGACAACTTGTTAAGAAGTACACAAATAAAATGAATACTTGAGCGGAGGACACTTCTGTGTTTAGAAAGAGACATGTTTGTGTCGCAATGTTAAGGCTAATTATAATGTTGAGGTCCACGAACTGAAGTATTCTACATATAGAAATAATTAGGTCTTTATTTGAACTCATATGAACTGTAATAGGTTGTTTATTTTATGCTTTATGATTTTAATAAAAGTGACAGTTCATGTTTTTGTATATTTATTGAAAATTGTCATGTAGCAGCTAATCGTAAGGAGGGTTTGAACGGGGCTCAGGAGAGATCAGAAGATTCCTCAAACATCAATTCTCTTCAAGCATGTCAGAAAACATAACATGGTAGAAAGCTCCAAAAAAACTGATTTTGTGATATGTAACTTTTATAACAAATGATAGATATTAACAACTAAAGTGTTTTAACTTCATTTCATTTGTTTTACACGATGTTTCTCTACAGAATTAAGACCAGCGAGCAAAGAGGTCAACAGCTTTCTCCTCGTGTAACAGCACAAAACGCTCTCATCACTTTGTCAAACTGCAAACTCCGGCGGACACAAAGCACAAAAGGAACGAGGATTACTACAAAAGAAAAGGATTCAGGTAAGATGTGTTCTACAAACCTCGGAAACAATGCCACTTCCCAAACCTAGAGGGAGCTGCTAAATGCAAAATACAATCAATATTTTAACTTTAAGCCATGTTGGATTTTGTAACTCAGCTCTGAAATGTTCTCCAACTTCACTATTAACAGCTATTAGCAAATCAAAATGGCAGACTCTAAATAAACTGTGTGTTGTTAACTTCTTGTTTACATCTGCTGCATTGGCTTTAAAAAGAACCCAAGAAGTTAAAGTACAAAAGAAGACAAAATGAACGTTTTTGAATTGATGTAAATGTACAAGTAAACAGAAAATACACAAATATAGTAATACAAATATATCTCAGCTTTATATAAAAGGTCATAAGAAAAAACAGTGCAAAAATGAAGATTCTGTTTTTTCATTTTCAGCAAACATAAGGAGCAGCCATATTGGATTTTCTAACTCGGGCTCTGAAATGTTCTCCAACCTTCCGAGTAGAAATGTATACTATATACTACACTATTAACACAAATAACACCTATTACTAAAAAATGTTTGCTGGCTGATGTCTCCTATGGATTGAATCAGCGCAGAGGCCAGACAAAAAAAAGAGAAATGGATTTTTACACAATGTTCGCTACAGAATCTGACCGGCGAGCAGAGAGGTCAACAGCTTTCTCCTCTTTAACACAAAAGAGGGGTCAGGGTCAGGTAAGATGTGTTCTACCAAACAAACAACGCTACAGTACTTCGCAAACAGACTCATGGCATAGGTTTGAGCTGAAGATATTAATCATATTAAACACGGCAAATTGAGCGTAAAACAGTCATGAATTTTTAAATCTAGTCATCAATAATACATGCAATACAATTTCATAAGTATTTTCCATCTACAAGCCTCCAGTCAGTGTATTTGTTCATGAGGTTACAATATCTATTATGCAAAGGATTCTACCATGTTATAATGTTGTTCCCTCATCAAAAACATGCCTGGAGAGTTTTTAGATGGTTTTAGACACTGCTCCAATCGACCCCTGTAAATACCACCACCAGCACACGCCCACTGCGCTGTGTAAACCAGGAACAGTCTTAAAAATCTGGTTTTCCTGAACATGCGAGATAGGCCTCTGCTTTGACTATGTTTAAATCCAGCCTCAAAACGCTTCTGTTTAGCTGTGCATATGACCGAAAGGTTTTTATTCCGCACTCTTCTCTTCTTTTAATGTTCATTTTCTGATAATTATTTATGTTTTGATTTGTTTGTATTGTGATTTCAATGTCTTTCTTATTCTCTAAAGCACTTTGAATTACTTTGTGTACGATTTATTTGTGCTATACAAATAAACTCGCCTTGCCTCTGTACTTATTTTCGTGATCAGTGATACGTTTAGGTAGAGGTGCGCGATATATCGATTAAATCGATTAATTCGAATTTACAGTTCAGAACGATGTGTTTTTATGAAAATCGATTTTTTTTATTATTAGTATTATTTTTTACACGCGAGCGTCGAAAGCGGAACTAATGCGCTGCAGCGCTCTACACGGGTAAGTTAGCGGGGCGCGGAGCGGAGGAGGTGTCGTATTTTTCTGCTACGACTGACCTGTGGTCCAGCCGAACGATGCAGCCCTACTTGAGTTTAACGGTACATTTTGTTAATAGTAGCTGGGCGATGCGAAGCGTTTGTCTGCAAACAGTGTATTTTCCCGAGGATCACAAGGGGGGATTAATCGCGCAAGGATTGAAAGATGCTTTCACTTCGTGGAACCTTGCAGAAGACAGACTCATCTGCATGACAACAGACAGCGGCAGCAATATGATCAAAACTTTCTAAAAGTAGCAAAAGGAGAAATTTAATTTGTCAACTGGACAGAGTTTATTTGGTTGAATACGTTTCGCAGCTCATCCAAGCTGCTTCCTCAGTTCTGGTCAGATGCTGGCGGACACTGCTTTATATCTGCCTGAAGGGAGGAGCTTAATTACAATGAAAATTACTCTGAGACAACACATATTTATTTACAGTTTCTGTTAGTCAGGTGAGTCTATTCATTATGGAGTGGGAGTGGGGGAGTAGTTAGCATATCCATTCAGGGCCATGATGGTGTTTTCACACCTCTGGACATGTCCTTTCTAAAAGTGTCCTTTCTAAAAGTGTTTACAATGGCCTGGTCTGCCATTTCACTTACAAGTATGTTTTTTGCTTGTCAGATTGCACTTTAATCCTAAATTAAAAAAAAAAGAATAAAGTTAAAACTTGTTTTGAGCCATTTATTTGTCATCTGTTGTTTGTTTTTGAGTAGGGCAGAGAAAAATCGATTAAAATCGGAAATCGGATTTTTTGTAAAAAAATCGGAGATTTTATTTTTAGGCCATATCGCCCAGCTCTACGTTTAGGATTTGGCTGCGTCGTGTAGTGATTTTAGGAAAAAATTAAAAAATCCACCACTCACTAGTGTGATGTGCAAGGATCCATTGGAGGGGCCGACAGCTGCACGGCGTTTTGTTGTGATGACGTTTACGGTGACGTCAGCTCCGATTGAGCACCACAGTTTTCCAATGTAGCAGTTAGCAGACTTATTTCTTTTATTAAGTTGTTTTAGATCAAGAAATGAAAAGAAAAAGAAAAAGAAAAGTGATCCACAGGTGTCATAGATTATAACAATAGAGCAGACACAAGCACAATATGTCTTCCTTAAAGATGCATTATGTAACTTTTGGGTTACTGATGGTATTATAGCTCGAAAATACCTAGAAAAACAGGCATTCTGATTGTGTGCGGCGTCGCCTTTCCACAGATCTGACCTGTAACTTGGTCTGGTTTGGTCTCCATGAAGATAAAAAAGGTTTAATGTCGTACTGTGAAACATTCCAGACAAAGCAGTAACATTTCCATGAAGAATTTGACGGACCTTCCACCAGAAAAGTTACACAATGCACCTTTATTAAGAAATCCTGTCAAAAGCACTTTAAGAGCTGTACTGTACGCGTTTGATCGCTTGAACGCAAAGAACAAGACTAAAATCAGGTTTGAAGCTGTGTAAATGACTGGAGCGAGGATATGTCTGTAATTACGCTCTCTTGTCACTAAAAAGTCGATAAACGATTCACAGAGAAGCGCAGATAAATCTCTAGTTCCTTCTGATGCTTCACTCTCCCCCCTTTACAACACAAAATCAATGTCCCCCCATAGTCCACAATACGCACAAATCCTCGACCAATCGAACGCCTGGATTACATTGGCATTTGAGCGAAGATGCGCAGAAAAATCCATCATCTCAAACCAGCAACGCCATCTGTATTTATGTCATGCGTCTCTTGACTTTTGTCCCAATTTTGAGCAAAGACTTGTCATTGCGATTCAGCGCAGAGACCCCATACGCCCACAGCTTATTGACCGCACCACTGGACAAAATATTAAGGACGCAATTTCAGAAGTTGGAGGAGAGAAATACCAAACTTGTAGCAGATCGGTGAAGTAATGCTAGCCGGTGGTGGTCCCAGGAAAGGACAAGTACAGCCCCTGGTCTGTTATGCCATTTTAAAGAGAAAATTGATAAAAATCTTGGAGTGGATTGGGGAGTCTTGAGGATGCTTACGATTCCTTCTAATATTTCCCATACTACGCTATTTTCTATAATCTATGATATAATGTTGTTTCCTCATCACAAACAGACCTGGAGTTGTGTTTTGTTTCATTCACACATGTTTAACACACAAACCTTGTATATTTAGGCTGAGTTCTTCTCTCAGATGTCATGCGATAATACAGGAAGTGCACCACTGTGTTTTTAAACTCCACACACCTTCACTAGAATCATTTCGATAGTTTCAGCCTTGGGATTGCCAGTCAGTCTACTGAACTAAGCATAAAAAGGAGCTGTTAACTTGAAAACTACCACTACACGACATCCCAAGGTGGAACAGAGCATTTTGAGCTTTGGAGATGTAGACAGACCAAAAATAAAGGCTTGGTGTGAAATCACGTCTCATTAAAAGTATGGTGGTAGAAATAGAACAATACAAGGGCAGAAACAGCCTGTTTTTCAGACACTGCATTTAGTGTGAATATTTGTATCATTATGAAGAAGTGAAATGAAAAGGCAGAAAAGAGAAAGAGAGCAGTGAAAGAGGCACGAAGGAGTGAGTCAGAGTTTAAGCCTGAGTCATGTCAAAACTGTGATACAATCTTTAGTCAGTCGGCACAACAACACAGATCTTTTATACCACGGTTTATTTTACAAGTCCAGTCAAATGCTGCTGTTAAAGGCCCCATATTACTCTATTTTATGTTATTTTATGATGTTGTTTCTTCATCACAAACATACCTGGAGTTGTGTTTCGTTTCATTCACACATTAACACACAAACCCTGCATATTTAGGCTCAAACAGAAAACACTCTGTTCCACCTCTGTTCCACCTTGTGATGTCAAAAATAACCAAAAAACATCCTGCTAGCTCAAATAAGTATACCACATACTGTAGGGATGGGAACACAGCTCACAATACGATTTTATCACAACATACGATAATCGATAAATTCTACATGATACTCTGTGCTATATTGCTGTTTTATTTTGTATTTTAGCAACAATATTTCTTTGTTAAAGCATTACTTGTGCAAAGTTAACATGAAATACTTAGAGTTTAATCATCATAACAGTGATTTGTCGCGCAGTCACAAAAGAAATTGCTAAAAGATACCAAAAAATACTCTTGGCGATATATCGATACAGCAGTCCACGATATCGATACGGTATCACCAAATTTAGTATCACAATATGTCAATAGTTTTGCACACCCCCAATGTACCATGAACCCTAAAAGGTGCACTGTGTAACTTTTTGGTTGGGGGTCTGTCACCTGCTTGTTTCTATGGAGATGTCATTGCTCTGCCTGGAATGTTCCACAGTGTGACATTAAACAGCTCTACTTTACATTTATTAAATTACAGGTGGTTTTATAGCTCAAAAATAGCTGGAAAAACAGGCATTCTGACTGTGAGCGGGGTTGCCTCTGTACAGATCTGACCAGTAACTTGGTCTGGTTTGGTCTCCATGAGTATAGAAAGGTTTAATACCAAACTGTGAAGCTTCTGAGACAAAGCAATCTCCATGAAGAAAAGCATTTGATGGACCCCCCACCAGAGAAGTTACACAACGCACCTTTAAATAGATACAAAGTACAGTGTAACTTCTCCTTAAACAAAAGCAATCAAAAATACACTTTGCCTTTAGGTCGGCAAACAATACTTGATACATTTGTGCAGCTTTTGAAAATGCTTCATTAACATCCCTACTCAAGACAAATTAAATATTTATGGACTATTTCTTATTCTCACACAAAAAGCCCTTTAGTTTCAGTTCTTACATTCTTCACCAGTGGACACAGCACTGCATTTATGAGAAATCTGTTTTATTCATTTAGTCAACTGCTGAAATGATTTAAAACTTAAACATTTGAGTTCGTCATGTGTGAGGAGCTTGGACTAGAGCCACCAGTGAAAGCAGATGAACTGGAAAATGATCCAGTGTGAAGCAGCAGCAGAACCACTCGCCTCTTCAGCCTCTCCAGCTCCTCTTCACTTCTCCACCTCTATCATACTTTATCATACTAAAAACTGTACAAAGGGTTTCTCAAGTGAATATAACCCAGTATATACAGTAGTACCCGGAATCTAGAACACACATTTCTTCAATACTTTACAGAGATGTGAGTCTGGTTTCTGGTAAATCCAGTTTTCAGACGGCCGTGACTGACAGGTGGATTAGCCAATCAGGGACACACATGACTTTATTTGTAAATAACATGTGACCAATGAGCTCCTTTGTTTGGCATGTTACTGAAAAATGTTTGACTGGGCTAGAGATTCAATCTGTATAAAAAATACAGAGAGACGTCATTCTGGATTTCCAGGCAAACTCACCTGCATGTTGCTCAAATTAGAGATCAAATCAACTTCTTGGAGCTTTCTACCATGTTATAACTCATCAAAAACATGCCTGAAGAGGTTTAGACATCATCCATGAATGGTTGAGTGATTTAGTGATCTCTCCTGGGCCCTATTCAAAACCTCCTGATGGTTAGCTGTAAGATTTTGTCCAATGCTCAGCCCACAAACCTACGTCACCCATGCTCCATAAATATACAAAAGCATGACACAACACAATACACTTCAACTTCACAAACCTGATGCAATGGGCTGTAGTTTCATTAGTGAAATACACACTGATTGTGTTGTAATAGTGCTCTTAAGGGGGAGTGACTGAGCACGGCGAGCAAAACAAGGGGAGAATCAGACGGTCAAACGAAAGTGACAACGGATATAGCATTATTTAAACAGTAAAGATGATAGTTAATACCCCATAAAGGTGTAATACCCCCTATTTAAAGGTCCTATATTACGCAAATTGGACTTGTGAGCTTTAAGCCATGTTATAATTTTGTTTCCTCATCTCAAACAGACCTAGAGTTGTGTTTGTTTCATTCACACATGTTTGAGTAACATTTCATTATTAGTCTGTTTACATCTCTAAAGCGCTGTTCCACCTTGTGACGTCATGAAGCAGTAGATTTCAAGTTAATAGCTCCTTTTACCTTCAGTTCAGTAGAGTTTGGCAATTTCAGGGCTGAAATGATGCAAAAGATTCTAGTGAAGGTGTATGGAATGTAAAAACGCAGTGGAGCTGAGTGCTTTCTGTTTGAGAGAAGAACTCAGCCTAAATATGTAGGATTTTTGTGTTAAACATGTGTGAATGAAACAAAACACAACTCCAGGTCTGTTTGTGATGAGGAAACAAGAAAATAGCATAATATGGAATCTTTACAGAATAGATAAACAAGAAAATGTAAGTCTACTTCGTAACTTGGGATTGAAATGACAACAGACTCATTTTTGAAACAAACATTAACATTAATCAAACATTAACTTACTTTACAATACCTTATTTGCTTTGGTTTAAAATGAGAAAAACAATGGCGCTTTCCAGAGCAGAACAATGAGTACAGACATTAGCACAGCACTAATCGAGCCAAATGGATGGTGCACATATTTTTGAGTTAGGATGTGCCAGACTGAACCCCGTCATCATCGTTAAAAACAACATTTGTGGAAGATTCACTTTCTCATTTCCACAGCAAACACAGCTCCTCTCAGACTAACGGGGTTTCTACAGAGTCTGTGGTCTTTAAAGTGCATATGACAGTTCTGACTACTCATTTAGATTTAAAGGGCCCATATTACTCTATTTTCTGATCTGCATTATAATGTTGTTTTTTTTCCTCATCACAAACAGACCTGGAGTTGTGTTTTGTTTCATTCACACATGTTTAACACACAAACCCTGCAAATTTAGGTGGAGTTCTTCTCTCAAATGGAAAACACTCTGTTCCACGTTGTAATGTCATGTGGTAATACAAGTTCTTAAACTCCAAATACTAAAAATCATTTGGATAATTTCAGTTCTAGAATTTCCAATCTCTACCAAACAAAAGGTAAAATGTATCTGTTAACTTGCAAACTACCGCTTTGTGACATCGGAACATGGACTTTGGAACCATCGACTGTATAAAGAAGTGGGCTAAGGGAACGTGATGTCACCCACAGCGTTCAGCTCCAGTCAAATGAAGCTAATGGTTACAGGAGCGAATTAGGATCCGGGCTCCATATTAGGAATTTGTAAACGTTCAAAATAGCTAAATAAAAACACCAGAGATGTACCAGATGGAGATGTAGACAGACTGATAATAAAAGGTTACTCAAACACGTGTGAATGAAACAAAACACAACTCCAGGTATGTTTTTGAGAAGGTAACAACATTATAACATGACTTAAAGCTCACAATAGTCAATTTTGTGTGATACAGGCCCTTTAAAATACCCCACACAGTTCATTTGACACTCCACAGAATGCAGACAGCCTCAAACTGTCCCCACACTGAAGTTAGTACTGTTATAACTCAGACATGCAATCGCTCATATGCAAATTCCGCAGTGCAGAATCTACGAGTTGGAAGCAGGTTTAGTGGCATCCAAATTGCTTTCTGAAAAAACTTAAATCGAGGCTGGGTTTGTAAAGATGAATTTCACACTTTTTTTTTTCTGAAACAATAGAAGCAATTAAGGCTGAATGATTTTGGCAACGTTTCTAATTACGTTTTTTGCTGACAAGTATTGTGATGTGATTGTGATTGTGCACGGTTCACAGTGCACTTTTTCATTTGACTTATTCCTCAAGAGTACCACATGCTTTTACTGACAAAGTACTGAGTGTAAAGTACTACAAAATACGAATATTTCAAACTTGATTTCTATACTTAAATGTTGGAGGTCCTTCACCTGCTTTTTTCTATGGATATGTCATTGCTCTGACGTTTTTAGTATCAAAACCACCTCAAATGAGTATCTAGTTTCAATACTAGTTTTAGTATCGATTAGTATCAGATTTTCGATACTTTTGACAACCAAAGTAGTGCAGTAGTTGTCATTTCAATAGCCCCAAGCTGACCACTGATGATTTAAAATAATTAGATTACGATCCAATTAAAACTCCATCAGTCACAAAGCCCTGCAGATCTGAGTACACCATCACTGTTGATTAAGTCTGTCATGTGATCACTTATTCATTAAACGTATTTGATTTGATTGCGGCGTCTGCTTTGATTCACGATTCTCATAATATATTGCATTATAGTCTTATGTAATGCTCCATCTGTGTGTTTTTCACTTAGGCATTGTGCTGCAGCCGATTCATTAAAGCTGTCACTCAAACGTGCTGTTTGAGATGGAGATGTGTAGCTCCACAGTCACACATGCTAATTACGCTTCATTCTACATTCGCTCATGGTTTCTCCTCAGCATTATCCGTTCACTAATCTGATTAACAAAGTCTGCTTAATTAGCTATCATTGTCATAGCTATCTAATTGCCTAAGGTATATATTGTATCACTTACTATAAATTCAACCATGAACACTATTTGCGCTTAGTTCTACATGTTCTTACATCCTTCTGTCTTTTGTATTCTGTCTGTAACTTTCGTCCAAACAGAGCTGTTTATCTTTGCCATAAAGGTGCATTGTGTAACTTTTCTGGTGGAGGGTCTGTCAAATGCTTCGTGGAGATGTTATTCCTTTTTCTGGAATGTTTCACAATATGGTATTAAACCTTTCTACCGTCATGGAGACTAAACCAGACGAAGTTATAGGTCACAGTAGGAATGCATGTTTTTTCTATGTATTTTTGAGCTATAAAACCACCTGTAATTTAATAAACATAAGGTAGAGCTGGTTAATGTCATACTGTGGAACATCCCAGGCAGAGCAATGACATATCCATGGAAACAAGCAGATGGCGGACCCTTACGGCAAAGATAAACGGCTGTGATTGGATGAAAATTACAGAAAGTATACAGGATACAGGATATACAGTATACAAGAAGACCTACTGTGCTTGTGTCGGCTCTATAGTTATAATCTATGACACTTGTGGATCATTATGTTATAATTTGGACATTTTAAATCTCAATATTCATCTAAAGTGACGTAATAAAAGAAACTGGTCTGCTGACTTTTGCATTAGAAAACGGCGGTGCCCAGTGGGAGCTGACGTCGTCGTAAACCTCATCACAGCAAAGAGCCATACAGTTGTCTGCCCCTCCTATGGATAGCTGCACATCACTCCAGCGAGCAGCAGATTTGTTTTCATCTGTACCAAAATGTCTACAAGATGCTGCTGAATATGTATCACCAAATACCCAAATAAAATTGTACAAACTAGTAAAAGTAAGTACAGAGCTGTGGGTGTGTACAAGTGGTGGTTGGAGGTTGATCGGCAAAATGTTCAAACACGCACAAAACACTTCAAATGCAACTTTGAGAGGGTAAATGAGAAGGGAAACAACTATAACATGGTTAAAAACTCTGAAAAGTAAATTAAAGACATATATGTCTGCTTTAAAAGAGTACAAGTAGGCTAATATTGTTTCAATTAAATGTTTTCCTGGTTTGCCATAAATTTCTTATTATTCACAACATATTTCATATTGCGCAATCTTTCATATCATTAAAAAAAACAAATATTGTGATTTGTAAACCATATGCCGCCCTTACTGACACTTTGCAGCAATCATCAATATTCTGACCATTAAGAAGAGACTTTGCTGGAACTACAACAGGTGCGATGAACAAGTCCCTCACATAGACTATAAATGGACATAACTATCCCTCTAGCCTCCACGTTTCAGACAGGAAATGAGCACGGGCACGATTTGGCTCCATCACCGTCGCCTCTCTTTCCGTGCTGCTGTCATTCTCATCACTTTAGTCTTAAAATGTTACTTTGAACTTGCGCTACACGATCCTGTTTTTTTATTTTGCTTTTTCATCTGTGAGTTAAGATATGAATGATGTTGTTGTGTCGTTGGGCAAGACACTTAACCCACCTCGCCCCCAGTGTCTGCGTACACTGATGTAGTGCCTTGAAGGTGGAAAACAGCTATACAAAGATGTGACCATTCACCATTTGACACGTCTCGTATGTACATTAATAACAGACCAATCAGGCGTCCTCTTTCCCTGAAATTATTCCTGCAAGCGTTAGCAACAGATTTGATTGACAGCGTTGCTAAGCATCCACCCTCTGCTAAACCAGTGGGGCGGGCAGGAAAGTGCGGTCAACAAGCTTCAAAAACCTGGCTCCTAATTGGCTCTTTGTTTACTATGACATTCCTGCTCACATTCCCAAATGTGACACTCAGCTCCCAATTAGCCCCTAAAACTGCGAGCCTCGATGAGCTTCATTTGGCTAGAGCCGAACGCTATGGGTGACGTCACACTCTTTATATAGTCTATGGTCCCGCTTAAATAACATTACAATCACAAGCTAGCTAGCATTAGCAACAGTTTTTCAGTTCCTCACTCCTTTTTCCAAACATGACCATGAGCGCTTCCACTGATCACAGTTCCTGAAAATGTGTGGTTTAAATCCATCCATCCATTTTCTTCCGCTTAGCCGGGGCCGGGTCGCGGGGGCAGCGGTCTAAGCAGGGACTCCCAGACTTCCTTCACCCCGGACATTTCCTCCAGCTCCTCCAGAACGACCTCAAGGCGTTCCCAGGCCAGCCGAGAGACACAGTCCCTCCAGCGTGTCCTGGGTCTTCCCTGGAGCCTGGTTTAAATCCATTATGTATTTTTTTTTCTTCAATCTTAAAACTGTTTTGTCTGCGTCTGCTAATGTGTGCATTGTATCACCATGGTAACTGCTGAACATTCCTCCACAGACATGCACATCCAGCCTCCCCTCGCATTCAACCACTCAACGCCTCACTCCCTCACTCATTTTCTGTCGTGTCTTTCTGAATCTCTGCAGGGTTGAAATAGCACCAAACTCCACATATTTTTCAAACTTGTTCTTCACAAACTTTTGCAGCTAACTTTTGGAGTAGTGTTTTGGCGCGCCCAGCCCATAGACCTGTCCATCATCGGCAGACTGCAGAGGAGCACAGAGGCTTCATATTGTTCTGAACTGATAACATCCACCAGCACAGACACAGGCAGAGACAGAGCACAATGTGGCCCTGATAAAACCAATAATGAGACAAGATTGCGCTGTGAAAATGAATACGCCCCGAAATCAGAATATGACTTTCATTTGAGCGGTTCGAATAAGTTTATATAAAAAGTGCACTGTGTAGCTTTTCTGCTGGAGGGTCCGTCTAACGCTTTCCGCCTTTCTATCTTCATGGAGACCAAACAAGACCAAGTTACAGGTCAGATATGTGGAGAGGCGACCCCGCTCACAGTCTAGGTATTTTAGAGCCATAAAACCACCTGCAATTGAATAAATGTAAGGCAGAGCTGTTTAATGTCAAACAGATCAATGACGTCTCCACGAAGAAAAGCATTTGATGGACATTCCACCAGAAAAGTTACATAATGCGCCTTTACACAATAAAACCACTCTTTCTTTAGACAATAGAATGTGATTTTCAACATTAAATCGTAGTTCTTTTATTTATATTCCTATGTGGTCTTATATCTGTGTAATCCTTCAGTCGGCGTGCTCTTATACTCGTTCTGATTCAGCTCAAGATCATTCTAAAGCTATGAGTGTGACTTTTTTAGTATCGATACCTGCTCAAATATAGTATCTAGTTTCGATTCTAGTATAAATTAGTATAAGATTTACGATACTTTTGAAAACCCTATTGCTTACGTGTTTTAAAAACGCTGTACCTGAATGTTACTGTCTTAAAAACATGAATTAACAATCAACAGTTTGCAGGTCCAAAGTTATTCCTCACTTCCCTTATGCATTCAAAGTTTTTAAGTGCTTTTCACTCTGTCAGAAGCCCATGTGGAGTTTTGCCGTTAAGATAAGATAACAACAAGCATGCCAACACGCACTTCCTGATTATCGGACAATATAAAACGCTTGATAGATTAGATTAAGAGCTGCTTATACTATATATCTGTACTGGGGCAAGATAAATTTCGCTCAGATACATGGGAAGATTGGGTGTAGGGCCATTAACTTCCAAATACAGAAGTTACCAAGGATACGCGGGTTAGCTTTAGAGTAAAAATACTTGTTTCAAATACTCTTATCCGCGATTAGTGCTCCGTTTATTATATATTCATAATACTACCACAGATACGAAAACTGCCCAACCCCAGCCAACCACGATTATACTGTGAAGTGTGTTGCTCAAAGAAACAGCAACAGTACACAGTAATCCGGTTTCCTGAATTTCAACAACCGACCTTTGAGTGTAACCCCAGTTGCTACTACTATTACTGCTGTTTATGTTTACTTTAATTAACACTGTGCAACTGGTGTCGTCAACATTTCCTGGGGGTGTGCTGCTAACTGGAGGCACTGCTCTGTCTGAAGCTCTGATGCTCATCGAAACACAATCTGACCAGAAAGAATCCACTAAACTTACACACAAAATTTAGTCACTCTCACATTTTTGTTGAAAATCAAACTCTTAAACAGCACCAGCGCTTGTACTGAGGCTCCTGAAAATATGTTGTTAAAATCCAGTTTGAATTTTTTTCTTGCCAACGTGTGCGCCGTGTCGCCATGGTAACAGCTGAAGATTGTTCCGTAAACATCCATGCAGACCCTTACAGTGGCGTCGCCGTAAATTTTGAAGATATTTTTAGCATTTGATTACAATTTCTGCCTACATGTGTTCGTAGTTCAGAATAGGTTGCTTTTAAGTTTTAGGAGAGCAGGGGCCTATGTGATTAAAATTCACAGTTTTTGTAAGAAATCTCCAAACTGAAAATGATCCACAAATGCTGAACCTTTTCATTACTTGTTCAGGATCGGCTCCACAAACTCGTCATATTAATCTGATGGTGTAAAGTCCTTTCAGCTGACAATCATCACATCTTTGTGGATGAATAATGGAACCACTTAGTGAAGCTGTTGTGGAAAGGAAAATCACTTTATTTATATTGACAAGACGACACTGAACTTTGTGCCAGTTTTTGTTTTCCACCTGAAAAGGCCAAGTAATTACAGAGATATAAACATAAATCTGGAATCTGACAGTTCCATAGTAAATTTCACCATAGAATTCTGAATGTCCTCCATCTCAAGTTTAAACTATTCTAAATTATTTTGTTATTATGTGAAATAGGGTTGTTAGAGGTATCGAAAATCTGATACTTATCGATATTAAAACTAGTATCAATACTAAAAGAAAAGTTACACAATGCACCTTTAAATGTATTTTTGAGCAATAAAAATACACATAATTAAATAAATGCATCTTATATAAGTTTAATACCATATTGTGGAACATTACAGGCAAAAAAATAAGACCCCCAACCTGAAAAGTTACGCAATGCACCACAAATGTTGAAAAACACATTCTATTATCTAAATAAAGAGTGTTTTTATCCACTCTATTCCTGAAATAGTTTGAAATGTGAGTATCGCAACAACGCAAGAGTGAACCCAACCTTTTCCACAAAGATTAGCTCGTCTTGCGTGAGCTTGTTTAGCGCGGCGCGGTAAACGGGACAGGAGCAGGTGGATGGGAGCCTCACCTCTCCAAACGGTGCCACATTAGCGAAGACAGCAGGCTATTGAGAATGTCTGTACGGCGAGAGAGAGAGAGAGAGGAAATGGTGATAAATGACACAGGAGGAGGAAGAGGAGGAGGAGGAGGAAGAGGAGGGAGAGAGAGGGGGAGGGTGAGAGCTTGTTAAGATGGAACTGAGAAGAGGGAGAGAGGGTAGGATGTAATTGGCAAGACTGAGAGATGGAAATTAGAGAAGGTGATGTTGATGCAAATTATGCGCTTTTAAATGATTATCCTGGTGGCGGTTTGTAGATGGTTATCTATTAGAAAGCAGAGATCGGCCGATGTGTTTCACCTTTGCCGATAGTTTTGGGCTGATTTCGATCATTTTCTCCAAAAATATATGATTTGAAATTACTGTACTTTTTACTGTTCTGTAAATCAAACTATAATAAGGAAAACACATTCACAACCCTGTTTCTACTGCTAACCCATAATGGAGCAGGGTAATATCAATGTGTTAGAGGTCTAACTTTTAGGTCGGGGGTCCATCACCTGCTTGTTTCTATGGATATGTCAATGCTCTGGCTGGAATGTTCCACAGCATGACATTAAACAGCTCTGCCGTACATTTATTCAATTACAGGTGGTTTTATAGCTCAAAATTACCCAGAAAAACAGGCATTTTGACTGTGTTGGGTCGCCTCTCCACAGAACTGACCTGTAACTTTGTCTGGTTTGGTCTCCATGACGATAGAAAGCTTTAATGTCGTACTGTGAAACATTCCAGGCAAAGCAATAACATCTCCATGATGAAAAGCATTTGACGGAGCCTCCACCAGAAAAGTTACACAATGCGTCTTTAAACTAAGGCTTTTTGCAGCAGTTAGTGAGCCCAAACTAAATATCGATTTGGTAGGAGGCTTAAGGCAGATCGTCAATACGCAAAAATGAGCAAATATCTGCAAAATCTCTATTAGAAATGTTTGAAAATATGCCAGTACATATCAGAGTCGAGGTTCAAATATTACACAAAAACGTTAGGCGTAAGAAAACATCGTCCTGACTTGGCATACTGTCAAAATGTAACTACTATCACAACCCGATCATACTGTGAAGTGTTTTGCTCAAAGAAACAGCAACAGTACACTAATCGGACTAGCTGGACTTCAACTACAAACCTTTGAGTGTATGGGACGGACCAACCACAGCTGTTTCTGTCATGTCTCTCAAATGCAGAAGACATCTCTCCAAAAGTCTTCTATCATTCAAAACAAAATATAGAACTTCTTTTACGTGAGATAACTAAGAGCTTGGTGATTCTATTGTTGATTCATTACACATTTGACACATTTTTGACGCAAACTGACCATGCTTCTCTCTGATTGGTTAATCCGCCCGCTGAAATCAGGGAGACAGGACACAGCTCCAGATCTGCTCGTCTTTGTAAAGTTTTGGCAAAACGTGTGGTTCTGGCTGGTCAGGAAACTGAAACACTGCAATGGATTATGGTCTACGTAGTTTGTTTTAGTGCTGTCAGAAGTATTGAAAATCATGTACTTTTCAATACTAAAACTAGTATCGAAACTAGGTACTCATTTGGACAAATACTGATACTAAAAAACTCAAATTCACAGGACAGAAATGAATGAAGGCCACATGGGAACATAAAAGAAAGTACTATTATTTAATGTTGAAAATCACATTCTATTGTCTGAAGAAAGTGTTTTTTTATTATTATCATCGTAGTATCAGAATCAGTATTGAGTTTATTCCTTAATATCAAAATCGAGTTTGAAATTGTAGTATCGTGCTTGTGATAACGCAACATCACAATGCCCTACCACTATTAAGCAGTTATTTTAAGATTTATTGTTGAATTTCAGACATTTTCCAAAACTTGGTCTGTTTACACCGTCCCAAAATAGGAAGCTGTGGATTCTAATTAAAAAGTAATTTGCAATTCTGTTGTTTTTTCAATCAAGGAACTCATTTGTGGCGCTAATTACAGTTAACAAGTGTCCAATCTAATGCTGCTGTATTATGACGATGAAATGTGTTGAATATTTAAGGCAAAGGGAATTGGTTTGGCTCTGGGTCAGGTCAGGGCATTTGGGGCTTGTATTTTTCATACATAAAACACAATACGCACTTATTTTTATTATATCTCATCTCATGTTTTTTTAAATTGCGCTAACTAGCTCCATCCTTAGTTGATGTAAATTTGCGCAAATAAGGTCTGTAACAAAGCAGCTCTTGAGGTCAAAATACGTATTAAAACGTAATGGTCTGTTCATGTTTTTAAATGAGGTTCCGCGCCTTTAAAGTGGACCTGTTCTGCAAAATGGACTTTCAGAGCTTTTTTTCCCCATGTTATAGTTGTTTCTCTTCTCATTTACCGTCTGGAGTTGTATTTAGAGTGATTCATTCATGTCTGAGCAATCCTTAAACGTGTATTTTCAACATCGGTGAAGAAAACAGTGTTAGTATTTCATTTCATTTACATTTTCATTAAGTTAATTATAGCACCTAATTGAATTTAATCCTTTATTTAGACACATTTTAGTTAATATAAGTCTGAATTATCACTTACACTTGTTTTTTTTTGTTTTTTTGTTTGAGTGGCCGGGCAGAGGATCCTTGGAGGACCATCGACTCCGAACAAAGGGGGGGAGCACTATTTAGTTAATTTTGCTAAGTTAGTTTGTTTGAGGTTACTTTATTATCGCTTGTTTTCTGTATAAGTATTTGCCTTTTTGTTATTTTAAGTTAGCAGCTTTAGTTAATTATTTAATGTAATTTAGCCCTCTCTTGTGTTCAGTTTAGTTGGCCCTCGTCTATTTAAGTTCTATTTATCATCTCATCTATTAAGGTCTATTCATCTATTTAAACGCACCTGTTCTCTGTCTAGGGGTTTAGTTTTTGTTCTGTTCAGTTGGATTTAAGTTTCCCCAGTTGGGCCTGACTTTTTGTTAATGATTTACCTACTTTGAGCCTTTGTAAAATTACATTTTTATTTGGCTTTATTAAATTTAAACATATTTTACTTTTTTATACCTTGTCTTTGCCCTTTTTTTGTTTGGTCCACTATAGGTGATAAGCGTAAGATCAGCAGCGTCGTAGCCATTTTGATGCAAATGAAAAATAATCTGATGTGCAGCTTTCCACAGGAGGTGCCAGCGCTTTGTTGTGATGACGTTTTACGGTGACGTCAGCTCCCATTGGACGCCACAGTTTTCTAATGTGGAAATCAGCAGATTTGTTTCCTTCAGATGAATATTGTGATTTAAAATGTCCAAACTATAACATAATGATCCTCAGGTGTCATATATTCTAACGACAAGCACACGAGCACACACAAGCACAATGTGTCTTCTTTAAAATTTTAAAGTTTAAGCTGATAATGATTCTAAAGCTTATTTATTCTTAATTGCAAAAACATTGGGCATGATGTCCTATTTATTCATGTTATAATTTTGTGTTTTGGTTTGGTTTGGATCTGAACGGTCACTACCTAAACCCCAGCATCTACAGCCAGTCATGAATCAGTGCTAGTGCAGCCGCTGCAGCTCAGTGAGTGAATTCTGGAGGGTCTGAGCTTTTACATAAGGCATGGCCGGTCCATATACTGAGAATGAGACAAACTTGTGTGTCTCCTCTGGCAGTGGCAACCCAGATTCAGTTGTGATTCTAGGGTTGGCAAAAGTACTGAAAATCTGATACTAATCAATACTAAAACTAGTATCAAACCATTTGAGCAAGTACTGTTACTAAAAAAGTCACATCGTGGTTTTGGAATCAGTATTGGGTATCAAGTCTACTCCTTAGTATCAAAAACGAGCTTGAAATTTTAGTATCGTGACAACACTAGAGATGTTTTAGTCTTTTTAAATGTGACAAAAAATATGAATCCATCTCCATTTCTACTGAACTATCAACATCAATTCAGTCGTGAAAGTCATCAAAACCATTACAGCCAAAAACAATTTACAGAGACTTAAAGAAATAAGAATGACAGACCATCTCATCGTACATGGGCTCAGTTTTACGGTGATGACTTTAAATAGTTCTGAGCTCAGATTCAAACCAGCCAGGCGTCCACTGAGTTTCGAGCGCCAGCAAAACCTCTGATGAAAGAAAGGTACAGGTGTGATGGAGGAGAGGTGTTTTTTCACACTAACAAGAAGCTAATTATTTCTCTTAATTCAAGTTTGTCTGAAAAGTAAAGAACATGCAGGTGGAACTGGGACAGAAATGAATAAAAAGGAAGCATTTAAAAATATGAAAATAATGACTTCCCTGGGGCATCATAAAAGCTGCTCTGCACAACCTACCACAATGAATTCACAGGAGGGGATCAAGTCTCCTTAATGGGGTTGAGAATCTTAAAGAGGGACTATTATGCTAAACTGGAGCTTTCTACCGTGTTAAAAAGAGGTTTTAGATGCCATCCATGCATGTCTGAATAATCTAGCGATCTCTCCCAGGCCCTATTCAGACCCTCCTTATAGTTAGTAATAAGATTCTGTGCAAAGCTCCGCCCACATGCTTAAAAATACAAAAATATGATACACTACAACTTCACAAACCTAACGCGATGTGCAGTAGTTCCATTAGCGAAATGTACGACGATTGTGCTGTGATTGTGCTCTGAAGGAGGAGTGACTTAGCGTGGAGAGCAAAGGGAGGGGTGCGTCAAAAAACAAAATGAAACTTTTTGAACATGTCAATACATTGTTTTTGGTGAATATAGCATTTTCTAAACAATAAAAGGTTACATGGTGATCTAAGGGCGCTTTCACACCTATGGTTCGATTGCTTTGGTCCGCACTAGTCAGAAAAATGTTACAATGTAGCAAACAGACGTGGGTACGGTTTGCTTTCACATATGCATAGTTCTAAACGAACCAAAACAGACCGCGAAGACCATCGTCACCGGAACGGGACTAAAAAACGCGCCACTTTCGATCACCATGGAGGAACAGCTTTGCCTTGCGCTCCTGGCGCTGATCATCATACATTATTTTGTACGTGTAGGTAATTTTCTGCACGTACTTAATTTCGAACATGTTTCGCGGCTGCGACTCCAAAGACAACTTATAAGTTATTCGACTCGCCGACGGCACATTGCACGCCTCTTCAGGGAGAAGAGACGTGCCCTCCTCCTGAATTATCATTTGGTCGTTTGAGTGCCCCTTCATCGCGACCGAGTAAACAGAAACAGGAAGTGATCTGATACACGTAATGCATTCGGTTCCGTCCAATTTGGTTTGGTTGCTTTCACACCAGATGAACCGTACCAAAGTAGGGCAGATAAAGCGATCCGAGACCACCCCTTTTTATCGGTCTCGGACCGGTTGATTTGGTGCGCACCAAAGTACCGAGATTGCATTCACACTAACGAAAACGAACCGAACTAAGAACTTTTGGTTCGAATGGGCCATTTGGTGCGCACCAAATGCTGTCAGTGTGAAAGCACCCTTAATATGTGTTAGCAGTTAAATTTGACTGAGTGTATACGCCTTTAGCTCAGTCTTTCCATGCATTTTTAAAAATAAGACAATTTTGCACTTAAAGGTCCTATATTACACAAAATTGACTCTTGTGAGCTTTAAGCCATGTTAGAATGCAGTTACCTCATCAAAAATATACCTGGAGTTGTGTTTTGTTTCATAGTAACCCTTTATTATTAGTCTGTCTACATCTCCAAAGCTCAAAATGCTCTGTTCCACCTTGTGATGTCATGAAGCGGTAGTTTTCAGTTAACAGCTTCCTTCAAATTTAGTTCAGTGGAGATTGGGAAGAGCTGAAATAATCCACATGATTCTAGTGACGGTGTATGGAGTTTACGCGTTGAAGCCAGTGGGGCATTTCCTGTATAGTTCCTGTAAAGTTACACAGTGCAGCTTTAAAGCAAGTCCAAAATGTTGACCTACAAACCAATAAACCTGCCTTCATCAGAACTGCTCAAATTAGTTTAATATTGTGAGTTTTAGTCCTTTTAAACCTGTAATGTTTGTGTCTGCAGTGGGCGATGGGTTTTGTTACACAGGTGGGCACCACATGACATCACAAGGTGGAACAGAGTGTTTTCTGGGGGTTTGAGTGTTAAACATGTGTGAATGAAACAAAACACAACTCCGGGTGTGTTTGTGATGAGGAAACATTCTAACATAGATCAGAAATAGTGTAATATGGGCCCTTTAATTACCTTGGCACTGTCAGACTTTTAATTCAGAGATAAAAGTTCGTTGTACCAAATAACCTTCAGGTAATTCCAAAATGGCTATTATGGCGATATTCTGGCAATGGTAA
The DNA here is from genome assembly GCA_029959045.1 of Taenioides sp. WSHXM2023. Lineage (NCBI taxonomy): Eukaryota > Metazoa > Chordata > Actinopteri > Gobiiformes > Gobiidae > Taenioides > Taenioides sp. WSHXM2023. Next base: position 5,832,793 of record CM057096.1, on the reverse strand, counting down.
GTTCTCATTCGAGGTCTTTGAATTTGGCTGTAAATGCTACTTATGTTCCTTATTAGATTAGATTCATGAAAATTAAAAATGTCCCTGACCACCTCCAAGGGTAAAAAGGACGAGCTGTTGTATTATTGGACATGGGGAGATTTCAGCTTAAAGATAAAAACTGTAACAGAATTACATGAACACACACACAGAGTAGTCAAAAAATGTACTGAAGTAAAAGTAACGTTACTTTATGTAATGTGACTTAAGCAGAAACACAAAGTAGTGGTCCAGGAAAATACTCAAGTAAGAGGAAAAAGTGTTAAGTGTACTCAAGTGGGAGTAACTTAAAGAGTAACTGTCATTTATAAATTGAAGTTAATGTAAATGGAAGGATAAAACATTAAAAAATACACAAAAAATCTGGTCAGATACAAAAATGAGACAAAATAGATCATATCTGAAGAAGTGCTGCAAGAAACACAAATGTTCAAATCATTTCATGTTCAAATCAAGCTTTTGTCACTTGTAAACTCACTCACAGTGGAAAGAGAAAGCAAAACTTTTACTGTTCAATTAAAATATTACTAAAAAAGTGCCCTGAAAAGTGCAATTTCACTCAAAAGTTACTCAATTAATGTAACACTTCTGCATATTAAAACCCTGAAAGCCACGAAACCCATAAAGATTTCTTTACAAGAAAAGTCAATCTCCCTTTTTATCCAAAACAAATGGCATCAGTGAATAAATGGAACCTTCTCTGTATCGATACTTTGCAGCTGAAAACATCAACATTCCCTGGGTGTGTGGTGCTAACAGTAAGCATGCTCTGTCTGAGGCTTTGTTTGACTTTAATCTGATCTTTATTTTAACACAATCTGACCAGAAAGAACGCAAATGGAATTACAACAGGTGGGATCATTTTTACTGTTAAAAAACCACCTCTCAAATAACATTACAGTCACGTTTTTCACTTTCACCTTTTTGCTGAAAATCAAACTCCTAAACACGACCACGAACGCTCAGATTGAAAACGTGTTGTTTAAATCCACTTTGTATTTTTTCTTGAGTTTTCAATTTATCTTAAAAGCTTATTTGGCAGTTTGCTGATGTGTGCATTGTGTCACCATGGTAACTGCTGAACATTACACATACATGCAGCTCACCCCCAGCGTGACGAGTGGGACAAAGGCCAAAATGAGAGTGCAAAGCTGGACAACCGCAAGAGGGACACGTGGTCACAACTGTCCCCCCACATTCAGAGCTCATTGTCGGGTTACCTTGTGGTCTATGATCCCGCTGTACCCCTGGAGCACCGGGGCCAGCTCCTCCTCCTTCTCCTCCTCTGCTCGGGTCTGTGGAAGAGGAGCGCTGGTGGGCTGCCTCTGAACGTGCTCATGGGCCGGTCGGATGCGTGTGGCGGCGGGGGCGGCGGGGGCGGAGGTGTCGTTGGCGTCCCGGTCTCGTGCGCTGGCTCCACTGAAGCTGCCGTTGTACACGAGGAAGAGGCTGGCACACAGGAGCAGCACGAGGAGCACTGCCACCCCGTGACGCTGTGGACACACACAAACACACACACGCAAACACACACACGCAAACACACACACGCACACACGTACATACACAGAGACCCATTACACAGACTTAAAGCTCACACGAGTCAAGTTTGTGTAATATAGGACCTTTAAGACATGCTTTAATGTTGTTACCTCCTCAAAAACACCCCGAGTTGTGTTTTGTTTCATTCACACATGTTTGAGTAACACTTTATTATTAGTCTCTCTACATCTCTAAAGCTCAAAATGCTCTGTTCCACCTTGTGATGTCATGCGGTGATAGTTTTCAAGTTAACAGTTACCTTTTACTTTTAGTTCAGTAGAAATAGGGAATTCCAGGTCTGAAATCATCCAAATGATTCTAGTGAAGGTGTGTGGAGTTTAAAAACACAGTGGAGCACTTCCTGTATTATCGCATGACATCACAAGGTGGAACAGAGTGTTTTCAGTTTGAGAGAAGAACCGAGGTTTGTGTGTTAAACATGTGTGAATGAAACAAAACACAACTCCAGGTCTGTTTGTGAAGAGGAAACAACATTAGAACACAGATCAGAAAATAGCGTAACATGGAACCTTTAACGTGAAGAGTCGGAACGGACCTCATTTTTTAAAAGAATCAAATTATTTTCTGTCTAATCTGTATGCATGTTTATACTGATTAACACTGAACCAACACAAGAATCAGCTCAGAAGCAGAGTAGGCTTTGTGCACAAAAAATGATTTGATATCACACAGTTTTTAGTATTATTATTATTACAATTAAATTATACTATTTGTTTAATTGGAGTATGCATTATTTCACTCCAAGTTTGAACCATTTTAAACATATTTTAGCCTTAGTATATAGTTAAAATGAATCCTCACATTGGCTTCTGTCATGTGAATAAACGCAAAAATAGACAGTCTTTTGAACGGCTCTTTGAAATGAACGAATCTAAAATATTCCATCCCATAACGGAGTCAGTCTGTAGGTCCTGTTGCACCATTCGGGCTGAAGTTACGTGAAAACTGTTAAGATTACGCGCGTAAAGAAGAAAAAACAGACTTATTTTTAGGATTTTGGAAGCACTGGACGCGTTTCACAGTTTAATATGCGCCAGTGAACAGAGAATATAATCACTTAACAAGGCATCGATTGAACCAACAAAAGGGTACGACACCAGTTATGGCATACACATTTCAATGAGTAAAAGGGTACTATTTATTCAGCCTTTAGGAGCATATTACGTTAGTTTAAAACGTCTCATGAGTTATTAAAATGTTTTTAATAACTCTCTCTCTCTCCTGGGGACCACCTCAGATCGTAAAAACGCAGGCAGATTGTTGAATTTTTGGACATGGAGGGATGGACTCGAGAGATTTCATTTTATAGATAATAACGGCAATAAAACTATATGATTTTCAATTTTGGTCAATCGTAACGCGCGCAGCGAACCAACAAAAGGGTATGTTATAGGCCACTACACAAGTTATGACATAAACATTTCATTGACGAGTTAAAGGGTAAAGGGTTTCAGCGTGTAGTAGTTACCGTATTAAGTTCGTTTTGACAAATGTGGAATTCTAGGGAGTTATTTTTAGTCTAATTTATTAATTTATCTCTAATTTATCTTGTCCCAGACGCAGATGCCTCACCTGCGGAGCGCGTAATCTGAGCATCTCTCGCAACTCCTTAATAAAACTGGTATTTTATAGAATATACTGGCCATTTATTCAGTTTAACTTCATTATTTTTGGATATTTCATATATTTTGAACACTTGTTGCCCGATGCCAACGTTAAACAAACGACAGTGTTTGAGTTATACCGTGAAAAGCGCTATATAAAACCGATATATTACTATTATTATTAAAAGTAAGTCTCAAACAAGTAGCTACGTTTAAGGAGATGACTTTTTACATTATAGGCTAGTTTAATCTGACCGATAATCTCATCCGATTTGACAGTTTTCACTAACCCAACACTTTTACGCATCTGGCACCTGTACGTAGATCTAACAAACAATAACCCCACGCGAATAAATAAAAAAAAAAATAATAAAAAAACTTCTGAACCTGCACGTGTGTCGTGAGAAAGTGCATTCGCAACATCAAACTCTACTTTTGCCTATCTGACCCCTGTACGTAGAAAAAAAACACGCGAATAAATAAAAAAACATAGTTCTGAACGTGCACGTGTGCCGTATTTGCGTCAGAAAGTGCCTTGCCAGAGCGCGTGTGGTCCCGTCTAGTCTCCCTCGTGTGGGTTTAGAGCCACGGCGCGCACAGCTGGACGTCTCTTGTTCACGTCGCCTGCTAATCTTTTGATCCGATAGAAAACGGCGTACGGCGCAGAGATAGACACGCTCCAACAACTGTGCAATTTAAAGCGAAACCGAGCGATCCGTGCGCGGCAAAAAAGCTTTAATTACCACGGGTGTCTTCATGTTTCCGCGCTGTCCTCTAAGTGCATACAAGTCCACAGTTTGGTCCACTTTGAGCCATGGTCCAAGCCAGTTCCGGTCCAAGTCCAAGTCCGAGTCCCGTGATGGGGAGTCCAGAGCCCGGGTGAGCGCTGCTGATGCTGCCGCTGCCTGGATGTTTTCAAGACTCCGGCGCGGATGGTCCATACAGCGCGAGGCAGGCGGGCGGCAGATGTGGAAGAGAGGGATCCGCAGGGTCCTAACGCCGCACGGGTTTGTGCAGATGGAGAGAGGAGAGGTGGAGGAGAGGTGGAGGAGAGGTGGGAGCGGAAGAGAGAGGACAGGAAAGGAGAGAGGGGTCAGAGTAGAGAGGGGAGAGAGAGGGAGGAGAGGAGAAGGTGAGGAGAGGAAAACAAAGAGGGAGGAGGGGAGGGAGGAGAGAAGGGTCAGAGAGGAGAGAGAGAAGAGAGGTGAAGGAAAGTAGAGGAAAGCGGGGAGGAAGGAAAGAAGGGTCAGAGAGGAGAGGGAGAGGGAGGAGAGGTGAAGGGAAGAGAAGAAAGCAAAGAGGGAGGAGGGGAGGGAGGAGAGAAGGGTCAGAGAGGAGGGGGGGAGAGAGAGACAGAGAGAGAGATTGGAGAGGAAAGCAAAGAGGGAGGAGAGAAGGGTTGGAGTAGAGGAGAGAGAGAGGGAGGAGAGGTAAAAGGGAGGAGAGGAAAGGAGAGGGAGAGGAGGAGGGCAAAGTAGAGGAGAGAGGGATGAGAGGTGAAAGAGAGGAGGAAAGCAGAGAGGGAGGAGCTGAGGGAAGAGAGAAGCATCAGAGATGAGGGGAGCGAGAGAGAGGGAGAAGAGGTGAAAGGGAGAAGAGGAAAGAAGAGAGAGAGGAGGGGAGGTCAGAGTAGAGGAGAGGGGAGAGGACGGAGGAGAAGAAATGAGAGAGAGGAAAGAAGATGAGGAGAGAGAATGGGAAGAAAAAAGGAGAGATGGGGAGTGGAGAGAGGGAGGAGGTGAAGAGGAGGGGGAGGAGAGTGAGGGGGGAAAGAGAGGAAAGATGGAGGAGAGGATCGAGAGGGCAAGGAGAGGAGAGAGGGAGGAAAGAAGACAAGGAGAGGAGATGAGGAGAGATAAGAGCGGGGGAAGAGGAAAGGAGAGATGGGGGATTGGAGAGAGGGAGGAGTGAAGAGAGATGAGATGAGAGACAAAGGAAAGGAAAGGAGAGAGGGAGGAGAGAATCAGGAAGGAGAGGGAGAGATGAAGGAGAGGATCAGGGAGGAGAGCAGAAAGAGGGGAAGAGCAGAAGAGAGAGGGAGGAGAGGAGAGAGGAAAAAGAAGAGAGGAGAAAGATTAGAGTGAAGAGATGAGAGGAGAGAGGAAGGGAGAAGATGAGTGTGGAGAGGATCAAGGAGAGAGGGAGGAAAGAGGACAGAGAGAGGGGGGAGATGGAAAGGTGTGCAGAGAAAAGGAGGGAGAGGAGAGGGGAAGGGGAAAAGAGAGGGAAGGAGGAGGGGGGGAGATTGAGGAGAAGATCAGAGGGAAGAGAAGAGGAGCAAGAGAGGAGTGGAGAGAAAATGGGAGAGGAGCAAAGATGGGAGAAGAGGAAGAGAGGAGAGGAACAGGGAGGAGAGAGGAGAGCAGAGGAGAGAGAAGAGATGAAGGAGAGGATCAGGGAGGAGAGCAGAAAGAGGGGAAGAGCAGAAGAGGACAAAGAGGGAGGAGAGGAGAAAGGAGAAAGATTAGAGTGAATAGATGAGAGGAGAGAGGAAGGGAGAAAATGAGTGTGGAGAGGATCAGGGAGAAAAGGAGCGAGAGAGGGAGGAAAGAGGACGGGGAGGGGTGGAGAGGTGCGCAGAGAAATGGAGGGAGAGGAGAGGGGAAGGGGAAAAGAGAGGGAAGGAATAGAGAGAGAGGGAGGAGAGGAGAGAGGAAGGGAGAAGATGAGTGTGGAGAGGATCAAGGAGAAAAGGAGAGAGAGAGGGAGGAAAGAGGACAGATAGAGGGGGAGATGGAAAGGTGTGCAGAGAAAAGGAGGGAGAGGAGAGGGGAAGAGGAAAAGAGGAGAAATTGAGGAGAAGCTCAGAAGGAAGAGAAGAGGAGCACGAGAGGAGTGGAGAGAAAATGGGAGAGGAGCAAAGATGGGAGAAGAGGAAGAGAGGAGAGGAACAGGGAGGAGAGAGGAGAGACAGCGGAGGAGGAGAGGAGAAGATAGGAGAGAAGCAGAGAGGAGAAGAGAGAGGGAGGAGAGGAGTAATTAAAGCCAAGGTGGTACCTGGGAGAAGCCGATAAGAGCGCCATTTTTTGGAGTTACTTGTGCTGAGTAATGTTGTATTTAAATGTGAGCAGGATTAGAGTGAAGTACAGTGAGTGTGGGCACAATGTGAAAAGGATTAGGCAGATATACTGTTGGAGCTACACCAGATTATCACAGCCACCAGACGCTAATCTGCACTGATAATATTATAGTGAGGCTGGCGCACACAAAAACCAACCGTCTGTGAGAACCAGAGAGACAAATCCAATACATTTTACCATGAACAGAGGTGGGTAGACTAGAGTAGCCAAAGAGTAGCCAAAATAATATTACTCAAGTAGAAGTGCAAAGTATTGGTCGAAAAAATGACTAAAATTATTTGGGAAAAGAACTACTCAAGTTAAAGCAATGTAATTGGACACAACTTCAAATAAGTCACTGGCCATCTTTTTGGTTTAACTTTATTACTTTTTGGATATGTCATATATTTCTAACACTTGTTGCTTACGTTAAAAAAAAAAAAAATTTTTTTCAAAGTCCTGTTCCTGTTTTATGTTAAATGAACGTAAAGTGTGTTTGAGTTATACCGTGAAAAGTGCTATATAAAACCGATATATTACTATTATTATTAAAAGTAAGTCTCAAACAAGTAGCTATGTTTAAGGAGATGACTTCTTACATTATAGGATAGTTTAATCTGACCGATAATCTCATCCGATTTGACAGTTTTCACTAATCCAACATTTAACAACACTTTTACGCTTCTGACACCTGTACGTAGGAAAAAATGACTAAAATTATTTGGGAAAATAAACTACTCAAGTTCGAGTAATATAATTGGACACAACTTTAAATAAGTCACAAAATGTAGTATTTTCAAAGACGCAAAAATGAGACAAACTAAATCATATCTGAAGGAGCGGTGCAAGAAACACAAATGTTTAAATCATTTCAGATTTTCCACATAAAGTTTTTGTGACTTATAGACAGGGAAGAGGAAGCACAACTTTTACTCTCAAGTAAGAGTACTGTTACTTCAACAAAAATATTACTCAAGCAGGAGTAAAAGTATGCTGTTAGAAAAGTACAATTTCTTTAAAAAGCTACTCAAATAAAAGACATTATATCTGTACTGGGGCAAGTGCTGCTCAAATACTGAACCTTGAGCTTGATTAATTAGACCTGCACCACTTTGTCCAATCTGCTACTGAAAATCCTTTCGAACACTGATAATTGACTGTGTGGGGCCTTTGCCCAAGTCCGAGTCAGGTTCTGAGGACTTGCTAACAGTCCTGTGTTTGGTTTCTCATTCTCTGCTGCTGCGTTTGCACTTCACAGTATCATTAAGTTCATGACTACGGCACTAACTCAGTTCATAGGAATATTTGGTATTTCTAAAATCATTGAAAGTGATTAAGGATTTTTAATTTGACTCTTTGCCCGAGTCTTAACATTAAACATAATCGGGCTTCATCTTACCATGCACAGAGCCAAGGAGCTCTAGCTCTAAAGTACAGCCCAGGGGCCAAATGCGGCCTGCAGACACATTTTTATTGGCCCTCAGGCCCAATTGATTTTAGGCAGTACTTTTCACAGCAAGTTTAGTCAATGCTACTACTAGACCTTTAATAACACCACTTTGCGTTGTTTGCACAATGTTTCAAGCCTTATTAAAGGTATGGATAATCTATGAAAACAATGTAAATGCACCAATCTGAATGATCACCAGTCTGTGGTAGAGTTTACTTTACTTACCATGCTACTTCTTAGCAGCCAGGAGAGAACTGGGTTTAACTCAATGACCGGGTCTTTGGTCATAAAGTCCAGGGTCTTTTAGCAGGACTGATCGTTGGACCACAGAGCAACCTTCTTTTAAATTGTAACAAAATGAAAACATTGTATAATTGTCATTCTGAAAAGTGTCAATTTAGTGAGGGGGATTAAATCAGGTTTTATTACTTTTCAAGTTTTATTACTTGCTGGTTCACCATTTCAAGCAAAGTTTCTAACCCTGGGATGAGCATCTAAACTACATTTGGGCATTGTTTGATGGTTTGCCTCAGGGTAACCTGACTTTAACTTTGCTAAATGTGACCTCACAAAAGCTATGGTAATTTATTTAGGCAAAGTTGTAGGATAAGGTCAAGTTCCGTTCTGTAATGGCAAAAGTTTCAACAGCCTTCGAGTTTCCTGTCCCTGCTACTAAAGAAGAACTCATGAGATTCTTTGAACTTGTGGGCTATTACCAGTCCTTCTTACACACTCCCTTGTAAATTGTTCCTCTGTCCCATCTCTCTAGTCTCTCCTCTTCTTCTTTTTAATCTGCTTCTATGTGCCAAGATAGCTGAGGCTGGGGTAGTGAGCTGTGAGCTGGAGGATAGAGACCGGGAATTCTTCAAGTCGAACATTGCCTTGGACTTGAGCATTGCATCTTTGACGTTTCAGGGTGGAACCCTGTTGTTCTGGGGGGAGTGTGACAGCTGAAGGGGGGCCCTTTATTGAGAAGCCCTGCACTGTTCTCTATTTTTTCCTGTCTGCTCAGGAAGCTGGAGGCGTGACTCATCCAGGTCCTCACCTAGCTTCAGATTGACTGGAGAGCCTGGCGCTCACTGTCTGCTCAGCTCCTCTCCCGCCCAGACCCCTGGCTAACTCATTTAGCTTTAGTTTGATTCATCTACACATCCAGACACTACAACGAACCTACATCACACCATACACCACTGACCTACACCTTCACGTTATCTTTATTTAATAAACCGATGTTAAAATGTTGACTCCTTGTGTAGTCTCCTCTCTTTGCTGCTGCTTCTGAGCCAGAGTCGTTACAAATGTGACAACACCTTTATTTTGTTGTATCAGTGTTTAATCTGTCAGAAAAAAGTCTGCATTTTGGATAGAATTTTCAGTGTTGATGATATAGATAGAGGCATTCAATTTTAGAACTCACCACAAACTTTATTTCCATCCAGTAGAGAGAAAAGCACAGACATCTTCCCTGTCCACAAAGCTCTTACTTTCTGCATTTTTTTTTCACAAGCAAAATAATCTGTATTTCTGCTAAAACAGACAGGTTCTTTGGCTTCTTCTACCCAAACCACAAAGCTACTCAGTGATTGGTCAGTGATGTGGGACCAGTCAGAAGCAAACGCTTCAACCAGAGCCTAACAAGACGGATTCTCAAGGGTTTGTTTTTCTGACAGAAACTGTGGTAATCCGTGATAACTTTACCGTGGAAGGAAAAGTGTACTTACGACAAAACATAACTATCCTCAAACTTCACTTCTCAGCTCTGATCTTCTGCTCATCTCTGAAGGTCCTGTTGTTTTGTGACTAATGCACATGTTTCTAATAAACAGTGAGAAACTCCATCCACATACAGTGTATCCACATATATTACAGTACATCGTGTATTTGCACAAACAGCAATAACTATATACTGCTGTACACTGTGCTCTATCAGTGACTGACCTTCTGTTTTTATCTACAGTCATACACACAGAATGAAAACTTTCTAAACTCACATGAAACCTTGTATTTATATTCTCTTTCTATGAGTGCTGTACAACTATGGAAAATAATCATCATAAACAAGGGTTTTAATTGAAATCCTGTATATTATTATTATGTACTTGTGTTGTTATATCTGTGTAATCCCTCAGTGGTCCATGGGCATATACTAGTCTATGTGCTCTTATACTTGTTCTGATACAGCTCAAGATCATTCTAAAGGTTCATTTCTGTCTTGTTAATGTGACTTTTTTAGTATCAATACCTGCTCAATACTAGTTTTAGCATTGATTAATATCCACAAACACACACATTTTTTACCAGTTCCACTGACTCTTCATTGCCTCCTGTTCTGCACTAGACCTTTTAATACATGCCTAACCTGTTAAAATCTACAGAGCCAAATCCACAAGCTCAGAGGGAGTCCAGCTACAGTGTGTTTACATAATCCACATCAGGACAGAACCAGGAAGCAGAGCTACTGAGCCAGAGACACTCAGAACATGGATGCAACCAGCTGTTATGAGAGGGTTCATACAAATCATTTATATAATAGCAACCAATTACAACATAACAGGTAGTAGCTTGGTTAATGCTCGTCCTGTTTTTGCCAACTGACGGAGCAAATCCCGTTCCACTTCCAGCTAAAGACTGTATATATAGATGGACATACTGTAGTTATGACAATGGCGTAGTCAGAAGGATATTTTTGGTGATTTAATGAATCATGTTGCCAAAAAGTTTGAAGAGTGCTATACAAGACAGTGAAACAAAAAAGGTATTTACAGTTTTGGTAGGTTTTTTTGCAATGAGGACCCCAGTTTCTTTACAGGGTTGCAGGTTGTGGCGATGGAGGAAGCCTGGTCCGATTGCAGTGGCACCGGCTGGATGATCTGAAGAGAGGACGGGAGGTAAGTAATAGCACAGGTAAAAAACGATGTACTTCAGAGCGCACGCAGAGCAGTACCGCATGAGACAGAATTATCTGGAAGCGAAGAGAAGGCAGGGTGGGGTTTTATACTAGAGCTGATCCAGGATGAGCTGCAGGTGTCCCACTCTGCTGCAGGAAGATCCAGCCACACCCCCGTCACACACCAAGGGGAGTTGGAACAAACAGAAACACCAAATCCTAACAAATATTTACACATGGCAGCAGAAATATGCTTCATACATCATAAACTATAGCTTGTTGTTGTTGGAGAATGGCTCTCTTTTATGCACCAAGACTCCTCCCCCAAGCCAATTAACACAAAAATACTGGTTTTCTATGCAAAAAACAAACTTAACAATAACAAAATATAGAAAAAAAACACAAAAATACATTTTACAACATGGCCATATCTCTGAGCCTGTAGCACAACCAGGAAAAATAATACAAGCCATTTAGTGGGGGGAAAGGGGATTTTGTGGCGACGTCACTATGACACAAAACAGGAAGGCACTCAGTTTGACAGTGGGGCTTGTGAACAGGAGATGGATACTGGTTTGAAGTTTGTTGGAGGACAAAATTATGGACATGGATGGTTTAACAGTGGACCAGTGTGCACCCAAGACTTCTGCAATAGTGAATGGACGGTAAATATAGTGGAAAATGGAGCAGACTGAATGAAAACAGGTTGTTTGTGCGTACTTAAGTTAGCGAAGGTGCTGAGGGCTTTGACGGGGCGACTCCGTCACAGTTCAACATTCGCTGACCTGCAGATTGATGATGTAATTCCAGCTTCCACAGATTACAGCTTCAGTTTTTTAACAATTATGCTAAATCGACTTTTAAGAGCGTTTTAGATGTCATCCATGTTTGAGTAATCCGATCTCTCCCGGGCTCTATTCGGTCCTTACAGTATTAGGAGTACACAGCAGTCTGATTCTGTCCAATGCTCAGCCCACAAACCTACGTCACCCATGCTCCCACACAACTGTTTTCCATAAATATAAAAAAAGCATGATACAAACCTGATGTGATGTGCAGTAGTTCCATTAGCGGGATACACACTGATTGTGTTGTGATAGCGCTCTGAAGGGGGAGTGACTTACTGCAGAGAGCAAAGGAAGGTCCAAATCCAATGCATCCAAATACGTAAATTCCCTTGTGGATCAGTAAAGTTTGTCTAAGTCTAAGTTTAAGGTGGGACATCAAATCCAAAAGTGAAACAGATTCATATGTTTTTGGTGAATATTGCATTTTAAAAACAATAAAAAGGTACCATGGTCATCTAAATATGTTATGTGTTAGCAGTAAAAGTAAAATGGAGCTGAAATATAGACAGATTTTTTTGTTGTCCCTCTATGTTTGTTTATTTATTTGTTGTTCTTTTAGCCGACCTGCACGTTCAGTAGTCTTGTCACTGACAGAATGCAGCTTTACATGCGTTATTGAACTTCAGTAGAGTCCCTGGAGACATCAGGCCCTCCTCCTCGTCCTCCTCCTGCTGCCTGTGAATGTGTGTGCAGACCAAAGTGAGCGAGTGGCCCCCGTGGGAGGGAGGAGGCACTAATCCAACGTTAGCGCTAGCGACGTTAGCCACATGGGAATAGTGCCTGATAAGAGAGTGCAGGGTCCAAACGCTGAACACAAAAACAACAACAAGCACTTCCCGGGCATCTCAGTGCGATGGGTCCTTTGAAGTGTGCGCTACTTTAAGGCCACTGAAAAGCCGGTAGACATCTGGAGATTCATAAAGTGCACATATGCTTCTTTTACACTGGCACGGTTCATTTAGGGCCATCTCGGAGCGGGTCTGTGGAGCGGCTCTCTCCAGCAGAGTTGTGTTTTCACTTGAGACATTGTCGTCACCCAAATGTTACAAATGTTTTCTTAATAAATCAAATGCTACTCATAATTATAGTACAGTATTTAATAAGGCATATCACAAAAAGACGTTTAGAAATTCCAAGTTTGTGGTGCTGTGAGACGAAGCTAAAGCTAAAGCTTGTGTAAACACACAAACAAGAGCAGCATTTATTTCGCTTCTCTGCACCTCTACGTCACATAATGTCTCTTTACGTAATGCATTTGTGTTTCACGTCTGTGTAATCCCTCAAAAACCAAACTGAAACTTGTTTAACATGCTAAAATGTTTTCAGTTAATACAGCATTTTCCAAACAATAAAAGGTAACTTAGTGTCACAGTTTCACTAAGACCCAGAATCACAGATGACAGCAGGAAAGTTGGAAAGCGGTTTATTACAATGATTAAGTAGAATACAGCAGAAGGTAAGTAGGCAGGCAGGTGGAGCAAAAGAAGGCAAAAACAAGGAGAGGATCCAATATGTTATGTGTTAGCAGTTAATACTCCATAGAATTACAGGTTCTTACTCTGCATGGGGTCATATCTCCACAGATCTGACCTGTAATTTGGCCTTTCACATGTCACCCGCTGTCTCCATGGAGATAGATATGTTTATTGCTATACCGTTGAACATTTCAGGCAAAACAATAATATCTCAGTGGAGAAAAGTTCCGTAACGCACCTTTAGCAGTAATTATGAGAGGCAGTAGAGTTGCCAAAAATTGTACTCATGTAACAATAATGTAATTTCAAAATAATATTAGTACAAATTAGTATTTTATTTTTACTTAAGCAAGAGTAAAAAAGTATTTGGGAAAACTAATACTCAAGTAAGTGTAACTTAAAGAGTGACTGTCAGGATTAACATCTGATTTATATTTTGAAGTGAAAATGGAGGGACTAAATCACATGAAATAATGCACAAATCTGGTATTTTCAAAGCACAGACACAAAAACGAGACAAACTAAATGATATCTAAAGGAGCAGTACAACAAACACAAATGTTCAAATTAGTACTACCCACCTCTGGTCATAATTTTGCCGTCCCCAACGCAATTAAACACAAAAGCCTTGTTAAAATTTGTAATAATAATTTGAACACCCATTAAATCTTACATTAGTACAAATATGCATTCCTCCCAGTCTGGACATGTTTATACGTTTAATATTTCAGAGCTATTTGGGACGCCTGCCACACTGAACCCAGTGTGAGAGTTATGTAACACGCCATAAAGCACGAGCTCCTCTGCACTGTAATAGTGCTTTATGTGTTTTATGTCCCATTCCCAGCGGACCAGGACTAAAAGTGCACTCACAGTCCAACCACAGCACTTCATAAAAGAACTGGATCAAACGTGTGCACAAACAACCGGTGGACCTTATATACTAGTATATAAACACACACACATATATGGGATGTTTGGGTTCAAAAGATGTGAAAAGCAGGGCATTATATTTAATATTGACAGGATGAATAGTACAGCAAGTTCAGATGAATCAATGTGGCTATGTGGGCAGAGGATTAGGTGTGGAGTCTGTGGATAATCAGGACAAATGTATTCTAGATGAATTTGCCTTTTTATTTGACCCATCCTTCAGTGTCTCTGGGGAAACCTGTCAGGAACAGTGGGTCTTAGTCCTGGTCTGGACTAGGAATGCACAGATCCAGCTTTTTCAAGTTCTACAGATACAAATATTGATAGTTTGTCTTTTGGTATTTGTATTCACTACTAGTGTAGGGATTGAAAATGGCTTTTTTTATTTCTATCACACAGTTACACTTGCTGCAAAATTGATCCAGTGTTATTTATCCAGCAAGTAACTGTTGAACAGCTTTGAGTGAGTATAATTTCAAATATTATGAGACATTCTAGGACAAAATGAGCCAGTAAACAGTCTTATTACGTCCAATAAAAAACCCAACCAGGATATCGACTGCACTGATATTTGATCCAGCTAACTTTTCATTATCGGGCCAACATTCAATACCAATATTGGTGCATCTCTAGGACTCCATTAGCTGGCCTATCCACATGAAACACTAACACAAAGTTCAGTGCTTGTCAGTATAAATGAGAAATGATTTCTGTAAATCTCTCAGAGTTATACAGACCCCTGCCCTATATCTGCAATTAGGATATCAAATTCTAGGACATCATGGCCATAACCTTATCTCAATAATTCAAATGTCAGTGTAGATTGCTCTGTTCAAATGTAGAAGCAAAAATGAAACACATGTTAATGATGGAGAATTAGTCTTAATGAATTCCCATATAGCCCTACAGCTCCACCTGCTGCTGCTGCTTTACATATGTTTTCACTAATGATCCAAGATCATGAATATTTAAGACAGGACTAAAATGTGATGAAACCACTCACTTGGTCCCATTATGAGATTGTGATTAGCTGGTCTTTGTGCATTAAACATGAGCTGCAGACGAGATAAAAGCATCAGCTCTCCACCGCTGACTGTGTGCGAATGAGATGGGCCCAAAAACAGCCCATTTTTGTGTTCAAGTCACTTCTAATTCAGCCAAAGGAGCATTTACTCAAATAAAAGTGTTTTTGAACTCGGGAGGAAGCAAGGGCACTGTGTAGAAAATAACAAATAAGAACACGCTTAGTGAAAATAAAGTCCACGGCCACATCTCCTCTCGAAAATTCTCGTAACATTCAGTACAAAGTATAGAACTTCTTTTACCTGAAATAAGTAATGGTTTGGTGCTTTAATTGTTGATTCTAAAAAGGTCTGTACTTTTTTCAGCCCATTAAGCAGATTTTTCATCTCTCTGCTGCTACAGATAGAAATGAAGGCTTCAGTCCATCCTCTGTGTTGTTCTGTCCATCATCTGGTCCGTCTCCTCAGAACATGTGGAATCTTAGCAATGGGGCAGTACATGAGCTCACCACTGGGGGCAGTAATGAACACAGCTCAAACAGTGGAGGCTAAAGTTTTTTTTTTTAAAAAGTGATTAGAACCAGCTGCAAAACAAATAAATGCTTCTCTCACCTTGTTTTCTTGGCTTTTTTTTCCAATGGGCACCTCTAAAATTGTGTACTTGTTGCTCTATTTCATCTGTTTTGGTAAATTCTCAAAGTGTCTTTTAGCGCTCTCTGGTGGTTGTTTAAGAGAATACAGTCTTGACATTACAAATGTTTGGAAGTATAAATGGTTATATGCTCGGAAGGCACAGATGTGTTTATGTAGGAAAGTGTAACATTTCCTGAGCCTTAGCAGCTCTCAGGACAAAAGTGTCCCTGCTCTGTGTGCAATGTCCTGCAGCATCACAGCAGCCTCCAGGGGGCGCCAGGTGAACTCTGGACACACAAACAGGAGCCTCTTCTATGCCTCTCTCTCTGCTCTGTTGTTTTGGTTAGTAATGAGAGTGGCCAATCTCACAAAGTATCTCCTTTGGAACATCTTCTACCATATTTGGTGTAAAAAGCCTGCTGCATTGTTGTAAAAAACCTCTTAGCAGGTCAAAACTCTAACATATAAAGATAAGAAATTTAAGATATGAATAAAAAGGTTTCAAAACTGCTCAGTGTGCCAACCAGCCAGCCACAAGAGCAGCCAACCACAATAATAAAAATGTGTGGATGAATAAAATGTAAGTTTAGGCCACGCTAGAGCACCTTTAAAGACTAACCTAGCCTCCTGAACCAGCAACGAGTCAGGAGCAGAGGCAACCACAGTGCAGATTTGAGATACTGGGTTAGGAGTACCTAGCTGGAGGATTCACCTGATTCACCCCAAACAGAAAAGCCCATCCAGACACAGGAAGAATATGCAAACTCCAGTATTTGACTTCTTGGGTTCTTTTTTAACAACCACCTACGTTTCAGCCTCCGAGGCAGAGACAAGAACATCATGCCAGCAAGTATTAACATCAAGACCCCGATCCCAAACCATAATGCAAAACAAATTATTAATAAGTCCAGTATTTGATTTTGTTCCTATTCAAGATTTGGCTCCAACTGTTTTCTTTTTACATCAGCCTAACTTTGCTGGCACTGTGTTTTCAGATGAATGTTTTTACAAGGCATGACTCCACACAGAGTTCATCTGAGCATCTCCCAGCGGCTACTGCTGCTGCTGGAGTCACAATATTAGAGTCACAAGGGCTTTTAGAATCAGTGTTGTTTATATTTTTTTATTATATTACTTATTATTGACTCTTTTGAGCTTTTAGCCATGTTATAATGCTGTTACCTCCACAAAAACATACCTGGAGTTGTGTTTTGTTTCATTCACTCAAAACGTTACCCATTGTGATGTCATGTAGTGGTAGTTTTAATGGTAGTTAACAGCTCTTTTTACCTTTTGTTGAGTAGAGATTGGCAATTCTGGGACTGAAATGATCCAAATGATTCTAGTGAAAGTGCATGGAGTTTAAAAACACAGTGCAGAAGAACTCAGCCTAAATACAAAGGGTTTGTGTGTTGAACATGTGCAAAATAAAAGAAACCACAACTCCAGGTCTGTTTGTGATGAGGAAACAAGATTATAACATAGATCAGAAAATACTGTAATATGGACAATTTAAAGTTGTTTTTAATGCTCAAAAATACCTTGAAAAACATGCATTCTTACTCTGAGCAGGGTTGCCCCTCCATAGATCTGATGTGTAACTTAGCTTATCTTGTTTTTATGGAAATAGACAATACCTAATACCATGTTGGGGCAAAGCAATAATGAGCAGACCCCCAAAGAGAAAAGTTACACAGTGCACATTTAATTTTATGATTATTTATGTTTTGATGTGTTTGCATTATAATTTTAATGTATTTCTTATTCTGTAAAAGCACTTTGAATTACTTTGTGTACAAATTGTGCTATACACAACTATTTTCATCTGTACTCCAGGCGAACAGAGCTCTGGATAATAAAGCGTGCCTCTCTCCTCTCCACAGGTAGTCTTGGCTTTCTCTTGCTTCTGTCACATTGAAGCTTCACACTGGTGTTCTGTGGAGCGGAGCTGTGAGGGTCAGTTTGGTCTTTCTACAAAAACCCACCTCCCCCCTACTCTGGACCAGTTACCATGACACCAGATCTGCACAATATATAAAAAAAATCCATCCGAAATCCAGGGGCAATTTGAGCACAAGGAACAAATTTTAACTTTTCTTCTTGATCTAAGTTATAATCTTGTATCCTGGAGTTGTGATTTGTTTCATTCACACGTTTAACACACAAATCCTGCATATTTCGGCTGAGTTCTCTCAAAACACTTGTGATGTCATATGGTAATACAGAAAGTGCTCCACTGTGTTTTTAAACACTACACACCTTCACTAGAATCATTTGGATAATTTCAGCCCTGGAATTGCCAATCTCGACTGAACTAAAGGTAAAACGTAGTTGTTAACTTAAAAACTACCACTTCATGACATCACAAGTTAGAACAGAGCATTTTGGGCTTTGGGGATGTAGACAGATTAATAATAAAGGGTTACTCAAACGTGTGAATGAAACAAAACACAACTCCAGGTATATTTTTGATGAGGTAACAACGTTCTAAGAGTCAATGTTGTGCAATATAGGGCCTTTAATGAAATAAAGACTCTATAATGGCCTATATAGTATTACATTTCTATGGGATATTAACTGATATTAACACATAACATATTTAGATCACTGTCTTTTAATTGTTTTGAAAATGCTATCTTCGTCGAAAACAACGTATTCATATGTTTTATAAGTTTCACAGTTATTTAGTCAAAAGTCACTCCCATTTAAAGCGATATCACTTTAGAATTGACAAGCATTCCACTAATGAAACCACTGCACACATTGCACGTATCGCATCAGGTTTGTGAAGTTGTAAGGTGTTGTTTTGTATCATGTTTTTGGATATTTATGGAGAATTGTCGTGTGGGGCATGGGGGACATTGGGCTTGTGAGTGGAGCATTGGACAGAATCTTACAGTTAACAGTAAGGAGGATTCGTGCAGTGCCCAGGAGAGATCAGAAAATGACTCAGACATGCATGGATGACATCTAAAACCTCTTCAGGCACGGGTTTGATGAGGGAACAACTTTATAACATGGTAGAAAGCTCCAAAAAGTCAACTTTGCATAATACCTCATCACATCTGCTGCCTGTGTCCAAACAGGAAAATTACAAGGTGGAACAGAGTGTTTTCAGTTTGATATATGCAGGTTTGTGTGTTAAACAAGTGTGAATGAAGCAACTCCAGGTTTGTTTGTGATGAGGAAACAACATTATAACATAGATGAGAATATAGAGTAATATGGGCCATTTAAGTAAAAAGAGCAATATTTTTGTTAAAGGTGCACCAAGTAACATTTCTGGTTTCCATGTTATTGCTTTGCCAGGAATGTTCCAGTGCACCTTTATAATTTCAGTAGACATTATTGTCCCCATATTGGAAAATGTGTTCCTCAGTTGTTGACTAATCCTTTTCAAAGCAGCAGTGGTAAGTGACAGTTGTTCTGATTGAGAAGTTTGTCCTGCTGTTGATCCTGCTGCACAGTGCGTCTGTATTATTCTTTATTTTTTTCTTATTTAGTCCAAACTATTTCAGGATGTTATAAATACATTTTTATTCTAGCAGTTTTTTGTACTGAGAAACTTACAAAAACATGTGTCCTTACTGTGAGTGGGCTTGGATCTCCGCAAACCTGCCTCTTACTTGGCCTGGAGGAGGGCCTCTTCATGCTTGTTTCCATGGAAATGCTGGTCCTTTGGATATAATATTCCACAGTATAATATAAAACATATTTATCTCCATGGAGAATGTCCCAAAGTATGGTTTTAACTTCTATTTCCACTGAATCATGCAGGTGATATGCCACCTTCAGAAAGTCACATACTGTAGCTTTAAAAGGTCCTATTTTACACAAAACTGACTCTTGTGAGCTTCAAGTCATGTCCTCCTCCTCTTCCTCTTCATCCTCCTCTTTCTCTTCCTCCTCCTTTTCCTCCTCCTCTTTCTCTTCCTCCTCCTTTTCCTCCTCCTCTTCCTCTTCCACACACAGGCTGCAGGTTGTGCCTTACAGTGCAAATGACCGGCTGACTATTCATTTTTCTACAACACACTTTTCAGGTGATGTCATCAACATTTCCTGGGGGTGAAGCCAACTGGAAGCACTGCTCTGTCTGAAGCTCTGTTCTGATCTTTGTTTTAACACAATCTGACCATAAAGAACTGATTTAGCTGGAATGACAACAGGCGAGTTCATTTGTGCCGTGAAACAAGTCCCTCCAAATAACAAGCCATTAACCAACGGTTTTTCAGTTAGTCACCCACATTTTTTGTTGAAAATCAGACACCTAAATGGGACCATGAATGCTTGTTCTTTTCCCTTGAGTTTTTAAGTCAGATCTTAGAATTTTTTGGCTGTGTTTGCTAATGTGCGTATTGTAACTGCTGAACATTCTACTACAGACATACATGCAGTATCAATATTTTGTAGTCTACTTTTCTTCTCAACTTGTTTCCCCACAAACTGCCACTTAACTGATGTAAAACTATGATAAATATTTAGCACAGGTACTATCCCATCAAACCAAGTCAGAATGAGAAAAACATGAAAAGCTGTCATATGTGGGTAATTCCTGAATTAAAATGGCAAGAGACATTTGTGTGGGATTAAGACTTTTCTCAACCCAGCAGCCCTCTGATTGAAGACGTTTAACTAAATGTCACTCAGGAAAATGCGTTTGCTCATTTACCTCTGTCTCATCTTCTAAAACTGTGCGTTACTCCTGCACAGCGCCCCCTGCAGCTTCTGTGGATTAGTCACTAAGTTAGTCAAACATGCATGGATGACATCGAAATCATCTTCAGGCATGTTTTTCTGGAGGGAACATTATAACATGGGAGAAATCTATTGCATAATCTTTAATGCCATAGTGTGGAACATTCCAGGCCATGGAGAAAAGCAGGTAGTGGACCCTCCATCAAAAAAGAGTACACCTTTAACATGAAAAAACATAAATAACTTTCTCTTATTTCATTCAGACGTTACAAACAATACCAAGGTTTAAAAAAGAAAGCCACATTTGACATCGTGACATAGCAATTTTAAGAACAGTTCCAGGTGACAGTTCAAGATTGAAACAGTGTTCTGCTTTTCACAAGACAACCTTAACAAACAAGCGTGAAACAGAGTGATGAAACAAACTCCATTCAACTCCAGCAATGTGTGTGAGAAGAAAAAGATTGTAAAAGACTGTTAAAAGCTGACAAAAGTGTTATTTAGGTCCAGAGGTGGGTAGTACTCAGTTATGTTCACTTGAGTGTTTTTAAAGAACTTGTACTTTTCAGAGTACTTTTACTTTTACTCCTACTTGGTTTACTCCTACTTGAGTATCTTTTTATTGAAGTAACAGTACTCTTACTTGAGTAAAAGTTGTGGTTCCTCCTCCCACTGTGATTACAAGTCTACAAATAACAAAATCTTTATGTGACAATATGAAACAATTTGAACGTTTGTGTTTCTTGCAGCTCCTTCAAATATGGTTTAGTTTGTCTCATTTTTGTGTCTGTAATATTATTTTTAAGTAACGTTATTCCTACTTGAGTACAGTTTTTGGTATAATCTACTCACCTCTGTTGACTTCATGATAAAAATGACACAATAATATTAATTATATTTATTACATTTGATTTCATGAGAACAATGTCAGATGCATCATTTGCTTGTCTCCATGTAGATGATAAGTTTATATTTTAGGCAAACTTTTCTTGGGATCCATAATACACATTTCTTCAATACTTTACAATAATGTGAGTCTGGTCAGTTCAGATGAGCGTGATTGACAGGTGGATTAGCCAATTAGGGTCACGCATGGTTCGTCTGTATTACAATGGATATGACTGTTTATGAGGAAAAAAAGAAAGGAAAAGGGGATTGGAAAAGAAAAGAAGAGGCCTGTTATTAAAGTTCATATCTTGATTTAGGGATAAAATAAAACACCAGAATCATCTAGAGAAAGTTAAACATTTTAAGACCAAAATGATGAGCCTGATAGCAGCAGTTACAGAGAGAGGGGTGGCATTTTTTCAATAGAAAGTTTATTGGAGCCAGAGTCGATGGAGCCGGAAGTGCGCCTATGCTCCTATTTGAATATCTATGCTTTAGAATGATCTTGAGCTGAACCAGTGTAAGACCCCTATGGAACCTACTTGGACCACTGAGGGATTACACAGATATAAGACCACATGGTAATAGAAAAGAAAGTACTGTCATTTAATGCTGAAAATCACATTCTAAGCAAGTGTTTTTTGCTATTGTGGTTTTGGAATTGGTATCGAGCCTGTTCCTTAACATCAAAATTGACTCTGAATGAAGTTAAATGAAGGTGGTAGAACTATCCCCATCTAAACTAAAACTCATATCCCCAAACACCAGCGCGGTCCCCTCAGCTCCCATTGTAAACTGCCTGTGTTCCGATAGTGATGCACGGAGAGAGGACTGACTTTTTGTCCTTTCCATAATTAGAGTAGCCTCCCCTTCACCCGACCGTCACCCCGGGGTGCTGTGACAAATGAGGGGACACGGCACCCGAACCACCAGCGAGCCCGGCCACCCGCTCACAAGATCAATTATCGCATTATGTTAAGTGCAACCCACAATTCCATTTCGCACGCATTTGAGAAATCCCACAGAATACTAAGCAGTGAATGCAGCACGGTCGTCATGGGAGCAAAACATTAAAAGTCTGTGTTTGGGAGTGGAGTGGATGTGCTAGGATTTACAATGTTGTCATTACACTAACATTGTGGGAATGGCTATTGCTCCATAGGTTTATTGCTACATATTGATAGTGACATCATGCTGCGGGTGTTCTACTGTATGTCTATGGCGAAATGTTCAGCAGTTACCATGGTGATACAATGCACACATTAGCAAACACTGCTAAAAAGTTTTAAGATCGTCTGAAAATTCAAGACGAAATACAAAAAGGATTTAAACGGCACATTTTTAGGAGCCTGTGATCAAAAAGAGTGTTCGTGGTCCTGTTTAGGAGTTTGATTTTCAACAAAAATGTGAGCGTGACTAACTGAAAACTAGTGACTGAAATGCTGTATGACTTTAACAGTAAAAATCAACTCACCTGTTGTAGTTCCAGTTCCAGCAGTTCTTTGTGGTCAGATTGTGTGAAAAGAGCTCAGAATAAAGTCTAATTTGAATAACAGAGCTTCAGACAGAGCAGAGCCTACAGTTAACGTCACACACCCAGGGAATGTTGATAACATCAGCTGCAAAGTATCAATACTGTCTTATTAAAATTGACCTGAGTTTATTGTACAAGTCACAAGAGTTTGTGAGAGCTAGGAACTTGTTAAAAGATTTTAATACTTCCTTTTCTGTTTTGAAAATCAGACAGTCCAGCTTTAATGGAGACATATTCTGTCAGTGGTGGAAGAAGTACACAATTTTGTTCCTTAAGTAAAACTACAGATACTGAAGCAAAAAAATACTCAAGTAAAAGTATCACATGAAAAAATCTACTTGAGTAAAAGTATTAATGTGCCCATGTAAAAATGTAGGGCATTTCTGGTGTCCATGCATGGACAAAGATTGCTTGCTGTTTCTATCTGCCTAGTATAAGCCCGTACCAAGTCACTGCTCTCCTTCTGGGTTATTGCAACCACCTCCAGTGCCTTCCAGACTCCAGTCCCATATAGCTCTTGACACTACCATCCTCACAGTTGGAGTTTTTCCAACGCTGCTCACTTCATTGCCTTACCAAACCTCCCCACTGCCAAAGAAACTGCTGACTTGCTGGCTGCCCATGTTTTCAGACTCCATGATATTCCCATTGACATAGTATCTGATTGTGGGCCTCAAATCACTTCACAAGTTTGGAAAACTTTCTGTCAGTCTCTCAGTGCTTCTGTTAGTCTCTCATTAGGCTTCCACCCACAAACCAATGGGCAGAGAGAAAGGACAAACCAAGACCTGGAGTCTGTTGTGTCACTACCTCCAGTTCCACCACTTGGAGTACTTACCTGCCTTGGGTGGCGTATCCACACATCTCCTTGGTCTCTTTTTCTACCGGTATGTCCCCCTTGAAGCATCTATTGGCTGCCTCTCAGGAGAAAGAGCTTGTGGTTCCTCCTGTCCAGCATCACCTCCAACGCTGTAGGAACATCTGGAAGCAGACTTGTTTCTTTAATGAAGTGGTTTTGGATAAACATTGCGATTTAAAATGTCCAAAGTACATTTTAAAGAATGTTGTCATTCTGTGGCAGGTGTCATAAATTATAACTACATAGCAGACACAAGAACAATGTCTTCTTTAATAACAAACAAATAAAAGCACTGGGAAAGCCTTGACCATAAGTAAACAACAGAACAATAAGACATAAAAAAAACTTGAACCCTGAAATTAATTCTGTTATTTACTCCATGCTCAGCTAAGCCAACCCCACTCCCTTATCATGATGAGTGGCGCCTTATTAAAAACTCTGTGTGCAGTTATCTCATAAGACTAAAGCGTATTAACAATGAAATGCGATGTGACAAAAACAGGCTCGTTATGAAGAGATAACAAAATAATTAAGCGTTATCAGAGTGGACACAGTCTGGTGAATGTGGTGATGCAGCTAACGCATTAAAATAGACCAGTGTCAATGTAATGTGCATTAGAGCTGGTTTATTAGTATTAGCTGTTTGTTCTGTCACAGTGGTTTTGATTGTAAGGGCTGTGTCCGAATGTCCAACCTAGTGCTTAAAGTGTGAATGATTCTCAAATTTTGACTTAATTTGGTGCTATAATATTTGCTGTAAATATAAATTATAGTTTCACACAAATCAAGAAGGAATTTGGAAAGAAAAGTTGAAAAATATGTTGAAAATTAGGCTTAAGTTCGGTACAATTTACACGCAAGAAACAAATTTTTCTGATACTTTAAACATTATTTCAGCAAATTAAATGTGTTTTCTATTTATCAAATAATAATTTCTGTGTATATTAGAGAAGTTTTAACCTAGTGTAAAATCCGAGATGTCATATTTCCAACCAGGAAGTACGAATTTAAACCTAAAAAATGGCAAAACTCAGAAAAAGAATGTCCAATTTCATCAACATTTCCTGGGGGGGTGATGCTAACTGTAGGCTTTGCTCTGTCTGAAGCTGCTACTCAAGTTAGACTTTAATCTGAGTTTTGTTTTAGCACAATCTAACCATAAAGAACTGACTTAGCTTGAACTGAGCTGAGCTGATTTGTGGTGTTAGTCCCTCTCAAAAAATATTACAGTTACATGCTAGAAAACTGTTGAAAAATGTGTTGTTTAAATTCATTTAATTTTTTTTTTTCCATTGCGTTTTCAGACCATCTAATCACTACACAGCCCCATAGACTGAGTACATCTATAATCACCATAAAACGGGAGCAGAGCACTCAGACAGAGTGCAGATGAAAAGCAGAATGTCATTACCCTGACGGTGGATGAGTTTGTGAATGGGACACTGCAGTGAATAATCCAAGCTACATTAGCATTGGCCTTCCATTAGCTGTAACAGAGCGCCGGCCTAATGTAGTCCTTCAGCACAAAAGCTTCAAAATGTCTTGAAAGGGCTCATATTAGGTTCAACTGAATTCTTAGGCTGTGTCTTCATCAAAAATGGTTTCATTATTAGGTTTGTGGTGACGCAGCCCACTCACAGGAAGGACACGTTATTTCCTGTTTTTTAAAAGTGTTCATTAATGTGTACTGTCCCATATTCCCATATTTACTAAATAAACATAGCATAATATAGAATCTGGGGCTAAACCAGAAAGAGAAAGAGAGATACTTTATTGATCCTGAGGGAAATCTTTGCTGAAGTTTTGCTGCATAAAACTGTTGTACTTGATGTTGCTGCAACATGTCCCCTGTTCGTCTCAGTCCTTTTGTGTCTCAGTCAATGGTCTCAGTGCAATTTAACAGAAGGACTGGTCAGGAAGGGTCAACAGATCCTGTGGAAGAGCCAAAAATGTCTCTCCTCTGTGTCCTGCAGAATCACAGCAGTGTTCAGGGGGAGCCAGGGAAAGACAACAGGAAAAGCCCCACTGTTACTCCGCTCTGATGTTTCAGTTGGTGTTGAAATGGTTCATTCCCACAAAGTATTTCCTCTGGAAGGTCTTCTGCCACATTTGTTGCCACATATGGTGTAAAAAGCATGTCCATAGTTAATTCCTTAGCTAATTTCTAAGATAGCCTTTTGCACGCTCTTTTAATACAGAAAAAACAGCTCATTTCACACAATTTAACAGTCCCTTACTTGTGTGCTTTGAACTGGACATGCTGAATTTCTTGGTTGGTGAAAATCCCATGATACGATGTTAAAAACTGAGCTCAAAAAAACAAAAAGTTTCAAAAACTGCTCAGTGTGTGAGCCAGAGAGCCAGGGCTAAACATGTACTACTTCATTTCCACTGTAGTTCTAAACAAGAAATGATCCAAATGAGGACAAAAAGTTAAATAAAATCAACTGTAAATTAGGCATACTCACAAAGCTTGCACAGTTTGAGAAACACTGCAATAGTATATATACAGTACTGTCGTATTCATATTTTTGATCCTTTTAAATCCTTTCCTATCTCTCTGTCCTTCAGCTGTAGTAATCGTGAGCAATACTGACACAGAATGTGAATCATCACTGGTACAATTCACTGACGTCACTTTAGCTGTACTTAATAGTGAAGAGAGTCAGAGCCTTGTATTTTTCTTCTTTATCCTGATTTTTGAGTGCATGTTTCTATTCTGTTGCTCTTGAACTTTGCATTGTAACACTAATTTTCCAATTGTCAGACTATAAAGGTTCTCTTATCTTATTTTATAAATGTCCCTGAATGTCAAGAAAGACCCTGATAAATAAGATGAACTCTTTTTGTTGCATTATCTCAATTAGGCTTGTCAAAAGTATTAGTATAAGATATAAGACCACATGGGAATATAAAAGAAAATATTATGATTTAATGATGATCACATTCTACTGTCTAAATAGTGTTTTTATTATCATCGTGCTATTGCAATCACTATTGAGTACCTAGTCTCCTTAGTTTTGAAATTGAGTTTGACATTTGAGTACTGTGACAACACTAATCTACTACACAAATCTAATACTCAGATGATATTTTAGCAATGCATCAGGAATGTTCTAATAATGTGCTGTAATGTCTTGGTTCACATGGTCCCGTTCACAAGTC
Source organism: Taenioides sp. WSHXM2023 (assembly GCA_029959045.1). NCBI lineage: Eukaryota > Metazoa > Chordata > Actinopteri > Gobiiformes > Gobiidae > Taenioides > Taenioides sp. WSHXM2023. The sequence goes on along the minus strand of CM057096.1, from coordinate 5,806,142 downwards.
CCGTGAATGGAGCTGAACCACAAAAGTGCAGAAATCTCACTCTATAACCTTGTTTGGGAGATTATGCTAGACATTTCTGCTAATGTTATTTTTACTCAGCTCTTTTTGCTGTAATTTGTAATTGTTTCATTCATTCTGTTATTGAAGAAAGGAAGACGATGCATATTAATGAACATTTGGGTAGTTAAATATGACAGATTAAACACGTACTATTTACAGAGACTAAGTGCAGTTAGACAAGAGGTGAGCAAAGACAAGAAAAATGATTACAGCCTCATGTTAGTGCAGACATTTACCAGTAACATTTTAAATAAGCAGGAGACAGACATTTATAAACCTAATCAAATGGATTGTATGTATAGTTATATCGCACTAATTCATATTGCACTGAGTTCTATTGCACATATGATAATTAATGGTAAATAGTCACATTTTTATACAGCTCTTTTCCACCTTCGAGACACTCAAAGCACTTTACATCAAGGAACCACTCACCAGTGTACACAGAGACTGGGGGCGAGGTGGGGTTCTTTTTTAAAGTCAATACAGTAATGTGTATTTACCTTGTTGACATGTTTCAGCTGTCCCAGGTGTTGGTGATGACGTGTTGTATATCAGCTGTTGTTACTTCCTGTAGGTGTGGTCAGCCTGATGGACCTGGCAGGTCGCTCAGACAGATCCACATTATGGATTGGGACGGGGCACGGGTCATTGGATTGAAAAACAATTTCAAACTCTGGATCAGGGAGGCCATTGAAATCAGGAAACGAGGCACGGACAGTATTAACCGTGATGACGGAGTGTTCTGGGACACCCTCCTCCAGAGAGCACCAGGCGACAGGAGGTGTGGTCAGTCTGAGCGACCTGCCAGGTCAATCAGGCTGACCACGCCTACAGGAAGTAACAACAGCTGACCACGCCTACAGGAAGTAACAACAGCTGACCACGCCTACAGGAAGTAATATACGACACGTCACCACCAACACCGGGGACAGTTCTGAAGATGCAGCAGCCGAAACATGTCAACAAGGTAAATACACGTTACTGTATTGTCTTTAAAAAAGAAACCAAGAAGTTAAGTGTCTTGCCTGAGGACACGACAATAGCATTCATCTGCAGAAGCTGGAATTGCACCGCCAACCTGTGGTTTAATAGATCTGACCGCTCTACTAATGATGTTTTATGTCAAGAGCTGGATTTGAACCGCCAACCTACACTCCAACCAACTGAGCTACTATCGCTATAAATAAATACAAATGTGATTTTCAAAATTTTTTACTATATTTTACTTGTACATATAGATTTATATAATTATGCCTTATTTGACATCAGTTTTGTGTTATTTCTGCTACTTATTTACAATTTATTACCATTTCTCTTTGTTATTATAATATGCTGTGAGCTACTGTGTCCAAATAATTTCCCTTGTGGATCAATAAAGTTTATCTAAGTCTAAATCTAAATTATAGTACTTTTTTATATTCCCATGTGGTCTTATATCTGTGTAATCCCTCAGTGGTCCATGGACGTATAATAGTCTATGTGCTCTTATACTTGTTCTGATACAGCTCAAGATCATTGTAAAGCAATTCAGGAAAGGCTTTTTTAGTATCGATACTTGGTCAAATGAGTATCTAGTTTCGATACTAGCGTTAGTATCGATTAGTATCAGATTTTTGATTTTTTGACAGCTCTATTTCAAGTGGTAGACACAAGCCGCCAGATAAAGCACAACATGATTGAGTGGGTATTGTCAGAGCATGGGGTCAACTACTCTCACACACATTTCAAAACTTTATTAAAAAAACACACAACAGTAGGTCATTACAGTGATGGCTGACTGGTGCTGGCTGGTGTCATGGCCGCTCTGCCCACACGCTCGGCCAAAACAAACCAAAAATACATTGGCAGCATTCACGAAAAGTTATCTTACGAAAATTCAAGTCATGGCACATCCGTTTGAGACTGTATATCTCCTCTGAATGCACACTTGGTTTAAATTATGAGGGTGTATTTGCTGAAATGGGGAGATCACACTTTTATTATGGTGCCATTAACTTGAGTAAGACTTCTGGTGTTGTCTTCTGTCAAAGTGAGCGGAAGGCACTGGCACTGTGGGGAATAGGATTAAGATGATTTGTGTAATTCATTTGGAAAGAGATTAAAAAGAAGTGAACTTTAAATGACAGTTAAACGCTATATTATGCAAATGGACTTTCATCAACTTTGAGTCATGTTTGAAGGGGCCATATTATGCAAAATTTAGCCTTGTGAGTTTTAAGTCGTATTAGAATGTTGTTACCTCATCAAAAACATACCTGGAGCTCCTTTTACGTCTTTATAGGAAATTAAAGGGCTGAAATTATCCAAATGATTTTAATGAAGGCGTTTGGAGTTTAAAAACACAGTGGAGCACTTCCTGCATTACCACATGACATCACAGGGTGGAACAGAGTATTTTCTGTTTGAGAGAAAACCTGCGTGATGAAACATTACAACACAGATCAGAAAATAACGTAATATAGGCCCTTTAAAGGAACGTTATGTTACTTTTCTGCTTATCTGCTTAAGTTGTTGCCTTGGCAATTATTATGTCACATTGCCTAGAATGTTCCACAGTATGGCATTAAGCTTATCTTAGGCTGCGTCTCAATTCTTCCCCTTAGCCCTCTGTCTTAGCCCTACCCCTCTGTTGTGCGCGTTCACGAGAGACAGAGGGGTGTCCCAATACTCTTTTCTGTAAGTGCGAGGGCTAAGGGGAAGGGCTATGATACCCCTCTGCGCAAAGCGTTTTCAGATGCACCCTTTGCGCAAAGGGGATAGGCGTGGCTTAACACAAGTCGGAGCAAAAACCAACACGGAAATCGGGAAGTGTCGAGCAATCGGGAAGAAATTGGACAAATGTGAGTATTTGCACTCAAGAACCTCATAAAAAGTTGTATAAAACTAGTAACTTTTGAAAAGTTGTAGGTATACTCATGGCGCCTGCATTTACGCTTTCTGACATATACGGCTTATCGTAACATGCCCAGTTAGAACTATACGCTTGTTACGGTAGAATGTGTAAAGTATTACGAACATGCATGGCCTAAAAGAACTATATACGCATATATGTTAGACTAGAATGTGTCAAATATATCGCTGTATTTCGCCTCGTAACTCGTCTCATGCGCGTTTAGAACTATACACATGTTACGGTAGAATGTGTAAAGTATTACGAACATGCATGGCCTAAAATATTATTGTTTCGTTTCGCCTTGTAAATTATCCCCTATTTAATGACATGTTATTAATCACATTTGTATTTTGTTTATAAATTTCTTGTAGGAGGCTGGACTTGTTGGAGTTGTGTCAGCCCAACAAGCTTCAAAAAAGTGGGAGAATTTGAAAATAAAATACAAGGTATATTACATTCTATAATATTTGTAGGTACCAGAACAACTATATATGTTTATGACTGTATTAATTTTGTTGTCTTTTTTGTGTGTACCAGGCATCCTCTACAACTCCATCCACCTCTGCAGCATTTTAATTTTGTGTTACAGTTGATTAAAATTTGATTTACATATGTTGTACAGAGTATAGTAATTAAAAAAAAATAAAAAATTAAAAAAACATTTGACTTTTTGCAAAGTTCATTTAAAATAAACTCAAAAGGAGCACAATACTTCAAAACTTTAAAAATAATGTCATATTGTTGCGACTGCAAAGGGGTGTCCCATTTCTAAGGGTTCAAAACAAACCCCTTTGCCTTACCCCTCTGTTTAAAGAGGGGTAAGGTCATTTCTCTCAGTGATTAGTTTGTAGTTAAATGAGTTCTCGCTTTGGCTTCTGTCATGTAAATAAATATATAAACAGCCAGTCTTTCAAACGGCTCACATCCAAAAGATTTGGATCTCATAAAAGAGCCAAAAGTCCCATCACTGTATGAGACCACCAAGCTATCACTGCAGACACAACCTGGCAACGCCAACCACATTTGTATTGTGACACAGAATGTTTTGCTTCTCTGTCTCTGCTCCAGGGCCGTCACTAGCCATCCCGGTGCCTTACGCCAGTAGTTTTGTGAGGATTCACGAGCCCCTGTGGTGCCCCTGAAAGCACTTGGTTCCCTATGCGCTGTGGGTAATATATGTAATGTGTCAGAAGTAGTGGAAGAGTACTGTATTAGTACTCTATTAGAACTCTGTTAGTATTTAAAGGTAAATTGTGTTTTCCAGTTGGCGGTCCATCACCTGCTTGTTTCTATGGAGATGTCATTGCTCTGTCTGGAATGTTCCACAGTATGACATTAAACAGTTTGACCTTACATTTATTCAGTTACAGTGGTTTTATTACTCAAATCTCTTAGAAAAACAGGGGTTGCCTCTCCACAGATCTGACCTGTAACTTGGTCTGGTTGTATACAAAGGTTTAATACCATACTGTGAAACATTACAGACAAGGTAATAACATTCCTATGGAAAAATGTGTTTGACAGACCCTTCATTAGAAAAGTTACACAATACACCTTTAAATAACAGTACAGATACTAGAGCAAACAAATACTAAAAGTAAAAGTATCATATGAAAAATATACTCAAGTAAAAGTAAGTGCTGAATTTTGTTCAACAGAGACAGTTGAATCTCTTTTTTCCTGGCTGGGTTTTATTCATTTTTCACTCATGTTTATTCATTTTATTCATTCATTTCTGCTTGTTCAAATTATGAACGTGTTAAAGATAAACCCGTCAACTTTTTCAGCAGGTCTCAGCCTGTGATAAAAAATGAGTTTCACTTTTCAGTCCTGTTCAAATATGTAGAGTAGAAAGTACAGATACCTGCTCTCAAATGTAGTGAAGTAAAAGTAAAAAGTATACATTGTAAAACGTACTTAAAGGTGCACTACGTAACTTTCTGGTTGGGGGTCCGTCACCTGCTTGTTTCTATGGAGATGTCATTGCTCTGTCTGGAATGTTCCACAGTTTGACATTAAACAGCTCTACTTTACATTTATTCAATTACAGGTGGTTTTATAGCTCAAAAATACGTAGAAAAACAGACATCTGACTGTGAGCGGGGTCGCCTCGCCACAGATCTGACCTGTAACTTGGTCTCCATGAAGATAGAAAGCTTTAATGCCATACTGTGAAACATTCCAGACAAAGCAATAACATCTCCATGGAGAAAAGCATTTGACGGACCATCCACTAAAAAAGTTACACATTGCACTTTTAAGTTAAGTACAGATACCTAAACCTTTTACTTAAGAAGAGTACTTCGCTACTTTTACTTCGTTATGCTGCACCACTGTCACAACCTCAAACCAGTCCAAAACATAGGCATTTTCTCTTCTTCGTAACCCTATTCCCTGGTCGAGTATAGCTCTGGCTCCAAATTTGTCTGTCCACTGCATTTTTGGCTCTGAATCACTTTTGGCTTAAACTGGTAATGAGCAATTAACTCCATGAATATAATTGTTTTTTCGCCAGTTCTCTTCGTGGCTGATCTCTGTTGATTCGGAGCTATGGACGGATAAGGCAGATGCAGCAGATGGTTTTAGCTCTATGGCCCGGAATTGGCAGTATTCCCCAGTTCACTGAGCTAATATGCTAATGCTAACTGTGTGGTGTGAGCATCCAGGGACCGGCGACCAGGGGAGGGACGGGGCGGAGTCCTGGTGCCCAACGTGGGGTTGGCCCAGTGCTGTGTTTGAGCTTGTCTGGAGGTTTTGAGCGAAAATGGGTAGTGCTCAATTATATTCATTTTAGCAACTTTTTAAAGAAATTTGCAGAGTACTTTTCTAACAGCGTACCTTTACTCCTATTAGTAATATTTTTATTGAAGTAACAGTACTCTTACTTGAGCAAAAGTTGTGGTTCCTCTGGTTTACAGCTCTATCTGAGACCGCCTCCCATGAGCGCCTTATATATAAGATTAACGGAAAACTACAACTATTCAATGAGATATGGGAGCCCTCCTTTAAGCAGACTGAATAATCCTAAATATTATATCTAGAGGTAACTAAAGTATTGGCTGGCTCACATGGGGTTTAAAAAAAAAAAATCTAAAACAAATTTGGAGTTATTTTCAGTTTATTTTTGTTTATTACATTCCATGTGTGTCTTTCGTAGTTTTTTTTTCTTCTTTTAAAAAAAGGGAGAAGGGGGAAAAAAAGAAAATGAATAAAACAGAGAGAATCACATAAAAAAGCTAGAGAATAAAATAGGGTCTTTTTTTTATTTTGGCTTTGTTTGTTGCTTCTTTTTTTTCTGCTCTGCTTTGTTTCTTTTGTTGTCATTTATTTGTTGTTTTCTTTGTTGATTTTTTTTTTTTGTTTCATAGTGTTTGTTGTTTAAATACTTAAATTCTTTTTGCACACATTAAACTCCAATAAATATTAAAAAAAAAAAGTTGTGGTTCCTCTTCCCACTATTAGAAAGCAGTGACCTTAGCAATGGGTCTAAACTGGGACTAAAGCTGAACTAAACCAGAACTAGAACAGGACCAAACTAACTCTGCACCAGAGTTAAATTGGACTCAAACACAGAGGTGGGTAGTACTCAGTTACATTTATATTTCAAGAAATATTACTTTTCACAGCACTTTAAAAGCAGCAAACTTTTACTCCTACTTGAGTAATATTTTTATTGAAGTAACAGTGCTCTTACTTGAGTAAAAGTTGTGGTTCCTCTTTCCACTGTAAGGAAGCCTAAAAGTGACAAAAACTTTATGTTGACAATATGAAATTATTTGAACATCCAAGCAGAGTTATTTCTAGGATTGGAAATATCTTTAAAGGCCCATATTACGCTATTTCTGATCTGTTATAATGTTGTTTCTTCATCACAAACATACCTGGAGTTGTGTTTTGTTTCACTCACACGTCTCAGTAATCCTTTATTATTAGTCCATCTACATCTCAAAAGTTCAAAATGCTCCATTCCAACTTGTGATGTCATGAAGTGGTAGTTTTCAAGTTAACAGCTCCTTTTACTTTTTGTTCAGTAGAGATTGGCAGTTCCAAGGCTGAAATTATCCAAATGATTCTAGTGAAGGTGTATGGAGTTTAAAAACACAGTGGAGCACATGCCATCACAAGGTGGACCAGACCGTTTTCCATTTGAGAGATGAACTCAGCCTAAATACACAGGGTTTGTGCGTTAAAACGTGTGAATGAAACAAAACACAACAGCAGGTATGTTTTTAAAGAGATATGATGAGATAATAATATACCTTTAATTGTTTTTGTCAAAGCCCGCGCTAACCTCAGTAGCCCAAACACGCCCGCGTTAGCCACTTACCTGTTTCTTTCATTCTGCTCCATTTCCCGCTCCGTGTCCGGCTCCCCGTCCGTCCGCTTCGTTCTCCGCTACATTTACCGTCCGTCCACCACCACACTAGTCTTGGGTGCACACGAGTCACTGTTAAACCATCCATGTCTATAATTCTGTTTCTCAACAAACTCCACACCAGTATCCATCTTCCGTTCGCGAGCCGCACTGTCAAACCGAGCGCTTCACTCACTTCCTGTTTCCGTCATCATGCGCGGGACATTGGCGTCTGACGTCATAGTGACGTCATCACCAAATATAATTTGCGGCACTAAATTAGCTGCATTATTCTTCCTGGTTCTGCTACAGGCGCAGAGACATGGCCATGTTGCACAATGTATTTTCGAGTATTTTTCTGTATTTTTGTTATTACTGTTAATTCTGGTTTTAGTGTTGAAAACCAGTATTTTTGTGTTAATTGTCTTGGGGGAGGAGCCTTGGTGGATAAAAGGGGGCCACTCTTCCTCCCTCAGTCAGTCTGGGCCAGGAGTTGTACATGGAAGCACTCTTCAGACTTTTGTTTTTTGGGATTAAATAATCAAAAACATCCTTCTGACTACGCCATCGTCATTACACAGGATTAGAACCCCGTCACAGTTTTGAAAATGCTATATTCAAGTTAACTTAGAGACTTAGACTTAGACAAACTTTATTGATCCACAAGGGAAATTATTTGGATACAGTAGCTCAAACATCACAATATAATATAATATAATATAATAACAGAGAGTAACAAAAATAAATGGTATAGTAAAAAAAGACAGCAAGAGACAGGGGTCAAATGAGACATAATTATAAAAATAAATGTATATGTACAAGTCTAAATAAAATAGAAAAATAAGTAATAAAATAGAAAATCACAGCTATAAACAAGAGACAAGAATGTCAGTGTAATGATATGCTAACATTAGATTCACTTTTGTTTTTGGCGCTCTGAAGACCTTCTAGTTTTCACTTTCCCCACTGAAAAGAAGCTGCTGAGCCTGTTGTATTATCCTGTTATGTTCTTTTAGCACAGTCTGTCTAATCTGTCCATAGTGCTCAGGATTGGCAGTGTTCCCTCATTCACTGAGCTAATGTAAATTGTGCAGAGTGATCGTCCAGGGACCAGGGGGAGGACTCACAGTGCCCGATGTGGCAGCGCTCTCATGGGGTTAGCTGACCGCTGTGTCTGGGCTCTGTGGATATGACCCAGAAAGTTCTCAGGAGGTCCATGGAGGTTTTGATCAAAGGTAGTACTCCAATACATTACTTAAAAAAAAAACAAAAAAAACTTTGCAGTGTACTTTTCTAGCTGCATCCTTTTACTCCTACTTTAGTAATATTTTTATTGAAGTAACAGTACTTATTATGTAGTGAAAGCTTCTGACATTGATGACAGAGGTGGATTTCTTCATTGGCACATCAGTGTTCACATTTTTTACTCAGCTATCTACTAAAACATATTAAAAAAAAAAAAAAAAAAAAAAAAAAACTTTCCAGAGTACCTTTCTAGCAGTACACTTTTACTCCTTCTTGGGTAATAGTTTTATTGAAGTAGCAATACTCTTGAGTAAAAGTTGTGGTTCCTCTTCCCACTGCGAGTAAGTCTGACAAAAGCTTTATGTGACAATATGAAATGATTTGAACATTTGTGTTTCTTGCAGCTCCTTCAGATATGATTTAGTTTCTCTCATTTTTGTGTCTGTCCATTGTATTGTATTTAATGTTTTGTCCTTCAAATTGCATTAACTTCAAACGATAAATCAGATGTTACAGTTACTTGGGAGTGGCAGTGTTCCCTGGTTCACTGAGCTAATGTAAATGCGCAGAGTGATCATCCAGGGACCGGGGGGAGGCAGACTCACAGTGCCCGACATGCTAGCTCTCTCATGGGGTTGCGCTAGGGTCCAGACACTGCATGGAGAAGTGGAAGTGATTCAGAGTTTAACCTTTCATGGCTGCTTTGGTACAGGAGTATTTTTGGTTTTAGAAATTGCACGTTAGGGGGTCGTACACGTTGAGGTCTATGACTAACTTTATGTCGTCTTTCATTACATCAGTAAATCTGCTCTTTGGTCTTTCTCTGGGGCTGCTGGTTCTTGGCAGCTTAAAATGGCTTCTTTGCATGGAAGTTGTCCCTGCATTATGCATGAATTTTTTTTTTTTTAACTCAGCGATACTTTTTTCCATTTTTTCTTTTTTTTTTTTTTTCAAACAATTTCTCACAGTCGGCCCCTTGACCCATGTAAAACTATGGTACCATCCGTAAGTTTATTAGAAATCTGGTCCCTCCATGGCCCTCTCCTCACCTGGCCCCTCCTCCTCTCCTCACCTGGCCCCTCCCACTCACCTGGCCCCTCCCCCTCACCTGGCCCCTCCCCCTCACCTGGCCCCTCCCCCTCACCTGGCCATTGTTTAGACTCACTTGTGCTCTCTGGTTTTCTTCTCTCAGGCCAAAGCTGGTACACTGTCAGACAGCAGTAACGTAGATAACATCTTCCACCTTCCACATTGTAAAGGTGTTTCCACATTGTGAAAACTAGTGGTAGTTTTCACATTAACAGCTCCTTTTACACTCTGTTCAGTAGAAATTGGGAATTCCAGAGCTGAAATTATCCAAATGATTTTAGTGAGATTAAAAACTGCTGTGGGTTCTTTTTTTTTTTTTTTTTTTGACGAAAAAGAAATAATATGGCGTAGTCAAAATAGTGTTGGTGATTTTATTTACAGAAGTGCACAAAATAGTGAAAATGGGAAAAAAAATATATTTACAGTCTGTCTTTAAAAATTGCTTCGGCGCTGGTGCCTGAGCTGTACTATGGTGGAGGGCAGCATTGTGCACTGTAGCGTGTAGCTTGCCGGAAATCATTAGAAGAAGAAGAAGAAGAAGAAGAAGAAGCCTGAGCTGCACACAGCTCTAACCCACAACACACACACTGCCTCTGTGAAGATGGGAGGCCCTTTTTAAAGTACAAGGCTCCTCTTCCAAATCAATTAACAACAAACAACGGCTTTTTCTCCACATACAGAAACAGATACACCCCCCCTTTAATACTGAAAAATCATAAACATTACCACAAACAAAAGTACTCTAATAATAATCTCCAAGCACAGATAGGGAAAAAATAAATACACTATATATACACGAAACATAAAAGTCATCTGACGTTGGTGACATCACGTGCGCGCCCTACGTGACGCAACAAAATGCAGAAGACCACGACGCTCAAGTTGGCCGACGGACACGTGCACTGAGGGGCGGCGGACATGGAGGAAAGTTTGGGGATGAAACAGTGGCTATGGCAAGAGGAATGTTTACGCAGCAATCAAGTGTGCGCCCCTGACTGTGGCGATGGTTCTGTGAGGAAACTCGGGGATAGCGGACAGGACTACTCCGTCACAAAAACACAGTGGAACACTTCTTGTATTACCAAATGACATCACAAGATCGTGTTTTCTGTTTGAGAGAAGAATTCAGCCTAAATTTGCAGGGTTTGTGTGTTAAACATGTGTGAATGAAACAAAACACAACTCCAGGTATGTTTGTGATGAGGAAACAACATTATAACAGATCAGAAAATAGTGTAATATAGGCCCTTTAAATTGTTAATCACTACGGAAACAGTCCTAAACTCATGGATCCCAAAACAAGAAAAGTCCATCGACACAACTCTTGCTTCTCACCCTGCACTTCCCTTTCCTATTCACTTTTCCATGTCAGATTCCGGTATATATTTAGACGCCACTTCTCCACCATCTTTTAAACATGGAGAAATATTCCTGTTCAGATCTTCATGTTGTTTGCTGCTGTCAGTTCTGCTCCGGTGGATTCACAATCGTACAGACATCCGCCATGACGGCCTCGATTCGCAAAGGCTTTTATCGTCACGCACAACTCCATCCTGTTTTTATTTTTCCGGTGGATGTGGCGTAGCGTGGTATTGATTTGGGCAGATGTAATGTCCAATCTCCCTTTTCCAAGCTCTCATATGTGTGAACCATTGGAAAGTACAGTGCAATCTATAGAAAAAACTGACCTTTGCCCCCATCTGGTAGTGGGGTTGTTAACTGTATTGAATATCTGATGCTAATCAATACTAAAACTAGAATCGAAGCTAAATACTCATTTGAGGAGGTATCGATACTAAAAAAGTCACATTCACAGGACAGAAATGAACCTTTCCTGCTTTCCTTTCCTAGTTTTAGAATGATCTTGAGCTGCATTAGAGCAAGTACAAGAGCACATAGACTAGTATACGCCCATGGACCACTATGGAACCTACCTGGACCACTGAGGGATTACACAGATATAAGACCACATGGAATATACTGTTAGTCCATCACAAATAATTAGATTATCATGAAAAAGTTCCTTATTTTTATCACTCATTTCAGTCAAACTCATATATTCTATAGAGTCATGACACAGAGTGAAATATTTCATGTGTTTATTTCTTGAATTTTTATGACTGTGACTTACAGGTAATGAAAAAACTAAATTTTGTGTTTCAGAATATTAGAATATTATTAAAATGCTGAATATTGGGAAGTCATGGTGTCACACCCTAATCAGCGAATTAACTGAAAACACCCGCAAAGGTTTCCTGAGCCTTTAAATGGTCTCTCAGTGTGGGTCAGTGGGCTACACAGTCATGGGGAAGGCTGCTGACTGGACAATCACTGACTCCCTCCACAAGGAGAAAGACACAAAAGGTCATTAAAGAAGCTGTTTGTTCACAGAGTGCTGTATCCAAGCATATTCATAAAAACTTCTGTGTAAAAAGCAAAATCCATTCAAGAATTTGTGGGAGCTTCTAAAGTAGTGAACAAAAGACAGACCTGGGAATGGAACCCTGAACTTTTTTGCTGTGAAGCGTGACAGCTAACCAATCAGCCGCTGTGCTCCCCAGCAGTTACCTCAGCAGGACTGAAGGACGAGTCAAACGCAGAGAACTTATTTGCTAACAGCGACAATAAAAAGTGTCTTGTGAACATCTTTCATGCTCTACACGCAGTCTGGCCGTCTTACCTCAAACACGACCTTCAGAATCCCCGCTGGTTTCCTGAAAGCGTCCCCCATTTCAAACTCGGATCTCTTCTTCGTCTGTTCCGTTAAAAGCAGATGACACATGAGACACATCCATCACTCACTCTCCATCTCAACAGCAATGCAAATGAATACTGAAATCCTGCACTAGCGCTAATGCAGTCCGACTGATATGAGTGACGAGATGGATACAGATGGAGAGGGGGGAGGATGGGGGCTTTTTAGTGCGACTACATTACCCAGGCCCTAAGGGAAGCAGAGAGGGTCATAAAGTTTGATTATTGGGGCCTGATGAGCAGACAGGAGACTGGCGTAAACAGCTCAGAGACTTTAATGTTGCTTGAAACCTTATATTATGCAAATTCAACTTTTAACCATGTTGTTTTCCCTTTTCATTTAATGTCTCTAAGTTGTATTTGGAGTGATTCATGCATGTTTGAGTAATCTTCATTCTCCTGTATTCAAGACGTCACTGCGCCAATCAAGTCCTGTTTTCACCTGCACCGGTATACACCCAGTGCTCTGAACTTACTTTGTTCTCCAATTTTCTCAGTCTATGATACGCAGAGGATTCAGCAGCATCATGTAGTCCCATTGGACATGACAGTTTTCTAACACAGAAGTCAGCAGACTTGTTTCTTTTGTTAAGTAGATCATAGATGAACATTGTGATTTAAAATGTCCAAATTATAACATAATGATCCACAGGTGTCATAAACTATAACTATAGCCAGTGGCACCTGCAGGGGAGCGCCATAGTGATTATCGATTATCAACTGTTCACTTCTTTACTGAGGGCAGGTAAAACTATTACAACCTGTTCTTTCTGACACTGGGAACACACTGGACCTAGACGAGGGCCAAGTCTCCTTTTCTCCCTCCCATCCCGGCACACACAAGACAGCGCCCCCCGCAGGCTGGTTTTAAATGTGCGTGTACAGTGAGACTTATGAAGCACAGAGCACCCTCTTCTCCCGGTGTCACCGAAACGCCAGTCCTGAGGGTGCCACCATAAAAACTCTATAAAACAAGTGCACCCATCCAATAACCAGACTCTCTCTGTCTCTCTGTCTCTGTCTCTCTCTCTGTCTCTCTCTCTTTCTCGCTTTCTCTCTCTCTCTCTCTCTTTCTCTCTCTTTCTTGTCACTCATCTCGGTCAGTGCGTTCAGGACTGTCAGGCCACATACCCGCCCCACATAATCAAACACTTTAATTCACTGTTCACAGAGTGGGAAATTCTAACGCTGCAGACATCGGACGGAGATGAGTGAGAGAAAAGAGAGATACAGACCTCCAAAGCCTCATGTGTCAGGTGCGTCACGTGTAAGATGGAAATGTGTGAGTCCTGCAGGCGCCCCTGACTATAGCAGCACAATATGTCTCTAAAGATGCACTGTGTAACTTTTCTAGTGTGAGATCTGACACCAGTGAAATGTTTTTGCTTTGCCTGGAATGTTCCTCAGTGTAGAATTCAACTTTCTATTGGGCATTCATTCATTTACAGATGTTTGTATACCTTGAAGAACATTCTTCCTGTGAGCGGGTGACTTGGTTTGGTGGGATACTACCTGTGATCAATATTCATCCTAGTTTTACTTCAGTTAAGTGGGTGTTTGTAGGAAAAAAGTTGAAGAAAAATACAGAAATACAGAAAATTCCATACAAAACGCAGAGACAATTTGCTAATAAACCTAAGTCACCCATGCTCCCACCACAATTTTCCATATACAAAAGCAGGATACAAAATAATACAACTTCATAAACATGATGACCTGATGTGATGTGCAGTAGTTTCAACTATGAAACTTATGTTAATGCTGTATGTTGTTTTCAGCGACTATAGCATCTTTAGAACTATAAAAGATAACATGGTGATCTAAATATATTATGTGTTACAGTTAATGCCCCATAGAAGTAAAGGTCCTATATTACGCAAAGAGTCATGTTATAATGTTGTTACCTCCTCAAAAACCTACCTGGAGCTGTGTTTTGTTTCATTCACACATATTTGAGTAACACTTTATTATTAGTCTGTCTACATCTCCAAAGCTCAGAATGCTCAGTTCCACCTTGTGATGTCATGAAGCTGCATTTGCCTTTTACCTTTAGTTCAGTAGAAACTGGCAATTCCAGGGCTGCAATCATCCAAATGATTCTACTGAAGGTCTATGGAGTTTAAAAACACAGTGGACCACTTCCTGTATCACCTCATTTAAGAGAACTCGGAGCCTAAATATGCAGGGTTTCTGTGAATAAAATAAAACACAACTCCAGGTATGTTTGTGATGAGGAAACAACATTATAACAGATCAGAAAATAGAGTAATATGGGCCCTGCAGTTTCAAAATATAAGTGCAGCTCAGTGACAGTGCAAGAAAGTGTTTTGACAGAAGAGATGGAGGAGAAGGACGACTATGTTAAACTGCAGGGCTTAGATTATGGAGACTGACAAATATATTCTTGCCTTTAAAATGTGCTGCTAAGACTCATTGCTATAAGTGATTTTCTGTCATATTTTTGTGCTAAAAGGTTAAGGTGGAATTTATGGTCCCTGTGGAGAAGTTCACCGCAGGTAGTCCAACCTTCAACAGGAGCAGGACCAAAAATTGTACTCAAGTAAGAGTAATGTTACTTCAAAATACTATTACTCAAGTAGTTTAAGTTACTCTTACTTGAGTAGTACTTTCCCAAAATACGTTTTTACTCCTGCTTGAGTAATTTCTTGAACCACTACTTTGTACTTTTGAGTAAGATTATTTTGAAGTAACATTACTCTTATTTGAGTACAGTTTTTGGCTACTCTACCACCTCTGTTTATCGATGATCACCTTCTTTCCCCCAAGGGTAATCTCCTATTGATCCTTCGCAGCTGACGTCATCAACATTCCCTGGGGGTGTGATGCTAACTGTAGGCACTGCTCTGTCAAATCAAACTCTAAACAGGACCATGAACATTCGTATTGATCACAAGGTCCTGGAAATGTGTTGTTTAAATCCATTTTGTGTTATATCTTGACTTTTGGGATGATTTAAAGGTGCATTATGTAACTTTTTGGTTGGGGGTCCATCACCTGCTTGTTTCTATGGATATGTCACTGTTCTGTCTGGAATGTTTCACAGTATGACATTAAACATCTCTACCTTACATTTATTCAATTACAGGTGCTTAAAAATACCTAGAAAAACAGGCATTCTGACTGTGAGCGGGGTCGCCTCTCCACAGATCTGACTTGTAACTTGGTCTGGTTTAGCTTTAATGCCATACTGTGAAACATTCCAGTCAAAGCAATAACATCTGCACGGAGAAAAACATTTGACAGACCCTCCACCAGAAGCGTTACACAATGCACATTTAAACACATTTTTGGCTGCGTTTGCTAATGTGTACACTGTCTCGCAATGGTAACCGCTGAACATTCCGCCATACACGTACAGCTAGAATACCCCCAGCGCGATGCCATAGCAGGGTATCAGTGTTACGAGCAGGGTGACTGAGGACCCTCCAGACAACAGTATAGAATATGTGAAGGTTTCAGTGTGCAGAAATACAATGCGGCTCACACAGTATGGAGATGAATGATGTCACGGGCTCAGAGGCATTCGTCACGCGCGCTCTTAGATAATGTTAAAACGTCTGGTGTTCAGTTTTATCCCGCTGAAGTGTACGGAGAGATATGTACGACTGAGGATCCGCTATGACAGATGACAGCGAGGGGAGCACGCAATCTATAACAACATGAAGCAATTAGAACAAGACTGTTTTTCTGTTCAGACGAGGAAGAAGAGGGGGAGCAGATAAAGGAGAAGGAAGAGAAAGAGGGGAGCAGGTGACGAGGAAGAAGAGGAGCAGGAAGGAAAGGAGAAGGAAGAGGAGAAGGGGGGGAAGAGGAGGAGGAAGAAGAAGTGGAAGAAGAGGAGGCGGCAGAAGTGGAGAAGTAAAAGAAGGAAAATGGTGAGGAGGAAGAAGAGGAGAGTGAAGAGGAGGGGGAGCAGATAAAGGTGGAGAAAGAAGAGAAAGAGGGGAGCAGGTGGAAGAGGGTGAGGAGGAGAATGATGAGGAAGAAGAGGAGTAGGAAGGAAAGGAGGAGGAAGGGGGAGGACGAAGAAGTGGAAGAAGAGGAGGCGGTGAAAGTGGAGAAGTTAAAGAAGGAAAATGGCGAGAAGGAAGAAGAGGACAGTGAAGAGGAGGAAGAGAAAGAGGATGAGAAGGAAGAGGAAGAGGGAGCGGAGGCAGATGAAGAGGAGAATAAGAAAAAGCAAGAGGAGAAGGAAGAGAAGGAGGAGGAGCAGGTAAAAGGTGGAGAGAAGGAGGATGAGGAGAAGGAGGAAGGGGAGGAGAAAGAAGGAGGGGCGAGAAAGAGGAGAAGGAAGAGGAGGAAGAGAAAGAGGATGAGGTGGAGGAGGAATGGGCAAAATTGTCTGTAGTGCACTGGTCATTAAGTAGTGTTGTTACAGTGATGTTAAACAAGAATTGAAACTATAAATCAATGTTTTTTTGCTTTTTTAAACTGTGTATTTGGTGTTTCAGTCGCATTATCTACTGTCAAAAATGTCTAAATCTAAGTTTAAGCTGCCTCCAGTGGCCTCTGCAATAGCCAGATACTCCAGAAAAGTTCCACAATGCACCTTTAACATAATAAAGTTCATCTCTTGACTGTTGGTCGTCTCATTTCCATACAGTATTATGGACTGTGCTTCTGGCTGAGTTTTAGTATTCAAACCATTTCAGCACAAGGCTGGTCGGCAAAGAGAAGAGGAACACGGAGCTTTTCAATTTAACTTTTGCAAATTTGCTCTCTCAAAATGGCTGACCCTCAGACCACATGCTACAGGCTCAGGTGGTGCCACAATGTCCACGGAGCTCAGGGACAGAACGCCAAATACATGAAATAAGTGATTAGTAATGAAAAGCCGTGTGAATGAATAAAAGGAGAGATAGAAAAGCTCGAGGCCACGCTCTCTTTGACCATTCTGTGTCTAAAAAGGACTGCGTCATTTTTATAGAAAAGCATTAAATAATTCAAACATGGATATGGCCACTTCAGTGGACTGAACCAGGACTAAACCAAATCAAGAGGAAACAGAAATAAACCAGGTCTAAACCAGGTCTAAATCAGATCTTAACCAGGTCTGAACTAGGTCTGAACCAGGTCTAAACCAGAACTAAACCAGATCATAACCATGTCTAAATCAGATCATAACCAGGTCTGAAACAGGTCTGAACCAGGACTAAACCAGGTCTAAATCTGGTGTAAACCAGAACTAAACGAGGACTAAACCAGGATTAAACCAGGTCTAAACCAGGTCTTAACCATGTCTAAATCACATCTTAACCAGCTCTAAACCAGGTCTGAACCAGGTCTGAACCAGGTCTGAACCAGGTCTAAACCAGGTCTAAACCAGGTCTAAAACAGAATTAAACCAGGTCTGAACCAGGTTTAAATCATGTCTAAACCAGCCTTTCCAGCAAGACAAATTCTCCTAATTCTTTTGAGTTCTCTTTCAAACTCTTGAGTGTGTCTGGATCCACCTCCAGCTGAAGCATGTGCAGATGGGGACATTCACAGAGCAGCTCTGTGGTTTGGGTGGAAGCCAGCGCTGAACCAACCAAAACAAACATGGCAAAGTCGACAAACACACTTTGGTCTATTTAGGTAAAAATACAGACTATTTTGTTGTTTTGTGAAAAATGTGAATTTGTGGACAAGGAAGATGTCTGTGTTTTTCTCTCAACTGGATGTAACTAAAGTCTGATTTTTTGGCTTGTTCTTCTGTTGTGAAGCTTCGGCCAATTAGCTTGAAGTGTTTGAACGCTCTTACCATTGGTTCTGATCACTTTCAGCGAGAGCCATCCCAGACTAATAACTAGAGTTCGGAAGGCTACACATCAGTCTAGGTAGAGCTAGGTTATGTCTAAACCAGGTCTAAACCAGGTCTAAACTAGAGCTAAACCAGGTCTAAACCAGGTCTAAAGTTGTAGGAATTAAAAAGAATAAAAAGGGCCATAGAAAAGCTAGAGGCCAGGCTCCTTTCACTATTCTGTGCCATTTCAAAAGTACCGCATGATTTGTGTATGTTATAGAAAAGCATAAGCGGATTGAATGCATGTATAGAGCGGCCATATTAGGAAAGTCTGAGATGAATATGTCCAGTCAGTTGAATACAGTTATTTCATGAGTTATTTGTTGAAATAACATAAGGCCAGCTATGTGTCATTATATCCTCAAGGACAGGACCGGAGAGAGGGCTTCAGCTGCCATCAAAGTGTTATGTATTTATATACAGTATATGCATTTTTACATAGTCTTTTTGCTTTTTTAGATTAAAACTGCACTTTCTTTACATACACGACCATTCAAATGTTTGGACACACGCTTTCATGTATATTTCTTCTTTATCTAAACTAAATTAGGACTAAACTAGGACAAAACAGGACTAAACCAGGACTACACTAGGACAAAACTAGGACTAAATCAGGTCTAAATCAGAACTAAACCAGGACAAACAAAGACTAAACCAGGCCTGAAATTAACTCATTCTAAATCAGTAAAACAAAAGCAGGCTTAAAAACAGAATTAAACCAAGACTAAACCAGGTCTAAACCAGGTCTAAACCAGGTCTAAACCAGGTCTAAACCAGGTCTAAACCAGGTCTAAACCAGTATATAGTGCCGGCACTGCACATTCTAACCTGCTGTTGTTTATTTACTTCCTGTGGAGCAGGACTGTGGATTCAGCACTGCAATTCACACATAGACTTTTAGAGAGAGTGAGCTCCCCTCTTCTCCCTCCTCTGTCTTCCCTCTCCCTCCCCTTCTCCCCTCACCTCTCCTCCTCTCCTCTCTCCTCCCCATCCTCTCCTACACTCTTTTCTCCTCCTCTCACCTCTCATTTCCTCCCCTCTCCTCTCCTTTCCTCTCATCCCCTCACCTCTCCTCCTCTCTTCCCCTCTTCTCTCCTCCCCATCCTCTCCTACACTCTTTTCTCCTCCTCTCACCTCTCCTCTCCTCTCCTCTCCTCCCCTCTCATCCTCTCACCTCTCCTCCTCTCACCTCTCCTCCCCTCCCCTCTTCTCCTCTCCTCTTCTCCCTTCTTCTCCTCTCTCCTCTCCTTGCCCTGTTTGGAGCTTTTGCGTTTAATTGGTGAGTTTGTCTGGTTTGAAAGTGGCCGAAGAGAAAGTCCTGTCTGCCCTCAGCTTGTGGCCAAAATAAATGAGACAGCCCAGCACTGTTCTGTCCAACTGCCTAAATGAATCCGAACGCACCACGCTGGGTCTGAAAGGGCACCGCCAACTCGCTATAGAACAAAAATATAGACGAGAAAAAAGAGATAGAGAGAAATGGATGTATCACACTGAATATGGTACAGAGGAGGAAGAACTGTGAGCATGTGGTACAGAGGAGAGAGTGAATACATGGCATAGAGGAGGGATGACTAACACATTACACTAATACACCATATGTGGCAGCAAATGTGGCAGAAAACCTTCAGAGGAAATACTTTAAGTGAATCAACTGTTGGACTGTGTGAAATGAACAGTTTTTCCCATATCCATGGAGACTGTGCAAGAGAGCAGCTAAGGAGCGAGCTTTGGATATTTGAGATGCTACAGGCTTTTTACACCATATGTGGCGGACAACCTTCCAAGTCCAACTCCAAGACCTTCCAGAAGAAATACTTTGAGGGCACGAGCCATTTCATCACCAACTGAAACCCCAGAGCGGAGTACGAGTGAGGCCTTTCCTCTTGTGTTCCCCTGGTTCACCCTGGACACTGCTGTGATGCTGCAGGACACAGAGGAGACACTTTTGGCTCTTCCACAGGATCTGCTGACCCTCCCTGACCAGTCCTCCTGTTAAAGACTGAGACCTTTGACTGAGACACAAAGGACACTGAGATGCGTAGTGGAAATGTTGCTGTAGCAAAACCTGAATTTCCCTCTGGATCAATAAAGTATTTCTCTCTCGCAACACAAATTTTGCTCAGATTCTTGGATAAAAACTGGCCCTTTAAACTACCACCTTTTTGTCCCTCCTGGGCTTCCACAGCTGCTCAAATCCTCTTAACAAGGAGTGGTGAGTGATGTAGTGGTAGCTTGAACTCCTCATTTTCTCTCCGCATGATGACTTTTGACAGTACTGAAGTGTATATATATATATATTTAGAGCTTATATTTATATTAAACTCACAGGTGATGTTACATAGAAACATGTCAGAGCTGTCAGCCATGTTGGATCTGTGGTTCATCTTCACCTCTCGAACCCTCAGAGATCAGAACAATGACAAGAACTCACAGCAGACCTGTTTAGAAAAAGCTTTATTATTCAGACGCTGTAGAACCAAGACACAAGACACAATCCACCGTTAAATAGAAAAACATACATTTGAGTGACAGCAACAGAAAATACATGTAATGAGTCCCCTCTGGCAATATGAGCTGCACTGACACGTCTGAGTCTGGTTTAGACCTGATTTAGTTCTGGTTTAGTCCTGATTTTCCTGTAGGTTTTGTCAGTTAAGAAAAAAAAAACAAAAAAACTCTAACAAATGGGTTTAGTCCTGGTTTACTTCTGATTAGAGTCCTGTTTAAGTCCATTAATCAGTGATAGTCCTGGTTTAGTCCTGGTTTAGTCCATGATTACCTGATAGATTACTGTTCTAGTTTTGATATAGTTCTGGTTTAGTCCTCGATTTAATCCTGTTTATTCCTGTTTTCCTTTAGGTTTTCTGATATTCCTAGTTTTAGTGACAGTTTAGTTCTGGTTTAGTTCTGGTTTAGAGTTCTGTTATAGTCCATACATTACTGATAGTTTAGTTCTAATTTGGACCATGTTGAGTCCTAGTTTAGTCCTGGTTTAGTTTTGGCTTAGTCCTTGTTTAGTTCTGGTTTAATCTTGATTTAGTCTTGGTTTAGTCCTGGTTTAGTCTTGTCTTAGTCCTAGTTTAGTCCTGATTTAGTCCTGGTTTAGTCCTGGTTTAGTCTTTATTTAGTCCATGAATTGCTGTTATCTGAAATCAGTGAAGCCCATATTTTAAATAAACGGCACAGTCCAGGGCTTCCACATGAACACATCTGCACAGAAACATACCGCACCGCCCTGTTGAAAGTGAAACTAAACAACACAATAACACAATAATAACACAATACACTATACAGCCAGTGTGTACATTCTGTGTAACATGCACATCTGTTACACACTCTCCAAGGACACTTAAATTCGGAGTAAAAACAAGAATGAAAAGTTCTAGAAAAAGCAGTAAAAACATGACAAACTCCTGCTCTATCGATGATAAAACAAAAGAACATGTGGTTTTAAATGTGATAAACTAATGCAAATGGACAGAGTGTGTGTCAGATTTGAGTACAAAGTGAATACTGGCTGTAGTTTTGATGGTAGTTTTCACTTTTCTCTGCTTGTTTCTATGGATACGTCATTGCTTTGCCTGGAATGTCCCACAGTGTGACATTAAACAGCTCTACTTTACATTTATTCAATTACACGTGGTTTTATAGCTCAAAAATACCAAGAAAAACACTCATTCTGACTGTGAGCGGGGTTGCCTCTCCGCAGATCTGACCTGAACTTCGTCTGGTTTGGTCTCCATGAAAATACAAACGTTTAATGCCAACAAAGCAATGAAGAAAAGGATTTGATGGACCCTCCACTACACAATGCACCTTTAAATCTTTTTTCAGACCAAAAGCTCTCAGAAATGTGACGTAAAGATGTCGGTGCTAATGCTAATGCTAATTTTGGAGCCCAATTAATATTTAAAGGTCTTATATTACACAAAATTGACTTAAATTGAGCTTTAAGTCATGTTATAATGTTGTTACCTCATCACAAACAGACCTGGAGTTGTGTTTTGTTTCATTCACATGTTTGAATAATCCTTTCCTCTACATCTCCAAAGCTCAAAATGCTCTGTTCCACCTTGTGATGTCATGAAGAAGCGGTAGTTTTCAAGTTATCAAAAAGAGGGTTCAAACATTGCCCGGGAGAGAGCGCTAAATTACTCAAACATGCATGGATGACATCTAAAACCTCTTTGGACATGTTTTTGATGAGCGAACGACGTTATAACATGGTAGAAAGCTCCAAAAAGTCGATTTTGGATAATAACCCCGTCTTTAAAACTCACAAGAGTCAGTTTCACATAATATAGGACCAGTGGTGGAAGGTAACAGATTACAAAAGTAAAAACTACAATATTTAAGTACATTTTTTGTGTATCTGTACTTTATTTAAGTACATTTACAGATACCTTTGACTTTTATTTCACTACATTTGAGAGCAGGTATCTGTACTTTCTACTCCTTCTACATTATTTTTCTTTATGATTTGAGACCTGCTGAAAAAGCTGAAGCTTATTTTGACATTAACTCATTTAATTTGAGTTAACATCCCAACTTAGAGCAAATCAAATACACAAAAGCAGCTAGAAAAATTAAGAAATCAATTGAATCACTTAAAATCTGCTGAATTCTTTACCAAAATCACTACATTTGATACTTTAATAGTTCTAAAAATACTTTTACTTTTTACTCTTAAAGTACAGTTTTAAACAGAAACTTTAATATTTTTCCTTAAGTAGATTTTTTCATGTGATATTTTTACTTTTACTTGAGTAATCTTTTGCTCCAGTGTCTGTACTTTCACTGAAGTAACAAAACTGAATTCTTCCTCCACCACTGAACAGGACAGACATTGTTTGCTTCAGTAGAGCTCCCACATTCGGGGGAATTTGTAGAAATAATGGTACTTTTGTTGTGTTTTTCTGTAGTTCCAAATGTATTTTTTCATGAGATTTCTGATCCACAAACTTCACTGTTCTCTGGCACACAAGAGAAGGGACATATGTTGTATACAGCGCCTATAGGTCTCTACCAGATGCCACAATACGGCTCTATTCTGTGAGGGATATTTCATTACACTGACATGGTTTCCTCTTGTGGATATTTAATTGAATAGTTTATAATAGCAAAAACGATGTTAAAATGAGAAAAATAGAAGAATCGTTTTTTCCCCTTGCTTTTAGATGTTTTGTTAGCGCTGATTCACAAGTTTTGCATAGATCAGAAAGCAACGTAATATGGGCCCTTTAATTAAGAAAATGTGTTGAGTGTGTAAGAAAAAAGTCCTAAAATGTCACCAAAATGGAATTAAAACCACAAGAATGCCTCAAATGTGTTTTTTAAAAAGGAGTGTGAGATATGAGGAAGATAAAGATGATGATGATGAAGAGATGTGCTTATCGGAGCTGCTTTTTGCCTTTAAGGAACAGAGAGGAGGGTAATGCTGACTGATGATTGGTGTACGGCGAGAGGTTAGGGTCAAAAATAGATCATTAAAGTGCACTTATATTATGCTATTTTCTGATCTATATTATAAAGTTGTTTCCTCATTACCTGGAGTTGTGTTTTGTTTCATTCTCACATGTTTAATTTTTATTTTAAACGTTTACAGAACAACTGACAAAGAGACTGAAATCTGAAATGACAAATTAATACAGGAGAGCTTGTGTTGTTTTTGGACGAAATGATGATAAGGATGTAAAAATAACAAAAACATCGCAAAATCGTATCGCCAAAAGTCTCAGCAATATCGCGGGCCATCACAATTACATGATGAAATAAATTATTAAACATTTTTAAATCTTAACTCTTTTTTTCACGTTTAACACAGAAATCCTGCGTAATGAGTTCTTCTCTCAAACAGAAAACACTCTGTCCCACCTTGTGATGTCACGTGGCGATACAGGAAGTGCTCCAGTGTGTTTTTAAACTCCATACTCCCCCCATTACAACCATTCAGTCATCTACTGTACCACTTCATGACATCACAAGGAAGAAAGACTAATAATAAAAGATTACTCAAACACGTGCGAACGAAACGAAACACAAGTCCAGGTGTGTTTTTGCTGAGGTAACATTATAACACGGCTTAAAGCTCACGAGAATCCATTTTGTGTGACACGGGACCTTTAAGGGAAAAGCAAATGAGAACAAAAAAAGATGTAAACAGCTCTGTGAAATGACTGTGAAATGAAAGATTGAGAGTGTGAGTTTTGTGTGGGAACATTTACTGTGCATCAGCTGAATGCCGTCGCCAAGGACATGTTGGAGCGTTACGATTCCAGCGATAGTAGACGCAATATAATCAAAATGACATTCTTGAAGGTGACTCCTAAGAGCTTTAATAGTTTTCCCTCGTGATGAACTCGCTCAGACTCGTATTTGGGTTTAGGCTTGAATATTTGAGGGCTCAAAAAATGTGTTCACCTACCCCCTAGCCCCGCCCACTCTGCTGTATGTGTCTGCAGTGATTTGGCTCTGGCTCATACCTGCAGTACCGACTTAAAGGGGCTGCAGCAGAGGTTTAAAATGTAATTAAAGATCCTATATTATGCTTTTTATTGTTACCTCATCAAAAACATGCCTGGAGTTGTGTTTTGTTTCATTCACGCATGTTTGAGTAACACTTTATTATTAATCTCTCTATATATTTCTAAAGCTCAAAATGCTCCGTTCAACCTTGTGATGTCATGAAGCGGTAGTTTTCAAGTTAACACCTACACTGTTTTCTGTTTGAGAGAAGAACTCAGCGTAAATCTGCAGGGTTTGTGCGTTAAACGTGCGTGAATGAGACAAAATACAACTCCAGATATGGTTTTCATTATACATATATCAGAAAATAACGTAATATGAGCCCTTTAAAACAAACTAGTCCGCGTTTTTAAGGCGGTAAAAATCAGTTACAGCGCTTTTAAATCACAAACAGCACTGATGTAAATGTCATAGGCGCTGTTCCAGTCTGTACTTCCATTTCTCTTTTCCATCCTGTGATTTCCACATTACAATAAGTTACTTTTTAAACTGCGGCAGTTCTCGGAGCGCGGGCCGGCCTCTCTCTGCTCCTACGATCTCATTTTGTCCTTTTGTGCTGCCTCTGCTCTCGTTTGACGCATTTACGACGGAAAAAAACTGTGACGAGATGAAATAGGGACACACACAGCAGCGTACAGGGGCCAAGGGCGATAAATACAGGCATCCACTGCTCTGAACATCTCCACAAATCTGCCCCGGCGTGCTCAGGTTCAAATAAGTTGAGATTTGAGCTGTGAAAATACTGTTATGAGAGTGGCGATAAGGGGCTGTACACTGACATGAGATTAAGATAAAGTTTGACAAAGTTTGACTCAAAGTGAAGCCAGGATTTATATAAGAGTTTTACTTCAAATGGAGGTGAGGACATCTTGTACAGTTTTGAGATAGTGGGAAAGTAATTCAAATATTTAAGGCTTATTTAAAGGGCCCATATTACACGTATGAATATGTTTTATAAGTTTCAAATGTTTGCTCTCTACTACTGCACAGTTTAAAAGTATTGTTTTGTATCAGGCTTTTGTATATTTATGGAGAATTGTCATGTGGGAGCTCGGGTGATGTAGACTTGTACTGTTAACCGTAAGAGATCGCTAGATTACTCAAACATGCATGTATGAATTATATATTTAAAACCTCTTCAGGGACACAGCATACCATATTTTTATAATTGAAGTTAAAATGTAAGTTTATTTTATTTTCACTGGAAATTTAGTTGACAAAGACTCATTGTACTTATATTTTATTTAAAGCTTTATTTTTCTGATAGCTCTATTCTTCTGCTGGTCAGCTGCATGTCTGTAATGGAAAGAATTAAATTTTGAATAAAAGTAATTATGATTGTGATAACATGGAAAAAGTCGATTTTGCAGTGGTTTTCTTTTTTATTAATTGTACTTCATCATCCAAATACAACAGTTGTATCTATTGATTAACTGATACGTGTACTTAATGGGCTTTAAACATGCTCTTAAGTACCTGTACTTTGGAATTTCATGATTTGGAACTTAAATAATTCCTCATTAAAATACAGACGTCATTTCACAGCCTCAGCGCTCCCTAAACTCTGATGAGGAGCGGCTCGCCATCTACAGGCAGCAGAGGGAGCACCATCAGGGAGCGTGATTTCAGAGCAGAAATGCTTAAAACAAGTCTGGCGATGAATTATGGACTTTAACAAAATCAAATATATGTTTTGTAAGCCTCAGAGTAATGAAACCAGCGTGAATGACATGAAATACAACTCCAGAGAAAAGTGAATGAGAGAAAGTGGTAAAAAACATAAATACCACCCACTGCTACGTAGTGTGAGTCAGTCACCAACACGAGCCCTGATGAAGCTGCCTGGGTGGTAGTGAAGCGTCTGCTTCTAAGGCTTAAAAGTTCAGTGATTTTAGTGTAACTTATGATAATATCTTATTCCTGAATGTCTCATAATTTGCATCAGTTAATAATAGTAATTACAAAACTGTACAAAGCAGAACGTAAAATGGTTGAACAGTTAATGAGAATATTTAGTCATGATTATCTTCATTTTAACTGGATTAAATAGGCTTTGTCGTGCTAAATCAGTCTTCTACCCATATTAAGGGTGAAAGTATTCCTTCACCCAAAACCTCCTGGCAAGTTCAGACTGGGTTCCTGTATTCAGAACTTTTTCTTGTACCACCAAAATACAAAAGTGTTGGGCTTTACTCAAATAATGAGAAACTAAACTCTTCTCTTCTGTTGTTCTGTTGTTTTCGGTGTTCAAACTATCAGTGTAATAAAAACTCAAAAGAACACGATGCTACTGCCTCCATGTTGCAGTTTTGCGATTGGTAATTTGGGAAAACATTGGAAGAAATTCTGTTCAATATGTAAAAAAAATACATAAATAAAAAATATAAATAAATAAATAAAAGTTAGAATACGTCACTCAGTCACATAATTGTTCTGAATCAAGACTAGGGCTGAAAATGTTCAAGAAATAACCAAAAAATATATACTTACATTTGAGAGACATTACAGAGACTATTGATACGTGTGCAGAGAACTAAATAAAACCCTTCTTCACTGGGTTTTGTAACGAAATGTCAACTTTATTTACATTTTCTTGGGTTTCAAACTGATGAAAAATAAGGAGCGTTGCCATAGTATTAACCAGAGGTGGTAGAGTAGCCAAGAGTTGTACCAAACCAGACCAAGTTACAGGTCAGATCTGTGGAAAGGCAACCCCACTTATAGTCAGAATGCTGTTTTTTCTGGGGTTTTTTGGGTTATAAAACCACCTGTAATTGAATAAATGCCAGGTAGAGCTGTTTAATGTCATACTGCGGAACATTCCAAGCAGAGCAATGGCATCTCCATAGAAACAACATCTTTATGCACCTTTAAGTAAGAGTAATGTTACTTCAAAATAATATTACTCAAGTAGAAGTACAAAGTGAGTGATTCAAGAAATTACTACAAGTCAAAGAAGTAACTTAAAGAGTTAGTTCCTGACTGTCAACATAAAGCTTTTGTAGACTTTTACTCAAGTACTGTTACTTCAAAAATATATATATTACTGAAGTAGAAGTAAAAGTATACTGATGGATAGGTACTCTGAGAAGTTAAGTTAAAAAGTTACTCAATTAAATGCAACTGAGTAAATGTAGCAAAGTACTACTCAACTCTGGGATTAACAAGTCAAAACTGCAAAATCTTTCAGTTGTTCAAAGTTCTCAAAATGGCGCCGTAAACAGGAAGCCGACATATGACTGAAACTCACAAAAAGTTACCCTAGCGATTATTCTTTCAGTCATCTTCCTACATTTTGAATAAAAAACAAATCAAAATCACAAAATCTGTCTCGAAAATCACATTCAGAGCGGGTTTTTTCAAAATGATTCAGCCCCGGCCTTGACACAAACAGCTTTGACTTGCTTGGATTTGAATGAAGGCCTTGCTGCCCACCTCCTGTTCCAGACCTTCCTCTGTGAATAGCGCGCAGTCGTATCTCAGTGAATCAGGTCTGAGAAATCCCGTAACATTTCACTCCCTGAACAAAGCTTTGACATTTGGACTTGTGAAAAATAGTCCATTCATTGAGCACAGAAGAGAAGTGGAAACTAAACCCACATCTGTCCTGCAGGCATCTTGGTCACACTGTTTCTCCCACACAGTTTTGCACTACACTTGGCAAACTGTACCATCCTCATTAAGTACAAAGTAATTAACTGTGTAACATGTAATGACCTTGTATTTGATCCGGTTCAGAGGGTTGTAAAGACGTTTTAGTTAAAGACCTAAGTACAGTTAGGGCTGGGCAAGATTGACTAAATGAATATCTTGATGTTTTGGTTAAGGTTCAACTATTCTACAAAAAGTGAAAAAAAATAAATAAATAGTATTAACGCATTCCGACACTATCCAGAGGTAAAAAACAACAACAAAACAAAACAAAAAAACAGTATATATGAGCAATTAAAGCGGGACTAGAGGTATAAGGAACAGTGTGATTTATCTAACAGGTATCCACGCTTCAAACTCCGCCCCTGCAGCCTGGTGTGATGTCACGTAGTACTTAGAATTGCAGACGCCACTGAAGGCAGCACAAACTTAGATTTAGCCGTTTATCACCAGAAGGCTGCAAAGGTATCTAGTTTGCACTAAAGTTGCAAAAAAAACGTCTAGGAACAGTAAATAATAATATTAAAACTAGAAAAAGACTTGACTCGTAATGAACAAAAGTAGTTCTTTACACTGCTAATTTTGGTGAATTCTGCTTTCTTAATTGAACTTGAACAACATACTATCTTAATTAATAAATGTTTCAGACCTTATTAAAGCTGTGGTTGCGCTGTGTCAAAAATTTGGACACTGCTACCCTAAACCTGACTCCGAACCCTTTAACTAAACCTGAATTATTCCGAATAAACCAAAAGATAAACATTTTCTTCCTGAATTCTTTATTCATGCCGAAGTCTGTGAAGGTAGTTATTGTAGTGTAACCTGTGATATTGTCCGCCTACTGTATGTGTCAAGTGTAGTTTAAAATAGAGTGTGTGACATATTTCAGTTTTTTCCTCGTGTCCTTCGTTGTCAGAGCATCTTGGCCGTGTTGAAAATGAAAGATGGCAGAGCATATGCAATGTGGGTCCCAGATGGAGAGCCCGGTCTGAGTGATGACACGAGACTAGGAGGAGCCAGCTGTCAGCCAGCCAACATTTCTGCTCAAGGCTCGGGGTGTTTTGATGAATCTGAGCTGCAGACGTCAATCTACACCAACATATGGTTTAATCCTGATGTAGACCTGGTTTGATCCTGTTCTAGTCTTGGTTTAGTCCTGATGTAGACCTGGTTTAGTCCTGTTCTAGACCCATTGATTGTGAACATGCTACATTTAAGAACACATATTTTGCAAAATTGACTTTTTTGACCTTGTTACATTGTTGTCCCCTCATCAAAAACATACCTGGAGTTGTATTTTTGTTTCATTCACACGTTTCATGAATTCATTAATCAAAAGTCATCTTCTCTGAGCACTCGCAAACGCTCCATTTGCATTTTGCCTGGATTGTTGCATCACAGTTTTTAAGCCCCTAAGCCAGTGCTTCTCAAACTGTGGTATGTGTACAGCTGGTGATACGTGAGCTAATTTCAGTGGGACATTTGTGGGTTTGCCTAATATAGAGTTGATTTTACCCATGTTTTTGTCCTCCCTTTGATCATATCCTGTTCAGAAACAACAGTGCAAATGACATAGTCCACTTTTAGACCTGGTTTAGCCCTAGATTAGCCCTGGACCTGGAATAGTCCTGTTATAGACCTGGTTTAGATCTGGTGATACAAATACTTGGTATTTGGTGTGAAATGTTTGAGAGCCACTGCCCTAAACCATCACTGGACTCACTGGGCTTAGTTTATAAAATATTCTATTGTTTCAATGCCAAAAATGGTTTAAAGCCACACGAAGGCATAACATATGTTCTTTAAATTAGTCTTGGACAGATGGAGCCAACGCTTTCACTACGAACACAAATTTCAGATTTTGTGAACAGTTTGTTAAACTTAAAAAAAGCAGGATATTTCACCCTTACACCAAAAAGTTTCAAAATGACAGATTTTCTGGTGCAGACGTACACTTCGCACTTTGTCAAATAATAAAACAGAGATATGTGAAGGTACACCGGCTTTAACTAGAAACACAACTTCAATATACAAATATGAACAATGGAATGAGCTAAAAAAAAAAAAAAAAAAAGTCGGCGCGAAAAGTGCAGATCTTACACTTTGTCAGATGTCAAAATAGTGTCAATGCAAGCCTCAGAAACTTGGCGAGCTGAGATCGAAGCTACGTAATGCAATTTTCTTTTTTCATTTAAATGAGTCACTTGGCCGACTCAAAGTTTGAAAAGTTCAGTCTATAATTACAGATACTGTCCTCAAACACAGATCTGCAGTATGACCATCAGCTCCCTTCATCCTCCTTAAGGGCTGATCTTTGCTGCAGTCCATCAGGTCCAGTGCAGAGATCACTGCACTCTGGAGACACACGCGGGACTAAAGGTTCTGCTTAATCCATGTTGATACTTTGCAGCTGATGTTACCAACATTCCCCGGGGGTGTGAAGCTAACTGGAGGCTCTGCTCTGTCTGAAGCTCTGTTAATCAAGTTAGACTTAATCTTTATTTTAACACAATCTGACCAGAAAGAGCTGATTTAGTTGGAACTACAACAAGTGAGTTGATTCGCACTTAAACAACTTTCTTACAAATAAAATTACATAAGCTAGTTAGCATTAGCCAGCAGTTTTTCAGTTCGTCACTCTCACCTTTTTGTTGAAAATCAAACTCCTAAACAGGACCACGAACTCTCGTATTGATCACACGCTCTTGGAAATGTGTTGTTTAAATTAATTTTGTGTTCTTTCTTGAGTTTTCAGTTTTCAATCTAAAAACGTCAGGCTGTGTTTGCAAAAGTGTGCAACGTGTCACCATGGTAACAGCTCAACATTCCACTATAGACATACATGTAGAACACCCCCAGTGTGATATCACTGCAAAGTATCAATATTATCTTCTTTCAGTCTCATTTTGTAGAAATGCGTTTAATATCGACAGAGCTGGTCTGCTGAAGACTTGTTTGGACATTGGTCATGACATTTGCCACGGCGGGTTGAAGAATTTGATGGAGTGAGTTTTGGCCCATTTGGCAAACACAGACTTTTCTGTGATGAAGCGGTGTCCTCCGTAGGGGGCGCTCTCGTGCAGCATGTACTCGGCGCACTCGTCTCGACTGCCTGCCTCGTAGTAGTGGTAAGGGACCTTCCTGTAGCCGTCAGACCTGAGGAGACAAAGGAGGAATGGATTTGTAACTCCAAAACACAAGTTTATTTTTATGGGAAAACAAAAGAAAGAAAAATATAAAAAATAGTTCCACTTTTTCCCATAATGTTTGTGTTTCTGGTGAGTAAAATGTAACAGTTAAATGCACAGTGTGTAACTTTCTGGAGTTAAAACCATACTTCAGAACATTCTCTATGAAGACCGGTATATTTTATGCCATACTGTGGAAGATTGCAGCCAAGATTCCAGGCCAAGTCGGAGTCAGGCTTGTGGAAATGCAAGCTCACTCAGAGTTAGACTTGACAAATGATCAAAAATCAGATACTAAACAATACTAAAACTAATACTGAAACTGGATACTCATTGGAGCAGGTATCGATACTAAAAAAGTCACATTCACAAGACAGAAATGAACCTTTCGAAATAGCTTATAATAACCAGTAAGGACATGTTTTTTTGACATTCAATCCAACAATAAAATTTTAGTCTATTTTTTAGGGAAAAGAAAGTTACATACTGATAGATCTGGTTTCAGTGGTACAGAGACCGGCGAGTCTGACAAATAAAACAAATTTCTATTTTCTTTACTTGTTTAATAGCTGTGTTTATCCGGAGAAAAGCCCAATTTAAAACCACGTCAATGTTCACAAGGCATAGTGAAAATGTGCCTACAGTAATGAGGCTAATGAGGATAATAATGCCCAGGGACGACAGATGAAAAGCATTTTATCCATGTGTAATCATGTGTTTTATGAAATTGCACTGTCCCCTTTCAAATAAATAAATCTGATCTAATTTTCCACTTGTAGCACACTTTGAAGGCTGGTCCAAGTCAGCACAGTCAGCAGTGGTTTCTTTCATTTCACAGTGTGGTCTTATACTAGTACTGATGTCCATTCTAAAACTACAAAAACGAAAACCACGAAACAGTTTAAATGAGTATAAATACTATTTTTTTTAGAGATGGGACAAGATCTCGTGAGACAAAAATGCCACAAGACTGTCCACACATTAGAAAAATAATCTCGTGAAAGTTTTTTCCCCATTTGGATTGGACAAAAAACGGTTATGTCTTGGTGGGTTGCATCTTTTGAGAAGCTGTAGTTCCAAAAAGCACTAACAGAAGGACAACAAAAATCTTAAATGAAGTAAATACAAATTCTGAAGCCAACTTTGGGAACTAAATCGAACTATTTACGTCTTAGAAATTACGTCAAAAACTTGTCTTGTCTCGTTCTCGTGGACCCAATTTTGTGTCTTGTGGAAATTGTGTCTCGTCCCACCCATACTAGGTTTTGTATCAGTTAATAATTAGTTTGACAACCCATAACTATATCATACACCATACTATACCATATTACACCATACTATACCATAAAACACCATACTATACCATAAAACACCATACTATACCATAAAACACCATACTATACCATATTACACCATACTATACCATACTATACCATAATACACCATATTTATGCATTGGAATAGGGAAGTTTTTTGTCACAGTTTATGTTTTAGACCTTATAACGTGACTATTGATACTTTCCGGTGACATCATGCTAAGGGGGTTCTGCGCATGTCTACGGCGCAATGTTCAGCAGTTACCATGGTGACACAATGTACACAAACTCATATTAAAGTCGAACTAGAGTAGAGCAACACTTTGCAGCTGATGTCATCAACACTCCCCAGGGTGCAGGGGTGTCAGACTTTTGATATAGAGAATGTGTAATAAGGGCCTACCAAGTTGATGTGTACTACACCCTTGCCTGGGGGTGTGATGCTAACTGTCTGCACTACTATGTCTGAAGCTCTGTTACTCTAGTTAGACTTTAATCTGATCTTTGTTTTAACACAATCTGACCAGAAAGAGCTGACTCAGTTGGAACTACAACAGGTGAGATGATGATGATGATGATGATGATGATGAAGTCTCTCACACAAAAAATTACAGTCACAAACAGTTTTTCAGTTAGTCACTCTTTTTGCTCGTATTCATCACAGGCCCCTGAAAATGTGTTGTTTAAATCCATTTTATATTTTTTCTTAAAACTTTTTTGGTAGTGTGCATTGTGTCTTGATTGTGTCATAAACATACAGACAGAACACCCCGAGCGTGATGTCTCTGAAAAGTCTCAATAGATCCTAAAGACACTTCTTCTTCACTCATCTTCTTTATCCTATATTACTGTAAATACACACTTACAGCATAACCACCATATTTTGCAGATTCAATATAAATATGATTATATATATATATCTTCTTATTAGTATCAGAATTAAGTGCTGTCTAAAGGTACCTGTAAACTACACGACTGTATTCCTGGAAAAGCACCAGCAGCCGCCCGCTTACATCTGTCTAAACACTGCACAGAAATCACAGCGTTTTTAATATCACAAACCTACCCTTTATTGCTTTTCATTGTCCCACCTTTGTATTATTGGACCTTTTATTTGCAGTCCACAACAATAAGCCGAGCCGTGTATCACTGTATTGACTTTAAATTGCACTGAAGTGGCTGGCGGTGGGCCCCCTGTGCGTCTCTTACAGTCTCTTGCTCCATAGGGTCTAGTCTGCGCCTGCCCTCTGCTTTTAAAACCTCAGATGAAATAATGAGGAAAATGAATTATGGGCCTCTTAAACAAGCCCTCAAGGACAGCAAGCTACACTCCACCTGCACCAGAGATACACGAGCTCAATACATAACTGCCTTATTTTGGTTTGTTTAAAGGTACACTGCGTAACTTTTTTGGCTGGGGGTTCGTCACTTGGATATGTCATTGCTCTGCCTGGAATGTTCCACAGTGTGACATTAAACAGCTCTACTTGGCTTATTATTCAATTACGGGTGGTTTTACAGCTCAGAAAAACAGGCATTCTGACTGTGCGCGGGGTCGTCTCTTCACAGATCTGACCTGTAACTTGGTCTGGTTTGGTCTCTATGAAGATCGAAAGGTTTAATGCCATACTGTGAAACATTCCAGACAAAGCAATAACACCTCCACGGAGAAAAAATTGATGGACCTTCCACCAGGAAAGTTACAATACACTTTTAACACTGACAGATACTTTAAAAACATTTCAAATTATTAATTATATATTATTTTAAAACAAATATTAATCAATAGCAAACTGATATCTTCACTTTTATGCACAACAACTTCATATCGTCATATTTTTGGGGGTTCAATATTTACTGTGGGTACTTTTTCTTTGCAATAGGCAGGAGATTTTTGCCGTTTTTATGTAATAATGTAAGATTTGAGCTGTAGGGGGTAAAATACATAACTGCTATGGCTAATTATATGTTCATTCATTCTGCCATTTATTTGTTGCAGCTCAGGTCTTTTACAGGTCCTATATTACGCAAAATTGAGTCTTGTGAGATTTAAACCGTGTTATAATGTTGTTACCTCCTCAAAAACATACCTGGAGTTGTTTCATTCACACATGTTTGAATAATCCTTTATTATTAGTCCACCTTGTGATGTCATGTAGTGGTAATTTTCTATTTAACGGCTACTTTTTTTAATCTTTAGTCTAGTAGAGGTTGGCATTTCCAGGGTTGAAATTATTTAAATGATTGTAGTGAAGGTGTATAGTGTTTAAAACCATAGTGAACTACTTCCTATATTACCACTTGATGACATCACAAGTTGGAACAGTGTTTTCCATTTGAGAGAAGAACTAAGAACTAAATATGCAGGATTTGTGTGTTAAACGTGTGTGAAAGAAAAAAAAAACAAAAACACAACTCCAGGTCTGTTTTTGATGAGGAAACAACATTATAACATAGATCAGAAAATAGTGCAGCCCTTTAATGATACTGTGGATTTAATAATGGTTTCAATATTATCGTTTATCGCAATATTTCTCTGCAGTGATATATCGGGCTTCAAAAGTTCCATCAAATGCACGTCTCCCATCCAAGTACTGACCAGGCAAGCTCAGGTATGTTCACATTGATCTGAACATACATTTGAATCAACACAAGAGAAGGTGCCATTTTGTGTTCGTCCCAAGCCTGGATAAACGTACCATCAGTCATTTATTTCCATAGACTAAACTTCAGCCGGTTGTTGTGGGTTGTTGGCAGTGTGAGTAAAACAGATTTGGACTTCTCCAGGTGGAAGCTTTTCTCTGTGGAGGTGATGGAGACAGAGAGGCCCAGGCACGACTCCAAGTCTGAGTGGCCTCCTGCCAGAACCCAACCATCAGCCGCCCCCTGCTCTCCTCGGCTGATCTCAACAACTCAATCAACAGGTTGTACTAGCACCATTTATCTGAAATAGCGTCAAGTCTGTCTGCGTTTGAAGTTTAAACGTGAAATCCAACCGGCGAAAGTGAGACTAGCCTGCAAACATCTGTGGCAGATGCACAAATGTTATAATCGTCTTAAAAGCGGACCGGTTTTGCAGCTTTTCAAAACTTTTAACCATGTTCTAGTTGTTTTCTTCTCATTTATCCTCTGAAATTGTATTTAGAGTGATTTGTGCATGTTTGAGTAATCTTTATTCTCCTGTATTCAAAACGACTTTGCTCCAACCATCTCCCATTTTCACCACCACTGGTCCACGCCCACTCTCACCTACTGTGTGCACTTACTTCATTCTCCAGCTTTATTTTCTTAATCTGTTATACACATACGGTTCGGCAGCATCACATAGTTATTTTGGTGCAAATTTTTAAAAATCCACTAACGTTTTTGTTGTGATGACATTTATGGTGACGTCAATTCCCACTGGGCAGTTCCAGTTTTCTATATTATTAAAACTATTGTCATACACTGGTTTTGTTTTATACCAGATTGGATTTGTCTTGGTTGGTAGTTGTTAGTGGTCAGATGGTGCAGATTGGGCGTATACTCGTCTATGTGCTCTTATACTTGTTCTGATACAGCTCAAGATCATTCTAAAACTATTCAGGAAAGATTTATTTCTCTCCTGTAATGGAACTCTAGTTTTTGATACTAGGATCTGATTTTTAACGGCCCTTGTTACAGCTGAATGGATGTTGACAATGCTAATCTGGCACACAAGTATGACAAGGGTTTCTTTTTATAGCAGATGTCCTTCCTGTCACAATCAGCCTCTTTTACTGTCACAGTGGAGGGAATATAACTATAGAATGTGCTTGGGTGATGACTGAACTCTCTAGCCTCTGGTTGGTGGGCAAACACTTAGCAATCAACACCAGAAGACTACTGTAATGTACTATAACTTGTGCTCAAAGTTTGTAGTTATATTAATACTTGTATAAGCTCTGTTACTTAAGTTAGACTATAATCTGAGCTTTATTTTAATACAATCAAACTCCTAAACACGACCATGAAGGATCGTACTGGTCACAGGCTCCTGTAAATGTGCTGTTTAAATCTATTAAGTAGTTTTTCTTGAGTTACCTTAAAACTTATCAGGCAGTGTTTGTTAATGTGTGCTTTGTGTCGCCCATTGAAAACTGGTGAACATTCTGCCATAGACATACATAAAGCACACCCCCAGAGCAACGTCACCGCAAAGTATCAATCAACACGGTACTTTCTGCTTGAATTGTCATAAACATTACTTCTACTTTATTCACAATCCAATTCACAACCAAAAATCTATCCCTCCAAAATCGCTCCATGGAACCTCCCATTCATCACAGCTCCACACACTCGTATTCAAAATTATGCTAAAATATTGCTGTGCCTCTAAGAATACAGAGAGGTGGAAAACGGTGGGGAAAAACTGGCTTCGAAAATGAAGTTATCACACCTGAACATGTGGCATGCAGGCTTTCATTCGGCCTCCCGCTGTGACGGAGGGAACACGGAGGAGAAGAAAGACAGGATGTTCGCGGCGTATTAGAGGAAACCGGTTTGATTTTAGCACCAAAGAGAAGCGGAGGGTAAAAAAGAAGAGAGGGAAACAGAGAGAGACGGAGCTATCAGATACAAAGAGGGTCTGCCCAGAGCTATGTGTGCTGTTTATTATGACAAAGAAAGAGAGAGGGAGGAAGGGAGGGAGGGAGGAGAAAGGAGAGAGAGAGACAGAGAATGAAGGAGAAGAAGGGAGGTTGGGAGAGAGAGAAAGAGAGGGAGACGAGAGAGAGGATGGGATAGAGGGAGAGGGAAGTTGGGATAGAGAGAGAGAGAGAAGGAGGTAAGGATAGAGAAAAAGAGAGAAAGAGGGTGGAAGAGAGAGAGAAGAGAGAGAGATGGAATAAGAGGGCGAGGCATTGGGAGAGAGAGAGAAAGGGAGGGAGAGAGAGAGAGGGATGGAGGTTGGGAGAAGGAAAGATGGAGGAAAAGAGGTTATTATGGCAAAGAGAGAGGGATGGGGTAGGAAGGGAGAGAGAGAGTGAAAGAGAGGGAGAAAGAATGGAGGGAGGTTGGGAGAAAGAGAGGAGGAGAGAGACGGACGAGAGAGGAGAGAGCGAAGGGAGGCTGGGAGAGAGAAAAGCTAAATAAGGCAGTGTGTGTAGAGGGGGATGAAGAGAAATGAGAGACAGGGAGAGAAAGAAGAGAGAGACAGAGAGGGAGAGCCGGACAAGGGGAGGAGGATAACGAGGGAGAAAGAGGGAGGAGGTTGGGAGAAAAAGAGAGGATGGAAGGGAGGTGGAGAGGGGGGCAGAGAGAGGAGTAGTGGGAGGGTGAGTTAGAGAAAAGGAGAGAAAGACAAGAGAGAAATGAGGAAGCTAAAAGAAACAGGACCAAAGGGAGCGGAGGGGGAGTCTGGTTACTATGAAGACAGTGGTAATATTTTGCAGGTTTTGTCAACAGGCCCCTGTGTGGTTCTGGAAATAGCTCTAACTTAATGAACCAGTGAAAGGTTGCCAGGTTTGGTTTCAGTTTTGTCCCAGTTTGTCCCAGTTTTGTTCATGCGCCCCATTGGACTCTATAGTGACCTCTGCTGTCCTCTACTCTTCATGGTGCATTATGAGAAATTCTGAGCACACTCCTTATGGGATTTTTAAGTGATGATGTCACTTCCAGTCTTATATATAGGCTGTATATATAAATGAACATAGCTAACCCGCTAGCCGCCGCGTTCCAAGTAGAAAATGAGCACGGGGGCGCTTCTGGCTTCATAGATTCTGGTTCCAGTTGACTTTACATTGAAAAATTGTCACCTCTCTATATAACTACTGCAGTGAGCGTTCAATGCAGTGAGCGTAAAATGTTCATTTTAACCCACTTTATAAGATCCTGGTGTTTTTATTTTTCTATTTTGTCCATAAATCCCTATGCTGCCCTACAAAGGCAAAAGACCTTAACTCTCCAGAGTGTGAAACTGAGAAAAATGACTTCAGAGTTTCAAAGCCATAGTTTCTCGTATGGTTTTGGGTGTTATGGTTGTCATAGCCCTTTATTTTCTCATTTAAAACAATCAAATTGGCTCACGATATTTATTCACATGATAAAGGAGGTCTCAAATACCCCCAAAATGACATGAACTTATTTTTGACCAAACATGATGTTACGGCGTTCTGCCTTTGTAGGCCAGTATGCCTAAAACTTGGCTCCAAATTCGCCCCTATAACTGCTAGCCTCGATGAGCTTCATTTGACTGGAGCTGAATGCTACAGGTTATGTTATACGCTCTATTTCTTTAAAAGCAAAACAAATATGACTGCTTGCACATAGAAAAAGGAGGAAAAAAACAACACAAGGGACTGAGAAAAAGCACAGATTTTCTCAGGATCAACAGTCAAAGCACCAAACTATTGTTTATAACAGGTAAAATAAGTCATTTTTTTTGTTTTGAATGATACAAAAATTTTGGAGAGGAGACGTTTTCTGCATTTGAGAGACACGTGCTACAAATTAGCATCTGCGGTTGGATCAGCTTAAGTTTGGACAGAGGTTTTTCACGCTCTGTGGTCCTGTCCCAGTCCCTTTTGGATTCAAACAGAATGTAGAAACGACTGGCTGCTCAGACATAGACTAGTATACGCCCATGGACCACTGTGGAACCTACCTGGTCCACTGAAGGATTACACAGATATAAGACCACATGGGAATATAGAAGGAAGTACTATGATTTAATGTTGAAAATCACATTCTGTTGTCTAAATAAAGAGTGTTTTATTATCATCATAGTATCAGAATCTTGAGTACGAGTTGGTTCTTACTTGCAGTAGGTGTGGTTGATCATGCCGTACACGTGGATCTCTTTGCACATGTCCATGGCCAGGATCAGAGTGAACCAGCCCGTGCTGAGGTACGAGCCCGACTGGATCCTACAACGCACAAAACATACACACAGGTTAGTAACATGACTTCAAAATAATATTACTAAAAGAGGTGGAGAGGTGGATAGTACTCAGCTACACTTACTCTGTTATATTTACTCAAGTAAGTTTTTAAAGTTTTTCAGAGTACTTTGCTAGCTGCATACTTTTACTCCTTCTTGAAGTCACAGTACTCTTACTTGAGTAAAAGCTCCTTCAGATATGATTTAGTTTGTCTCATTTTTGCGTCTGTCCTTTGAAAATACCAAATTTTGTGCATTATTTATGTTTTGTCCTTCAAATTACATAAAATCTTCAAGTTACTCTTGCTTGAGTAGTAGTTTTCCCCCACATATTTTTATCTTGGACCACTACTTTGTTCTTCAAATGCAGTAAAATTGTTTTGTAACGTTTTGTAAGTAACGTTACTCTTACTTGAGTACAAGGTTTGACCCATTTCTGTACTTCAGATAAAAGTAGTGGTCCAAGACAATGCACAAAGAGTAAAACAATATTTGGGAAAAGTACTACTCAAATACAAGTAACTTTATAATTTGAAGTTAATGTAATTTGAAAGACAAAACATGAAATAATGCACACAGTCATATCTGAAGTAGCTGCAAGAAACACAAATGTTCAAATCATTTCATATTGTCACATAAAGCTTTTGTCACTTGTAGATTTATTCACAGTGGGAAGAGGAACAACAACTTTACTCGAGTAAGAATACTGTGACTTCAATAAAAAATATAACTCAACTAAGTGTAAAAATATGCTGATACTCTGAAAAGTATAATTTCTTTTAAAAATAAGTCAAATAAATGTAAATGTAACTGAGTACGTATAACTGAGACCGAGCCACATCTGTTCACAAGAGAAAAACCAGACCGCTCTATGTAAACTAGATTTACATGAGAATGAGACCGGGGCATCTGAATTAAACAGAGACATGTTTGTGACCCCTGCTCTCTGCACTAGATCGCTGCATTCATGATTCACAGTGTTGTTATTATTACAGCACAGAGCAGATCAGAGCCTCAGACAGACTCCAAATGTAAAAATGTAAATGAGAAGAGACACAAAGAAGCCCCACTATACACCGACATCTGCATTTCTATTCAGGAAAAAATATATCTTTCATTTCCAGGTACAGGAAACACCCTCTGCCTGAGAGTGAGAGAACATGTGCATATCATAGACTGTATAATAGAAGTGGACAAATGAAGCTCATCGAGGCTAGCAGTTATACCGACTAATCTGCAACCAGGGCCCATATTTGGAAATCCGAGCGCAAAACAAAAGAGCCAATCAGGAGCCAGGCTGTTGAAGTTACACGCCCCCTTCCGCCTCCATCACTGGTTTGGCAGGGGGCGAGCGCTTAGCAACAGGGCTGTCAATCAACCTGTTGCTAATGCTAGCCCAGCCTATGCCCCTTTAACTCCGGGTACAGTCCCCATCCACCAAAAACATGCAAAATTAATACTTTGCAGTGACATCGTACATGTATGTGTATGGAGGAATGTTCATCAGTTACCATGGAGACACAATGCACACATTACAAAAGATGCCCCAGTGCCAGCGCAGGGGACAAATTTCACTACAGGGGGAATAAAAGTGCACTTTAGCCTTAAACATCCACTTAGGGGTAAAATCCTGACCAAAAAAAGCTCAAAATCTGGGCGCTGAACTGCAACCATTCAAATTATGATTTAAAGATCCTATATTACGCACAATAGATTCTAGTGAGCTTTAAACCATGTTATAATGTCGTTACCTTCTCAAAAACATACCTGGAGTTGTGTTTTGTATTTCGTTCACACATTTGAATAATCCATTATTACTAGTCTGTCTACATCTCCAAAGCTCAAAATGCTCTGTTCCACCTTTTACCTTTAGTTCAGTAGAGAGCGGCAATTCCTGTACTGAAATCATCCAAATGATTCTAGTGAAGGTGTTTGGAGTTTAAAAACACTTCCTGTATTACCACTTGACATCACAAAGTCGAACATTGTTTTCAGATTGAGAGAACTCAGCCTAAATATGCAGAGTTTGTGTGTTAAACGTGTGAATGAAACAAAACACAACTCCAGGTCTGTTTGTGATGAGGAAACACTATTATAATTTAAATAAGGAAACCATTACTACCCGAAAATAAGCAAATAAATAAATACAAATAGTAGTTGTTTGACATAAATATGTAGTGACAGATTAGTACATTAAAATACACCAAAAATACCCATGTGTACACAGTGTTGCGTCATTACAAGTGTGTGCCTGTTTAAGTTCACTTTGAGTTACTCTGAAACTTCATTCAGGGTTTATACAAAAGTCTAAGTAGGTCATCTGTGTTGGAGCAGCAGAGTCCTTCTACGGCAGGGGGTCCCAGCTCTCCCCCAGGACCAGCCCCTCCTCACCCCTCTCTCTCTCTTCTCATCCCTCTCTTCTTCTCATCCCTCTCTCCTCTCTCTCCTCCTCTTTTGACTTTATGTAAAATAGTACAAGAGTCCTCGACCTGTATGAATTAAACAGTGCGCAGTGTGAGGGTTTTGATGAGGAGAGAGAGAAATGAAGGGAGACTGAGAGGAGAAGAACAAACGTAGCTAGAAAGAAAGGAGAGTGGGTAGAGAGAGGAGGAGGGGTAGAAAGAGAGAAGGAGAGAGATAGAGAGAGAAAGGAGAGTAGAGAGAGAAGAGGGGGTAGGTAGAGAGAGTTAAAGGAGGGGGTAGAAAGAGAAGAGAGAGAGAAGCAAAGCAAGAGAGAAAGGGAGAGAGAGAGAAAGAGTCATAGAAAGACAGAAGGAAATGGACAGAGAGAAAGAAGAGAGCAGAAGAAAGATTGTAGCTAGATAGAGAGAGGCAAAGAGAAGGGGAGAGAGAGAAAGAAGGGAGAGGGATAGCGAGAGAATGAACTTAAACAAAGTGGAAGGGGATAGGGAGATAAGAGAGAAAAGAAAGGAGGGTAGAGACTTGAGTGGGGCGACAGAGAGGGAGAAAGAGAAGAGAGAGAAAGTGGCAGGGCTAGGCAGATACAGAAGATGAAAGAGGGGGTAGAGAGAAAAGGGAAGAGGATAGAGAGAAGGATAGTGAGAAAGAGAAAGAGGAGAGAGTGAGTTTTTATTTGAACAGTGTCAGTGCAGCAGTAATTAGCAGAGCTCACAGAGTCCAGCGCTGGAGGAGGTCAATGTTTAAACCCATCAATAAATCACTCACAGCAGACAGACGTGTGTGTGTGTGTGTGCGTGCGTGCGTGTTTGTAACACACAAACCTGCATAAGTAGGCTGGGTTCTTCTCTCAAACTGAAAACAATGTTCGACTTTGTGATGTCAAGTGGTAATACAGGAAGTGCTCCACTGTGTTTTTAAACTCCACACACCTTCTCTAAAATCATTTGGATGGTTTCAGCCCTGTAATTGCCGATCTCTACTGAACTAAAGGTTAAAAGAGCTGTTAACTTGAAAACTACCGCTAGATGATGTCACAAGGTGGAACAGACCAATTTGAGCTTTGGAGATGTAGACAGAGTAATAACAAATTGTTTCTCAAATGTGTGAATGAAACAAAACACAACTCTAAGTATGTTTCTGATGAGGTAACAACATTATAACTCACAAGAGTCAATTTTGTGTAATATAAGACCTTTAATAACACAAAAACATGAAATAAAGTGTGTACTGGGCAAAAGTTCTGCAGCCCAACTCGAAATATCTAACCTACAACCTCACACATCATAAATTCACTATATTCAGAAGACAATGGTTTCCAATTACAAATCAAAAGTGGAGCCTGCTGTGATGCTGCATGACACAGAGGAGGGACATCTTTGTCCTACTCCCCTCAAACTGCCCTGACACTGGATCTAATGACTCGATCTGTTGAGCTGCACTAAGACTTTTGTTTGAGCTTTTCTATTATTATTGTATTTTACTTCTCTATGTGCTTCATACAGTACGATTTAAAGCCACAGTACATAACTTTTTTGCCAAAACAGGCTAAAATCGAAGCATGTCTTTTTCATTTTGGTAGTTTTAAGCATTGAAAACCTTAGAAAAACACGCAGCAAAACTCTGCTGGTCTCTGAAAGTGTGAAAAGTGCTTATAAACTCATCTTGGTGAATAATTAGGATGCTCTGAATGCAAAAGGTAAGTGAGGAAGAATTTTGGACCACTGCAAAACATTTAAAATGAATTTGTTTTTCTCATTTTTAAAAAGACAGTAAAAATCCGGTACATAGACTTTAACAGATATGGTTAAACACTGGAAGCATTGAAAGGATCCTATATATTTGCCCCTGTCTCTTTGTATAAAACCCACTACTACTGATAGTTTCTGCATTCAGCACCACGGACAGCTCCTCAGGCCCATAACTCACTCCTGATGTGTTCCCTTTGACTCACTCACTGTCTCACTTTAAATCAGACTTAGACATCATTAAACACACTATTCTGACAAAAGAGGGGGAGGAGGAGGAAGAAGAATAGAAGAGGGAGGAAAAAAAGGAAGGGGTAGAGGAGGAAGAAGAGGAGGGAAAGGAGGAAGAGTGGAAGGAACAGAAAGGATGAGAAAGAGGAGAGGAAAGAATATGAGAAAAAGGAGAAGGAGGAGAAGAACGGGAGACAGAAGAGGAGGACATGGAGAAGACAAATGAGGAAGAGGAGGATGAAGAGGAGGAGGAAGAGAAAGAGGAGGAGGACGAAGAGAAAGGTGCACATTTTGGGCCTGTTGATACTTGTTGATGTGTTTGAGCACTTTCACAGCCTCATTCAGACGGTCTCACTTTAAATCACACTTAGACATAATTAGGCACACTATTCTGAGAAAAGAAGTGCAGGAAGAGGAGGAGGGAGAGGAGGAGGAGGAAAAGGATGAGAAGAAGGAAGAGGTAGAGGAGAAAGATGTGGAAGAAGATGAGGAGGAGGAGAGTGAGGAGGGAGAGGGGGACAGAAAGAAGAGTAGAAGGAGAATTAGAAGGAGGAAGAA
Organism: Taenioides sp. WSHXM2023; assembly: GCA_029959045.1. Classification (NCBI taxonomy): domain Eukaryota; kingdom Metazoa; phylum Chordata; class Actinopteri; order Gobiiformes; family Gobiidae; genus Taenioides; species Taenioides sp. WSHXM2023. The sequence goes on along the minus strand of CM057096.1, from coordinate 5,761,405 downwards.
GCATAGGAGAAAGATGTGGAAGAAGATGAGGAAGAGGAGGAAGAGGAAAGGGAGGAGGAGGAGGAAGAGGAGAGGAAAAAAGAGAAGTATAAAGAAGGAGCAGAAGAAGAGGAGGGAAAGGAGAAGACAGAAGAGGAGAGAAAGAAGGTAGGCGGAAGAGGAGGAGGAAGAGGAGGAGAAAGAAAAGAATGAGGAGAAGAAAGAGGAAGAGGATGAAGGGAGAGAGGAGGAAGAGGAGGTTGAGGAAAAGGAGAAGCACAGTTTGACCACTTTCACAGGCTCATTGAGCCCGTCTCGGTTTAAATCAGCCTCAGACATAATTAGGCACACTATTCTGAGAAAAGAGGTGCAGGGGGAGGAGGAGGAGAAAGAGGAGAAGGGGAAAAGGAAGAGGAGGGGAGAAAGAGGATAAGTATGAAGAGGAAGAGCAGAAGTAGAGGAGGAAATGGAGAAGGCAGAGGAAGAAGAGGAGGTGGGAGAGGGGGAGGGGGAGAGAAAGAAGAATAGAAGGTGAAGGATGAAGAGAAGGTGGAGGAACAGGATGAGAAGAAGGAGGAAGAGAAGAAGGAGGATGAACAGGAAGATCTGGAGGAGGAAGATGTGGAAGAAGAGAAGGAAGAGAAGGATGAGGAGGAAGAGGAGGAGGAAAAGAACAAGGAAGAGAAGGGGAGAAGAAGAGTAGGCACTGGAGAAGGCAGAGGAGGAGGGAGAGGAGGAGAGAAAGAAGCTAGGATGAAGAAGAGGATAAAGAGGGTGAGAAGGAAGAGAAGGAGGAGCAGGAAGAGAAAAAGAAAGAAGAGGAGGAGGAGAAGGGGAGGAAGAGGAGGAGATGCACAGTTTAAAGCACCACATTCAGCCCCACAGACAGCTCCTTTAACTCAGTTTTGATTATCTTTCACTTTCACTGCCTCATTCAGACTGTTTCGCTTTAAATCAGACTTGACAAGATTGGCACATTCTGAGAAAAGAGGTAGAGAAAGGAGAGGAGGAGGAGGAGGAGGAGGAGGAGGAGGAAGAGAAGAAAAAAGCGGCAGAGGAGCGGGATGTGGAAGATGAAAAGGTAGAGAAAGGGGAGGAGGATGAGGCGGAAGGTGAGGGAAAAAAAAGGAGGAAGAGAAAGAGGTGGAGGAAGAGAAGGGGGAGAAACAAATACAGAAGGAAGATGTGGAGGAAGATGAGAAGGAGGAGAAAGAGGAGGAGAGAGAAAAGATGAAGAGTTACTTCTAATTATTTGTGTATCCTCTCCTACATGTAAAACCAAACTACAAATGAATTTAAGATTTATAGTCTAGAAACAGTTTTTTCCTTGAGTTTGAATTAAGAGGAACAGGATGAGAAGGAGGAGGAGGTAGATAAAGGGGATGAAGAGGCGGAGGAAGATGAGGAGGAAGAGAAGAGTAAGAGGAGGAGGAGAACAAAGAGGAGAACTAGGAGGAAAAGGATGAGAAGGAGAAGGAGGTAGAGGAGAAGAGGGAGGAACGGGAACAAGTAGAGAACGAAGATATGGAGGAAGATGTGAAGTAAGATGAGGAGGAGGAAGAAAAGAAAGTCAAAGAGGAAGAGAGAGAAAAGATGAGGAGGAAGAGGGGGAGGAGAAAGAAGAGGAGTAAGAAGAGGAACAGGATGAGAAGAAGGAGGTAGAGGAGAAGAGGGAGGAACAGGAACAAGTAGAGGGAAAGATGTGGAAGTAGATGAGGAGGAGGAGGAAGAGAAAGAGGAGTAGAAGAGGATAAGGAGGAAGCGGCAGAGGAGGAAGATGTGGAAGAGGAGGAGGATGAGGAGGAAGAGGAAGAGAAGGAGATGGAGTCTTGTGAGCGCTTTTGCCCCGCCCCATTTTTAGTCAACTAACCAATCAGAACAAGTCTTTAGTTGACCAAAAATGCCTCTATTTGACTACAGCTCTACACATTTAGTTTAATGGCACTTTCTCATGATTTCTTTGGTTTTATAAAGGTACAAAAGAGCTTCTTCTAATTATTTGTGTATCCTCTCCTACATATAAAACCAAACTACAAATGAATTTAAGGTTTATAGTCTAGAAACACAGGTTTTCCCTTGACTTTGATAGGCACTTACGGCATACTCCATAAACCATATAAAACGTCCCTACCAATACATTCCATTACAGTGTATTTAGTAGCGCCACCAGCTTCAGCACCACGGACAGCTCCCCTCCCTCCCTCCCTATAACTTCTCCTCCGCTTTCACTGCACGCGTTTCCTCATCTCTCCATTTTAATTAGCCATAAACATAATCGCGGCGTAGTTCCATTCGAGTGCTCATAAATTATTCTTTTACCTTCTCAGCATGGGGCCTATTGTTTGTAATTAAATCTTTAAACGCCCAACTTTTACTCTAAATGAAAGGCTAATAACGCATTCCCGTGAACTAGCAAAAATATATTACAGGCAATAAAAGGGGACATCAGAGTCAGCTAATTCTGTGTGTTTAATTGTGGCGGTGGGTTTATGCTTTGAAAACAGCTGACGGGGCTGTTTTTGGTATGAGTTTGGCCTCAGAGATGAATTTATGTTGGATACGTGTGATACTGTGAGTGATTCTTGTGCTTCAGAGAGACGGATGGATGCGCCGGTCTCCTCCACGTCCCCGGCTTTGGAAATGATACGTGATTACACATTATGATGATGTGTGGGCTTATTAAGAGAGGAGAGAGAGGGAGGGAGGAAAAAGAGGAGGAAAGAGGGGAAGAGAGATGGTAGAACACTTGAGCGTTCTACCATAAGAATCAATGCAATTAGACTTCACTTTTCACTTTTCCACTTATTTTAGATATTGTATCAACAGACCCTGTGTATATGTTTTATATAATAGTGTTGGTTTGGATTTTTTTTTTTATTTCAAGAAATAAGATTTTCATAGCACCAAGTTTCACCATAGTAAATACACAGAGCAGCTGTAGTGTGCCATGTTTAGTACACTTAACAGTTCAGCAGTGAGCACTGTTCTGTCTGAGGCTTTTTAGACTTGAATCTGAGCTTTATTTTAACACAATCTGGTAATAAAGAACTGTCTTACTTAGAACTACAACAGGTGAGCTGATTTATGCTGTTAAACAAGTCCCTTTCACCATTTTGTTGAAAATCAAACACCTAAACGGGACCATGAACGTTCGGACTGAACACAGGCTCCTGAAGACATGATGTCTAAATCCATTTTGTTTTTTTTGTTGTTTTTTTTGAGATGATCTTAAAACTAATTTGACAGTGTTTGCTAATGTGTGCGTTGTGTCACCGTGGTAACTGCTGAACATTCCATAGAGATTCACGTAGAACACCCCCCATTATGTTGTCACTGCAAAGTATCAACAGAGAGTGAGAGAACAAGGGGGAAACTAGTATTGTCATGAGACTAAAATTGCAAACTCAATTTCGATATTAAAAAAACAGACTTGATATTCATTACAGATTTTGGTACTACAATGATAATTTTAAAAGCTCTTTTTAAATATTATTATAATTTTCAACATAAAGTAATCATATTTGTTTATTATACATGTGATCTTACACTAGTTCTGTTTCAGTACTAGTACTAATAGTGCTCTGAAGGAGGGGAGAATTAGAGCGGAGAGTGACAAAAATTAAACTGGAATTCATTCAACATTTTATCAAGTTGTTCTCAGCAAAGATAGCATTAATAAAACAACAAAAGGTAACACAGTGATCCAAATATGTTATGTGTTAGCAGTTAAAACCCTAAAGAAGTCTAATACCCCGCTCTTTTAGCTCCTCTGATGTTTGCAGCTATCTACATTAGTGCATTGCTCAAGGACACAAGCTCAGTCGTAGGAAGGAACTCAACCATCAACCTCAGCTCTCAGTTTGAAGGGTAAGTTGAACAAACACGCCGCGCTGAAAGGATTCACATCTCTATAATCTTTTCTCACGCAATGTATTTCTCCAGCACCACGGACAGCTCCACAGCCCAACCTACTTTTTTTTTCTTTTTTTTTTTACTTATCCACAGCTTTTGTACTGGAAAACTGTTATGATTTTTCACCACTTTCTCAAACAAAGATGAATTTAGTGTGAAGGTCAAGCCAGCCAGAGGTAAGAACTCACAATATGAAGTTTGTCTCTGGGCTGAAAAGTGCAGTAAAAGTACATTTGTATCAGTATTTGGACGGGGTATGGGGAGGTAGGGTGAAAGTATTGAAAATCAGATACTAAACTGATACGAAAACTTGTATCGTCCGTGGACTATGGAACCTACCTGGACCACTGAGGGATTACACATGGTAACATAAAAGAAAATACTATGATTTAATGTTGAAAATCACATTCTATTGTCTAAATAAATAGTGTTTTACATCATTTTTAATCACTGTGGTGTCAGAATCAGTACTGAGTATTGAGTCTATTCCTTAGTATCCAAATCAAGTTTGAAATACTAGTTGGTTTACAGGAGGTATCAGAGCTAGCATTGTAGTGTTACTAAAATTTCAAACTTGACTTCTATATTAAAGAATAGACTCAATACTCAATACTGATACTGATACCACAATAACAAAAAACAAGATTTAGACAGTAGAATGTGATTTTTCAACATTAAATCACAGTACTTTCTTTTCTATTCTCATGTGGTTTTATATCTGTGTAATCCCTCAGTGGTCCATGGGCGTATACTCGTCTATGTGCTCTTATACTTGTTCAAGATCATTCTAAAACTATTCAGGAAAGGCTCATTTCTGTCTTGTGAATGTGACTTTTTAGTATCGATACCTGCTCAAATGAGGATCTTTTTTTTAGTATTTATTAGTATCTGATTTTCAATACTTTTGACAACCCTAACACATGACAAGTCTCCCCACGCTCACACATAGACAGGGTTTTGTTGGTGAAGAGGTGAGGTGGTTTTGATTGGTTTTCTCATCATTTCTGTGTGAGATCAGAGCTGCACCTGCGCTGGATCACAGGAGGTGTCAGAGTCAGAGTAAACATGACAGACAGAGGAGGTAGACCGAGGGGATACTGGCATTTCTTTATGTGTTTGTGTGCTTTTGATTCATGGGTCAGAGTACCTGCTTATTAGTGACTTTTTGAGGGCTTTGGATTATACAAGTTATTTTGTTTTGAATTGTTAATTACTATGGGAACGGTGCTAACCTTTTATCACTCCGAGACCCTTTTTCAATACCCACACTACGCAGCACACACGTCAGTCAAAGTGCATAAAGTGTGTGAGTGTACAAGTGCACAGGGGTGAAAAAAATAGACTTGGGACAATTCACACTAGCCCTACTGGACCGTGCCCCGGTACAGAAAGACCCTAAAGAGCGCAATGTTTGTGCAGTGTGGGTGCTAAACAACAGCCCTGTGTCATATGTGCTGATATTACACCCACGAGGAAACAGGGAATAAACTCTGCTCTAAAACTCGCTGTGAATCCATGCGTACCTTTTATAAGGATTGTGGACTGTGGACACAAGTTTTACATCGTCTCATCTCCCTGACCCTCACTGCTCCACTCGACCGTTAAATGTAAAACCTGAAAGAGGAGTTCGTATCACAGTATACGACTCATATCTCATATAAGGTTCAACATTTGTGAATCAGGAGTTTGGAGATTTCTTTCAAAAACAGTGTAGCATCTATAGAGTTACACAGGCCCCTGATCACTGAATTAGGTTAATAAGCAAAAAAAGACAATTCAGTTTAACCCCAAAAAGCGTTGATATTTCATAGATTTCACACAGATTTCACCACAAATGTGAAAAGGTTTTGTTTTTTTTACTCAAGCAAAAGAGATGAGAAAGAGTTTGGTTCAAAAACATGTCGAGTCTTCTCACTTGGCACAAAATCAATAGAACCATTTGAGTCCATAAGTGAAAGAGTGACTTCAGCTTACATCACGTCTCTGGGTCAACGCAGCGGGACTAAAATAGTGGACACTTGCCAACTGCTCAGGCAAATGAGTTTTCAATTTAAAGGTGCACTATGTAACTTTTTGGCTGCGGGTCCGTCACCTGCTTGTTTCTATGGATATGTCATTGCCCATATGTCATTAAACAGGTCTACTTTACATTTATTTTGTTTATTTTAGAAGTTTCAGTTTCTTTTTTGACGCTCTTTCCCCTCTCCCTTTGCTCTCCGCACAAAGTCACTCCCCCTTCAGAGCACTATCGCAGCCCACTAATGAAACAACTGCACATCGCATCAGGTTTGTGAAGTTGTGGTGTTTTGTGTCATACTTTTGTGTATTTATTGGAATCGCTGGACTTCTCAAACATACATGGACGACGTCTAAAACCAAACAATGTTATAACACGGAAGGAAGCTCCAATAAGTTGATTTTTCATAATATAATATTGACAATTTGCCATGACATCACACTGAAGGGGGTTGCTGCATGGATGTCTATGGCAAAATGTTCAGCACACATTTGCAAACACAACTTTTTTTTAGATGGTCTGAAAAAACACGTTCATGGTCCTGTTTAGGACTTTGAACAAAAAGGTGAGAGTGACAAACTGAAAAACTGTTGTCCAATGCTAGCTATAATAATAATAATAATAATAATAATAATAATAATAATAATAATAATAATAATAATAATGATGGATCAGTTTTATATAGTGCTTTTTTGGACGCTCAAAGATGCGTTACAGTGCATTATTCATTCATTCCATACCTAGTGATGGTAACTATTGCTACAAAGATAAAAATAAAGTCTATTTTGAGCAACAAAATCTCAGACAGAGGAGTGCCTACAGTTGGCTTCACATTTCCAGGGAACAGTGACATCAGCTGCAAAGTATCGATATCTGTACTGGGGCAAGACAGAACATTTTGCTCAAATTCATGTGCGGACCCTTTAAGATCCAAAGAATAAATGATATGCCCTCGCTAACATATATATTTTTCCAATTCCCAGATTCCATTTGAAAATCTGATTGTCCCTGATTGAAAATGTATTGGTTCATTTAAGTGATGAATGGCTGTGGCTGCTGCTTCACTGGGCTCTGCTCCGTGGGCCTCAGAACCATCACATTACAATCTCATGTGGATTAATTACACACAGCACAGCCTGGTACACACTCTTCACAGGGCTGTACTAATGCTGCACACGCACGCACACACACACACACACACACAGACACAGACACACACACACGTTATCAGGGCAGTGCCTACTACAATCATGGTGCACTAGGTCACTTTTTGGTTGGGGATCTGTCACCGTCGCTTGGTTCTATGGATATGCCACTGCTTTGCCTGGCGTCAGCTGTTTCCTGTCTGCATTAAAACGACTCGCTTTGAGCCTCTTAAGTGTTCAAAAGATCAGAGCTCTGCACAAGTCAAAACTGTGTTATTATTAATATTTCAGATAAATTATTTTTAAAGCATAAAAGGTTGGAGATAAAGTTCACAGGAAGTAGAGTCACTATCGCTAATCTGAAGCTTCACCTCGATCCGTGCGCTGTGTGGATGTAAACAGACACACGTGAGGAACTACTCTCGCCTTTTTACTTTTAAATAACGCCTCAAATTGGATTAACACTGTAGTTTTGTGGACTGGATGTCATTATTTGCGGAGGACAATTCCTCTGGATAATGTGGATGCTGCACTTTAAATTTACCACTTTATGAGCGGTGAGAAATAAAAACTTCTCATTATTTTCGCTATATCCCGAGTTTGTATTTTGCATCTCTGTGTCCGTTAGACGCCACACAAACAAAATCCTACATGTGTCATTGGTAGGTCTATGAAAATAGTGTGATTTTAATTGTGTCAGGGTTGGTCAGGTTCAGAGACAAATATCGTAATGCTTATCGGGCTCAGGTCGGATTCGATCACTGCTCTGTCGGACGTGGGACAGACTCGGACAGAAAAATTCAGCCCGATCCACATTCTAGTTTACAGTATGACATTAAACAGCTCTACCTTACATTTATTCAATAACAAGTATTTTTTCTTTTTCTTTTTTTTTAACTTAAGAGTAAAAAGTATTTTGGAAAAGTACTACTCAAGTAAGAGTTACTTAAAGAGTAACTGATTTATAATTTGAACAAAACATGACAGAATGCGTAAAATCTGGTATTTTCAAAGGACAGACACAAAAATGGGACAAACTAAACCATATCTGAAAGAGCTGCAAGAAACACAAATGTTCAAATCATTTCATATTGTCACATAAAGATTTTGTCACTTTAGACTTAATCACAGTGGGAAGAGGAACCACAACTTTTACTCAAGAAAGAGTACTGTTACTTCAATAAAAACATTACTCAAGTAGGAGTAAAAGTACAACTTCTTTACAGCGATATTAACCATAAATCAACAAATCTGCATTTTGAAGGCAGACACACACTGTATCATTATACTCTGTCCTTGATAGAAAAGTGCATGAGGAGGAAATAGTGCTAGAGCCAGTGAGTGCACTACAGAGTGAGAGTGGAGATGAAAAAGCCTGGTTTTAGAAAGCACAAGAGTTTTCCAAGAAATTTGTGAATGAAACAAAAAGAACTCCTCCGCACACAAGAGCTGGCAGTCCCTTTGTGTGTGGTGTCTTACTAAATGGCACAAGTATAGATAATTAGATAATGGAAGATTTCTAAGGTTGGTATTAGCTAAATAAATTCTTGATTGGTTAGTCGACTAAAAGCTCTCAAACAATTCATTATTTCATCTTCATTAATATGGAACGGCTCTTGCTGAAAGCCACTGGAAAAGGCAGAACATTTGATTAGCCAAAGCCAAACAGCAGAACAAGCTGAAAAATTACACTTTAGTTACATCCCGTTGAGAGAAGCACAGACATCCTCTCTGTCCACAAATGCACAAAGCTCTTATCTTCAGCTCACTTTTCAAACACATATTTCTGCTAAAATAGGCTGTACGCCATGTCTGTTTTGGTTCATTCGGCACGCTTCACCTTAGGCTCCGCCCACACCACAGTGCTGCTCTGTGATTGGTCTGAAGCACTGATCAACCAGGCAGGGTGAATTTACAAATATCACGAGGATTCATCCTGCTGGTGTATTTTTGTAAAGCCCAACATCACAACAGCAGCTTTCTCTTAGAGCTTAACAAGATCATTGATTTAACAACAGAAAGTTTGAAAATCACACAGTGAAACAGACACTGGTCAATAACAGACAGACAGATTAAACATTCATAGAAAACAGGCATATGGAAAACTGAATCCCCCCTGTCCACCCTCTTCTCTGAAAGAAAAAACTCAACAAATGCATCATGTTTATTTTGCACCGTAATGCTTTCTTTTATAGAACACACACTTTAAAAATGCTCTTTTTAAAGTCTGTTTATGAGTCTGTTTGCTTTGGCCAAGTACTTTCTACACAGGATTAATAAAACCAGCGTGTATGACGTGAAATAAAACTCCTGGTATGTTATCAGTGAGGAAACACTATTCTAACATGGATAAAAGCTCCAATTTAGTGCAATACTGTTTATGTTTGAAATACCAACATGTCTTTCCACTCTCTTCACCCCATGTTACACTTAAAACTATTTAACCACTAAAAACATGTACTTCATTATATATAGAGAACGTATACTGTTACAATTAACCACTACAAAACACATGCTTCATTATCTACACAGAAAAAACACTATACAGTAATTTCTAGCTCTCATCTCTCCCCTTCCATTGACCCCAGTGCACTGTCAAAGTTCCACCAAAAGTTTCTTAAACCAACTTTTGGATTATAATTACGACTCCACTGGCTCAGAAAATGTGCGGGCCCCTTCCAAGCCCTCTGACGGGTTAATTATAGAACCACACTCTGGAACATAATTGGCAGCAAAAAACAGAAAGCTGAAATTAATTTAAACTTATCTTAGCGTAGGAGTTAGCTGGATCATTACTGCAATGTCTTCCCTGTTCTCAGTTCAACACGCAGCCTCACTATAGGCACCCCATACACGGAGGTGACAGGAGGTCAGGCTGTGAGCGGAAAGACAAACTGCAATTTGTTGTAAAAAGTGAAAAAGAGAGAGAGAGAAAGACAGAATGAGAGAGAGGGAAGGAGAGAGAGAGGGAGGGAGAAGAGAGAGACTTTGACTTGACTTTGACAGTACATTTATTATTAAAGCAATTTGTTGTAATAAGTGAGAGAGAGACAGAGAGAGAAACGGAGAGAAGGGGAGAGACACTGAGAGGGAAAGAGAGAGACGGTGACAGTGAAAGGGAGAGACGGAGGGAATGAGAGACAAAGTGAGGGGGAGAGAAAGAGAGAGACTTTGATGTTCAACAATTAATTTATTATTAATGCAATTTGGTGTAATAAGTGAGAGAGAGAGAGGGAGAGAGAAAAAAAGGGAGAGAAAGAGTGAATGGGGGAAGAGAGAGAGAGACTTTGACGTTCAACAATTCATTTATTATTAATGCAATTTGGTGTAATAAGTGAGAGAGAGAGACAGAAAGAAAGGGAGAGAGGAGGAGTGAAAGAGAGAGAGAAAGAAAGAAAGAAAGAAGAACAGGAGGAGAGAGGAAGAGGAGGACGGAGAGAAAAGAGAGAGAGAGAGAGAGAGAGAGAGAGAGAGAGAGAGAGAGAGGGGGAGGGACAGAGGAAAAGAGGGTAGAAAAAGAAACAGGAAGAGGGAGAAGGAGAGAAAAAGTGAAAAAGAGAGAGAAAAAGAGAGAAACACACACAGGGAGACAGAAAGAATGAGAGGAAGAGAGAGTGCGCAGAAAGGAAGTAAAGAATGATCAGGCGTGTGCAGCTCAGAGCGTCTGCAGCTGTCACCACTGTCACTGTCAGCTGCATTATTCAACAGCAATTTGCCACTTCCTCCTCTGCACACGTCCCCAGAGCCGACAGACAGAAGAGAGAGGGAGGGGGAGAGAAAGAGAGGAGAGAGGAAGAGAGAAAGGAGAGAGAGGAGAGAGGAGGAGGAGGAGAGAGAGGAGAGAGAAAGAGAGAGGGTATGAGAGGAAGAGAGAGGAGGAGGAGAGAGAGAAAGGAGAGAGAGGAGAGAGGAAAGAGAGAGGTGTCCTGCAGAACAATACATCAGGACCAGCGAGCACATGACCCCAAATTACATCCTGCATCCAGGATATAATTGCCATTGCTTCATATAGCAAGGAAATACATATTGATACTTTGCAGTGGCATCACTCTGGGGGTGTTCTACATTTATTTGTATGGTGGAAAGTTCAGCAGTTACCATGGAGACACAATGCACACATTAGCGAACACTGTGAAAAAAGGTATAAAGTTATTTGAAACTTGAAGAGAAAATACAAAATGGATTTAAACAACACAATTTCAGGAGTCTGTGATCAGAGAGAGAGTGACTAACTGAAAAACTGAATTTACACCAGGAGCGTGAGCAGCACGTCACGTCGGCAGAGCTGCATACGCAGGTACTTTTATAAGCTTCAATTTACACCAGAGGCAGAGCAGAGCTGCTCCTGTGACCCCAGCCTATGTGGATTCTCACATTTAAACACTAAACTTTTTACACTGGTTATGTATTCATTGTTGATTGGATGAATTATGTTTTAAATCACAAAACCAAAGTTGATAACAAGAGAGACAATGCTTTGCAGCGATAACGAGCCGTATATGCGGTGCTCGCATTAATTAAGCTACTCACCATTTCACTTTGGTTCTCTGGACCACGCGCCTTTTCCTTCAGAACTTCTTCTTGTAAAGTTGCTGTCTGATACCGTAAAGTGTTTAATATTCATTCTCCACGGCTGTAAACTTTCCATAGTCCATCATGAGTCATTCCCCAAGCTCCTGGTGCGACACATGGTGTTTACGCGACTGCATTGGTTTTAGATAATGTATTTTGAAAGGGCATCGGAAGTTTATTTTGACACTGCCCATTTCCTGTGTTTCCCCTGTTAAAAAGCCTGAAGACGTTCTGTTGGCGCTGCAAAATTAGAACTCCAACCTAAGCCCAATTTACACCAAAGTGTAACGGCACACGCGCAGGTTTAGTTTCCCATTTTAACCGGTCAGACAATTTACACCAGCAGTGTCATACGCGCGTCCAGCGGCCATCATGACCCTACGAGCTGCTCAAGATGGGTTGGAGTTCTAATTTCAGCGGCAATGGAGCGTCTCCAGGCTTTTTAGCGAGGAAAGACAGCAAATGGGCATGCGGTGTCAAAATAAACTTCCGATACCCTTTCAAAATGTTAACTAAAGTCAAAACAATGACGTAAACAACGCTCACTGCATCAAGGAAAGATTAATGACGGACGAGGAAAAGATAATCATCGAAGGAGAGAAATATAACGTCATCTATGATGTCAGACATCAATTCTATAAGGACCACTTAAGAAAGGAGAAGGCATGGCGTGCAATTGCCGAAACTTTGGGTTATGACGTTAAGTAATTCATTCATACAAGCACAAACTGTCGTCCAGCTTGCCAACTTTTGTATTGTTGTACATGTTGTTGTAGTCAAAACTGCTCTAACATGTAATATTTAAGTAATGCAATAAAGAAACGCCTTGTCCCTGCTGTGTACTATAAAGATATAAACGTATAGGCCTTATTACCTATACGTACATAAGGTTTTAATCACACTTGTAATGCATGTTATATGAACCATTAATTATAGGTGAATTTACCTTGTTAAAAAAAAAACTGAGGTGTTTTATGAGCGTGTTAATAAATTTAAATTAAACAGCAAATACAAAGATGAAGTAGAAATGTAGCAAACTTTATTTACAGTATTAAAAACTGTACAGTAATAAAATTTGTGAAGCATAAGGACATCATTAGACCATTCTATCTCGCACAGTAGATTTCTCTTACACCAAAGGCTTCCTGGGATGCCCAACCACCACAAAAGGGAGATTACCCAGGTGAGCTGCATTTGGTAATGGGCCATTTGGAGGTACTTGCAAAGTTTTTTGTGCCATTTCTCTCCCCAGAGCACATAAATCCCACCATCACTGTCCCTTCCATAGTCCCCCACCTGGATGACGCGGAAACGGCACTCTGCATCCACAAGAGCCATAAGCACCAGTGTATGGGTCTTCTTACGGCTGAAGTACTGGCTGCCAGATGTGGTGGAGCTTGAAGGGTAACATGCTTCCCATCCAATGCCCCCAAAAAGTTTGGAAAGTTCCACCTTTCCCAGAAGCCTTGTGCAATCTCCCTCCAAGTGTCCTCTGTTGGCTTTGGCAGGAACTCCTCCATCATGATTTTTTCTACTGCAGCAAATACCATGTGGACGGAGTTCTGGACTGTGGCATGGCCAAGGCGATAAGCAAATGCCAGGCTCATGATAAGATAAGATAAAATAAGATAATCCTTTATTTGTCCCACAATGGGGAAATTGCAGTGTCACAATGCAAGTTTCAGAAACAGTAGGAAAATAAGAGCATGAGCGAGTCTCCAGAGGCCAAATATCTATAGAGAAAACATAAAGAATGACAATTAATATTTTGTCCTTTTGTTACAGTGGATGTATGCAAATCACGCTGGAAGATGCTGAGAGATGGCTTTGTTAGAAATAAAAAAAAAAAAAAAATGTTCCAAGTGGGTCAGCAGACTCCAGAAAGAAAGAAAGAGTGGAAGTATGCTGACATAATGTCCTTCCTCTTACCCTTTTCTACAGCCAAGAAGGTAATTTGCACACTACAACCAGAATTTCAATATTTTTTATTCAATTGAATTATATTTAGCTCTACTTTGTATTTTATATGGACTTGCATGTATAATTACTAGTAGTACTACATGTTTACGAAGTTTAATGGTTTTGATTAAACTATTTTTAATGTCATATTTTTAACAGCTCAAAACTAATTTAGAGCTTGTCCAAGAGGAGCACAGTCATGCTGGGACCCCCACTCCAACAGGAGAGCTTGACGATCTGTCACTGAGCAGCCGTCTTTCATCTCCATCACAAACACCTACACCCACACTATCCTCATCCACAGACAGCATCAGAGCTCCTACTCCACGCCCTACAACATCTTCAATTTCTACATCATCTACTGGGAAGAGAAAGAAGGCTCAAAAGAGACCCCAGTCAACATCCACCACTGGTGAACATCTCCTGTCCATTCTAGAAGAACCAGCACCCAAAAAAAGCTTACCAGAGAGTGACTTGGGTGAGTTTTATAATTTTGCACTGAGCCTTGTACCAATTTTAAATAGAATGAATAGGAAAACAAGAAAAGAGGCTAAAATAGCTGTCCTAAATTGCTTGGGAAACTTTGATGACAGACAAGTCCATCCTCCTCCACAAACACCTGCCCACCTACACCTCCTTTTTATTCACATCCCCCAATTCACACTGAACCAACACCTTTTCACCCTGCCTCCAAACCCCCTCAAAGACAGTCGTTTATGCAAATGTTGTCATCAGACATGGACACAATAAAGATGGGAGAAAACTGGAGCTTCTGGGCACAGCTACAACTTTTAACTTATACTACTGTGTGTGTTTATATGTGTGTGTGTATATATAATATATATATTAATGTGTGTGTTTTTAAACAGTTAAAATATGTATACATAGTTAGTGTGTATTTTTGGTAAATATATTTATCACTTGTTAAATAAAGTTGTGTGTCTGTGTGTGCATATTCATACATGCTTACCTCAATGCAACAGCCAGTCGTTTTGATTCAATTGTGGCTCTGTAGTTCGTGCACTGCCTGATCTATTCAGGCCCAATATACGACCGGAGAAGATCCATTTGTTCGGTACTCATTCTAAAGTACTGGTGGTGCCGTTAGCGGTCTAGTCTCAGTTCAGCCACAAGGTGGTAGAAGTTGCCCTGTTCTCTCCAGAGCTGATTGATGGGGTGCACCCATTGGCATCTCTGCCTTGGTGCTGTTTGTACAAATTAATACACAAAATCAGATTACATATTCTCAAGTGCTTCTCTTCTATTGCTATAACCATCTTAAATGTGTCACAGTTTGACACTTAATACACATTCTAACGTAATACACCTTAAAATAAAAAAAAAAACATGTTTGTACATACCCATGTTAAAAACAAAAAACAAGTACAAAAAGCGATGTCTGAAAATGGTGAGAAGATGTGCAGGCTGGAGTAGCAGGAGCAACTCTGATGCTTCTGGTGTAAATTGACATTTTTAAATTTACGCGCACCTGCAGCTCCGCCTACGTTACGCGCTGCTGCAGCTCCTGGTGTAAATTTGAGCCGGGCGTAGCGTAATGACGGCTGGTGGACGCACGTATGACACTGCTGGTGTAAATGGTCCGACTGGTTAAAATGGAAAGTGATACCTGCACGTCTGCTGCTCGTAATGCTAATGTTTTTTGAGAGGGACTTATTTAAAAGCACAATTCAGCTCAGCTGAGTAGTGCCTCTAGTTAGTTATGACATCAGCTGCAAAGTATCAATAAATTAACATAAAAGCATGTTTTTAGAGCACTGAAAACATGTGTCCTCACTGTGAGTGGGCTTGCATCTCCACAAACCTGACTCTTATTTGGCCTGGAGGAGGGCCTACTCCTGCTCATCTCCATGGAAGTTCCTTGGCTATAATCTCCCACAGTATGGAATAAAATGTATCTATCTCCATGGAGAATGTTCCGAAGTATGGTTTTAACTTTCTATTTCCATGGAATCGTGTAAGTGACCTTCCCCTTCCAGACAGTTACATACTGTCACTTTAACTGAAATTTATCTTTAAATTTCAATTGTAAACAGTTTGAATTTTCCACTTTATGGCATATAAACCTTTCCATGGCTAAGCTAAATGGTATGTTAGTAATAAGAAGGTTTGCTTATAGATATATACTGTTAAAGAGGCGGTATTTTACTTCTATGTGGTATTAACTGCCAACACATCACCAAAAACAAAGTATTAACATGTTTTATAAGGTTCACTCTGAGTCTCCCCTTCTTTTGCTCTCTTTGCTAAGTCACTCCCTATTCAGAGCACTATCACAACACAATCAGCGTGCAACCGCTAATGAAAATATTCCACAAAGTATCAAGTTTGTGAAGTTGTTGTGCATAGTTCTGCATCACGCTTTGTATATTTATGGAGAATTGTCGTGTGGGAGCGTGGGTGTAGGTTTGTGAGTGGAGCCTTGGACAGAATCAGGGTTTGAATAGGGCCCAGGAGAGATCTCAAAATTACTCAAACATGCATGGATGACATCTAAAACCTCTTCAGGCGTGTTTGTGATGAAGGAGCACCGTTATAACATGGTAGAAAGTGAATAAAAAATAATTTAGCAAAATACCCTCTCTTCAAACCCCACACCATTCAAGACAAGCACGATTCGCTCAGACAAACTTTAGCAGCCCACTAACCTGCCAATCCACTGGAGGCATACAGTCCTGGCATCTCTCTCATTCACGCTGCTCAAATCCATTTCAGATTTTTGGCTTTTCTGTTTGAAAAATTTACCACAATTTGAAAATCAACTTCTTCCTCCCCTAAAAAGTACAAACATAAAGTAGCATTGAGTTCTAAAATGGAAAACCTCTACTTATGTCATCAACAGGGAACTTCCATCCAAAATCCACGGACAAATTATTCAAAAACAAGACAAATTATGAGCAAAATGTATTTTTTTTTAGCTTTCTCCCACGTTTTAATGTTGTTCCTTTGTCAAAACATGGCGGAGGAGGTTTCCATGCATGTTTGAGTAATCTAGCGATCTCTCTCGGGTACTATTCGAACCTTCCTTAAAGTTAGCTGTTAGATTCTGTCCAATGCTCTGCCCACAAGCCTACGTCACCCATGCTCCCACACGACAATTCTCCATAAATATACAAAAGTATGATACAAACCTGTACACTACAACTTCACAAACCTGATGTGATGTGCAGTAGTTTCATTAGCGGGATGCACGCTGATTGTAATGCGATAGCGCTCTGAAGGGGGATTGATTTAGTGCGGAGAGCGGAGAGGGAGGTCTCAGAGCGTCTTAAACAAATCTGAAACTTATGAAACATGTTCACACGTTGTTTTTGGCAAATATATCACAACAGTTATGTGTTAGCAGTTAACACCCCATAGAAGTAAAATACCGCCTCTTTAACATTCTAGTTGCTATAGGTAACAGTTGTGGAATTACCTCTACAAAAGTCACATCTGCTGCCCGTGTCCAACCAGCAAGTAAGATTATAAACTTCACCAAAACTAGGTAACGATCTTTAGTAAAAGTTCAAATATAACAGCGTTAACTATGTTTGAGTGAACTGACTCACCTAACCTGCTCCTTTCATCTTCTCTACCTGCTGTTTTTACCTTTGTGCCAGTGAGCCAGAGGGAGCTGCTGATGTGCTGCCAATTTAAGCGCACGATGGAGCTGCTGTGAAGGCGCTGGCAGGAGCACAGAGCCCGAGGACACAAACAATGCTATTTGCTTGTTTTGTTTAAGCAGGAAAACAGCGGCTGCGCTCACCAGGTTCACCACACACACACACACACACACACACACACTGCTGTGGAGACCAAAGGGGGCGCTATGGAGGAGGCAGGAGATGGTAAACAGAACACACAAGGAGGCAGGGGGCTGAAGAGACTGGATCTGACTACACAGCAGAAACACATAGATAAATATCAATGCGAGTTAAAACTGTATTCAGAATTGTCATCTTGTTCATTTGCCTGGGATCCACAATACACACTTCTTCAATACTTAAAGTGAGACTAAACACGTAACATGCAACCACATTTCAAACAGAGCTGCAAAACCGGGCAGTACCTGGAGTATATGGACTCACAATCCTGGTCAATCACTTTGTGCATTTGTGGACAGGGGAGATGTCTGTGCTTTTCTCTCAACATGTTGCTTGTTTCGCTATTGACACTTCAACCAATTAAATTCTAATAGCCGCCACGACGCTCTGTCTTATTATCTCAGATTGATAATGGGTAGAACTCAATTCAGAGTGACACACATATCAGTCTGGCGTGAGTCAGGTTCCCTTTTAGGTTTAAACCAACTGGATTTCAACGTTAAAACTGGCAACTCAAATGATAACTCATTCTGCTTTCTGATTGGATAATCAATCCCCCCTTCAGTCCTCCAGGTACTGCCCAGTTTAAATGTGGTTGTCGGCAGAGTTTAGGTGTTTAAAGCATGAGAACAGTTATCAGTAAAAGCTACATTTGATTTGAACATGTCTACCTCATATCTGGGGACAGTTAGGTCATGTTTATGGAAATCAAAATCTTATATACATTTACATTAATTGTCTGTTCCCATTATAATTACACACTACGTGCCTCGTGGTGTTGTGATATCTGAAACCCAGCAGTTACCCTATAGTTCTTGCAGACTGGTGTCGTATTGCAAACGTGTGTGTGTGTGTGTGTGTGTGCGCGCGCATGTGTGGGTGTGTGTGTGCATGTGTGTGCGTGTATATGTTCACTGTACAGATGTGATGTGACAGCTGCCAGAAGCACTCACTCTAACTGTACTCAGCCCTGCGCAGAGAGAGGCCCTATACTGCAATACAATTACACTGGAGATGTGTGTTTACAGTGGAGAGACATGGTTACAGCCACTGCTTGTGTACACAGCAAAACTGATATTATTGTTGACAAAGCAGCTGTGCTTAAAGGGCCAATATTTGGCTGAGACTTCTGGTGCTTTTAACCATGTTTTAATGTTGTTTCTCCTTAAAAACAAACCTGGAATTGTGCTTCGTTTTGTTAAAAAGGGAGTATTCTGTTTATAATTGTTCCCCTTCTCATTTACCCTCTGAAGTTGTATTTGGGGTGATTCGTGCATGTTTGAATCATCTTTATTCTCCTGTATTCAAGATGTCATTGTAGTTTAGTATCGATAGCATCTGTTTTTTAATACAACCCTATTTAATCCATGCGCCCTCTACTGGCAACAGTGTTTTATAAGCATGGAAATTGCCTGACTATACTAACTTCTCTTTGACCTGTTGCAAATTGTATTAAAGTTCCACTATCTAACTTTAGAGAAGGGTCCACCACCTGCTTGTCTCCATGGAGATGTTATTGCTATCCCTGTAATGTTCCACTGTGAGGCTTTAAACATACATCTAGCATTGTTTTTCCATCATTGCTGTTTCTATTGGTCAAAAACATGCATTTTCACTGTGAGTGGCTTGTTCTCCACAGATAACAATGTGCCCGTGTGGTGCCAATCATCTGTCCCCATGGAAGTGTTATGTTTTTTTGCCATACTGTGGAACATTCCGCGAAAAGCAATAATAGCTTTATGAAGACAAACAGATTGCAAGCCCTCCACCTGGAAAATTATGCAGTGCATCTTTAAAGGTGCACTATGTAACTTTTCGGTTGGGGGTCTGTCACGTTTTTGTTTATATGGATATGTTATTGCTCTGCCTGGAATGTTCCACAGTATGACATTAAACAGCTCTACCTTACATTTATTCAATTACAGGTGGTTTTACAGCTCAGAAATACCTAGAAAAAAAGGCATTCTGACTGGGAGCTGGTTCGCCTCTCCACAGATCTGACCTGTAACTTGGTCTGGTTTGGCCTCCATGAAGATAGAAAGGTTTAATACTATACTGTGAAACATTCCAGACGAAGCAATAACATCTCCATAGGGAAAAGCATTTGACGGACCCTCCACTAGAAAAGTTACACAGTGCACCTTTAAGTGAAAATACCAAGGCAAAGGTGTAAACAACTCAAGTCAAATGAAACAACAAAACAAAACAAAACCGCCCGTCTCCTTTCTCCATTCACAAAATCCCTCTTGTACACAGCTTAGACATTTCATCCATAAAAGCACAATAGCATTTTTTCCTTCTTTCCTCTCTGGATTTCCAAATTGATCTTCAAAAAGACTAAAAGAAAGAGACTATACTGTAGATAGACGACGCTGCAGTCTTAGCTTTGATTCTTGTCTACCCCATAGGACACAAACAGATGCAAGCCTATATTTAATTGATTACTTGATCCAACACAAAGCAGTGAGGGCCTTTGCTTTCTTGGAGCCTTGGGGCTATACAATACAGCTTTGTGCAGGATATAAAAATGTTCTATGGGTACGCGAGGCGGAAAGCAGGGCACCCACGGGAGACAACAGTGACAAAATCCCCAGTGTAAAGAGGTTTGTGCTCCTGTATTTTTCTTACGCCTGAACCAAAGCAAGCTGCTATTTATTTTAATGATAGGAATGAACAATGTGCCCGCTAGGTTGGCTGGAGAGTTGCTTAAATCAGCCCACATAAGAAGTCCTGCTCCGACCCCCGCGACCTGCATTAAAAAGTATTTGCTTTCTTCGACTTTTTTATTTATTTTTCCATGGCGACCATGTGCGACAGTATAAATAAGGAGGGGGGAAAAAAGGCCAGGTCCTTGAAGAGAAAGGGACTAAGTGTGCATTTATTATAAGCTGACATGTTTTATATTGCGCTTGCTTTTCTTTGGCGTTAGTGTTGAGAGGAAAACAAACAAGAATGCCACAACAAAAGAAGCTAAATTGTGGCCGTGGGACGCTAGGTCTGTGTCCATAAATCTCACCTTTGTTTTGCTCAACCTATGGGTTTCGGAGTGATAAAAAATGCGGACTGTTGCCATAGCTGTTAAGAATTTAAAGAAGGGGTATTATGCGAAATCGATTTTTTTAGCCCCCTCCTTGAACCACCACCTTAACGTGGTGGAGGGGTTTGAGTGCCCGAATGATCCCGGGAGCTATGTTGTCGGGGGCTTCATGCCCCTGGTACGGTCACCCAAGGCAAACAGGTCCTGGGGGATGGGTCAGACTAAGAACGGTTCAGAAGCCCTTATGATTAGAAACACAGCAAGGCCAGTTACGTCTCCCGGATTGGTGTTATCGGGGCCCCACCCTGGAGCCAGGCCAGGGGTGGGCGGCAGGCAGGTGTGGGCCTACTCATTGCCCCACAGCTCAGCCGCCATGTGTTGGAGTTCACCTGCGCCTTTGGGTCGGGGACAGGTCTCTCACTGTTGTGTCTGTCTACGGGCCGAACACCAGTGCAGAGTACCCGGCCATCTTGAAGTACCTGGGAGGGGTACTAGACAGTGCACCGATCGGGGATTCCGCTGTTCTACTGAGGGACTTCAATGCCCACATGGACAACAACAGTGACACCTGGAGAGGGGTGATCGGGAGGAACGGCCTCCCTGATCTGAACCTGAGTGGTGTCCTGTTATTGGACTTCTGTGCTACTCATGGTTTATCCATAACAAACACCATGTTCGAGGACAAGAGTGTCCATCAGTGCACATGGCACCAGGGCACCCTAGGCCGGAGGTCGATGATCGACTTTGTTGTCGTGTCATCTGACCTCTGACCTCTTGGACACTCGGGTGAAGAGAGGGGCAGAGCTGTCAACCAATGACCACCTGGTTGGGAGTTGGGTCCGCTGGCAGAGGAGGAAGCCGCAAAGACCTGGCAGGCCCAAGCGTATAGTGAAGTTCTGTTGGGAACGTCTGGCAGAGCCCTCTGTCAGGGGGACCTTCAACTCACACTCACAGAAGCTGGGAGAGCTTCTCCCAGATTCCGGGGGAGGCTGGGGTTGTGGAATCAGAGTGGGCTTTATTCTCTGCCTCTATTGTCGATGCAGCCGCTTGTAGCTGTGGTCGTAAGGTCTGTGGTGCCGGTCGTGGCGGCAATCCCAAAACCTGGTGGTGTACACCGGAAGTAAGGAATGCCATTAGGCTGAAGAAGGAGTCCTATTGTCCATCGCCTCAGGAGGGGAAGCAGTGCTTCACCAACACTGTTTACAGTGCGGGTGGAGAGCTGTTGACCTCGACCGGGGATGTTGTCGGACGGTGGAAGGAATACTTTGAGCATCTCCTCAATTCCACCGTCACGTCTTCCGAGGAGGAAGCAGAGGCTGGGAACTCAGAGGCAGACTCGTCCATCACCCTGGCTGAAGTCACTGAGGTGGTTAGCAAGCTCCTCGGTGGCAAGGCTCCAGGGGTGGATGAGAGCCACCCTGAGTATCTTAAGTCTCTGGATGTTGTGGGGCTATCTTGGCTGACACATCTCTACAACACTGCATGGTGGTTGGGGACAGTACTTCTGGATTGGCAGACTGAGGTGGTGGTCCCTCTGTTTAAGATAGGGGACTGGAGGGTGTGTTCCAACTACCGGGGAATCACACTCCTCAGCCTCCCCGGTAAGGTCTATTCCAGGGTACTGGAGAGGAGAATCCGACCAATATTCGAACCTCGGTTTCAGGAGGAGCAGTGTAGTTTTTGTCCCGGCCGCGGAACACTGGACCAGCTCTATACTCTCCATCGGGTGCTCTAGGGTTCATGGGAGTTTGCCCAACCAGTCCACGTGTGCTTTTGTGGATCTGGAGAAGGCAGTCAACCATGTCCTGTGGGGAATCCTCCAGGTGTATGGGGTCCGGGGCTCTTTGTTAAGGGCTGTTCGGTCCCTGTATGACAGGAGCAGGAACTGTGTTCGCATTGCTGGCAATAAGTTGGACCTGTTTCCGGTGCATGTTGGACTCCGCCAGGGCCCTCTGTCACCGGTTCTGTTCACTGTATTTATGGACAGAATTTCTAGGCATAGTCGGGGGCCGGAGGGGATCCAGTTTGGGGACCACAGGATCTCATCTCTACTATTTGCAGATGATGATGTCCTGATGGCTTCACCTCCAAAGTGCACTGGGGCGGTTTGCAGCCGACTGTGAAGCGGCTGAAATGAGGATCAGCTTATCCAAATCTGAGGCTATGGTTCTTGACCAGAAAAAGTTGGCTTGCCCTCTCCAGGTGGGTGGAGAGTCCCTGGCTCAAGTGGAGGAGTTCAAATATCTCGGGGTCTTGTTCACGACTGAGGGGAGGATGGAGTGTGAGATTGACAGGTGGATTGGTGCAGCGTCTGCAGTGATGTGGTCGCTGTATCGGACCGTTGTGGTGAAGAGGGAGCTGAGCCGAAAGGCAAAGCTCTTGATTTACCGTCAGTCTATGTTCCTACCCTCACCTATGGTCATGAGCTTTGGGTAATGACCGAAAGGACAAGATCACGGATACAAGTGGCCGAAATGAGTTTCCTCTGCAGAGTGGCTGGGTGCTCCCTTAGAGATAAGACGAGGAGCTCAGTCACACCAGATAAGCAGAAGAAAATGAATGAATGGATGGATTTTTTTTTAGCTCTCTACCATGTTATAACGTTGTTCTCTCATCACAAGCATGCCTTAAGAGGTTTCAGATTTCATCCATGCATGTTTGAGTAATTTACCCCCACTGAAATAAGGCTATGGTCTTATAAACATAAATAGGTCAATGATTTGGTACCAGCCAACACCCTCTGGACTTTTCATAATTTGTGTTTTTTGCAGGCTAATGCTAATGGATATAGGAAAATATACAGCGGACAGGCTCCAATGTTCCAAAATCTTCCTGGACTGGCCGAGTTGCTAAGTGGATGACAGCATTAGCATCAAACGCTGCGTCTACTTATTATATTTGTCTATGGTGTGGAGAGTTTCTCATTATGATCCACTGCTCTGGCTTGGCGTGATCCTCATTAAGACCTACTGCTCTGTTCTGGAGTGGTCCTCATTAAGATCAACTACTCTGGTCTGGAGTGGTCCTTATTAAGATCAACTGCTCTGGTCTGGAGTGGTCTTCATTAAGACCTACTACTCTGGTCAGGAGTGGTCCTCATTAAGATCTACTGCTCTGGTCTGGTCTGGAGTGGTCCTCATTAAGATCAACTGCTCTGGTCAGGAGTGGTCCTCATTAAGATCTACTGCTCTGGTCAGGAGTGGTCCTCATTAAGATCAACTACTCTGGTCTGGAGTGGTCCTCTTTAAGATCTACTGTTCTGGTCAGGAGTGGTCCTCATTAAGATCAACTGCTCTGGTCTGGAGTGGTCCTCATTAAGATCTACTGCTCTGGTCTGGAGTGGTCCTCATTAAGATCAACTGCTCTGGTCAGGAGTGGTCCTCATTAAGATCTACTGCTCTGGTCTGGAGTGGTCCTCATTAAGATCTACTGCTCTGGTCTGGTCTGGAGTGGTCCTCATTAAGATCTACTGCTCTGGTCTGGAGTGGTCCTCATTAAGATCTACTGCTCTGGTCTGGATTGGTCCTCATTAAGATCTACTGCTCTGGTCTGGAGTGGTCCTCATTAAGATCTACTGCTCTGGTCTGGAGTGGTCCTCATTAAGATCTACTGCTCTGGTCTGGAGTGGTCCTCATTAAGATCTACTGCTCTGGTCTGGAGTGGTCCTCATTAAGATCTACTGCTCTGGTCTGGAGTGGTCCTCATTAAGATCTACTGCTCTGGTCTGGAGTGGTCCTCATTAGTCCTTTTGCACCTGTCCCACTGGGAACATGCTGCTTGGGTTTTATTCTGATATTTTTAGACGCTCCAGTCCTCTGCAGTGGTCTGCTCTTTCCCTTCATTTTGTTCAGTTAGCATCATCCCCACACCACCAGGGCACACCAGGCTAAAGGTTTGTGTGGTCGGGTTCAACACTGCATGAAAATAATCTTCACATATTTTTGGAATGAAAAACAACAGGGCTGATAAAGGCCACAGGGACCAGCACTAAGCAACAAAAACACTGGTTACACAGTTCTATCTTGCATTCAGTTACAAGTGTTTTTATTGATGAAGAATATATTGAAATATATTTTTCATCACTTTTCATCACTTACTGTGAGTCAAGTCTCCTTTCCACAGATCTGACCTGTAACTTGGCCTGGTTGCTTCACTTGTTTAGCTTAAAGTTGTACCTGATTTTTAAAGCCCTGACAAGCAGAAGTCATTTTAAGTGGTTTGCATTGGTGCTTATGCCGTATTATTCACAAGTTTATAAGCACTTTTCAGCGGCCAGCCAGTAATGCTAACAATAACTAGCATGCTGACCATGCATTTCCCGATTATCTTACAATAAAACACTGTACAATTAGATGCAGACAGAACGCAGCCGACCTCAAGAGCTGCTAATACAAGATATCTGTACTGGGGCGACTTTTCAGAATACTTTTCTAGTGGCATACTTTTCCTCTTCCCACTGTGAGTAAGTCTACAAGTGACAAAAGCTTCATGTTGACAAAATGAAATGATTTGAACAATTGTGTTATTTGCAGCGCTTCTTCAGATATGATTTAGTTTGTCCCATTTTTGTATCTATCCTTTGAAAAGTTTGGTCCTTCAAATTACATTAACTTCAAATTATAAATCAGATGTCCCGACAGTTACTCGTACCTCACATCTGGCCCTCTGCACACACCAGGTAGTCCGCACACACCAGGCGCTCCTTGAGTACAGGTTTGGGTGTGTTTACATCTGAGCAGATGTAAACACAATAGACAGAGTCGTGATAAGCTCTAAGTCTGGACGTCTCATAAGATACTCCCAGGCCTTTCTGACATTTAAGGTGGACTCCACAGAGCAGCTCACCTTCTGTACACATGGCTCACATCTTTATGTCCGGAACAGCCCGTGTGCCTAATGATCAGACAGAAATACCACAGCGCTTTTAACCCCCTACCAGAGAAATGCCAAAACCTCCAACTCTGATTCACTCAACCTTTGCCTAATTTGACATTTCCATGCGTCTCAGGTGGAAAATTAAACAAAATGATGTCTGGAGAGAAGAGGCGGTCTTGAAGAGGTTATGCGAGGAGAAGCCATGACAACAGCAGCAGAGTATGACAAAATCTCTGGGTCGGGCCAAACACGGAGCACAAATATTTCTTCAACAAAAGCAAAAAGAGATGACATTTAGATAAAAGCCTTGTCTTTTTAAAATGCTACGCAGAATTAGGGTCACTGTAGAAAAATCTTGGTATGCAGAACTACTACTACTACTGTACTGCTCCTACTAATACTAGCCTAGAACTACTACTACTACTATCATTACTCCTACTACTACCACAACTGCTACTCCTACAACTCCTACTGCTCCTCCTCCTTATACTACTACTAGTATTCGTGGCCCATGTATCGAAATAACGAGTTGTGACAAAACATGTTTTCATGTTTTTCTAATTATGACTTGGTGCAGTAGTTTCATTAGTCGAATGCACACTGATTTTGTTATGATGGTGCTCTGAAGGGGGAGTGACTTAGCGTGAGAGCAAAGGGAGGGGGGAGTGTCAAACATGGATGTGAAACTTCCATGTTAATAAGTTTTTGGTGACTATAGCATTTTCAAAACGATAAAAGCTAACACGGCGATCTAAATATGTTATGTTTTAGCCATGATATTTTGGAGGGGGGTTCTACATGTATCTCTATGGCGGAATGTTCAGGAGTTACCATGGTGACACAATGCACACATTAGCAAACTGGTCAGATCGTGTTAAAATAAAGCTCAGAATAAAGTCTAACACGCCTCAGATAGAGCAGTGCTTACAGTTAGCATCACACCCCTTGGGAATGTTGTTCAAACAGAATACCTCGACCTATGTCACACAGAAAATAAATTCCATCCAAAATATCTGCGCAAGGAAGTAATTTTTCTATCACTTTCAACTTTTATTTATCTAGATAAAGGTGTTGTTTTTTTCATTTTTTAGAGGACGATAATAATGGTGCACTTTGGTCAAGTTTTGGTCTTTGTTAACATCATCGTTGCTCAAATCTATTGCCAGTGTCCAACCAGGAAGTTAAATTAGAAACTTCACTAAAAACAGCTGAACATAGCATCAATCACAGCTCACATTATATAACATTCAGTGTATTTGTCATGTAAACACAGCGTTACCAAACAGCAGTGTTATAAATAGAATGTATAGGCGTTAGTGACACTGCCCCCTCACAGCTGTAGCCTCTAGTCACAAATCAACATAAAGAACACTTTTTATAGCCTGTGTATTTATCTGGCTACAAGTTAATAGTGTTGTCACAATACTAAAACTTCAAACTCGATTTCGATACTAAGGTATAGACTCCATACGCAATACCGATTCCAATACCACGATGAAACTTAATAAAAAATAAAACAAAAAAGGTCTTTATTTAGACCATAGAATGTAATTTTCAACATTAAAGATGCATTGTCTGCAACCTGATTGTTTCCATGGACATGTTATTACTTTGCCTTGAAAGTTCCACAGTATGGTATTAAACTTTCTATATCCATGGAGACAAGCAGATGACGCTACCAGGCAGTTACGGGTAAGCTCAGCGGAGAGGCAACCCCGCTCACAGTAAGAATGTGCGTTTTTCAATGTATTTTTGAGCCTAAACGCATAAACACACCCGTGATTGTATAATGGCGAGATACATAAGTCTAATGCCGTACTGTGGAACATTCAAGGCAACGCAATAACATCGGCATGGAAACAAAGAGATGCACAGATATACTTGTTCTGATACAGCTCAAAGATCATTCTAAATCTTTTCAGGAAAGGTTCATTTTTGTCCTGTGAATGTGACGTTTTAGTATCGAAACCTGCTCAAATGATGATCTAGTTTTGATACTAGTTAAATATCGATTAGTATCTGATTTTTTTACTTTTTAAACAACACTAAAATATCTGGACCATACAGCGTTTGCTCATTTTTGAAACTGTAATAGAGCAGTACTTGAGAGAGGCTCCCTGCTGGTTTAACCCAGGGGTCTAACGTCTCACAGTTCAAAGTGGAGTTTGAACAAAGTTTTGGTGGATCTGATTTTATTGAACAGTTTAAAGGATTGATGTTTCACAAGGACGTTCAAAAGTGCTCCAAAAATGAGGAAGTTGGCAGCAGAAAAGACAATTTAACAGTTTATTTAATATGGTATTTTTGGAGCTTTCTACCATGTTATAGCATCAGCATATAGCGAAAACAACAGAGGTTTTAGATGTCATCCATGCATGTTTGAGTAATTTGGCGATCTCTCCTGGGCCATATTCAAACCCTTCTCATGGTTAGCTGTAAGATTCTGTCAGAAACCTACATCACCCACGCTCCCACACGACAATTCTACATAAATATACAAAAACATGATACAAAACAATGCAGTACAACTTCACAAACCTGATGCGATGTGCCATAGTTTCATTAGCGGGATTAACGCTGATTGTTTTGAGATAGCGCTCTGAAGGTGGAGTGACTTAGCACAGACAGCAAAGGGAGGGGGGACTAAACCACACATGTCTACTACCTCCTCTTTAATTTAAAGATGCAATGCGTAACTTCTTTGCCACCTGCCATGAGCCTTGAATGGGACGTGCATGGACAGGTTAGATTACTCATTTCACTCAAACATTCTAAACACCATTAAGTTTAAGATCTTACTAAAAACGAGCTTAGTTTTATTTATTTTTTTGTCTGACAAAACCAAGTAAAGCAACCTACAAGATACTGTATGTCACTACCCCATCACGTGATACTCCTGAGGAAGGAATCATTTGGATGATTTCAGATCTGGAATTGCTAATTTCTACTGAATTAAAGGTAAAAGGTAGCTATTAATTTGGAAACTACCACTACATGACATCACAAGGTGGAACAGAGCATTTTGAGCTTTGGAGATTGACTAATAATAAAGGATTATTCAAACATGTGCCAATGAAACAAAACACAACTCCAGGTCTGTTTTCGATGACGTAACAGCATTATAACATGGGTTAAAGCTCAGAAAAGTCCATTTTGCGTAATTTGGGACCTTTAACTTTAATTGGGAAAATAACAATGAGTTTATTATATTAGTTTCAGTTTCATTAGTGTCTTCACTGAACTGTTAGCGCATATTTTTGTCTACCAGAGATTATACAATTAGAATTTCAGAGACATCAAAAGCAGGGTTCAATTAAATGTACTTTAGATTGCCAGAAAGAAGTGTGAAAAATACTCATTAAGTCCAAGTTCAGTGGACAAAATCGCCTCAAAGAAAAGTTTTATATAAAGATTATAATTAAAGCAAGAGATTAGACACTCTTACAGACCGAGGATTGTTTAAAAAGTATAATGTTTTTCAGATATTTTTAATTAGTCTGTCTATTGAGATCAAGTGAATACGCTCCAAGACTGAAGGAAAAAATGTCTTGAAACCATTTTAAGCAGAGGCCATTGTCTCTTCATTTTTGGCTCAACTTTGTTTGAATAGTTTGAAATTTGAAATTGTTTTGCTAAATTAAGAATACATGCAAAAATAAAAATGAAAACAATCAAGTGGAAAAGAAAAAAAAGGGAAGACTGGAATTACTTTGCCTGTGATCCAGAACACACTTCTTCAAAATTTGTCTGGTGAGTCGGGTCACTGATGAATCTCCCTGAGTTCAAATGGGTGTGACTGACAGGTGGATTAGCCAATCAGGGACATGGATGGTCCACTCAAGAAAAAAGAGAAAATCACAGGACTGAAAAACACTGCGTATAGGCTCTATTCACGCTTACTGGAAGACGTTTGGAAACACGCGAATGACGACTTCCGGTGTAGTTACCGACACTGGACGTGATATTATGATAAAACCATGGATTCAGCAGCAGCGCTCTTCACAAACTGCCAAAAGCTTTCCATGGGGGACGTGAGTCTAATCGCATCTTCAATGTCACTTTTTTTTAATAAGTTAGACAAATTATAATACACAAATTAATAGCAATTTATAAAAGGAAAAAAGAAAGAATACAATGACATCTAGATGAAGTTTTCCCAGATTCCAAACGTCTTCCGGTTTTGTGACATAAGCATGAATAGAGCCCATTTCAGCAGAACCAGTGAGCAAAGCACTAAACTTCGTCGGTCTCAGGTGAGGAAAGTTTAATTCTGTACAAAATGATGGATGAACACGAGCTCTTTCATTTTACATGCGTCACTGAAAGAAAAAGAAAATTATCTGAGTGCGTGACCCTGATGAGTTCCGACGGTTGTTAAAGTTGTTAAGTGTGGTCCATCAGCAGTGGTGGAAGGTAATGCAGTAAAAGTATTTCAGTAAAAAATGAGGTTTCTGTACTTAAGAAGATTTTAAAGTAGATACTTTTTACTTTTACTTCACTACATTTGAGAGCAGGTATCTGTACTTTTTGCTCCACTACATTTTGAACAGGACTGAAAAGTTATAGTAACATCATCACTTAACAATTCTATAAGAAAATACAGAGAGATATCATTCTAGACTGACGAGACAAAAAGTTACTAGGTTTCACCAGAGCTGTTGTCATGGCGACTAAAGAATTCAATTTATTTATCCAATCTGTTTCTAAGGCTACATTTTCACGAGCATATTTCCCAGCATGTTTTATTCAACCTTTTGGAGTATTTGGAACATTTGTGACTATGTGAATGCTTTCGTCAGCCCCATTGAATAGACCTTTTAGAATTAACCCTGGACAAAGTTCACCATTCGACTGAATTCACGCTCTGACCCTGTTTTTTTAAAATATTTTTTCCAAGGCCGCTCGCTTCGGATGCACCCTGAATCCTCCGAAAGCATTCACACAATTTAAATCCATTAGCTTCTCCGAAGAGCTAGCGGTGACAACAAGGGCACGGGCTGCTTTTATTGGAGTGGCTTTTCAAAGATGGAAGGACATTTAAAACAGGGAAAAAACATGAATGGAATTGTAATGCCCATTGAAAACTAAAACGCTACCGATGAAACAAGTTGTCCAAGTTACACAGAAGATGAGTTTCGAGGTCAAGTCCACTGACCCACAGGTTGGTAGTACGATTCTCGCTCCCACAGATGAATACTGCCGTTGAGTCCTTGGGCAAAACATTCACCTACAGTGTCTGTGTGCACTGGTGTCCTTGATGCTTTGAGTGCCTAGAAGGTGGAAAAGCGCTATATAAATGTGTAAACGTTTTTAACATTTAAAGGCGTACATGAAACTTTGGTTTGGTGGTCCGTCACCTGTTGTTTCTATGGAGATATGGAGCTCTACCTTACATTTATTCAATTACAAGTGGTTTTATAGCTCAAAAATACGTAAAAAAACAGACTTTGAGCGGGGTTGCCTCTCCACAGATCTGACCTGTAACGTGGTCTGGTTTGGTCTCCATGAAGATAGAAAGGTTTAATACCATACTGTGAAACATTCCAGACACAGTCATAACATCTCCATGGAGAAAAGAATTTGACAGACCCTCCACCAGAAAAAAGTTACACAATGCACCTTTAATTAATTTGTTGCTTTGTAATGTCCTATTAAGTTGATGTTATTATAAAGTAGAAGCTAAAGTTATATAGCACCTTTAAACATTTGGGGAAAAAAATAAATAAAAAATCATGGTGTTTGATCTGAAGAAAAGAATAATAATAATTTTTTGATTGTATCATGGCTCACAAAACATGTTTGTCTTGCTACAAGGACCATTGTTCTGAAAGGAATCTCCACTTTCAAGTAGACTAAAATAAGGATGCTTGGAGCGCCCTCTATGGACAGTTGATTACATTCCACATGTAAGATTCATAGATCTATAGTTACAGTCTGTAACTTTGAGATGGCACTGTGCTATTTTAACTTAATTGACAGCATGCCGACAAAAATAGTTGTTTTTTTAATAACCAAACCGGAAATTCACAATCCACACATTCTCCACAGTCGTACACAGAACAGATGGACGCACGACTGATACACAAACCTGCTTAGGTTATACTTGAAGGGGTATATATTTACAGAGCCAGGTGCCAAATGACGAGTCAAACTGAAAAAGTGCATGTGCTGTTTGTGGGCGTGTGGCACTTGATTTTCTATTAGAAACTGCACCTCTTTTTCCACTGCAATTCTGTGAATGAGAGTTTAGTTTGAGCAAAAGGACTGTGCTGTTTCTGTTTTGGGCGCACACACACACACACACACATTTGTTTGTGCCCGTAGCATTTCTTTTAATCATTGAGTGCAATTAAAACTAGCTGCAATTTCCCATTTTTCATTTTTAATCATCAGCTTCACACGTGCTTATTGTAGATATGAATACAGGCACAGAAACCGTGTGCACGTCACCCAGTCTCATCCAGAGCCAAATCCAAAGACGCATAAAGGAGAAACACCTGATGCATGCGCACTACAGACGTGTTTACAAACCCAGATTACACACAGAGATCAGTGAACTATGACCCACAACACTGGACACTGGAACTGTCTATCCGCACATAACTGACACCTGTCTTTCCAACGTTTCCACATATCCTAATTTTGCTCCTGTCATCTTGCTAAATCCAGCAGCGCCCGCTTTTTTTGTGCATTTTGGCCAAAACTGTACAAAAAATATTCATTTAATCCCAAGCACAAACTCTGTAAAGCAAATATAAAAGACGCTAATCTCACTGTTCACTTTTTACTGTGTCCAATGCACTTAGCACGTGCACAAACTCTTAGTAAATATACCCCATAGAGAGCGTCATAAAAATATAAACAAAAACTTTCTAAACCTGATATTCTGAGCTCGTGGGCTGAATTATGGAGGGATTATTCAGTGCTGTATCTAACGCTGCTCCTGACAACACCTAATACATTTCTATGAGAAAAACAGAGAGCTGGAGCATGGGGAGCGCTCAGATGACTATTGGATTTCAAAGATTTGTGGCCAAGCCTGGTTCATAGATAAGGCAGAAAATCAATACAGCAATCTACTGCACTTTCATGACATAAGAGCTTATTGATAGAGAAGAAATAGGCCGATTTATGCAGTGTCTGAGCAGGGCACTGATGGATCCGAGCTGCAAACTGTTGTAGAGGGATTTAAGTTTGTGTAATGTAATGTGAAAGTCTATCTGATGAGAGTAAGTCAAAGTGCACATGACAGCTCAGACTACTCACTTCAGTAAAGTGCTAAAACATAATGGTATTTAAGATTGCCGACTTTTAAAGAAGACATATTGTGCTTGAGCACAATAATTATAATAATAACACTTGTGGATCATTATGTTATAATTTGCACATTTTAAATCTCAATATTCATTTAAAACAATTTAAGAAAAGAAAAAGATTCTCAGACTTCCGTGTTAGAAAACTGTGGTGGATAAAGGGAGCTCATTTCGCTACAAATATCATCACAACAAAGGTAAACAAAGATGGATAGCTGCAGATCACGCTACTGAGCAGCACATTTTTTTTCATTTGTATCAAAATGACTACGCAACGCTGCCAAATCCTTCTTGTATCACTGATTAAGAAAATACAGTTGGAGAATCAATTAAATACAGAGCATTGGGTGTATGTCGGTGGTGGTGAAAATGGGGGTTGATTGGCAAAATGCAACTTGAAAATAAGCAATTAAAGATTACTCAAACATGCACAAATCACTCCAAACAAAACTTCAGAGGGTCAGTGAGAAGGAAACAACAATAACATGGCTGACATGGTGGAGGGTCGGTCATGTCCGCTCTAATCTAATCTAAAGTAATGAGGTTTTTAGAGAGTCGCGCTAAAATCAGTCAATCCCGACAGATCAAGCAGTGGACAAGGAGCCACAGGAAGATGTCAATGACAATGTGTTAAATACTTTAAAATGAGGTGAAAACATCAGTGGAGGACACTTCTGTGTTTAGTAAGTGCTAGTGCTAACTCATGTTAAACCATGAAATCTAACATAACAACGTCAAATGTGTAATAAAGACAACCCGATTATTATAGGTGCAGATTATTTCAGTCGGTGGTGTTATTGAAATAAAGCACTGACATCATTATGTGTCGTTATGCCCTATAGTGTACTGAATAATCAAATGATCAGTATTTGATTGTCTTTCTGTCTCTGGTCTCTGTGGACAATTCCAGATGGCCACTGTTGAAACCTTCTCTACATTAAACCACGCCTGGACGAATGAGGGATTACACAGTCTGGTTTTCTTGTTAAAAACAAGTTGAGCTGTTTTAGTTTTATTTGTACACATTTAAATAATCTTTTATATTTAGTTTGTCTCCCTTTTCAGCTCTCCAAACACTGCCTCTGTAGTTAAGCTGCATATTTAACTTAAGTAAATATAGTGAATATATTGTAATTTAACAATACACTGACAGCAACTATAAAAACAAAACCCTTTATATGAGTTTATGAAATCCAGGATTTAAATACATTTCATTTCCAATTACACAGAAGACTTCAGATAGCTTTAGTGTTTGTATAAAATGTGCAACTTTATAGAAGCAATTCACTAAATAATTCACAACTTTGAGTATAAAATAAACATCCAGATTCCAGTAATGCTGTTTAAAGAACCATATAAATGCCCTGCTAAAATAAATGGACCAAGTTATTATTATTATTTTTTTCACATTTTTCAGGAAACACAAAAAACTGCCCCAATTGAAAACTGTACAATTAGTGATCTTGTTTTCATACAAAAAGATAAAACGAATAGATGAGATATTTGAAACAGGACTTGCTAGTATTGGCCATAGTCAACAGTCTGTAATTTTCTTCCTATAAAAACTCCACCCTAAACACTACAGCCATCAGGAAATCTTCCATAGCCACTCCAGACTTCAGTGTAGCCCAGACTCTCACGGGTTTAAAAAAAACTCCACATTCTTCATCAACGTAAAACATGTACAAAAGACTACAAACTTCTCAGGATGATACTGGCATATGTTCCTGCTCACGGTAAACCTGACAGCAACGGGCCAAATGTAGAAAACATAGACTACTTTTTCATATAGTTACAATAAGTGTACCTACTTCCCTTTTAGACTGAAAAGTGTATGATGTTATGGATGTTCGCATTTAGACACAATGAAGCTTGGAGTAGAGCCGCTGCTCATGTACGAGAGAGGTGTAGTGACGCTCAGGCATCTGTTCCTAAGGCCTACCTTTATTTTATCTTTATTAAAGGTACTATATTATGCAAAATTGACTTGTGAGCGGTAGTTTTCAAGTTACCTTTTAATTTTAGCTCAGTAAAGAATGACTCTAGTGAAGGTGTATGGAGTTTAAAAACACAGCGGAGCACTTCCTGTATTACGACAAAGGTACGACAAAGTGTTTTCGGGTAGAGAGAAGAAAACCTAAATATGCAGGATTTCTTTCTAAACGTGCATAATCAAACATATATCGGGGAAACAGGGAGGGCGTTCAGTACACAAAAAAAGGAACATAGGAGAGAATGCGAGAAGGAAACAGCGAAGGCGTGCACACAAGCAACAAAACACAAAGCAGAACAGAACAGGAACAACTCAAATCGGCCGTTTCTGACTGCTGTAAAAAAGAGAATCACATTATGGACTGGGTCGAAGCGAATATCATTGGAATAGAGGACAATAAACATCGTCGCTGGATTAATGAGGCAATCGAAATACAGAAACATGCCCACGGGACTATAAACCGGGACAAGGGGGCGTTTTTACTCTCACACACCTGGGATACTGTCCTGAGGAAGTCGGACTGCCTACACCGGTAGGAAGACAGCGCCAAAATCTGTATAAATCAGCTGACCGCCAGAAAATAGCGTACTATTGGGCCTTTAAAAGCAGCCAGTTTAAAAGCACAGTATCCAGTCTTGTATATTTCAATCTTCAATCTCTCCTCTCCGTACGTCTCCTGTGTATCAGTATTACTATGATTTGTGTCCGTGCGCTTGTAAATGAAAAACAATATAGCTCTCAATGTGTCGGCAGATTATTTGTCAAACTGGAGCCTGATCCTGAATGCCTGTTTGGGGATGCCGTAGGTAGAAGGAAATAGAAAAAAAATCAGTATTACGTGTACATATTTTTTCAATGGTGGATGGTTGAAGCCTTGACAATTTTACAAGGACCATTTTAATGCATCTGCGGTGAGAGAACTGCTCCTTTCACTCAGGCGGTGTAGCGGTCTGATACAGAGTGGTTGGTTCATGTACAATTTCAAATGCGAAAATAAAACACAGACACAGAGAAGGAAAGGGGAGCAGTGAGTGATACTATTACGACTATTGCTGTCAGTGTTGGACTAGGATTGGCAAAAGTATCAGAAATCAGATGCTAGATACTCATTTGAGCAGGTTTTGATACTAAAAAAGTCGCATTTACAGGACAGAAATGAGCAAAAAGAAAAAGAGCACATAGACTAGCATACGCCCATGGACCACTGTGGAACCTACCTGGACCACTGAGGATTACACAGATATAAGACCACATAGGAATATAAAAGAAGGTTCTATGGTTTAATGTTGAAAATAACATTGTTTTGCCAAAATAAAAAGCGCTTTTTTAATCATACTGGTATCATAATCAGTATTAAGTATCGAGTCTGTTCCTTAGTATTGAAATCAAGTTTGAAATTTCAGTATTGTGACAAGAGCTGAAGTTTGGAAGAAAACTACCACTACCACTACTACTACTACTACTACTATTACTACTACTATTAGTACTACTACTATTAGTACTACTACTACTGGAAATTGCAGCGGCCACTGAAGGCAGGACAAATTTAAGCATTTTTGACCAGAAAGCTGAACGTTTACCTAGTTTAAACTGATTAAAGTTGCCAAGAAATGACTAGGAACAGCAGATAATGCTAAAACACCATATACACAGTTTAGTAATTAAAAAGAAGTAAATTTTCTGGTGGAAGGTCTCCATGTTATTGACTCGTCTGGAATGTTCCTCAGTGTGGCATTAGTATATGCATTTCTGTGGAGACAAAAAGGTGATTCTACCAGGCTGCATTACAGGTTAGAGCTGAGGTCAGATCTGTGGACAGGCGACTCCAAAGAAATTATACTTTTCACAGTACTCCCTTTCTCCTCTTTCTCTCCCTCTCCTCCCTCTCACCCTCTTCTCCCTCACTCCTCCCTCTCCTCTCTCCTCCTTCTCCTTCCTCTGCTCCCTCCCTCTTCTCTCTCTCCTCCTTCTCTCCTATATCCTCCTTCTCTCCTCTCCCCCCTCTCCTCCTTCACCTTTCTCTGCTCCCTCCCTCTTCGCTCTCTCCTCTATCCTCCTTCTCTCCTTCCTCTCTTCTCTCCTCCTTCTCTCCTCCCTCTCTTCTCTCCTCCTTCTCTCCTCCCTCTCCTTCTCTCCTCCCTCTCTCCTCCCTCTCATCACTCCTCCTTCTCTCCTCCCTCTCCTCTATCCTCCTTCTCCTTCTCTCCTCCCTCTCCTCCTTCACACCTCCCTCCTTCTCTCCTCCCTCTCTTCTCTCCTCCTTCACACCTCCCTCTCCTCCCTCCTTCTCTCCTTCTCTCCTCCTTCTCTCCTCTATCCTCCTTCTCTCCTCCCTCTCTCCTCCCTCTCATCGCTCCTCCTTCACACCTCCCTCTCCTCTCTCCCTCTCTTCTCTCCTCCCTCTCTCCTCCCTCTCATCGCTCCTCCTTCTCTCCTCCCTCTCATCGCTCCTCCTTCACACCTCCCTCTCCTCTCTCCCTCTCTTCTCTCCTCCCTCTCCTCTCCTCCTTCTCTCCTCCTTCTCTCCTCCTTCTCTCCTCTCTCCTCCCTCTCTTCTCTCCTCCTTCACACCTCCCTCCTTCTCTCCTCCCTCCCCTCTCCTCCTTCTCTCCTCCTTCTCTCCTCTCTCCCTCTCTTCTCTCCTCCTTCTCTCCTCTCTCCCTCTCTCCTCTCCTCCTTCTCTCCTCTATCCTCCTTCTCTCCTCCCTCTCTCCTCCCTCTCATCGCTCCTCCTTCACACCTCCCTCTCCTCTCTCCATCTCTTCTCTCCTCCTTCACACCTCCCTCCTTCTCTCCTCCCCCTCCTCTCCTCCTTCTCTCCTCTCTCCCTCTCTTCTCTCCTCCCTCTCTCCCTCAGCACCATTTGACATTATAAGTGGAGCAGTAGATGGTGAGTCCTGCACAGAGCCCAGAGTCCACAGAGTTCCAGTGCGCTGAGTCTCACGATGGTCTGAATGTGACAGGCTCTTTTATCATCTTTAGGTGGGGTGAGGACAGCTTTAGAGCACCCATGGGTGCTACTGAAACAGTCGCCTCATTTATAAGGCTCATATTCATAGGGAAATGTAGCGCTTTGTTATCTTAAAGGTGTTGTTATCTTAAATGTGTATTGTGGAACATTTTTTTTAAAGTGAGTGTAATCATGTTTCAGAGGCAAACGAGATACCAGGACTAGACTAGACTAAAGCAGGACTACACCAAGACTAAACCAGGACTAGACCAGGACTATACCAGGACTAGACCAGAACTAGACCAAGACTAAACCAGGACTAGACCAAGACTAAACCATAATTACACAAGACTAAATCGGGACTAAACAAGGACTAGACCAAGACTAAAACAGGACTAAACCAGGACTAGACCAGGATTTGACCAGGACTAGACCAGGACTCAACCAGGACTAGATGAAGACTAAACCAGGGCTAAACCAGGGCTAGACCAGGACTAAACCAGGACTAGACTAACACTAACCAGGACTAGACCAGCAATAGACCAGGACTAGACCTGGACTCAACCAGGACTAGATCAGGACTAAACCAGGACTAGACAAGGATTTGACCAGAACTAAACCAGGACTAGACCTAGACTAAATCAGGACTAAATTAGGATTATGCCAGGACTAGACCAGGACTAGACTAAGACTAAAGCAGGACTAAACCAAGACTAGACCAGGATTTGACCAGGACTAGACCAGGACTCTACCAGGACTAGATGAGGACTAAACCAGGGCTAGACCAGGACTAAAACAGGACTAGACTAAGACTAAACCAGGACTAGATCAGCATTAGATCAGGAAGAGACCTGGACTCAACCAGGACTAGATCAGGACTAAAGCAAGACTAGCCCTGGACTAAATCAGGACTCTACCAGAACTAAACCAGAACTAGATCAGGACTAAACCAGGACTAAATTAGGATTATACCAGGGCTAGACCTGGACTAGACTAAAACTAGACCAGGACAAAGCCAGGTCCAAACCAGGACTAGAACAGGATTAAACCAGTGTGAATGAAACAAAACACAACTCCAGGTGTGTTTTTGATAAGGTGACAACATTATAACATGGCTTAAAACTCACAAGAATCCATTTTGTGTAATATAAAACCTTTAAGGTCCATTTTACCATCCTACTCCCTGGCCTGATACTCCAAAAAATCACATATGACTGAGCTCAGAGAGAACACATGAGCAGTGACACAAAGAGGAGGGCAAAGAAGAACACTCTGTCTCTTTTCTATGAGAGGGACTGTGACGTAATGGGAGATGAGATGACATGACCCTCTATAAAAGATTAATATGGGAATTACAGCCCAATGTAATATTATTATGGCTATATGTCTGGAAAGCTGATGTAATGGACTCTGTGATGCTACAAACAATATAGAGGTGGGTAATACTCAGTTACATTTACTGAGTTACATTTATTTGAGTAAGAAATTGTACTTTTCAGAGCACTTTTCTACCAGCACTCCATTACTCCTGCTTAAGTAATATTTTTACTGAAGTAACAGTACTCTTACTTGAGTAAAAGTTGTGAAATAATTTGAACATTTGTGTTTCTTGCAGCGCTCCTTCAGATATGATTTAGTTTGTCTAATTTTTGTGTCTGACCACATTTTGAGCATTATTTAATATTTTGTCCTTCAAATTACATTCACTTCAAAATATAAATAAGATGTAATGTCTTCACAGTTACTCTTGAGTAGTTTTCCCTAATACTTGATGCTCACTTGAGTCATTTCTTTGACTACTACTTTGCATTTCTACTTTGAGTAAAATTATCTTAAGTATCGTTACTCTTACTTGAGTAAAATTTGTGGCTACTCTATACCATCTCTGTCTCTGTCAGTCTTTTCTCATAATGGGAATAAAACAGCGCAACAACAATCTGAACTCAACTTAACATTAGCATTAGCCTATATGAGAAACGTGTGGTCTGTTTATGGCTTGACAAATGTTATGTTTAAGTTTAATGCCATACTGTGGAACATTCCAGGCAAAGCAATAGCAACTTCTCAAACAGGTGATTGGAATTTTCAATCCCGCCTGCGCCGCAAAGAATTGTAATTGTCATTCCAGGTTTCTTGATTTTTTGACGATGAATGTACCTCTCAGGACTAGACCAGGACTAGACCACGACTAAAGCAGGACTATACCAGGACTAGACCATGACTAAAGCTGGACTATACCAGGACTAGACCACGACTAAAGCAGGACTAAACCAAGACTAAACCAGGACTAGACCAGGACTAGACCATGACTAAAGCTGGACTATACCAGGACTAGACCACGACTAAAGCAGGACTACACCAAGACTAAATGTACCTCTGTGATGAATGTACCACTCTTTAAAGAAGAACTTACTTCTGAAGCACTGTGAGATTCACTGGAGGTGCTCTGTTCTTCTGCCATGTCTTCGAAGCTCTATCAAACACGGAGAAGCGGAAAGGAATCGTCGTAAATGTGCGTGAGATTAGACCACTTCCACAAGTTCAGGCTGCTTAAAATGTTTTATTAATGCCAAATAAAATATCAAGCATAAATTATGTATGATAGGCATAGATTAATCATTAGTATATTTGACTTTACACTCATATTTAGTTTGCGGGACTGCAGTTTATCATCCCACCCGTCCGCTCCCGCATTGTGCAGTTCCGCTCCAGCCCGCGCCCGCAATGACCTTTCAAAATGTGTCCCGCGCCGCACTGTTTTGCGTCAGGTCCCGTGGGTGCAGGGCTCTAGTGGATACCTTTAATGCAGACACTGTGCCTAGATTTACTGACCCCTTCCAGCAATACTTAAAATGGGGATATTACACTTTTATGGGGTATTAACTGCTAACACATAACTGAGATCACCATGTTACCTTTTATTGTTTTGCTATATTCACCAAAAACAACGTATTAACATGTTTAATAAGTTTTTGATGCTCAGAGTCCTCCTCCTTTTGCTCTCAGCACTAAGCCACTCCCCCTTCAGAGCGCTACCGCAACACAATCAGCATGCACTAATGAAACTACTGCATATCACATCAGGTTTGTGAAGTTGTAGTGTATTGTAGGCTTGTGGGCAGAGCATTGGACAGAATCGCACTACTAACCATAAGGAGGGTTTGAATAAGGCCCAGGAGAGATCGCTAAATTACTCAAACATTCATGGATGACATATAAAACCTCTTCAGACATGGTTTTGACGAGGAAACAACATTACAACATGGTAGAAAGTTCCAAAAAGTTGATTTTGAGTAATACTACCTTTTATATACGCAATGCTGCAAAATAAACAAAAAACTTGAATGTAGTTATGGGGTAAATTACTGCATAAACATAAACTATTCTGGGCGCTGCTGGCCAAGTATCTCCATTCTAAATTTGTTTTAAAAATCTACCACCACTCATTATTGACATTTTCTGGGAGTGTGTTCAAAATTGGACAATATTTTGAGTTGCTATAGAAACTAACCCATGGCAGAATATTGGCAAAACTCCATATAGGCATAAAGTATTGGAACTATCAAGTCAAAAGTCAAAAGTAAACTTATATTTATGTACCCACTGCTGTTGTCTTAGTGTCGCTGACGGACTGTTTCCATAGCGATTAACAGTTTAAAATTAAAATTAAATCAACTTATTGGAGATTTCTACCATGTGATATTGTTGTTCCTTCATCAAAAACATGCCTGAAGTGAAGTGGTCATCCATGCATGTTTGAGTAATCTAGCGATCTCTCCCGGGCCCTATTCAAACTCTCCTTATGGTTAGCTGTAAGATTCTGTCCAATGCACCCACACAACTATTCTCCATAAATATAAGAAAAAAACAATACAACAACACTACAACTTGTGTGTAGAATCCCTCAGTCGTCCAGGTAGAATCCATAGCAAAAGGAGAAATTTAATTTGTCAACTGGACAGAGTTTATTTGGTCAAATACGTTTCGCAGCTCATCCAAGCTGCTTCCTCAGTCACACACACACATTCATACACTGAAGCGAGGTGGGTTAAGTGCCTTGCCCAAGTACACAACGAAAGCATTCATCTGTGGGAGCTGGAATCACACCGCAAACCTGTGGGTCAAATAAATTCCCTTGTAGACCAATAAAGTTTGTCCAAGTCTAAGTCTAAGAGTCAATGGATCTGAGCGCTCAATCAGTGATGTGAGATTTGAACCACCAACCTTCGGATCAGTGGGCAAACGCTCTACCAACTGAGCTTCTTTACCTTTCTCTGCAATAAAGTGTTCAAATAAAGTTTTGTGCGTACCCTTTAAGCAGCAGTTTGGCCAAAACCAAATATCGGTCTGTGCTGCCGATAGCCCATATGCTAAAAGAGTGCCCGATATCTCAGCTAACCGATAAATCAGTCTCTCTCTAATGACAACGCAATTGTTATTCTAGCAAACTTTTCCATCCATCCATATTTAAGACGCCATTACAAAACTGTGTGGATTTTCCCCGAGGCCTTGTTTATCAAAGTTCTCGTCTGTGTGTCTGTCCCCATCTGCTCCACCGTTCCACACACTCTTGTTTTAGTCACGGCTCGGTACCACTTGTCATTCTGTGAGAAATAAAAAAATAAATGAAAAAAAGAAACAAAAAACCTCCACATCAAATTAGACGCGCATGTAGCAGCCAATGCCAAGGCGTCGCAATCGTCACATCTGTTTTCAAATGAGCTGCTTCTCTCCCGACAATACTGACAGCCCAATGAGTCAGGTGGAGTGTGCGGCAGCCATTACATGTCTCACTGCGGATGTCAAAAAGGGAAAAAATAAATAAATGAAATAAATAATGAAAAGTGGAGAAATGTAACTGGTTGTGAGTGACAGCTGTGTGACCTAAATTAGCATCTGGCAAAAAGTGAGGATGGAAAACTGAGAGACTTGTCCTTAAAGAGACAGAATGATTCAATGTTGCGTCGCCATTTTGAAACTAGAGGAGAAAAGTGTGACAATTGGGAGAGTAAAGTTATGTTAGAAAAGTGGTGGTAGGAATAGGCTTCAATGACATTTCTATGCAAAGCAATAACATCTCTACCAGAAAAGTTACATAGTACAGCTTTAAGTAAATAAATAGTAACTAGACCTAACAGGCTACAATGCTGCATGAACACTACGGCCCAGTTCAGTCTTTCTTTCCTTTCAGTTCTTTTGGTGGTGGTGGAAAGCTGCTTCTGCCCTGGGGCAGACTGAGGGAAGCAAGGCTGCCTGTCTGTGCCATGAGCCCCTCCCATCACCAACATTCACATATGCCTTGCTCTATGTGCACTTTCCATGTGAGGTTTGAACCTCTGACCTCCTGGACTCTGCCACTGCGATATGAACCTCTTTCCAACAAGGTGCTGGTTCTGACCTGTGCCAGTCACCAAACTAGAGCTAGTATTTGTTG
Source organism: Taenioides sp. WSHXM2023 (assembly GCA_029959045.1). Lineage (NCBI taxonomy): Eukaryota > Metazoa > Chordata > Actinopteri > Gobiiformes > Gobiidae > Taenioides > Taenioides sp. WSHXM2023. Next base: position 5,718,395 of record CM057096.1, on the reverse strand, counting down.
CCATAACAATGCATAGTTTACTAGCCAGCTGTTAGCTTTTGGCTTACTTTTGCCTTTTACATGATTAACTTTAGTAACTTCGGACTATGTATATATGTTTGGTATTCTCTGCCCCAGGAGCAGCTCGGCCCCAAGAGCAGCTCGGCCCCAGGAGCAGCTCAGCCCCAAGAGCAGCTCGGCCCCAGGGCAGCTCGGCCCCAAGAGCAGCTCGGCCCCAAGAGCAGCTCAGCCCCAGGAGCAGCTCAGCTCCAGGAGCAGCTTGGCCCCAAGAGCAGCTCAGCCCCAGGAGCAGCTCAGCCCCAGGAGCAGAATGTTTCGACAGAACGCCTGGCTCTGAACCAGCATCAGAGCCAGTTTGGTAGAAAAGGGTTATATGAGAGGCGTGAGTGAGTGAGGAACTTGGGTGAGTCTCATTCTATTGACACAACCTATCCATGGGTTTCAGAATAATGAAAAGTTACAACTGTTGCTATAGCGATAAACAATGCAAAACACTGTCTTTTAAATGGTCAGCTGTCCTCAAAATGGCCTCATATAAGCACCATAGAAGCTGAAACACATGAATACCTGCTTTTTCACACCACACTGAACTCAGTTACAATAGATATTTTTAATATATACAACACTACGCACATAGAACATACTGAATGAATACTGACACACCTGAACACACACTGAATGCAGATTGTCCATCTCCTTATTGTTGTGTATTGAGACATTAAATGCTTGGACTTTAACAGCTGTAGTCTTCGACATTGTCCTCACTGGGCTGTCTGTTGCTTGAATATTCCAACCTGTTCTCCGGCGTTCCTGTGGGTCCTCTCCAAACCTGCACTTTATTTTCATCTGTTTTCATTGGAGCGTCACAGCTGTGGAATCACGCTCCATAATCTCCTCTGACCACTTCACTCCACACTAAGTACCTCTGGCACCAAACCACAGCGAGCCCACGCGCCCTCACTCCAATACTAAGCACTGAATATTTAAGCAGGAATTATACTATGAGAGCAATGTGCTACTGCGAAAAACAGGGTGGATAGTACTCGCTGCATTTACTTGAGTAACCTTCTGAGTACTTTTCTGGCAGCATGCTTTCACTACTAATTAGTAGTATTTTTATTGAAGTAAGAGTACTCTGACTTGAGTAAAAGTTGTGCTTCCTCTTCCCACTGAGTAAATCTACACGTGACAAAAGCTTTAAGTGACAATATGAAATGATTTGAACATTTGTGTTTCTTTACAGCTCCTTCAGATCTGATTTAGTTTGTCTCATTTTTGTAACGTTTGTAACAAAGAATGCATGAGGATGTTTCATTCAAACATCCTCATGCATTCTTTTGCATTATAAAAGAATGTTTGCAAACTGGAGTTGTCATTATCCAAAAATATCTTTTAAACCTTCTTGTCACCATGGAGATGCTACTGACTGAAATGTACTGTGGGACCTTTCAATCAAAGCAATCTCCATGAAGAGAAGCAGGAGGCAGACCCTCCACCAGAAAAAGTGGCACAGGGACCGCTTAAGTTTTAAGTGTTAGTTTGAAGGGTGGAAGTTCCTTGCTCAGGGGCACAATGCCAGCATGTGCTCAGGTAGGTGAGGATTGATAAGTGTGATGTCGCTTCCGGGTCCAAGACACATTAGCTGGTGAAAAAACAACGTACATGTTTACAATTTACATTTTTTTCCCTTTCTTTTTTCCACCGGCACATCTTGCGTTAAAAGGGGATTTCCGTCGTTTAACGCTAAGGATATAAGCATGGATCTTTGCTTAGAACTGTGACAGAAAGTTACAAGGTTGAGGTATGAAACTAGGCTAAGCTAATGTTCTCCATGACCAGAAGTTAATGAAACTGTCACACATACTGGTAATCCTATATTATAATGGATTGTTCAGATGATTGTTTATCTCAATGGTGACCACCCGCCTCTGGGTCCAGAAGTAAAGTCCATTTCAAAATTCATTCATTTCATTAAAAAAAGAACAAATTAAATGTTTGAAAGCTTGCTCAGGGCTAATCAGCTACCTGGTGACTAATGACCACAGGACCTTTAATTTTATGTATAATCTGTTTCTGAAACTTTATAAACTGCAAAGTTTTTTAAAGCTTTTCGCAGAATCTTGCTTTTTAAATGTGCTTTTTGGACATTATGGATATTAGTTCGCATGTAGCTGGTTAACCTCCGCGATGCCTCTTCAACTCTTAATAAAATTCAGAAAGTCTATGGGGAGAATGGAAAATGGAATGGAAATTTTTCAGAACTTCCGGAACTGGAGCAAGCGCCACTGTTGAGCTCCATTGTTCCATGAAAAACAACACTAGAAATGGAGCTGTGAAGTTGTTGTTGAAGTGACACCCCTCAGCCCACTTCACTAATGTTTCACTATTATTATGACTACAAAACGGCAAAACTCATTCCACAAACTTTATTACTAAAACATCTCACTAGTCCTGAACTACCTGAACAGAATCTCTTTTATCTCCGTTCCTGTCTGCGCCTCATGTCCTCTAATCTGCACATATGTTGTAAATAGAGTATATTCCTGATTTTCTCATCTTGGTTTGTAGAGCGCTTATTTGAAGTTGTTTCTCTTTACTGCCTCCATGGGTCATATGCAAATGCTTAAGGATAGAATCAAAGTTTGCTCAAAACCCCAAACAAATCTAAACATCTGTTTCCACCACCCACAATGCATCACTGCGCCCAGCCCTTTTCACACACCACAAACAAGGAGCTGTTTTTCCATAACTTCAATCTAAATATTACATCTCACAGTATAGTCATTTTATTATATATATAAAACGCATATTTATTTTGCACAAGATTTGCTAAATATTTCACTGCCATAGATAAGCTTAATGCTATACTGTGGAACATTCCAGGGAAAGCAATAACCTGGCAGACCTTCCAGCAGAAATGTTACAGAGTGCATCTTTAAATCGAATGTGCATTTATTGGGCATTTGATAAGATGTTGTTTGATCAGAATGCTATGAGATAACAAATGAAGTGAAATAGTACACTCTTTAATAAATAAATCATTGTTACACTTGTTTTGACTTACTTATACTGCTACTACTTGTACTTTTGGCACCAACGTTTTCAAACAATTTCTTAAAACATTCTAAAGCAGTCACGCAATTACACCCTTTTTGCAAGATAAGATGTAAGATTGTATTTTTCATCGATTACTCTTAAAAATATGGAAAATCAGATACTATCATACTACAAGTAGATACTCATTTGAGCACGATACTAAAAAAGTCCCATTCACAGGACAGAGATGAACCTTTGCTGGATAGTTTTAGAAAGATCTTGAGCTGTAGCAGAACAAGTATGAAGGGCTGGTTCCACATCAATCTCCAAAGGGGTCTGTTGTTCCAGGCCCCAGGGTTTTAGGAGCCCAGAATTTGACCCTCTTTCTATTAATTTATATTAGAAGAAAGAAGCCATGTGTGGCTTCTTGTCCTGCCAAATGTCTGTTGACGGGCCTGGGTATCGAGTATTCAGTCTTTTCTAAGTTTGAAATTTTAGCACTGTGACGACACTAATTCGCTTGCACTTTTGGCACCAACTTTTCCAAACAATTTCTGCAAAGATTCTAAAGCAGTCACGCAATTACACCCTTTTTGCCTGATAAGACGTAATATAGTATTTTTCACCCATTACTCGATTTGTGAATTCATTTGTAATACCTGCTCTGACGTCGCTCTTTCTTTCATTTGAACTCCATTTCACACAGAATGCCACTTACACCTTTTGATACTCAGTCCTTGATACACAGGCTTCACGTACACTCCCCCTTATCCACCCTTTGGAACAAAATGGCGACGGCGTACGGTCTCAGGTAAATTGACTGGGACTTTGTGAACGCCAGGGAGCAAAACGAGTCACCTGTTCTTAAAAAGTGGAGTCTCATCTGCGCTCGGAGCTTTGGAGAAAATCGCTTGGAGGCGCTTTGATGGGAGTGAGAGATGGGAGCTGCAAATTGCTACCTGACCCTAAAATATTCATGTCAGACAGAAAAGCTATTTATCAAGCGCAGCAGATGGGGCGGTGAAATGGTGGAAGCCAAATTGGAGTTTAATGTCAAATGGTACTACAGAGTCGAAAATCTGATACTAAACCAAGCAGGAAGCTACGGGAGGTGATCAGGCAAAACAATACAACTGTCTATGTAAAGGTGCAATGTGGAACTTTTCTGGTGAAAGCTCTGGAACCTTCTTATTGTGTGACCGTTTGAGGGCGTATTATACTTCTATGCGGTATTAACAGCTAACACATAACATGTTTAAATCACCATGTTACCGGTTCTTGTTTTGAAAATGCTATATTCTCCAAAAATTAAAAAAATCATTTTTTTACTGAGTTCCATTCCCTTTAACTTTGTACAGAAAGATCCATCTTGGCATGTGACCGCTGTACGGTTAATTACAATCACAGAGCAGCACTGAGGTTTGGACAGAGCCTAAGGTGAAGCACCCAAACAAACCAAAACAAACATGGTGACACCGACAGACTTCAGCCGGTTTTAGCGTCAGTACGACTATTTAGTATGTGAAAAACATGCAGAAGGTAAGTGCGTTGTGCATTTGAGGACAGGGAAGATTTCTGTGTCTTTTTTTCAACTGTATGCAAGTAAAGTTTTTCGGCTTCTTCTGCTGTTGTGACGCTTCGACCAATCAGATTAAAATATTCATCATGACGCTCCACGTTTTCCCGATTTCTTTCAATGAGAAACATCCCAGATTGTTAATGTATAAACTCACTTCAGAGTGACACACATACTGCATCAATTTGTATATTTATGGAGCATTGTAATGTGGTCAAAGTGAAAAGGGCCTATTCATTGAGCTCTGTGTTGGTGTAAAATTGGTGCGGCCTCACTGTCAAAGGAGCAGGCCCTGTTCTCTGCAGGCTGTACACACACAGCAACACACTCTGCTGTCTCCCTGATTACTGTTGTGCTGGGCGTCCAGTGGAGAACACAAAGCACAGAATATGAATGTGACTGTTCTGGCAAAAGAGGTGATTCCACTAAGATCTCATACATCATTACATCAGTGTGATCTCATGGTGATCCTGCTCTGTGTTCTCATACATCACTGTGATCTCATGGCGATCCTGCTCTGTGTTCTCATACATCATTACATACATGTTCTCATGCAAGCATTAGCAACAGGTTTGATTGACGGCTTTGCTAAGCACCCACCCCGCTAAACCAGCAGCGTGGGTAGGAAGGGTTACTTTCAACAGCCTCGCTCCTTATTGGCTCTTTGATCGCGCTTGGAACTCTAAATATGGAAATTAGCTCCAAATTAGCCTCTACAACTGCTAGCCTCCATCGGCGTCATTTGCCATAGCAGATTGTCAAAACCTGATCTCGTCAGATCTCAGAAGCTAAGCAGAGCTGGGCCTGGTTAGTACTTTGATGGGAGACCGCTGGATACACAGGTCCACAGTGGAGCTCCAGTGGCAAAACTGTCGTTGTGTCCTTAGGCAAAGCACTTCACCCACATTGCCTAGTATGAATGTGGTGTTTGAGTGAATGCTGGTGGTGGTCAGAAGGGCCGGTACCTTCAACCACCTGGGGCTCAGTCCATTTCTTCATACAGTCTATGCAATAAACCTACATATTTTGCATTCATTGAATTCCAGGTGTTTTTATTGTTCCTGAAAAACGCGCATTACCCCACTTCCCCTCTCTTTGTCAGAGGTGATCTGAACATGTTTTCAGCACATCATCACCTGACTGTGATTTCATGCTCTCCTGCTCCGTGCTGTTGGGGGCACACAGCAGGGGTCTCACTGTACCCCTCGTTACATGAAGCCAGCGTTTTCACACAGAACACGCGCTCACAATGGGCCTGGGAGCCGCTCATTTGGATGCATTAGTCACTGGGCGAGCGTGTAATGACATTTAGACGTTTGGACTGGGGCTCGTAATTGCTGTGAAATTATCTTATTAAATGAAGCCGCTGGAAATTGAAAGTCTGGCATAAGGGAAACGGCGAGGAAGGGTCAGGACCGGTCAACTGGTGCACACACTGAGAACGACCAGTGGGGTATCTGTGAAAGGAGGGGGGGCGAGAGAAGGGGTGAAGAGGGGAGAGGAAGGGAGGAGAGAGGAGGTTAGGGGGGAAGAGTGAGGAGGTTAGAGAGCGAAAGAAGGGAGAGGACTGAGAGGTGATGGATGAGGGGAGAAGAGAGGAGGGTGAGAGAGAAGACAGAAGAGGACGGAAGAGACAAAGAGAAGCGAGAGGATGCGAGGAGAGAGGGGGAGAGTGAGAGAAGGGAAAGGGAAGGATGAGGGGAAAGACGAGGGGTGATGAGAGAGGAGGGGGAGAGAGTGTAAGTGAGAGAAGAGAGGAAGGGAAGAGAGAGAAGGGGGAAGAAGGGGGCTGGTGATAGAGGAAGGGCAAGGAGCAGAGGATGAAGGAGGAGGAGGGTATAGAAAGGATGGGGTGAGGAGAGAAAGAGTGAGAGAAGGGGGGAATGCAAAACACATGACAGTTAAACTATACAGTAACTGTCCGTGGTGCTGATCTTTTTAATGACACAAGTGTGAAAACAAACAGGCGGCCATTTTGTCATGTTATCAAAACCAAAGCACCTGCTGTGAGCTGAAGAGCGAGGGATAGTCCAGGCTCCAGTATCTGCAGAAAGAGAGAAAGAGAGAAGGGGTGGATGGAGAGAAGGTGGGAGAGAGAGACGGAAGATGAGAGAGAGGGAGAGAGCGGTACGGAGGGAGGAAGAGAGGGAGGTGGTAAAGAAAGAGGGAGAGCAGAAGGAGGGAAATAGAGAATGAGGGAGTAGAGGGGTAGACGGAGAGAAAGAGAGAGGGAAGGAAAGGGGAGAGAGATCAAGAAAGAGGTAGAGAGAAGGAGCTGAGAGAGAGAAAGAGAGGAGAAAAGAAAGAAAGACAGAAAGAAGGCAAAACAGAGAGATGCAGAGGGGGGGTAAAGAAGGACGTAGAATGTGAGAGAGAGATGGAGGGAGGAAGGGAGAGAGGGGGAGGGGTAGTGAGATAAAAAAATATGTAGAGAGAAACAGAAAGAGACATAGAAGGAGGGAATAGAGGGGTAGAGCGATAAGGAAAGGGAGCGGTAGAGGGGGCAGACGGAGAGATAGAGGGAAAAAAAGAAAAACAGAGAGAGAGAGAAGGGAGTAAAGGGCAGTTAGAGAGAAGGAAAGAGGAGAGAGATGCTACAGAGGGGACAGGCTTGTCTCGACGCAGTTGGACAGTTGAGACACATCTTAATAAAGACATTTCAGAATTAACAAGACACTTTTTACAGACAGAAGTGTTCCGGTGTACAGGCTGGAGACTCATCTGAAGTTTCACTGCTCATCATCGTGTCATAGAAGGAGACATGGTGAAAAAGAATGGACTTTAACTGCACTGGAAAATGTAAAGGTTAAAAAAATACACATACTTTTTGACGTATTAATCAAGTAACTTTTACAGAAGAATGACATACTATTATATCCCGGTACAGACCATGGCTGTCCAAACTATGTGACAAAATCCCGCCCTCAGACCCAGTTTGGTTGGCCCTCAGGGATCCTGCTGAAGTGGACGAAATGATCATAGGCAGTACTTTTTCCTTCAAACTCCAGTATCTCTCACGGCAACCTCAGTAACATCTATTTGCATTGTGATACAGAGTTAAAATGTGTGTTTCAAGACTTTTAAAAGCTGTTGTGGTTCTCTCAGACTCATGTCAAATGCATCTGTCTGAAATTCTGCTGTGTTGACCATTAGTCTGCGGCCCTCCACTATAAATATGTTTCTATGTGGCCCTCTGTGAAAAAAGTTTGGATCCCACTGCTATAGACTGTATTAAGAAGTGGACTAAAGCAGTCTATATACTCTTTTATTCTTTGGAGTAACATTTACTCACATTTGATGTAGCTGTTTGAGACTTAGGGACCAAGAGTGACAGTGTGCAAATTCAATCCCTCTCTCCCTCTCTTTGTTCCTCCTTCCCCTCTCCCTCTCCCCTCTTCCACCTCTCTCCTTTAGGACAGTATCAGGTTGGCCCTCCCTACAACACATAAGTATATAGACAAGTCTCCTCTCTCCCTCTACTTTCTCTCCTCACTTCCTCCACGGTCTCCCCTCTCCTCTCTACCCTCTTTCCTCCCTCTCTGGGACAGTATATAGATCAGGCTTCTCTCTCTCCTCCCCCTCTCCTCTCCTCCTGCCCCTCTCCTCTTCTCCATCTCTCCTCTGGTAGAGTATTGGACACCTCTATAGCAGTATATAGATCAGGCGCCTCTCTCCTCCTCTCCTTTCCTTCTCTCTTTCCTCTCCCTCTCTCCTCAGTATAGGACCTCCCTATAGCGGTACATAGATAAGATTCCTCTCTCCTCCTCCTCCTCTTCTCTCCTTCTCCTCTCCTCCCTCTCTCCTCAGCATTGGACTTCCCTATAAGCGGTACATAGATAAGACTCCTCTCTCCTTCTCCTCCTCCTTCTCCTCTCCTTCTCCTCTCCTCCCTCTCTCCTCAGTATTGGACCTCCCTATAGTGGTACATAGATAAGACTCCTCTTCTCCTTCTCCTCCTCGTTCTCCTCTCCTCCCTCTCTCCTCAGAATTGGACTTCCCTATAGCAGTACATAGATAAGACTCCTCTCTCCTCCTCCCTCTCTCCTCTCCTCCCTCTCTCCTCAGTAGTGGACTTCCCTATAGCAGTACATAGATAAGACTCCTCTCTCCTCCTCCCTCTCTCCTCTCCTCCCTCTCTCCTCAGTAGTGGACTTCCCTATAGCAGTACATAGATAAGACTCCTCTCTCCTCCTCCCTCTCTCCTCTCCTCCCTCTCTCCTCAGTAGTGGACTTCCCTATAGCAGTACATAGATAAGACTCCCCTCTCCTCCCCTCTCCTCTCCTCTCCTCCTCCTCTCCTCCTCCTCCTCTCCTCCCTCTCTCCTCCCTCTCTCCTCAGTAGTGGACTTCCCTATAGCAGTACATAGATAAGACTCCCCTCTCCTCCCTCTCTCCTCCTCCTCTCCTCCCTCTCTCCTCCCTCTCTCCTCCCTCTCTCCTCCCTCTCTCCTCAGTAGTGGACTTCCCTATAGCAGTACATAGATAAGACTCCCCTCTCCTCCCTCTCTCCTCTCCTCCCTCTCTCCTCTCCTCCCTCTCTCCTCTCCTCTCCTCCCTCTCTCCTCCCTCTCTCCTCCCTCCCTCCTCCCTCTCTCCTCCCTCTCTCCTCAGTATTGGACTCCCCTATAGCAGTACATAGATAAGACTCCCCTCTCCTCCCTCTCTCCTCTCCTCTCCTCTCCTCCCTCTCTCCTCTCCTCTCCTCCCTCTCTCCTCCCTCTCTCCTCTCCTCTCCTCCCTCTCTCCTCCTCTCCTCCCTCTCTCCTCCCTCTCTCCTCAGTATTGGACTCCCCTATAGCAGTACATAGATAAGACTCCCCTCTCCTCCCTCTCTCCTCTCCTCTCCTCTCCTCCCTCTCTCCTCTCCTCTCCTCCCTCTCTCCTCCCTCTCTCCTCCCTCTCTCCTCAGTATTGGACTCCCCTATAGCAGTACATAGATAAGACTCCCCTCTCCTCCCTCTCTCCTCTCCTCTCCTCTCCTCCCTCTCTCCTCTCCTCTCCTCCCTCTCTCCTCCTCTCCTCCCTCTCTCCTCCCTCTCTCCTCAGTAGTGGACTTCCCTATAGCAGTACATAGATAAGACTCCCCTCTCCTCCCTCTCTCCTCTCCTCTCCTCCCTCTCTCCTCTCCTCCCTCTCTCCTCTCCTCTCCTCCCTCTCTCCTCCCTCTCTCCTCCCTCCCTCCTCCCTCTCTCCTCCCTCTCTCCTCAGTATTGGACTCCCCTATAGCAGTACATAGATAAGACTCCTCTTTCTGGTGCAGCTCCTAAATCACTGTCACTTTACAGCACTGCCACCAGCACTGCACTGACCCCAGAGTGTGTCATCTGTACGGATGGACAGAGCGAGGGAGAGAGGGAGGAGGGGAGAGAGGAGAAGGGTGGGCAGAGAGGAGAGAGACAGAGAGAGGGGAAGGAGGGAGGGAGAGGGTGATGAGGAGGAGGGGTAGAGAGAGAAGGAGGGAGGAGGGTGAGAAAGAGGGAGAGGGACAGAGAAGGACAGAGAGGAGAGAGAGTGAGGGATGAGGAGGAGGGGTAGAGAGAGAGGGATGGAAGGACAGAGGAGAAAGAGGGGAAGATGAGAGGGAGAGAGAGAGAGAGAGGGAGGGAAGGAGAGAGCGTGAAAGGAGAGGAGAGAAAAGACATATACTGCCATATACTAAGACTTATTCTGCTAAAAGCGGTCAACCTGATACTTTCCCTGAGAAGAGAGGCGAGAGAGGGGGAGAAGGAGAGGAGAGATGGAGGAGGGGAAGAGTGGGGGGAAAACGAGCCTTATATACTGCTAAAAGGTGGAAAGGGAGAGGAGGAGGAGGTGGAGAGCGAGGGAGGAGGAGTGAGGAGAGGGGAGAGAGAGAGGGGAGGGGAGGCTGAAGGAACAGAGAAAGGGAGAAGCAGGAGAGAGATAGGAGGAAAGAAAGGGTGAGAAAGTAGTAAAAGAGCTTGAAAATGGAGTGAGGGAGAAGAGGGGAGAGGTTTAGAGAGAGTGAGAGTTCAAACTAGGACATCTGGGACAATGTACTTCCTATAGTCTGGTCTCTATTCAGGACAACACTATAATGGAGTCACACAGATATAAAAATGCTCCAACAAATTTATAAGAAAAAGGGAGGGAGAGAAAGAGCAAAGAAAGAAAAGAAAGAAAAAGAAAGGGAGAAGATGAGGAGGAGGCAAGTAGGGAGTGCTTGAAAGTGAAGGGGGGAAGGGAGAAGGAGGGAGGGAGAGAAAGAGGAAAAGAGGAGACAGGGGCCGAGAGGAGAAAGAGGAGGGAAAGATAGAGGGAGAGGGACATTTGAAGGAGAGAGAGAGAGAGAGAGAGAGAGAGAGAGAGAGAGAGAGGCAAAAGGGAGAGAAGAAGCGGGCAAAGAGGGAGAGCTCGAAAGGGAGAGGGGGATTAGACAGAGCGTGAGGGAGAGCAGTAGAGATAGGAGGAAATGGGAGAGAGGGGCGGAGAGTAGAAGAGACAGAGAGGGAATGGGGAGAGAGAGGGAAGAGGAGGGAGGGAGGGAGAAAAGAGGAGAGAGTGAGGAAGTGTAGAAGAGCGTGAGGGAAGGAGAGACTGGATAGAAAGAAAGAGAGAGGTGGGAGGGAGGTAGAGAGAGAAAGGGAGAAGAGGCAGAGCGGGAGGGAGGGAAGGAGGCCTCACAATTGACCACACAGATATAACAAAAAAAAATGCTCCAACACATTTATAAGAAATTTCATTCGACCCAAAAGTCGACCTGCGGCAGAATCTCACCGCAGCTCCATTTATAATGAAACAGGAGGCTGGATGCTGAGAAACTAAAATACTGATACCAATTGATACTAAAACTGGTATCGAAACACTCATTTGAGCAGGTATCGATACTAAAAAAGTCAATGAACCTTTCCTGAATAGATTTAGAATGATCTTGAGACTAGTATACACCCATGGACCACTATGGAACCTACCTGGACCACTGAGGGATTACACAGATATAAGACCAGATGGGAATATAAAAGAAAATACTCACATTCTATTGTCTAAATAAAGACCGTTTTTTATTATTATCGTGGTATCAGAATTGGTATTGCGTATCGAGTCTCTTCCTTAGTATCAAAACACTAATCATGGTGTGTATTATGTTCGCTTTGACCAGTTTCATTACATTTTTTATTATTCCTTTTTAAGAGTTCAGTTAGATGGACTCACTCTGGACTGATTGTTCGAGTCTCGGCATCTTGGATCTTTCCTGCAAGTTTTTTCTCCTGCGAATTTTACACTCAGAATTTTGACTGTTGATGGGATGGAAATATTTGAGCTGAATATTTAAAAGGTGATTCTTTTTGTAATTTCTGATCTTTTAAAGCAAACGTATTGTGCAAAATTGACTTTCGTGATTCATGCATGTTACTCGAATTGTATTTTCCTAATCGGTCATAGATGTAAGATTTGGCAGCGTCATGTAGTCATTTTGGTACAAATGAAAAAAAACAAAAACTGTTTTATGTGCAGCTTTCCGGCGACGTCAGCTCCAATTGGGCACCACAGTTTTCTAATCTTGTTTCTTTTATTAAGTCGTTTTAGATGAGTATTGCAGGTCCACACGTGTCATAGATTATAACTATATAGAAACACAGGCACAATATGTCTTCTTTAAACACACTGAAGATGCATACTTAAACTTTCATCAACTGAATTTGGAATAAAGAGAATTTAAACAGAGGTCTTCACAGTTAAAAAAATCCAAAGTGAGAAATTCAACAGCATTTAAAATTCAGAGTCTGATGAAACAAATTATCCCCAACGCTCTCCAAACTGCAGGTTTTTTCTCCTATTTTGGTAGACTAGCCCTCACACCGCATTTTCATCAGAAGCTTCACAGTTGGGTCTCTCTTTCCAATCAGTAAAGAAAAAGCCTGGAACTCCTGTAATGAGATTGGCCCTTTTTCTATTATCCTGTGCGCTTTGTGAACCTCTACCACCCCAACATGGCTGCTCACATCACAGCCAGTGTTCACCTCAACGCAGTCAATGAGGAGCAGACAAAGGCTCTAGTGGCTGTGCCCATTAGCGCATATGTTAATCCTCTTTACAAGCGAAAGAGCAGAGGACACGTGCTACAGACAGGAGCGCGGGGACGTAGCAAGGTCCCTCCAACACAATGCTCCTCTCATTAATAAGAATAATGCAGAGGATTTATACAGCGCCTTTCACACACAGCGCTTTACTTGTTCATTCACTCCACACTCTGGTGGTAAGCTGCTATTGTAACTACTGCAGAAAAGAGGCTGCCAGTGTGCACCATCAGAACACCACCAACACACGTTCATTCTAGGCAGTGTGGGTGAAGTGTCTTACCCTGTGGTGCAAGGTAACAAAGTACAAAAGTAAAAGCGCTTGTCAATACTTAACTACAAATTGTATGTATCTGTACTTAACGTAAATACATTTTACAGTGGGTACTTTATACTTTTTACTGTACTACATTTGAGAGCAGATATCTGTACTTCCTACTCCATTACATTTTAGATCTGGACTGAAAAATAAAATCGTACTTTTTTATGGTGTGAGAACTGCTGCTTTTTTTTTAGCATTTAATTTGAGTTAACATCCCAACTTTGACCAAACGAAATACACAAACGCGGCTAGAAAAGTTAAGAAATTGACTGAATCACTTAAAATCTGCTAAATTATGTTTCAAAATTACTACATTTGATGCTTTAATTGTTCTAAAAATCTCTACAAAATACTCCTACTTTTCACTCTTAAAGTACATTTTTAAACAGGCACTGTAGATTTTTTCATGTGATACTTTTACTTTTAGTTGAGTAACTTTTTACCTTTGTATCTGTACTTTTACTTAAGTAACAAAATAGGATCTATTCACGCTTACCAGAAGACTTTGGAAACATGCGGATGACGACTTCCGGTGTAGTTACCCACACTGGGCATGTGATAAAACCGTGGATTCAGCAGCAGCGTCTTCACAACTTACAGCTGGGTGTAATTGTTGATCTGCTGAACAATGACATCTTTTTTTTTTAAAATTCAACAAATTATAATGTACAAAAAATGAATAGGCAATTTATAAAAGGAAAAAAGAACAGAAGAGTTACTATCGCCAACAGAGCCCAAAGGAAGTCGCCATCCGAGTGTTTCCAAACGTCTTCTGGTTTTGTGACATAAGCGTGAATAGAGCCTGTTGAGTACTTAATCCACCACTGTTCTTCCCTAAAGACACAACATAAGTTTTTGCCACTGGCGCCCCACTGTGGCACCTGGTATTCCCAGCGCTCTCCCATCCAAGTCCTAACCAAGCCCAGCGCTGCTTAGCTTCTGAGATGTGACGAGATCAGGCTTTGACAAGGAGGTTTCTCCCGAGGAATAGAGGAAAATTTTTCAAGTTTAAAAGGTGATCTGGTCCAAACTTGAGTACAGGACTGGCATGTTAATAGTCAGTGGAAGTATATATAACAGGTCTATTGTCTTGTATCCTAATTTTGTATTTGAATATAGACAATGTACTAGCGCCCCCTATATTTCAAAGCCATGTATAAGTCGAGTTTGTCCCTTCACACAGCTATACTCAAGACTGACACTAATCATTCTCACACGGCAACATACAGTGGTGGAAAGTAAAAGTACAATACTTAGGTACAAATTTTAGGTATCTCTACTTTCCATAAGCAAATAGATTCTTTTTACTTTTACTTCACTACATTTGAGAATGTGTATCTATACTTTCTACTCCACTACATTTTAGATCTGGACTGAAAAGTAAAAAGTACTTTTCTTTATGGTGTGAGACCTGTTGAAATTTAATTTCTGTACCAACTTTGAGCAAACCAAAATACACAAAAGCGGCTAGAAAAGTTAAGAAATCGATTGAACCTCTTGAAATCTACAAAATTATTTTTCAAAATCAATACATTTGATGGTTTAATTGGTCTAAAAATCTCTGTAAAAACGTAAAAAAGTACATTTTTAAATAGTTATGTTGATACTTTTACTCAAGAAGATTTTTATGTGATACTTTTACTTGAGTAACTTTCTGCCCCTTTCTCTGTACTTTTACTTAAGTAACAAAATTGAGTACTTCATCCACCACTGGCAACATATGAACAAGAAAGTGAATAGTCGTATGTGTTGCAATCAGTTACTCATATCACTGATCACTACAATGAACTATTCAGCTGCACTAATACACTTTTTTTTAATTAGGGAGCAAGAATACAAAGTTAAAAAAGTGAGTTCCTCCACAGTTCTCCTTCAGCACTAAAGCGCCTGAGCCGTAAACCTCACTGTACACACTCATTACACTGTAAATGTCATGGCGCTGGGTGTTTATGTGAATTTCCAGCTTATACTTCCTCTTTCACGGATGTGTTAATGATTCCCATTTCCTTCATTACGAAATGCCTCTATTTAGACGTGCCAGTTTTCCGACACTTTTCAGTATCGCTATTCCGACACGTCTTTTTTTTTTTTTGAGAGAGTTGCGATAGTCTACCCAGGCGCGTCTCTCGCTCCATCGCAGCCTCTGTTTTAGATTAGATATTTTCCCGAAGGCTGGCCTATGCTCTTTTTTAAAACACATAACTGTTTCCCACGGCGATCAGTTAGGACATTTTCCCACTGTCTGATATCCTATGTGACCCAGGCTTCTTATGACATATGGGAGCGCAAAGTATAATAGGCTATCACATTAATATTATTCATGTAAAAAAAGCGGAATGTTTGAAAAATAGTCAAGCGCCGCTACTCCGACAATGAAAAAAAAATGTCGAAGTAGTGGGACACTTGAAAAATAATGTTTATGCCGCTACTCCGACAACTAGACGTCAATGTCTTAATAGTGGCATGTCGGAATAGCAGCAAAACGCTAAAACACTACGGCGAAAACACCTCTTCGTCCCTTTAGCGTTAGCATTTCTGAGCCAAGATGCCGTCAGACCGGCCAAATCCAGGTCGTTTAGACATTACATTACCAGGACTTCACACACAAGTCAAACAGAAGATGTGTATTTGTTGATGTATTCTCCGCGAGTCCTGCATTATTTGTGAAAAATATCTGGTTGCGATTTTTCTAACAAGTATTGTGATTGTGTATAGAAAGTACTTTCGTATAGAATGTACTTTCAATATTATTGTTTATCGCAGTATATCACTGTAGTGATATATTGTACTTCAAACTTTGTTATCGTGACGGACATAGATCCATGTTTATAGCCTTGTTAGCTTTAAACTGCGAAATCTCTTTAATGTGAGATGTGTTGTTGCTTAAAAAAAAGAGAAAATTGTGACATGTTCATTGTTTTCAATCTGCTGATGAACCCGGAAGTGACATGACATAAGATAATAAGATTCTGTTCAAAGTTCACATTTTAAAAGCATCCAGAAGAATTGACAAATGAGTGAAATATGAACTGACAAGCTAATACAAGGATCACATTTCAGAACATGTTTGTGCAGATCTAAACTACAGGGTTTGCAGCTTTTATGCAAAATAAGACAGGAGATTTTGTTGTTTGTGGAGGAAATTGTGCCACTTCAAAAACGGCAGATGGCAAATTCTAATCCAGTTATTTAGTTTATATAATTTCTGCAAGTAACTAAATATCTCAGTGTCTCCATTAGAGTTGTCAAAAGTGTCAAAAATCAGATACTAGAAACTAGATACCCATTTGAGCAAGTATCGATACTAAAAAATGCATGCAATTCTTGTATTGGTTCAGCAGTTCATTTTTCAAACTTTACTCAAATATTAACGCTCGTGGTGTTTAAAATCTGCAATGTGAACAGAACCGCCACGTATAAAATATATAACTTATGCTTCAATTCTCTATACTTGTCAAAAAAACTGCAAACTCTGAAACCACTGAAGCCATATTCTTGTATATAAGATGTGTGGACTTTTGCAGTGGTTGATGGAGGGGCCACAGTGCACAGAGCAGCATGAGAATGGGCTAGTCGATATTACGAGTGAGTGAGGAGAATCGTGAACGTCAAAAAAGTGCGGCGAAGATCTATCAGTGTGAAAAATACAACGGAGAGAGAAACGAAAAATAAATAAATACACCGAGCTGTCTGCGGAGGTCTGGAGAGGGGGATGCAGGGAGGGAGGAGAGAGGAGAGGTGAGTGGAAGTGTACAAATAGTGGTATGTGGAGTTTGAGTTAGGGCTGTGTGATTTTGGCAGAGGTGGTATAGTAGCCAAAAATTGTACTCAAGTAAGAGTTAAAGTATTTAGGACAACTACAACTCGCGTAAGAGTAGCTTAAAGTGTAACTGTCGGGACGTAATATCTGATTTATAATTCGAAGTTAATGTGATTTCAAGAACAAAACATGAAATAATGCGCAAAATGTGGTATTTTCAAAGGACAGACACAAAAATGAGACAAACTAAATCATACCTGAAGGAAAGGTGCAAGAAACACAAATGTTCAAATCATTTCATATTGTCAACAGGCATTTATTAACCTTTATTTAACCAGGGGAAAAATTGAGACGGAAATCTCTTGTTCAAAGGTGACCTGGGCCAAAATAAATATAAAGCTTGTCAAATGTAGACTTACTCACAGTGTGAAGCTTCGCCTCAAGTACGAGTACTGTTACTGCAATAAAGTAGGATTAAAAGATTGCCGCAAAAAAAGTACAATGTCTTCAGAAGTTATTCAATTAATGTAACTGAGTAAACTGAATTTAGATTTGCAATTTATGTTTAAAAGTGTTAAAACAAAACTCAGATTAAAGTATTAAAGTCTAACTTGAGTAACATAGCTTCAGACAAAGCAGTGCCACTAGTTAGCTTCACCCCTCAGGGAACGTCGATGACATCAAAGTAAAAAGTAGTAAAACTATTATAATAAAAAGCATGTAAATGCACTTATGTTAAAACAAATGCACAAAACAAAACAAGAAGAAACAGACCGTAGACTTTCACATCATCCAGTCTCATTCTTTCACTGCTAAAATGGCCTTTAAGTGTCTATGAGTCCGTGTCCTGTTGCTATTACCTGTACTGTGGCTATCAGTGCTGTTATAAATTCTACAGTACAGAGCAAATTTATGATTAATGATAAGTTACTGAAGTTTACAAATGAACTTATCACTTTTGTAAAAAATAGTAACAAAATGTGTTTATCTGCACAAAAAGCACACAAAGGCAGCGGAAATCCTCTGATATTTCTGATATCACTGATAACTGATGACTAGGGCGGCTTTTTCAGTTACAATATCGATACTTTGAAGTCTCTGCTTATACCTGATATTATCCGATACCAGTGTAGAGTCCACAAGAGATCCAGTTGTCCTGCTATTTATCCTCAAAATAACTACAGCACTGTAAATAGTTCTATTACACAACCATCTTAACCGATATCATGGAACTAATAAATGATCCAGCTAAATCTTCATTATCAGCGCCGCTTTTCAATACCGGTATCGTATCGGTGCATTCCTACCGAAGACCGATAAACCATCTCTACCAGCAACACTATTTAGTACGCAGATTTCCTACCTGTCTTTCCCAGTCTCCTTCTTGAAGACCATATCACAGTAGTTCATCCTTTCTTCAGTGGTCACGTAGATCTGTGCGTGTGGATAATTCTCCGCCGCTCGCTTCAGCATATTATACACGATCCCGTTCCCGTCCTTCCTCATGTTCCGCAGCGGGCCCCAGACCACGTACACCGTATCATTGGACTGTCCGAAGAAGTACTGAGGCTTCTGCAGGATCAGGGGCACGCTGGTATGGGATACTACTCGTAAAGTGGTCCTGTGCCCCACGTCGTTCTCGAATCCGCGGGTGGGGGCGCTGTTCATCCTCCAGATACAAGGAGAGCGGTCGATCTGAGCGCCCAGACCCTGACCCAGCATTTGACCCGAGCTCGAGACCACACTGCACAGCTCACAGTGGAGCTTCAGAGGCTGCAAGGAGAAAGAGGAGACAAGGGGTTAGAGGAAAAATAATACCTAAAATTTCAAAGTCTATTTCGATACTGAGGAATAGACTCGATGCACTTTATTTGGACAATTGAATGTGATTTTCAACATTAAATCGTAGTACTTTTATACTTTTATATTCAATGTGGTCTTAGGGTTAGGGTTAGGGTTATTTCTGTCCTGTGAATGTGACTTTTTTAGAATCAATACCTGCTAAATACTTTCGATACTAGTTTTAGTATTGGTTTTGATACTTTTGACAACCCTACAGTAAATAATGCTCTGTGTCCCCCTCTACCTCTTCCCTTTTTTAAGGACTGCAGATGGAAATGAGAATCTGATACTAGCATTTATTATGTGACTGAACATTGTCCTGTTAAATAAATGAATGATTGTAATATGTGAAAGATACAAATGTTGAATCTGATCATTTCTACTAGTGACTAGAACCAAGATTTTACAGTATTGCAGTAAAAAAAATTTGACTTTTAACGGTATTAAGTTAAGCTGTCCCCATCTGTATTAAATATGGCCTTGAGAATGTGTATGCAGCAAAGAAAAACAGTGAAAGTCAATCAAATCCTCCACCATTATCCACCATTTGCTTTGTTGCAAACCCTTGGCTTCTCTCAATAATCTGTGTCTGAAATGGTTTTCATTTCACAGCTGTGCCTTGTCACTTTAACTGGTAGAGCACATGCTTATTATTTCATGTGTCACTTAATAATTGGAAATCACACTTTAAAAATAACGAATCTATTTCTATGTTAGATGTTTGTTTGAGCTGTTGACACTGACAGGCATGAAGCAGGATTTCAAAAGCTTTTAACGGCCATTTACAGAGCATCATGCTAATATATTCACATCACCAAACAAGTCTGGTTATATTTTATCTTTACATTCAAATGGTCTAAAAGTATGTCACTTTCAGGGGGAGGAAACTGAAAGTTACCTGCATTCTATGAAATAAAAAGTTAAAAACATACTTGGGAACATTCTCAATGGAGATAAGATAAGACTTTATACCAAACTGTGAAAGATTATTGCCAAAGGAACAGCATTTCCATGGAAACAAGCAAGAAGGGGCGCTCCTCCAGGCCAGATAAGAATCAGGTTTGTGGAGCTGCAAGCCCACTCACAGTAGTGATTCTTTTTGTTTTGTATGATAAAAAAACATGCTTTTATTTTAGTCTATATGGCCAAAAAGATTACATACTGGGGCTTTTATGTGGTTAACAACATAAAAGCATATTTTACAAATAACCAAATGCAGCAATGGCAGATTATTTTTTTCTTCTGAAAGAGAACATTTAAAGTCCCCAGTCCCATTGGGTTGAGTGTATTTTGAGCTGTTTCTCAGATGTTTGGAGGTCAGATAAAAACAGTTTCCTACAGTCCCCCTCAGTCTGCTCCAGATCACATGTCCCCCTGCACATCTGCACCCACACAGCACAGGGGAATAACAGTGTGTGTCGTGTGCTAATTATGATATATGAATATATACTGACATATATATTCAATTGTGATAAATCTGTATAGTCTTACTTCCATTATTATACAAGGATATGCACATATGAATATGTCGTCAGTCACACTGTACAAAACACCAACGCAAACAGCAAGTGTGACATTTCAAATGTGCACTGTCAACTGAATCTAGATGTTAAAGAAGACATATTGTGCTGAATCCTACACATATCAGTGTTAAGAAAATAAAACAACTGGAGAACGAAGAGCAGTGAGTGTACCCGTGGAGGTGAAAACAGGGCAGATCGGAGCAATGACGTCTTGAATACAGGAGAATAAATATTATTCAAACATGCACAAATCACTCTAAATACAATAGGCTCTGTGCCCAACAACACGCAAGCTAACTCACAGTGTCTCAAAGCTAACAGCCACTTTTATTAAAATCATAAAACATTAAATAAATAACTCATTAAAATTCTAATGAAATAAAATAAATACTACCTAATTATTTCTATATATAGAATACAGTTTGTGGCATTGTTTTAATATTTATAATCACTGTCTACACTAGCATTTCATAGAAGCGTTATTGGCTTAAAGGCGCACTGTGTAACTTTTCTGCTGGAAGGTCTACCTCCTGCTTGTCTCCATGGAGATGTTATTGTTTTATGTTAAATTCCCGGTATGGCATTAAACGTATCCATCTTGCATTTACTTAAATAACATGGGTTTTTATTGACCTAAAAAGTTGCATTCTTGCTATGAGTGGTCTCGCCTCTCCACTGATCTGACATGTAACTTGGTCCTGTGGTGTCCCTGTGTAACTTTTTGGTAGGGGGTCCGTCGCCTTCTTGTTTCTATGGATATGTCATTGCTCTCCTTGAATGTTCCACAGTATGACATTAAACAGCTCTACTTTACATTTATTCAATTACAGGTGGTTTTATAGCTCAAAAATACCTAGAAAAACATGGTATTCTGACTGTGAGCGGGGTTGCCTCTCCACAGATCTGACCTGTAACTTGGTCTGGTTTGGTCTCCATGAAGATAGAAAGGTTTAATGCCATACTGTGAAACATTTCAGAAAAGTTCCACAGCGCATCTTTAAATTCTAACAGATTAACGCAATGTAGTATTTTGTATTTTGAAAGAGAAAGAATTTCCAAAATAAACCTCGACTAGTTCTCTTTTCAGAGCTGAAGCTACTGTTAGATTTGATTAAATTCTCAGCAGCGTTTTGGGAGATTGCTTCATGTGAAAAGCAGCATTTTGTCGATGAGGTTGTACCGACCTTGACTCTGCCTCGGTCTGATCTATGTAAAAGTTCCTCAATCAATTTCTGCTCAAAAGACGGAAATACATGGAATAAAACGTCTTTAAAGCAGGAATATGGCACAAAATCGACTTTTGGAGCTTTCTACAAAGTTATAACGTTTTTAGATGTCATCCATGCATGTTTGAGTAATTTAGCGACCTTTCCCAGGCCGTATTCAAACCCTCCTTAAGGTCAGCTGTACGATCCTATTCAAAGCTTCACCAACAAGTCTACATAACAGATGGTCCAAAACAACAATTTTTCATACAAATACAAAAGCATGGTACAAAACAATACACTACAACTTCACAAACCTGATGCGATGTGCAGTAGTTTTATCAGAATCAGCAATCGAAGCACCAAACTCATATTTATCTGAGGTGAAAGAAATTTAGCGACTGTGGTTGGACTGTCCCAAGTTTGGATGGAGGTTTGACACATTCTTTGGTCTGATTCTGGATTTTTCTGGAGCATACAGCATTTTCAAAACAATTAAAGGTAACATGGTGATCTAAATATGTTATATGTTGGCTGTAAATACCCCACAGAAATACAATAGCACCTCTTTGAGATTTCATATTTGCCTCTTTGACAAAGGCAGACGCAATATTGAAATTGCTGTGCGTATGGCTCTGAATGTGGTTTCCTGGTGTGTTATGAGCGAGGTGTACAGTTGCTTTATTTTGCAGATGTAATTTTCGTCTTTCCAATTCAACATTCAAAAGAACCCTTCACTGTTTAGCTTCTTATTCTTCTTCTAATGAGTCCTGGTCCTTGACATTTCCAGTTTAATTTCCCAGAGGAAGCATTAGTACAAAATGGACTTTCAAAAGAACTTAACTAACCAAGAAAGTAGTTACCAACATCATAATGATTCAAACATGAGCTCATAACATGGAAAATAGTGAATGAGTTTAGGTTTGTCATTAGCAAAGCGCCTGTATTGACTGTCCACTGGAAATTAATATCAATATTTGGCTGTCGAATGTCTCTTTTCCATTGGAGCGGGTCTGTGGAGTGGCTCCCTCAGGCACAGTTGCCCAGTTTGTATGACTCCAGGGGCAGGGCTATGCTCCTTGAGACTAGGCCTGTCACAATAACAAATTTTGAGGTACAATAAATTGCTGAATAAAATACAGACGATAAACAAGAACTAATTCATGCCTCTGACACATTAACCATTAATAAGCAGGATTATCCCCAAAACAACTATTCTAAATCTAAAATATGGTTAAAAACACAAACTGCAATAAAGAATGGCATAGTGGCTGAATGTCCAGTTCTCACGCTTCACAGCAAGATAGTCCCAGGTTCGATTCCCAGGTCTTTCTATGTAGAGTTTGCATGTTCTCCCTGTGTCTGGGTGGGTTTCCTCTGGACACTCCGGTTTCCCCCATCCTTCAGCTAAGGTAGTCCTGACCAAGACTAGCAACAAGATCCCTCTGCTCCTGAAGAGATGCCCCAGCGGCATTTGAAGCATGGGTCAAATGCAGAGGACAATTTCCCTACAGGGACAATAAAGTACTTAAAAATCAATCAATAAATAGCATAAATAAACACTTTAGTAGTTAGTTTGTATCTATAATGAGTCATAGAAGTTATTTATTCAACCCATCCATCCATCCATCCATTTTCTCCCGCTTAATCCGGCTGGGTCGCGGGGGCAGCACGCTGCCCATTACTCTGTGCACCAGACCCAGACCCCTATGAACCCCTCTGCAGGTGGTGAGCCCACAGGAGGGAGGAATTCCTTGATGGTCCTTGATCGTATACTGTTCATAGGGGGTGATGCATGTTTTTTGGTTGATGGGGGGAAACCGGAGTACCCGGAGGAAACCCATCCAGACACGGGGAGGAAACATGCAAACTCCACACAGAAAGGCCCGGGTGACCCGGGGATCGAACCCGTAACCTTCTTGCTGTGAGGCATGAGTGTTGCCACTCAGCCACCGTGCCGCCTTATTCAACCCAGTGCAGCTCAAATCTGATACTGTGATAAATACTGACCCCCAAAAATGATTGTTCTGGCTTTCAAATGGTGAACGATGAGTTGATAAAGTAATTATCAGGACAGGCCTACTTGAGACACTGACATCACCCAAACATTACCAATGTTTTCTTAAAGGTGCACTATGTCACTTTTTGGTTACATTGGTTTGTGGTACTGTGAGAAGAGGCTAAAGCTAAAGCTAGCGTAAACACAAAACTACTTCCTGTTTATCATCAGTTTTCTCTGCATTTGTTTCACGTCTTTGAGCTTCTACGCCGTGTTTTAAGCTCTCTTTATAATGCAGTGTGTAACGCAGTGGGTTTGGCTCAGTTAGATGGATTAGCACTGGAAATATATTTTCAATCGATCATTTGTGAGTGTCCTGCATCGATAAACAGGAAACAGCTATTGCATTTGTGCTTTGTTTTGCGACGCATTCCAACTCATACACAACCAGTCAAAAGTTTGGACTCACTCTCATTTAATGTTTTGTATATGTTTATTACTTTCTACATTTTATTACATAGAGAAGACATCTAATATATGAAGTAAGAAGGGAAACAAAAGTTAAATGAAAAAAAAAGTATAACCAAATCCTTAAATTATCCATCTTCTGCTTTGTCAAAAAATATTTAGTAGGGTTATTTGTTTTTATTTGATGTAATGTATATATTTGTTATTCGTGTTATGTTAATTATATAACAATCAAAATACCTGTACTTGATTAAATGCAAGATAAATGCATTCAATGCTATACTGTGGAACATTCCAGACAAATTAATAGCATCACCATGGAAACAAGCAGATGGTTACTTCTTTAAAGGTCCTATATTACGCAAAATTGACTCTTGTGAGCTTTAAACCATGTTAGAATGCTGTTACCTCCTCAAAAACACACCTGGAGTTGGGTTTTGTTTCATTCACACATTTGAATAATCCTTTATTAATAGTCTATCTACATCTTCCACCTTGTGATGTCATGTAGTGGTAGTTTTCAAGTTAACAGCTCCATTTTAACGTTAGTTTAGTAGGGATTGGCGATTCCAGGGCTGAAATGATCGAAATAATTCTAGTGAACAGCGGAGCACTTCTGTTTTCTTCTTTGTTTTCTGTTTGAGAGAAGAACTCGGCCTAAATCTGCAGGGTTTGTGCGTTAAACATGTGTGAATGAAACAAAACACAACTCCAGGTATGTTTGATGAGGAAACATTATAACATAGGTCAGAAAATGGCGTAATATGAGCCCTTTAAGATATACCGTTTTCCGTTCCCAGTCCTCCTCTTTAACTTCACTTTAAGAAGCTGTTCTTTTTAAATAAATGAACAGGAAATCTCACAGTGCGTATATATTTTACAGACGGGAAGGGTCCATATAATAGCACTAAAGTGATCTTCTGGCAGCAGCGCGTATGAAGCAAAGATAATTAAAATGTGTTTGATAATGATTTAAAAAAGCAGTGCGTCTGGTGTATAGGCTTGTCTATACTCAGATGTCAGATGAATACGCGCTAGCTAGCATAACCCTGATTACGTTAATTAAATGGGGAGCGAAGAGGTTACAGCTACCATTGAAAAACACTGCTTAGATAAGACCTATTCAACTTCTTATATTTTTACGATAATTTGAGTGCGGGGACGTGTTATGAATCCTCAGTAACGATTTATGTAAATGGCAGATTAAGCTAATTGAGGCTAATATACTTGATGGGATTGAAAGAAAAATGTCACGTTTTAGCTTGTTGATGATTCCAGTAGCGCGGAATATGGGTGGTTTGGATACAGGTTTTTTAGCGCGTTTTTGGTTCAATATTTATTCAAGGATCTATGCCGCATGGACTGCATATAATGAACAAACACTGGAGTTGTGCGCACGTCCAGTTCAACAAAGGAATATGGTAAACAGAGCTAGGAGTCGTGCACACATTAGGTTCAGAAAAAGCAGATGTTGAGAAAACTTTTGATTAGTTTTTCTTTCTTTCTTTTTTTTTTTTTTTTTAACAACAGGGATGACTCAGTATGCAAAAGAACATAATGAACGGGGGTCTGGAGGTCGTACCACAGGAAATTTTGTTGAAGAAGTAAGGAGAATCGGATGGAAATGATCTCTGAACGCAAAGACTCCAGAGAAGAGAATACACACTACAAGCTAAAAATAAGCTAGTACATCACTTCAGTTCAGATTTCTTTTTTTTCTATATATTTTTCGATAATTAAATTTACAGCATAAAAACACACTTTTTTAAGAACAAAAAGGAATAGGCTGAAGTGATGCTTATACTGTATATTGCCTATGATATTAAATCAAATCTTTACAGCAACACTCCAGCGCTCCACTGTGTTTTTAAATTCCATAGACCTTCACTAGTTCACTAGAATCATTTGGATCATTTCAGCCTTAGAATTGTCAAGCTCCACTGGACAAAACATAAAAGGTAGCTGTTCAACACTATTGTTTCACATAAAAAAAAATAATAAAAAAAAAAAAACTCACTCAGTTTTGTCTCTCATCTTTTCCCCATTACTTTCTTATTTTTCTTTTGTGTTTTTATACTTAATTACGTACCTACTCATACACACAAGCACTTACACTTCCATATAACGTCACCCCTTTCAAAACTTGATGTATGCATTCCCTATCCCGTCAAGAAATAACTATTTGTACTGTATTACTGTTTGTATTGTCACAAAAAAAAAGAAAGAAAACTATAGCTTCATGACATCACAAGGGGAACAGAGCATTTTGAGTTTTGGAGATGTAGACAAATTAACAATGCAGGGTTACTCAAACATGTGAATGAAACAAAACACAACTCCAGGTATGTTTTGGATGAGGTAACAACATTGTAACACGGCTTAAAGCTCACAAGAGTCAATTCTGCGTAATATAGGACCTTTAAAAATGCTTCAAACTGGATTTATAGCTCTGTTTTGTGGACTGGGTGTCATTATTTTTGAAGGGCAAATTTGAATGAATAATATGGATGAGAATGCTGCAGTCTGACTTTTTTAATAAAGTCTGTAGTCTGTATCTTGTGTCTCGGGGTGTCCATCACTCCTCTGCCCCTGATGCTTTTATTGGCAGGTGCAGTGTGGTGATGTTATAGGGTTATGATATGACAGAGCAGCTCAGAGTTTAAAGTTGTAACTTTTCTAGTGGAGGAATGCGTCACCTGCTTTTCTCCATCACAGTGATTTACCTGAAATGTTCCACAGTATGGCACTGAAGGCATGGAGACAAGAAGGTCTGACCTGTGATTTCCAGATTTGTGGAGAAGTAATACTGCTAAAATCTGCTCTGACAGCCTGGAGTCTCTCTCTGACAGAGAGAGACTCCAGGTCAAAGTGTCTTGCCCAAGGACAGCACGTCAATATGCAGGGCCCGTAGTGTTGTCACGATATTATAATTTCAATTAAAACTCGATTTTGACATTTTCAGAATAGACCAAACTGATTCTGCAGTTAAAATCTTTATTTGGACAGTAGAATATCATTTTCAGCATTAAATAACAGTACTTTTTTCATCCATATTGGTCCATGGGCGCATACTAGTCTATGTACTCTTATACTTGTTGTGATTCAGCTCAAGATCATTCTAAAACTATCCAGGAAAGGTTCATTTCTGTCCTGCGAATGTGACTTTTTTAGTACCAATATATGCTCATATGAGTAGATCCGTTTTTGTGTTGTTTAATATCTGATTTTCGATACTTTTGACCCTAGTAAAAGGCCACTCATAAGTGACAGTGACACAACGCTGTGGAAAATGTACTCAATTTATGCTACCGAAAAAAATCTGTAAAGGCTGAATAAAATAGGATGAGAGCAAATATTGAACAAAATAAAGGACAAAATGCTAAATAAACCCACAAATCCACTCTTGTGTGCAGACTTCAAATGCGTCTCTGCAGTGGGTCCATTCTCTGTATCTGACACACATCACTGTAGCCTTGAGCCGTCAGCTGATCATCCATCACAAAGACCCCTCTGACCCCGTTGCCCCATCACCCCTCCATCACCCTCTCCACCCCCCTACTCCCCTCCGCCCAGAACTCCTTCAGACCTGAGTCCACTCAAATCTACTGGAATAAGTCCCATTTTTTCAAATAAGGTTGGCAAAAGTGTTGAAACTAGATACTCATTTGAGTAGGTATCGATACTAAAAAACCCACATTCACAGGACAGAAATGAGCCTTTCCTGAATAGTTTTAGAATCTTGAGCTGTATCAGAACAAGTATAAGACTAGACATAGACTAGTATATGCTCATGAAACCACTATGAAACCTACCTGGACGACTGAGGGATTACAAGATATAAAACAAAGTACTATAATTTAATGTGTGTAGAGTCCCTCAGTCGTCCAGGTAGAATCCATGGCAAAAGGAGAAATTCAATTTGTCAACTGGACAAAAGTTTATTTGACCTGAAGAAGCAGCTTGGATGAGCTGTGAAACGTATTCAACCAAATAAACTTTTGTCCACTTGACAAATTGAATTTCTCCTTTTGCCACTATAATTTAATGTTAAAAATAACATTCTATTGTCTAAATAAAATACAATACAACTATTTCCAAAATGTATTTCTATAGCTGCTGCTTCAGTTCTGGTCAGACGCTAGTGGACACTGCCTTATATCTGAAGCTAACTACACTGAAACTCCTCTTAAACTAACACACACTTGTTTACAGTTTCTGTTTGTCAGCTGGGTCTATAGAACTGCACTAAGTGTGAACTGTGCCTGAGTCATATTAATGTAATCATTCAGGTCCCTGATGGGTGATTTCACACCTCTGGGCATGAACAGGGTATTACTAATGTGTTCTTTGTTTTGATTTATGTCTGAGGATGGAGCTGTAAATACGAGAGAGATGATGTCTGACCTCCATTTCTGTTCAAAGAAGTGGGTTTTGGGTAAAAGAGTGCGTTCTATTTTTGTTTTTGCAAAACAATATTTGAATCCACTCATAAATCCACTCAACTTGAATACAAATCATTCTTCACTTTAACTCAAAGTGTCAGTGTCCTCTGTTACTCTCTCAGGTTCCTGCATATCTAGATTCTCTCTGAATCTGGCCCATCTTCCCTTTCCTTTTGCTAGGCAGGGTAAAGGTACATTAATATTATAAAGCACCTTAAGTCCTACAAGTAGTCACAAAATTGAAATAAAATATCTGTTTCAATCTATTTCTATGGATTAAAATGAACTAATTCCCACCTCACTATACCTCCTGTAACTCAATATAACTCGTGTAGCTCAGTAGCTCTGGCGTTTTCATACATCATGCTGTAATCACTCTGCTCTTTTTATACCCCCATTATTTTGGCTCCAACACAAAAAGCCTTGGCAACGCTTCGCTGACTATTTTAAAACACAGCTAATTGTCTAGTGGGACCTGTCTATCTTCGAATGAGAGTGTGAACCTAACCTTGACGCTGATTTAAATGCACCAAAAGTGACTAATTAATAAGTAATGTTAATCATATAAATGAGCCGAGAAGCTGAGATCCTCTCCCGGACTTAAAGTGATTGGTTCAACGTCATTGATTTGTTGTGCCTGTCAGAGTTTGAGTTATTTTCTGTGGAGAAGTAGTTGAAGGGTGAACTTAAAATAAAGATACATAAATCCTACGTCATCAGAATGTTCTAAATACTGGGATGGAGCCATGATGAAGCAGATAAACCCCTACCAAAACTAGTGTTGAAACTAGGTACTCATTTGAGCTGGTATCAATTCTAAAAAAGTGACATTCACAGGACAGATCCAAATCCACTTTGTTTCTATAGCCCATTTTATAAACAATACAGTTTCCAAAGTGTTGCACAGATAAAAAGAACATTAAAAACAACAAAATGCATTAAAAATAACAGTATAAATGCTCAGTTTAATCTTGCCTGTCTTAAAACACTAAAACCAGTCAAGTCAAATAAAAGCAAACACATAAAATAGCAATAAATGCACAATAAAATATAAAAATACTTCAATGGAGGCAAAATGAAGCAGACGAATACATGTCCGTGATCAGCTGATTAACAGATCTAAATGCCAATGGTTTTAAGATTTTATAATTAAAAAAAAAATAAACAACAATTTTGAATTTCCAGAGTACAAAATAGTTTCTAAGTTTGCTTCACTGTTACAACGGGTGTCAACTGTGAGATTTTTGCCGTCTACGATGAAAGATTTCTGATCATGTGGAAACGAACTCACAAGTTCAATGGATGCAAGAATTGTGAAGCTCCTAATGTTCAAATGTAACTTGACCTGTAGCTTTTGATTTCAGTAATATGCTAATGCTTCTAATTGAAAAATAAACAAATGACCATTTTCAGCTCTTTTCAGCAATAACACGGTTTGAAACTCTGTTGTGCATAATAATTTGGAACAGTGCATTTTAAGTTTTTATTTTTGGGAGGTTTGTTCAATAACATTCGAATTGTTCTCTAAAGGTTAATGACTTGAAAATTATGATGAGTGTCATTTATATTGACATTTTGGCAAAAATATCATTTGCATAATAATTTGGAACGCAGTGTAAAGTTTGATTCTTTTCTCTGATGTCTGTCTCCTGAAGCCTCCCTCATGTTTACTCCTTCCTTCCGTGGTTTTCTTTGGGACACCACTTAATGACACTGCTGAAAAATTGAGAATCGAGGAGAGGAATCAAGGAGAAGGAAGTGAGGAAAGAGAAATGAGACACACCTCTTCATATTCTGTGAGATTCTGCGGTTGATTCTTGTTTCTCATTGAAATCACATAATGTTCCACTTCACTTTTGTTTTTGTTTACAATTCTTAAAGTGCCTATAACAGGTTGATAAATATATTGAAGATTTTTTAAACCTTTTTTCTTAATTTGGCCATTTTTTAGGTTGAAAATTTTACTTCCAGGTTGGAAAAAATGACATCTCGCAACTGTTATCTAGCAACCATGCAGTACAATAGACCAAAACTTCTCATATACATAATATACATATACATAAACATATACAGAGATTGTGACATGACAATTAAAAGTATAAAAAAGTACCTTTACCTTGTTGAAATCATGTTTAAAGTATAAAAAAAAAAAAATCTGTTTTGTAAGTATAAATTGTACAGAACTTTTGGTTAGAATTCTCCCTGGTGTGTTTCAGTGTGTTTAGAACTGTCTACTTCCTGTAATTTTCAATACCTTTTTCAACTTTTCTTCATAAATTGCTTCTTGGTTGGTGTAAAACTGTAATTTATATTTACAATAGGTATAATCCAATCAAATTAAGTCAAAATTAGAAAATTATCAAAACCTGACATACGTCTTTACGTGTCGGGACGGTGTTTTCACACTTGGTCCCTTTCAGCCATTTAAACGAACTCAGACTGATGACTAACCATTTTTTGCGCACATGTGAACGCTCCAACCGTACCCAGACCCTCTGAAACGAACCGTACTGAGACCTTTCTCAGGAAGGTCTCAGGAAGGTCTCAGTACGGTTTGCTAAAAAGTCAGCGGTACAGTTCGCCTAATCTGCGGATTGTGAACACGAAGCGCACTAGGTTCTCTTCGCCTTTTTCAATGTATTGTAACCTCCTTCGCTTGCTGTAGATATGTCACGTGACTGTAACCGGAACACTCGGCTGTAAACATGGCTGGACGTGGTCGTTGTCGTGGCTATGCCAATGCAAATACAAATATGTCATATGTAATGTGAATAGTTCTATTTTCCCGTGAATGCGAACAAATTTCATCTAAAAACACAGGAGGGCAAGCATTGCAGCAGACATTTTGTTTCAAGTGACAATTACCCAGAATTCCCAGTGAACCTGGTGTGAACAGAAGGGGGACTGGGGCCCCTTCAAAGCTCAAGTGGACCAGAAAGAGAATCCAGTCCTCTTTGTAATAAACTCACAATCTGAACACAAAACAAACTGAGTTCTTTTTCTGTTGGTTCACTTTTTGGTCCACTTACAGAGGCCTGAGTTCAGTTCACTTAAAGGGGACTAGATGTGAAAATGCATGTGTAAAATATCTGAATGTGTGACTTGTGTGTCCTTGTTGACGGCTCTGAGTTATAGCGAGGGGCCCTTGTGTTTACGAGCTGTCAGAGCCTTCCTCACATCACAGGCAGGATTAGACAAGAGCAGGGGCCAAGGGCAGGGGCCATGGGCAGGGGCCAAGGGTGTTCAATCTGTGGACAGCCAACGCTTTTCATTAGTTTGAGCGGAGGAAGAGTTTGGTGCAGAATGGTGTTTTTCTACACTATAGACCCTTTGAACATGTGTAAATAAAAACATTCTACATTCTGGATTCGAGGCAACTGGAGGAAAAAGTGAAGTGGAAGTGATGTGATTTCAATGGGAAAACTGGGATTAACTTCAGAATATCACAAAATTTGAAAAATCAAGGGAAATTTGGCAAAAGAAAACCACTCGGATACATGTGAGTGATATCAGAGTCTGGTTTAAAAACATTTACAGTTGAGGAAGTGAGAGGTTCAGGGTACCTTAGTTAAAACTCCACAACAGGTGCTCCTCAATGACAAGGCTTAAAAGATAAAGACAGTGAAGATGACAAAGCGTGTAATGTAAAACACTTACTGCGATTAAGTAAAAAGCAGTCCAAAAGTCTGACACTTGCCCCATATAACCATTAAAGGACTTTTATTCTAATTCCAACAGAGTGCCTCGGTTTTTTTGACCGCTTTTTACTTAATCACAGCTTTTACAATACAAGCCTGGTCATCTTCACTATCTGATACATTTACAATTGTGTTTTATGTTATTTGTTAATTTAAGAAGAGATTAGACACTAAGCATTTTTGACAAAGTCCAGATTTTGAGGATTTACTGGACAAATCCTTACAGAAAAGTTGACTTCACTACAGTTTGTTACTTCATCTGCATATGTTACACATTTCATCATAAATTATACTTTTTGTGAACCTCAAATACAATTTTGAGGTTAGAAATTTGTATTTTTCCATCCTTCTTAACCGAGAAGCAACTTAACAGAAATGTGTACCTTGGAAATTCAAAATAGTTGTTTATTTTTTGTTAAAATGAACCATAAATAACCATACCATTAGTATTTAGATCTGCTCATCAGTTAATCACTGAAAATATATTATGCCTGCTTCACTGTGCCTTCAGTTTCCATTCCAGAATTTTGGACATTCTGAAATCGGATTTTAAATGGTCTGTTGATACTGTGCTGCCGATGTCATCAACATTCCCTGGTGCAATGTAAAATCTAATAAGTAGACGTTACTTGAAATAAATCTAGGAAACCGATTGCCTTGAAAAGTCTAACTAAAGTGGGCTGTGAATCTAAAGCAGAGTTTACAAGTAATTCCTCAGTGTCGTGTACAATAAATTCCTCTTTCATCTGACTAGGCAAAGCAAGTTAAGTGTACTTTAGTTTTCATTCATAGAACTATGTGTGTGCCAAATGATCAGTCAGGTCCTCAAATCTGAAATATGTAGGAACCTTTACTTTAAGAGTAAGTTAATCTTACTTGGTAAAATCAGAAAAACAATTGCCTTGAATTGAGCAAGTAAATGTTACTTATATACACAAGTTAGAGTAAAAACATTATACATATTTATTAGTTTTTGAAAAAAACATAGGAAAACGTTTGTTCAGCTTAAGTTCAAAACACATCGTAACATGTGTAACAATAAAACAAGACTAACTGAACAGAGGGAGTGCATCATAGAACTATAATCCGTGGAGTACATAGAGACCGCCCTGGGATGAATAGGGAATAGTGGCGGCTGTAGGAAAAACAGGGAGGGAGCAAAAGGAGGACCGGGACAGACTGGGAAATGGAGCTGGACTGGGGGAAAACATGTAAACAAAATGCAGAACTGTGACAAACATGATAACCTGGATTCTGAAATCATTTCCACATACTTCAAATTCAGTTTATTCTGAATTGAACAGTAATTTCAAGCTACATAAAGTAACTGTTCATGTTCGCTATGTCGGCAACACGTGTCTGGTGTGGAGGTGGAAGGAAGCAGTCCAGCATTAGCTATTGTTAAAACATGTCCGGGAAAGTGCTAACACTATCTATCTGACTATCTGCAGAGACTTGGGTATTTTGCTGGGGTATTAAATGCACTTGAAGGCGCCCCCTCTTGGCAATAATACGCCACTGTTGAAGTTACTTGTCTCATTCCAGTTGACCTTAGTCTAATTGACAAGTAATGTGCTTTTTTCGCCCTGAAAGTATCTGTTACTCTAGCACAAACATTAAGATCCACAAATCCATAGTTGTGACTTAGGTTTTACAGTGTGGGTCAAGCTAACTAGAAGCACTGCTCTGTTTGAAGCTCTGTTACTCAAGTTAGACTTTGATCTGAGCTTTGTTTGAACACAATCTGACCAAAAACAATGGATTTTATTGATACAACAGGCGAGTTAATTTGCGCTGTTGAATAAGCTCCTCTCAAATAGCATTAAACAGTTTTTCAGACAGTCACTCTCATGTTTTTGTTGAATATCAAACACAGGGCCATGCGTCCACAGGACAGCTGCGTCCTGCAGAAGTTCTCCGATGACTCCGCCATCATCGGTCTCATCACGGATGATGACGACGCGGAGTACAGAGGACTAACACAGGACTTTGTGGACTGGTGTCACCGGAACCATCTTCTCATCAACGCGGGGAAGACCAAGGAGATGGTGGTGGACTTCCGCAGACGCCACTCTACTGCCCCCTCACCAGTGAACATCCAGGGAAGAGACATTGAGAGAGTGGACTCTTACAAGTACCTGGGTGTGCATCTGAACAATAAACTGGACTGGACTCATAACACAGATGCACTGTACAGGAAGGGCCAGAGTCGGCTCTATCTCCTGAGGAGACTGCGGTCCTTTGGAGTGAGAGGGCCACTCCTGAGGACCTTCTATGACTCTGTGGTGGCATCAGCCATCCTGTACGGTGTGGTCTGCTGGAGCAGCAGCGTCACAGAGAGGGAGAAGAAGAAACTGGACAAGATCATCAAGAAGTCCAGCTCAGTCCTGGGCTGTCCTCTGGACTCGGTGCAGCAGGTGGGGGACAAGAGGGTCCTGGCTAAACTCATGTCTATGCTGGACCATGAATGTCACCCCCTGCAGGACGCCCTGTCTGCTCTGGAGAGCAGCATCAGTGACAGACTGATTCACCCTCGCTGTGTAAAGGAGAGATTTCGCAGGTCTTTCCTTCCTGCTGCTGTCAGACTGTACAATGATCAATGCTAGTCATGTGTCATCTCCATAGCAACCATGTGTAATCTCCATAGTAATAATAACAATGTGCAATATTATTTAAAGTCACTTTACCTGCTATTATTTATTTACCCACCACTGTCCATCACTGCACTGTACACAATCATCTCAGAATCAAAAACACTTATTGTGCAATGTTCCTGTGCCTTTTAGCTTAGCTTACAGTGTTGTGTTTTTTAGTTGATTGTAAATACTTATTATTATTATTTATCTTGATTTTGATGCATGCTCTTATTTTCCTACTGTTTCTGTAACTTGCGTTGTGACACTGCAATTTCCCCATTGTGGGACAAATAAAGGATTATCTTATCTTATCTTATCTTATCTTAACAATCACAGGCTAATGAAAATGTGTTGTTTAAATCCTTTTTTTTCCAGACCATGGCTGTACCGAATGTCCACATTATTCCCTACTGAAAGCACTATTTAGGGCTCACGCCATTTTTAGTGGTGTCCAAATGTTCAGGGAGTGAAAAAGTCGTGCATTCAAAATTTCCAACAATGCACCTTCAAAAGCAGTGTCCAGCGCTGGTCACATGATGGACAATATAGACCACAATGCATTGCCAGAGACAGGTGGACACAACAAGACTAAATGAGAAAGAAGCTCTAGTTTATCTGGCTGATTCTGAATAAAACTCTCAAATAAAGCATTAATTTCAGACTGTTTACATGAGATCCATCTTGATAAAACTTGTATCATTATTATTAGTCCATAAATACTAGTGTGCCAGTCACATTTGATCATTATTTTTACAGAAATCCACTTTGTCGGACTTTAGCTGACTTTTTTCACCTGTAACGTTGGTCAAATGCAAAAAACGCATTTCACTACAGTGAGGTCAACTTTACTATGTCACTTTTGTGGTGGAGGGTTCGCCACCAGCTTGTCTCTATGGTGTTTTGTTATTGCTTTGCTTGTGATGTCCACTAGGAAAGAAATTCCTAGAAATTACAAAACTGGAAGAAGAGATAGAAATATTAAGAGGCCAGAATGGTATTTCAAAAGACAAATTGAAACTGTTCAAATCAAAACTGCCCAAACTAGACTTGGAAAAAACGCAGGGTTCTGTTAAACGTCTGCACACAAAATGAGGAATTTTGAAAGAAATGATTCAACCTAGATATCGCTCAAGAAGTAATTAGAAAATTGGAAGACCAGCTGGAAACATTGACAAGCAGAACGGTATTTTGAAAGATGAGTTGAAACTGTTCAAATCAAAATTGCCTGAACAAAACTTAGAAGAATGCAGGATTCGGTTAAACGCTGAAAATGATCAGTGCACAAACTCTCTGAAACAAACTGTTTCACCTTGAGACAGTTCAAGAAGAAAACAGAAACCTGGAAGATGAGCTGAAAACATTGACAGACCAGAATTTTTTGAAAGATTTGAAAGAGAAATTTGATCAGTTAACCTCAAAACTACCTTGAGAAGACCAAGAAGCGCCTACGTTCAATTGAAATCAGAGAAGGACAGTAGCTTGAAGAAAATAAATGTTTACAGGACAAAATCTCTAAGATGGCACAGAAAGTTGTGCAAGAGATGTGTTGGCAGAAGAAAGATCCAGTATTACGTAAAATTCAAATTAAAAAATTCAAAAATCCAGGATAATAAAGTATGATCGATCTATCTATCTATCTATCTCATGTGAGCTTTTAGCTGTTATAATGTTATTACCTCATCATAAACAGACCTGAAGTTGTGTTTTGTTTCATTCACACATGTTTGAGAAACCCTTTATTATTAGTCTGTCTACATCTCCAAAGCTCAAAATGCTCCGTTCTACCTTGTGATGTCATGAAGACGTCAGGAACTAAACATTTCAGCACTTATATATTACATTTAATATTATAGATATTATTAAATTGTCATATTTTTAAGGCTATATAAATATATATTTCTATTACGCATTTTAAATATAAGACAAAGTAATGTCCTGAGTACAGAAAATTACAGTGTCCAATCAGATTCAGTGTTGTTTTGTTGTACTTCAAGGAAATTGTTGTGTCCAGAAAAAGTTTGGACACAAAATAGAAAAAGTTTGTTCTATTTTGATGGATATACAACACGCAAATGTTATGAATAAAAGAAATAATTGACATTCACCACTGATCAGTTTGGCTGTTTTGTTTCACTGGTAATTATTATTATTATTTAAAGGTGCATTGTGTAAATTTTCCATCAAATGCTTTTCTCCATATGTTTATGCTTTGTCTGGAATGTTTCACAGTATGGCATTAAACCTTTCTATCTTCATGGAGACTAACCCAGACCAAGTTATAGGTCAGATCTGTGGAGAGGCGACCCCGCTCACAGTCAGAATGCCTGTTTTTCTAGGTATTTCTGAGCTATAAAACCACCTGTAACTGAACAAATGTAAAGTAGAGCTGTTTAATGTCATATTGTGGAATATTCCAGGCTGAGCAAAGACAAATCCATAGAAACAAGCAGGTGACGGCCCCCCAACAAAAAAGTTACGTAATGCACCTTTAAATAATCAACAATTTAGTAATTCTGTGTATTCCATTTTGTTGCGGGACATTCATTTGTGTTTTCTGTTAATTATATTTTGTTGTGTTTTGTCGGTAATTGACTTATTTTTTTGGTTTTGTTTTGTTGCAGTTCATTTATTTTGCTTTTAATTTCCTTGTTAACATTTGTATTAAACCTTGACATCCACCACTATGATGTAAAATATAAAACAAAGTGAATCAACGAGCAGTGAATCAAAGCTGCTTCTCTTCTTCACAACTTAAGGGCTCTATTACGCACGTTTGATCCATGTTGTGTTTCACCATCATCACAAACGTACCTGAAGCTGCGTTTTGTTTCATTCACACATATTTAAAGCTGCATTGTGTAACTTTAGAGGGCCATTACCTGCTTGTGTCCATGAAGAACGTATGGCATTAAGCTTATCAATCTGCCGCTAAGCCATATTTACACGCGAGCTCTTACTCTTACAGTAAGGTTGCATATTTATAAAGACATTTTTGAGCCATAAAAACACTCATAATTGAAGTGATTATAATGTATATGTATAAATTTAATGTCATAGTATGGAACATTACAGCGAAAGCAATAGCATCTCCGTGGTGACAGACCCCAACCTGAAAAATTACACAGATAACACACAAATCCTGAATATTTAGCCTGTGTTCTTCTCTCAGATTGAAAACACTCGGTTCCAGCTTGTGATGTCATTGAGAGGTGATACAGGAAGAGCTCCACTATGTTTTTAAACTCCATACACCTTCACTGGAATCATCTGGATGGTTTTCAGCGCTGGATATGCCAAACTTTGAAGCTACAGCTATTTTTACTTTGTTGAAACTTCTACACTCATCTGTGCACCAGAAGATATTGTGGACTTTCTGAGGCAATTTCAGATGAATAAAAGGTAAAACGAAAACGCCAACAACAACGGTTATTCTTGTGTATTGTACAGCAAATAAGTTAAAGGTGCACTGCGTAATATTTCTAGTGGAGGGTCCGCCACTTGTCTCCTGCTTTATCCAGAATGTTCCACAGTAAAGCTTAAACCTACTTATCTATCACAAGCGAGAGAAGCGGGTTACAGCACTGCGCTACATTACAGTTCAGATCTGTGTAGAGTCGCTCCTATTCACAGAAGAAATTATTGTATTTTTGAGCAATAGAAACACCACTATGTCATACTATGGAACATTTCAGGAAAAATGCAGTGCACCTTTCAACTGAAGCTAAAAATAGCGGTTAACTTGAAAACTACCACTTGACTTCAAAACTATCACAAGATGGAACAGAGCATTTTGAGATTTGGAGGTGTAGACAGACTAATAATCGATTAAGGATTACGCAAACATGTGTGAATGAAACAAAAGAGAACTCCAGGTATGTTTTTGAGGAGGTAGCAGCACTCTAATATGACTAAAAGCTCACAGGAAAAAATTTAGCGTAATATAGGACCTTTAAATTATTGCTCTGTCCCTTCTTCCACGCGATCTCATTCTCCTCTGCTGGTTGGCGTTAGTTACATTTATAAACCCTTGAACTGAACGTCAAATCTCCACGAAGACATTGCACTCCTGCCTGCCTGCCTGCTCCTGCCTGCGCCTGTATCCGAGCGGGAGACAAATGTTTCTCGTTCTCATAGAGCATTCATCAGAGCTGGAGACAGACTCAATGGCATCAGCAGAATGAGATCCATGTAGGCCCCAGGGTTATGGATTTTACATGTGAGAGGACCAGGCTGTGGGGCCAGGGAGGAGGGCCGCTGTGGTAGTTTGAAGGGACATTCATTTTTATTTTAAGGGCCCATGTTACACTATTTTGTGATCTGTGTTATAATTTACTTTCCTCATCCCAAACATTCCTGAAGTTGTGTTTTGTTTCATTCACTCACTACTATGGCTTTAAATGTCCTATATTACACAAAATTGACATGTTGTAATGTTGTTACTTCATCAAAAACATACCTGGAGTTTTGTTTCATTCAGACATTTTTGAAAAAAACTAAAAATCTCCAGATCTTATCTCCAAAGCTCAAAATGTTCTGTTCCACCTTGTGATGTCATGTGGTAATACAGGAAATGCTCCATTGTGTTTTTGAACTCCATACACTTTCATTAGAATCGTCTGGATATTTTCAGTCCTGAACCTGCCAATCTCTACTGAACTAAAGGTAAAAGGTAGCTGATAACTAAAACTATACAGCTTCATGACATCACATCACATTGATATGTGATTATGAAAGGTGCATTGTGTAACTTTTCTGGTGGAGGGTCCGTCAAATGCTTTTCTCCATGGAGATGTTATTCCTTGTCTGGAATGTGTCACAGTATGGCATTAAATCTTTCTATCTTCATGGAGACTAAACCAGACCAAGTTACAGGTCAGAATGTCTGTTTTTCTAGGTATTTTTGAGCTATAAAATCACCTGTAATTGAATAAATGTAAGGTAGAGCTGTTTAATGTCATATTGTGGAACATTCCAGGTGGAGCAGTGACGTATCCATAGAAACAAGCAGGTGACGGACCCCCAACCAAAAAGTTACACAAAAGGCAAAATTGGAAAGTTTAGACAAATTTTCAGTTAGATTCCCAAATCCCCTCTCCACAGCAAAACGAAGCAAGAATTTATAAGCCGGCTCTTTTTATGTTTCTGTTTTGACTGTCCCAAAAAACAGTTTTTGATCTGAGAACATTACATGATGAAAAACTTTTCTGTGCCTAACTACAGCAGAAGTTTCAAATTGATATCTCTAAATTTTCTCTATTTTTTCCTATTCACCTGCAGTGTCTTTTAAATTATTCTGTTTTTACCAACAAGCAATTTATATCTGCAACAAAATATAAACAACCGAAAACACAAATGATTGTTCACAACAAAATGAAATACGCAGAATTATTAAATTGCTGATTATTTAAAGATATACTGTGTTACTTTTTGGCTGGGGGTCTATCACCTGCTTGTTTCTATAGATATGACATTGCTCTGCCTGAAATGTTCCACAGTATGACATTAAACAGCTCTTTATAGGCGTAAACTACAGCAGAAGTCAATTTTTTCTCTATTTTTTTCCTATTTGCCTGCAGTGTCTTTTAAGTTATCCTGTTTTTCCCAACCAGCCATTTGTAAGTGTATCATCTCCATTTCTGCAGGACCACACAGTCTGAGCCCCTCACTCTGCTGCCAATCTTCACTCTTTTCATTTGCTACAGATTTGGGACTGGGTAAACACTTAAACAGGCTTAATTTCAGTCCTGGGTGAGAGGGGGAGGGTCTGGATAGGAGATGGAGGAGAGGGTGATTGCTTTGGGGCTTGGTGGGTCTGACGCCTCCCTCAGAGGAGCCGGAGGATGGCTGATCAGGCTGAACCGAGTGGCAGAGCAGGGGCCAATCTCCAC
The DNA here is from genome assembly GCA_029959045.1 of Taenioides sp. WSHXM2023. Lineage (NCBI taxonomy): Eukaryota > Metazoa > Chordata > Actinopteri > Gobiiformes > Gobiidae > Taenioides > Taenioides sp. WSHXM2023. The sequence goes on along the minus strand of CM057096.1, from coordinate 5,677,964 downwards.
ACTCCAGCACACTGGTTATGACTCTATTAGGGCAGCACAACTTTGGGGGAAAAGTCCAATTGTGATTTCACGAACTTAAAGAGCTATTTCATTTTGATTGCTATAAACTGTCCAGACTCGATTAGATTCTCGAGGATAATAACAACATTTTTGCTCCTTGTGTAACAGCTCTTGTAAGTACAGAGGCCACAACATCAAACTTCAGTTTAAAGGTCCTATATTACGCAAGATGGACTCTTGTGAGCTTTTAGTCATGTAATAATGCTGTTACCTCACCAAAAACATTCCTGGAGGTGTTCTGTTTCATTAAAATTTTTGAGCAATCCTTTTATAATTAGTCTGTCTACATCTCCAAATCTCAAAATGCTCTGTTGCACCTTGTGATGTCATGAAGCGGCTGTTTTCACATTAACAGCTCATTTTACCTTTTGTTCAGTAGAGATTGGCAATTCCAGGACTGAAATTATCCGAATGATTCTAGTGAAGATGTGTGGAGTTTAAAAACACATCGCATCAGGTTTGTGAAGTCGTAGTGTACAGTTTTGTATAGGGCTGAACGATCTATCGTTTTAGACCGAAAATCGCGATCTCAGACAACACGATTTTGGGATCGTTTAAAGCCACGGTTTTTTGCAGCGCTCCTAACTGACCCAGGTTTTGTTTCATCAACTATTTCACACATGTACGTCGCCTCCCTGCCGCGCTGCTGAGCTCACCAATCAGAAGCGGCAGCACAGGTCACGTGTGCAACTCCAGCTCACCAATCAGAAGCGGCAGCACAAATCACGTGTTCTCGATTCCAATCAGTGTAGCTGGTCATCAGTTTCAGAAATGGCTTTAGCGGGACCAGAATTGGAGTCTGGGGTTTTGAACCCAAAGAAAAACAGCACGTCGGTCATTTTTCTGTATTTCGGGTTTGAGGCTGCGGACGAACATCAGAAACAGGTGCTGTGCAAAACATGTCGTGCTAAAGTTGCCACATCCAGTGGAAACACGACCAATTTATACCGCCATACGCGCATTTGCATGACGAGTGCACGGCGAGAAAGTCCAGTGAAACGTCTAGTGCAGGGGTCGGCAACTCCACTACAGCTCTTAACACAAGTCTTAAGAGAATTATTTACACCTTTCAGTCTTTTCATCACAACAGTAGCAACATAAATAAAGTGCATGAGTGAAATAAAGAACTGCGCTGCACACGCACGACCTGCACACTATAATCTCTGAAAAGTTTAACATGAACATCTCCAACGCGATAGAAGCACAGAACAGACTCACCATAGGCAGAACATCCCTCAGTCACAGAAAGAACACGCATATTCCACTGAGTCCTGCCCTTTAGTCCGACAGAAGCTGACAGCGCTTCTAGTTTATGCAAATTAGCCATGTGGTTTTAAGTTTCACTTCTGTATAACGTAAACAAATGTGCGCAAAGCTGCATTAAACACATTATTATTTGAGTCCTCCTCGTAGGAAATAAAAAGCCAAACTTAAATTATCCACCCGCAGAACCAAAAATGCGTCTGCTTCTGTGTTCTGTCATCATTTTATCGCGTGTACCGCGTGTACCAGTCTCGGCTTTGACGCATGTTTTGAGCGACAAAAATATTAAAAACGTTTTATTTAAATGTTACAAGATTACCATTATCTACAATTTTAGATTTACATTTAAACACGAACAAACTAAAATAAAAATACAATGTAATTAAATACTCATTATTATTTTCCAAAGTCACAGGGAGCCACGACAGAACGATGAAAGAGCCACATGCGTTTTCATTCTTGCATTACAGTTATGGAATTTAGTGTTTGAATGGTATGATGTAAGTTTCTCTGATGCTTGCGAATGTTCATGTGCACTGAAAAAAATCATGGATAAAATCGAAATCGCAATTTTTGCCAGAAAAATCGCAATTCAATTTTTTCTTAAAATCGTTCAGCCCTAGTTTTGTATAATGTTTTTGTATATTTAAGTAGAATTGTCATGTGGGAGCGTGGGTGATGTAGGGTTTTGGGCGGAGCTTTGGACAGAATCACAGAGCTCACCATAAGGAGGGTTTGAATAGAGCCCAGGAGAGATCACTAGATTACTCAAACATGCATGGATGACATCTAAAACCTCTTTAGTCATGATGAAGGAACAATGTTATAACGTGGTAGAAAGCACCAAAAAGCCATTTTAGCTTAATACCCCCGCTGAAAGAAAGACACTGACCTCAATCAAAATTCAAAACAAATTCCTTTTCTCATGTAGTTTTATCTCAATACATAAATACATGGAGCATAAATACAATGTGATTTACTTCTCCACTCGCACATAGAGTACACACGCCCCCCTCTCACACAGGGATCATCAGCCTTTCATATTTCAATTACCATAAACTGTAATGGGAATACCACACACCAGGTCTGTTTTCAAAGCTGGAAAACAGGCTCGGATTACACAGAAATACAGTTCACATGAGACACACAGAAGGCGCTTTTAGATCAATGGCAATTCTAATGTAAGAAAAAAAGGACTGGAGATGTGAGTTTGAAGGTTTCAAGCTCCTATATTACGTGAAACTGACTGTTTTGAGCTTTAAGTCGTGTTATAATGTCGTTACCTCCTCAAAAACATACCTTAAGTTGCGTTTTGTTTCATTCACACGTTAATCTATCTACATCTCCAAAGCTCAAAACGCTCTCTTCCACCTTGTGATGTCATGAAGTGATAGTTTTCAAGTTAACAGCTATCTTTAAAGGTGCACTATGTAATTTTTCTAGTTTCCATGGAGATACTATTGCTTTGCTTGGATTGTTCCACAGTATGATGTTTAAATTGGCCATCTTCCACGTATTAGATTACTGGTGTTTTTATTGCTCAAAAAGTCTTGGAAAATCATGCATTATTATTGTGAGCGGGGTCAAACAAAGACAAAGAACAGAGAACAGACAAAGAAATAACATCTCCTGGAGAAAAGCATTTGACAGACCCTCCATCAGAAAGATTACACAGTGCACCTTTAGTTATTTTGATGGACAGCAATGAAAAATACAGGATTTGAAAAGAAAAAAGACAAATAATGGTGTGCTCTGTATGTATGTACAGTTTGTGTGGGAGTCAAATGGAAATATGTGGAATAAATAAGAATTTCAAATCTTGTCATGAAGTAGATGAGGCTGTAAACACACGCTGGAGTTCAAAAAGCAAGTTCAAAAATATATTTCTGAACAATGCGAGTTCATAAGAGAAACGTTGACATTCAAAACAAACTAAATTAAAAATGTTTGAATGTTCCTATAACGTCCTATATTGATTTTTATATTATATTTTGACAAATTACATTAACTGGAATGTTTTTTTCTATACAACGTGAAATCAAGCTCTGTATTCTCGGCGTTCAGCTTTCTTTAAAGACTCCAAAGATGTATGTTTTAAATTGTTAATCGCTATGGCAACAGTCCTACTTGAAACCCATGGAAAGACGTGACGTGTGTGGGGAAATTCTTGGTGGACGAAAGACGCTGCTGATTGGTTAGTCGACTAAAAAGGGGGCATGGCAAAAGCTCTCAAAACTATTATGTGTCTCTGTGTATCTGACCCAAACTCACAAGACGACACCTCCAGGGGGAGTTCATGCAAAAAAGTACTAGAAAACAGATGAAACGTGCGATTGGTGAGTGTGCGTTGTCCGTGTGGGTCTGACCTCTTGTTTGGGGATGCTGAGGTAGCCTTGGTGGGGCTTGTAGGCTCTGTACGGCTGTTTGAACATCCAGTGTGCCCCAAAACTCTGACCGAACACGGGCTGGAGCAGGAAGTACGGCTTCTCCGACAGATTCACCACCACCACGAAGAGGGACACCACCACGATCAGGCTGGTGGCGATCAGGGATTTCCTCTGAGGACACAACACAACAGCAGAGTCAGGGTTTAGCTTTAAGAACTGCAGTTACACAAGTGAAACATTACAGTGAAACACAACAGTAGGGTTGTGGCAATAACCGAAGTATCGTGATATTGTATCGTCAAAAGTCTCTCAGCAATATCGTGGGCCATTACAAATATCGAATCTAGTCCCTTTGTTTAAATACGTTATAGTGCAGCAACAGCTCAAAGAAACAGAGAGAACTACACAGACCATGATCCTTTGCTCTGTTTCAGTCCAATTTACATAATGAAATAACTTTTAAATCTTAACTCTTTGGTTTATGACAGAACCAAAGGCATGTCAAGGGATTTTTAAAGGAAAATGTAGTGTTTGGACTGGAAAAATGCAAAATAATGGACATTACATTTAAGTTACATAATGTTACATGGCGTTTATGATTTACTCTATTTATTGAGACAACATATCTCACGTTAAAAATGGATTGCAGCTGTTTAACCTAACAAGGAGCTAACAAGGAGCTAAAAGGCTGAGGTACGAAGCTACGCTAGACTCTGGATTCTGGATTCTTTCCATCGAGAGTTTATTTTACTTTAAAGGGCCTATATTATGCTATTTTCTGTTCTATGTTATAATGTACATACACCTTCACTAGAATCATCTGTTTAACCAGTTTGTGGTTAAACATACACTTTTGAAGGATAACTCTTTCTAGTTTGGTGAATAAGGAACAAAAACAAAGCTAGAACGAAACTAAGCAACAAACTCGAGACTATCAATTTGGATGCTACAATAAAAAGTGAGTAGTGTTCTGATCCCTGTGATGCTGTTGTCATATTGAGATTCAGTGTCAGGTCTGAGTGATGGATTCAGCCAATCACAGTGAAGTTAAGTGAAGGATGAGATCTCAGAAGGGGCTGCAACAATGACTCGTCTGAGATCCTCATTAGTTTGAATTATAAATGTTTTTCTCAGTAACAGAACTTGCTTTGTGCCGTTATAATCCACGAATCTCTGTGAATGAGCCCACCGTGAACATAAAGTGTGTAGAAGAATGTGTGTGTCAGAGCTGTGGAGGTGAAACATGAGCGTATAAACGGTCTGTATGCTGCTTTATAAACCTGATGGATCACAGGTCACAGCAGATGTTATGGACGGCTACACAGCTCCTATTCCTCACAAAGAGACAAAACACGTCAAGATAACTAAATGTGTAGCTCTAGATACATAAGCTGGAAAGACATGACAAAAAAAAAAATCGAATTTCTTTCTTTTGTGAAAGGTGCATTGTGCAACTTTTCTGGTGGAGGGTCTGTCTTTTCTCCATGGAGATGTTATTGCTTTGTTTGGAATGTTTCACAGTGTGGTATTAAACCTTTCTATCTCCGCAGAGACCAAACCAGACCGAGTTACAGGTCAACCCCGCTCACAGTCAGAACGCCTGTTTTTCTAGGTATTTTTGAGCTATAAAACCACCTGTAATTGAATAAATGTAAGGTAGAGCTGTTTAATGTCATACTGTGGAATATTGGAAGCAGAGTAATGAAATATCCATAGAAACAAGAGTTACACAGTTCACCTTTAATCAGTGACACAAAACACAAAAAGTCCTCTCTGATTCAATAACAATAAAGCAGGATAATCCCTCTGCACAGTTTTCACAATGTAAATAGTCTGTATTTTGTTTAAAAGGCTGAAGTATGTCCATCTGTGTTGCCATGTTTGTTTTGGTTCATTTGTCCATTTCACCTTTAGCTCCGCCCAAACCACAATGCTGCTCTGTGATTGGTCTGAACCACTGGTTAAAGTGAAACGAAACATTACATCCACTTTTTTCACTACTTAACTGTGTACAGTGTATGGTGTTTGAATAGAATTATCTAACCTCTGTCAAAACTTGAGACAATCGAACCACAACCACTAATTTGTATCTTGTGCCGAAACGTTGTATGTCCTAATATATCTCACATCTTGCAAGTAAGACGGTGTGCGGGATTTGCAATGTTCTTGGGCTGCTCCCTCTCCTCCAACGCACCCGTTTCAAGAAATTGATGTGAGAAGTTCTCATTCTTTTATATCATGTTTCTCTCAAATGCAGAAGACATCTCCTCTCAAAAATTCTCATAACATTCAGAACAAAATATATAACTTCTTTTGCCTGAAATAAGTAATAGTTTGGTGCTTCCATTGCTGACTGTTTCTCGGTCCTTTATATTGTTTTTTCTCCTTTTTTATGTGCAAACAGCCATGTTTGTTTTAGACACAAACAAAGCATCTCTCTCTCTGATTGATTAATCCGCCTGTCAATCACCCTCTCTGAAATCAGGGATACAGGATACGGCTCCACCTGTCTTTGTGAAGTTTTGTAAAACCACGTGGTTCTAGCTGGACAGGTACAAGTTTAGCAGCTCTATTTGAAACGTGGTTGTGGGCGGAGTTTAGGTGTTTAGTCCCAATTCAAACAGGCAATGACAACAGTGGGAGCCGGGCCAGATGGAATCACAAATATCGCAATACTTGATCTTGCTGGTTGAGTTAAAGTATGAAGTTGAAGTAGTCAAAATTACTAGCTTCATATTGTGAGTTGGGATGATTTTAACCATGTTTTTCCATTACAGACGTGCTGGAGGTGTGGGCCTGATGGAGAAAGATGGTTTCATACGAGGCCGAACTGAGCAATGATCATTAAAGTAAGAGCCATTTGTGAACGTGGAGTGGATATGAATAATGCACAAGACAGGAAGACAGGAGAGAGGGAGGGAGAGAGGAGAGGGAGGAGAGAGAGAGAAAGAAGAGAGAGAGGGAGGAGAGAGGGTGGGATCAATTTAGAGAGAGAAAGGGAGGGGAGAAGGGAGGAAGGAAGAGAGAGGGAAGCGAGAGAGAGGAACTGATCTCAGAGAGGGGAGGGATACAGTGAGAGACTGACAGAAAGGGATCAATACAGAAAAAGAAAGAAGAAGAAAGAGAGTAAGGGAAGAAAAGGAGAGGACGTACAAAGAGAGGGAGAGGGTGCTGGGAAAGAGAAAGAGGGAACAATTCATGAGGGAGGAAGAAAGAGAGAAAGGATTGATTCAGAGAGAGAAAGAGAGAGGGGGAAATGAGGAAGGAGAGAAAGAGAGAGAGAAGACATGAGGACAGGAGAAAGGAGAGAGGGAGCGGGGAGGACAAGGGAGAAAAAGACAGGGTTAGAGAGGGAAGGAGGGAGAGAGGAGAGATAGTGGAGAGATAGTGGAAGAAAGAGTGAGGGATGTAAAGAGAGAAAGTGAGGGAGAGAAAGAAAGGGGGAAGAGGAGAACAAAACTGACGAGGAAGAGGGGGAAGCATCGATAAAAAGCAAAGTCTCGATCGATTTACAGAAAAAGTGATGTGTGAGAGAGAAAGGCAGAGAGAGGGACAGAGTGATGAAACAGACGAGTGTGGGGATGTGTGAACGATCTAACCTGTTCATTCACAAATCTACAGTTTGAAGCATTTCAGGAATCGTATCGTTTCTGCTGCATTGTAAAGTAATGTAAAATAATACTCTATAGTACAGGAAAATCATGCTGGAAAATAACTAATTATACTCATATCTAGGGGTGTCAAAAGTATCGGAAATCAGATATTAATCAATTATAGGGGTGGGACGAGACACAATTTTCACGAGACGAGACACACCATGAGATCAAGTCCATGAAAACGAGACAAGATGAGATTTTGACATCATTTGAAATAAATAAATGTACTGCAATCCATTTCACAATTCTGGCTTCACTATTTGTATTTATTTTATGTACTACTGCTTTTTGGAACTACAGCTTCTCAAATTGTATAACTCACCAGCTCTTAACTCTTTTTTTAGTCCAAATCAAAGCCAAAAACTCTCAGCTTTGTGTTCAAAAACAGTCAACAGAGTGTGTGCTGGCCTCTGCAATTTCAAGTGCTATGTGACATCAGGCATGACTGCCCTGATTACAGCCAGGTTTTTCTGATTATAAATACGTAGCTGCAGGGGCGGAGTTTGAAGTGTGGGTAACTGTTTGACCAATCACACAGTTTCTTATACTTTAGCCCTCCAGGTACTGCCCGGTTTTAGCAGGTCTGTTTGAAATGTGGTTATGGGCGGAGTTCAGGTGTTTAGTCCCACAAAAATAGTCAAAGTTTTTAATTAAGATTTTCTGTGAAACTTCACCACAAGATCACCAAGCCATGCAAAGAAAAAACTATTAGAGAAGAACTGGACCAAAACGAACCAAAGATTTATTTTGTTGAGATGCAAAATAGGGCTGCACCATTTGTGATTTTAGTGATTTTTTCAGACACGCACTGCGATTAGAATTGCAATTTGTGTTTTAATAATGGAATTCTGTTCAAAGTTCAAATTTTAATACATCCAGAAAAATTGACAAAAAGACTGAAATCTGAACTGACAAACTAATACAAGAATCACATTTCAAAACATGTTTGGACAGATCTGAACTATAGGGTTTGCAGTTTTTATGCAGAATAAGACCCTATGGAGACACAGGGAGGGCATCTGACACACAGGGACATTTCAGAACATGTTTGAAGAGATCTAAACTACAGGGCTAGCAGTTTTTATGTAGAATAAGACAGGATTTTTTGTTGTTTGTGGAGGAAATGATGGTACTAAAAGTTGCAGTCTTTGCGCTTTCCTAATTTTGATTTGATTCATCTTGCATAAAAAAAAAAATCTAAAACATTAATCAGAAATAACATTATCTAATAGCCCTAGCTTTTTCTAAACCACCACTGATCTCTCCGACCTCCCAACACCAGCGAGCCGTGCTATCTACAGACGCTTTGAACTTATCTGATGGGGAGTGGATTGAGCATTGCGCGGTGTAACGGTGAAAAAAGCCCCCTTAGCCAAAATGGTGCTCCCCCATCGCTCTGATCTCCCACATCAAACGTCCCGCAGAGGGCGCTGTGGGCTGCCGGGCTGCTCTAACATCAAGGACGAGGAGATGAAAAGTATACTGCGGTTTAGCAGTTACATTGGGATTACATCAGGCGTCATTTCGTAGCATTAGCAGCCATCTTTGATCACGCCAGAAAGGGACAAACTTTGATGTGCCCGGACAGGACACAAGAGGGTACTTAAGTGTCATACGCACCAGGAACATCAACCGAAGTAGACTCGAAAGTTTCTAGAGTGCCAAAAAAAAGTGAAAGGAAAGTGTAGGGAACTTGTAATGAAAGCCTGAAGGAAGAGGAAAGAGGTGAGATGCAGAGAGGGCAGGGAGAGGTCAGAGGGTCAGAGGAGCAGAGGAGAGGAGCAGATGGAGCAGAGGATCAAAAGGAGGGGAGCAGAGGAGCAGATGAGAGGGTCAGAGGAGCAGAGGAGAGGAGCAGAGGAGAGGGTCAGAGAAGCAGATGAGCAGAGGAGAGGAGCAGAGGAGAGGGTCAGAGGAGCAGAGGAGAGGAGCAGATGGAGCAGAGGATCAAGAGGAGAGGAGCAGAGGATGCAGAGGAGAGAGACAGGTGGAGGAGAGGAGATGGTTAGATGGAGGAGAGGATGCAGAGGAGAGAGTGAGATGGAGTAAAGGATGCAGAGGAGAGGGTCAGAGGAGCAGAGGAGATGGGTAGAGGAGAGGGTCAGAGGAGCAGAAGATGAAGAGGAGAGGGTCAGCTGGAGCAGAGAAGGTCAGATGGAGCAGAGGATGCAGAGGAGGATCTGTCTAGACACCCTCATATATCACTGAAAAAGATGCAAATCAGTACCTGACTGGTTCGATTTGTGGCAATTTTCGTTTATAATTTGGAAGAGGAGATTTTTATTTGTGTCATGTGTCCTCGATGACCCCAATCTCAAACTCCATTCATGTAGCAGCGCTGTGATAAACAACAGCAGCCTGCCTCTGGTGGATAACACAACAGAATAGAGGCAAAAGGGTCTGCACCTGTGTTCAGTGTAAACAACTCGATTCAATTAAATGCGCTTCAATATTTAAAGTAGAACTAAACATGAAATCAACCTTTTTTTCTGGTAAACTGTTTATATGGTTTTGAATAGCATCTACGAAACTTGAAATCTAGACAGAATGTTGCCCTTCCTGAAAAATGTAGAAGTCGGCAAGATAAAAACCAAAGGCACACCAGAAAGATGGTCTTCGTCAGGGCATCATCTACATGTTTCAGTAAGGGCAACATTCTGTCTAGATATCAAGAATGCTCTGTTCCACCTTGTGATGTCAGGAAGTGGTAATTTTCAAGTTAGCATCTACTTTTTAACTTTAGTTTAGCAGAGATTGGCAATTCTAGGTCTGAAAGTATCCAAATTATTCAAGTGAAGGAGTTCATGAACACAGTGGAGTACTTCCTGTATTACAGATGACATCACAAGGTGGAACAGTACAGGAGTGTTTTCAGTTTGACAGAAGAACGTAGCCTAAATATACAGGGTTTGTGTGTTAAACATGTGTGAATGAAACAAAACACAACTCCAGGTCTGTTTGTAATGAAGAAACAATATTATAACACAGCTCAAAAAATAGTGTAACATGTGCCCCTTAAAGTCCAACTCGAGCAACAGAGCTTTAGACAGAGCCGTGCCTCTAGCTAGCATGCCACCCCGGGTAATGTTGACGCCATCGCTCCGCTCTGTAACCAAGACTATATCTACATCCATCTCAGCCCATTGTCTGCTCGGCCGGACACAAACACGCTCATAAAGCCCTCATATCCCTGTCATCTCTCAAGTGGACCGTGTTAGCATTGACGGAGGGCTATAAAGCTAAAACTTTACGACCATTTTGTCCCTCGCTGCTCCCCGTCCGTTAACGCACTCGCTAACGGTGCGCAACCTCTCGTGCACCTCCGCGCCATCGCTCAGAACCGCTCCATTGAATCGCGTTGACGGATGGGTGCACGGGCGCAGAGATGTCCGCTACACAGGGGCACGCAATCACGTCGCGCCCCTGACAGATCGTTTCCACGGTGATTTGTTGCCATGACAAGGTGGGGAGACTCTCAGAGCTCGTAGGGAGAGATGGATGTGTGAACGTGGAGGGACTTTTTCAGGATTGAATGGTGACGTGGTTTGTAATGGGCAGCTATTAGAAAGTGAGAGTGAGAATTGGTATTTTAAAAGGGAGTACACAGTAGGGGTGGATGAAGTACTCAAGTTTGAACAGATACTGGAGCAAAAAAATACTAGTAAAAGTACTTGTTTAAAAATGTACTTAAAGGTGCACTGTGTAACTTTTCTCCATGGAGATATTGTATTGTCTGGAATGTTTCACAGTATGGCATTAAACTTTTCTATCTTCATGGAGACCAAACCAGACCAAGTTCCAGGTCAGATCTGTGGAGAGGCAACCTTGCTCACAGTTTTTGTTTTTTTGTTTTTTTGTTGTTATTTTTGAGATATAAAACCACCTGTAATTGAATAAATATAAAGTAGAGCTGTTGTCATACTGTGGAACATTCCAGGCAGAGCATTGACGTATCCATAGAAACAAGCGGGTGACAGACCCCCAATCAAAAAGTTACATAGTGCACTTTTAAGTAAAAGTACAGATACTAGGGCAAAAAACAAGAAAATTCAAGTAAAAGTATCACATGAAGACATTACTCAAGTAAAGTATTAAAGTAACGGTTCAAAAATGTTCTAGTCCTGCTTTAGCTCTGGTTTAGTCCTGGTTCAGTCCTGGTTTAGTCCTGGTTTAGTCCTGGTTTAGTCCTGGTTGGTGCAGTGTGAGTGCTCGTATAGAGACGTCTCTTTTCACAGTTTGAACAGGTCTGTGTGTCCTTCGTCTGTGCAGGTCTGAGCTCCTGGTTTAGTACTGGTTTAGTCCTGGTTCAGTCCTGGTTTAGTCCTGGTTTAGTCCTGGTTTAGTCCTGGTTGGTGCAGTGTGAGTGCTCGTATAGAGACGTCTCTTTTCACAGTTTGAACAGGTCTGTGTGTCCTCCGTCTGTGCAGGTCTGAGCTCCTCTGTGTTTACTCAGAAACACAGCTGTGACTGACAGCTCTCATCTGCTCATTCAGAGACGTGTTAGAATACAACAACTACTCCACACGCACAAACACACAGACACATACAGACACACAAACGCACAGACAGAGACACGCACACAGACAGACACACAAACGCACAGACAGAGACACACACACACCGACAGACACACAAACGCACATACAGAGAGACACACACACCTTTTGTTCCTCCCTGTTTTTCCTACAGCCGCCCGTCATTCCCTAACCGTCCCAGGGCGTCTCTATACACTCCCTCTGTTCATTCAGTCTTTTCCAGATTACACCTGTGCACCTGTTTTGTTTCTTCCAGCATTTTTTGAGCCCTAAGTGCGGGGGCCTTGGTTGAGTTCACATGGAATGACCGAGCGATATTACTTTATTGTTACACATGTTACGATGTGTTTTGAACTTAAGCTGAACAAAAGTTTTCCTACGTTTTTTTCAAAGACTAATAAATATTCAAATCCTTGTGTACCCGATGCAGATCTAAATGGCAATATTGTAGAATAGAACCAGTTTTTACTCCAACTTGTGTATATAAGTAACATTTACTGTCTTAAAGTAAAGGTTACTACATATTTCAGATTCAAGGAACTGACTGATTATTTTGCACAGCTTCACAACGTGAGTTCTGTGAATGAAAACTAAAGTACACGAGGAATTTACTGTGCACAACACTGAGGAATTTTTCAAGGCAATCAATACCTAGATTCTTTCAAGTAAGGTCTACTTATTAGATTTTACAATGTACTACTACAGCTACTACTACTACTACTACTACTACTACTAGACTACCTCCAGCAGTCAAAATTTGCTCCAAAAAGTGAAAAATCTGATGAATATATTTGGGTAAAAGTGTGCGTCACCTCCCCCTCAGCTTTCTGTCTCTAAATCCATACAGCACCCACACACCCCACGCCTCCCCACACACGGCACGCGCTTCCAAATTAGCCTAATCAAGCACTAGCGCCGAATCTACCGCTGTGATGGATGGCGACTTCAAAACAAATTAGCTCTTTATTCCTCTCATATATTGTGCAATCAACGTTTCACCTCTATGCCTAAGCATCTGAGCATGAACTGAATGCAATTTCCAATAAAAGCCGCGCACAATCGGTAACGCTACAGGTCGCTAAGCAATAGAATAGCATTGTTTTTCACTCCGCGAGCTAATCACGCTAGCGCAGAGGTACTGGGAGAATGAGAAGTTCTGCCTCATGAAAAAACATATCTCTGAGCAAGTTTTTCTCAACAGCTCTCGGTCCTAAAACGAAATTACATTTGCAATGCTAAAATCTCCCCGTGCACCTGCTCCATGCTACTCAGCTTTCCAAAGAAGTTTAAGTTAAATTTTAATTAAAGATAGAAACATTTACAGATTTGGAGGTTTAAAGGTGCGCTGCAGAACTTTTTGGTTGTGGGGCTGTAATGTTCCACAGTATGATATTAACCAGGGCTTACATTTATTCAATTACAGGTGGTTTTATAGCTAAAAAATCCCTAGAAAAACAGGCATTCTGACTGTGTGAAGTCGCCTCTACGCAGATCTGACCTGTAACTTGGTCTGGTTTGGTCTCCATGGAGATACAAAGGTGTAATACCATGCTGTTGAACATTTAAAGCTTTTATAGGTGTGACTTTTCACAACTCCAGGTATGAGGTAACAGCATTATAACAAGTCAATTTACTATAGGACCTTTAATAAATGTAAGGTAGAGCTGTTTAATGTCATACTGTGGAACATTCCAGGCAGAGCAATGATATATCCATAGAAACAAGCAGGTGACGGACCATTAACCAAAAAGTTACACAGTGCACTTTTTAAAAATACAGTGGCGTCCTCCTGGGCAATGTAAAACACTGCTCAGATTAAGAGACACTTGAGAGACGGTTGATTTAGATCGTATCGGCGTGAAGGTCCCACTCTGCGAGCAATGAATAGTAAGATAACAAGTTATTTTGGCAGATGCGTCGATAAGAGGTCATGTGCAAGATTCGAGTGTATTCTACGGCGGCCTGCAAGGTCAAAAGAGCAAAACAACACAAAGTAATTACAGAAGAGGCTCTTGGAAAAGTTTGTCATCACATTATTGCAAAACAACTTAGCATTTTAAACAGGGAGAGACAATGAGATGATATGGGAGTTCGGCTGTATTTTGGAGTTTTTGGAAATTATGGGACAACACATTTTATCACCAGGTTACCTTTTATTGTTTTGAAAATCCTATATTCGCTGAAAACACAATTGTTTTCTAAGTTTCATTTTTGTTTTTGACGCTCGTGAGTCCCCACTCCCCTTTGTTCTCTGCGCTAAGTCACTCCCCCTTCAGAGCATTATCACAACACAATCACCATGCACCCTGCTAGTGAATCTCCTGCACGTCGCATCAGGTTTGTGAAGTTGTAGTGTATTGTTTTGTATCATGTTTTTGCAGTGGATGAAGGTAACAAAGTAGTAAAATGCTGTCCTTAAGTACAATTTACATTGGGTATTTTGTACTTTTACTTCACTGCATTTGACAGCAGGTGTCTGTACTTTCTACTCCACTACATTTTCACTGATTAATCAATATCACTACATTTAAGACTTTAGGGTTAGGGTTAACAAATTAATAACAAAATATATGAGATATACATTTAAACAGGTACTTTACTAAATAGTTTTACTTAAGTACTTTTATCCCATATCTGTACTTTTACTTAAGTAACAAAATTGAGTACTTCATCCACCACTGTGTTTTTGTATATTTGCAGAGAATTGTCGTGTAGGAGCATGGGTGACGTAGGGTTGTGGACTGAGCTTTGCACAGAATCTTACAGTAAGGAGGGTTTGAATAGGGCCTGGGGGAGATCACTAAATTACTCAAACATGCATGGATGACATCTAAAAGCTTTTCAGGCATGTTTCTGATGAGGGAACATTATAACATGGTAGAAAGCTCCAAAAACTTGATTTTGCATAATACCCCCTTTTTAAAATCAAATATCATTTCAACTATGTATTCCAGCAAAATAAGTAGCAAATAAATGCTATTCTCCTCCCATTTGGATGTCATTGTTCAAAGAAAAAGAGCCAAATTTGAGTAAAAAGTCTGTAGATTCTGAATTGAGCAATCAGACAAATTGTGCATTGGATTCTGAAAAAACACAACTTGGATTTTCCTTTCACAAATTCCAGCTGTTTGGGGCTAAGTTTGAACTAAAATGACTTATTGAGGCACATTCGAACAAAGGTGAAATCAAAGAACATTTCAGTGTATCATAAATTGTTCCTGATTGCTGAAAAATAGGTTTGAGTAAAGAAATATGCCACATGTTCTACAACCAGAACAAGCTGATCTGAGAAGTAACCTGGAAAGAGAAACACTATTATTTACTTTTAATGCTGGATAGTACGCTCCGGAGGGACATTCTGCTGCCATTGGTAATTTAGAGTGAGCGGGACGAAGGATATAATTAGGTTAGGAATCAGGCTATGCTTAAAGAGGACCTATTCAGCAAAATGGACTTTTTAGAGCTTTTAACCATGTTCTAGTTGTTTCTCTTCTCATTGCCCCTCTGAAGTTGTATTTAAAGTGATTCACACGTTTGAGTAATGTTTATTCTCCTGTTTTCAAGACGTCATTGACCCGATGAACCTCTGTTTTCATCTGCACTAGTACACGCCCACTGTGATGTACTTATTTTATTTTCTTAATTGGTGATATGCGTAGGATTCAGCAGTGTTGCGTAGTCATTTAGGTACAAATTTTTAAAAAATCTGCCTATTACCATATCGACTTATCGTTCAATATTTGAAGTCTGGAACAATGTTTTTGGGGGTTAATATTTATTGTTTAGACATTATGCTTGAAAAAACTTCCAGAAATATGATAAAATAAAATCTTAAATCCACACACATCTACTAGTACTGTATATTTATTTGTATTTTGAATCCAGTATCATTTTCAGACCTGTTTTCTTTGCTCACACAGAAAAGCGAGTTCAGTCCACACGCTCCGTGTCATTTGTCTCTGGTGGGGGCCGTCTCCTGCGGCTCCCCTCTGTGCCCAGCAGAGGGGGCACTCACCTCGGCTCCACGGCCCTATGGCGCCCAGCTGAGATCCAGGAAAACAAAGCGCAACAGGAAGCCTTCTTTTGACTTTCTGAGGGAGCGTGTGGAGCCAGTTTGACAAATGTTGTGGAGAAGAAAATACTTACTGATGCATTTTAACTTAACTAAAGGTGCACTGTGTAACTTTTCTGGTTGAGGGTCTGCCACCTGCTTGATTCCACTGAGATGTTAATGTTTTTCCCTGGAATGTTCTACTTGATGGCATTTAATTTAAGCAGGCCACTGACAAGACCAAGGCTGCGTCTCAATTCTCCGCCTTAGCCCTCTGTCTTAGCCCTACCCCTCTGTTGTGCGCGTTCACGAGAGACAAAGGGGTGTCCCAATTCTCTTTTCTGTAAGTGCGAGGGCTAAGGGGAAGGGCTATGATACCCCTCTGCGCAAAGCGTTTTCAGATGCACCCTTTGCGCAAAGGGGATAGGCGTGGCTTAACGCAAGTCGGAGCAAAAACCAACACGGAAATCGGGAAGTGTCGGCAATCGGGAAGAAATTGGACAAATGTGAGTATTTGCACTCAAGAACCTCATAAAAAGTTGTATAAAACTAGTAACTTTTGAAAAGTTGTAGGTATACTCATGGCGGCAGCATTTACGCTTTCTGACATATACGGCTTATCGTAACATGCCCGGTTAGAACTATGCGCATGTTACGGTATTACGAACATGCATGGCCTAAAAGAACTATATACGCATATATGTCAGACTAGAACGTGTCAAATATATCGCTGTATTTCGCCTCGTAACTCGTCTCATGCGCGTTTAGAAATATACACGTTACGGTAGAATGTGTAAAGTATTACGAACATGCATGGCCTAAAATATTATTGTTTCGTTTCGCCTTGTAAATTATCCCCTATTTAATGACATGTTATTAATCACATTTGTATTTTGTTTAGAAATTTCTTGTAGGAGGCTGGACTTGTTGGAGTTGTGTCAGCCCAACAAGCTTCAAAAAAGTGGGAGAATTTGAAAATAAAATACAAGGTATATTACATTCTATAATATTTGTAGGTACCAGAACAACTATATATGTTTATGACTATGTATTAATTTTGTTTTCTTTTTTGTGTGTACCAGGCATCCTCTACAACTCCATCCACCTCTGCAGCATTTTAATTTTGTGTTACAGTTGATTAAAATTTGATTTACACATGTTGTACAGAGTATAGTCATTTAAAAAAATAAAAAATAAAAAAAACATTTGACTTTTTGCAAAGTTCATTTAAAACAAACTCAAAAGGAGCACAATACTTCAAAACTTTAAAAATAATGTCATATTGTTGCGACTGCAAAGGGGTGTCCCATTTCTAAGGGTTAAAACACACCCCTTTGCCTTACCCCTCTGTTTAAAGACAGAGGGGTAGGGCTAAGGGGTAGGGCTAAGACAAAGACAGAGGGCTAAGGGGGAGAATTGGGATTGGGCCTAAGTTATAGGTTAGATCTGTGGAGAAGGGGGCCCGTTCACAGTAATAATGCATGTTTTTACTGTAGTTTAGAGAAATAAAAGCACCTGCAATTGAATAAATACAAGATCTGTTTGTTTAATGCCATAATGTGGAACACTCCAGGAAAACAATAACATCTTCATGGAGACAAGAGACAAGTCTAAAAAGTTGCACCTTTATGATTTTTGCTATTGTTTGCCTAGAATGTTCCATGGTATGACTTTAAACATATACATATATTCCATTTTATTTAATGATAAAAAGAAAAAAGACGATATAACATTAAAAATAGATGGGATACAGATTAAATTTTTAGGAGTCATGATTGATGAAGGTCTAAACTGGAGGTCTCATATAAATTACACTAAAGGAAAAATTTCCAAAGCAGTTGCTGTGTTGCATAAAGTAAAGTTCTCACTAAATACTGCAGCATTATTAACCTTGTATAACTCTGTAACTGCACCATATCTGATGTGCTGTGTGGAAATTTGGGGGTCAACTTGTAAAACTTACCTACAGTCATTATTTATTTTAAAGAAAAGGGCCTTGAGAAATATCACCAACAGTCATTTTAGAGAGCCATCAAACCCATTATTTGTTCAACTTAAAGTGTTGAAAATGTATGATACTGTTGACTTAAGTATCCTCAAAGTAATGTATGAAGCAAAGTGCAATATATTATCTGTAAATATTCAAAGACTGTTTGAGATGAGAACAAGCCA
Organism: Taenioides sp. WSHXM2023; assembly: GCA_029959045.1. Classification (NCBI taxonomy): domain Eukaryota; kingdom Metazoa; phylum Chordata; class Actinopteri; order Gobiiformes; family Gobiidae; genus Taenioides; species Taenioides sp. WSHXM2023. The sequence continues at coordinate 5,659,840 of CM057096.1, read as the reverse complement.
CTGCAATTTAAAAGGAACCTACATGTAAAAAAAAACCTAGATTCAGAACCAAGGTTATGGAGCGAAACATCGCTGTGAAAGGAGTTAATTTATAGAAATCAAATGATCAAGTACAATAATGGCATTTAAAAAATACGTAAAATCCAGTGCAATATGTATGTATCAAAAAGAAAGTTGTTGCGCATAAAAGTGAAGCTTTCTGTTTGCAGTTGATTAATAATTCTGATTGAAATGAAATGTATTGATGAAATGTTTTAAAGTAATTATCAGTGTTAATCTGGAAAAGTCTGGAAAAGGGAAGAGGGGGCAGATAACATAAGAGTACTCTTCTCTCTGCTCCTTTTTATTCATTTCTTGTATGTTTAATGTTATGACACTGTTAATGTCTTTTTATACTTTATGAATATACTATACTTTATAAATATAACATGGCCTTACTATGAGTGGGCTTGCATCTTGTAACATTACTTTAAAATAATATTACTCAAGTAGTGGTCCAAGAAACTAGAGTAAAGAAGTAATGGGGGAAACTCAAAAACTCAAAATGAGATGAAATCATATCTGAAATGTTCAAATCGTTTCATATTGCCAACACAACACAAGAGGAATCACAACGTTTACTCAAGTAAGAGTACTGTTACTTCAATAAAAATATCACTCAAATAAGAGTAAAAGAAGAAGTACTCTGCTAGAAAAGTACTCTGAAAAGTAAAATTTCTGTTGCTATATGTTTTCTATGTTTACCACAGCTATAAACTATTGGAGCCTCTTTTTCATCCTATAAGATGAGTCTGAGCACAGTGGACACACAGCCTCCACACTGCCCTCTGAACAGCAGCGTGAAGAGGTCAGCTGTGCTTGACCAGTCCAATCCTCACATCCAGGTCAGTGTAATCCAGCTCTGGCTCCCATCGCTCCATCAAAAACAGGTCTAATCTGGGTTTAAATCCTGGTTTAAATATGCTCCACACGTCTTTGAGGAAATCGCACACAGCAGAGGCCCAGAACATGGCAGAAAGAGGGCAGGGGAGAAAGAAGAGATTCAGCGCCCGAAGGAAACGAGGAGACTGTTGTAAGGTTGGCAAGTAGGGCAGGGTGCCATATTGCTTGATCTCAATTTTCAATTTAATCTTCTTCCATCTTATTTTCTTATTGATTATAATGCATAGATTTAAGTCAAAACGTGAGAGCACATGAAGAGACATGAAAAGACTGTGGCCCTGACTCAGCTTTCTCCTAAACAACAGAACGGTGACTCCTCTTCAGAACCACGCGCTCTTACTGCCACACGATTGGCTGTAGACCTGCCGATTAAAATGCTCTTGCCTTACCCTCGAGATCCACCAAAGTTTATATTGCGGTCTTTCGATTTTTGGCACAGCCCTATTGGAAAGTTTAAAAAATCAGATACTAATCAATAACAAAACCAGTACTGAAACTAGAAATGTATGGATAGTAAAAAAGTCACATTCACAGGACAGAAATGAACCTTTCCTGAATAGATTTAGAATGATCTTGAGCTGTATCAGAACAAGTATAAAAGAAAGTACTGCCATTTAATGTTGAAAATCACATTCTATTTACTAAAAAATGTATTGAGTCTATTCCGGATCGAAATCTTACATCTTTTTTGGCAGTGTTTACAAATGTGTGCATTGTGTTACTATGGCAACTGCTGAAAATCCCGCCATAGGCATACATGTATAATCCCTCCTGCACGGTACTTTCCTTCTGTAGGCGTTAGTCCAATATTTAAGAGTCCCTAATCAGACAACCCTCTACCACATTTGCCTCTATGTACAGCTGTTGGTCTGAGTTTGACTTACGCAGTGGGAGTTGAACCATCGACCCTCCAGTCTCAGAAAAAGAAGCAGAATAATGGCACTATTGGGATTTAAGTTTTGTCTTCAGTTTAGTGCAAGTTTTTCGCTAGTAAATCTTCCATTCGTTTATATGAGGTGAATTTTTCATGACTTAAAATCCCCAAACAACCAGGGACACTGCCATCGCAATGCAGGCTCTTAACACATAAATAATGCATGAACAGATTTGTCCTATAGGCATACGGCTGTACATACACTCTGTTAGCTCATCTTCTATAGTGCATATGACTGTACGAGATCTGATTAGCACAAAGCACACTACATAACAGGAAAACTTAAGACTTAAGACATAAGCCACAAGGATAAAAAGTGTGCAACTTTGGTTCTTTTAAGCTTAAACCAATTCATGTGAAAACTGCTGCTGTCCGTCTACAGGATCAGGGACCAGGGTCATGTATTAACTTTACAGGACTATGGGCTTTTTAGTTAGCTACTTTGTCCATAAATGAAGATATGAACATCAGACAAATCAGGTGCCTGCTTTCCCCAAGGTTTAATTTTTTTAAGTTTAGTTGCTAAGGACCCGCTCCCCATTAAACCAGCAGTGCGAGCAGGAAGGGGCGTTACCTTCAACAGCCTCGCTCCTGATTGGCTCCTTAGTTGCTAAAATATTGATGGTCAGAATTTCAAATATGGATCTCTGCTCCAAATTCACCTCTATAACTGCCAGCCTCGATGAGCTTCATTTGGCTAAAAGCTGAGGGTGACACCGCACTCTTTTAGGGTGCACTCACATTAGGACTTTAGAACCGTGCAAAAGCACGGATCGCCCCTAAAGTGCGGTCCGTGAGCGCAATCGAACCGCGCCCAGGCACGGCCCGGTTGGGACTTTGGCCCGGTTGGAGGAGGTGGGCCAAAGCACGGCACGGTTGCTCATGTACGCGCACACGCACGACTTTACTAGCTCTGCGTGTGTGCGTGTGTGTGTGTGTGCGCGCGCGCTGATGTTATTCATACGAGGAAAACAGTGAATAAACTCCGCTCCAAAACATACGGTGAATCCGCGCTTACCTTCAGTAAGGACTGTGACGGCGACAGAAGTTTTACAGCCTCTCGACTACGGCTGTATTCACTCCTCCTGTCTCACTCCTGTCCTCACTCCTCCTGTCTCACTCCTGTCTCACTCCTGTCTCACTCCTCCTGTCTCACTCCTCCTGTCTCACTCCTCCTGTCTCACTCCTGTCTCACTCCTCCTGTCTCACTCCTGTCTCACTCCTCCTGTCTCACTCCTCCTGTCTCACTCCTGTCTCACTCCTCCTGTCTCACTCCTGTCTCACTCCTCCTGTCTCACTCATCCGCGCTGTTTTTATATCCATAAACTCACAGAGGAGCGCGGATCGCAGCAGGACTCATCTGTCTCACTGTTTAATAAACATTTTTGCCGCTGGACATTTCTCCGCTAAAAGCGTTAGCTCTGCTGCGCGACAGGTAAACAAACAGCGCCGTGTGATGACGTCATCGGGCCGTGGCCCGGTTCGGTTAGGCACGTGTGAGTGCGGGACATAGAACCCACAGCAATCGTGCTTGAGCACAGCACGGTTTTAAAGTCCTAGTGTGAGTTCTGCGACGCATAATCTGGAACATCATTTCAACAAACTTTGTGGAACATCATTGGCCTTTAATTAAGTTTATATGAAATAAAACTATGTCCTAATGTGTAATAGCCTCATTATTTTAGAATAGGCTTATTTTAATTTGAAAGCTGAAAATAAATCATGTAATTCAGAGGAAAGAATTTTATTAACTGTAGGCTAAAAATAATAATTTTTGCTGTTAAAGTACTGCAGTACTTGATAAGCCAAACTGATAAGAGTAGCAGTATGGATACATCCTTAACTTTTTATGCAGAAAAACACAGGATATTTTTTGTTTGTTTGAGGAGGCAATTACATATGGTAAAAAGTGCCATCTTTGCCATTTGCAAATTGCATCAAATTCTGATTTTGATTGGATTCTGGTTCTTCTTACAGCCCCATCAGCTGTGACCTCAGATCAAATTGTTCTGACTGTATTCAATTTTGGAGCAGGGCCATTATCTGACAACATAACACACAATACAATACAACAAATGCCACGACATTTAACTACTGATATTTTCCAAGAAGCTTCTCTTCATCCCTCAGCACAGCTCTATAATACAGGCTCTCTCAATGACAGCTATTATAGACAGCAGGAGGGGCAGACAAAAGCAAACACTGTCCACAAACTGTACAACATGTGCTCAGATCCACTGAGAAACAGCCACTTTGTTCATTTTCACTTTTTTGAGGGTAACTGTTTGGTACTTCTGAGTATTTTTTGTACTTTTCCTCCAACTGAAGAATACAGTCACTACGTTTACATGCACAGAGAAATCCAAGTGCTCTAAACAACCAAATTCAAATCACCTTTGCCCCAAAACCTGTCAGGCCACAGTTATCCCAGTACACAGCAGCTCAAAAGAACTGAACTGAAAACTCAAAGAACTGAAGAGGTGCAAACATAAACTGTGTTCCAAATAGGAAATGAGCATAGGGGTACTTCTGGCTCCATTGACTCTGGATCCAACTGACTTTACACTGAAATATTGTCACATCTCTCTCTGTAACAGCTGCTGTGAGCCTCGTCATTTTGGTCTTCGCTCTACATGATCCTGGTGTTTTTATTTTGCTGTTTTGTCCATAAATAAATTCCTATTCCTAACGTGGAAATGGCTCCAAATTCTCACCCATAGCTGCTAACCTCTGTGAGCTTCATCTGACTGGAGCTGAACGCTATGGCTGACATCACACCCGTTTAGTCCACTTTTTTATACAGTCTGTGGGTGTGAACAGGGCACTATGAGACATTCAGGGGTGTCTAATAATTTAGCGTTACTCAATGGTCTATGGTCACATTTTTATACAGTAGTTTTCCACCTTCAAGGCTCAAAGCTTTTTACATCAAGGAACCACTCACCCATTCACACACTAGGCCTGTCACCATAATTACTATATCGACTTATCGTTCAATACACGAGAGCTGGAATAGTTTATTTTTTTCAATTCTTTGTAAAAGTGTGGAGATTTTTGTTATTTTTGCTGTAATACAATAACATTTGAGCTGTATAGGGTTGAAAAAATAACTTCTGTAGCTAATTATTGGTTCATTTCACTATTTATTTATTGCAGCTCATGCCTTTTAATGATACTGTCTATTAAAAATGGTCGTGGGCTCCACTAATTGAGCTAATGTCGCCAATAATTTGAAAAAATTAAAACCTGCTGTGGACTTTAAAGGCGCCTTGTGCAACATGCTACTGCTTTTCTCCATTGAGATGGTATTGCTTTGTCTGGAATGTTTCACAGTGTGGCATTAAACCTTTCTACCATCATGGAGACCAAACCAGACCAAGTTACTGCTCAGATCTGTGGAGAGGCGACCCCGCTCACAGTCAGAATGTTGTTTTTCTAGGTTTTTTTGAGCTATAAAACCACTTGAATTTAATAAATGTAAGGTAAAGCTGCTTAATGTCATACAGGCAGAGCAATGACATATCCATAGAAACAAGCAGGTGACGGACCCCCAGCAAAAAGGTTACGCAGTGCACCTTTAAGATTCAGGCAACAAAATAAAACAAAGCTAAAGAAAGTAAGACAGTACAAAGCACTCTGGTCTAAACGGAGCATTGTTCTTGTGCAAAACGCTGGCTCAGATATCTGCAGGTTACAAATGCGTTTTTAAACTGGGAAACGATATTTGTGGCGTTTTATAACCTAGAAAAGAAGACAAAGCAGAGTCCCTCCAGTGCTGTGGTGAATAAAAGAGACTACACATAATCTCACAAAGTACACGGTGTCTAGACTGGCCTTTTCACTAGTGTATTAATACTGACATGAGAGCATCTGTGACGCGCTCCATTAGTGAACTGGTCCAATAACTATCCATTCTTTTGATATAATGCTTTTCACGACACCAGACACTGTTTTTATTTGTCTATTATTCTCCTGCACCAAACTTTTTCTGCTCATTTTATCCATCAAATTATGTGCAAATGCTTTTCTCAAATGCCCGTCAAATGCTTTTCTCCATGGAGATGTTATTGCTTTGTCTGGAATGTTTCACAGTTTGGCATTAAACCTTTCAACCTTCATGGATACCAAACCAGACCAAGTTACAGGTCAGATCTGTGGAGAGGCGACCCCACTCACAGTCAGAATTCATGTTTTTCTAGGTATTTTTGAGCTATAAAACCATTTGTAATTGAATAAATGTAAGGTAGAGCTGTTTGTCATACTGTGGAACATTCCAGGCAGAGCAATGACATATCCATAGAAACGAGCAGCTGACAGACCCCCAACGAAAAAGTTACGCAGTGCACCTTTAAGTCAGACACTCGATCCTAAAACTAGTAAACAAAAATAATTTCAGAATAATTTCAGACGCAGATTTTCAGACGCAGATTTTCAGACCCTTTGCTTTGATCACTGCTCATTGATCATTTCTTGACCCTGACAACTCACAAAAGTCAATTTTGTGTAATACAGGATCTTTAAGTACAGTACTTCACTATTTTTACTCCGTTACATTCCACCACTGGTAGAAATAATACTTCTGTCATCAATCAGGCACAGTGGAACAGCGATCTTACTTAAAGGTGCATTGTGTAACTTTTCTGGTGCATAGAGATGTTATTGCTTTGTCTGGAATGTTTCACGGTATGGCATTAAACCTTTCTATCTTCACAGAAACCAAACCAGACCAAGTTACAAGTCAGATCTGCCTGTTTTTCTAGGTATTTTTGAGCTATAAAAGCACCTGTAACTGAATAAATGTAAAGTAGAGCTGTTTAATGTCACACTGTGGGACATTCCAGGCAGAGCAATGACATATCCATAGAAACAAGCAGGGGCCAGACGCCTAACCAAAAAGTTACACCTTTAAGATACTTTTTTTCTTGAAGTCTGTAGTTTTGCGAAAGTGTTTTACATGCGAGATTAGAATAGAGCGAACGGAGCAGACTCAAACAAATGATTGTCAGTTTAAGTTTTGCATTAATCCTCTTAAGGTTTAAAGGTGGTGAGCCAGAGACAACAGAGGAGCGGCAACTGGAAACACAAACAAAACAAACGCAGTCAAGCAAAACAACATGTACTGATAATAAAAAGAATGCGTTGGATTTATATAGTGACTTTCCAGACAGCCAAAGAGCTTACAGAAGAGAGAGATACACATACATTTTCTCCTCCCAGTGTTAAGAAAGAAGCAAACTAACAGTGGTGGATGAAGTACTCAGTTCGACTTTCATGGAGACTAAACCAGGCCAAGTTACAGGTCAGATCTGTGGAGACGTGACCCCGCTCACAGTCAGAACGCCTGTTTTTCTAGGTATTTTTGAGCTATAAAACCATCTGTAACTGAATAAATGTAAAGTAGAGCTGTTTAAAGTCACACTGTGGAACATTCCAGGCAGAGCAATGACATGTCCATAGAATTAGGCAGGTGACAACAAAAAAGTTACACAGTGTACCTTTAAGTAAATGTACAGACACAGGGGCAAAAGATTACTCAAGTAAAAGTTAAAGTATCCCATGAAAAAAGTATTGAAGTACCTGTTTAAAAATGTACTTTAAGAGTAAAAAATAAAAGTCCATGTCCACTTCTGACCTGGTCATTATGAATGCGTTTTCTTCAGGTGCTTTTGTGCTTGCAGCAACATTAAAGTTTTTTTTTTAAATATATGTATTGCATGAAGTTTAAACAAGTACATTCACAGCCAGTAGCCTACAAATCGCTCAGGAAAAAATGGAAAACAATAACTAATAAATCATTTTATTTCATTAAGAGGTAAAAGACTAAACTAAACACTAAACTTGTAAATGCAACATAATTAAGCAGGCATAAAAAACACACATTTTCTTCTTTCACTGCTGTCCTCCATGGTGAAAGGTCAAAGGTTATTTTCATCTGGGAAACTCGGGCATTACCATAATTCCCAGGCAGCGTTACTCATCATGTTTTAGGATTTAGGCAAAATAAACTGGACTAAGTTATGCTCTTGCAAAAACATGACTTAGACCACTTAGAAGATTTCTCTCGTCAAACAAACACAGTCAGAGCAAAACTCCGCTCTGGTCTCTGAAAATTGTGAAAATTTCTTATATAAACTCATCATGGTGAATAATTACGATGTTCTGAAGACATAAGGTAAGGGAGGAGTTAACTAGTTCTGGTTTTCATGTTTTTAAAGGGGCCATATTACACTATTTTCTGATCTAAGTTATAAAGTTGTTTCCTCATCACAAACATACCTGGAGTTGTGTTTTGTTTCATTCACACATTTTAACACACAAATCCTGCATGTTTAGGCTGAGTTCTTCTCTCATATAGAAAAGACTCCATTCCACCTTGTGATGTCATGTGGTCATACAGGAAGTGCTCCACTGTGTTTTTAAACTCCATGCACCTTCACTAGAATCGTTTGTATCATTTCAGCCCCTGGAATTCCCAATCTCTACTGAACAAAAGGTAAAAAGGAGCTGTTAACTTGAAAACTACAGTTTCATGACATCACAAGGTGGAACAGAGCATTTTGAGCTTTGGAGATGAAGACAGACTAATAATAAAGAGTTATTCAAACATGTGTGAATGAAACAAAACACAACTCCAGGTATGTTTTTAATGAGGCAACAACATTCTAACATGACTTGAAGCTCACAAGAGTCAATTTTGTGTAATATAGGACCTTTAAGACTGTAAACATCAGGTACAGCGCATTTAATATTCTCAGTTACATCCTCTCAGTTGTACACGCTCCTTTCACAGTGCTCTTTCAGCGTATCTGCAGAAGCCATTGACGGCGTGCTCTCCTCGTCACCTCCAGCTCCGCCTGTAGAGGTCTCTGTGCTGTGATTATGGTGCAGGAGGATTCATTTATGTAAAGTACGGCCCCAAGCGCACATCAGCTCTGCTCTGGGGGACTCCTGCTAAATTCTATTTCACCAGCACAAGGTCAGATCCTGCACGCTCCCATCCAACCGCTCAGAAATGAGGAAGGAGAGGAAGGACGGAGCTCAAAGACACAGGAAAACTACAAGGGAATATACAACTTAAAGAGCAAGATTTTGAGAAAGTTTTAAAGGTTCTATATTATGCAAAATGGACTCTTGTGAGCTTGTAGTCATGTTAGAATGTTGTTACCTCATCGAAAAAATACCTGAAGTTGTGTTTTGTTTCATTCACACACATCTGAGTAACCCTTTATTATTAGTCTGTCTATATCTCCAAAGCTCAGAATGCTCTGTTCTGTTGTATTTGACGTGAACAGAGCGTGCTTCTCTCTGATTGGTTAATCCGCCTGTCAATCACACCCTCTGAAATCAGGGAGACAGGACACAGCTCCAGATCCACTCGTCTTTGCAAAGTTCTGTCAAAGCGTGTGGTTCTGGCTGGTCAGGTAATCTTCAGGCATGTTTTTGATGACAATGTTATAACATGGTAGAACACGCCAAAAAGTCAATTTTGTTTAATAGTCCCTCATTAAATATTAACAATTTGAAAATTGCAATTCTAATTTGATCGTCATATATTGTGCAGCTGCCCTAAACGTGTACATCAATCAACACACTGTTATAACATTAGGGCTGGGAATCACAGGGTCCCTCACGGTTTGATACTCAATACTCGGGTCACTATACGATATTATCACGATATGGCGATACATCGGCATATATCGCACATGATACAACATGATATATTGCTGCTTTTTAAGAACCAAATACATTTTAGCAACAATATTTCTTTGTTAAACCACTACTTGTGCAAAGTTAATATAAAATACCTCAATTTTAATCATCAAAGCAGTGAATATGTCAAGTTTCCTTCCACTAAATAAGCAACAAAATTGTAGAGCGGTCACACAAAAAATGCTTAAAGATACCCAAAAATATTCTTGGCAATGTATCGATTAAGCAGTACACGAGAACAATGCTGTATCACTAAATTAAGTATCACAATAGATCAAGCACTATTTAACATATCGTCTGCATATCGTCATGGTAATTATGCAAAAGAAAAACACCGCTCATGTTTTAACCTATCTCATACGTACACTGTGGAGAGGGCTCCTGGAGTGGCTCAGCTCCATACAGTACTGCAGCAGCACCTCCTCACGCACATGTTCAGACTGGTACATCCAAAGTTCATCCAGGGGGTCAAAGGGCACCAACTCTGCCATCAGGTCCAGGTTCCAACCACGTCCTAGTCCTACAGTCCAGAGTCTGGAGTCCAAGTCCAGATTTAAGTCCAACGTAGAGACTGGGCTGTAGTCAAGTAAAGAAAAGATTCTTGTTGGACTAAAGACATGTCCTGCTGATAGATTTTTCAACTTAAAAGGGGGGCGTGGCAAAAAAAATCTCAAAACTATTCGATATGAGAGGTGCTCCAATTGACCAAGGCAAAAATAACGTGAGAGGTGATCGGTAAAATGAGACAATCACACATACAGATCACCGTGTTCTGTTGATGCTATAACTAGTCTACTATAACTTCATACAATCAGAAGCCTATAATATTATTTTTTTAATAATAAAATAGTTTGCATCGCTATGTAAAAGTCCATCTGATCAGTATAGACCATAATCGGTATCAGCCTCTCAAAAATTCAGATTACTGTATCGCCAGTCGGCCTCATGATTCCTGTTTGGTGCACCCCTATTACATATCTGTTTGTATCTGACGCAAACTGCACTCACAAGACTACACCTGCAGGGGGAGTTCATGCAAAAACCACTATTTATGCAGAAAAAAGTACTTGGAAACAATGTAGACTGATTTAACTTGTGAATCATGAGCTTAATCTGCATTTTTATTTATCTAAATGAAATGATGAGTCGATTAATACAATTTTTTGGTCGACCAAGACTCCATCGACCGATTAATCGACTAGAGTCCAGTGTAGGGATCTGCGATATATCTATTCCAATCGGTTAATGGTCTGATATCAAAACATCATTAACTTGCCTATTTGATATCCCAGAAAAATAAACCATTTGTTATTGTGTTATTATGAGCACAAATATCGAATATCCGTATTGGCTCAAAGAAATTCCATATCGGACTCTCCCCAGTGCAGGGTTAAGGGTCAGCAGCAGGTCGGGAGTTCAAGTTTAGATTTAAGGCTTTAGTTCAGTTAGCCCAGTCCGATCAGAGAGAGTCCTGTAGGTGAAGACTGGAGCTCATTTTCCTGACAAGAATTCCGATTTGCTATTTAGGTTTTAGTAGTAGGATTCTCTGCAAAGATCCCATTTAAACTGATCTGTCTGAGAGAAAGAGAGAAGACTGAGTTATGAACTGCTAAATGAAGACAAGAATCCTATGTATTTTTGAAGAGCTCTGAACTATGGAGTTAGCAGGTTTTATACAGAATGAGACAGGATATTTTGTTGTTTGCAAAGGAAATAATGTTAATAATGAAATAATGATAATGATAATAACGAAAATATCTAGTTAAGAGTGCTATAGATTTTACAGATCATCCCTCACAATCCAGAGTCCGCAGTCCAAATCCAGTATCTCGATCAAGTCCTGGTTTAGATCCCAAAGTCCGATTGGATAGTCCGTGGTCTAGACTCCTGTCGAGCCCTGCGGCGCGAGAATCCATCTGAAGAGTCTGTCCTAATCCGCTCTAATCCCGGTGAGAGCCTTAATCCCACAGACCTGAACGTGAGCGGAGAGGTCAGGCTCACGGCCAATTATACTCTCCCACACACACATAAACACACACAAACACACACACACAGACTCTAACACACACACACATGCAGACAAGCACACACACAGAGCCGCCCCGAGGCAGAGGGAGACAGGAGTGGCTCTCCATCTGCATCTGGAACACGTGGAAATATTTGCTCTTTAATTAAATAATAATAATACATTTAATTTATTTAGCGCTTTACAGAACACAGTAAAACAGTCAAAAGAGCAAGAAGCAAATAATAAAGTAAAGGTAAAAAGAATGAATCATATTGAGAAAAGTTAAACATTAAAAGAACAATTGAACTGCTATATAGTTCTACAGTTATTATTTTAATCCTTATGCATTTTAAATCCAAATATTGATCTAAAAGAAATTAATAAAAGAAACGGGTCAGCCGACTTCTGCGTTAGAAAACTGAGGTGCCCAATGGGAACTGACGTCGCCGTGAACATCATCACAACAAAGAGCCGTGCAGCTGTTTGCTCCTCCTATAGATATCTGCACGTCACACTAGCCACTAGCGGGTTGCCGATTTCTTCTTTCATTCGTACCAAAATGGCTCTGCGACGCTGCCAAATCCTACGCATATCACTAAATACAATATAACTTCAGGACAAAGTATGTACAGCTCCTCTCGCCTCTTTGAATATTGTGCAAACTAGGGCTGGGCAAAGAACTGAAAGATGGAGAGATGGTGAGTCACGGCTAATCATCAGTGATAAGGTTGGGGTTTTGAATGGAGAGGTCTTCAGCTAATCCTCTGTCAGTGAAATCGTGAGGTTTGGAGATCAGACTATTTTTGTTCATGAAATCAATACTAAGATTCATTCAAATTTTGACTTTAAAAAGACTAAATCAAACGTAATTGAAAATCAAAATGAGGAAAACACTGTGATTCTGTTTTTCCCCCAAATCACCCAGCATGTGCCAACGCTAAACTAAAAAGCGTGCTGACAGTTGACACGAGAACAGGAGTCTCTGTGTCACATGTGAATCGTCTGAATTCTCCCTCAAACAGACCTGCGTGTGCGGTTTTCAGCTGTAGAGCGCCACTGTGAGGCCGAACACAGGCACTGCACCCATACTCAGGCACACACAGCAGGTATCGGCGAGAGCAATACTATATTTAAAGGTGCACTATGTAACTTTTTGTTTGGGGGCCCGTCATCTGCTTGTTTCTATGGATATGTCATTGCTCTGCCTGGAATGTTCCACAGTATGACATTAAACAGCTCTGGCTTGCATTTATACAATTACAGATGGTTTTATAGCTCAAAAATACCTAGAAAAACAGGCATTCTGACTGTGAGCGGGGTCGCCTCGCCACAGATCTGAGCTGTAACTTGGTCTGGTTTAGTTTCCATGTAGATGCAAAGGTTTAATGCCATACTGTGAAACATTCCAGACAAAGCAATAACATCTGCACGGAGAAAAGCATTTGATGGGCCCTATATCAGAAAAGTTACACAATGCACCTTTAAAGTTGTTTTGAAGTTATGCAAAATATGAACAATTTGTCAATATTTGTCCTTTGTCAGAAGATAGAACCTTTTTTATGTTTAATTACCAAAGTCTCTCTAAATTTTAAATCTTTTTCACACTAATTTTCATGATTTCTGTCTCTTGTTTTTCAGTGTCAGCCAGTCACAGCTTCTTTTGTTACTAACCACCCCTCCAATGTCCTCTCCTCTTTCTTCTCTCTATCCTTAAAGGTGCACTTTGTAACTTTTCGGTTGGGGGTCCGTCACATTCTTGTTTCTATGGAAATGTCATTGCTCTGCCTGGAATGTTCCACAGTATGACATTAAGCAGCTCTACCTTACATTTATGCAATTACAGGTGGTTTTACAGCTCAAAAATACCTACAAAAACAGGCATTCTGACTGTGTGTGGGGTCGTCTCTCCACGGATCTGACCAGTAACTTGGCCTAGTTTGATCTCCATGATGATAGAAATGTTTAATGCCATACTGTGACACATTTCAGACAAAGCAATAACATCTCTATAGAGAAAAGTAGGGGGCGGACGCTCCACCGGAAAAGTCACACAATGAACCTTTAAGTGATTCTATTAAAACAGCAGAGCAATTTGGAGATGAGAGCTGCTGATTTCCATTGTATTTCCTTTTCCTTATAATCTCACTACTCATATGTCTAACAATCGAATATTAGTATTTTCTAGAGATTTTATAAAGCTTGTAACCCTGCCCTCTGCGTTCACCTATCCTCCAGTGTCACCGAGGTTAAACTGGGTCAAAACAGGAATTTGAGCACTCACCAACTAGTCTCACATACAGGACAATGCACACTGATTCAGACATGGCAATGAGGGCTATAATACCATGTTTAAAAGCTCATAAAAGCATATTTTAGTGGACAAAAGGAAACCCAGCCAGAGACACAGGAAGAACATGTAAACTTCACACTTTAAAGAGGGGGGTATTATGCAAAATCTGCTTTTTTGGCGCTTTCTGCCATGTTTTAACTCATCAGAACATGCCTGCAGAGGTTTTAGATGTCATTCATGCATGTTTGAGTAATTTAGCGATCTCTCCTGGGCCCTATTCAAACCCTCCTTACAGTTAGTAGTACGATTCTGTGCAATGCGCCGCCCACAAGGTTACCCATGCTCCCACACGACAATTCAACATAAATATACAAAAGCAAGATAGTAAACAATACACTACAACTTCACAAACCTGATGCGATGTGCAGTAGTTTTATTAGCGGGATGACTGTGTTGCGATAGCGCTCTAAAGGGGAAGTGACTCAGCATAGAGAGCAAAATGGAGGGGAGTATCAAGAGCATCAAAAACGAAACTGAAACTCTTTAAAGGCACTGTACGTTACTTTTACTGTCTTCAAAATGTGAGTTTTCACAACTTTCAAAGATCAGACCGGAGTTTTGCTGTGACGGTAAAGCTAACAACAACATCCATGCAAACAGTGCACTTCCTGATTATCAGACAAAAAACTGCTTTGTATTTAGATGCAGACTTATACGATATATCTGTACTACTGTATTATTGTTAAATACATGGGGGAAAAAATCTAGTATAGGATTTTTAAGTCCCTAAATGTAAACTAAAATCGTCTTGCAAATAAAAGCTACAACGCAACAACCGCTTATTGTTTTGGACCATAAAGACTGCATTGTTCCAGCTAATGTAATAAAACAAAGGCCACATAACGTCTGTAATTATAAACACAATGCTTTTAATTAAAACCAGGAAAAGTATCAGACCTCACAGAGCAGTTATTACTGTGAAATAAATTGAATTTGCTCTTTTAATTAAACCCTCACAGTGTTATTGACTACAGCCTAATGCCTATAGAGAGGTTTCCTGAGGGAGGTAGTTACTGTAAAATGTTTGTCTGCCCCCTGTGGACTGGAGAAGGACTAAAAGAGGCCCATGTTACGCTATTTTCTGATCTATGCTCTAATGTTGTTTCCTCATCACAAACATACCTGGAGTTGTGTTTTGTTTCATTCACACATGTTCAACACACAAACGGAAAACACTCTGTTGCTCCTTATGATGTCATGTTGTCATACAGGAAGTGCTCCACTGTGTTTTTAAACTCCATACACCTTCACTGGAATCTTTTGGATAATTTCAGCCCTGGAACTAAACGGAACTAAACAGAGCATTTTGAGCTTTGCGGATACAAACAGACTAATAATAAAGAATTATTCATAAATGTGTGAATGAAACAAAACACAACTCCATGTATGATTTTGATGAGGTAACAGCATTATAACATGCCTTAAAGGTGCATTGCGTAACTTTTCTGGTGGAGGGTCCGTCAAACCCTTTTCTCCATGGAGCTGTTATTGCTTTGTCTGGAATGTTTCACAGTATGGTGTTAAACCTTTCTATCTTCATGGAGACCACACCAGATCAAGTTACAGGTCAGATCTGTGGAGAGGCGACCCCACTCACATTCAGAATGCCTGTTATTCTAAGTATTTTTGATCTATAAAACCACCTGTACCTGAATAAATGTAAGGTAGAGCTGTTTACTGACATCCATAGAAACAAGCAGGTGACGGACCCCCAAACAAAAAGTTACAAAGTACACCTTTAAAGCCCACATTTTTTCACAATACGACTTTTAATTAAACCAGCAGCCTTGTGCCTATAGGGGACACTGTTTGAGAGGTGTCCTGTGGGGAGGCTGTTTCTGTAAAATGTTGGAGTGCCCCCTGTGGACTGGAGAAGAGCTTAATAATAGAGGTTGTGACCCTGAGTTTGCCCTGCGAGGCGTCTCATCTAATCCTGCTGACTGTGCACCAATTACACAGTGATACTGCACTGGGGTCCGGTCATTTGAGGTATTTTATGACATTTTCTCAGCTTGAGTTCTAATTTAAAGGGCCCATATTAAGATATTTTCTGATCTGTGTTAAAATGTTCTTTCTTCAGCTCTTCTGTTTTACTGGGAAGACACACTGCACTTTGGACACATGTTGGACTATGCTAAACTACACTCCCGTACAAATTTGGAGTGTTCATGGGGGCATTTCTGGCTCCATCTACACTGTTTCCAATTGACTTTACACTGAAAAATTGCCCCCACCCCTCTCTGCAACTGCTGCTGTGAGTCTCGTCATTTTGGTCTTAAAATGTTCATATTAACCCGCCACATGGTAAATATGCACCTCGAGAGCAACCCACTGAACAAGAATCAACGCTCAGTTCAGTCTTAATGAATATGTTTATGTCATCTTGTTCTTGAGGATTTGCCACTCTGTGAACTGTGAATTCAAACGTTTAACTGATGAGATGAGTGACGGGGGGGAGTTATTATGGCGGCACCCTCATGACTGGTGTTCGGGTGACACCAGGAGAAGATGGTGCTCTGTGCTTCATAAGTCTCACTGTACACGCACATTTAAAGGGCCACTAAACACCAAAATCACTTTTTTCTACTGATTGGCTGTGTAAATGGGTCTAAAATAGAAGTGTCTACCTATCCCTGGCCTTATTTTTGGCATTTTAGTGCATGTTTGTTAAAAATCTGACTTTTGGGTTTAAAGCCGTGTCTGTACCGGCCTCTTTAGAATCAGCTATGGCCACTACATTTGAATTTTCGGGTTGGACTAATGGCTGCCAATGAGTTAGATGCTGTTCTGAGGTTATTACGTGACAAGCAGAGCCAATGGCGGTCTACGGGCGGTACGTGAGGAGGCCCTCTCAGCCCCGCCCCCACCTGGAACCGCTGGGCACTGCGACGTCTCGCCATGTCTGGAGAAAAGGGAAATGGCATGATCCGAGCACAAATATCCACTCTGTTTCAAAGTCTGGAGTGCACCGGTCTGCACCATGTTGGATTGTTGTGGCTGTCGGTTGGCGATCAATCATCGCTCCAGAGCCCGCCCCACGCCCGCTCCCCCAACCTGCCGGGCACCGCCCACTCTAACAAGGCATTAGTCTTTTATAGGACTTTTCCTGACGCTCCAAGTCACTTAACAGCTTCATGCCTTATTAATTCACTTCACACTCTGAGGTGGTAAACTTCTATTGTAGCCACAGCTGCCCTGGGACACACTGAAGGAAGCGAGGCTGACAATCTGCACCATCGGTCCCTCCGACCACCACCAACACACACACACACACACACCATTCATATTTAGGTGAAGTGCCTTGCCTAAGAACACAACAACAGTTTTGCCACTGATGCCCCACTGTGGCCCCTGGTATCACCCGTGGTCTCCCATCCAAGTTCTGACCAGGCCCGGCCCTGCTGAGCTTGTGCTTATTTTTATGTTCATAAACAACAATGTTAAACTTCCAAACTTGCACTGACTTTTTCCCATAAGTTATACAATATAGGCAGGCCTAGTACACTATACTATAGGTAGGCCTACATACAATAACGAATCCTAACTACCTTATGTAGCCTAAAGCTAGTGCATAAAACGTGCCTAACATAGTTTTATTTTGAAGACGTCCACTCTGGAGGATTTTTCAGATGTTGCTTAGGGGCAGAGTAATTCAGGAGGGTGTTTAATTACTCTTTAAACACATTTTAACACATTTAAAACCAGCCTGTGGGGGGCGCTGTCTTGTGTGTGCTGGGATGGGAGGGAGAAAAGGAGACCTAGCGCTCATTTAGGTCCAGTCTGTACCCAGTGTCAGAAAGAACAGGTTGTAATAGTTTTACAGCCCTGCCCTCGGGGAAGAAGTGAACAGTTTGGTCGATAATCACTGTGGCGCTCCTCCAGACGTTACACTGGGACAGACATTTAGATTCAGTGGGGACAAGGTGTGCACAGTGTGTACAGGCGCCCCCTGCAGGTGCCACTGTTATCAGCTGATTCAATTATAGTACTTCTTGTGGAGTATTCTAGGCAAAGCAATAATATCTCTATGGAGACATGCAAACCCTCTCTCTGAAAAGTTACAGTGAACTTTAAAGGGATAGCTCCTGAGAAAATATGAACAATTATTGTAACATGAATAAAACCTGAATCAGTAAAGTTTGTCTAAGTCTAAATCTAAGTCTAACACAACTCCAGACAGGCCTGTGTTTTTCACAGTAAACAACATCATGACTTCATACTCCAAAGTACTCCGGCAGAACTAAATTGGACCATTCTTCTTCAAACTTTGGGATATTTTCATTGAGTTTAAAGATGTTGGTAAAAACCACAGGGAGCAGAGCAGATCAGATTGGACTATTTGAAGACTGACTCCTGATAGTCCCGTGTGATTGTACCTCCATAGAAACGGCTCTGGTTGAGTTTAGGAAAGAGGCAGAACGTTGTGCAAGTCTGTTCAATTGACACTGTTACCCATCACATTCCCCTCTGCGCGCTCCTGGGGTTTTCTGTTCTTTTCAGGCTAAAGTTGAAGGATTTTCTGAGATCCTTGTTCTCTCTCTCAGTTTGACTCAGAGGAGCGGGAGACGCTTTTGAGGAAGTTTGTGAAATTGCTGCAGGGAACGAAGACCTGGAAAGTTTCAGTTGCTCCAAATTAGACTTTCTTCTGTTTATTTAGTAGTAGTAGTAGCTGTTGTTGTTGTTGTTGTTGTTGCTGTAGTAGAAGTAGTAGTAGTAGTAGTAGTAGTAGTAGTTGTAGTGTGAGTAGTAGTAGCAGTAGTAGTAGCAGTAATAGAACTAGTAGTAGTAGTGACATACAAAGCGCCTCGCTCCATGATCCAGGTGCTTTAGTCCCAAAATCAGCTAAAAGCTTCTATATCTCTTTCTCTTCTGTATATCCAATGAGTGCGTGGGCCATTTCAAACAGCTCTTAAACAGCGCATTTTAGTGTAAATAGTAAAACGAAGGGTGATTTTAACACATTACTCAAACAAAACCGTGTGTTCGCAAGGCGCGCCCCCGCAGATACTACAGCCCGCTGTATTGGAGCGAAACACATTAGTTTTAATGTGCGCGGGATTGGGTCGGGTCCCAATATTTGAACCCATTTGCTCAGCGCCACGTAAACATGAATTGGTTCATAGTAGAATAGTAAAATACTGCCGGGCGTGTGCATGGAGCCTCATTAAAATGCAAAATGCAGTTCCGGCGGTCACCTGAACCCTCGTGCAGTGTGATTGATCATACTGCGGTATTGCAATATTGCAGTTACCACTACAGCCCTGGCAGTAGTAGTAGGGGTGTGCAAAAATATAGAAATGTTGATATAAATGTCAATATATCACCAAGAGGATTTTTTTGGTATCTTTTAGCAATTTTTTTTGTGACTGCATGACAATTTTTTGCTTATTTAATGGAGGGAAACTTATTTATGCAGTGCACTTGACACATTCACTGTTTCAACGATTAAAACAGATATATTTTGTGGTTTAACAAATAAATATTGTTGCTAAAATACAAAATAATCATCGTGGTACCAAATCAGTATCGAGTCTATTCCTTAATATCGAATGACAGCACTAGTTTGAATCTTCTGAACTTGTGGCAGACTGAGAAGACTGTCCCCGCTCTGCCAAAAGGAAACCTGACCCTGATCCCCCTGACAGTTTGTGTTCACAGGAGTTATTCATGGATGAGCTGAGGGCAATTCAAAAGTGCTCTAACAAAAGCCTGCCCTCCACAGAACTGACGCGTAAAGGGTAACACAGTGTCTCACATGAAATGAATGAGATCAGAGCTGCTACAGTGTAATAGACGGCGAATAAGGGTAGTTTAATTGGGTTAGAAAATCAATGTTAAAGGTGCATTGTGTAACTTTTCTGGTGCTTTTCTCCATGCAGATGTTATTGCTTTGTCTGAAATGTTTCACAGTATGGCATTAAACCTTTCTATCTTCATGGAGACCAAACCAGACCAAGTTACAGGTCAGATCTGTGGAGAGGCGAGTCAGAATGTTGTTTTTCTATGCATTTTTTATCTATAAAACCACCTGTAATTGAATAAATTTAAGGTAGAGTTGTTTAATGTCATATTGTGGAACATTTGAAGCAGAGCAATGACATATCCATAGAAACAAGCACGTGATGGACCCCGAACCAAAACGTTACCTTTAAGGTGTGTACTTCTCCAAAGCTCAAAATGTTCTGTTCCACCTTGTGATGTCATGAAGCGGTAGTTTTCAAGCTAACAGCTCCTTTCACCTTTTGTTGAGTAAAGATTGGCAATTCCAGGGCTGAAATTATCCAAATGATTCTAGTGAAGGTTTATGGCATTTAAAAACACAGTGGAGCACTTCCTGTATTACCACATGACATCACAAGGTGGAACAGAGTGTTTTCTGGTTGAGAGAAGAACACAAAGCTACAGTATCATTAATGCCATATCAGCTAACACAGTGGTTCTCAAACATCTCACACCAAATACCAAAAGGTAATTTAGGTAATTTAACTTCTAATATTTACATAACTTAAAAATATATCATTACATTATTGCAAGAATTAAGATAAAATGTCTCACAAACCAAGATGGACCGGTTTGTGGCTCATTGGTAGCGTTGACTCCCAGACTTCCCTCACCCCAGACACTTCCTGCAGCTCCTCCAATGGGACCCCAAGGCGTTCCCCTCATGACCATTGATTGAAATGGACTAAAACTGTTATTTCAACAACGAGATGACCAGAGATTTTCGTTTTTATAGCAATTAAATGGTTATAATATGGAATTCTCCTGTCAGTGCCATGTTATTCTCAAAATAATTACTTCTGTTTATTTCTAATTAGTCAGATTTTATTACCACAATGAATCTGCTGGAGAAATGTTATGACTACTGCTTAGATGTATTAATAAAGCATTCTATTTGAGATGTGAAATAAACTTAATTAAAAACCTAAAGGGCCCATATTACGCAATTTTTCTGCTCTTGTATTTTCTGATGTTATAATGTTTCGTCATCACATGGAGCACTTCCTGTATTACCACATACCTGGAGTCATGTGGTAATACAGGAAGTGCTCCACTGTGTTTTTAAACTCCATACACCTTCACTAAAATCATTTGGATAATTTCAGCCCTGGAACCATCAAATCTGTTCTGAGCAAAAAGTAAAAGGAGCTGTTAACTTGAAAACTACCACATCATGACATCACAAGGTGGAACAGAGCATTTTGAGCTTTGGAAACATGTGTGAATTGACAAAACACAACTCTGGGTATGTTTTTGAGGAGGTAACAGCATTCTATCATGGCTAAAATCTCACAAGAATCCATTTTGTGTAATATAGGACCTTTAAGTTGTTGTGGTGATACAATTAAAGATGCACAATGTAACTTTTCTTGTGAACGGTTGTGCTGGTCTCCACGGGGATGTTACTTTGCTTAGAATATTCCACAGTATGGCGTTCAATTTATCATCTGATCCATTTTATCTATCTTTTAAACACATGAACAGAAGAATATACAAGTTCATAATGACAACAGTAATAAAACAATAGTGTATAACCTGAAAGAATCCCCTTTCTTTTTGACAAAAGCAATTTACAACCAAACCATAATCTCTTCACACTAAGTAAGCCGGACACAGCAGAGACACTTTAGGTAGAGTTTCATGTAAACCAATCATGTCAAATCCAATGATGAAGAGCTTTATTTCCAGTGGAACTTGCACTATTACGTTCATCTATTTGTCTTATGAAAAGAAGTCACACCACAGTCAGTGAGAATCCCAGTGGCTCACTACCCCTAACACATGTGTCTGCTGTGTGTTCAAGTCCACAGATGATGCACAAGCCCAAGCTGTTTAATGCTTACGAAAACAATGGGTCATATAAAGAACTCATAATGGATCAGTTAATTCATTAATAATAACAAGGCATTAGTCTTTTATAGGACTTTTCCTGACGCTCCAAGTCACTTAACAGCTTCATGCCTTATTAATTCACTTCACACTCTGAGGTGGTAAACTTCTATTGTAGTCACAGCTGCCCTGGGACACACTGAAGGAAGTGAGGCTGACAATCTGCACCATCGGTCCCTCCGATCACCACCAACACACACACACACACACACACACACACACACCATTCATATTTAGGTGAAGTGCCTTGCCTAAGGACACAACAACAGTTTTGCCACTGATGCCCCACTGTGGCCCCTGGTATCACCCGTGGTCTCCCATCCAAGTTCTGACCAGGCCCGGCCCTGCTGAGCTTCAGAAATCTGATCAGGTTTTGACAAGCTGGTATGGCCTTGATTTGTGCTTATTTTTATGTTCATAAACAACAATGTTAAACTTCCAAACTTGCACTGACTTTTTCCTATAACTTATACAATATAGGCAGGCCTAGTAAACTATACTATAGGTAGGCCTACATACAATAACGAATCCTAACTACCTTATGTAGCCTAAAGCTAGTGCATAAAACGTGCCTAACATAGTTTTATTTTGAAGACGTCCGATTAAAAAGATACTACAAAGCCCCTTTTTCTTGAAAACAACAACACCGTATCGTAACTTTTTAGTTTACATCCACAGCATACTGAATACGACAGTAACAATCAGCGAAAGTGATGTGAGAGCTGAACTTGCACTTTAACTTTCTCTAATCCACTGCTCTGGGTCAATACCCTCCCCGTCCATCATCCGACACCTGCCCGCTTTAGGGGGGATGCGCTGCGGATGTGTGGGCTCACCGCTCTCCTCCATCACCACCACCGTGTTTGGACAACACCAAAACACCAGTGCGAGGCCTGCACTCCTGTCTCCAATGCGCTGCCAACCACGGTCCCCCTGTCCCTACCCGAACCATAGCAGCTGAGGCGACTTGTTACGCGCAGCATCACCGCTATTTGGCGGATAAACATCTGGTAAACAACGGTTACGCACGGGAGAAGTGTGCGTTTGCGTTCATAACGTCACCATGAGTGTTTTCATATGATTCCCAGCGCTGTTACTGATGCTAGTAGATACACTTACCTTCCATATCCAGGCCATTATTCACTCCTTAGCAGACAACTGTGAAGCGGTTGTTTTCCTTGGTTCCCAAATGCAGACGGACGAACGGCTTTCCCAGGACATTTAGCCAAAGTGGCAGCGCGCAGGAGGCGGGGATGCGGTGCGGACAGAAGCGGCAGACAGCGGCGGACAGGGCAGCGCCATAAATGTTTCAGTGCACCGTTATACGTCTCTGCTTTCCGCGGAGGAGCGTCGGGGAGCCTGGGCTGACGCTGCGCTCTCATTGGGCGAAGATGGAGCGAAGACCCGCCTCTAGCTAGAGTCATGTGACAGTGCATTGGGGTTTGTGGAACCGCAACTAGGAAATACTCAGGATTATCTGTGAAGTACTGTTTACTTTCACTGATATGGGCATTTATAAAAGAACCTACATTCTTATTTTTAAAGAAACAGTGGCTGAATTTTCACAGTGTGGTTAAAGTGAGAAGGTAGCTACATTTACTGGAGTAACTTTTTTAAAGAAATTGTACTTCTAGAGTGCTTTTGTAGCAGCATACTTTTACTCCTACTTGAGTAATATTTTTAGTGAAGAAACAGTACTCTTACTTGATTTAGGTTTTGGATCCTCTTTCCACTGTGAGGAAGTTTAGTGACTTAATGTTGACAATATGAAATGATTTGAACATTGTGTTTGTTGCTCCGCTTCATCGGATCTTCGATCGGAAAATGCAGAACGTCATGACGACTGTCTGATTGAAAAGCCCAGACATCTTCCCTGTCCACAAATGCACAAAGCTCTTACCTTCTGCATGTTTTTCACAAACTAAATTTTCTGTATTGATGCTAAAACAGGCTGACGTTCGTCTGTCGGCGTCGCCATGTTTGTTTTGGGGTTTTTTGGGTACTTCACCTTTGGCCCTGTCCGAACCTCAGTGCTGCTCTGTGATTGGTCCGCCTGCTCCAGGTGCATGCCAAGATGGATTCTCGAGAGTTTGTGAAGTCACAAATATCCTAGAGTCTATCTTGCTGTGCGAGGTTATGTCAAAGCCTGAACTCAACAGATCTCAAAAGCTCAGCCGGGCTGGGCCTGGTTAGTACCTGGATGGGAGACCGCTGGGAATTTCATGTGCCACCGTGGGTTTTCACCCATATTGACTAGTATGAATGTGTTGTTGGTAGTGGGAGGTACTGATGGCGCAGATTGGCAGCCTCACTCTTGTCAGTCTGTCCCAGGACAGCTGTGGTTACAGTAGAAACTTATCACCACCAAGTGTGGAGTGAATGAATAATGCACAAAACTGTAAAGCATCTGGAAAAGCATCAGGCACACATATTGCACGATGGTCAAATTGAGCAGTTTGTTCCATTACAGTACAGTGTAAATATTATATAGTGCACATCATTACACATCACTTAATTACTTTACTGAATAATAATAGAATCATTTGGCTGAATTTTACAATCTTTATATTAAATATTAAATACATTTATTTAATATTTACAGAAAATGAGGTAAAGTCTTACATCTCTGGTCCTGCTGAGCTCCTCGTGGCTCTCTGTCCGTTGACACAAACAGTCGACATTTCACACCTGACATTTTTGGTGAAAGCTCAAGACACTAAAACATGTCAGTCTAAACATCTATGTTTTCTAAGTACATTTTCTAAGTACATGCTACATTTTGTACACGTCTGATAGTTGCAGCTTTCCCTCACGACAGGAGCTAAGCCTGTCAATCTTCATGTTTGGAGTCAGTCTTCATGTTGGAAATAAAACTAAGTGAAAGTGATTTGTTACTCAAATAACTGTAACTCGCTTCTGCCTCTGATGTATCTGTGTTAAGGTGCACTGGAGCTTTTCTGGTGTAACTTTTCTAGCCTGTTTGCTTGGAAATACAGGCTTTAAGAAGATGCTGAGAGAACTCTGCGCCAGATTTACAAAGCGTTCTTAAGCTCGCAAATTCCTTCATAAGTGACACCAGCGCCAAATTCACCAAACACCTCCACACTCATTTACATTTCATTTACATCGAAAATAAGATAAGATAAGATAATCCTTTATTTGTCCCACAATGGGGAAATTGCAGTGTCACAACGCAAGTTACAGAAACAGTAGGAAATAAGAGCATGCATCAAAATCAAGATAAATAATAATAAGTATTTACAATCAACTAAAAAACACAACACTGTAAGCTAAGCTAAAAGGCACAGGAACATTGCACAATAAGTGTTTTGATTCTGAGATGATTGTGTACAGTGCAGTGATGGACAGTGGTGGGTAAATAAATAATAGCAGGTACAGTGACTTTAAATAATATTGCACATTGTTATTATTACTATGGAGATGACACATGGTTGCTATGGGAATGACACATGACTAGCATTGAATATGTATTTGTTTAGAAATGCTCTCTGAACTTCCAAATAGGGCCGAGGAAGAGAAAGTGACCGAGGAAGTCAGGTGGAGCACGTCTACAGACTACGGCTCTTTTACAGCTTCAGCAGCGATTTCAAATGTCCAAACTCACATGAACACACTCAGTGAGGGAATATTATAGTAATATTATATATATATATATATATATATATATATATATATATATAGATATAGATATAGATATAGATATAGATATATATATAAAGAGTGCTCCTGATTTGTTCTACCAGAAGAACATTTTCAGTTAACAAAAAGTTTTGTGAATGCCAAAAATGTTGGTAAGAAGGGCCTTAAGAAAGGCCTTAAGGACAAATTTGTTCGTAAGAAGGTTTCATGAATGAGGCCCATTGTTGCTTTACCTGCAAACACTTCTATCCAGCATGTATTTCAGTACGAGTGTTCTTATTTTTATTGTTAGGGCTGTCTCCTGTCCACAGATTACCTTTAACATGACCTGGTTGTGTCAAAATATATTTAATGCCATACTGTGGAATTCCAGGTAAAGCAATAACATCTCCATGGTGACGAGCAGGTGGTGAACTCTCCACAAGAAAAAGTTAGCGCACCTTAGAAAACTGCGGTGTCCAGTGAGTGCGATGTCACGATGAATGTCAGCGCAACAAAGAGCCGTGAAGTTGTCAGCACCTTCGATGGATAGTTTTACATTTGTTCCAAAATGACTAGGCAAGACTGCCAATGCTACACATATCACAAATTTAAGAAATGGAAAGCTTGATTTTGTATAATATCCCCTATTTAAGAACTGTTTATTATGTCATCGCTAGCATGTATGCTAATTTTGGCACTAACTGTTACCGTTAATTATCTATACAAAACAGTGCTACACAAGGTGATGTGGTCCTGTGGTCATCAATCACCAAAACAGTCCTGTTTTTTCTTTAAGTCATATTATAATTATTACCTCCTCAAAAACATACCTTGTGTTTTGTTTCATTCACACATTATTACACTTTACACTTTATTCACACATAATTACACTTTATTATTAGTCTGTCTACATCTCCAAAGCTTAAAATGCTCAGTTCCACCTTGTGATGTCACAAAGCGATGTTATCAGCTTTAGTTCAGTAGAGATTGGCAATTCCAGAGCTGAAACTATCCAAATGATTCAAGTGAAGGTTTGTGCAGTTTACAAAAAACAGTGGAGCACTTCCTGTATTACCACATGACATCACAAGTTGGAACAGAATGTTTTCTGTTTGAGAGAAGAACTCAGCCTAAATATGCAGGATTTGTGTGTTAAACATGTGTGAATGAAACAAAACACAACTCCATGTATGTTTTTTTGACGAGGAAACAACATTATAACATGGATCAGAGAATAATGTAATACGGGCCCTTTTACAGTTTTCAAAATATTTACTTAAGAATGCAGAAAAGTCCTCAAAATGGCGCATACAACATGACAATAACATGACACGGGAACCTGTGCTTGGCTCCTCCAGGCTCAGACGGCGAGAGGCAGTGGCTGTAGTGTCAGAAAGTGTATCGCTCTGACCATGACTTTATCTGCCGTGTTTGAGCTCCCACACCTCCATCACTGATAACCTCTGCTCAGATACACACTGCATGGCTTTGAATCGTAATGTATGGGAGGAAACATGCAGTGAAGAAGACATTTTAGCTTTTGGATAGAGGTGGGTAGTACACAGTTACATTTACTTGAGTAACTTTTTGAAGAAATTATACTTTTCTAGCAGCATGCTTTTAATTCTACTTGAGTAAGAGCTGAGCTGAAGTAAGTTACAAGTGACAAAAACTTTATGTTGACAATATGAAATTATTTATTTTTGTGTCTATTCTTTGAAAATACCAGATTTTGTGCATTATTTCATGTTCAAATTACATTAACGTCAAATTATGAATCAGATGTTACGTCCTGATAGTTACTCTTTAAGTTACTTGAGTAGAAGTAGTAGTAGTAGTTTTCTCAAATACTTTTTACTCTCTCTTGAGTCCGTTGCTTCAGAATAATATTACCCAAGTAGAAGTACAAAGTAGTGGTCAAACAAATTACTCATGAAAGTATTTGCGAAAATAACTACAGAAGTACTAAGAGTAACTTAAAGAGTAACTGTCGAGACGTGACAAAAAAAATAATTGAAGTTACTTTGGAGTTCATGTAACTGGAAGGACAAAACATTAAATAATGCAAAAAATATATATTTTCTTGTTCAAAGGCAAACTAAATCATATCTGAAGAAGCACTGCAAGAAACACAAATGTTCAAATCATTTCATATTGTCTCGTAAAGCTTTTGTCACATTTCTTTTGAAAGTTACTTGAATGTAACTGAGTAAATGTAACCGAGTACTATCCACTTCTGGGGACGCTGCAGTGAAATTAAACCTGAAATCCAATCTAAAACCTGGACACAGTGACAGAACAGAACGTGCTCTGTGCTGACCTGTATAAGCCTGTGTGTTTAATCTGAATACTCCTGTGAGGATTACACACACTAATGCTGCTCTAATTACATTATATCATATTTAAAAAGGACATCTCATCTATCTAATGTTTTAGCTTCATTTGGGGTTTCAGCAGGGGAAATGTGAAAGAAATTAAACCGGGACTAACCCGGGACTAACCCAGGGACAAACCAGATCTAGACTGGGACCAACCCAGGACTAAACGGGACTAACACAGCTGATGAGGTGATCTAACAACTGTAGCTCACCCTGTTCATACCAATTCTGATACATCTAAAACATCAACTTTGAGAAGCTTCAGCCAAACCTTTTCGATCTTTCTGTTAACTATTGCTGTTTCTGGAATATTGTTAGAATATACCTGTGATCAAAATAAACAAATCAATCAATCAAAACATCCACAAACGGCAGCTGCTATCCCAGTTTCCGATTGATGAGGTACAGCACAAATGCTACAGCAAAGAGCGAACCAGGACACCAGGTTAGAGGGGAGTTAACATCATCTCCCCAACCACAGATTGGGTACAAAGCCCCACACTGAACAAGGCAGCGACTGATCTGAAAGATAAGATCATGGTCCAAATGAACACAAGGCGACCCTGACACCAGTTACAGCTGAGTGAAGTACCGTCTGGCTGTGGTTCAGTGACTGTGGTTCAGTGGTTCTGGTTCAGTGGCTGCCACCCTCTGCCAAACCAACAGTGACAAATCCTTCAACATATTTGCTCCTGTCTGGATCTTTGGTTTCTACGATACACATGCTTGGAATTCCAAATATGGAACTTGGCTCCAAATAAGCCGCTACAACTACTAGCCTCGATTGGCCTCATTTGGCTGGAGCCATGGGTGACGTCGACTTCTCTGTACGATCTATGGTCTAAATTAAAACAGGTCTAAGCAAGTTCTAAACCTGGATAAAAAGCAGGTCCAATCAGGTCTAAACCAGGACTAAACCAAGACTGAACCAGGACTGAACCAGGACTGAACCAGGTCTAAACCATGACTGAACCAGGACTGAACCAGGACTAAACCAGGACTAAACCAGGACTGAACCAGGATTAAACCAGATTGAACGAAGGTGGGCAGGGGGCGTTTGTGGAAATTGGTCCCCGCCCCCCTCAGCTCCAGCTCCGCCCACTTCTCTACTGACTCCGCCTTCCAGATATGAGTCTGTTTACTTAAATCATACTTTGCTCAGGCTACTTTTGCACATATTACATTGAGTGCCATTTAAAAACACTGGAGGCTTGGAATTTTCTCTTCAAAAGTAAAATCTGTCTGGTAAAAAGATTCTGCCCGCACCGCTGATTTGGCAGGAGGCAGGTGCTTAGCAACGCTGTCAGTCAAACCTGTTGCTAATGTCAACCTCAGACAAAGAAAGCACCTTATTGGTCTGTTATTAATAATTTATCTTGACGTTTGGATGAAATAGTGAAATAAAAACACCAGGATCATGTAGCTCAAGTTAAAAATGCCCAATTTAAGATGAGAATGACGAGCCAGGCCTCTCTGAACTCCTCTCAGACGTGTATTTTTGCCCCTGGTACCTGTTAGAGTTGATATTTTTGTGATTTTTCTAGCCCTTCTCTCTCCTCCGCTCTGCTCAGCTGATTCTGCAGCCAAGTTGTGACCTGTTGTGGAGCTTGTTCCAGTGTGACCTGTACACCCTGGAGAGGTACATGCACCCGGCCCGGACCAACCACATGGTGAACGGTCTGTTCTTCTACAGCTTAAACCAGACCCTGTGCCAGCTGTTTATGTGCCAGGGCTTACAACCCGGTGAGAAGGGCGACTGCAGCAAGTGTAACCCAGTGAACCTGACCCGGGGTGCCCAGGCCTGCCATGGGAAGTTCCCCGGAGTCTATAAGACGGTAGGTTCAGCCGGGTTCTGTCCACATGAGCTGGACCAAATGTGAACTGACAGGTCTGTGAGTCTGTCTACGTCTCCCTGTAGAAAAACTGTAGCTTTTAAATAATATTTTTAGATTTGTGTCAAAGTTTAATCAATTTGCAGCACTAGTAAAAATGTTTTTAAAAGCCTTCAAAAGATAAATAATAATTATAAGTTCAAACTAGACTATTTCTGCACTTTTAATTTTACTTATTCATTTAATTTTATGGTTAATTAACTTTTTGTCTGAATTGCCACAATATCATCCAAATATTTTTAAGACATTCCTATTCCTTTTCATAGAACATGCTCAAAGTGATGTACACAAATTCAACTGCAAATATAACATAGTATTTATCCTTTAAACCATATTAAACTGTCTAAATGCAGGTCTAAACTCTGGCCTCTTGTTGCAGGTGTGAGTGGTGGTAGTGGGAGACTTGCGCCCCCTGCTGGATGTCCCTGGCCTCAACATTACAGTGATCCAGTTAGTGGGGGACCCTTGGAGGACCTTCAGCTCCAGGATCGAGACTTTTCTGGACTGGGACAAGCCCTGACACCTGTGGAAGACCTCAGAACAGAGTCCAGCTTCTATGGACAGAACCCCACTGTTTCCCACCAGCTGATGAGTTACAACAGCTCTGTGTCCACCGCACTGAACCAGGACTGAACCAGGACTGAACCAGGACTGAACCAGGACCACAGCTGGAACACTGTGTGGATGAGCTGACTCCCACTATTACATTTGTATAGAAATACTCAGTGAAACATCCATCCATTTTCGTTCTCTTTATCTGGGCCCAGGTGGTGGAGGCAGCAGACTGAGCAACGAGGCTCAGACTTCCCTCATCCCAGACACTTCCTCCAGACTGCACTGTGGGTGTGTTTTTTCTTGTCGGCTTGTTGCTTCTAAATCTTTTATGTAAGAAGTATTCCCAAACGTGTATTGCTGATGACTTCATTAATTAGAATATTAAGCTGCCTTTTGGCTTAAGTGCGTTTCATTTGCAAATGTGGTGTATTTTAAAACATAATCCCTCTTAAATTCAGTCTCTGTGATGTAAACTCTGTGACTCTGAGTCCAACACTTCTGCACGGGTTTCCCAGTTGAAATTCCAGGTCGAGGTGTGTTCAAGCTCTTCGGTTGGATCTTCAGATCTTGCAAGATTTTAAAATACTCTGTGAAATTGTATTACCACAACAAACCACCAGGTGGCTACTTTGGGACAAAAGACAAATGCATAAATGACAAAGGCATAAATTACCTGGTCTTGCAAAAGTGTTAGAAAAGTTATCAAGTTACAACTTATTTAAATAAACGCTCAATTTTGAAGTTTTATCAGTCGGGTTTTAGAAAAAGGTTCTGAGCATTGTGGTGTAACCCACTGCTCATTGTTTCATTTGTACATGGAGCACTTCCTGTATTACCATATGACATCACAAGGTGGAACAGAGTGTTAACTGTTTGAGAGAAGAACTAAAAAAGCCTGTGAATGAATCAGAACACAACTCCAGCTATGTTTTTGATGAGGAAATATTATAACAGCACAGTATGGGCCCTTTAACATGTGGATTTATGAACAAAGTTGATGACACACTCCAGTGGGCCTGGCCTTGTGTCCCTGTGTGTTTTTAATGAGATGTTTGTAAAGTGCTGGTCTTTGTGCGACGCCTGTGGTTTTGTCTAATCCTCGGCTCTGTTCAGGGAGATAACCCCCTCCACTGACAGCACAACGGAGGCGAGGAAACAGACTTCTGAACTAAACAATCGAAACAAAACTACTCTGGAAGACAATGAACTTTTAAAGAAGACATACTGTGTCTGCTATATAGTTATAATCTATGACACCCGTGGATCATTATGTTATAATTTAGTTTGCTAACTTTCACATTAGAAAACTGCGGTGCCCAATGGGAGCTGATGTCACGGTAAACATCATCACAACAAAGCCCCGTGCAGCTGTCAGCCTCCCACCGATGGAGAACTGCACATCACAACACCTCGAACACCTTTTTCTATTGTACCAAAATGACGAGGCAATGTATATTCAGTATATTATTGCACTGCCGTTCTTGTCTCTTGTATTTAGCTGTGATTTTATATTTTATTGTATATTTTACAACTTATTTTTCTATTTTATTTTGACTTGTACATATACATTTATTTTTATAATTATGTCTCATTTGACGCCTGTCTCTTGCTCTTTTTTGCTTTACCATCTATTTTTGTTACTCTCTGTTATTATATTATATTGTGATGTGTGAGCTGCTGTATCCAAATAATTTCCCTTGTGGATCAATAAAGTTTAATGTGAATACAACTTAAATCACAGTTTAAGAAAATAAAATTGCAGAACAGAGTACAGAGCAGTGGGTGTGTGCCGTGGCATTGAAAATCGGAGTTGATCTGGAATACAGCACTGATTAAACATAAGATTAAACAAGCATGAATCACTGTAAATACGACTTCAGAGGGTAAGGAAAGAACTATAACATGGTTAATAGCTCTGAAAAGAAGTAGATTTTGCAGAAAAGGTGCACTTTAATTTAATTTTCGGTGTTTTTAATAGTTGCCAAAAAAAAACTTAAATGTGCATTATGTAACTTTTCTGGTCCAGGGTTCGCCACCTGCTTGCAAAGTGATCCCTTTGCTTGGAATGGCATTAAACGTATCCATCTTGAAGGCAACAAGTGGGTGATTTCATTAGACCAAGTTACAGGTCAGATCTGTGGAGAGCTGACCCCAGTAAGAACACGTTTTTGTAGGTATTTTGTGGCAGTGAATAATAAATACAAGATAGAGAAGTTTAGTTTTGTTCAAAGTTGTGTTTCCTCTTCAAAGCTTTACATGACAATATGAAATGATTTAAACATCTGTGTTTCTTTTGTCTCATTTTTGTGTCTGTCTTTTGAAAATACCACTAAATCAGATGTTACGTCCTGACAGTTAATCTTTTAGTTACTCTTACTTGAGTAGTAGTTTTCTCAAATATTTTTTACTCTTACTTTGAACTAACGTTACTCTTACTCAAGTATAGTTTTTGGCTACTCTACCACCTCTGCACAGGGATAATATGCAAACTCCACATTGAAAAGCAGAACCTTCTTGTGAAAAAGCGCTCCCCACTCTGCCAGTGTATCTGAAATGCCAGTGAACCATTGAACTGTTGTCCGATGACCACAGTTTGTCCAGGATTTTCACCGAGGCTTGTTCCATTTGCAAATATTAAATCCTCGAAAATGTCAGCCAAGTCTAATGGTTTATATTATCAAAGGTCAAATACCATCTTTCTTAATAAGGGCAAATTAAGGTGGATTGGTTTTCTAAATGTGAACTTCTTTTTTATATCAGAGCAGTGAGGTTTGTTGTGGTCATTTGGTCCAATGGTTATGGCGCCATCTAGAGGTGCCCTTGAAACTCAATGAAGTAGGAAAAAAAAATAAATAAATAAAAAATCAGAAATGTGTGCGTTCTTCAAGGTGCACTATGCAACTTTTTGGTTGAGGGTCCGTCACCTGCTTGTTTCTATGGCGATGTCATTGCTCTGCCTGGAATGTTCCACAGTGTGACATTAAACAGCTCTACTTTACCCTTATTCAGTTACAGGTGGTTTTATGGCTCAAAAATACTTAGAAAAACAGGCAACTTGGTTTGGTTTGAAAGTAGAAAGGTTTAATACTGTACTGTGAAACATTCCAGACAAAGCAATAATATCTCCGTGGAGAAAAGCAGCCACCAGAAAAGTTACACAATGCATCTTTAAATGTCTATAGTGTAAAGTGAGCTGGAATTTGACTCAGACTGCAGATTTGTTGACCTGGTTTATGGTTCATATCTCTGTCAGTGTAAATAAATACTTTACAGCTGATGTCATCAACATTCCCTGGGGGTGTGACGCTAACTGTAGGCACTGCTCTGTCTGAGGCTATGTTAGACTTTAATTTGAGCTTTATTTTAACTCAATCTGACCAGAAAGAACGGACTCAGTTGAAACTACAACAGAGGTGATTTGTGCAAGCCCTCTAACATTACAATTGGCAATTGCTGAACATTTTGCCACAGACACACAAACAGAACACCCCCAGTGTGATGTCACCGCAAAGAATCAATAGTTTCAGAAAGTGGTGCTGTCATTCAAACCCAAAGATGAAAGATGATGAATCATAGGTTTGGAGAATTCTTCCAAAAACA
Organism: Taenioides sp. WSHXM2023; assembly: GCA_029959045.1. Classification (NCBI taxonomy): domain Eukaryota; kingdom Metazoa; phylum Chordata; class Actinopteri; order Gobiiformes; family Gobiidae; genus Taenioides; species Taenioides sp. WSHXM2023. The sequence goes on along the minus strand of CM057096.1, from coordinate 5,625,939 downwards.
GGCTCTTCAAATACCCTTTTCTGTAATATATGATACAGAACAAAAATAAAAACACCACATTTAAATTATTACATTTTTATTTACATATACACATCAGAGATGTTGTACAACCGCTTCTGAGTGAGAACAATAAAAGAACAATAAAACAGGACAACAGAAATCATGTGTCAGTGTTGACAATTGAGTTCCTCTATTACACAAAAGACGAGTTTTTCCCGTGTTTCATAGTGTTTGGACTGGTGTAAAATGGTGACAAACAAGCTGTACAGACATTGTTTTATATGGAATGCTTCGGTTTTATGCATTAAATATTGATAATGAGAGCTAAAGAGATTTTGAATAGGTTATAGATTTATTTTCAAAACTTACATTGTGCTTTTATTTTGAAAAGCACTGTGTATCTTTCTGGTTGGGGGGTCCGTCACCTGTTTCTATGGCGATGTCATTGCTCTGCCTGGAATGTTCCACAGTATGACATTAAACAGCTCTACTTTTAGTAGATTACATTTATTCAATTACAGGTGGTTTTATAGCTCGAAAATACCTAGAAAAACAGGCATTTGGACTGTGAGCAGGGTCGCCTCTCCACAGATCTGACCTGTAACTTGGTTTGGTTTGGTCTCCGTGAGGATAGAAAGGTTTAATGTCATACTGTTTGAAAGCTACCATCGGTAAGTTGATTTGATTTTTTTCCCACCAGTAGATGGCAAAACTAATGGTGTAGATTTTGCATTTTTGTTTCTCAAAAGTGCCTTAAAACATGTATTCCTAATCTTGACTGGGGTCACCTTTCCACAGATCTGACCTATAACTTTGCCTGGTGGCTGGTGGAATAGCCATGGAGATATACAAGTTTAATTCCATACTGTGGAACATTCCAGAAACAATGACATCTTCACCATTAAAAGTCCTATATTACAGAAAATTGACTTTTCTGAGTTTTAGTCATGTTAGAATATTGTTCCCTCCTCAAAAACAGACCTGGAGTTGTGTTTTGTTTCATTCATACAGGTTTGAGTAATCCTGCATTATTAGTCTGTCTACATCTGCAAAGCTCAAAATGCTCTGTTCCACCTTGTGATGTCATGAAGTGGTAGTTTTCAAGTTAACTTTTATATTTTCTTTAGTGGAGACTGGCAATTCCAGGGCTGAAATTATCCAAATGATTCTAGTGATTCAAGTGTATGACGTTCACACACACAAAACGCAGTGGAGCACTTCCTGTGTTACTACTAAATGACATCATAAGGTGGAAAGAAGTGTTTTCTGTTTGAGAGAACTCAGCCTAAACATGCAGGAATTGTGTATTAAACTGTGAATGAAACAAAACTCAAGTCCAGGTATGTTTTTTGATGAGGAAACAACATTATAACATAGATCAGAAAATATGGGCCCTTTAACACAGCGTCTTTCTCCATAACTTGTCCTTGTAACAGTTTGAGCCTTATCTGTTTGACCGTTTTTTAAATTCTTATTTGATATTTGAGCAAAACTTGAAAGCATTAAGAGTCTCTGTGGTGTTCCACTTATGTTTGTGGTTGGTTCTTGTCCGTATTTGAACAGTTTGTGGCGCACACATTAGCGGTGGGGGCTAGCTGAGCACATCTGGCTGCAGCCCTCTCCTCCGTAGAACATCTTCAGGCATACACAGCACCGGGTTCACCGCCTTCACCTGCTCATCCCCCAACAGAGACAGACCCGCCACTCCGAACAGGGTGTGGAACGGGTCCACCTACAGGACACAGGGACAAATTATCAATAAATTATAAGCATCAGTCAATCATCAGAATAAATAAGTCAAAAGTTTGGACACATATTCAATGTTGGATTTTTAGAACACAACCATAATCTTTTTTTATTCAATCCAAACTCCTAAAGATTCCTGACCTTATATTATTATACACTGATAATATTATTTAAAGCATTCAACAATTTACTACCAAGTCATCTACAGAGAGAGAACTCATAATTTAAGAGGGTCTGGAAATTTCAAATTGCCAAATGTTCGAACTACCTGTAAACGTTTGTGTGTGTCTATATGTGGTGTAAAACTCTGGAACAGTCTGGATACACGTCTTAAGAAATGCCAAAATATCCATAAATTCAAGTTGTTCTATAAACATATGGTCTGGTCACAGTTTATAGAGAGTGGGTCTTAATATTAGAACAAACTTCTTTCTGTAGTTCAGGTTTATGCTTGTTGTTTCCGCACCTTTGCTGATATGTTCTGTCCATTACATTACTTGTATCTGCGTCTGTTTCCATTGTTGGTTTCCTTTTGTATTATTGCAATATGATGATAGTTGTGTTACCAGGCTATAACAGTGCCTCATTGTTCTCACATGTAAATAGTTCATATGGTCTAATGTAAAAATGTCTGAAGAATGCAAATGAAAGCTCATTCTGTTAAATTAGAAGAGGGGGTGGGATTAAATCAATTTTCTTCTTCCCACTCCTTTTTGGGCAAATGTTTTTGTTGTTGTTGTTACGATTGCACTTTTGTCATATGTATATGTAGAAGAATGTAAATTGCAATGCTTACTTGCCCAAAAAAAAAACAAAACATTTTATATAAATACTGAAGACATCAAATATATAAATAATAAATATAAATCAGTGTATATATGTGGAAAACATAGCTGGGAAGAGGCTCTATTCACGCTTACGTCACAAACCAGGAAGACGTTTGGAAACATGCGATGACAACTTCCGGTGGGCTGTGTTCGCGGTATAAGTGACAAAATCTAGTAAAAATTAGAAAATGCAGCAGTTTTCTTCATGTACATGTCACTGTAGCGTTTCGTGAGGTTCAGCTAATCAACAATTACAGCCACACCTCAGTTTTCATAATTTCCCCAGTGACACACAACTCCGAGCGCACTGGGTACATGCGATTAGAAGATTCAAGATGATTCCAAACAGCACATACGTCTTCATTTTACCGCTGATGACATTTACTTCAATGGGTTTTATCACAGTGGGTAGGGAAGCTTCCTACACCAGCAGTCGTCATCGTATGTTTCCAAACGTCTACCTGGTTTGTGACGTAAGCGTGAATAGAGCTTAGTGAGTACGGGCGCGATTTGGTTCCCTTCTCTCCTTAACTGCTGCTTTATCCATAAATCATGATATGAACATTAACAACAGACTAATCAGGTGTCTTCTTTCCCCAAAGTCGCTCTCGTTAGTACCTGATTGGCTCTTTAGTTACTATTATACACATGCTCGGATTTCCAAAGATGGATCTTGGCTTCATTTAACTGGAGCTGCATTTAACGCTATGGGTGATCTAACACCTTAGTCCACTTCTTTGTACAGTCCATGTGACAAATGGAGACATACGGAATTATGTAGCAAAGAAAAAAGTGATAAAGTGACTGATATATATTCAAATCCTCAAAGTATCCGCCCTTTGCTTTGTTAGTGCTGCAAACCCCTGTCCTTCTCTCAGTGAGTTTCTTGATGTAGTCTCATGAAATGGTTTTCACTTCACAGCTGTGCCTCAAGGTCACGAAATGCCAAAAGTGCAAAGCAGAGATTAAAGCAAAGGGTTAAGGCTATTTTCAAACTGTAAAATAGGTTTTGAGTATTTTTTTTTATTTTTTTTTTGTTTGTTACATTCCCTATGTGTCATTTATAATTCTGATGCCTTCAAGTGGGAATCTAAAATGTAAATAATCATGAAAATAAAGAACCATAAATGAAAACATGTGTCCAAACTTTTGACTGGTCATGTACATCACTCAGGATATGCTTTTTACATTATTTGGATCTCATGCTTTGACGTTTCATGTTTTACAACAATCACGTACCAAACTATTTTATATCCCACATAACTTTAAACTTTTGCAAGTAAACATTGTATTTAAGTTATAGTAAAGGGCAAAAAAATAAATCTATGGGATTTTAAAATGTTCTGTATTGATAAATATTGGTTATTGGTTGCAGGATATAGACATCAGCTCAAAATAATCCATATCATACCATCCCTAATTTAAAACTTTGTCGCCCTCTGCTGGGGGACAAGAGTGAGGACACTGAAATGGCTCATTAGAAGGACAGCTCACAGGGTTACTGAAAGAAGCGTTAATTTAAAAATATGATCATATATTTAATTGATAATATATTTTATGCAAAACTGACTCCTGTGAGTTTTAAGCCATGTTACTTCCCTGTTTCGTTTCATTCAGACATGTTTCAGTAATTCTTTATTATTAATCTCTCTACATCTCCAAAGAATCAAAATGCTCTGTTCCACCTTGTGATGTCATGAAGCAGTAGTATCAGCTACCTTTTACCTTTAGTTTAGTAGATATTGGCAATTCCATGGCTGAAATCAAGCAAATGATTCTAGTGAAGGTGTATGGAGTTTAAAAACACAGTGGAGCACTTCCTGTATTACCACATGACATCACAAAGTGTTTTCTGTTTCAGAGAAGAACTCAGCCTAAATATGCAGGGCTTGTGTGTTAAACATGTGTGAATTAAACAAAACACAACTCCAGGTCTGTTTGTGAAGAGGAAACAACATTAGAACACAGATCACGGTGTCCGTCTCACCATGTCTCCCGGGCGGTCGGCGAAGCCTCCAGTCTCCTCGTCCTGACAGGCCAGGATGAAGGCTCGCAGTTTGCCTTTGTTGATCCAGTGGATTTTACCGATGATTTTTAGAGATGCCAAAACCCACCACGAGTAGCACACGTCCGGGAGCTGAGCAGAAGAAGGTATAGAGGGATTATGGGACAGCTAGGGCAGTACTCAAGATATTAAAACAGTAATATTTCATGACAGAGTTCTTGGCAATAAATGTATCAATATAAAATACTGTATAGGAATAGACTCGATAGTACAGATTCTGATACCACGATGATCATTTTAAAAACACTGTTTGTTTAGACAACAGAATGTGATTTTCAACATTAAATCACAGTACTTCCTTTTATATTTCCATGTGGTCTTATATCTGTGTAATCCCTCAGTGGTCCTGTAGGTTCCTCAGTGGTCCATGTTCGTATACTAGTCTATGCGCTCTTATACTTGTTCTGATTCAGCTCAAGATCATTCTAAAACTATTCAGGAAAGGTTCATTTCTATCATGTTAATGTGACTTTTTTAGTATTAATATTTGTTCAAATGAGTATTTCGCAGTATCAAAACTAGGTACTACTTCTAGTATCTTATTTTCCATACTTTTGACAACCATAATATCCAGCCCTAGTGATGATGACTTACTACTGCAGGAAAAAGTCTACTATATCATTTGCAGTTTTGCAGATCCACTGTATTGTACTTGCCTTCTCTGGTCGTCCGTTGAGACCTCCTGAGGGGAGCTGGCGCTCACAGAGCCACCAGCCCAGCAGGTCTGCATTCACCTGGTGCAGCTGCCCAGTGAGGGACAGGAACCCAGTGCAGCAGTAGATCTGAGGAGGAGACGGGGACACATGAGGAGGACGAGCAAGAAACAGGAACAAAGCAGGACAAAAACATACATTTAAAAGGTCCCATATTAATTTATTTTCTAATCTATGGCAAAAAAAGGAGAAAATTTAATTTGTCAATTGGACATAGTTTATTTGGTTGAATACGTTTCGCCAGCCAGGTAAGGAATAGTTACACCCCTTCCTTACCTGGCTGGCGTTTCCGAAAAACTACAGAGGATCTTCAGACAACATGAAATCCCAGTCTATTTCAAACCCACAAACACTTTAAGACAAAAACTAGTCCATCCTAAGGACAAAACTCCGAGCCACAAACAAAGCAATGTGGTCTACTCCATTCAGTGTAGTGAAGACTGCAGTGAGCGCTACATTGGAGAAACAAAACAGCCACTGCACAAAAGGATGTATCAACACAGACGGGAAAACCAGGGTGGGCCGCAATCTGCCGTACATCTCCACCTAAAAGCCACGGGCCACTCCTTTGAGGACAGCGAGGTCCAGATCTTGGCCAGAGAAAAGAACTGGTTTGAGAGGGGAGTTAAAGAGGCTATTTTTGTCAAGAAAGAGAATCCTTCCTTGAACAGAAATGGGGGTCTCAGACATCATTTGTCTCCCATCTATAACTCTATCCTCAAACCTAAATCAAAACAAACTGGGAAAACAATGGGACTAGCCAGGTCAGGTCCAGAGGTGTGAAAACACCCATCATGGCCCTGAATGGATATGCTAACTACTCCCCCACTCCCACTCCATATTGAATAGACTCACATGACTAACAGAAACTGTTAACAACTCCATATTGTATCACCTGACCAACTGAAACTGTATTTAAATATGTGTGTCTCAGAGTAATTTTCATTGTAATTAAGCTCCTCCCTTCAGGCAGATATAAAGCAGTGTCCACCAGCATCTGACCAGAACTGAAGAAGCAGCTTGGATGAGCTGCGAAACGTATTCAACCAAATAAACTATGTCCAGTTGACAAATTAAATTTTCTCCTTTTTTTGCCATGGATTCTACCTGGACGACTGAGGGATTTTACATACATCTTTCTAATCTATGTTATAATGTCTGTGTTTGTTGTGTTATGTTCCAACACACAAACCCTGCATGTTTAGGCTGTGTTCTTCTCTCAAACAGAAACCATCCGTTCCACCTTGTGATGTCATATGGAAATACAATAAGAGCTCTGCTGTGTTTTTAAACTCCATACATCTTCACTAAAATCATTTGGATGATTTCAGCCCTGGGATTTCCAATCTTTCCTGAACTAAAGATAACAGGTGGCCCTTAACTTGAAAACTCCTGTTACATGACATCACAAGGTGGAACAGAGCATTTTGAGCTTTGGAAATGTAGACAGACTAATAATAAAGGATTACTCAAACGTGTGAATGAAACAAAACAACTCTGGGTATGTTTTTGATGAGGTAACAACATTCTAATATGGCTTAAAGCTCAGAATCCTTTTTGTGTAATATAGGACCTTTAAAACAACAAGGAGATATCCATTATGTAGTTTTAGACGTGGAGTTGTAAATTCCGGGTCAGGTTTTGTCACAAATACTTAGTTCTGTTCTTGAGGCAGCGATGATGGTTTAAAATAAGAGTAAATTCATAAAACGAAGCTGTAAGTATCATTATTGTAAACCTGATTAGATGAACTCACCTGCCCAGCGTGAGACTCTGAACCAGGTCGACATCCGAAACCTCCATCAAAATTCATACAAGACAAAACAAACTCTACAGCTTTGTCTACGTTTATGGCGTCCATCTTCCCCTTTGAAAACAGGATGCATAATGTGAGTTTATACTTGTAACATTTGAAATCAGTTACATTTAGTAGATACACGACATACCAGTAATGCCAGTGTAGCCACAGCACAGAATGAAAAACGTGTGTCTATTTCCCCTAAAATTAGACAGAATATATTACAATAAATAGGTTAAGTTTTTTAAAGAGGGGGTATTTTACTTTATTATTATTATTATTATTATTATTATTTCTTTATTATTATTAACACATAACATTTAGATCACCATGTTACTATTTATTGATTTGAAAATGATTCTTATTTTGCCAAAAACAATGTATTAAAATGTTTTATATGTTTCACTGTCATTTTTGTGTCACTCCTCCTTCGAAGCTCACACAACACAACAATTGTTTTGCATCCCGCTAACGAAACTACTGCACATCGGATCAGGATTTTGTATATTTATGGAGATTTGTCGTGTGGGAGCATGGGTGACGTAGGCATGTGGGCGGAGCATTGGACAGGATCGTACTGCAAACCCGGGCCCGGCAGAGATCGTTCAAATACTCAAACATGCATGGATGTGTGTATAACCTCTTCAGGCATGTTTTTGATGAGGGAACAATGTTATAACATGGTAGAAATAAAAAAAAAAAAAAAAAAAAAAAATCAATTTTGCATAATACCCCCTCTTTAAAGTAGTTTTGTTGATTTGTTAATAACACATTTCACTCTCCAGGAGCCTCACCCCACTTGTCTCCAGCAAAGGATCCGTCCTCCTGCTGCAGCCCCTTCACGTACTCTACCACTCTGTCCACGTCCAGCGCGTCCATGCAGTCGTACAGACACAGGATCTGAGGAGAAGGACAAGCTGATTTCACAATCACGTGTCCTGTAGTTTAACCTAAAAACATCTGGCACTAAAACATGACTGGATTTAACACTGAGATCAAGATTCACCTCTAATAGTCATGATCATCTTGTGTCTTTTTAATGGAGAGGTCCACAGCCAATCCTCCTTTTTGTTTTAAATGGCAATTATTAAGTGTGTGCATACAGAAAATATACATTAAGTGTTCGTCCACTGATTCAAAGGTCGGCGGTTCGAATCCCGCTCTCAACATAAACATCCAGATCCACTGACCCACAGGTTGGCGAGGTGATTCCAACTTCTACAGATGAATACTGTTGTTGTGTCCTTGGGCACTTAACCCTCAGTGTCTGTGTGCTCTGGTGTGTGAATGTGTGTGGTGGTTCCTTGATGTAAACTGCTGTGAGTGACTTGAACGTAGAAAAAGTACTATATAAATGAAACTATTTTACTCACCTGCACAGCGCTGAGAGTGTAGAGCAGGTGGGGGTCGTGTCCAATGCTGGCACTGAGGCCTCCACTCTCGTGTTGACAGGACTTGATAAACTCCACGATCTCAGCGCGGTTCATTCTGTGCAGCTGCCCCATCAGGTCCATCACTGTCAGACCCCAGTAGATCCCACTCATCCTCAGGTACTCTGACAATGTGTACTCCTGCAGACAACAGTACCATTTACTACACAGAGGAATTAAAGTGTCAGTTTTCTGGAGGCGAGTCTGCCACCTGCTTACGTCCATGGGGATGTACTTCTTTGCCTGAAACTAGAGTTGTCAAATGACTTTTTTTAGACTTTAGACTTTTATTGTCCCCAAGTGGAAATTCATTTTCATGCACACAGAGCTCGTTTGACATATACACCAACAACACAGCACAACAAACACAGAGGCATTACAATAGACATTACAGTACACTCAGGGGGGCCTGTTAATGTAGCAAAAGACAGATAATAATTGCTACTAAAACTATTATTGAAACTAGATACTCATTTGAGCAAGTATCAATACAAAAAAGTCGCAACACTCACAGGACAGAAATTAACCGTTTTGAGCATTTGTGTTTTTTACACAACTCCTTCAGATATGATTTTGTTTGTCTCATTTTAGTGTCCATCCTTTGAAAATACCAGATTTTATGAATAATAATAATAATAATAATAATAATAATAATAATAATTATTATTATTATTATTATTATTATTATTATTATTATGTTTTGTCCTTCGAATAACATTAACTTAAAATTATAAATCAGATGCTCAAGTCAAGTGAGTACTGTTACTTCAATAAAAATCTTACTCAAGTAGCAGTAAAAATATGTTGCTGGCAAAGTACTCTGGGCAGAACAATTCCTTTAACCTAAACCTGGGCATTGTCCAGCTCCCGGGCCACATACGACTCTTTGGTTGACTCTGACCGGCTCGTTTTAAGATCATTTGGAATTACAAAATAAACATTTTATAATTTTACCTCATGCATGAACTAAAACTGCATTGGTTTTATTTTAGATTTTTTGTTTTATTTTTAATGACATTTTTGTAAGGCAATCTCACTTTTTCATTGCTTAGTCATAACATAAACTCTTACCAGTCTTACCAGCGCATTAAAACAATGCTATTTACTGCTTCATACAATTAATATTATGCAGAAATTAGTTAATAATAATAAAAATTGCCCACCCCTGCTTTAAAGGGTACTCAAGTAAATGGAACTGAGTGAATGTTTACTTCTATTTACTAATTTAGAATTCTACTAAACCTCAACATTATTGGCTTCATCCCTGCAAAAATAAAATGAACTGCAGCTTGCAAACATCAGAATCATCACGAGTTTCAATGCCCAGCCCCAAATGCGAACCAAACATTCACATTTTCTCACATAATCATCCTTTTTAGAGCCATAACTCGCGATGTAGTCCGCGTGTTTGTCCAGCAGCAGGGTCGACGGGGCATCCGGCTTAATGATCACATCTTTTATTTGAGTCCCCTGGAAAAGAAAGCAAAACATTTCAGCAAAGTGACAGCCTCGATGCTAAAGCTACACATTAGAAAACCCATAGCGCAGATGCTAGCTCAAAACATAACACGTTTTTCTATATTTTCAAGCGATCTCCAGACAGATCAGTACAATTATTCATCCATAAAACACACGCAACTTAATCTTATCAATGATATTCGGAATTGTGACAAAAATTAAGGTTAAATGCCAAAATAAAGCAGATATATTACCATTGTGGAGCTTTTAGCATGAAGATGTAGCGGCTTCTTCTACAGGCACTGACGCTCCTTAGCGCCACCTGCGTCTGCTGTAAAAAGTACATCTTGTGTTTTGTGTCATTTATTATTTATTTCACATTAAAAGATTATTAGACATTTACTCCTGTTTGTGTAAATAAAGTAAAATTAATGCGCTATTAATTTCATATAGTTTAAATACAATTTAGGGAATTCAAATTAAGGGATTTCTCTCACTGCATTTTTGACAATGACAGTTTATGCTCTTTACTGTTGGCACGGATCAGATTAGTCAAAAATTGTGATAGTTCTGTTTTAGTCCTGATTTAGACTTAGTTTAGACCTGGTTTAGCTCAAATTGGTCAAAAATAGGGACACCCAGGACATTTCTTGAATAAAACTGGGTCAAATCACTGGTTTTGTATAAATCTGCTGGGACAGGGGACATAGGGCTCAAAACTGGGATTGTCCCGAGTAAATAGGGACATCTGGTCACCCTAGCCATGACTCAAGTGAAAGCTCAGAACCTCCAGAATTCACCCACTGAACTGCAGAGGCTGCACTAGCACTAATTTCAGCATTGAAACTGGCAACCCACATGAGAGATTTAAATGTAAGGCTCTTCTTCTTCTGTGGGCTCATTGGATAATCATCTTGAGAGCCAAAACACCAGTAAAAGTTATATAGATTTGAAAACGTTTACCTCATTTGGTCATGTTTATCTAATTTACTATGAAAATCTTATATACAGTTCCTTTAAATGAGCACTGTAAAACTCCACCTGTGTTGGAGGAGGCCTGCCATCCTTTTCTGTTAAGTGTCTGTTATTTCTTTGCCTAGAATGTTCCACAATATGGCATTACACTTGTAGAGCTTCATGTAGATGAGCAGGTGATGCTACTGGGCCATGTTAACGGGTCTAATCTGTGGAGAGGCGACACTACTCACAGTAAGAATAAATGCTTTTCAGGGTATATTTGTGCAACACCTGTGATAAATGCTAGATAGAAATGTTTAAAGCCATACTGTGGAATATACTGTGTGAGAGTTAAAATTATTTTCAGGTTACGGTTCAGAAGGTTGAGCTATCCAATAAGATGAAGTTTAGATGATCAAATTGCCTGTTCCTTCAGTCGTTGTGCCTATGAGAAATACAAACTCCCACAATTATAAAATTCCAATGTCCAGTAATTATGTGGAGGTATTCTCAAATCCTAGACAACTGCTGGGTTATTTAAGTTTGTCCGACATAAGACAACATCACACCAGCACCATATTTACAGCTAAAAATGTTTATTTTCCTCACATGCTGAATACAGAAGAGGCAACTCAGTCTTACTTTACAATTCAGTTTGTTCATATGTAAGTGCGATTTTGAACAAGCGCTCACATTGTTCAATTGACAATCTTGTTTAGACGTGTCACAGCTCTGCATAACTGGTACGTTTTGTTGCTCGTCTCTGATACATTTGATAAAACTCCATATAGTTAGCGGCTGTAAATACAGCATAAACAGAAAGAAAATGTCTCTAGCCTATCAGTGTAAAAACAAGGCTCAAGTTAAGTAAATGGCATTTGCAAGCAGTAGATATGAGAAGACCACTGCTGAAACCTTCTCTACATTGGCATAGGGTTGATAAGCAATTATGTCACTTCCGGGTCCATCCAGCAACTTCACAGCTGACTTCTAGCTTTGTTTTTCTTCATTATTCACCATACAAGGGACAATTCCAAAAGCGTATGTTTAAAAAGGTCCTACATTACCAAAATTGACTCTTGTTCTATTCTAACATGGCTTAAAGCTCACGTTAGGATGTTGTTACCTCATCAAAAACATACCTAGAGTTGTGTTTTGTGTCATTCGTACGTGTTCGGGTAATACTGCATTATTAGGCTTCTTAAATCTCCAAAGCTCAAAATGCTCTGTCCCAACCTGTGATGTCATGAAGAGGTAATTTAAGTTAACAGCGCCTTTTACCTTTTGTTCAGTAGAGACTGGCAATTCCAATATCGAAACAACTCCAGGTATGTTTGTGATGAGGAAACAATAACATGGATCAGGAAATAGCGTAATAAAGACCCTTTAACCACAAATATATAAATATTTGGAAGTACAATGTTACTACACCTCACCAACCGCTAGCTTAGCCTAGTTTAGTGTCTTACCTCAGTCACTTTCTGTCACAGTTATAACCAAGAAAAAAAAAAAGGCTGATGGACCCGGAAGTTACATCACACTAAACAATCCCATAAGTGTGTGTTAATTTACACATTTCTCATTGTACAATTTAAACATTATTACAAAAGTCTGTTAAGGCAACTGTATTTGTGTACCTGCTTTTAGAGATCTTAAAAACACGATAAAACAAAGTACATAAATATATACGAGGGAACCATTCCTTTTGGTAAGTTATTTCTTGTATCGTCCGAGATGTTCACGAGCCACGATCATTCTCTGGATCTGAGCTGTGCCTTCGTAAATCTGCAATAAAACAAAAACAAGTGTCAAAACCACCAAGAGTGAAGTCTGAAAAGCAAACGTTTTACATGAGCAAATATTTGGGTTTCAACACAACTCCAGATCTAAATATTTGCTATAATAGGACTATTTAAACGGCTGAAAAAGTTTAAAGTAGGAGAAGTAAATACCAACACAAAACGGATCAAAACGGATTAAACTGTGCCACACAAAGAGACTAGGAGTACTCAATATGTAGAGTGAAGTTACAATTACAAGTACGATTATTGCTTGAGAAAAACACAATTTCACAATAAGCATTCGTCTTGTATGTGACCAGCTTTATGAGTGAAGTCAAGATAAAAAAGTGACAAACAGCCAGATAAAATGACACTTTGGATAACTTCTTTGGTGGGCAGAGTGGTGCTAAAAAACAACAAATAAACAAACTAACAAATGAGGAGAACACTTCACTGGAGGACACTTCTGCTTTAACAAATTGTACCTCTTTGTGTGTCAATACTAATTACAAATACAAAACTTTTATCAAAATGTTACATCTAACTTAGCAATTTTAAATGTGTATTTAAAGATGATTATTGGAAGATTATTTCAATCTGTGGTGTTATTTAAATATTTATTAGCCTCAGAAATTAACATTAGCACCAACACAAAAAGAAATGTGAATTCATAGGGTTAGAATAGGGGTGGAAATGGTGTTTTCTACTGTCCCTCTGAGCAGAAGTAGCCAGAGCCTATTGAAATTACTTAATTTTGCTTCTACTACTATTTTTTATTCCTTGCAATGTTATGAGCAAGATTTATCAATTCACCAAATCCTGACATCCCTGACGTCCTGTGTCCTTTTCCCCTTGTCGCATAGTGCAGCACCAGAATACCAATTCAATATTTTTGGATATTGCCATACAAAAAAAATTACTCATCTTCAGAATCATTACCTGGTAGATCTTGGCGTCTCTCATGAGTTTCTCCACGGGGTACTCCCTGTTGAACCCGTTGCCCCCAAAAATCTGCACTGCGTCGGAGGCCACCTGGTTGGCGATGTCCCCGGCGAAGGCTTTGGCGATGGAGGCGTAGTACGTGTTCCGTCTGCCCTGGTCCACCTCCCAGGCCGAGCGCTGATAGGCCATACGGGCCAGCTCCACTTTCATGGCCATCTCTGCCAGCATGAACGAGACCGCCTGGTGCTGTGGAGAGGAGGCGAGGAGAGGTTTTGTAAAACACCTACAGTTCCTCAAGTTATTTCACCCTTTTCCTACGTATTTTCATACATCTTACTTCATAGATTTGATGTCTTCAGTATGAAATGTTGAAAGTAAAGTAGATGAGTAGTGAGTAGATGGTAAATGGTCAAATTTTTATACAGCGCTTTTCCACCTTCAAGGCTCAAAGCGGTTTACATCAAGGAGCCACTCAACCATTCACACACACATTCATACACCAGTCTACGTAGACACTAGGGTGAAGTGGGTTAAGTGTCTTGCCCAAGGACCAAGGACACAACATCATCATTCATCTGTGGGAGCTGGAATTGCACCGCCAACCTGTGGGTCAGTGGATCTGAGCGCTCAACCAATGATGTTTATGTCGAGAGGGGCATCCTTCAGATCAGACAAAAGCTCTAACAACAGAGCTACTGTGTCCAGACTTTTGACTGGTAGTGTACCTCTGATTTCTATATAATGTATGCGTGTGTGTGTATACGTGTGTGTATGCTTGTGTGTATACATGTGCATGTGCAGCAAACCAGACCTCAGCGATGACTTTGCCAAAGGTCTTCCTCTCCAGGGCGTAGTTCGTGGCCTCCTCCAGAGCTCTCTGTGCCAGCCCAGTCGCTCCAGCAGCAACCTTTAAAAAAAACAATAGACTCGATACTCAATACCAGTTCAGACTCCACGATCATGATAAAACACATTTTTAGACAAAAGAATGACATTTTCAACATTAAACAACAGTACTTTCTTTTATATTACCGTGTGGCTTTATATCTAGTATCGAGTATACTGGTCTATTTGCTCTTATACTTGTTCTGATTCAGCTCAAGATCATTCTAAAGATATTCAGGAAAGGTTAGTTTCTGTTCTGTCAATGGGGCTTTTGAGTATCGATACCTGCTCAAATGAGTATCTAGTTTCGATAACAGTTTTAGTTTTGATTTGTATCTGGTTTCTGTACTTATAACAACCCTACATCGATACAACTTTTAAAGCAGTTATATTTATATTTAGCAGTTTAATAAAGGCAGTTCTAACATTTTCTAAGAACAAACATTAAAAAGGGGCTGTACTGAATGTTTTTTCTAGGAATAAAGTCGCCCCAGAACAGATAAAAGACTGTAAAAGTAGTCCTGTTAGCGTTACCGCGATGGCAAAACTCTAGTCTTTGAAAGTTGTGAAAAGTGCTTATAAACTCATCACTGTTAATAATCAGGATGCTCGGAAAGTGAGGAATAACAGTTTAAAAGCAACTAGTTCTGTTTTTCACGCTGAAGTAAAAATCAGGTGCGGTGCTTTAAAGACTCACTGGCGGTCTGGTCTTGTCGAAAGCGCCCATCGCGATCTTGAAGCCGGCTCCTTCTCCGAGCAGGACGTTTTCTTTGGGAATCCTCACGTCCTCAAACACGATGCCCCTGGTGTCCGAGCACCGCTGGCCCATGTTCATCTCCTATAAAACAGTCACACAACTTTAACAAAATAGAAAAGTAAAATAAAACCAAAAGCAGATGGAATTATCACAGTGTAAACAATTAATTTAAGGAATTAGGAATATGTCTGAACATGTTGGTGTACGAACGCAGCAGTAATGAACGTGATTTGACGGCAGAAATACTTAAAACGACTCTGGCATTCTATATATGAAGTTACAATCCCGGGATATGGAGCTCAACAGTGACCGACAACCCCCGGTTCCAGAAGTAAATTTCTAATTAATTTTTAGACTTCACGAAAAAATGTATATTCAGAGTTTGAAAGCTTGTTCAGGGCTGATCAACAATGTGTGAACAAAGGACCACAAGACCTATAATATTATTTAAAATCTGTTTCTACAACTTTAAAACCGCACAATTTGGCAAAATGTTTTAATAACTTGGTGGTCGTTATGGATATCAGTTACCACACAGCTGGTTAGCCTCTGAGATGTCTTTGAACTCTTAGTATTTGAATTTTTTTAAAAGGCTATGGGAAAAATGACTGAATTTTACTTCCAGAAGCATAGCGGGTGGTCACTGTTGAGCTCCATTTCAAAAGGGAGTGTTTGATGAAGCTCAAAGGCAAACGACTTTCTACAGAGGATTACTGAGACCAGCGTGAATGACCTGAAATACAACTCCAGGTAAGTTTTTAATGAGGGAACACAGTTAAAAACTCAAAAAGTCCATTCAACATAGCATGTGTTCTTTAATCATTGCACCTTTCTCCCGACTTGGATTCCTGGACTGTCTGCGTCCACAATGAAGCCCGTGAAAGCTTTGCCTGCGGGACATTTGGGATCTGGGTTTGTTCGGGCCAAAAGGAAATACCTGAAAAACAACAAGCAAAAAAAGATTAAGCAAGATTTCGAGTTGGTCAAAAGGGCATCTGCCTCATAGTGAGGTGTAAAGGTGAACTATAGAACTTTTCTGGTAGATGGTCCGACATGTCATCTCCAGAGGGATGTCATTTCACAACTTATTCATCTTCATGGAGACAAGCAGACAAAGAAGAACAAAACACTGCATCCACTTTTTTTGCTACTAAACTGTATATATGGTGTTTTAATAGCAAAGTAATCATATACGGAGTTTAGGCGTTTACTCCACCTTTATGTCTTGAGGGAAACTAGACTAGCTGTTAAATTAAACTGTCCAAAGTTGACCTTTAGCATTTAGAAAACTTTTCCAGCGGCGCATGTAACCTTTCACTTAATACTATTTAAGTCAGATATTGTTTTAGCACTGACCAGTTCGCTTTGCCTCCATTTGTGATCCACATCTTCTGCCCATTCACCACATATTCATCTCCGATTTTCTCAGCTTTAGTTTTGACCCCAGCCACATCTGACCCAGCTCCAGGCTCAGTCACACAGTAGGCCTGAAACAACACACTTTTGTTAAGACAGAATATTTCTTAGAAGTTATACTAAACTTAAAGCTAAAGTTAGTGAATTCCCCAGAAAGTACATTGTAATTAAAGTGGAGCTAACTCTTGAGTTAACTTTTTTTGCAACTAAAATGTGTACAAGGTGTTTTAATAACATTATCTACTGTTCCCAGTGCTTTTTGGCAATTTTAGTGCAAACTAAGTAAATATGCAGCTTTGAAGTGTGTGCTGCATCCAGTGACTGCTGGACACTGACATGATACAAGACCCTGACATGATACAAGACCCTGACATGATACAAGACCCTGACATGATACAAGACTCTGACATGATACAGAGACAGGACAGCGGCTCTTTCTGCAGAAGACGCGCAGTAGAGCGCAAAGTGACAGTCTGATAATCCCTCTACTGGATCTATAATGTTCTGCAATGTTCTATATTTAAAGGTGCACTATATTTTTTGAATCGTAGCTTGATTTAAGATTATAAATGATGAAATGGAATTATAGCTATGATGACCAAATGTTTATTTTCTTTTTATGCATATTATGTATATATAATGACATTTAATAATTGTATTACTGTTTATTTATTAGCAGTAGTGGTTTATTACTTGATCTTAAGTTCATTTAATTTACTTATGTGCTTATTTGTGTTTTTACTGACCCTGTTTTAGGTCTTTTTGAGGGGGTTTTCCTGATCATTCTGCAATACCATGGCGAGCTCTCCATTCATCGCACAATCGCAGGAAATATCAAAACCTTTTTATATCTCCGGAACCTATTAACTGTTGGATTACAATAACTCAAAACTTTGGGAAATATAAATAACTCAAACGGATCATAGCAAACACTTTCTACAACTACCTGAACTTTATGAACTGAACTCAAACTCTGAACTCTATTAAGCAAAAAATATTACTGTCTGCCTGTGTCATTACAGTTTTGTTTTGTTTGTGTTTAAGTATATCTACCTATGAATAATAATTAGGTAATAAATGGTATTATATTATTATCGCTATCTTTCTAATATATACACAAATATTTATTGAGCTCATATTGTTAATACAACTCATTTTGAATTAAATCTCTGTCTGTGCGTTACAGTTTATAGCAAACAGATTCTTGTGAGTGTCTAAATGTATACGGATGTACTGTGCTGCTGACTCTCTTGAAAAACACTAGTAATCTCAATGTGACTTTCCTGGTTAAATAAAATCAAAATAAAGACCAAGGTTAAATTTGTAAACCTCTTTCTAGGCCACAGTGTTTTGGCTTTAAGTTTAACCATTAAAAAGGTAATACTTACACACATTAAAGGCTCTTCCACCATTCTCCCCAGGTATTTCTTCTTCTGTGTGTCAGAGCCAGCGAGAATCACAGGCATTTGCTGCAAGAAAGAAATGCCAAATATTCATTCTAGACAATTTAGCATCAGTGTGTCATGTTTTATTATTATTTTGTTAAAGGCTATTATGGCTACTGTGCAAAAATCAACTTTTTGGAGCTTTCTACAGCGTTATAAAATTGTTCCCTCATCAAAAACATGCCTGAATGGGGTTTTATATGTCATTCATACATGTTGCAGTAATTAAGCAATCTCTCCCGGGGCAGTAGAAGCTCAGCCCACAAGCCTATGTCGTCACCGAGAATTTCTTAAGTACTAAAATGAATTCTTACCCCGAGTGAGTTTGCTTCGATGGCGGTCTGGATGCCTGTGCAGCCATAAGCCAGTTCTTCTGTGATGAGGCAGGTGTCAAAGATGGACAGCCCCATTCCACCTGAAAACAAGAGCGGAGACTTGCAATAAACAGATACATTTAACAGTAGTAAAGAATGGGTGCTGCAGCTAAAAACCATCTTAAAACATACCATACTCTTCTGGAATATGACCGTTGACCAAACCAAGCTCCCATGCCTTCTTAATAACGGGGAAAGGATACTGGAAAACAAATGTATGAACCGCTTAAAAAATAAATCTAATTAAAGTTAAAAGGGCCCATATTACGCCATTTTCTGATCTATGTTATAATGTTAACTCATCAAAAACACACCTGGAGTTGTGTTTTGTTTCATTCACGCAGGTTTAACACACAAAACCTGCAGTTCTTCTCCCAAACGAAAAACATATGTATAACATATGCTTGTAATATGTAATACATATTACAAGCTCCACTGCGTTCATAAAATCCTTACACCTTCACTGGACTCATTTGCATAATTTCAGCTCTGGCATTGCAAATCTCCAATGACCAATGGGTAAAAAGGTAGTTGTTAAAATGCAAACCACCACTTCATGATCATAATAATAAAGTGTTACTCAAACGTGTGAAACTGTAGCTGATTATAATGTCCGTATATTTGTTTCATGGTAATAAGTCAGAAAATTATTACTCTATTGTTCAAATATTAAGATGCATCAGAACACCACTGTCATTATTTTATTTGTAAAAATATTAACCTTTGAGTCATGTGACCTTTTACTTTGCCCTGGAAGTAAACAAAGTGAGAAATAGTAGCCGCGAAAGAGGATAACACAGACAAAGTGTAAAGAAAAGACGTCAAAGTTAAAGAAATGCTACTTAAGTACGGCTGGTGATGTACAGGCGAACACGGTAAATATGTTATTTTGTATTCCGTATTTATTTTAAGGAACTGTGTGTAAAGCAGAGCCATTTTCTCTGTCTTTATTTTAGTTTCAAAGTGTTGATGGAACACACATTATCATCAGTACGGAGCGTGAAGTCCTTTTTTATTTGTGAAGAAAACCAGGGCAGCAACACAAACAAAGCACTACTCCAGGTATGTTTTTGATGAGGTATAGGACCTTTTAAGTGCACATGAAAAGTTCGTGTTTTTCTATACATTACCTTGTTGGTACTACCTGTCGTAAATATTTATACATCATACATTTATTCATTCTAGTGCAGTTTGTGAAGAAAAGTAGAAAATTACAAAAGTCGTGCTGAGTTCATTAAAGTCTATGTCTATGTCCAATTACACAGAATTTTAATCAAAATGCAGGGAGAATTTACCCTGCAAGGAACACAACTTTCTGACAGTTTACACCTTAATTTACTAAATAAAAAGCATTTGTTGTAAAGTATTTTAGTCATCAAATAGTGACTTGCTTTAGCTCTTGTTTATTATATGGCTGCTAGGTAATATTACGGAAATACCTCTTTGTCCAACCAGTAAAATGATAAACTTTAACAACTTTATAAACAAAACCTTTAGAAAACATATAAATATAATAATGCAAAATGGTCAGGCAAACTTTTAGGCAGTTAGTGTAAGCTGTCATATGCACTTCGGTCCATGTACTAGTATACTCACCTCTCCCGTCCTGTCGTATCCCGCTGCTGCTGGGAGTACTTCTTCTCGGGCAAATTTTCTGGCGAGTTGCTGGAACTCTTTCTGTTGATCGCTTAGTTCTGTGGAGCCACAATAACATTTTTGTTATGTAAATGTGAAGAGTTTCATGACTTGTAAAACCTGGGTCAATTTATTTTAGGCCAAAATGCTTTTCAGAAGTAAACTTTGTTGTACGTTTGTTGAAATACTAAGACACTAAATGTATTTGCTCCTAACAATACTACATGTAATAAAAAACACAATGTAGAATGTAGAAAGTTGTCCAGGTAGGGTCCATTGCAAAAGAACATAATTCATGTCAACTGGACAAAAGTTCTTAAACAGTTGACATAATTTTGCCTGGCATTACTTTTTGGCTCTATGGTTGCAGTGTATATGCACGACAACTTCAAATGAGCCCGTGTCTTGAAACAAATGCTTTTCACACAATCCCACAGTATCTGGCCCTCACCAAAGGAGTATCCAGCAGATGCAGCAGGAGAGGAGGCTTTAGCGGCCGCTGCACTGGTGCTCTGCAGACGCACGCCGGAGCGCAGCGAGGCTCGGAGCAACTGGGAACAAACAAGATGCATTAGAAACAGGCTGGGGCACATTACGCTCAAACTGGGGCTGCACTATATTGCAATATATTGCAATAGATTAAAAATTACAATTTGAGTTGAGGGTTTTTTTTGTTTTGTTTTTTTTTTATAGAAAAATCGTGTACCTGTAGTTTAGACCTCTACAAACATGTTCTCAAATACCAAATACATGGGATTGTTTTTATTTATTTATTTATTTATTTTTTTAGTTTATCAATCATATTTCAGTCTTCTCACAAATGTGTTTGCTCCTGGAGTTGTTTAGAAAAGTAGGTTTCTCTGCAGTGTACTTTGTAAACTTTAATTTGCCTTTACCAACATTGCAAAACTTTAAACATGTGTCATCTGCAGGCGCCCCCTCCCCCGATCAGACGGCAGGGGGAGGGAGGTACTTGGTCTGTGGGAAATACTTTTGCTCATACTTTTAATGAAAATATTACATTAAAAGTTGCAGACTTGTTCACAGTGAGAAAAGTAACCACAAATGACAAAAGCTTTATGCTGATAAACGATTTGAACATTAGTGTTTTTATACCACTTCTTCAAATATGATTTGTGTGTTCCCCCATTGTTGTGCCTTTAAGGTTTCATCCCTCAAATGACATTAACATCTGATTTATAATTACGAGTTAGTCTTTATGTTACTCTTACGTGAGTGATTTCTTGGACCACTACTTTGTACTTAATATTTAGTAAGTAATACGAGTAATATTTTGAAGTAACGTATGTCACTCTTGAGTACAATTTTTGGCCTCTGTAATGATGATAGTAGAATGGAAATTTTAAAGCCCTTAGCCAGTTATTACATAAGAAATGTTTAGTTAATATTTACATCAAATAAGTGAGACATTTGTGCAGTAAGCTGTAACAAGAAGTCCATAATAAAAGAACATGTAAAACAACAACACTGCCAAAAATGCACAGTTTAATTAGTCTGCACACCAAGTAAATAATAATAAATAATAAACAGTATTATATCCTCTGATCTGAAATGTCTGTACGTGCAACTTGACCATAAAAAACCAGGGGCGTATTAAAGAATTGTAAGGTGAAACGAGGTCACAACTGGTGCAGCTCGGTCTCTGGCGTTTCTGTTTTTTCCAATAACAAGCTAAAATTACTTTGTAAATGAGGAAGAAATGCGAAATGTAAAAGCTGATCAGATGAAAAGATAAAAATGTAAAAGAATGATTAGCATTTTGACGTGGAAAGCTAGCACGACTCCAGTGTTGACAACAAAACTGTAGCATTTAACGGGCCGAAATGGACCCTACACGATACTGATTTGGTTTAAAATGTAAATATGTATGTATGCAGTTAGGATTAGGCTTACCTTGTTCATCAGCATGGTTTTAGAGAGTGTACACAGCGTAATCACCGTTTCTGACACCAGTCCGCCACCTTTGTCCTACATCTGAAGTGACCTGCTCTCAGCCAATCAGGCGCAGGCATTCAGTCACGTGGCGCAAACCAGGAAGTTGCGCTCCGGCGTTTTGTAACTTTTTTTTTTTTTTTTTTCATATAATGTAAATTTTGTTTAAAATGTGTAGTTTAATAACAAATATATAATAATTTGTTTTTAATACTCATTAAAGTGCAATTATCAAAACATATTAAACCATCCCTAATCGTAACGTAAGTAAACTGTAGAATGTCACCGAGTCTTTTATTGAAGGTTCCCCATCTGATTTTCTCACTGGACAAATTTTTCCTGGAATGCATTACAATACAAACAGGTGAGCCCACTTGCAAGATAGAAGCGTTTAACGCTGGTAAAAATGACTCCATGGAGACAGGCGAGTTACATCCTGCACCTCTGATGCACTTATGCTAGATTGATACACTTGTCTGTTTCAATAAGGGACAAATGTGAAAGGTTGAGGTACACTTGGACCCCAGTCAAAGAGCTCAGGCATAAATTCATGAGTCAGAAGTTACCCTTTTCCATATTCCAACATTAATGCTCAAGCACTGCAATTTTCATTTGTAGAATGTTCATGTTATACCTTCACTAATCTAAATATTGAACACTTATTCTGCTTAGGGTATAGACATAAAATGATAGAATCAGGTCTTCCAAGTGCTGTTCAATCATTCAGTGTTTATGTGCACACATTTTACAGTGCCCTAAAGGTTTGGAATGACAAAACGAAAGACAGAAGTGGGATGTTTGGATTTTATTGTCGTATCAAACAGCTGTACATCTATTTGCCTTTCTTGGCCTTGATTTTCCTCAGGTAGAACTCCAGCTCTTTGCCTTCCAGGATGTAGCCGTCTGCCCTGCCGCACTGGCCCGGTCTGGAGGCGACGCAAGCTAAAATACAAAACAATTGTTAGGCTGAAATGTCCATATTTTCCACCCAATTAAAACAATTCATACACATTTGATGGATAAGTTGCATTTTCCTCAAAAAAATCTATTGTAATTTCTTTCACACTGTCAATTTACATTTTTAAGAAACTAGGTATTTGAAGTTACATTCCATACAATGCAAATGAGCAAATGGCATACACAGACTTTAAAATCAAATATGATGGAAGTGCTGCCATAAAGCCCAACATCTATGGGCATGCTAATAGAAAAGTCTCAGCCATTTTTTCCAGCTGGTCAATTATTCAAATCAGATGCTAATCTAAGCGGTATGTAGAGAATCTTACCGAGCAGTTTTCCCTGCTGGAACTGCTCCTCTAGGAGCGTGCTGATCTTGGCCGTCTTTCTGCGCTCGTCGTATTTCTTTTGAGTTTTCTTGGATCTTTTCTTGTTCAGAACCTCTTCCTCTTCAGGAGTCTGTAGTAAATGCAATAATGAGTCAGTAAGTGTTCAAATGATATTTGTTTTTTTAACATGCGATTTTAAACAGTTCGTCTTTCTCAGAGTCACGAGTGTCACCACTTTCATTCAGTAGCAGAACTGGACAAAGATATCCTCATAGAAAGACACCACATATCTGTATTATTGGGATATGGCAATATTAAAATTATTCATTTAATTGCACCTTTAACTTCAGACCATTTGCAGCTAGAGTTTGATTATGCAAATAACCAAAAATGTTACACGATTATGTAAAGATTTACTCAATTCTGTGGTTGAAGATTTTTGCCATTGGCTGTGTAGTTGTGATTATTAAATTGAGCACATTCAAGTCAGTTGAGAAATGACTGAGAAACTGTTCCAAATGAAGACTGATGTAGTGCACTGTAGCCGATTTGAAAACTTCATATACATTTGGAAAAGGCAAAATGTTTCTTTTTACACTAGAGCCTGGTGGCGTTGGCCTCAAATGAACACCTTTAATGCCCTTTAACTGCTTCGTAGTTCATTAGTCCTTGCAACAACTTCATAACCTTGCTGAAAACCAGTTTAAATCCTTGAGCTAATACTTTGACAAAGCTGAATATTGCACGTACCAGCTTGGCTCCCTTCTTGCGTCCCAGAGGAGTGGCGTAGTGGGCCTCGTACCACTGTCTGTAGGGCAGAGAGTCCACCAGAACGATGCAGTTCTTCACCAGAGTCTTGGTTCGGACCAACTCGTTGTTGGAGGCGTTGTAGACCACATCGATGATCCTGGTTTTACGTGTGCAGCCTGGAACAAGACGAAAAACATAAGCAGGGCCATTCAGTGAAGTAACTGACAGTTTACTACAGTATAAAAAGGGGACGTTAACGGGGCTGGGCCATATCAGTAAGATGCAATGTTTTTAAGTATCTACAATTAACTTGTGATTTTAATTGTACAGATATTACAATCTTCCACAGGTGTATTCCACAAACATGTGTAAAAGGCACCAAGACATTTAACTGAGACTTGCTGTCATTTTGCATGAGCTCTTGTGTAGTCTTGAGTGCAGTTTGGGTCAGATACAACAGCTTTGAGTATTTGTCATGTCTATACTAAATCGGCAGTCTTTAGTTGACAAATGTTAGTCCACTACAGCTTTGCATTTGCAGGTCATTTAAACAATAGTCTTGGTGCCAGTAATTTAACTTAACTGATAATTTGCAACTTTAGTAATGTGTTTATTCATTTCCAGCTGCTGGAGTAAAATGGCCCAGGCCTAAACTGTTGGATATTTCTCAGAGTCACATTGTCGTCACTTGCATTCAGTAGCAGAACTGGACGAAGTTATCCTCATTGAAACAAAACCAAACTGTAGAGTTTGAATTATTTGTAAACGGACTTACACTCAGAGCCCCAAGAGAAGTTTCCAACATCCAACCTCAGAGCACGGTACTTCTTGTTACCACCACGGACCCTCACTGTGTGGATACGGCGGGGTCCAATCTGAAATGCACAAAAGCTTTAGTTTAAAAAAAGTAAATAAAATCACTTTGAGGGACAGAAGACCTCATGCGTGTCAGTGTAACTATGACAAGTCCTAACATCGGCAAGTCCGGAGCTTTGAACCAAAACGGCCCAAAAAAGACCAACCTAAGGCAAAGTTTTCATCACCCACGCTCCTGCAACAATCCTGCGTATTTACAGGTACGTTTTGACATTCTCATTTTAACCATCAGGGTTCCCACATTTTGCTTCAACTTCTGGGACGTTTAATGTAGTCACAGCATCTGCTAATACATTACCACCTTTCTATCAACAATGTAGTCCAGCAACAGCCAAAGTCTAATTGTAAATCCATTAATTTTGCACTGTGATGATTGCAGTTCGACAGATCACCAAAAAATTTTCTTGTATTAGAACTCAACAGAACATATAAACATTAAACCTTCTGATAAAAGTATTTGATTACGCATTTTTCATTTAAGAAAACAGTAGTGGCCCTATGGTTGCATTTCTAAAACCAAAAGAAGTGGCACTCATGTCATTTTAAAACCTTAACTCAGTTTGGGGATTTCCTACACAAAATTTGGGACAAAAGAGGTGCAATTAGTGAGTTTAGGAGGGTTTTTTGGAGGTCTTCGCTGAGATGGCATTTCATTATTTTCCAGGACATGTGGGAACCCTAATTCTATGCGTAATAAAACATTTTTTCTTTACCTTTGTGTTTGCGGCAGGCCTACCGAGCTCATACTTTCTCTTCTTGTGGTAGGGCTTACGTTTGCCACCGGTCTTGCGGCGTTTATGCCAGTTGTCCCTTGAGATACCTAGAGCAAAAATAAAAAAACACCACATTTAAACACGTTTTAACACAATATCTGCAATACACAACGGCTGTGATTGAAATGCTTGAGGAATCAGTTCTCCAAGGTATAAGTTGTCCGCATTGGGAATCGGTATCCGCATAAAGAGACTCATCATTAACTCAAGCATTTCAAATAAAAAACGAGAATGCAATTTTGAATAGATTAACTATTACATTTCTACGACCCCAGAATGTACTAAAGCCGTGTTTTGTACACGTTCTGGCAATATTTTCATTTTTAAAAACATGAAAATTGCAGATGAAGTAGTCAAATCCAGCATGCAGCAAAACGAGAGGACAGCATGACAACCTCACGTCTGCTAGTAGCTAAAGCGAACATCCCTTCAAATATTGTCCAAGGCGGCAAAATTAATCCCGCAGAATTGTCAGGAAATAGGAGACATGGTTTAGCGAAATGTATCCAAATCTTAAGTAAAGCAAGTAATGCTAAAACTGACCATTTAAGCAAAGTTCACCCCCAGAAGCTAACAAATTGGGTAGCGAGAGCAGCCATCTTGGACCATACAGGCATCGCTTGGAAAATGACCATAAAATTACAAATCTATATTAATCCTCGCGGTAAGATCGAGTCCATATTATCCGGACAACATTAATTTAAATCTTTGCAACTCGTGATTATCGTATTCTTGTGTTTTATCGTCAGATGGACAAAGATTCTCTCCCGGATCCGTGCGTGAAAACACGTACCCATTCTCAGGCGCCGGCTGGAAAGAGGAACCGCAAAGGCTCATGGGTAGGTTTGAAGGCCCCAGTCCTCGCGATATTTCACCAGTCCAGCGAGGCTTGGGCAATTTTGGATAAAATTTTATTATTGGACACTTTATTGTTTATTTTATTTATATTATTATTTATTTTACTTGATTTAACAATATGACTCACCACATAATCGCAAAAGTCTGTGTTCAGGTACAAGATATACATGTTTGTTAATATACACCACATAGAGGGTGTACTATTTAAATAAACCAGGACTAAATCAAGGCCAAATCAGGACTAAATCAGGAATAAACTAGAACTAAATCAAAACTAAACCAAGATTAAACCAAGACTACTTTACAGGGCCGGTCCCAGCTGTAGACAATGGTGGGCATTACAAATAAAATTCATACCCCTCCAATCCAACCTCCTAAACCAGAGACTAAACCAGGACTAAAGCGAGACTAAACCAGGGCTAAACAAGGGGAAACCAGGATGAAACCAGGACCAAACTAGGACCAAACTAGGTTCAAACCAGGACCGAAGCAAGAGGGTGTACTATGCTTCTCCCCATGTAGAATTAACTGAAGATGTTTACAGTAAGAATACATTTTCCAAGTAACAACAGCACCTGTAAGTGATAAATGCAAGGATTAAAGCCACTGCCTGGAACTTTACAAGCAAAGCAACGTCATCTCCATGGAGATTTGCAAGGGGCAGGTCCTCCACCAGAAATGTTGCTATGTTCACTTTTAATTAAGAGTTTATCATTCATTAAGCATATTTTTTAACTGATATATTGAAATAATTAAAGCCATAGTATAGTTTTGCCCGCATTTTTTATTTGTTTTTTTATTATGGATGTTTCTTATTGCACTGAAAACACGCAGAAAATTACATACTATCACTTTAAGTCACTTTAAGCTTGTAGTTTAGGTGACTAAACGACAAGGAAAAAAAAAAAAAAAAAAAGAATTCTCTCTGTAATTGCTCTTCTAGACTTTAGCAAACAAGACAAATGTGTATGGAAATATTTATTTTAACAGTCTAAATACAAATATTACTGCAGCTACCTTGGTCTTTTATTGCAATATCTAGACACTTTTATCTGTTTATTATTGTGTGCATTATTCATTAATTTCTCAGACAAAGCTGCCATTCTTTGTCTTGTAATCTCCCTGACCATCAATTAATCACACCGTCAACCTAGCACATTCATTCAGGCAAGGAGGGTGAAGTGTCTTGCTCACAGACACAACAGCAGCATACGTCGCTTCTAGCTGGGATTGAACCAACCTTCCAAGTCAGCGCAGAAACACAGAAACATGTACTATTGTTAAAGCCATTATAAACTCCAAATCAATCCAAAAAGCGGAAAATACTTATTTCCAATATTGTTTTATTGTACACAGCTATGGTTATTGTCCTTTGTGAGTTTGTGTGAGTTTGTGTAGACGTTGTGGTCGGACAGCGTTGGTTTAGTGCACGTTAATCATTTGAATATTTTGATGGTGAAGCAGGAAGTTGTTCACTCCTCCCATGGACTCATGTCTGTGTCGATGGCCACACAGTTATACGCGGCGTAGCGAAGTTTCTCCTCGCAGATTTTAGCGCTGGAAGAAACAGAGAGAACAATGAAGACTTGGATTTCTTTAAAAAATTATGTTTAGGTATTGATCACCACAATACAAAAAGAAACAGCAAATTGAGCTTTTATGTGGTATCGCTGAAAATAATATACAAACAAGTTATTTTATCGAAAGCATTATATACAAACATCAGCAGAGGGCGCAAGGGCACTGAAATGAGTAGAAAATATACTAGAATGGCTTGTATATGAGGTTTTTACTTTAAGAAATATATTTTGACAGAGGTTGGTAGTACTCAGGTACATTTACTTAAAGAAACTGTACTTTTCAGACTACTTTCTAGCAGCATACTTTAACTTGCTCTTGAGTAAGTTTTTATTACTCTTCCTACTGTGAGCAAGTCTGACAAAAGCTTAATGTGACAATATGAAATTATTCGAACATTTGTGTTTGTTGCAGGTATGATTCAGTTCGTCTCATTTTTGTGTCTGTCCTTTGAAAATACCAGTGCATTTTTTATTATTTAATGCTTTCTTCATTTACATTAACTTTAAACTATAAATAAGATGTTACGTTACTCTTACTTGAGTAATACTTTTCCCAAATACATTTTACTCTTACTTGAATTTTTCTTTTTCTTGGACCACTATTTTATTGATCCGCAAGGGAAATTATTTGGATTCGTTCACCACTTGAGTAATATTAATTAAAGTAAAGTTTTTATATACTCTACCCACCTCTACATTTTGACTGCACCGTTCAGAAAAGCTAATGGCAGGGTTTATACTTGGGCACACACCACATTAAAATTGGCTTCACGTTGGCACAAAAACCAGAACTAAACATGGACTAGAACTAGACCTGTCATGATAAATACTATAAATAATATACTGACTTACTGCTCAATACATGACACATGGAAGAATACTTTTTGGGGGTCAATATTTATCGTGAGTACTTTTTCTTTGCACTACTGGGAAAATTTTGGTTACATTTTTGTACTACGATGAGACTTTTTATGAACTTCTATGACACATGATAGATACAAACTGACTATGTAACTGTTGCAATCTGTTATTTATGTATTTAGTTTAAACAATATTGTAGATTTAGAATATTTTTGGGGGGATAATTCTACTTTATGATTTGTATCACACCTCAAAATTTA
The DNA here is from genome assembly GCA_029959045.1 of Taenioides sp. WSHXM2023. Classification (NCBI taxonomy): domain Eukaryota; kingdom Metazoa; phylum Chordata; class Actinopteri; order Gobiiformes; family Gobiidae; genus Taenioides; species Taenioides sp. WSHXM2023. Next base: position 5,596,513 of record CM057096.1, on the reverse strand, counting down.
TTATTGTGACATGCCTAACTAGAACAAGACTAAACCAATCAGCCAGAATAGCTTTAAAAGAGACTACAATATTAAAAATACCTTGGATAATTTGGTAAATAAAGTGTGCTGGAACATGTGGAGGACTGAGGGAGGGCATCTGACGTTTCTGACCTGTAAGAAAACAGTAAAAATGAAATAATAGTTTCTTGTTTAGTTTTTTTAAATATTATTTTAAGAGGCTTTTAGCTGTGGAACAAATCTTACCCTTGTTTATCTGGAAATACATAGATAGGAGCAGGAAGGCGGCTCCTCCCTGTGACAAACCGTAGAAACCTGCTACGATCCGCTGCCAATCAAAACAAAATCAATTAATTACCTATTTATTCAGTCAGAACTTTAAAATATGTTGTTAGAAATGAAATAGAAACTGACCATTGGTGAAGTTGGTCAGGGCTTCCCATAAATATTGTACTCTTAGATCACTCTGCTCCAAGTCCTCGTATCGGGCTGTGGAGACATTGAGAGTGTGATGCCTGTACTGTGAGACTGAAATATAAACTGTAAACTAATACAAGAAATGCATTTCAGAGCATGTTTGTAGAGCTACAAACTACAGGGGATTTTGAAGTTTTTAACAAAATAAAAACCTATGTATACAGGATTATTTGTGGTTTGCAGAGAATATATTACCTAAATAATTCCAGCCTTTGCCAAGACTAAACCAGGATTAAACCAAGACTAAACCAGGACTAAACCACAGGACTAAACCAGGAATAAACTGGAACTAAATCAAAACTAAAGCAAGATTAAACCAGGACTAAACCAGGACTAAACCAGGACCAAACTAGGACCAAACCAGGACCAAAGCAAGTCTAAAGCAAGATTAAACCAGGGCTAAACGAGGGCTAAACAAGGGCTAAACAAGGACTAAACGAGGACTAAACCAGGGCTAAACCAGAACCAAACCAGGACTAGTGTGAATTCAAACTGACTGAGTCGTTTGAGCGCCTCCACAGAGATCTCGGGGTCTCCACACACTTTCTTCTCCACCTCCTGCCACGTGAGCAGGTCCAGCACAGCCTGAGGCACCACCTTCAGCAGCCCTGCCTGCATGGCTGCTATCTGCAACAATAAACACAGCCACAACAGAGACTTAAATAGATAGATCAGAATTTATTATCCCGAAAGAAATTCACTTTTCAGGCAGCAACAATACATTTAAAAAATGATATAATTAATAATAACATTAATTCAGTAATTCAGTATTAAAAGGTCCGGTATTACACAAATTGGATTCTTGTGAACTTTAGCCATGTTATAATGCTGTTACATCCTCAACATACCTGGAGTTGTGTTTTGTTTTATTCACACATTTGAGTAACCCTTTATTATTAGTCTGTATCTCAAAATGCTCTGTTCAACCTTGTGATGTCATGAAGCGGTAGTTTTCAAGTTAACGGCTACCTTTTATCTTTTGTCCAATAGCGACTGAATAATTTCAGTCCTGGAATTGCCAAATGATTCTAGTGAAGGTGTATGGAGTTTAAAAAACACGTTGGAGCACTTCCTGTACCACATGACATCACAAGGGGGAGTGTTTTATGTTTAAGAGAAGAACCAAGCCTAAATATGCAGGTTTGTGTGTTAAACATGTGAATGAAACAAAACACAACTCCACATATGTTTGTGATTAGGAAGCAACATAACAGATCAGAAAATAGCATAATATAGGCACTTTAATCACAAAATATTTGATCAAAGTAAATCTGCTTTGACAGAAAAGACAAAGGATTAATCTTCTGACCTGCTGCTTGCTCTCCTCAAGTCGGGCCTTCTGCACCAGTCGGCTGAACTCACAGCGATCCTCGTACCTGTCAAATGTCCACATTCATTGACTGTACAATTTAACAACAATACAACTGTTGCAATGGGATACAAATAGACTAAGGACTTCACGTAACTCCAAGCCAACTAACATAACGCTGATTAATTTTAGCTAGAACTCACCATTTATTGCGTATACAAAAATCAGTTGTCATCTGATTGTGTTCCATACAGAAAAAAACGGTCTAGTGATGTTTCACAGAAGGTTCGCATTATGAAAATCCCTTCTCTTTCTGATCAAAGGCAGAGGAGTCTGGAACCGGACCAGAAGACTCTCAAACCTCCGTCTTACTTGGGACAGTCCAACCACAGCTGCTAATCTACATTATATTTTTGTAGAACACACTTGAAAACAACAAAAATTTAACCCAAGATAAATAATTTTTAAGTGTGACACAGATGGACGATGTGTCATTGGTTAATTGGCCTGTCAAACACTAACCGCAGGATTTGGTTTTGGCAAAGCGTGTGGTTTTTGCTGGCCAGGTGTCTAATCTCCCAACTGTTCTCTGCTCATTATTGAGAAACCAACCAGCCCTGTTAGTCCTGCTATGAAAGAACATTCTAAATGAAAGCAGAACCAGACTCTAGTGTATTTGTAGACTTTTTTATAGCGTGTACCTCACAGCCACGTTACTGCCTCCTGGGATCAGCTCCACCATGGTTCCATCGCTGAGCAGAGTGGTGTAAACCAGCTCCTCCCCAAATCTGAACTCAAACGTCTCCTGGTCCATGTTCTCAATGGCCTCCAACAAGTTCACCTGCAGAGAAAAAAAAATAGATGGTAAAACTACAACTGCAACTGCAACTTTATTTATAATGCACTTCAAAAACAACCAGACTGAAGTGCTAGTGTGTGCAGTAAAAAGTACCTAACCCTTTATATCCTCAGTTGTATAATTTCTATTTGCAGCCTTTTTAAATAAAAAAAAAGACTTATTATTATCTTCAATATTGAACTTCTAATTTTGCATTGCAACATTATCAGTTTTTGAATATATGGACCACCTCGAATGAGCAGATATTATATTGTAGTAATATGTAAATTAGAGATGGTAAATTACGGTTAAAAAAACCATATCAGTTTGCTTAAAGAGGAGGTATTATGCAAAATTGACTTTCTACCATGTTGTAATGTTGTAATGTTCACTCATGTTCCCTAATGTCATCCACGCATGTTTGAGTAATCTACTTTTGTGATAAATGGTTAAATCTGTGTGTAAAAAGTAGTCAGTATCAGTAGTTTTCTCCTTAAATAAACACTAAACATTGCAGCTGTGACTGGCTCTCCCTGTGCAGGTCTCACCAGATCTGAGTCCACAGCGGGGAAGTCCTTGGTCCAGCTCACCGTCTCTCCTGTGAGCTGTTTCCACACAAGACCAGGCAACGCCAACACCTGGAACATCATAAGGCAAACGTTAATTCAAACTAAACATTCATTTTTTATTTTAATATCTATATTTGAAAGCAGGCATTAGTAATTTCTCCACAACAGGTTTTCAGTTGACATCGCTACATTCCATAGGCCAAAAATATTGAATCCAGACAGGGGAAGTTAAAATAAATATTGTTAAAATGCTTGGTTAAACTCCATGTTGTTATACAGGGAGTTCTTTGGTCTAGTCACTAACAGAAATGATCAGGTTCAACATTTGCGAATTTACTTTTGGGATATTTTATAGCAAAGTACAATGTAATCAATAGGAAATCTGTCTTTTGTCCCGATCTGAGACGAAGACATAACCACCAAAACCACTGACTGAATGTGGATCCTGTGGCCTCACCAGGAAGTCTTTTCCTCGGAGCGCGGCCCCCATGAGCTGCCCGATCCACTCATACTTCTGAAACTCTTTACACGATGGGTTTGGCACGTAATAGTCTCGAGCCTCTAGCGCCCCCTGTCAAAGCATTCGAAACACAAGATACACAGAGATTCAAATACATACAGATATTGTGTACATTCTTATAACAATTGTGTAAATTTGATGAGATTTGGCTCAGTATACAGTCTGAATACCAGATAACATGAAATTACCTACAATTATTTCATTTTGTTCATTTTTCATGTTTTTTTTTTTAATTGCACCACTATTACTACTTATTAAGAGCGGGCTTGCATCTCCACAAATCTGACTTTTATCCCGCTTGGATTTGAACCTCCTCCTGCTTGTTTCAGTGGAAAAGTATGGCATAAAACATATCTATCTCCATAGAGAATGCTTAGTTTAATATTTATTTGAAGGGAAAATATACAGAGACATTAAGCTCAGAAAAAAAAAAAAGTTCTGCACCAGATTAGAGCTAAACAGCTAGTTTCATTCTGCAGTCCCTGATTTACAGAAATAAACAATGCAATTACTCCCTATCAACAATATTAAATTCACACTGTCCACTCTCTGACCCAAACACACTCACGCAGCATCACACATGTATAACCACACCTCTCAGTATCTCAGTAATGAACCTCGTCATGTCCCCTGACTGGTGCAGAGTGAAACCTTCCCTGTGCGTGTACCGACCTCGTTGGACGTGCGGCTGAAGAAGGGCAGGGGGAGGGGGCACTCTGCTGAGCTGGGGCACAGCTCCTCGGACATGTCGGCCAAACTGTCCCTGAAGCCTCCGCCCTGGTCAATGATGCCCTCGGCGATGAACTTACACTCCCACCACTGGTCGTACCGCGCCGGCCACCTGTCGACAATGGGAGGGACAGCGTTTAATACGAAAGGCTGGTGTTAAACTGGAGCACTTAAAGAGGCGGTATTACTCCTCTAAGGGTTATGAAATCACAACATACTGAAATGTAACCTTTTATTGTTTTGAAAGTACTATATATGCCAAAAACAACATTAAAATGTTTACTTGGTTTCAATTACGTTTTTGATACTTGTGTATCAGTTACTACTGCACATCGCATCAGGTTTGTGAAGTTGTTGTGTATTGTTTCATGCGTTTGTTTATCTATGGAAAATGATCGTGGGGGAGCATGGGTAACGTAGGCTTGTGGGTGGAGCATTGGCGGGTTTGAATAGGGCCCGTGAGAGATTGCTAAATTACTCAAACATGCATGGGTGACAAAAAAAAACCTCTTCAGGCATATTTTTGATGAAGAAACAACGTAATAACATGGTAAAAAGTTGATTTTGTATAACGCCTCTGCTTTAATAATCTCTAAATCATCATACCTGTAGTCCAGCGTCTTCTCAAATTTGTCTGATGGCTTCAGGCCTTCATACACCTGAACAAAGAGGGAATGAACAGCTTTAATAAAGTCAAATCAGTAAAATGTGAGTGCGGAGTTAGTACCTGGTTGAATACGGCGTTCTTGCAGCCCGGGTCGAGGGAGGGGTTGTCGCGGTGTTCCATGGCCAGGCGGCGGTTAATGTAGAGACGGGGCATCACGTTTGGTTTACTGGTCTCAGAGTCCTTCAGACACTGAGTGATGAGAGGAGAGCGACGCTTTGACAGCATCAGGAACTGCTTTATGCTCTGAACGAAAACAACAAGAGGAATTTGTGTTAATTATGTAAAGATTTTTCTGGGCTGTATCAGATTTTTTCACATAATAAAGTTAAATTTGACTTGCCCCAGTACAGTTTTGAATTTAAAAGATATAAATGTTTCTTTACCTTTATATGGTTAAATGTCCCGAGGCTGTAATCCCACGCTGGAACCAAATGTGGCAGCACACTGTCCAGCAAAATCATGAACCTGAAAGAAATGTGGTTTAATGAACCACACATTACAGTGCATATGACAGGCAAATGACGCATTTTATATACCATAGTTTTATTTAAGGATTTACAAAAAAATGGTGACGCCAACAGACGTACTTGGACTTAGACAAGCTTTACTGATCCACAAGGGAAAAGACTTCAGCCTATTTTAGAGAAAATACGGACTATTAATTTGTGAAAAACATGCAGAAGGCAAGAGCTTTGTGCATTTATGAACAGGGAAGATTCTGTGCTTTTCTCTCAACTGAATGTAACAGGCAAGTTTAATTTTCCGGCTTGTTCCAGTGTTGTGATGCAGATTCAAATAACCCTCAGGATGTTTTGCATTATCCCGACTGCTTTCAGTGAGATCCAGATTGAGAAATGAGTAGCGCTCAGTTCAGAGTGCTACACAGATCAATATGGCCAGGTTAATCCAGCAGTACACAAAGTATAATGTGTTTAGGCCTGCAACTAACAATTATTTTGGTAATTGATTAATGTATCGATCATTCGAAAAGTATATTTTACAACAAAACATCAATTTTCACAAAAAACACAAAATCTACACGTTCTCATTTTGATGTAACTAACTGCTCTGTCTGAGTCATAAACTCTCTTCTCTCAGCACATGTTTTGGAGTTTGTTTATAGACCATTTAGCGATTATTTGATTACTAAACGAGCTGATGATTATTTCAATAATTGGTTAATTGCTGAACTTGTTGCACGCCTCATTGCGTTCATGTTGATGGTAGTACCTTTGTATGACTAGAGCCCTGCGGTAGAGCACTTCTGGAGCAGTGCCCTGGAGTCGGGGGTATCTGACGAGGTTATTGGACTGAAACACATCTGCGTTCAGCCCCAGGTCCCTTTCACAAGAAGATTTTATCTTCAGCCCTCGGATTCGAACGTCTATCCCTTCATCTGCACACAAACATATTCCACTTTAAATTATATTCCACATATTCCACATTATGCATTCTTGTGGCTTTAATTCTCTTTTAAACATGCTTTTGGTCACCTTGGTTTAAGTACTTCACATTTTCTAACTTAACATAGCTAAAGCACACTGTCTGCTGTCAACAATGGGAATGAACAATGGGAAAATAAACAAAAGCAGCCGTTTGGCTTTAATCTGATGATGGGCTTTAAAACTGTGGAGGAGACGTCTGGATTTTAGCTTGTAATGTAACAATTTGAGTAAAATTCCTTTCTGAAGTCTTCAGTAAAGGACTGTAACATCTGGAATAGCATATCCCTCACCATAAGAGAATGCTCTACATACATCACTTTTTAAAATCAACTTAAAATTTGCCTTAAATCCACTGGAGTGTTTGACGCACCTGCCAGTGTTTCTCTCCTGCCTTTCGTGCTGCATGAACCTGCCCGTGCGAATGTGTCTCTGCCTTATGTCACCTGACATGTGTTGTCTAAATATTATTTCTGTACCCTTGAAGAGATGGGTGGATGAACTTTGTTGCAGCTTAGTAAGATACAGTACAAGAATAAAAGTTATTAAAAGTGACTCATGTTACAATTAATGTTTATACTGTTGTGTTTTGTGTCTGTCTGTTGTCAACATCTCTACAGGGATTACAGTTAAAAATTAGCTTTGCACATTTACAGAAATCTGCACAGTCCCTGTTCAAATACATATGTAAAACTTAATTTGAGTGCTTAAAGAAAACACCTTTGGATTAATGGATTAATAATTAGTGACTAACAAAATTAGTGAGTAACAAAATACAACTCCAGGTATGTTTCTGATGAAGGTTAAAGGCAAAAAAAAGTAAATTTTGCATGATATATGCCCTTTAAATTCAACATGAAGGACTGCATTTGGTTCGGTCACCTATCTCAGTGTCAGACAATCATTTCTAAATGGAGCTCAAAAGTCTTTACCTCTACATTCTTCAATCCTGACTTCTATGACAGGATAGTGGGAGATCATATCCTCCAGCACGCACACCTCTCCTATAAGGTTACTGAGGGAAAACAAAGGAGAGAGTATTTAAGATGATGTTAAAATGATTTGACATGCTGTTCTATTTTATTTTGAAAGGATGTCTTACTCATCTATTGTGACATCACTGAGTTTCTTGAGGTTGTCCCCTTCTCCTCCGTATACTGTCACTCTTTTGGGCATGTAGTTGTCGTCTGTGGCATCTACGGTTAATATCAACTTACTGCAACAGACAAAAGGTTAAAAAAAATAATTATTGTGAATAAAAAAGCAATTATTTTTAATTGAAAGATAACACTGCATTTTTCTTGTGTTAATGACGCACAGAACAACAGGTCTGGTCCCAATTTGATGAATTTGAGTGAGCAATGGGCAATTAGATGCAGAGGTGGATAATACTCAGTTACATTTACTTGAATACTTTTCTAGCAGCATAGTTTTACTCCCATTTGAGTAATATATTTATTATAGTAACAGTATTCTTACTCAAGTAAAAGTTGTGGTTACTCTTCAACTTCCACTATTACTAGAATCATTTCTGATTCTGATTCTGATTCTGATAATTTCAGCGCTGGAATTGCCAATCTCTACTGAACAAAAAGGTAAAAGGAGCTGTTCACTACTACAACTACCGCTTCATGACATCACAAGGTGGAACAGAGCATTTTGAGCTTGGGAGATGTAGATAGACTAATAATAAATAAATGCGTGAATGAAACAAAACAGAACTCCTGATGTTTTTGATGAGGGAACAACATTATCATATGGTTAAAAGCTCATAAGAGTCAGTTATAGGCCCTTTATTCCACTGTGACCTAGACCCAGGACTTTCTGGCTAAGGTACCATGCTCATTTGAATAATCATGAGATAAACAAATGTATGTAAATGTCGTTTCTTACTTGACGACGCTGCCTCGCCTCATGTGCAGTCGGATCCAGTGCTGTCCCTGTAAACCGTCGCTCTCCCAGAACGTCTCTGTGTCTCCATCAGTCAGACAGTTCATCCCACTGGGTTCCTCCTTACACAAGCAGCCAGGTTAGATCATAGATTTATACACAATCAGTCAAATGTTTGGACACATGTTTTCATTTCTGGTTCTTTTTTTTTTTTTTTCTTCTCAATTTATTTTTATAATAATTTCCACTGTAGATTCTCTCTGAAGGCATCAAAACAAACAAATAATGAACAAAGCAAAGGGTGGATACTTTTAAAATCTAAAATATTAAAGAAATATTTAGCGGAGGTATTTAACTTTTTTCTTTGCTACATAATTCCACATAACTTGCATCATATATTTGAGGTCTTCTGTATGTATATAAATGTAGAAAGTCGTATATAAACATAAAAAATTACAGTAAGATGGTGTATCCAAACCTTTGACTGGTAGTGTATTTATAGAACATACTCACATACAGATTGTAGCCCTTTTATACCTGAGGCTTCTATATACAGTATATGAAACAGGTCCTTACTGAGCAGGAGGACACTTCGATGCTGGTCACACACTGTTTGACACTGCCCAGGTTTTCATCTTCTTTCTCGATGTGTTCATAGAAATAATGCACCAGGTCCTCGTCACATTCATACGTCCAGGTGGGAGGAACATACCTATAACACACACAGACAATCACTATACACACTGTTTATTATTTAAATATAATATTCACTTAATGCAGTTGTATATGTTTTTCTTATTATCTGATTTCTGATCCTCTATGCCCTTTAAATCCAACACAACGTATTCATATAATGGCACATTCCAAAGATTTAGTCAGTAGAATTTTTAAAAAGTAAAGCGTCACTCCTAAAATAATCTTTGCTGAAACATCCTTAGACTGACCTGAGCCTCTGCACAGCGGTCTGGTCACACGGGGCCACTTTTGGCTTGTTTCCGAGGAAGAGCGCATTCTCCGCATCGACCACCTGCTCCCAGCGGTGACAGGGTTTGGAGTCAGAGCCGAAGAGCTGCTGCTGCCGGCTCACTGTGTCTGCAGACTCCACGGGCACCAGGCGGTCGCCCCCTTCTGTGTGCTTACACACCAAGATCCAGCCCTCAGACAGCTCCTGCCCGGGCTTCTGCTCATCCAGCTGCTCCTGGAGACAGGACACGTCCACACGAGTGTCAAATGTGGATTTCTCAGAAATTCTTGGTCCCATCAACACTAGGGCTGTAGTCCACTAAAGACATGTCCTGTTGATTGATTGGGCGACTAAAAATAGCAAAAGCTTTCAAAACTATTGTGTAGTGCTGTAGACCTTTAGTTGTTTTGTAGATTAATCAGTCGATAGTGTCTTAGGCCACAAAAATTTGTCATAGTCAACCAATCATTAGATTTATTTAGATTATAAGGATTGATTTGGGACCACAGAAGAAAAGAGAAAGGAGTGAGCGAGTTAGCTCAAGATTCAATATTTCTGGATATTTTTATGTAAAAAGGCAGATTAAACTCATGATTCACAAATTGAATCTATCTTTATAAACATTTCTTTGTGCTTTTTTCTTGCCTTCCACTTTTGTCTTGTGAGTGCAGTTTGGGTCAGATACATAGAGATGCATAATATACACCTGCACAGATGTTCATGGAAAAACAGCTGGACAAAAATATGTGCAATGTATTAATATAAAGTGAATCATGACTTTAATTTAATTTTTTTTTCTTTACATATAAACACCAACATACCAAAAAAAATACAACATTTTCAGCTAACTCACTCAAACTTCTTTCTGCTGTTGTCCTATGTAAATCCTTATTGTCTAAATAAAATTATGTCTAGGTTTTCAGTAAGATGTTATCAAAAATTGAGTGATCCCATTCTGTCCAGTGATGCAAATGACTGAACTGGTATTTTAAAGAATTTTGAAAAGACAATTTAGCAGCATAAATATTGCCAAGATGCCACATAAGGTTTGTTGTGCAGTGAATTGTATGTTGTTGTGGTATGGTGATGAGGAAATAATATGACTAATAGATGTTCCATGTAGCAGAATGTCCTCTTATACAAAACAGTATTTAGATGCAGTCCTCTAGAGCTTAAAGAGGGGGTATTAACTACTTTTATGGGGTATTAACTGGTAACATATTTAGTTACCTTTTATGGTTTTGAAAAAGCTATATTTGCCAAAAACAAAGTATTAACATGTTAACAAGTCACTTCCCCTTCAGAGCGTTATCACAACACAATCAGTGTGCATCCTGCTCAAGTACTGCACATTGCATCAGGTTTGTGAAGTTTCTGTGTACAGTTTTGTATCATGTTTTTGTATATTTATGGAGAATTGTCGTGTGGGAGCATGGGTGACGTGGGCTTGCGGGCAGAGCATTGGAAAGAATCTTCCAGCTAACCATAAGGAGGGTTTGAATAGGGCCCGGGAGAGATCACTAAAATACTCAGACATGCATGGATAACTTCTAAAACGTCTTCAGGCATGTAGAAATCATGGTAGAAATCTCAAAAAACAGAAAAAAAAAGATTTTGCATAATACCCCTCTTTAGTTACACATGCAAAACTTAAAGATTCAGTCCGTACCTTGTTCATTTTGACCCATAGTCCCTGGCTGTTGCAGTATTCCTCTCCCGATGTCCGGATGCAGGTCCCTTTCTTGGGTTCGATGTGGTATTTGGAGAGTTTTTTGCTCTGTGGCGTTTGGTGTGGAGAGTCGAACACAGACACGATGGTTTTTCCCACTGTGGATACTCCAGCCGAGGGTCCAGAGGAGGCAGCGGCCGAGGAGGAGGAGTCCTTACAGATCTTATAGCACACTTCTTTAGGCACATAGCACAGGCACTCCGGGACGGGCTCACTGCGGCGGAAACACTCAATGCACCTGTGGAGGGGGTGAAAATAATGGTTGAATGAGTTTTGAATAATGTCTGTAGTAGGGCTGTAATCGACTAAAGAGAAGTCCTGCCGATCTATTAGGCGACTAAAAAGGGGGCGTGGCAAAAGCTCTCGAAACTTATCTCTGTGTATCTGATCTGCAGTCACAAATCTACACCTGCAGGGGGAGCTAATGCAAAAACTACTATTTATGCAGAAAAAAAAGTATAGGAAACAATGTATTTATATAAAAACAGATTCAACTTTCTCTAAATAACAAAAAAAAATTACCTGGGATCCAGAAAACACACTTGCAAATACTACAAAAATGTGAGCCTGGTCAACAGTAACTCTTCCCAGATAAGGGTGATTGACAAGTGGATTAGCCAGTCAGGGACACACATGGTCCATCCTTATCAAAATAAATATGGCTGCTGAAAAGATATCACAAGGGACTGAATAACGTTGCAGGTTTACACAGATTCAAAGAGCAAAGCACTAAACTTTTAATCTGAGGTGAGAGAAATGGCATGACCAATGAGCTCCTTCAAAATAAATCATGATGATGCGTAGCAAAAAACAAATTTGTCACATACCAGCCTTATCTCAATACCATAACATACAACAAAAAGCAGTTGAAATCTAATATTTTAGGCCTGTGCATAGCTATCTAGCATATCTAGCACTAACCACTCTAGATTTATATTCTCCCATTCCGTTATATAGGGTGTCCCCAAAAATTAGACATCATTTCACAGGCCAATAATTTTGGCAATTCTTGTTGAAATAACCTCAAATTTTCACAGAATGTATAGAAACAGATCAAGATTTTATATTTAATGTTTTATTTTTGTTCTGTTTTCAGGTTGAGCCATGCCGTTCACTCCCAAAGAGTAAATATGCTTGCACACAGTCACCCAAGAGCGTCTTTGCCACCAACTGTCACAGGCGGTGCACATATTGAACACTTATGAAATCAGTCCCATAATAAACTTATGGTGTTCAACACCTAAACTGTTCAGTTTCATTGAGCTAAACCTAGTAGTTTTCAAGATAATTGCTTTTAAAATTATGTCAAATTTTTTGGGACACCCTGTATATTTGGAAAATAATTAATGTCCTGTTTTGATCAGAAAAAGACATACTTTCACTTGGTTGACAGTAACATATTCTGAGCAAGTTCAGAAGACGAAAGAGAAAGAAATACAAAATAAATATTTCACAGAAGAAAAACTGGCACATTCTAGTGTGTCACCAAACTCATGTAAGAGTACTGTTACTGATACAAATACTACTCAAGAAGGAGTAAAAGTACATAAATTTCAGTGTACTCTCCTGTAAGTATCTCTGACAATAATTTGATAGAAAATCGACAAAAGGACATTTTCCCCAGACCCACCTGTTGATGAAGCGGATCCTCCCGAGCAGCAGGTGAGGGCTTTCCCCCAGAGACATGACGCTAAGGACGGACAGAGACCGGAGCAGCCCCCGCTCACATCACACCACGGTACTGTCCGGTTCTGTCCGGTTCTGTCAAAACAACACAACAAAACAGAACATTCACGAGTGTGCGACTGATGCTTTCATTCAAACACACAGTTACGCCTCAAACTACCACACATCTGGACACTGTGAGGAGTTTAAGATCGGTTTGTTAGACGATGTTGTCAGTCTAAAGTCCAGACATGTTCTTATCACCTGTAAAATGCAAACTGCACACTCCTGTCAATGTTAACACGGAGCTAGCCAACTTTAGCATGCTAACAGTAAAATAAATGTCCACTTTCTCTACGTCTACGGGACAAACAAACACGATGACTTAAAAGCAGGTGAAAATACACTCAAACAGACATAAACAAAGCCCAGATGCCACTGTCCACATACCGTGATCAACCAAATGGCAGTTTTTTATTTTGCTGAAGAATCCCAGCGCTGATGAGCTGACTTCTGACAACGCGGAAATTATTACAATACTTTTGGCCCAATGCAACTTCCGTCCGTGGTATTTCAAAATAATATTTATAATGATACTATTTACAAGAAAACTACGGTGGTGTATTTAAGGTGGCGTATTTACGGTGGCGTATTGCTATCACTCCCCAAAAATATTTCGGCTCAGTATCACGTAATTACGTGAAAAGTTTCACGTTATAACATAATATCTATCTCGTTATAACGTGAAATTATCACGTTATTTTGTGATATGAAATTATCACGTTATGTCATGATGTGGTATTTCCACGTTATAACGTGAAATTATCACGTTATTACGTGATAAGAAATTATCACGTTATTTCATTATATAATTATTTGTTCACGTTATAACGTGAAAACATCACTTGATCACTTGTTTTACTTGATTTCATTATAAGATCAGCCACAGCCAGTCACGCTTCCTTAAGGGAATGATGGACGTCTCTCGGGGTATATGCTTTTATTTCCTTCTTGGCATGAGGCACTGGGAAATATTAACATGTCTTGGGATGGATGGGATTCAAATAAACATGGCAACGCTACGGAGGCGACTGAAATAGTTGGGGTTGCTAGGCGGATTGCCCAGTCTGACTTGCTGGAAGTTGCACTCTTCCTGCATGAGCAACTAAACCAATACGGCATGTTGCATGGCTATAGATTCATGCATTTGAAATACATCCAAACTGACATGGTTTGACTCAGTCCACGGTTCATGTTCTGCTGAAGATTCTCGACCCTGAAAGAGCCGAGGGAAGCGGGACTGGCTGTGGCTGATCATATAATGAAATGAAAGTAAAACCATACTTTTTTGTTTTAACCTAAACATATCATTATATCATGAAATAACGTGATAATTTCATATCACGAAATAACGTGATAATTTATAAAGTGATAAATATCACGTTATAACGTGAAACTTTTCACGTAATTACGTGATACTGAGCAAAAATATTTTTTAGGGAGTGATAGCAATACACCACCGTAGTAAACCATTTGGAACTGTCACACTATTTAGTTTGGAGACTAGAGAATAATTTAACTATTTTGACATGCTCTTTCTTTTGAGAGCAACATATTGGGCGCTTCACAATCTCCTTTGCAGCAACCAAAAATGATTTAAAAAAAATAAAAAAAAATGTTTGAGAAATCCTTTTATTTTCTCTCAGCTTCAGACCAGCGTCAGTCACAACATGATGAGCTCTATGGCCATTTTAGGGTGCCGGGAGGATCTGCTACTCCATGTCTCTGGATATGTTTTGTCTTTACCTGGAATGTTCCACACTATGACATTAAACATATCTATCTAGCATTTATTCAGTCACATTTCTTTCTACACTGTAAGCTGGGTGGCCCCTCCACAGATCACACCTGTGCCTTGGCCCGGTAGTATCACCTGCTTGTCTCTGTGGAAACTGATCGTTCGGATGCCTTACTGTACAAAATTCAATTGGAGACAAAGAGGCGGCAGAGCCTTCACCACAAAAGGTACACAGTGCACTTTTAAAGCTCATTTCACTAGCAAGGACCACACCACAAGAATGGAATACCATAAAGATATTTATTGACGATGGATAAATGTGATGGTTGGGAGGAGCCTCTGGAGGGGATCTGTCTCAGGTGGTCCCCCGGCCGATTCAGGACCAGGGTCAGGTTCATGATAGTCACTTTCTGGTAGTTCTACTGATCATTCGCCTTATTCAAGCAAAAGTAAGAGTATGGAAAATGGAAAGACAAAAAATACTATTATTGTTGTTTTTATTTTGTTAGTTTGTTGTTCATAATAAGAATATAATAAAAAGAATAATAACTAAAAAATTGTAGGTAGAAGTCACTTGCATGATTCCATTGAACTAAAAAGTTAAAACCATACTTCGGAACATTCTCCATGGATTATGTTATTAGTCAGGTTTGTGGAGCTACAAGCCCACTCAAAGTAAGGACACATGTTTTTATACACGTGTCAGTGGAATAAACACATCCATAATGAAAAAAATGCTTTTATTTTAATCCAATTTTTAGCAAAAAAGTTACACACCAAGGTTTTAAGGTACACTTTCTTTGTTTGTCCTCTGCATTTGACCCATCCTTCAGTGCAGCTGGGGCACCCTGTCAGGAGCAGCAGGCAGGTTTACATATTTACATACATATACATGTTTACAATATCAACGAATACGCTACTTATATAATATTATCAGTAGTATTTATTGTTACTATATATTTCTAAACCTTGTAAAATATGAATTAGGAATAAGTTTAATAAAAGACAGTGAAAATTATTTAGTCTTGGTGCCTATCAAATCATGTTTATACTTGTAGTAGTAGTGTTGATTCCGATACCACGATGATGACATTAAATCATTCTAGTATATTTCATATATAGTTCATATAGTTCATTTGCTGTTTCTTGTTTTCAATACCTGCTCAAATGAGTGTCTAGTTTTAATAAAAGCTTTAGTATCGATTAGTATCTGAGTATCTGAAGTTTTACCATAATATAGCCTAATGTAATCATTTATTAAATACAGTGTCATTAATTAAAGCTTCACTTTGGGAACCTATTTGCTGTTAATGGGCCTAAATGAAGCTGTTTTCTGATCTCTGCTATAATTTCCTCATCAAAAACATGCCTGGAGTTGTGTTTTGTTTCATTCACACATTCACAATCCCTGTAGATTTAGGCTGAGTTCTTCCCTCAAAAAAAACAAAACACTCAGGATACAGGACGTGTTCCACTGTGTTTTTACTCCATACACCCTCACTAGAATCAGTAATAATTAATCATTTCAGTCTGTGAATTTCCAGTCTACTGAACAAAGGAGCTGAGCTGTTAACATGAAAACTACCGCTTCATGTCATTGCAAAGTGGAACAGAGCATTCTGAGCTTTGGAGATGTAGACGGAGTAATAATAAAGGGTTACTCAAACATGTGAATAAAACAACACAACTCCAGGTCTGTTTTTGATGAGGTAACAGAATTATAACATGGCTGAAAGCTCACAAAAGTTGATTTTGCGTAATATAGGACTTTTAATCATTTTGTGTTACTTCAATGGTCACCAGCTTGTCCGTCTCTGTCTTGTGATTGGTCGGGTCGGTTCCGTTGTGTTCCTCTTGGTTGGGCACGTCGAGCAGCGAGGGCAGACTGGCACCACGCAGAATCCCTTTAGTCTTCTGCACAAACTGGGTCAGCCCGTCGCCCAAAGAGCCTCTGGGGGAGAGGTAGTGAGTTTTACCATCTGCATCCACGGGGTAGGTCTCCAGGTCCTCCACACTCATCCTGGGAACAGTTAGATAACAACAAAATGTATTTATGTATGTATTTATTTAGTATTTTCATAGTTTGAGTGAAGGTATCTGGTATGCAGTGGATACCAGTTATAGTTAATTGGATTAAAAACAGCTTTATGTTTGTTCTGCATTCATTTATCACTGATCAGAGAAGGAAAAATGACACTTGCCTCACCGTAAGAGCAGTTTTATATTTTTCTCACTAATTCTGTGCACTTTGAAGCCTAAATTGTCAGGTTTAAGTTAAATCAAGTATGTATTCCTTTGATTTTAGAAAAGTTACTGTTTTCTTAATACCACCAAATGAAAAACAAATTGTACTGGAATACAGGTACTCAAAATGAGTATTCAGAATAAGTATTCTTGGTACATGTATTCAGTTAGTTCCCATCACTGCTGGTATGGCATTATCAGAGTCTTTAAAGAGGGGATTCTATGGGGTTTTATATAACACAGAACATATTTAGATCACCATGTTACCTTTAAGTGTTTCGAAAAAGCAGTATTTGCCAAAAACATCTGCCGAAAAGTGTCTCCCCTCACTTTACTCTCACTTACTCCCCCTTCAGCGCACTATCACAACACAATCAGCGTTCATCCTGCTAATGAAACTACTGCACATCGCATCAGGTTTGTGCAGTTGCTGTGAACAGTTTTGTATCATGTTTTGGTATATTTATAGAAAATTCTGCTAACCATAAAAAGTGTTCGAATAGGGCCCTCTTTAAGATATTAATGGCTAAACTATAATATCTGTTGTGAAAATGTATCTGTTAAGACAATGTAGAAACAGATGTGAATAGTCAGTGTTCTTTTTATATGCTCGGTGTACAGCAGACCTCATGTCGTAGGTGGAGCCTTTAAAGGCCGGAGTGAGCGTCTCTGCTGCTGTGGACAGAGTGTAGGGCACGGAGAAGTATCTCTGAGCCCAGTGTTTGTCCTTCTCCAGAGGAACCAGGCTCTGATACATGTCGTCCACCGCCAACATGGACACCTGCAGCACAGCAACACCACAGACAGTTAAAATGGGACTAAACACTAAACTCTGCCCACAAACACATTTCAAACAGAGCTGATAAACTGGGCAGAACCTGGAGGGATAAGGCTTGATTTATGCTGGACAAACACACTATAAATACTGCCTAAGTTTCCTCTACTGACTTTGTGCATCTAAACTCCATGTGGAATCTACATGAAGAACAGTGCAGAACAGACTTAGACAACTTAGACTTAGAGAAAATTTACTGATCCACAAGGGAAATTATTTGGATACAGCAGCTCACTCATCGCAATATAATATAATAACTAAGAGTAAAAAATAAAATTAAAAAAATCCACCTCCTGCAGCCAGGCGTTTGTAATCAGAAAGATCTGGCTGTAATCAGGGCAGTCCTGCGTGATGTCACATAGTACTTGAAATAGCAGTAGCCACTGGAGGCAGCACACACACAATATAAAGATATTCAAATCTCTTCTGGTACAATATTTATTGTGCTATTTCTTGAAGGCTAATAGAATTGTGACTATGCTACTTATTCCTTTGAAAATGCCTTGTTGAGCCTTTGATTCATAATCAAAATAATTAAGATTTTAAATAATTAAGATCACAGTTATTTCTTCATGTAGTCTACAATGAAATGGTCTATATAGTTCTATTTTCTTTAGCTATAGCAGTTTTAATGTTGTTTCCTCATCACAAACAGACCTGGAGTTATGTTTTGTTTCATTCACATGTTTAACGCACAAACCCTGCGTATTTAGGCTGAGTTCTGTTACACCTTGTGATGTCATGTGGTAATACAGGAAGTGCTCCAGTGTTTTTAAACTCCACACACCTTCACTAGGATCATTTGGATAAGTTCAGCTGTGGAAATGCTACAATCTCTACTGAACTAAAGGTAAAAGGTAACTTGAAAACCACCACTTCATGACATCACAAGGTGGAACGGAGCATTTTGAGCCTTGAAAATGAAGACAGACTAAAAATAAAGGATTACTTAAAAGTGAATGAGTGAATCTAGAGCTTTTAATTACTTTTTTCAACCATATAAATAGAAAAGTGTCACTGCCAACAAAGAATAAGGGCACTGTTGCATTTTTAGCTTTACCACCACTAGTGTACAGGATCAAATCTCACTCCAGGTGTGTAATGTTGTTGTGTCCATGGGCAAGACACTTCACTCACATTGCGACTAGTTTGCTTGAGTGAAAAAGAAGATTTCTGAAATGACCTGAATATTGCGGTCGATAAGTTGGTTGGTTTCAAAGTCATCGTCGTCTTCACCAAATGGGTTAATGATCAGCTCTCCAACCTACACAAAGATTTGTAGTACTCAGTTACATTTATTTGAGTAACTTTTTAAATAAATTGTACTTTTCAGGGTACTTTTCTAGCAGCATACTTCTACTCCTTCATATTTGATTTAGTTTGTCTCATTTTTGTGTCTGTCCTTTGAAAATACCAGACGTTACATTAACTTTAAAGGGCCCATATTACGCTATTTTCTGATCTATGTTCTAATGTTGTTTCCTCATCACAAACAGACCTGGAGTTGTGGTTTGTTTCATTCACACATGTTTAACACACAAACTCTGCATATTTAGGCTTCTGTCAAACTGAAAACACTCTGTTCCACCTTGTGATGTCGTGCAGTACTACAGAAAGTGCTCCACTGTGTCTTTAAACTCCATACACCTTCACTAGAATCATTTGGATAATTTCAGCCCTGCGATTGCCAATCTCTACTGAACTAAAGAGAAAAGGAGCTGTTAACTTGAGAACTACCACCTCATGACATCACAAGGTGGAGCATTTTGAGCTTTGGAGATGTAGACAGACTAATAATAAAGGATTACTCAAACATGTGTGAATGAAGCAAAACACAACCCCAGGTATGTTTTTGATGAAGACACAACATTATAAAATCATAACAGTCAAATTTCCATGATATAAAACCTTTAAATTATAAATCAAATGTTACGTCCCGACAGTTACTCTTTAAGTTGAGTAGTAGTTTTCCCAAATACTTTAATTTCTTGGACCACTACTTTGTACTTCCAGTTAAGAAATATTATTTTGAATTAACGTTACTCTTACTTGAATACAATATTTGGCTATTCTACCCAAATCTGCATATAATGTTCACTAAACTCCAGTCTAAACGGTAACATGTTTTAGTATGTTGCATGTGAGTGGACGGGAGTACCTTGAGCCAGCCGGCGTAGAAGAAAAACTGCAGTAGAGTGAACACGGGCACGTACATATCGATCTTGTGGTCCTTGTATCCTTTGGCGGGGTTCAGAAACTGTCTCCCCACCACACAGAAGGCAAAGAACGAGTACACAGCGATCGTCACCACCTGGAGAATTTAAGACAGTTTTAGATAGACAGTTTAGACAGTTTTATCCATTAAAGGTGCATTGTGTAACTTTTCTGGTGGGGGGTCCGTTAAATGCTTTTCTCCATATAGATGTTATTCCTTTGTCTGGAATGTTTCACAGTATGGCATTAAACCTCTCTATCATCATGGAGACCAAACCAGACCAAGTTACAGGTCAGATCTATGGAGAGGCGACCCCGCTCACAGTCAGAATGTTTGTTTTTCTAGGTATTTTTGAGCTATAAAACCACCTGTAATTTAATAAATGTAAAGTGGAGCTGTTTAATGTCACACTGTGGAACATTCCAGGCAGATCAATGACATATCCATAGAAACAAGCAGGTGATGGACCTTGTCTTTAAAAAGGGGGTGTTATGACAAAGATTTTTAGAGCTTTCTACCATGTTATAAAGTTGTTCCCACATCAAAAACATTCCTGAAGAGGTTTTAGATGTCATCCGTGCCCTATTTGAACCCTTGTTAAGGTCAGCAGTACTATCCTGTCCAAGGCTCCGCCCACAAACACGCTCCCACACGACAATTCTCCAAATATACAAAAGCATGATACAAAACAATACACTACAACTTCACAAATCTGATGCAATGTGCTGTAATTTCATTAGCGAAATGCACACTGATTGTGTTGTGATACGCTTTGATAATTCATAGAAAATCCAGGTCTGAAAATATCCAAATGATTCAAGTGAAGGTGTATGGAGTTTAAAAACACAGTGGAGCACTTGCTGTATTACAACTTAATGACATCAAAAGGAAGAACAGAGTGTTTTCTGTTTGAGAGAAGAACTCAGCTTAGAAATGCAGAGTCTGTGTGTTAAACATGTGTGAATGAAACAAAACACAACTCCAGGTCTGTTTGTGATGAGGAAACAACATTAAAACACAGAAAATGGCGTAATATGGGCCCTTTAAGTGTTCTTTATGAAATGCTGGTGGTTTGTACCGAAGTGCCAGTCGTCTGTACCTGTGTGTAGACCAGAGGGATGCTGATCCAGTCATAGTGAAACAAAAGGCTGCACTTGGCTCTGTAGTTGTTCAGCTCCTGGAGAGAAAATACAGATACAAAAAAATAAGGAGTAAACTAGGACTGAACCAGGGTGAAAACCAGGGACAAAACCAGGTCTTAACAAGGACTAAACCAGGACTAAACTAGGACTGAAAAGGGTGAAAACCAGGGACAAAACCAGGTCTTAACAAGGACTAAACAAGGACTGAGCCAGGGTCAAAACCAGGTCTTAACAAGATCTAAACCAGGACTAAACCTGAACTAAACCAAGACTAAACCAAGACTAAAGCAGGACTAAACTAGGACTAAACAAGAACTAAACCAGGGTGGAACCAGGACTAAACCAGTGTCAAAACCAGGTCTTAACAAGGACTAAACCAGGACTAAACAAGTACTGAACCAGGGTCAAAACCAGGTCTTAACAAGGACCAAACCAGGGCTAAACACGGACTGAACCAGGACTAAACAAAGACTAAATGAGGACTAAACCAAGGATTGAACCAGGACTAAACTAGGGCTCAACCAGGGACTAAACCTGGTCTTAACCACGACTAAACTAAGGACTAAACCAGGTCTTAACCAGCACTAAACCAGGACTAAACCAGGACTAAACTATGACTAAAGCAGACCCTAAACCTCTCAAACATCACTGTAAAATGCGTGTATAAGAAGTTCACTTTAATAATTAAAATCAGGAGCAGTATTATTGAGACTTCATATTGAGGTTAAACGCCTCACGTCCATGAGCAGTCTCAGAGCGATATCGTCCCTCACGCGCCCCTCCTCGCGGGCTCTCGAGGCCAGGTTGGAGAACCAGGTCAGAGGCATCCAGTATTTGTTATAGTCTGAGTGCAGAGAGTCAAACAGCTGCAGCTCCTTAGGCGTCATGAAGCCTGCAACACAGTCAGGTTTTACAGTGAATATATGAAGGTTTTTATGTTGTTCTAATTCTGACTTGGTTTGGTGGGATAGTACCTGAAGCTAATATGAGGAACTGACTTGTCTGAAGCTCTTTTACTCAAGTTAGACTTTAATCTGAGCTTTATTTTACAATGCAGTCCAGCCCCAGCATGATGCCATTGCAAAGTATCATGACCTCTAACACTGTCCAACACAACAAACAGTTTAAACCATCATTTAACAAAATAAAGGTGTTGTCATCTAATTTTATAAGTCTAATCATACCTATTATGCAGTTTAGACATGTTTTGGCTCTTATTTTACATTATGGTTGCTAGGTAACATTTAAGGAATTACTCTACGTATGTCACATCATTTTTAGTATCAGTTATTGGCATATAAAAATGTCTACAGGCCTAAGTACACTGAGTTACACAGAGGCCACTAGACCAAAGCTCAGCCCTGCTCCTCACCGGCCTCCACGACGTGTTGCAATGTGGGAAACCTCTTGTGCACGCGGGTGCTGATGGAGCGCAGGATGAGCACAGAGGAGAGGTTTGCGTATCTCATGAGAGTGCGTCTGAGCAGGCGTCCCCTGGTGTCCGAGCCGTGTACGTTCCCAGACACCACCATCATGAGGTTATCGGGCAGAGGGAACGACGTGTACTGCCCCCACCAACGGTTAAACGCCAAGGTCACGTAGAAACCTGCACGACCAAAGAAACACATGAACATGGTGTATGCTGATCACATCACAACATTCAGAAGAGTTTTACATGAGCGTTAATATCGGGTAATAACTTTTTTTTGTAAAAGCTCAAAACACATCTAGAATGTTCATGTGAAAGATCTGCTACACTTTAATAACACATATAAAAGTCTACTACTAGTCTACTTCTAGTCTGCTAAATATTTGGGTCAAGTAGTAGTGGTAGTAGTAGAAAACTATTGAACAGCTAAACCACAGACACACAGACACACACTTTTCATTGACACAGATGAACTGAATTTTTCTCTTCTTAAATCACATGTTTCTGAGTCCATGTGTGGAGGAGCTGAGGTGTTGTGGGGCGAGTTGTGTCCTTTATTTACCCCATGATCTACCCCTGTTGTTAGCTAACATGTTAGCTAAGCTCTGCACAGTCACAGCAACAACAGAGAAACTACTTTCACTTTCACTTTGCTGTATGAAGCTAATTTGAGCTACAGTATGTTGTGCTGCTCATAGTTCTGCCTCAGTGTCATTGAGTCAATTTTCTGAATAAGATGATGTCAGTACAGAACCTCTATTAACGGTGCACTATGTAACTGATACATGTTTTTCTCCAGAGATGTTTTTGCTTTGCCTGGAATGTTCCATAGTATGGCATTATACTTATCTATACTTTTCAATGCTAAAACACCTTGAATCCCTATGAGCAGGACCGCCTCAGCCTCGGGTTTTGACCTGTAACCACTGGCCTGGTGGTGTCTCCTGTTTGTCTATAGAGAGACATAAGTTTAATGCCACACAAGGGAACATTATGGGTAAAGCAACATCTCCATGTAGATGACTGACAGATGCAGAGGCTCACCCAGTACGAAGAGCACAGGGATGTAGTTGGTGTTGGTGAACTGGTCACAGTAGAGGGCGACGCGCTCAAACAGGTCCTGCTGCTTCGGGGTCAACAGAAATCTGAGGGAGAGACAAAGATTACAGGAGCAGCAGATTCAGAATCAACCTGTACCTGATTCTGAACCATGAGACAGGGACGGGAACTGGAGCCCAAACACTTTGTCCTTTCTGACGTTCAGATGTGCAGAGGTGAGTCGTACTCAGTTACACTTTACTTTTCAGAGTACTTTTCTAGCAGCATACTTTTACTTCTACTTCAGTAATATTATTTATTGAAGTTGTAGTTCCTCTTCCCACTGTGAAATGATTTGAACATTTGTGTTTCTTGCAGCGCTCCTTCAGATCTCATTTAGTTTGTCTCATTTTTGTATCTATCCTTTGAAAATATCAGCATTGTTTTGTCCTTCAAATTACATTAACTTCAAATTATAAATCATATACTACTCCAGCCTACCAAATTAAATTAAATTAAATGACGCGTTCTCTGTGTACCTGTAGAAGATGCTGAAGAAGAAGTAGACCACACAGAAGACCGCACACTCTTTGTAGACCAATCTGTAGATACTCCCCTTCCACCTGAGCAGAAGTCTGGAGAAACCCCAGAACCGAGCGTCTGCCACCTCCAGAGAGTACGAGACCGTCATGGCAACCAGCTGAGGGACAGTAAACACATATTAAAGCTGGACTGTGTAACTTTTCTGATACAACATCTGCCACCTCCAGAGAGTACGAGATTGTCATAGCAATCAACTAAGGGACAATAAACATATTAAAGCTGTACTGTGTAGCTTTTCTGATAGAGCGTCTACCACCTCCAGAGAGACCGTCATGGCAACCAGCTGAGCCAGAATAGAACGCATATTAAAGCTGGACTATGTAACTTGGAGATGGTGTTGTTTGGCCTGGAATGTTCCACAAAATGGCATTAAACTCCAGTCTCCATGAAGACACACAGTTGACAGCAAAACCAAAAAATGTTTTCAATAAAAACAGGTGTCACTGAATAAATGCTAGTTACATACATTTAATGCCATGCTGTGGAACATTCCAGAGAACACGTTTTAATGAGACAAGCAGGACAAACCCTCCACCAGCAAACAGTTCTGAAAAGTTGGTCGCAGAAGTTCAATTAAAAAGTCATTTAATTAATAATAGATTAGATAAAAAATACATTAGGCTATAATACACAAGAATGTACTTTTCTAGCAGCATACTTTTACTTTTTATTGAAGTAACAGTGACAGTTTTACTTTTGGATTTGGTTCCTCTTTTCTGACAAAAGATTTATGTGACAATATGAAATGATTTGAACATTTGTGTTTCTTGCATCTCCTTCAGATATTGTTTAGTTTGTCTCATTTTTGTGTCTATATAATACCAGATTTTGTGCATTATTTAAAGGTGCATTGTGTAACTTTTCTGGTGGAGGGTCCGTCAAAAGCGTTTCTTCATGGAGATGTGATTGCTTTGTCTGGAATAGCAAAAGAATGTTTCACAGTATGGCATTTAAGCTTTCAGGGGTTTGTTTTAGCTATAAACCCACCTGTAATTGAATACATGTAAAGCAGATCTGTTTAATGTCATACTGTGGAACATTCCAGGCAGAGCAATGACGTGTCCATAGAAACAAGCAGGTGACGGACCCCAACCAAAAAGTTACATAATGCACCTTCAGTGGTTTGTCGCTCAAATTACAGTAACTTTAAATTCTAAATCAGATGACAGCTCTTTAAATTACTCTAGAGTAGTACTTTTCGCAAATCCTTTTTAACTTCAAGATAAATGAACAGAACTTTTCCTTCTCTGGTTTAAACCTGAAGCTCTCATACCTGTGGAGAGGTGTCCTGCAGGTGGACGTGTCCTGGAAAAAACAGCTCTTCCTCTTCTCTGTGTTTTTAAACCTTTGGGTCCAGTCATAATTCATCTCCTTGGGAACACAGAGCTGCCAAAGGATGACACAGTTCAAATGTATAGAGAAGTAATACGATGATAATTTATATGTTGTTTCGAATGCCATAATTTGAGCTCATATGAATAGACTCGATACTGATACCACAATGATAATAAAAAAAAAAGACAATGATGGTTATTCCAACATTAAGTTTTATTTTTTATATATTCCCATGTGGTTTTATATCTGTGTAATCCCTCAGTGGTCCTGTAGGTTCCACAGTGGTCCATGGGCGTATACTAGTCTATGTGCTCTTATACTTGTTCTGATTCAGCTCAAGATCATTCTAAAACTATTCAGGAAAAGCTCATTTCTGTTCTGTGAATGTGACTTTTTTAGTATCGATACCTGCTCAAATGAGGATATAGTTTCAATACTAGTTTCAGTATCGATTAGTATCTACTTTTCGATTCTTCTGACAACCCTACTCCAAGCAGCCCTATTCTCCTCCTCCTTCTCTCCCATCTCTCCTCCTCCTTCACTCCCCTCTCACCCCTCATTCTTTCTCTCCCTCCCCCCTTCTGTCTGTCTTCCTTCTCTCTTTCCTCCCTCCTCTCTCTCTCTTCCCCCTCTCTTTAAGTCCTCTTTGCTCTCCTCTTGTTTGTTTTTCTCAGGCCCTGCCTCTCTCCTTTTACCTCCATATTAAACTCACATACTCCCTGTGTTTACAATGTCATCCATCCGAATGCTGTCACACACTTCCCTGTTATAACACTTACAAGAGCTATATATTGTACTAGTGTTGTCAAGATACGAACATTTCTCAATTTCGAGTCTAAGGAATGGACTCGATACTCAGTACTCATTCCGATACCAGGATGATAAATTAAAAACCAATAGAATGTGATTTTTAACATTAAATCATCGTACTTTCTTTTATATTACCATGTGGCCTTATATATGTGCAATCCTTCAGTCGGCGTATACTAGTCTATGTGCTCTTATACTTGTTCTAATTCAGCTAAGATCATTCTAAAACTATTCAGTAAAGGTTCATTTCTGTCCTGTGAATGTGGCTTTTTTATCGATACCTGCTCAAATGGGTATCTAGTTTTGATACTAGTTTTAGTATTGATTAGTATCAGATTTTCAACCCTAATTTAAACAACTATTTTGGATCGTATAAGACTGATAGATATAAAAACTGTATAAATAGTTGCTATAAAAAAGTGAAATGCATAGAACAAATGAATATATTTCTATTTGGTCACTAGAGGTCACCTTTGTCACACTCCAAACACTTGCAGAATGCTTTCTTTAAACATATTTGGTAGACCATCCCTGTGAAATCATGGATTTTTACCAAGATGCTTCTAATGTAAAAAACAAAAGTAACTACACTCTACAGGACAAGGAGTGGCCCAGTGGTAGTTTATTGGTAGTGTCTAGAAGGGCATCTGGCATAAAATCTGGTAAACTGCAAAGTTGAATCTGAAGTGAATATTAGACAGTGGAATCCGTCATCCCTCAGCTCCATTCAGAAGCCATTTCACATTTGATGGAACTGTCCTGAGGTACTACAGGATTTATACTAATACTGCTCTGAGAGAACTCCAGCTCCAAAGGGAGGAGTTTTAGAGTGAACCTGCCCTGCCTTTGTTTACTAGTGCAGAGTAATATAAAGCCGATTGTCTTAAGTTCCATTCAATGTAAAACGGCCTCTGGGTGGGAGACGTCTTGTTTGCTAAAACAGTTTCCACATGACCACTGTTGAAAGTGAGTTTGAAACCTCATAAATCAATGAACCACTCTGAAACTTCTGCCTCAAACTGAAACACTGTGTTTTTAAGATGCTAAATCCTCACCTGGATTGTCAGTGAGAGCAGGCGAGGAGGGGGAGGAAAAGGTTCAAATCAGCTTGACTGTATATATGACTGTATATATGACTGTATATATGACTGCATATATGACTGTATATATGACTGTATATATGACTGTATATATGACTGTATATGTGACTGTATATGTGACTGTATATGTGACTGTATATATGACTGTATATGTGACTGTATATGTGACTGTATATATGACTGTATATGTGACTGTATATGTGACTGTATATGTGACTGTATATATGACTGTATATGTGACTGTATATGTGACTGTATATGTGACTGTATATATGACTGTATATGTGACTGTATATGTGACTGTATATGTGACTGTATATATGACTGTATATGTGACTGTATATGTGACTGTATATATGACTGTATATGTGACTGTATATATGACTGTATATGTGACTGTATATGTGACTGTATATATGACTGTATATGTGACTGTATATATGACTGTATATATGACTGTATATATGACTGTATATGTGACTGTATATATGACTATATATGTGACTGTATATGTGACTGTATATGTGACTGTATATATGACTGTATATATTCTTTATACAGTCTATGGCTTGGACACTCCTTGAGCCTGAGAACGGCCTGGCGCCTCAGATCACACAGTCCCACTGAGAGGACAGATCTCTTGATCATTTGAAGTGACTGAATAAACTACATCAAACTTTGTGAATGCGTTCTCCTGTTTCCCCAAAACCATGGACTGACCCCACGTCAAGCGCACACAATATAGAGCTCATAATAAAGTTTAGCTCACTGAGATCACACAACAATCGTGTGTGTGTGTGTTGTGTGTGTGTGTGTGGGCCCTTTTCTGTCTAATTTAAAGCGTGTGTTGATATAAAAATAAGCAGATAAGATGAAAAATCAAAACAGAGCGGCCGTTAGTGCATGTGTGTGTGACAGCACAGCATTTCCCATCATGCTTTGTAGTCCATGAAGGACTTTTCACCTTCACTGCCTTGCTCATTTTAAACACACCTGTTATTTCGAAGCACTAACTATAATAGAGAATAACACGATCTACTGCTGTCTGCCAGAACTGCATGTGATAGAAATACATAAGAAGAACTGAAAAGAACTGAAACCTTCTGCTTCATAAGATGGAAGCCAGTGTGGAAGCTTGAGGTTATTATTATTATTATTCATATTTATATTACAAGGCCTTGTCCATGCTCCTCCTCTCCTCTGTGTTTGAGGCCGTGCAGTTGTGTGAGACGTGAACACTCCTCTGCTCCTGAATGAAACCTTATCCTGTGATGAAGCCTTCCCACGGCTCAGTGTGAGAAAGGAGCACATAACAGAGGCATTCCTCAGATCTGCAGGTCATAATCACTACTACAGATACTCTTACTCGAGTACAAGGACAAAGTAGTGGTCCCAAACTACTGGGTCTCACATGACATCACAACATTTTATTGACCAATGACATTTAACACAGACGGGGGCAGTTCAAGAGAGTTAAAATGTAGATTGTTGGTGTAACACAGTGTAATACAGAAATGATCAGGTTCAACATTTGAGAATTTACTTTATAGATATTTCATGACAAAGTAAACTCTTGCCCGTATGAGAGTATGAGGAGCGAGGACATCGGATGTATAATTGGCTGGGTAGTATTCACTTACATTTACTTGAATAAAAAATTGTACTTTTGAGCAGGGGCGATTTGAGGCTTTTAAGTTTAGGGGTTCTTAGCTCCTAGGGGGTAGTACCAGGGCAATGCACCAAAGATACCCTGCCACGTGCTTCAACACGCCGCACACACCATCTCTCAGCATTTCTTTATATCAATTTATGTTTTAGATCAGTGGTTCCCAAACTAGCGCAGGTGTTTGAGTCGAGTCCTGCTTTATTCTCAACTAAAAATAACCTCTCTTTTTCTCTCTCTCCTTTTCTTTTTCTGTTGTTGTTTTTTTCCTGTGGCTGAACTTTCTTGAATGAATATGTGTGAATTAATTAGTGTCATCTGCCATAGTTTTTTCATTCTGTCATGTGTGTCTCACCTGCATTCTCACTTTTCCCTTGATCACTGGGTTTGGAGGTTGTCATTTTCTTTGCCTTTTTATGCTGTCAATCATAGTAGATAAGTAGAAGGTTTAATATCTCATCACATAATTTCACTTTACTTATACTGTACAACAGGCCCTATTATAATTTGCTCATGTAGCCTGTATTTCCCAGTATATTCTCTCCTGTTTTCTGTGACAGGCAGACATGAATCATTGTAGGTGATGGTACAACATTTGACATTCTTAGCAATGTGACTTACATTGCCTGTTGATCTGCTTCTGAATCCTGTTTTACTCCTTGGTCTAATCCAGACTGTAGTCCGTCAGCAGTCATATTTTGTGCCAAAAATCCAATTTCATCATTTAACGGAGTAATAAACTATTACACTACATACTAAAAGAATGTTTTCTGTCAATTGGAGCAGATACAAAGGTGTTTACAAAAGCTAGCGCTTCATCTGCCTGTGCGTGTGCGCCTTCAGATATGTTTTTGTGTCTAATTTTTGTGTCTGTCCTTTTAATATTTTGTCCTTTGTGAATTACATTTACTTTAAATAACAGGCGAAATCAGATGGTACATATTAGACAGTTACTCTTTAAGTTACTCTTACTTGAGTAGTCATTTTCATACTTTTTTACTCTTACTTGCTCCATTTCTTTAACCACTGCTTCTACTTGAGTAAATTATTCTGAAGTAATGTTAATCTTATTGGAGTAAAGTTTTGGACAACTCTACCCTCCTCTGTTTATGCCGTGGGCCTATAGTGTAGTGAGACTGTGAAGGCCTGAAGAGTCCAGTCAGACGATGCCAAAGCAAAATGAGACAATGTCAAACAGAGAAACATCCACGGAGGATACATTATTTAAATTCTATTTCAAATCATTTCATATTGTCACTTAAAGCTTTTGTCACTTTAGACTTACTCACAGTGGGAAGAGGAACCCTAACTTTTACTCAAGTCAGAGTACTGTTACTTGAATAAAAATATTACTTAAGTAGGACTAAAAGAAAAAGTAATCTGAAAAATACAATTTGTTAAAACACTTACTCAAGTAAATGTCACACAGTCCTCTATTGTCTATTGTTGGGTGTAACATTCCGTATGTGGGTTTGTAATGGGAATTCAACCTGGATACATGGAACAACTGAGCGGAATGACGTCAGCGGAATTCTATTATCACTTCCTGCTTTCAAAAATGGCATTGTTATTGTGCATTTATTTTTATATCTTATATCTTACATCTTTTAAACATGTCAATTTTATGTCAGAATTAGCTTAAAGGGGAAAGGTTTTTAGCGATTACGTTATGTGTGTATCCATGGCGACAAGCAGATGACGTTATCAGGACAGGTTGGAGATCAGATTTATGGAAAGATGAGCCTACTGACACTGAGAATACATGTTTGCAAAGTGTAAAATAAAAACATGTGCAACTGAATACATGCAAAATAAGTAATGCAATACTGTGGAACATTCCAGGTGAAGCAATAACATCTCCATGGAGACAAGCTGGAGTTTTTATCACAAGTTTGATGTGTGATATGTTTGAATTCTAAGCGTGTTTGTTATATTAAAGTTCCTATATTACGCTATGTGTTTCCTTGTCAAAAACATACCTGGAGTTGTGTTTCATTCACACATGTTGAACGCACAAACTCTTCATATTTAGGCTAAGTTCTTCTCTTAAACAGAAAACAGGAAAACACTCTGTTCCACCTTGTGATGTCATGTGGCAATACAGGAAGTGCTGCTCCACTGTGTTTTTATACTCCATACACTTTTACTGGAGTGATTTGGATGATTTCAGACTTGAACTTGCTAATCTCTACTGAACTAAAGGTAAAACGTCGCTGTCAGCTTGAGAACTACACCTTGATGACATCACAAGGTGGAACAGAGCATTGTGATCTTTGGAGATGTAGACAGACCAATAATAAAGGGTTACTCAAACATGAATGAAACAAAACACAACTCCAGGTGTGTTTTTGGTGATATAACAACATTATAACATGACTAAAACCTCACAAGAGTCATTTTTGTGTAATATAGAACCTTTAAATACAAAGTAGGGCTCTTATTGAAAGTGCTGCGTTCCTGGACTCCCACAGGAACCTCTCTGATTGGATCATTTCCTCTTTCTTTGTTGGGCCCTGGTCTCATTATCACAGATACAGGCACAGGGCTGCAGGCTGCATGGGGACGGGGAGTGTTTACATAATACTAAATACTATACTAAACACTAATAAAATGTGGACTTGTGTATTTAAAGATTCACTTTTCAGGCAGAGGAAGGGACCATCGCCTATTTGCTGTCTCCATGGAGATATTGTAGCTTTCCCTGGAATGTTACAAAGTATGGCATTAAGCTTGCACTACCAGTCAAAAGTTTGGAGACCTCCTTATTCAGTGTTTACTACTGCTTACTGTGTTTTAGATATTTGTATTTATTTATTAGAGGGACAATGCATATTAAAACACAAGATAATGCAAAAGAAAAAACATGTACTTGTAAATACGCAGGATTGAAGCCAAAGCTCATCTTCATCTTTAGTCTCCTGCTGGACAAAGGCCAAGGACCAAGGCGGAGGACATCACATTTATGAAGTAAGATATATGAAATTATGTAGCAAAGAAAAAAATGATCAACTAATATAATGTTTTTTATATTTTAGATTAAAATCCTCACAGTATCCACCCTTTGTTTTGTTGACAGAGCTGCAAACCCTTGGCCTTCTCTCAATGAGCTTCATGATGACGTCTCCTGAAATGGTTTTCACAGCTTCACAGCTCAGGGTCAAGAAATACCAAAAGTGCAAAGCAGAGATCAAAGCAAAGGGTAAAGAATCTACACTGTAACTAGTAGGAATGCACGATCCATTAACATTACCATACTATTTTTTTGTTATCGTATTAATTTAGCAGTTTTATATTATTAACTTAACATTAAAAATAATGTTAAATAATGAAATTTAAACCAATAAAATTAAATGTGTTGTGTTGTTAAATGAATATGATAATAAAAAAGAAGGAAAGATATAAGAATTATGCCTGATCAAAAGAATAAAAAGGGGGTCAAGAAATTATAGGTAAAATAAAATAAAAAAAATTCTGAGAAAGAAAACTATATATATGGACAAAGTTAAAAGTTATTATTATTATTTGTAATAATGTTTTACACTGGGTCACCTTAAGAAAATAATAATAATACCGATTTCAATACTGCTTTAAGTGCCCGCCGATACCCAATAACAACCAATACCAATGAGCCAAAACTGACCCAAATGTGTTATGGAGCTGTTACTTTTCTCTCAACTGCAGAACAGCTTTGTATAAATACACATTTAAAATAGATTCAAACATTCTGAGACTTTCTGTGCCAACTACAACCTGTAAATCATCTTATTACTTCACTTTTTACTTCGATATTCCAACAATAATATCGACTGAACCGATATCTGATCCAGCACATTTTTCAGTATCGACGCCGATATCTGACACCAGTATC
Organism: Taenioides sp. WSHXM2023; assembly: GCA_029959045.1. Lineage (NCBI taxonomy): Eukaryota > Metazoa > Chordata > Actinopteri > Gobiiformes > Gobiidae > Taenioides > Taenioides sp. WSHXM2023. Next base: position 5,563,634 of record CM057096.1, on the reverse strand, counting down.
GTACCAGTGCGTCCCAAGTGAATACTAGTGCAAAGACAGAACAAAAATAAAAACGTGTGTCCAAACTTTTGACTGTATTTCTCCATGGAGACAAGTCAGATTTTTCGAGGATTTTTGAGCAACGTTTGATTGATTGATTTGCCTAGAATGCTCCACAGTATGGCATTAAACATATCTAACTTGCATTCATTCGTTCAGTCAGTTACAGTTGTTGCTAGGTTACAGGTCAGATCTATGGAGAGGCAACCCTTGTCACAATAAGAATGCAGATTTTTCAAGGATTTTTGAGCAACTTTTGACTAACTGATTTGCCTAGAATGCTCCACAGTATGGCATTAAACATATCTAACTTGCGTTCATTCATTCAGTCAGTTACAGTTGTTGCTAGGTTACAGGTCAGATCTATGGAGAGGCGACCCTTGTCACAGTAAGAAGGCAGATTAAGGATTTTCGAGCAAATGTTGATTCCATAGCGTGGCTTCAGAAAAGTTACAGGATGATCATGCTTAGCCTAAAATGTCCCACAGTCTGGCATTAGTCTAAGTCATGCTACACAGTTATAGTCCAGTTGTGTCCCACTGAGCAGGTAGTGCACTCAAAAAGATGTGAAGGCAACTGTGGAAGTAAGATAACATACCATTTTATACAAATAAAAGTAGTAGTCAAAAACACACATTACAGGTTACAAAAAGCCCATAGATGTGATGGTGGGAGCCGAGTGTTGCCTGGTTAATATTTACAGGTTAAAAATAGCCATAAATCAACATTATCTGTGTCATTATCTGTGTCATTATCTGCTGCTTAAGCACAACAGGCCTTATGTAAACACACAGTTCCCTTCCCACAGTCTATCAAGTGCTCATTTTACACCTCTGCCTGTATTACACAAATCAGACTCTTGTGAGCTTTAGAGGTGCACTATGTAACTTTTCTGATGGAGGATCCGCCAACTGCTTGTTTCCATGGAGATGTTATTGGTCTGCCTGGAATGTTCCACAGTATGACATTAAACAGCTCTACTTTACATGCATTCTGACCAGTAACTTGATCTGGTTTGGTCTCTGTGAAGATAGAAAGGTTTAATACCATACTGTGAAACATTCCAGAAAAAAAAGTAACATCATAACATCTCCATGGAGAAAAGCATTTGACGGACCCTCCACCAGAAAAGTTACACAATGCACCTTTAAACCATGTTATAAAGTTGTTAAGTCCTCAAAAACCTATTAACGTTATTAGACTGTCTGCAAATGCTCTGTTCTACCTTGTGTTTTTTTATGGTTAACTGTTGTACTGATTTACTCAAGAATAACTTTAAGTTGTTGCTTTTATTGTTGAATATTTTTGTTTTACCTTTTGTTCAGTTGAGATTGTCAATAGAAAGTCTGCTGGTCCACCCACAAGTGACGCAGTTTCAATGAGGCTAAAAACAGCTGTAACTTCAAAGTTTGGCTGAAATCATCAAAATGATTCTAGTAAAGGTGTGTGGGGTTTAAAAACACAGTGGAGCATTTCTTGTATTACCACTTAATGACATCACAAGGTAGAATAGTGTTTTCAGTTTAATGCCTTACACAGGCTCCTCAAACTGCATAAAATCATGACTACACAGCTCTTTTAAGGGTTTGTGGTAAGAAATGGTTGTGAGTGAGTTTGTAGTAAATTTAAATTACATACTTAGGGGAAAGTCATTCAGAATTAGTCCAACATAACGGCCCTAAAATACTTTCGGCATCGGCCATAAAAAAAAAAAAAAATCTCTGGTCAATCTCTACTCCAGGTTTTTGAGGAGGAAAGAATATAAGCCCTTTACGCTCTATTTGTGTATTAAATGTTTTTTTCACCTTAATGAACAAACCGTTTTCTTATTTTCTTAGTTTCCCATACACACATACATTATTTTATATGAAAAATATAAAACACAGATAAAAAATCACATTAGTATTTGGTGTTCCCCTAAACTGTGATGTGTTAAGGACTGAAACTTTTCTGGTAGAGGATCTGCTACCTACTTGTCTCCATGGAGATCTTATTGCTTTGCCTAGAATGTTCCACAGCATGGCATTAAACATATCTATCTTGCATTCATTCATTCAATCAATTAAGTTTGTCTCTATTGCTCAGAAATACATTAAAAAACAGGCTCTGGAGCAGTTGTTGTGATGACATTTACGGCAACGTCAGCTCCCACTGGGCACTGCAGTTTTCTAACACAGAATCCGCGCGCTTGTTTCTTTTATTAAGTTGTTTTAGATCAATATTAAGATTTAAAATGTCCAAATTATAACAAAATGATCCACGGGTGTCGTAGGTTATAACTATAAAGCAGACACAAGCACAATATGTCTTCTTTAAAGGTTAGATTTCGCAGTAAGAATGGTTTTATGAATGGAATAAAGATGGATAAGTTCAATGCCATACTGTGGAACATTCTAGGCAACGTAATAATATTATCAGACAAGCAAGTGGTGCACCTGCCATCAGAAAAGCTACACAGTGCAGCTTTAATAGAGCATTTATATATTTAAAAAAGCAGTCTCAGTCTTTTCCTTGTGTATTCTTATAATCTCACGTTAAATCCACGTTGTCAAACTCTCCGTGGTCTGAATCGTCCAGCTGGAGTCCTGGCACTAAACTGTAATACTCTGTGGACTGGGTCAGATAGGCCTTCTCCCTGTCTGTAGAATCTCTCAGTACTTCAGTCACACTCACTGCATCCACCTCCACCACCTCTACCGCCTCCACGGCCCGGGAGTCTGGTCTGCCCTCTCCCAGGCTGGAGCAGAGTGAGCCGTCCCTGGGTAAGGAGTCCACGGAGCCGAGCCTCCCTTCCACCTCCTGGTAAATGTCCCTGGTGCTGCTGAGGAGGGCGGAGGAGGGGCGCAGTAAGAGCTGATTTTGGACAATAGACTCAGGTTTGGGCTCCTGGGTTGAATCTGACGTTGGTGGAGATTTGGTTAACTGTTTGTGGCCGTTACTGAAAGAGACAAAAATATAATGAATGAGTTAGAATTTTTTGAAAACAGGGTTGTCAAAACTAATCGATGCTAAAATTGGTATCAAACCTAGATACTCATTTGAGAAGGTATTGATACTGAAATATCTCATTCACAGCACCGAAATGAACCTTTCATAGATTTAGAATGATCTAACAGGTATCCACACTTCAAACTCCGGCCCTGCAGCCAAATGTAATCGAGGCAGTCATGTGTGATATCATGTAGTACTTGAAACTGCAGTGGCCACTGAAAACCGCACACACTTTTTGACTGTTTTTGACCAGAAAGCTGAAACTTTAATGGTAGACAATGCTATTAAAACACCATATGCAGAGTTTAGTAGACAAAAAGTTCAGCGTTTAGTTCCACTTCATTATCATATTGTGACACATTCGATGCAAAGCAGTGACATCTCAATGGGGACAAGCGATCTCCATGGAGACAGAACTCCACCAAAATATTTCAGAGTGCATCTTTAACAATAAATACAATTAAATACATGTGAGATGTGTTTATATGTGAGATGGTGTTCATGATAAAATACATTTTGTCATGACTCATTTACTGTTTGGTTTGGTTCAGTGGCATCAATCATTTAAACAACTTCACCACACCCACAAACTGTATTTGTACTGTTATGCCGTCACACACTTGCTGTTAACACTGGTGAGAGTTAAGAAATGTGCTCTTTCACAAACATACTTATGCCTCTTCCTCACCATAGATCTCACGTGAGGATTAAGTCCAGACACTCCCCAAAACATCAACAACAATTCAACATTTTGACTGCACTCAAAAACACTTAATTATAATTATAATTATTATAACAATTATTCTCAGTGGTCACATTTTTATTTATTTTAGCAGTTACACAAAAATACATTTTGAAAAGGGGGTCTGGGGGTTCTACTCCAGGAAATTTGGTAGAAAATGTGTATTTTCCTATCATTTGGAGGATTTTGAGTGAGATTTTCATAGGTCTAATTGGTCTGGGTCTTATAATATTTTAGCAAAAATCATTGGGTAGCTATTAGACAAATGCCTAACTTATATTTTAAGATAGGTTTGTAATTTTGTCAGTACTGTTACATTTACATTTTCATCATCTACACTATATCGCCAAAAGTATTCGCTTACCTGCCTTGACTCGCATATGAACTTAAGTGACATCCTATTCTTAATCCACAGGGTTTAATATGATGTCGGTCCACCCTTTGCAGCTATAACAGCTTCAACTCTTCTGGGAAGGCTGTCCACAAGGTTTAGGAGTGTGTTTATGGGAATTTTTTACCACTTTTCCAGAAGTGCATTTGTGATGTCACACACTGATGTTGGACGAGAAGGTCTGGCTCTCAGTCTCCGTTCTAATTCATCCCAAAGGTGTTCTATCAGGTTGAGGTCAGGACTCTGTGTAGGCCAGTCAAGTTCATCCACACCAAACCCTCTCATCCATGTCTTTATGGACTTTGCTCATGTTGAAGAGGAAGGGGCCATCTCCAAACTGTTCCCACAAAGTTGGGAGCATGGAATTGTACAAAATCTCTTGGTACACTGATGCATTCAGAGTTCCTTTCACTCTGAATGCTTCAGTGTACCAAGAGTAGTGAAAGGAACTCTGAATACTTGGTACACTGAAGAATTCAGAGTTCCTTTCACTGGAACTAAGGGGCCAAGACCAGCTTCTGAAAAACAACCCCACACCATAATCCCCCCTCCACCAAACTTTACCGTTCTCCTGGCAACCGCTAAACCCAGACTCGTCCATCAGATTACCAGATGGAGAAGAGCGATTTGTCACTCCAGAGAACGTGTCTCCACTGCTCTAGAGTCCTTGGCGGCGTACTTAACACCACCACATTGCACTTGGTGATGTATGGCTTGGATGCAGCTGCTCGGCCATGGAAACCCATTCCATGAAGCTCTCTACGCACTGTTCTTGAGCTAATCTGAAGGCCACATGAAGTTTGGAGGTTTGAAGTGATTGACTCTGCAGAAAGTTGGTGACCTCTGCGCACTATCCGCCTCAGCATCCGCTAACCCCGCCCCGTCAGTTTACGTGGCCTATCACTTTGTGGCTGAGTTGCTGTCATTCCCAATCACTTCCACTTTGTTATAATACCACTGACAGTTGACTGTGGAATATTGAGGAGTGAGGAAATTTCACGACTGGACTTATTGCACAGGTGGCATCACAGTACCACGCTGGAATTCACTGAGCTCCTGAGAGCGACTCATTCCCTTGATTTTACCTGTGGCCATGGAAGTGATTGGAACACCTGATTTCGATTATTTGGATGGATGAGTGAAAACTTTTGGCAATATAGTGTATGTCATTTAAAGAGGGGATATTTTACTTCTATGGAGTATTAACTGCTAACACATAACATAGATCACCGTGTTACCTTTTATTGTTCCTAAAATGCAATATTTGCCAAAAATTTTTTATTTAGTTTACCCTCCTCCTTTACTCTCACTTACTCCCCCTTCAGAGTAACAAAAGCTTTATGTTGACAGTACGAAATGACTTGAACATTTGTGTTTCTTGCAGCTCCTTCAGATATGGTTTAGTTTGTCTGATATTGTCTCTATCCTTTGAACCAGATTTTGTGCATTTTTAATGTTTTGTCCTTCAAATTCCATTCAAATTATCCTGACAGTTAGTCTTTAACTTACTTTTACCTGAGTAGTAGTTTTCCCAAATACTTTTTTACTCTTACTTGAGTCATTTTTTTGGACCACTACTTTGTTTTTCTATTTGAGTAATATTATTTTAAAGTAACATTACTCATACACTTTTTGGCTCCTGTGCTGCCTCTGTTGCACATACACTTAATACTCCAGTACTCACCTGTGGTTACTGTGGCCCTTCTTCTTGGCGTTAAACATGGGTGTCTCCTTGCTCTTGGTGCGTCCACAGCACCAGCAGAGCACCAGGGTGGAGAGGATGAGGAGTGGGAGGGTGATGAAGAGCGCCGTCAGCCGGGTGGGGCGGCACACCTCTCCCACACTCACACCCAACATCGCCTGCCCGGCCAGAGAAGCAGGGGACGCACAGGTGAGGTTCGCAAGCGCACCCTGGTCAGTAGAGCTGTACACGAAAAGAGGGAGGAGAAATAAATGCGGAGATGAAGAGGAATTGGGATCATCTCTAGTGAAAGTGGATTAAACTCCTAAAAACTCCACCCACAACCACTTTTTCAACAGAGCTGCTAAACTGGGGACTACCTGGAGGACTAAAGGGGTTAGGTATCCACATTTCATATTATTGTGTGGCAAAAACATTCATTTGCTAATCCAGGATAAAATAGAGTGTGTTAGAGAAGGCTGTTTAGAACATATTTACTTTTTTTTTGTTGAATTTACACAATATCCACTGAAAATTGTCATCAGTATACTCCAAAAAATTCTGGATATTCACTTTGGTCTATGTCGCCCCTCTAATACAAAAACAATAACTGCAGTTGTATCCTCTATAGACTGTACGGTTGTCAAAAGTATTGAAAATCAGATGCTAATCAGTACTAAAACTAGTATCGAAACTAGATACACATTTGAGCAGGTATCGATACTAAAAAAATCACATTCACAGGTCAGAAATGAACCTTTCCTGAATAGTTTTAGAATGATCATGAGCTGAATCAGAACAAGACCACTATGGAAAGTTGTATAATTTAATGTTGAAAATCACATTGTATTGTCTAAATAAAGCGTGTTTTTATTATCACTGTTGTATCGGAATAGGTATTGAGTATCGAGTATATTTCTTAGTATAAAAATCGAGTTTGAAATACTATTAGACTGACCGGTTGCCGTTATAGGACAGTTCTAGCTCCTCTATGAATTGACAGGAGCAGTCCCACAGGTTATCCTCTATGTCCAGCGTGGTCAGACTGGGCTTCTTTAAAATGTCCGCTGGGAGGAAGTGGAGTTTGTTTTCATTCAAGTAGAGTTTTTGGATGTGGTGTGAGTCCTGGAGGAGGTCTGGGGGCAGGTCATGGAGCTGGTTCCCCTCGAGGTGCAGCTCCGTCAGGTTAAACATGGAGGACAGGAGGCCCGTCGGGACAGAGCGCAGGGCGTTGTGGTTCAGGAACAGTTTAGTCAGACTGGAGGGTCCTGTAATGAGAGGGAAATGAAAATATGTTATTTTTAAAGCGGAACTAAAAACTAAATCCACTTTTTTCCCCACTACTAAATGGTGCATATGATGTGCTTTATCTAAATATTCCTGGTCTTTGGCAATTTTGGTGAAAACTAGGTACATCTGCAGCCGTCTGGTCAAAACTTTATAAATCTAAGCATCTTCTGCCTTCATTGGCCTCTGCAATTTCAAGTACTATGTGACATCACGCAAGACTGAACTGATTACAGGTGCCAGGTGTTTCTGAGCACAAACACCTGACTGTAGAGGCGAAGTTTAAAGTGTGGAAACGTGACTAGACCAATCACACTGTTCCTTAGATGGTCTCTGCGAATATCCATAAGGCAGTTGCAGCAAAATGCAGCAGTATGAGTTTTTACAAATACCAGGAAAATGGATCACATTACACCAGTTCTGCAGTCTCTACACTAGCTTCCAGTGAGCCATAAAAGGGCTTACTCTCACTCTAAGAAATAGACTTGATACTGCCATGATAACCATACCATGATAATAAAAAACACTCTTTCTATAGACAATAGAATGTGATTTTCAACATTAAATCATAGTACTTTCTTTTCTATTCCCATGTGGTCTTATATCTGTGTAATCCCTCAGTGGTCCAGGTAGGTTTCATAGTGGTCCAGGTGCGTATACTAGTCTACGTGCTCTTATACTTGTTCTGATACAGCTCAAGATCATTTGAAAGCTTCAGGAAAGGTTCATTTCTGTCCTGTGAATGGGACTTTTTTAGTACTGATACCTGCTCAAATGAATATGTCGTGTCGATACTAGTTTAATATGGATAAATATTTGATTTTCGATACTTTTGACCCGATTTTGTACATATATTGGTCTGTGCTCACCTCTGTCCGTCGCCCCCTTGTGGATGTGGGTGATGTTGCAGTGGGACAGGTCCAGTACCTCCAGACCAGAGACATTACTGAACCACGCCCAGTTTAGAAGTCCCAGAGCAGAGCCGGAGAAGTTCAGACAGCAGCCACCAGCAGGAGGCGCTATGGAGGGGGGCAGCGACAGGACCGTGGCATTGGGGCAAATACACGCACCTGCCCCCCCTGTCCAAACCAGGAGCAGCCAGAGCACCGCAGATTTACACAGAAGAGCCATCTCTGCAACACAAAACTTGATTGTCATAATTTCAGATTTTCAGGGGGCTATAACGATACTCTGCAGTGACATCATGCTGGGGGTGTTCTGCATGTGTGTCTATGGAAGAATGTTCAGCAGTTTCCATGGTGACACAATGCGAACATCAGCAAACACTGCCAAAGTTTTTAGATAAAACACAAAATGGATTTAAACAGCACATTTTCAGGAGCCTCTGTGGTTGTGTTTAGGAGTTTGATTTTCAACAAAAAGGTGAGAGTGACTAAAAACTGTTTCATTTTAATTGTTTTTATTTGTTTCATTAATGAAAGATTAATATAAAATAATTATGTTTCATACATTAATGTGAATGAAAAGGAGCAGAAAGAAGTATAGACTTGGAATATCTGCCCCCTTTTCACACAAAATAAAACATTTTCAATACTTCAACGGTTCCAACTTAACGTATAATCTGTGGCAGCTACATTTATAAGCAACTTATTTAAGTGACATACACAATATTAAATACTTATTAATTAACACAAAGGACAGTTACTCATCTCATACTTTTTTACCATATCATATTTGACATTTCTTTTAAACACTTTTTTAAACAGATTTTGAAGCTTTGATATTTTTTCATTTAGACTGTTCCATAAGCTGAAACCTTCCATTGATCGACTGTGGTTGTTTTTAAATGTGCTATACAAATAAAATTTACTTGACTAAACTTATTTGAGAGGGACTTGTTTAAGAGCACAAATCAGCTCACCTTTTGTAGTTCCAAGTAGGACAGTTTTTATGCTTAGACTGTGTTAAAACAAAGCTGGAATTCCATGGAAATAGAAAGTTAAAACCATATTTAAGAGCATTCTCCATGAAAATAACTGGCTTTTCTGCTAAACTGTGGAATATTATAGCCAAAGAATCAACATTTCCATGGAAACAAGTAGGCCAATAAAGAGTCAGGTTTGTGGAGATGCAATCCCACTCACAGTAAGGACAATAAGGATGTTTTTCAGTGCAATAAACACACATTAAAAAAAACACCATTCTTATATTTCAGTCTATTTTTTGCTAATAAAGTTACAGCTATAAACCTCAATTTTTAAATTTCAAGATGCATTTGAACACATTTCTTTTGGATTGTTGTCTAAATCTGCTGTCTATTTTAGAACATTGTTAAGCGCTACTCAAAATATGAAAACAACTTTATATTTTTATTAAATACAGTTGCCCATTGACACAAGGTGGTGGACACAGACGTAAATAAACAAAATCATTTTCCTACAGACGTTTCCAGTGGTAAATCTTGAGTCTTACCTGCCCGTGTGCCCAGATGCTCAGGTGTTATGGTGCTGAAATAAACCCGCTGTAAACCCTCAGAGGAAGAGGAGGAGCAACCGTCGCCGTGGGAGACGCTGCAGTCGCCGTGGGAGACAGAACGGTCACCATGACGACAGAGGCCACAAGGGACAGGTCCAGGGGTCGTCTGCAGCAGAGATAACCGCGAACATTAGATTAAACGCCTGCCCGAGTTTGGCACCTTTTTCATTTACACTTTTAAACACTTTTAAACATGTTTATTGTGCGTTCTGTCATTATATTAAAATGTCAAACTCAATATCGACACTACGTAATAGACTTGAGTCAATGCTCAATACCGATTCCGATACCATAATGATAATAATTAAAAAACCTCTTTCTTTAGACAATAGAATGTGATTTTCCCCATGTTTCCTTCTCAAAAACCTACAACTGTGGACTGAGTTGTGTTTCTAATCTTGTATATTCACTCCTCACATCTCACATCTCAAAATAGTTGGTTCCACCTTATGATGTCATTAGGTGGTACATCCAGAAAGTGCTCCTCTGGTGTTTACAAAGATGATAAATCATTCTGACCTAAGATTACTTATTAACATGCACCCAAACTCTAAAGCTAGCAGCTATTGTCGAAAATGAAAACACTTTTTTATCAGTCTGTCTCCACCTCCAAAGCTCAAAATGCTCTGTTCCACCTTGTGATGTCATGAAGCGGTAGTTTTCAAGTTAATGCCTCCCTTTTACCTTTAGTACGGTAGAGATTGCCAAATCCTGGGCTGAAATGATCAAATATTATTCTAATAAAGGTGTATGGAGTTTAAAAACATAGCGGAGCACTTCCTGTATTACCACATGACATCACAAAGTGGAACAATGTTTTCAGTTTGAGAGAAGAACTCAGCCTAAATATGCAGAGTTTGTGTGTTAAACATGTGTGAATGAAACAAAACACAACTCCAAATGTTTGTGATGAGGAGACAACAGCAGGTACAGTACTTTATCTTTGACAAAACCACTATGACAACGCAAAAATGTGAAAAACAGGTAAACAAGTTCATTTCGACATCCCAAATTTGGTCTAATTCCAGGTCCAAACATCCGGAATATTGTCCTTCATTTGTGGTTCTATAAGGAGACGTAACATTACAGAAGAGACAGAGACAGAAGAGACTGAGTCCCGGCTCTTAATCACAGAGTTTAAGACAAAAACACGAACATCTGTGAACACGGCCAACGCCTCCACCAGAAGAGGAGGCAGGAAGTGAGGGACAAAAGAGGAGAGGAGAGAGTGATGTCACGTTTCCTTTTCTGTACAGAGAGAGAGGCAGGGAGAAACAGAGAGTTGGAGAGAAGGAGAGGGAGAGAGAGAGTGTGAAAATTTAGGGGGAGAGATGGGGAGAGAGTGAAAAGGAGAGAGAGGGGGAGAAAAAGTGAGATGGCGGGAGGGAGAGAGAAGGAGAGAGAAAGGGAGAGAGTGAAGAAGAGAGAGGGGAGAGAGAAGGGGAGAAAAAGGGAGAGAGTGAAGAAGAGAGAGGGGGAGAGAGAAGGGGAGAAAAAGAGAAAGGGAGGGGGAGAGGGGCTGAGAGTGGGAGAGAGAGGGGGAGAGAGAGGGGGAGAAAAAGAGAGAGACAAATGAGAGAGAGGGAGGGCGATGAAAAGGGGAGAGAGAGAGAGTGAAAAAGAGAAAGGAGGAAAGAGGGGGGAGAGAGAGGGAGAGAGTGAAACCGAGAGAGGCGAAGAGAGTGGGGGAGAACGAGAGGGGGGGTGGTAAAAAGGGGAGAGAAAGGGAAAGAAAGAGCGAGAAAGAGAGAGGGGAGAGAGGGGGAGAAAAAGAGCGAGAGAGGATGAGAGTGGGAGAGAGAGGGGGTAGAGAGAGTGAAAAGGAGGGGGAGAGGGAGCGAGAGAGGAGGAGAAAAAGAAAGAGATAAAGGGAGAGAGGAGAGGGGGAGAGCGGGAGTGAAAAAGAGAGAAAGGCAGGAAGAGTGGAGGAGAAAGAGCGAGAGGGAGGAAAGGGGGTGAAAAGGGGTGAAGAGAGGAGGTAAGAGATGGGGAGAAAAAAGAGAGGGAGTGGGAGAGAGGATGAGAGTGGGAGAGAGAGAGGAAGAGAGAGAGTGAAAAGGAGGGGGAGAGGGAGAGAAAGAGTGAAAAGGAGAGAGGGGGAGAGAGATGGAGAAAGAGTTAAAGGGAAAGAGAGAGAGTAGAGTCAGTTGTGTGAATTATGGGACATTTAAGTGTTTTTTGTGGTTTTGTTTTTTTAACATGTTGGACCTAAGTAGTTCTAGTAAACATCAGGGTGAGTGCAGCGACAGGACAGTCTAAGTGTGCCAGTGCCACGGAGTCTTTGTGAAGGTGAACACTTTGAACCCGGATCGCGTCACCTCTGCAGGCTCAGGTTATGGTTACGCACGGGATTATGGGAAATGTTTTTTTTTCAAAGCGCTTTGGCCGTTAGCGCAGCTGGTGCAGCCGACAGAACTGAGTCAACTCACATTTACAATTTACAGTACGCAATAAAAATATAAAGTAATATTCTTAAATCAACATCAACATTACCTGGGGGTGTAGCTAACTAGAGGCACTGTTACATCTGAAGGTCTGTTAATCAAGTTAGAATATAATCTGATTTTTAATTTAACATAATCTGATCATAAAACTGACACTGTTTTGTGGTGTTAAACGTGTCAAATTAAAATTACAGTCACAAGAGCTCGTGTTGATCACTGAAAATGTGCTGTTTAAATGCATTTTGTGTTTTTTCTTGACTTTGAGACCACCTTAAAACTCCAGGCTGTGTTTGCCGATACGTGTGCATTGTGTCGCCATGGAAACCGCTGGACATTCAGCCGTAGACATACATGTAGAACACGCCCAGCATGATGTCACCACAAAGTATCAGTTGTTAATTCTTAATAATATCAAACCTATAGGACTAAACACTGAACTAAACATGGAAAAGACCAAGGCTGAACCAGGACTAGAACAGGACTAAATAAAGTCTGCATCAGGACTAGACCGGGTTCAACCCAGAACCAAAACAGATGACGGTTTAAGACTGGGAAAAAATAACTTTGGTCAACATACAGTATCTTATATACCAATACTGTAGTGTGTCTATTTGCATAAAGTGCTGTATAGATCAGCTGATTCTCAACAGATAACAGGGTTGATTTGACTAGATTTGTATGTTTTGGCCCTGATGCCCTCCCTTTAGAGACACAGACCTTTGTTCAGTGGAGTTTATTTTAGATAAGTTTAACCCTTTAGGCTCCACTCTAGGCTGATAACACACGTCTGGACTATAGATTCGTCTGTGAATGTTGAAATACAGGTGGTGATAATCGGCACCAGGACTCCAGAGTACCTGTGAACTGTAGGATTCAGTACTGGACATGATGGACCCGAGGGTTAAGTTGATGATGTCACTTAGTGTTTTGGTTCTCAAGATGATAAATGAGTCTCATTTGAGTCTCTCTTTTGGGCTGCCAGTTCCTACATGTAAAGTTTAGTTTATAGTCCAGTATCAAATCACCACTGACAGGTCACGACAGCCAATCGGCAAGCACTGTGATGCACCTGACAGCCAATCGGAAAGCACTGTGATGCACCTGACAGCCAATCAGAAAGCACTGTGATGCACCTGACAGCCAATCAGAAAGCACTGTGATGCACCTGACAGCCAATCAGAAAGCACTGTGATGCACCTGACAGCCAATCAGAAAGCACTGTGATGCACCTGACAGCCAATCAGAAAGCACTGTGATGCACCTGACAGCCAATCGGAAAGCACTGTAATGCACCTGACAGCCAATCGGAAAGCACTGTGATGCACCTGACAGCCAATCAGAAAGCACTGTGATGCACCTGACAGCCAATCGAAAAGTACTGTGATGCACCTGACAGCCAATCGGAAAGCACTGTGATGCACCTGACAGCCAATCGGAAAGCACTGTGATGCACCTGACAGCCAATCGGAAAGCACTGTGATGCACCTGACAGCCAATCGGAAAGCACTGTGATGCACCTGACAGCCAATCGGAAAGCACTGTGATGCACCTGACAGCCAATCGGAAAGCACTGTGATGCACCTGACAGCCAATCAGAAAGCACTGTGATGCACCTGACAGCCAATCAGAAAGCACTGTGATGCACCTGACAGCCAATCAGAAAGCTTGTGGCTCTTGCTGTGTACACACCAAATTTCCGCTGAATGCAAGGGCTGTGATTGGTTGATCCACAAACGTATTAAAACAGCTCAAGTTAGTCACAGACATGTCGCATATGAGCCTAGAGGGATTGTATATTGTCTGAGTAAAGAAATAATTTGAGATTAAATAGTCTGGATTTACCAAATGAAGCCCCATGATGCACCTGGTTCAGGTCTGTATCAGGGCGACAGCTCTCAGCTGCATGGAGCTACCCACTGGACCATAAACCAGATAATTTAAACCTAAAATGCCTCTCTCTGGTCTGAACGGTCACTGCCTAAACCCCAGCACCTGCAGCTAGTCATGAATCAGTGCTAGTGCAGCCTCTGCAGCTCAAAGAGTGAATTCTGGAGGTCTGTTCATATACAGAGAATGAGAAAAACTTAGATGTGTCCTCTGTCTGCAGGTTAAGGCTCTACTTGTCTTAGTAGATCATATATGCAGAACAACAGAAAGAAGAATACATAGGACAGTTGAATCTGCCTTCTCACTTATCTGTTTACCACTCCTTCACTGTATATTTGTGTGTATATTTGTGTATACTGTGTTTCTTCAGTTGACTACAGCCCTACTGCGACATACATACTCTCTCTTTTTCCTCCAGAGCACTAAACATGAGTAAAACCCTGTGTCTCCTCTCCCTCAGACACAGAGCAGACACAGGAGAGTGGGAGTCTTGTATCAGGCAGTGCAGCGCTGGAAAAGCCTCTTGTTTTAGTGAGAGTCAATTCGAGCAGATGACTTCACTCCTCAGCAATGCAAAATTACATCCTCAAGACAAGACATTAGGAATATAAAGGCTATATTGTCAAAAGTATTGAAAATCAGATACTTATCGATATTAAAACTAGTATCAAAACTAGATACTCATTTGAGCATGTGAAAAGTCCCATTCACAGGACAGAAATGAACCTTTCCTGAATAGTTTTAGAATGATCTTGAGCTGAATCAGAACAAGTATAAGAGCACATAGACTAGTGTACGAACATGGACCACTATGAAACCTACCTGGACCACTGAGGGAGTAAAACAGATGGGAATAGAAAAGAAAGTACTATGATTTAATGTTAAGTAAGAAATGTGGGTAGGCTGTCATCTAATACTCTAATAAGAGATGGTGCTCAGTTACATTTAGGCTACTCAAGTCACTTTTTTTTTTAATTTTACTTAAATAACTCTAGCAGTACTCTGAATAAAAGTTGTGGTTCCTCTTGTCTTGTGAGTAAGTCTACAAGTTGACAATATGAAATGATTTGAACATTAGTGTTTCTTTCACCGTTTGTCTAATTTTTGTGTCTGTTCTTTGAAAATACCAGATTTTGTGACTTATTTCATATTTTGTCCTTCAAATTAAGCCTACATTAACTTCAAATTAAATTCAGTTATAAATGAGATGGTACTTGAGTAATAATTTTCCCAAATACTTTTATTTTACTCTTCCTTGAGCAGCCTAATTTCTTGGACCACTCCTTTGCACTTCTTCTTGACTAATATTTTGAAGTAGGCTATGCTTCTCTTACTGGAGCACAATTTGGGCTACTCTGCCCCCTCTGATTAGTATTAGATAGTATTATTTTGTCATATTAAGTAAAAATGAAAGCTCTTACCTCTAAATAATCGCTCCATGCGGTGATCAGCCCTGGCGCATTTTCCAAACTTTAGCTCCAGACGCGGCGCGGTCTCTTCTTATCCGGTCCGCCGCCTCCGCGCATCTCTGAGCGGGCACAGCCTCTCCCCCTACCCGCTCCTGACTCAGTTAATCTCGGTAAATCAATATCGCCACCTCGACCAATGTAAATGACTTTTAACCCGTAACCCCCATGCTCTGGATTCGTGTATTTAGCCCTCCAAACCTGCTCCAAAAGATACGAGAAACGCGAGAGATACGGTCCAGCCCCCTGACCAACCAGCGCGCGGCGTGTTTTTCAGCTTCTCAAAGTCTTAAAACATTTGTCTCTTATTTTTATTTTTATTTTCATAATTATTTTTATTTTCATTATTTATTTATTTATTTATTTATTTATTCAAGACGCCCGATAAAACAGGAAGGAATAAAGGAAAAGAAATAAATGAGGCTAAATGAAACTCAAAGTGCAATACTTAAAGGTGCATTGCGCTACTTTCCTACTGGAGGGTGCGTCACCTGCTTGACTCCATGGAGAAAAACAAAAAGCAAAAATGTTATTGCTTAGAAAATTAAACTTATCCACCTCAAGATGTCATTGCTCTGCTTAGAATGTTCCACCATATGACATTAAACAGCTCTACTTTACTTTTATGAAACTGTATAGTTTTATAGCTCAGAAATACCTAGAAAAACAGGATTTCTGACTGTGAGCGGGGTCGCCTCTCCACAGGTCTGACCTGTAACTTGGTCTGGTTTGGTCTCCATGAAGATAGAAAGGTTTAATGTCATACTGTGAAACATTCCAGACAAAGTAATAACATGTCCACAGAGAAAAGCATTTGCTGGATTGTACTAATAGTACTACTCTCACTTGAGGACATTTTTGGATACTCTACCCACCTCTACTTCCGGCGTCATAGATACACCTTGTTATGATCATAGGGCGCCATCTGCTGGATAAACTGGGTCAGGGATTCTTGTTGCAGGTAACGCAAAGTAACAACAAACAAACAAATCACTACTCAAAATTTTAAGAAACCATTCCGTTTCTCCTTTTGTGCGAAATACCGCCGATCTGTTAAAATGAGAAATAACAAGTTTTGGTTTCAAGAACCGACTTTAGGAAAACACTGGTCTGGGGTTTTGGGGTCTTTTAGAAGAGGGAGGGAAACAGAAACAGATCTGGAGGCCGTTCTTTTCTTTTCTTATTGTCTTTAGTTAGTTTGTTTGTTTGTTTGATACTGATCTAATAATTATTAGATTGTCACGTTGCTTTCAAAGACATGAACTTACACAGGCTACAGTAGGTGGCAGCAATGCATCTTTTTACATTGGTTTGTGTTCCGCCGAAGAAAACCACAGTAAACACACACGGAGCTGAAGCTAACCCGCTAGCCCTTTAGTAAACAGCAGAATAAAGGGTCAGAGCCGATATCGTGTCCGTGGATCAGATTTCTACAGTAAAAAGGAGACGCGCGGTGACGCTGTGCCAAATGGATTCCCCCTGTGTCCAAAGGACGCGCGGGCTGCGCTCGGCTGGTCTCACAGGTACGTGCGACACCGGGTCCTAAGGGTGAGCAGATGACCAAAAATGAAAAGCTGGGACGCACCCGGGTTGTGTAGAACAAAACTGTGAACGGAGAGCGGAATTAAGAACATTAATAAGCGCTCGGTCCAGTCTCCCGCGCACCTGAACAGGCCCGTGTCTGAGAGATGCTGCGTTTTAAGACCAGGTTTCTGTAGGCTGTTTAAAGGCCCTATATTACACAAATGGACAAATGAGCTTTAAGCCATGTTATAATGTTTAACCTAATCAAAATACCTCGAGTTGTGTTTAATTTATTCACACATGTTTGAGTAACACTTTTGGGTTTGTGCGTTAAACGTGTGAAAGAAACGGAATAACATTATAACACAGATCAGAAAATAGTGTAATATGGGTCTTCTAACAAAAAAAAAATTGAATATTTTCCTGTTTTTACTGTTGATTTGGTTAAAATATACACCTGGGACATTTCTTCTTCCTGGTTAAACGGGACCTAACGGATGAAAACGACATTGATTCTATAAACTTGGTTAGATTTTGGTCAAATTTCATATAAATCAAAAGCCAAAAGACATTAGGGACAGAAACTGTTTCACACTAAATAAGATCTGTGTGTAAAAAGAATCTGTAGAGCAAGAGCAGAATTCAGGCACAGTTTTTTTTGTCAAGTTTTACATTTTATAATGACTTTGTTCAAAACTCTGGAGCAGGTTAAACTCACAAAAATACCTTTTTAGTAAGTGGACACTTAAATGGCCCATATTACACTATTTTATAATCTATGTTATAATGTTGTCACAAACCCTGCATATTTAGGCAGAGTTCTTCTCTCGAAAACAGAAAACACTCTGTTCCACTTTGTGATGTCATGTGGTAATACAGGAAGTGCTCCACTATGAAACTCCATACACCTTCACTAGAATCATTTGGATAGTTTCAGTCATAGGATTGCCAATTGTTAACTTGAAAAGTCCTGCCTCATGACATCACAAGGTGGAACAGAGCATTTTGAGCTTTGGAGATGCAGACAGTGTGTGAATGAAACAAAACACAACTCCAGGTCTGTTTTTGAGGAGGTAACAACATTATAATTGTGTAACTTTTCTGGTGGAGGGTCCGTCCAGTGCTTTGTCTGGAATGTTTCACAGTATGGCATTAAACCTTTCTATCTTCAAGGAGATCAAACCAAGTTACAGGTCAGATCTGTGGAAATGCAGCTCCACTCACAGTCTGTTTTCTAGGTATTTTTGAACTATAAAACCACCTGTAATTGAATAAATGTAAAGTAGAGCTGTTTAATGTCATACTGTGGAACATTCCAGGCAGAGCAATGACATATCCATAGAAACAAGCAGGTGACGAACCCCCAACCAAAAAGCTACATGGTATACCTTTAAATCTCACAAGAGTTAATTAAGTATGTGTAAGAAAAACAAATGTTGCCCCACTTCTGTTCTAAACCACGCACAAGACAACAGAAGTGGATGAACAATTAAACTCAATTATTAAAATTAAACAATTAGTCACAATGACTGCTTAGTAATTAATAATAATATATTTGGAGCTATTTAGGAGGTCGTCTTTTCTGAATGCTCACTCACATTTCCCAGATTGTTACATCACAGATCAGAGCTCGAAAGTCTCCTGCGCAGTTTTTAAATCCATAAAGCATCACCCGCACTCACACAGTCTCTGTACCACAGCAGCACTCAGTTCACTTTTTACTGTCACTGTTGGTGACTCTGCTTCCTGTTCAGTTATGGGTGCTACGCCGAGACACCCAGAGCCCCTCCTGCAGATTTACACCATTCTCACTGTAATGTTGATAAAGGAGGACCATTGTCTCCTGCAGGTGTCCAGATGCCCTCCCTGAGTCCTAATCCCAGTCTGGAGCAAGAACTGTCAGAGTTTCCTCAGATTAAAGAGGAGCCAGAAGAACTGAGCATCAAACAGGAGGAAGAACAGCTGCCAGTGTGAGTCACAATCGCTTCTGAGTCTTATTTATTTTCTTAATTTTAAAAACGTATTAGGATCCCCATTAGCTGTACGCGAGGGCCACATAGTCTTTGGGGTCTAATTTCATAAAGACAATATAATTAGTTCTATAACAGTTCATTTACAAAATTAAAATGTCCTTAATATGCATTGGACGATTCAGTCAAAATGACTACAAGAAATGTTTGAATCGCATCTCACTGTAATAAAAAAATCTGACATTTCATACATTGATGTGACATTTCAAATACATACATCAGGCAATTTCCTGTATACATTTAGTTTAATTACATTTTTTGTACATTTTTATTCTGTTGTTCCTGGGCAGGCCAAACTTGTGACTTTCTTACTGTGACAATCGTGTATATTTTTTATTTTTATTTCAGATCTGTCCCAGATTCCAGTGGCGTGTGTGTGAAGACAGAAGAGACCTCCCAAACTGAGCTCAAAAAAGAGGCAGAGGACATCAGCTCAGAGACACATGTCCACAGAGAGGACACACAGGGAGAGGACATCACCTCAGAGACATGTGTCCACTCTGAGACAGATGGAGACACAGAGCACTCCTCTGACACTGACACTGCATCAGAGACCAGTGCCACTGTGGACAATGGAGACATGTCAGGAACAGCTGAAGGAGCTAAAGAGAAGACACACCAGTGCTCTGTTTGTAACAATATATGTGTGTCTCAAAAGGATTTAGAGAGACAGATTACAGTCCACACAGGCGAGAAACCATTCAGCTGTTCAAACTGTAAGAATAGATTTACTGAAAAGAATCATCCTACAGAACACATAAGGACAAACACAATTGAAAAACCTTTCAGCTGTTCTATGTGTAATGCACGGTGTGTCTCGAGGTCTCAGTTGGACATTCATTTCAGAAGTCATACAGGAGAGAAACCTTTCAGCTGTTCTACCTGTAACGCACGGTTTACCTCCAACTCTTCTCTGAAAAGACATATGAGACGTCATGCAGGAGTGAAACCTTACAGATGTTCTGTCTGTAATTCTCGGTTTATCACAAACTTTGATCTGAAAATTCATTTCAGAACACACACAGGAGAAAAACCTTACAGCTGTTCTGTGTGTAATGCACCGTTTGGCTCGAGCTCTTCTCTGAATAGTCATATGAGAAGCCACACAGGAGTCAAACCTTACAGCTGTTCTGTCTGTAATATAAGCTATGCCTCACACTCTTCTCTGAAACAACACATGAGAAGTCACACAGGAGAAACACCGTACATCTGTTCTTTCTGTAATACACATTTTTCTTCAAGCACAACTCTGAAACATCATATAAGGAATCACACTGGAGAGAAACCTTACAGCTGTTCTATCTGTAATGTAAGTTTTGCCTCACGCTTTTCTCTGAAACATCATCTAAGAAGTCACACAGGAGAGAAACCTTACAGCTGTTCTATCTGTACTGCACAGTTTGGCTCGAGCTCCTCCCTGAATAGACATTTGAGAAGTCACACAGGAGTCAAACCTTACAGCTGTTCTATCTGTAATACAGACTATGCCTCACGTTTTTCTCTGAAACAACATATGAGAAGTCACACAGGAGAGAAACCTTACTGTTGTTCAATTTGTAACGCACGTTTTTCTAAAAGCACTATTCTGAATTATCACATGAAAAGTCACACAGGGGAAAAACCTTACAGCTGTTCTAACTGCGATAAGCGTTTTACTTTGAGCTCCAATCTGAAACAACATATGAGAAGTCACACGGGAGAGAAACCTTTCAGCTGTTCAGTTTGTAATTCACGGTTTGTCTCGACCTCTTCTCTGAAAAAACATATGAGAAGGCACACAGGAGAGAAACCTTACAGCTGTTCAGTCTGTAATGAACAGTTTGTTTGGAGCTCTACACTGAAAAAACATATGAGAAAACACACAGGAGAGGCCTGGTCTGAACAGAACGTGACCGAAGGTTTTGAGACGAGTTAATAATGTGATGTTGCGGCATTTCAACTGGGCCTTAAAAAGTTTAATTGATCAATGCATCATTTACTTTTAAAGTGATTAAAAGTAAACACTGGTGCAATGTGTGAATTCAAAAAAACTTTGCCCACGACCACATTTCAGATAGAGCTACTAAACTAGGCAGTACCTGGAGGACTAAAGGGGAGATATAAGGAACACTGTGACTGGTCAGTTATCCACACTTCAAACTCCGCCCCTGCAGCCTGGTGTTTGTAACCAGAAACACCTGGCTGTGATCAGGGCAGTCATGTGTGATGTCGCCAACTACTTGAAATAGCAGAGTCCACCGGACGCAGCTCAAACTTAGATTTAGGTATGTAGTAAAACACAAATATCATAAACACCATTTTCCTTTGTCCTAACAGGAGATCAGCAGATATTTTCTGTGTGTCTGCCTCTTTTCTCTCCTTCCTGCTTGGAGGTTGGGGTGAACTGGAGTTCAGTGGTTTGTAATTAAGACCTTTTCTCAGAGGCTTTTGTGTACATTTGTCCAGTGACCTCCAGCACAGCAAATTCATATACCCTATAATGTAAAATAATACTGATCTTAAAGTACAGCATGATAATAATAATAATTTATTAGTGCCTTTCAAGACACCGTAAGGACTTTACAGAGCTTTGTTTATTCACTCCACACTTGGTGGTGGTAAGATACAACTGTAGCCACGGCTGCCTTGGGGTAGACTGATCTGCATGATCAGCCCCTTTGATCACCACCAACAACCACACACCAGTTTCATTCTAGACAAGGTGGGTGAAGTGTCTTGCCTAAGGACACCAAAGACAGAACTTTGTCCATCCAGAATCTGATCCTCCGACCTCCAGGTTGGGGGTTCACTGCTCTAACCACTGAAACAGAAGCAGGCTCTTCACAGAGGCACTTCACTGTAACAAGCAGCACATGTGTATGGACTTGTTTCTATTGTTG
This sequence comes from Taenioides sp. WSHXM2023, assembly GCA_029959045.1. Classification (NCBI taxonomy): domain Eukaryota; kingdom Metazoa; phylum Chordata; class Actinopteri; order Gobiiformes; family Gobiidae; genus Taenioides; species Taenioides sp. WSHXM2023. Next base: position 5,541,777 of record CM057096.1, on the reverse strand, counting down.
AAAAGTACAGGACTTTTTGAACCCTACATGTATGACCCAGACTCTTGACTTTTTAATAATCAATAAGGAGAAGGGGGCAGAGTTAGAGGGGAGGTTACAACTGAAATTTTCTTAACACTCAAGCCGCGAATGCAGGACAATTCAGGGAAACTCAATCGACAAAAATGTGTGTTAGTCGCCTCATCATTTTATTTAGATGATAAGGATTTCTATGGGACAACAGCAGAAAGGAGAAGCTACTGAGTTGTAGTCGAACATAAAAGACAGATTCATAAGTCTGTCTTTACATATATTGTTTCCTAGCATTTATTTTCTGCATAAATAGTTGTTTTTGCATGACTCCCCCTGCAGGTGTAGAGTTGTGACTGAGTTTGGGTCAGATACACAGAAATACAGAATAGTTGTGAGGGCTTTTGCCACGGCCTCTTTTCAGTCGCCTAAACAATAAGCAGCGCATGTCCTTAGGCCAACAAGAATTTCCTTAGTCAACTACAGGCCTACAGTCACTATAACAGGGTTAGTTCATAAAAGTAGATTTTACATAATATGTCCCCTTAAAAGTGAATGATTAAATGATGTTTTTGTCATATTTAAAAAACATTTGAAAATCCTTCGTCCACTGCTCTTCTTCTTTTGGCTATTATGGCAGCTGGCATTTGGATAGTGCATATGCTGCCACCTACTGGATTTATGCTTCTGTGTGACTCTTGGATTAATAATATGAATAAAAAGTGCTCCCTTTTCATTGTCACCCATTCATAGTCAGTTTACTGAAATATGGAAACCTTCTCTGACTGTGGGGTTTTCCTGCTAAAATTGTCCACATTCATGAATATTTTGACAGAATGAAAAATCATTTTAGATAATTTCTTTTAGACTTATTTTGTAGTCCAACTGCACGATTCACAACATGACAGAAAGATAAATGTCAATATCCCTTTATTTGTCCCCCAGGGGCATTTGAAGCACATGAGCAGTAAAATACAATAAAAATAGAAATCTCAACAGGTAGAGTCATCAGATTCAGTGTCAAGACAGTTTGTAGGGGCGTAACAGACCTTAGGACAAAGGTGTGTTCCCCCCTCTGTGTGCTGTGTCTTGCAGCATCACAGCAGCCTCCAGGGGGCGCCAGGTGAACTCTGGACACACAACAGGAAAGCTTCTCCTGAGCCTTTCTTCTCTGTTGTTGACAAAAGTTCAAATTGAACATAAACTATAACTGCACCCTAATCCTAACCCGTCATCTCACTCTGGACTAAAATTCATCAGTTCATTTACAATAAAACTGGACTCCTCAGCCTTCAGGAGAACCACTTCCCTCTGTTTTTCTGTTGTATCAATCATATAACTCCTGTACCACTGATCATAATGCTGGCCAAATATCTCAGTCATTCATAAAGTCAAATGGAACAAAAAATGTAAAGCCTTTATTTTCTTGGCATTTTGATGATGATGGCTTACAGGTAATGAAAACCCCAAATTCTATAGAAAATTAGAATATTGTGACTTCATGGTGTCACACCTTAATCAGCTAATTAACTGAAAACACTCACAAAGGTTTCCTGAGCCTTTAAATGGTCTCTCAGTGTGGGTCAGTGGGCTACACAATCATGGGGAAGGCTGCTGACTGGACAGATGTCCAGAGGACACAGACCCTCCACAAAAGGTCATTGCTAAAGAAACTGTTTGCTCACAGAGTGCTGTATCCAAGCATGTTTATAGAAACTTGAGTAGAAGAAAAACATGTGGTAGGAAAAGGTGCACCAGATAAAGGGAAGACCGCAAACTTCAGAGGATTGTCAAGCAAAATCCACTCAAGAATTTGGGGGAGTTTCATAAGGAGTGGACTGAGGCTGGAGTCAGTGCGTCAAGGGCCACAGACGAAGACTATGGGACATGAGACAATGTCAAGAGTCTTCCCTGTGCTGTGGAGAAAAAGAACTGGACTGTTTGGACTGTTGCTCAGTGGTCTAAAGTCTCTTTTCAGATCAAAGTACATTTTGCCCATCCTTTGGAAATCAAGGCCACAGAGTCTGGAGAAAGACTGGAGAAGTACAGAGTCCACGCTGCTTGAAGTCTAGTGTGAAGTTTCCACAGTCAGTGATGATTTGAGCTGCCATGTCATCTGCTGATGTTGGTCCACTGTGTTTTCTGAAGGCCACGGTGAACACAGACCTCTACCAGGACATTTTAGAGCACTTTGTGCTTCCTTCTGCTGACAAGCTTTATGGAGTGGCTGCTTTCATTTTCCAGCAGGAAACCTGCCCACACAGCCAAAAGTACCAAAAGTGTTACTCTGCTTGACTGGCCTGAAAACTCTCCTGACCTGAACCCCATAAAGAATCTCTGGGATATTGTCAAGAGGAAGATGAGAGGCACCAGAGCCAACAATACAGATGACCTGAAGACCGCTATCAAAGCAACCTGGGCTTCCATTCCACCTGAGCAGTGCCACAGGATGATCTCCTCCATGCCACAGTGCCGAGGTCTTCAACGTTTTTCAGGTCATTTCTAGAAGGTCGTTTCTAGAAGAAACGATAAAGTCCGGACCGACGTGTTTGCAGTTTGACAGGGAGCGAGAGACGAGGGAATGAAGAGAGAGAGAGAGACAGACGTGATGAATAAAATTATATATATATATATATATATATATATATATATATATATATATATATATATATATATATATATATATATATATATATATATATATATATATATAATAATAATAAATAAAAATAAAAATATAAAAAAGTCTAATCAACCAAAGATTTTGCGATCGCCCAACAGTACCATATTTTAGTAGTATTATTTTAGACACATGAGTGAAATATTTCAAGTTTATTTCTTGAACATTTTTTATGATTATGGCTTACAGATAATGAAAACCAAAATTCAGTGTTTCAGAAAATTTATGTAACTAAGAAGCCGCGTCGTTTCTCCTATTATCTAGAGAAAGTGTGTAGAAATAGAAAAAAAAAAAAAAATAACTTTTTTTTTTTTTTTTAATACAAGTTACACAGGCTACAGTAGGTGGCAGCAATGCATCTTTTTACATTGGTTTGTGTTCCGCCGAAGAAAAGCACAGTAAACACACACGGAGCTGAAGCTAACCCGCTAGCCCTTTAGTAAACAGCAGAATAAAGGGTCAGAGCCGATATCGTGTCCGTGGATCAGATTTCTACAGTAAAAAGGAGACGCGCGGTGACGCTGTGCCAAATGGATTCCCCCTGTGTCCAAAGGACGCGCGGGCTGCGCTCGGCTGGTCTCACAGGTACGTGCGCGCTGCAGATGTATTTATCATGTATCCTCAGCCAGGGGTCTTGGAATCTTGCTGTGTCTTATTTCACAGAGAAAATCTGCTCTTTTAGGCTGCTAAAAGGCACAACTCTTTGCTTTTGTCTGCGCGTTTTCTTCCCTCAAACTTTGCCCACGCAGTTCACATAATCAAACTTCATATAATCAAAAGCCAAAAGATCAGAGACAGAAACTATTTCACACTAAATAAGATCACTGTGTAAAAAGAATATCTAAACTAGAGGAAGAGAAGATCAGGGACAGTGTTTGTCAATTTTAAAATGTTTATTAAAACCCCTGGAGCAGGTTAAAATCACAAAAAGACCATTGTAGTAGCAGACGTAGTCAGTAGGCTGTAGTGATGAGCGCAATGATCACCCAGTCCCATGAGGCGCTTTCACACATGACCCTAATGACAAGTGAGGGGCCAGTTACAGGGCCCCGGGTTCCACAGATCCTCAGTGTTTACACCTCTGATCGGCTCTTTTACACTAGAGCTGTGGGCTTTAAAGGTGCACTATGTAACTTTTTGGTTGGGGGTCTGTCACCTGCTTGTTTCTTCCTGATATGTCCTTCCTGAAATGTTCCACAGTATGACATTAAATAGCTCAGCTTTACATTTATTCAATTACAGGTGGTTTTATAGCTCTACAAAAACAGGCATTCTGACTGAGCGGCGTTGTGTCTCCAGAGATCTGACCTGTAACTTGGTCTGGTTTGATCTCCATGAAGATAGAAAGGTTTAATGCCACACTGTGAAACATTTCAGACAAAACAATGACATCTCCATGGAGAAAAGCATTTCACGGACTCTCCACCAGAAAAGTTCAGGTACGCTCAATAGTCCTCAGACATTACGGTAACTTCCTTTACCTGAGATAAGTAAGAGTTTGGTGCTTCGATTGTTGATACTGAGAAAAGCCATGCTGTTTCTCAGTCCTTTATGTTGTTTTTTTGTCTTTTTTAATGTGTAATCTGCCATGCTTGTTTTTGATGGAAACGGAGCATGCATCTCACTGATCTGTGCCACAGGTTCATAAATACCATGCGTCCTCTGGGGTACAGACACACATCCTCACTGTAATGTTGATAAAGGAGGACCATTGTCTCCTGCAGGTGTCCAGATGCCCTCCCTGAGTCCTAATCCCAGTCTGGAGCAAGAACTGTCAGAGACTCCCCAGATTAAAGAGGAGCCAGAAGAACTGAGCATCAAACAGGAGGAAGAACAGCTGCCAGTGTTAGTCACAACCACTTTAAACACATCTAAATGCAATTGTTTGTTTATTTATTACCATTTCTTTGTAAGATTTTATTTATTTTTGTTTATTTTTTACAAATAAAGTATTTTTATTTTATTATTTTCATTTATTAAAACATTATTATTATTATTATTATTATTATAAATCATTAGTTCTAAAACCATTTGAATTAATTTAGATGATTAAAATGTAAAAATCTTAAATGTGCAGGTCATTCAAAACGACCACAACAAATATTTCAAGTATTTCATCTCACGGTAATAATAAAAAGAAGCAAATTTCACATCCATAAATACGTCTAAATATTTCAGGCAATTTCTTGTGGTGTATGTATGTATGTGCGTTTGTGTTTGTGTTTGTTTGTGCGTGTGTGTGTCTTACAAAAAAGACATAACACAGATCAGTAAAAGACTGAACACGTAATTTCTTACTGTGACAATCATGTTCTATTTTTTGTATTAATTTTCAGATCTGTCCCAGATTCCAGTGGCGTGTGTGTGAAGACAGAAGAGACCTCCCAAACTGAGCTCAAAAAAGAGGCAGAGGACATCAGCTCAGAGACACATGTCCACAGAGAGGACACACAGGGAGAGGACATCACCTCAGAGACATGTGTCCACTCTGAGACAGATGGAGACACAGAGCACTCCTCTGACACTGACACTGCATCAGAGACCAGTGCCACTGTGGACAATGGAGACATGTCAGGAACAGCTGAAGGAGCTAAAGAGAAGACACACCAGTGCTCTGTTTGTAACAATATATTTGTGTATCAAAAGGATTTAGAGAGACAAATTACAGTCCACACAGGCGAGAAACCATTCAGCTGTTCAAACTGTAAGAATAGATTTACTGAAAAGAATCATCTTACAGAACACATGAGGACAAACACAAGAAAGAACAAAAGAGGACACGCACAACAAACACCTTTCAGCTGTTCTATGTGTAATGTACGGTGTGTCTCGAGGTCTCGGCTGGAAATTCATTTCAGAAGTCACACAGGAGAGAAACCTTTCAGCTGTTCTACCTGTAATGCACAGTTTACCTCCAACTCTTCTCTGAAAAGACACATGAGACTTCACACAGGAGTGAAACCTTACAGATGTTCTGTCTGTAATTCTCGGTTTATCACAAACTATGATTTGAAAATTCATTTCAGAACACACACAGGAGAAAAACCTTACAGCTGTTCTATGTGTAATTCACGGTTTACCTCCAACTCGTCTCTGAAACAACACATGAGAAGTCACACAAGAGAAACCATACAGCTGTTCTGTTCAGTACAGGCCCAGCACCTGGAGACTTGAGCTCTCAGACACTGTGAAAGTGTGGTCCATTCTAGTCTAGGCCAGTTCAGTCTGGCATGCTTCTGTTGTAGGGAGTATTATACCTCTAATGACATAGGCCAAGATAACAAGGACTGAGCTGGCAGTGAGTGCCTTCGGTACAGCACAGAAATGGAATTTTTCTAGCTGCAAGGTGGGTGAAGTGTCTTGCCTAAGGACACGGCGACAGAATTACTAGTATGTCTAATTGGAAATTGATCTTCTGACCTCTGTGTTTTTAATAAATTAATATATTAATTGAATTATTTGATCCTATTTGTTTTATTCTGTTAATTGATCTCTGACTATCTGCTTCCTGTATGCTATTTGTGCAGCACTTTGTAAACCTTGTTTTTAAAAGAGCTCTATAAATAAATATTTATTCATCATTATTTATTATATAGATAAAATGAAAGAATTGAAATGACTTTTCAGACTCCTTTTGTGGTCCAATTCACAACATGGCAGGAATGATGTACTCGTTTTGTATGTAGAATCCAAGTCGTCCAGGTAGAATCCAAGGTAAAAGGAGAAATTAAATTTGTCAGCTGGACAAAAGTTTATTTGGTCAAATACATTTCTCAGCTCATCCAAGCTGCTTCTTCAGTTCTGGTCAGATGCTGATGGACACTGGCTTATATCTGCCTGAAGGGAGGGGCTAAATACAATGCAATGCAAGAGGTCATTGTAGTTAGCTCCTCCCTTCAAGCAGATTTAAGGCAGTGTCCACCAGCGTCTGACCAGAACTGAAGAAGCAGCTTGGATGAGCTGCGAAATGTATTATACCAGATAAACTTTTGTCCTCACAGAATGACAACAAAGTGCAGATGCCGCAACACATCTTGACCAATCATGTGTGGCTTTCACAAAAAAAAAAGCAGAGGAAAAAAAATAGAAAAGCAGTTTAAAAAAAATTAAATCAGCTCCCGTCGTTCACCAGCTCGTTCACCGGCTCGTTTGCGACCTACACATCGGTAAAACAGACATAGGGCTCTCTTTGTTAACACCATTAGAAAATCGTGTCAAGCGCCTTGCTCCAGTGACCCCAAAGAACTTTACAAAAGTTCTTCTGTGTAACTCCTCTGGTGATCAGCCATCTGCTTGTCTCCATGAAAATTCTACTGCTTTGTTTGTAATGTTCTACAGTATGGCATTTAACTTACATTTCTTGCATTTATTTAATGTCACAAAAAGCCTATTCTTAACCAACAAATACACTAAAAGTTTTTATTTCTGAAAAACATGTCACCTTAATCTGAGCGGGCTTGCATCTCCACAAACCTGACTCTTACTTGGCCTGGAGAGCCTTCACATCAGCTTTTCTTTTCGGAGCATGCATTCTCTCAAAGCGACACTAGAGGGAGCCACAGCCCTGTGAGATTTTTAATGCGCTTCAGTGTCCACAAAAATGTGAAGAAAACACTGCTTCAAATGCTCAGGATAATTGATGGCACGACATATTGGCTATAGCCTAATGTGTTTTATTGGTTATTGATTCCTGATCATTTTCTATATGTTCTGCATGTGTACATAGAATTACAGAATCATGTTTACTTTATGCTGTTGACAATAAGCACCAATTCTTGCCATAAACATACCTTATGGGTGTACAATGCCATGATCACGTTGTAGACCCCTGAAGTTCCACCTGAGAACCATAACTGGTAACTTTGGGGGTAACTTCCTCTCTACCCTTTAATCTACCCACTGTGTATCATTATGTATTCATTCAGATCATATCGACTGGCTCTAGGCTACAGAGTCTTTATTCATATTCAGACTGTCAGATCTGGGCATGTGATGTGTTTGGAGAGAAAAGTTACCACAGCCACGAAACAAGGTCACTTTTTTAACATTTGGTTTTATTTTTGTTTTATTATCACAATGCTGCTGTGTGCATCCCTTCATTCTCTCACAAATTAATTTTACAGCTCATTAAAAATCACAAAAAAGCACCTGTGCACCTGGTCAGACACAACATAATTATCACAAACATAGACATGGACATCTTTGCATTTTGTATCAGATTATGTCCTCCAGCTCTCTCCATTTTAAACTGAATTATTTTTCGAAGGCAGTGTGCGAAATACGGAGGGTGCGGGGGGTTTAATTAATCCATCACACCCCCTAAAAAGCCTCAAAAGCAAAATTTTGAGTGCAGTGCTGCTGATGGTGAGTCTGTTCTGTGCGTATATCGTGTTGGAGATGGTTCATGTTAAACTTTTCAGAGGTTATGCGTCTGCAGTAGCATAAACCGTATATATGAATGGACATATATTCTCTGTAGCATTTCACTGATTTCATAAATGCAACACACTATAGTCTTTTATACAGAGCGTACAGGTAAAAACATGATATGCAGTGTTATTCTCATTTCAGATGTCTAAAGGGTTTTAGCTCCGGGTGTTTCCTTTTCTGTGGGAGACGCTCCAAATGGCTCTTTGAGTATTGAAGGTTACCGACCCCTGATCTAGAGAATACGATTAGACAAATGCGTCATTGAGCAAATAGAAACAAAATGTGAAAAAAGACCACGGTGTCTTTTTCAGTGCTTATACAAAATTTAGCCATGTGGTTTTAAGTTTTGTATCTGTAAAACGTAAACAAATGTGCGCAAATCAAATAAATACATTCAAATATGTATTGCACCCTAAGTCTCTGTCCCCAGTTATTGTCTTGGAAACCCTAATCCTTGATACCTAACATTTATACAGTTGTTTGCTTGCATTGTAACAACTTGGCTATGGCTACTGCATATTGAAAATGTATCTCTGTATTGCTCAACATTTCAGAGATGGGGACCCCCCGAATATTGACGGGTATTTCGCACACTGTTCGAAAGCTTCAGGCTGTTCTCACACTGCCACTAGTTCGACGTAAAACAGCACTGGTTTGGGGTGAACTCAACAGCTGGATTCTGGACCACAGTAAATGGCCACTCCTCTCACACTCTGGAGCACGGAGCAGCTCCTCGTGCTACACCACACCACAGTTAAGGTAACTGAATGGACCAGAGGATGTATGAATGGGTGCTGCAGAGCTTGCCGTTTCTGTCTGTGTGCCTCAGAAACCTTTTTCTCTGCTACCGGTAGTAGGTGAACGACCTGTGGATAGGCTGTCCCTGCAGCTCTGTCCGCTTGAAGCCCGTTGTCATGGAGATAAGTTGTTTGGTCGGCTGACGGCCCCTCATGTGGTTCCTGGTGTGACGTTTGGAGTGACTGAGGAGGTTTGTGTCTGAACAAGGACTGGCCCCACAATGATGTAAACAGGCCCAGTGTGCAGTGTGTGTACTGGGGCTGCAGCGGTGTGTGTGACCACACCCACAGTGGTGCTCTGTGGTGCTGTTCTGTGTGTCCTCATGTGTACACGCAGGTCTGCTCTAGTGGGGAAGGTTTGCTTACAGAAAGAACAGACTTGAGGTTTCTCTCTAGTGTGGATTCTACTGTGTACAACCAGAGCACTCTTATAGGAAAAGGTTTTGTTACAGGTGGAACAGCTGTAAGGTCTCTCTCCTGTGTGCGTTCTCATATGTGAGCTGAGTTTATACTTATTAGAAAAAGCCTTATTACAGTTTGAACAGCTGAATGGTTTCTCCCCTGTGTGCAAACTCATGTGATGCTTTAGTCCAGAGACGCCAGCAAACTCTTTCCCGCAGAAGGCACAGCTGAATGGTTTTTCACCCGTGTGCGTTCTTCCATGAGTGTGTAGATTAGCCAGCTGGGAAAAGGATTTGTTGCAGATTGAACAGCTGTAAGGTTTTTCTCCTGTGTGCTTTCGCAGATGTACTTGTAGAACTGCCTTAGTGGAAAACTTTTCCTTACAGACTGAACAGCTGAAAGGTCTCTCCCCTGTGTGTGTTCTTGTATGTGCACGTAGAGCTGAATTTGTGGAAAATGTTTTGTTACAGGTTGAACAGCTGTAAGGTCTCTCTCCTGTGTGTATTCTAATATGTGAATGTAGAGCTGACTTAGTGGAAAATGCTTTGTTACAAGTTGAACAGCTGTAAGGTCTCTCTCCCGTGTGAATTCTAATGTGTTTTTGTAAATCACATTTACTCCCTTTTATCTTCTTTTTACAAACAGGGCAGTGCTGAGTCTTGCCCCTAGCTCTTTCAGCTGTTCCTGACTTGTCTCCATTATTCGCAGTGGCACTGGGCTCTGGTGCAGACCTGCATTTGGGGGATCGAGCAGTGGTGCCTCTGGTTCTGGTCTGGACTTGGTTGTAGTCGTAGTCTTCGTCATCTGAACAGCTGAATGGAGCTCTCCAGTCTTCATCGTTGTCAGTGTCAGAGGAGTGCTCCGTATCTTCCTCTGTCTCTGAGTGGACATGTGTCTCTGAGCTGATGTTCTCTGCCTTTGTCTCCTTACTGTGGACATGTGTCTCTGAGCTGATGTCCTCTGCCTTTGTCTCCTTACTGTGGACATGTGTCTCTGAGCTGATGTCCTCTTCCTCTTTTTTGAGCTCAGTTTGCTGAAGCGGGGAGGTCTCTTCTGTCTTCACACACACGCCACTGGACTCTGGGACAGATCTGAAACGGATTCAAACAGGATCATGTCAATCTAATGCAGAGATGCAAACAAAGAGGGGGTATTTAACATCTATGGGGTATTAACTGCTAACACATAACATATTTAGATCACCATGTTTCCTTTAATGTTTTGATTATGCCGTATTTACCGAAAACAACAAGTCGCTCCCCCTTCAGAGCGCCTTCACATTACATTTCACATTAATTCTGCTAACGAAACTACTGCATGTCGCATCAGGTTTGTCAAATTGCTGTGAAGCTTTGTATCATTACGGAGAATTGTCGTGTGGGCGCATGGGTGACGTAGGCTTGTGGGCGGAGCCTTGTACAGACTCGTAAAGAGTTAGCAGTACGAGTCTCTGACATCATGCATGAACGACATCTAAAACGTCCTCAAGCATGTTTTTGATGACAGAATAACATTATAATATGTAGAAAGCCCCAATTCACTGTTCTCTGATTTGTTATAAAGTTGTTTCCTCACCACAGAACCTGGAGTTGTGTTTTGTTTCATTCACACATGTTTAAACAGAAACACTCTGTTCCTCCTTGTGATGTCATGAGGTAATACAGGAAGTGTTTTTAAACTCCACACACCGTCAATAGAACCATTTGGATCATTTCAGCCTTGGAAATGCCAATCTCTACTGAACTAAAGGTAAAAGGAGCTGTTAACTTAAAAACTACCAATTCATGACATCACAAAGTGGAACAACGGATTTTTAGCTTTGGGGATGTAGATGGACTATTAATAAAGGATTACTCAAACTTGTAAATGGAAACTAAACACAACTCCAGGTCTGTTTTTGAGGAGGTAACAGCATTTTAAGTACAGATACCGGAGCAAAAAAATAATAAATACATTTGAAGGGCGCACAGAATGACAGAATCGTGTTTTCTTTATAATCCTTATGATATTTTTCCCCTATAAACGCAGGTATACTTGTTTTAATAAAGTCAGCGCATGCATGTCCCCAATTGGTTAATCCACCTGTCAATCACACCGATCTGAACTGGGACGATTCACCGGTGACCTAGTTGCCAAGTCTGCTGCTTTATAGCGAATTTGGGCATCTTTTTTTTTTTTTTTTGGAAATGAGGTTGTTTCACGTCAGTAGACTCAGTAATGACCATATCGGCTACAGTGGTAATAACTGAAATACAAACTGTTCATGTTTAAAAGCCGTTAATGGTATTAAATATGCCAATAAAAATATGTCAATAAAAATATCTCAAGTTTGTTGTAAATTGCACGTTAAGGCTGATGACAAGCTGCTTACATTTCAAGTTCAGACTTTTTGGACCTGACCGCACATTTGCCACGTCAAGAAATAAAGGGGGAAAAAAGTAACAAAAAATGAATATATAAATACATTTAAATTGGTGCATTTCTACGGGTAAGTGTCAATTAATTTGTAATGTCCAACATGATCTAGTGGCTCGTTTGCAGTTTTGGATTATAGAGTTTTATCTAAAGAATGTTTTGCCATTATGAGGATTATATTAACCAACAAACTGTTCTCAAGCACAATTCTTCCTTCTCAAAACATTTTTGTGTTTGGGTCCCATAGACTGTTGGGTCCATAACATCACAGAGGAGGTGCATTCACAGAAGATGTGACAGTGACCTCGATTTCTAAATAGCTAAAAACGCACAAATACGGATTAATTTAACTTTGCAGAGTTTACGTTTGTTTACACAAGAACCAACATGGCGGCAGGTGACCAAACCTATCGGTGCGTAAAACAGCGTCACGTTTGGATCATGTTCAGATGGCGGCGCTTACACTGGCAGCGGCTCTTCCTCCTGTTTGATGCGCGGTTCCTCTGGCTCCTCTTTAACCTGTGCTGCCTCTGGGAGGTCCTGGTTCAGACCCTGGTTCACACCGGGCCCAGGACTCGTTGAGAGATTCGTCTGCATTCCCGCCTGGAGCAGCGCGACTCTCGGACTCCGCACCGTCTCCATGCGCTCCGGTGTCCTCCGGTCTGTGGAGCGGCGGCTTCCTCCTCCAGCGAAGATCTCAGCGCTGAGGCATTAGATATTTTTACACAAACGTTTGTAGCTTCAGCTCCAGGAAAACCACAAAGACACCGGCCAGAGCGCCGAACGCGCACTGCCCTGTGCCCCTCCCTCTGAGCGTTGCCAGATCCTCAAAAATCATATTATCGTGTTTTGTTCCAAATGACTAAAAATATTGACAATAATGCGCTAAAACATGTTCACAATAGAATAAAATAAATACACAGCCAAACAAAATAACACAGTGACACAGGCAGACTTTGTACAAGGTTTTGGTTGTCAAATGGGAGGAGAAACAGCAAGGAAAGAGGAGACACAGTGAGGAGAGAGGAGACACAGTGAGGAGAGAGGAGACACAGTGAGGAGAGGAGACACAGTGAGGAGAGAGGAGACACAGTGAGGAGAGAGGAGACACAGTGAGGAGAGAGAAGACACAGTGAGGAGAGGAGACACAGTGAGGAGAGAGGAGACACAGTGAGGAGAGAGGAGACACAGTGAGGAGAGGAGACACAGTGAGGAGAGAGGAGACACAGTGAGGAGAGAGGAGACACAGTGAGGAGAGAGAAGACACAGTGAGGAGAGGAGACACAGTGAGGAGAGAGGAGACACAGTGAGGAGAGAGGAGACACAGTGAGGAGAGAGAAGACACAGTGAGGAGAGGAGACACAGTGAGGAGAGAGGAGACACAGTGAGGAGAGAGGAGACACAGTGAGGAGAGAGGAGACACAGTGAGGAGAGAGGAGACACAGTGAGGAGAGAGGAGACACAGTGAGGAAAGGAGACACAGTGAGGAAAGAGGAGACACAGTGAGGAGAGAGGAGACACAGTGAGGAGAGAGGAGACACAGTGAGGAGAGAGGAGACACAGTGAGGAGAGAGGAGACACAGTGAGGAGAGAGGAGACACAGTGAGGAAAGGAGACACAGTGAGGAGAGAGGAGACACAGTGAGGAAAGGAGACAGAGAAGAGACACAGTGAGGAGAGAGGAGACACATTGAGGAAAGGAGACAGAGAGGGACAGAGGCAGATCTGATTTAGTTTGTCTATTTTTTGTGTCTGTACTTTGAAAATACCAGACTTGATGATTTATTTAATGTTTTGTCTTAACAATTACATTCACTTCAAATTATAAATCTGATTTTACTCGTTACAGGTTACTCTTTCTTGGGTAGTTTTCTTACTTGAGTAATTTCTTGGACTACTACTTAATACTTTGTACTTCTACTTGAGTAACATAATTTTAGAGTAACATTACTTATTGCTTGAGTACAGTTTTGGTTACTCTACCGACCTCTGCACACAGCTAAGATTATGCAGCATGTTCTTCATCCATCACTCTTCCTGTACTTACTTTAGTCAAAGCAAATTACAACAACAGCAGCTCGTCACTGTGAGACAAACAGTTTTACCCTGAACGCGGCCCTGCGGTTTCCTCCGTGGTTTCCTTCCTTCTCCTCTGAGCTTTGAGACATTTGCTTATGGGACATTTGATTGACAGGAGGAGGAGGAGGAGCTGAGGTGTGGAGCAGAGGAGGAGGAGGAGGAGCAAAGGGAATTGAGATGCGGCCCTCGACATCACCCTCTTCTCCCAAAGGTGCGCTGCTGACGTCACGCACGAGGCCTTCATGGTCTGTTCAGTAAACTTGAATTTCTAGAACTCCAGCTGTACGTGTGGTGACAGGTGCTCTGGGACAGGTGAGAGAAGAAGAGCAAAGACCTGCACACTGATCATTGGTTCATTACATATTTAGAAACCAATTCCCCACAGCTCTGAGTCATAGGAGAAAAGATTCATCTGTGTGTATGTGTGTTTTTGTGTGTGCGTGGGTGTGTTTCCATAACACTGCACTGTGCATGTGTGACCTGTAGGACCTGTAACATTAGGCCTATAGTAATAAAAGCAGCGCCACCATGTGGTGCAATAAAAGATGACAACAGTAGGATAGTGGGCCTACACTTGCACTAGGCCAGTGTTTTTGTGATCAAGTGGGTTGTTTGTTCAGTGGGCCTAGTTTTCCTCATGTTTTACGTAGTTTGTGTACCGTCAGATCTAAGTTGCGGATTTTAAATCAGTAACAACAGGCCTACATTTAAAATAAATAACTATAGTGCTACGTAATCCTTAATCTGTCAGTGATTTGCTCAGTATTAAGTGCTTATGAATACAGCATACAGCAAGCAAAAGGTAGACTATGCTTGTTGTTATTGTAAGATTATGGGGACAAAATTAAAGATTGTTCTTAGTAGCCTAAACACTTTCAGAGTTTATAAAGTATAAAGTAGTTTTATGTCACAAAAGCATTTTTTCTGAATTGTGAAAATAGTTTAATGTCCAGAATTATGCAAAACTGACTCTTGTGAGCTACCTGGAGTTGTGTTTTGTTTCATTCACATGTTTGAGAAATCCTTTTTTATTAGTCTGTCTACATCTCCAAAGCTCAAAATGCCCCGTTCCACCTTGTGATGTCATGAATTATTATCCCATGACATCACAAGCCTAATTACAGAATTTGTGTTAAACATGTGTGAAAAATGAAACAAAAGAAGAAAGAGATCCGCACTACAGTTCTTTTTTTTTATTTTAATAACACCACAATGTGACGTTTCGGGTCAAGCTCTTCAGACATGAAAGGTTGAAAGTGTCACACATGTTTTCTATATAAACCCCATGGATTTTTGATAGGCCCAGGTCTAGTCACCTGACCCACCATATGATCAGTCCCAATATTAAAAAAAATAATATCATAAATAGCTAAAACAGAGACACGCACACACAACAGGTACAGAAGGAATCTCTTTAGACAAGGTACGATTTTGGAAAACGAGAAGTTGTGCCGTTTCCGTGCGCTCCGTGAAGCAGGGGGCGGAGACACGTAGCGCGCAGGGAGTCCGAGTCCAGCCTATGGTACAGCCCCAGCATCTAGCGCCTGTTTACCTCCACCTCAGCGCTATTACCGTGGCTCTGGCGGCGCAGTCAGAACCAACATGCCCGTACACCCCTCCAACTACCACCCACACCGCTGTCCCCTCGTCGCCCGTGCCCCAAAACCTACCCAAAACCCCCCGCGGGACGCACCGGTTACGCGCCGTACTGTACAGAAGACAATAGGGGCGCACGACTGAACGTCTTTGACCGAGCAGCACAGCCTAATCTCCGGATGAGAGTGGCTCCTGAAGCGTCCCCCTGCTGCTAAACCCGAGCGGGAGGATTAGCAGAACAGAAAGTACCGATCCATAAACCAGAAATTCGTAAAAAATGAAATTCACGGAGCATCTCGCAGCGCACATCACCCCGGAGTGGAGGAAGCAGTACATTCAATATGAGGTAAGCCGACGCGCTAACTAAACCAGCGGCTAACTCGACTTTCAACGCGGTTTATTTGCTTTTTTGTCACGCCAGTAACTCGATTAACTTGTTTAAATTCTGCTTTTAAACATGACGGGGTTTAATAGTTATTTTTGCGGGTGATCGGAAAGAAAATGGGGGAAATAATCGAATTAAGATGGTATAGTTAGCCGCAGGAGCTAACCTTGTTTTTGTTGCTACATGTCAAAGTGGATTGAGAGAAAGCTGCACAGAGATGGAGGAAAAAGAATAAAAAATAGTTAATATGCACGATCTGGTTTGGTTTGGCTAATATATGAATTAATCTACACATTTTAAGCTATAAAAGCGTATCTTCTTTCAATTAAAAGCTTGCAATATGTGGATAAAAAGAATTCATGAGGGATTGAATGAAATATTTTGCATGTAGAGATGTGAAAACTATCTATTGTACTTCTGTTGTTATTATTAATCGATTACATTCTAGTGTTGTCATGATAATAAAATTTCAAACTCGATTTCAATATTTAGGAACAGACTAGATGTTCAATACTGATCCTGATACCGTGAGAATAAAAAAAAAAAAAATTAGATAACAAAATGTGTTTTTCAACATTAAATCGTAGTTCCTTCTTTCATATCCCCATGTGACATTAAATTATATCTGTGTAATCCTTCAGGTAGGTTCCATAGAGTCCAGTCTAAAGTGAATGTGACTTTTTATTATCAATACCTGCTCAAATTAGCATTAGTAAATAGTTTTTTCAGTGCTTTTCACAACACTATTACATTCTTAATTATTAATTCTTAAGTTGTCCAGGGTTGCATTCATTAACGGGCAAATAATTCTTACCATCATTATCTGAAAACGTTCAAATAGACATTTTTTTAATAACTAAAACAGTAACATTAAATAAAAAAGTGTTAAAAAGTCTCAGTGTTCAGTAGAAATTAGAGATCGACTTGTGTTTTTGTTCATGGCCATTGTTACTGTACTAAATATAATGAACTAAAAACTTACCCACAGCCTCTTTTTACCACAAACCAAAGAGAGCTGTGTAGACATGTTTTGTTCCATTATCTTTTCGCACTAAAGAGTTCAAATAAAGCTTTATAGTGTACTTTTTAGGCAGCAGGTCGGCCAAAACTAAATATTGGCCTGTGCTGGAAATTGAAAGGTGCTTTATGTAACTTTTCATTTACTTGGAGATGTTATTGCTTTGTCTGGAATGTTTCACAGGTTGGTAGTAAACCTTTCTATCTTCATGGAGACCAAACCAGACCAACTTAGAGGTCAGAATATCTGTTTTTTTTAGGTATTTTTGAGCTATAAAACCACCTTTTAAGAAATTTAATTTAAGCAATATAAGGTAGAGCTGTTTAATGTCATACTGTAGAACATTCCTGGCAAAGCAATGACATATCCATAGAAACAAGCAGGTGACGGACCCCCAACCATAAAGTTACATAGTGCATCTTTAATGGCTTATTTTCAAGACGCCATTTTGCAGATCAGCTTCTGTTTTTGTCGCTACATTTACGTAAACATTTATATGAAATCTAGATTTAGCTGCAGTGAAGTAGGTTGAGGCATCAGTTAATCTGTTGATGTTGAAATGCTGAATGGACAATGCTGAGGTCACAAGTTTAACCTTTGCACTATTAATGCCATTACCATAAGTATTCAGCCTCCAACTGTTTACATTTATCAGGAGAGTCCACTGGTACTATTACTACTACTGCTACTACTATTACTACTACTACTACTACTACTACTAGGGCTGCACAATTTGGGAAAAATTCTAATTGCAATCCTTCTAATTGCTAATCGCATCCAGAAGAATTGTCAAAAATATGAACAGAAATATGAACTGACAAACAAATAAGAAACACATGAATTTCAGAAAATATTTGTACAGATTTTATCTACAGAGTTAGCCAAATAAGACCGGATATTTTATTGTCTGTGAAGGAAATTATGGCTTTGACCTTTCTCTTGGGCTTTTTCAATTTTTTTGAAAATACTTACGGCAGGTGTGACGAGTTCAAGCACGACTGAAGCTTTGTCAACAACTGGGGTCATGACCTTATAAAATATCAGAATTAGGGCAGAGGCTATAAGAGAGATGCACTGTTTTTGAAAGAAATCTCCAAACATAATATTAAAAAAACTAGGATTGGAAGCTATAATCTTTATACTTTTTATAATTTCATATATCGATATAGCAGCCTGCAATAACAATACTGTATCAGCAAATTTAGTATCACCATATATTGATATTTTGACATTTTTTCAATATTTTTTCATCAGCAGGACATGTCTTTAGTAGTGTTGTCATGATACTAAAATTTCAAACTTCGATTTACTGATGAATAGACTCATCACTCGATACTCGTACTGATTCTGATACCATGATGATAATAAAAACTCTCTTTTTTTAAGCAATAGCATGTGATTTTCAGCATTAAACCATAGTACTTTCTTTATATTCCCATGTGGTTTTATATCTGTGTAATCCTTCAGTGGTCCTGTAGGTTCCATAGTGGGCCCCTCCAACCCCAAATCCTACCCGCATTTACGCACTAAAAGAAAAAAGTGATTAACTACAAACTTTTATTTGCAAAAATTCTTCCTTAAATGTTATCAGGTGTATCTAGCACAGACACAGTTTAATTTTCGACAGCCAAACAGAACAGGTTTACCCAATTACAACAGAAAAATAATGACTCATTGTTAAGATATATCAGTATCTATATGGGTTTCTTTTCTTCTGTGTGTCACCTTCAGAAATAACTGCAAGGACATTTAACTATAAATTACCCAGGCTGAATTACCTGCCCCGCTAGCTGACCTGAGGGTTGCCTGAGCAAGTTCAGGTCAGAGGTAATAAATACCTTAATGAATTTAAATGTGGACCAAAAATATGTTTTAATTTGAATTACACCGGATTTTGATTTACCTACTGGGTGTGTTGTTGGGATTCTATCATTTTAATGTGCGCAAATACCCCCTGCGATCTCTAGCGCCCCCTTGGCACGGACCCCAGGTTGAGAACCACTGTACTAGTCTATGTGCTCTTATACTTGTTCTGATACAGCTCATTCTAAAGATATTCTGGAAAGGTTCATTTCTGTCCTGTGAACATGGCTGTTTTTAGTATTGATACCTGCACAAATGAGTATCTAGTTTTGATAAGTTTTAGTATCTGATTTTTTTATACTTTTAACAACCCTAACAGATACAGGCGTAGTGCGCATTGGTTTGTTTTTGTATCAGAGTTAGTCTTGTTCTCAGTCGTCCTCTGTCCAGTCCGGGCAGCTGTGTTCTGTGTGTTGTTGTTGGTCACAGCGGTACATCTGACCTGGGCCTCTTGAGTTTGAACGAGCCTGCGTGAGCTCTGAACACAGGTCCAGCCTGAGCGCAGGAGGGCGCTGGGCAGTTTATGGACCAGAGGACCGTCGTTTGACTAGCACCACTGGGGATCAGGTCAGAGAAGAAACACATGGAGAAGATGATTGTGGCAGGAGCAGACAGGAGCAGGGGTACAGCTGTGAAATGTTACTGTGTGTTGGGTCCTTCGAAAAATGACTGAACTGATGATGATTTTTTTGTAATCTGAGGTAGGGATGGACCGATATTATACTGGTATCAGATATCAGCGTCGATATTGTAATTTTTTTTTTTTTTTATGGATCAGATACCTGTATCGGTTCAGTCGATATCCCATTTTGGTCTTTAAACTGGTGTAATAAGAATATTTAAAAAATTTTAAAGCTATTTTGTAATTGCTTTAAATACAGTTACAAAACACATTGGATAATTTTTTACCATATGTCGTTTGGTTTGTGTTTATAGGAACTAAATTATAATTTCAGTCTCTGCCCTAGTATCGGTTGATATCAATATCGGGACAGAAAAAGATGGATCATCCATAATCTGAAGAAACTGGAATTAATGTCACAAAGCTAAAATTTCAAACTCTGTTTTGATACTAAGGAATAGACTCGATACTCAGTACCAAGTCCAATACCACAATGATAATAAAAACTTTATTTAGACAATAGAATGTGATTTTCAACGTTAAATAATACTTTTTTTTATTAAAATGCAGTTCCAGGTAGGTTCCATAGAGGTCTATGGGCGTATACTAATCTATGTGCTCTTATACTTGTTCTGATACAGCTCAAGATCATTCTAAAGCTATTCAGGAAAGGTTCATTTTGTATTGATTTGATACTAGTTTTAGTACTGATTACTATCTAATTTTCTATACTTTACATACAACCTTATTTGGAATAAATGTCACTCGTCAGCTGTTAAAGTAATCACAGATCCGCAACCTGTTTTGATGATCACAATTGTTATCTAGACTACAGTGTCCTCAAACCAGAGACCAAAACGGATTTTTGCTATCACTGTAAAGCAAACAACAACGAGCATGCTAACACGCACTTCTTGATTGTCGGACATTAAACCACTTTTACTGTCTAGAAGCCTTCAATCATCACAATTCAACCTTTTATTATGTTAAAAATGGATTACAAAAATGTCAGTGTACAATGACATGGTGTAATCCTTCATTTGTCCAGGAATGGTTCAAAGTAGAGGCTAAAATTCTTCCCTTTGGGGCTGGACTCAGAGTTTGAAGCCAGTTGGAAATGGCTTCTGGATGGAAGTCTTGATCGCAAAAACAATGTCCAAACAAAAGACCGTTGTTCAAACTGTTTTTACTCAGTGTACAATAGAAATGTATAGTTTGACTAGTTGACTAATCGAAAATATAATCTCTGCCTACTTGATTTCTAAAATAATCATTTCAACTGCTCAATTGAAATTATAAATGTTTGCTGCCATTGTAAAAATGTGGATCTGTTTTGGATGGAATCATGGATTAGAGGTCGGCGCGGGACAGAATTTTCAGTCAACACATTTCTCCACGGTCTTTGCCTTTAGAGCATCTGTCACTTTTGTGCTGTTTCCTCTGAACTCCAACACTTGTTTTGCTTTCAAGACAGAAAATGCATGGCAGCTGATTTCCCTCTGCGTCGTACACAAGCAAAAAAGACTTCTAAATGTCTGATTTCAGGTTTCTTGATTTTTTGACAATGAATGTACCTCTCTTTAAAGACGAACTTACTTCTAAAGCACTGTAAGAGTCACTGGAGGTGCTCTGTTCTTCTGACATTTCTTCGAAGCTCTATCAAACACGGAGAAGCGGAAAGGAATTGTCTTAAATGTGCGCGAGATTAGACCACTTCCACAAGTTCAGGCTGCTTAAAATGTTTTTATTAATGCCAAATAAAATATCAAGCACAAATTATGTATGATAGGCATAGATTAATCATTAGTATATTTTACTTTACGCTCATATTTAGTTTGCGGGACTGCAGACTAAATATGTCCCGCAATGGCCTTTCAAAATGTGTCCTGTGACCATTGACCTGAAACGGCGCTGTTGTGAACGTGTTTGCCCTGCCCCTGACAGACCGTACACCCCTGATAGATCTTCCTCCTTCCTCCTCCTCCTCCACAGAGACAGAGCCGTACCAGTGTTTGTGGACAGACGTGTCCCTGCTCACTGTGGACTTCTCATGGACCAGAGCTTCTACAAGTGATATGAGAGTGTCTGGGAGCGGACATTCTATCTGTACTGTAGCATTCGAGCCTCTTGGTCGGATATCGTTGTAGCTCACTAATCCAACCAAAAGATACTCAAACGTCAACACTCAGAAAAAACGGATAACTGGCCTAGTCCAATTTGAAGAGATTTATCGAAATGCTGGTAAACCTGGGAACTGCGATTGAGATGTTGTGAATCGAATCTCCCTGATCCTAATAAAACATCTGGAGAAGCTGATAAGTACTCTGATACCTGCTGCATATAACAGGACAGTCAGATTTACATTAGGCACAGATTAGGAGAGGCATTCAACTGTGTGAAGTATAAATATTAGACGTTTGTTTATTTGGATGTGTATTCTTTCATTTTAGATCATTTTAGACTGCAGCCTCTTCAGAGACTAGCACATGTTGTTTTGTTTTGGTCTGCTATGTTGAAAGTAAAAACGACCAGAGCTTCAGTGTGATTATTTGTGGTTTTGGGGCAAAGAATGGATTTGGTTGTTTAGTGCACTCTTGAGTTTTCTGTGCATGGAAACATAGTGATTTGTTTGCTTTTTGAGGCTATAATACAACACTTAAATGTACTGGGACAGGTATTGTTCACAACACTAGTCAAGGCACAGCAAATGGATTATCGTGACATTTGTGAGTTCACAAACTTAAGAGAATCCATCATTTGTGGACAGGGAAGCTTTTCTCTCAAATGGATGTAACTAAAGTTTTTGCGATCTCTTTTTGCATTCCAGACTGATAAATGTGTCGAACTCAATTCAGAGTGCTACACATATCCATGTGGTTTTGTTGGCCACATTAGTGAAGGTCGCTATCTATTTTTGGTTGCACTTTAATAAAGTGGGATAATGGTGTGCCATGAGGTCTGGATCTTGTTCTTTTGTGCTTGTAGCTTGTGCGTAGATTAGGGCTGAGAAATGTTGGCAAATTATCTGTGTGTGTGTTTTTTTTTTTTCACTGCAGTTACGATTTTATTTGTGATTCATGTTTTTAACAGTTAATTTTGTTCAAAGTGCACATTTTAAACATGTCCAAAAATGTAAATATATGAGATACTTCCATACAAGAATCACATGTATTTCAGAGTTAGCAGGTTTTTTTAGATAATAACCCAAGATTTTTGGTTGTTTGCAAAGGACTCATTGCAGTGATTTGCTTATTGCGACCATGCAAATTGCAATTTCTTAATCATGCAGCCCTAGTGTAGATGTGTCCTGGCCACAAGCAATCATACTGTCCCACACGCTCACTTTTTAGTCTTGGCAATACAGGAAGTACTCCAGTGTGTTTTTAAAGCCCACACACCTTCACTAGAATCATTTGGATGATTTCACTCCTGGAATCACCAATCTCTACTGAGCTAAAGGTGAAAAGTAGCTGTTAATTGAAAACTAAAGGTGGAACAGAGAATTTTGAGCTTTGGAGATGTAGACAGATTAATAATAAAGGATTACTCAAACGTGTGAATGAAACAAATCACAACTCCTGGTATGTTTTTGAGGAGTTAACAACATTATAACATGACTACAAGTTCACAAGAGTTAATTTTGCATAATATAGGACCTTTAAAGGCTCTGCACCCATTTTTCGTTCCATGTATTTGACCAAACTTTTCTCCAGTAGATATATTGTATTAGCAGCTCTTGAGCAAGCCTGCTAAGATAGTTACTATATTAATTTATGGTTAAATATGTAAAAGCTATAACAATATATTTTGGGGTTCAGTGTTTATCGTGTGTACATCCTTTGTAAAAGTGAGGAGATTTGGGGTATTTTGAGCTTTTTATGGCTAATTACGTTTTCATTCTTCTATTTATTTGTTGTTGTAGCTCATGTCTTTTAATGACACGGTTTGCTTAAAATGTTTTACTGGGATTATCTTGCGTTACTGTTGCTGTATCAGTGGCATGTGGCAATATATCGTATAGGGCTGCAACTAACGATTATTTTCATAATCGACTAATCGGACGATTAATTCAACGATTAATCGATTAATCGGATAAATGGCACTTTTTTGCAATTAACTCCTAAATGTTGTTTTAGGGATGTTCTAAGTACCAATGAAGACAAAATGAATAATTAATTCTTTCAAAAATATTTTATTACAGCTTTCTGACTTAACTGTACAAGAACTGTACAACTGTACTGTTTTAAGTACATAAAAGTGCAGTTTACTTTCATAAAAGGTTCTGAGTAGGAAACAAAACAAAATCGCAATTATCACAGATCCCATTTCAGCGCTCATGTTTTCATGGCGAAATCGCGCAACACGACGGCAATAAGACATCCCAGTGACGGGAATACATAGTTAAAAGCCAAGACAGACAACAGTGTTTATGCCAATACCATGCTCGCTCATAAGCTAACCTACCGGGGTGAGTCTTTATCTTCGAGTACTCCGACATGTCTTCTCTTCAGATGTTCGTGCATAGTGGTTGTGCTCCCGTGCCAAGCAAAGTCCATCTTGCAAATGTTGCATGTGATTCTTTGCTTCACCTTGTCAAGAGTGAAATGCTCCCATGTTTTTGAAGTTTTAGGACGATCACGCGCCTGTGCCGAACAGGACGCAGCCATCTTTGTTTGGGATAGCGCAGGGAGATGCGAACTTACTGCGCATGCGCACAAGTACGGGGAGACGTGCCCTGTGGAAAGCTCACCGGAGCGCTCGTCTCAGCAGCTTTGAAGCTACAACTAATGTTGGAAAACACTCGCGATTAGTTGCCGACAATAATCGATGATTAAATTCGTTGGCAACAAATTTAATCATCGATTTTTATCGATTTTATCGATTAGTTGTTGCAGCCCTAATATCGTAATATAAAATCTGTTATTGAGACAGCCCTACTCTTAAGGTTAAAATAAGTCTGCTGTGTACTGTCAGCATCGAATAAAGCGCATTATTGTCCTATAATCATGAAGTGCGTGGTTAGCATGCTAGTTGTTAGGTTTACCGTGACTGCAAAACAATGCTCTGGTCTCTGAAAGTTGTGGAAAGCGCTTATAAACTCATCGTGGCGAATAATTAGGAGGCTTTGGACCACCGCAAACCGTTTAACATGAAATAGTTCTGTTTTTCACATTTTTAAGACGGTAAAAATCAGGTAGCACGCCTTTAATACTACTTCAGCCCTAAGTGACCCCGGGTAATTGTTATGTATGAGCCCTGACGGTGAGCAGGCGCAGACAGGAAGTAGCCCAGGACCTGATGTGACTCAACCACAGACAGTGAGTGAGTGAGTCGACATGTCCTTTTAATCAAACTGGAGACAATGTCCAGGCTGGGTTTATACAAGTCACCGGCACACAGGTATAGGAACAGCGAGTTTAGAGATATATGTTGATAATCTAAAATGTAAAAGTATTTATTATAGTATGGCTGCAGTTATTTAGTCAATTAACCAGTAGGCCTGTCACGATAACATTTGAAATACAATATTTTGCTTAAGTAAATATAGACGATAAATAGGAATGGGACAAGATTTCGTACCACAAGATCTCATGAGACCAGTTTGGCACAAAATTATGCACACATAAGGAAAATGATCTTGTGAGATTTTTCCCCCCATGTGTTTACATTTAGATCTGACAAAAAGGGTTGAATTCTGGTGAGTTAACATTTTGAGAAGCCATAGTTCCAAAAATGGCTGCAAAAGAACTCACTAAAAGATAAAAAATGTAAAGGCCAAAACTGTGAACTGAATGCCACAATTTATTTATTATAATTTATATCAAAATCTCACCTTGTCTCGTGGACCTTATCTCATGTCTAGTCTCGTGTTGTGAGAACTCTGTCTCGTCCCACCCCTAACGATATTTGATTATACTGAAACTAACATAATGCACCTTTAAACTACAAAAACTATTCTAAATGTACAATATTGTGAAAAAAAACATGAGCTGCAATAACTAAATAGCAAAATATAACACTTTAATGCTTAGTTTGCATTCGTAACAAGTGAATTTATATATTCAACATTTTCCGGTTCATCTCATCATATAGCCAAAAAATAATCAAAAAATTCTCAGTTGTGCAAAGAAAATGTACACACGATAAGTAATGGCCCCCAAAAATATTCTTCCTGCTTTCATATATTGAAAGATAAGTCGATATAGTAATTATCGTGACAGGTATATTAGGAGTCTATCAACCTTTTTATTACTTGACTAATTATGGGTGGGTGAACGTTTGGCAGTGACTGGACACTTTAATCTCCCTATTCGTTCTTGCACACTTGCACTTTTTTGTACAAGTTTAAAACAGTTTTTGATGACTGATCGTGCACAAGGCATGTCTTAACCAATAATTTCTTAAGTTGACTACAGCCTGAGTCTATAGTAAATTAGACATTGTAAAGTGCAAAATTGTCATTACATTTGCAATTTATTTTAATTATAGGATTCTGTTCAAAGTTCACATATTAACTAGAGATGGGACAAGATCTTGCGAGACAAGATCGCGCACACATGCCGAAAATTATCTTGTGAGATTTTTTCCCTCATGTTTTTACGTTTGGATTGGATAAACAGTCACATTGGATAAACATAAACATTTTTTGAGAAGCTGTAGTCACAAAAAGCAGTGCTACAGCAAAAATACGAAATAAAGTAAAATCAAAAACAGAAAGAATAATAAAGAGAACTATTTATTTTTAGTAAATAATGTCAAACTCTCGTCTTGTTCTCATTGATCCAGTCTCGTGTCTCCCCTAATATTAACATGTCCAGAAGAATGGGCAAAAAGACTGAAATGTGAGCTGACAAACTACAAGAATCACATTTGTTCGTACAGATGGAAAGTACAGGGTTAGCCGTTTTTATGCAGAATAACACAGAATATGTTGTTGTTTATAGTGGAAATGATTCTTCAGAAATTGCTATGCTTGCGATTTTATCACTGTTTCCATTCGATTTGTGATTAATCTTGCAGCGATAATTGTATATATATTTGTAGGTGTTTCTGTATTGTAATAAATACAGCATTAGTGTGTAGAGCTGGTCTAACATTGTCTAACACTGTGATCTGTTTAGCTGTGTGCGCCCAGTAGCAGCAGCCTGTGGGAAACACACATGCAGCAATGCTTCATGGGAAGTGGCTTTGCTGATGGAGCGCCTTTCACTACATGTTATGGGCCTCGTCTCATTTCTCTTTCCTTGCTTCCTTCTCCTTGCTTCCTCTCCTCGATTCTCCAGGAAATGCAGAGGAGACACAGGGAGGAGAGAGGATATAAACTCCTCACTGAAATAAAGTTTGATTCTTTTCTCTGATGTCTGCCTCCTGAAGCCTCCCTCATGTTTACTGCTTCATTATGTGGTTTTCTTTGGGACACCACTTAATATAACACGTTTGAGTGACAGCTGAAAAATGGAGGATCGAGAAGAGGAATCAAGGAGAAGGAAGCGAGGAAAGAGAATTGAGACGCAGCCCTGGACAAGCACACAGACAAAAATAAGGGCAGAAGTACGCGTTTAGTCCAAGTCAGCACCCGAGCAGCCGTTTGTGAGGAACCCATTGTTACTCAAATCCAAGGTCATTTGTACTATTTGACCCAGTTTCATTTATATTATTATATATTATTAAATATCATGTATAATTACTGGGTTTCAGATGACATCATGACATCGAACGATCAGGTTCAGCATGAATAAATTTAACTTTGAGATATTTCAACGGAAAATGCAGTGTAATCAGTTGGCAAATCTGTCTCTGGCCCCCATCCGGGAGTATGTCATAATCTCTTTCTAGAATCTGAAAACCAGCAATAATGAATGACCTTTTGTGGTAGAGGTAAATGCAAGCAAAATCAGTTCTAACAGCATATATCAGTGTATCCATCCTAGACATCACTTTTATGTTTTTTTTTCTTCTTCTTTTCATCCTTTTTAGCCATTTGTTAAGTTTGAAGTCTTGCCAAATCTTGCCCTATTCATGGGTTTCAGAAAGACGTAAAACAGTTGTCATGGTAATTAAAAAGTGAACAGTTAAAAATGTAAAAGATTATGTATTTTGAATGGTGAAAAAATCCGCAAAATGTCACACAGGAATCTGAAACCAATCAATAGAAAGATGGTTCGTAATCATTATTATTATTTTTTTAATACAATTTGTCCTGTATTCTGAGCAGGCCCGTCGCTAGAAATTTGGGAGCCCGGTGCAAGAAACCTCACATGGACCCCCATTTAATATAAATTAATAAATTCTGGGCCCCTAATTCTGGGTCCAGAACAATAAATCCCCCCTTCCTCCGTTAACTCCCATGATTTGGAGTTTGGACATGTGGCCCAGTTCCATGCCCCGTCTCTCAACACCTCCTCATTGCTGCCTCGTCTGGGCAGGTCTCATAATACACATCTCTCCACCTTTTTCTTATTGCGAAATGATGGAGGGGTTAAATTCTTGTGTTTGACCTTTTAGTGTAGAGTTTGTATGTTATCCTCGTGGCTGGGTGTCCTTCTGGTACTCACTGTAGATGGCTAATCCTTCAGCTAACCTGTTTATACCCAATTGCTCCACTGTAATGCCCCAAAGCTACGGACAGGTTCTGCAGTGACCTTGAATGAGTCAAAAGCTGAGTAAAAGTTATTAAAAGTCCTATATTACGCAAAACTGACTCTGTGAGCTGTAAAAAAAAAAAGCATAGTTTTCAAGTTAACAGCTACAATTTACCTTTTGCAGTGTTTCCCGCAGCACTTTATAGTTGGGTCGGCCGCCTTGACAACAATTGCCCCCCGCCTTGATTTTTTTCACCGTCCTCAATTTCGTTTTGAGTTTCGTTTTCGTTTGACACCACCACCACCTTAACTAATTTTCTGTGGGAAACACGGCCTTTTGTTTAGCTGAGATTGGCAATTCAGGCGCTGAAATTATCCTAACGATTCTAGTGAAGGTGTATATGGAGTGTAAATACGCATTAAAGCACTTCCTGTATTACCACAAGAAGAACTCTATATGCCTAAATATGTAGTGTTAAACATGTGTGAATGAAACAAAACACAATTCCAGATATGTTTTTGATGAGGAAACAACATTTTAACATCAGAAAGTAGCGTAATATGAGCCCTTTAAATTTTGCTCTGAACTTGTCATCAGTTTTTTTCAACAAAGGCTGTAATTTTTGAAGTACCATAATTTACTCCACAAACAACAAAATCTCCTGTGTTATTCTGCATAAAAACTGCTAACCCTGTAGTTTAGATCTACAAACATGTTCTGAAATGTGATTCTTGTATTTGTCAGTTCATATTTCAGTCTTTTTGTCAATTCTTCTGGACGTGTTTAAAGGTGCATTGTTTTCCGGTGGAGTGTCTGTCAAATGTTTTTCTTCATGGAGATTTTATTGCTTTGTCTGGAATGTTTCACAGTATGGCATTAAACCATTCTATCTTCATGGAGAGCAACCCCTCTCGCAGTCAGAATGTGTTGTTATTTGCTTTTTCTAGGTATTTTTGAGCTATAAAACCACATGTAATTGAATAAATGTAAAGTAGAGCTTTTTAATGTCATACTGTGGAACATTCCAGGCACAGCAAAGACATATGTGTAGAAAAAAGCAGGCAACGGACCACCAACCAGAAAGTTACACTGTGCACCATTGAACAGAATCTTATTATTACAATATAAATTAAAACCTCTATCAAAATGCTCAGAGAAATCAACCAGTTCCACCAGGAGCTATGGGTTGGATTAGACCAGACTGACTGAAGACTGAAGCCAGTGTTTTTGAAGTTGGACAGTTTATCGACCCACTGTTTGCTGTGAAAAGGCCACAGCTCCAGGTTCTGTTTGTGGTTCTGCACCATAACCAAGGGCTGCTGGCAATGATCTCAACTTTCTCTGAGCCTTTCTTGGCATTTTTAGACAAAGGAACTGCTATCCATGTCTTAAAGGTACACTGTGGAACTTTTTGATTGGTGGTCCGTCACCTGCTTGCTTCTATGTCTATGGAATGTTCCGCAGTATGACATTAAACAGCTCTTTACATTTATTTAATTACAGGTGGTTTGATAGCAGTCCATAGAATTACATGCATTCTGACTGTGAGCGGGTTGCCTCTCCACAGATCTGGCCTGTAACTTGGTCTGGTTTGGTCTCCACGATGATAGAATGGTTCAATGCATTCCAGACAAAGCAATAACATCTCCATGGAGAAAAGCATTTGATGGACCAGAAAAGTTACACAATGCACCTTTAAATAAAAAAATATATATATATAAATAAATAACGTTATTAAACTACTGAATGAATTATGATATAAATATAAGTTTTTATTACTAGTTTTCTGTATATTTGTTATTGCGTAAACTCCAAGATCTTGCGGTCTTGCAAGTAACGTCTAGTTTTTTTAAAAAAAGACCACAATTTAATTCTTTTAGTGATTAAAAGAATTAAGTTGTGGTATTTTTTGTTAGTACAGTGTGTTGCTGTTTTTTAGCAGACTGATCAATGCACAGAGAATGCTTTAGTCAGCCTAGAATATCTTTAATTTGCAGCCCTATTTTCAAGTATTCTCTCTGACTTGCCTTGATTGATACTGACTTAACCTTTAGACTGTTCCTCCAGATGTTGTCTTGCGAGGACAGGGCTGTGTGGACTTTGTGGCGTCCTCTCTCTGTATCTTTGTGTGAATTGAGTGAAAAGTTCCATGTCTTATCCTCCTCATTGATCATAGTGGACAGAGTCAGGCTGTTGGACAGTGTGTCCTGTCTGCGCTCTGGAGACAAAGGTCACCGCAGTGGGACGACCAGATGAAACACTTTGAACACAATGAACATTTGCCTGTAATGTCATCAAAACATTGAGACGTTCTAGGACAAAATGAGCCTGTAAATAGTCTTATCACATCCAATTAAAGGTCCAACCAAGTCAATAGCTGATCCAGCTAATTCTTTGGCCACTGATATTGGATTCCAGTATCGGTATTGGATATTGGATATTGCATATTCAAGACAAAATGAAAATTGCATATGAAAAATAGTATATTTTGTTTTGACAAAAGGATAAAAGGAATATAAAATACTCACTAACTCTATAAAATACTGCAATAATAATATTTTGTGTTATTTCAACATACCATAAGTATATGGAAAGTAGTTCCAAAGCAAAAAATGTTCACAATAAAACTAACAATAAACTAACCCTAACCCTAACAAAGACTAAACCCAGACCAAGACAAAGCTTCATTTAATAAAATGACTAGAATATGATTTTTTTTCCATTCAAATAACTCAATAAAAACTGTAAATATCTGTAAAAAAAAATTACAATACTTTCTTTTATTATGCATATTCATCAGTAATTTTGTGGTATGTAGTGCTGACCTATTTGTTTCAAATGTAATCCTCTGTATCCATGTAGTTGCTTCAAACGCTGTCCCGTGCTGACTGTTTCACTTTTTAACACTCCTGGATTAGTGTGATTGGCCTGCTTACATATTCATCTGAGATGTGCTCATCAGGAGGAGCAGGATTCTGTAAACAGCCAGGCGTCTAATGAGAATGACTCAGAGTTGCACTGCAGAGTTACACAAATGTCTCAACAAATTCAGAATCTGCTAAAGTGTTTAAACATTTTCGGTTTAGGTTCCCTCGTGTTTTGGTTCATTTGCACTTTGAGTAATTCTTCATTTTTCAGCATGTCTCCTCCTTAAGAGCTCAGAACACTCACTCCACATAATATTATCTAGTGATAATCCATGGAGCTCCTCTGTGTTTTTAAAGTTCTTAAACCATCACCTGAAGTATTCTGATTTCAGCGTTCAAATGATCATCTTAGTGAACAAACTTTGAAGATAGCAGCTATTTTTTAAACAAACTTTTTTTAAAACAAACACAGTAAATGTGCACTATGTAACTTATTAACTTAAATTGGATTTATTCTTTTTTTTTTTATTGTTAAAAAACTACCTAAAACGTTTAAGGCCACACAGTGGAACCTGCCAGGCAGAGCTTGTACCCATTAAAGGAACTGTAAGATTTTTATGTTCAAATCAAAAATAGCTTTTACTGATAACAACTGTAAAGCTGATTTATTCTTAATCATCAGAAAACAGAATGAGCCTCACATGAGTCTCTCAATTAGTGTTGCCAGTTTCAAAGCTGAAATCCTGTTGGTTTAAACTTAAAAGGGCTACTACCTAAACCCCAGCCCCTGACCATCACAAACCAGTGCTAGTGCAGCCTCTGCAGCTCAGGGAGTGAATTCTGGAGGTTCTGACATTTCACATGGGGCATGGCCTGTCCTTATACTGAGAATGAGACAAACTTGGACGTGTCGTCTATTTGCAGGTTAAGGTTCAGTTGTGATTGTTGTACCTTTTTTAAAACAGTAAGAGCGCAGGCTGCAAACATTCCTTTAACACGTTCTTGGTGCATCAAACATTAGGCTGATTTGTTATTATTGTGGTAAAATCATTATTTAATGTCAGTCTGTATCCATCTGTGTTGTATTAAAGACATCCTTGCAGCAAATGATATTTAAGAAGTGACTATATTTCCTGTATTTGCTGCCGCAGTAGGAAAGACCCAAATGAATGGGGTTTGTGAGTACTCCATAATCCAGTAGAGACGCCTCTATTCACTCTGACAGTTTGGTTTGTAGAAAAGCAGATGGTCGCCCCGGAGGAGAGAGGGTCAGGGATGAGACACGGCAAACCAACAAGATGGGAATGCAAGGGAATGAATGAACCTCATAAATGTAATCCTTTAGCTTTTAATGAGTTTTGGTCTGTTTATTAGCCTTATGATGGTCATCACAATATCAAATTTCATTGGAGCAATTTTCAAAACATTCCAATTTTATTACGGTGACTCTTACCAATCTTTATTCAATTTCTTCTCAGTGTGTGGTTGTGTGCTAAATTTGTATTGAATCAGCCAAAATGTTATTGAATCAAATGTTCTGATTCAGTGAGAGATGTAGTGAAACTGATGCTGCTTCTCTAACATTTTCAGTTAACTCTTATATTACGACTTATATTACGACTCATTACAGTTCATCTGACAGATTTTCATGCTTTTCTAATTATTAACCTGGTGTTAATAATTAGTACCTGTGATTAATATTTATCTTCATGTAGTGGCAGAGTAGCTGTGTGTTCTAGGGCTGGGCAAAAAAACAAAAAACAAGATTTAATCAGTAAATACAATTTGATTTGTTTGGAATAAAATCTTTTATTTTGAGTCAAATCAAAAATCAGATTTTTGGAGAAAAAAATCAACTATTTTATTTTAAATCGTCCAGCCCTAGTGAGTTCTAAAACAGAATATATCTACCTGTGTCGACATTTGTGACAGTTTTCGATTTTTTTTGGAAGTTTAATCATTATTTTTATTAGGCTAGTTTAATCATAACTGTTGTCTAAGTTAAACAGATTTTGTACCTTAACATTATGGTTGCAAGTTAGGGATGTAACGATATCAAAATCCCTCGATACAATATTTTCACGATATGGATCTCACAGTTCAATATTTATTTCAGTATTTGGTGGAGGCTTACAAAATTATGAATATGCTACTGTTATAATATTAAGAATTAAGATTTAAAAGTGCTTAATAAGTTATTTCTTCATGTAGTCTGCACTGACAACACCAAAGGATCATGGGCTATGTAGTTCTGTTTTTTTGCTATTGCTGCACTAAGTTTATTTAAGAAAGACATTATATCCACCATAACTATTAATTTAAGCAAAGAGACTTGTAATTTGATATATTGTGAGGCCCTCCATGTCCAACCAGGAAGTAGGATTATAAACTTCACCAAACTGAAGAAAAAATTGAAAAAATTCTCGGTTTTGTCTATACCTGGAACATATCAGTGCCCTATAGTTACAACATGCACCACTTTTGATTATTATGACCGAAGCCAAACAAAACCAGCTTTCCTCCTGGTCCCACTCAAGGCCACATTACAGTGTTAGTACAAGTTGTTGGCCCCAGCACATCTGCATAGAGTCTGTGTTTTGGAAACTCCACTCCGGCACATGCTGACTTTCCTGTGGGCCCAGGAGGATTGTGGGAAAGTGTGAAGCTAACACTGGACTCCCGACTTCGCTAGCTCCATGTGTGCTGTTACTGCAGATCACGACATGCTTTACTTAATATCAGTTTAATGAAGATGTGTGTGTGTCCTGTTGAGCACTGCATTGTGGGTAAAAACAAGGCAGAATAAGAAAAATATGGGGTGAAACTGACTGAAAATCACTCTTGTGAGCTTTAAGCCATGTTATAATGTTGTTACCTCCTCAAAAACATAACTCCAGGTATGTTTGTGCTGAGGAAACTACACTATAACATATCAGAAAACGCCGTAATATGGGCTCTTTACAATGCACTTAGACACAACTCATACAGATTTACTTAAAGCCCGATTCTTGTTCTAGCCTTGGTGGTACTTATTTCGGAATACATTAAAGTAGCCTGAGAGAAGAAGAGACATGAGGCTGACTCTTGTAACATTCAGAACAAAATATGTAACTTGTTTTACCGGAGATAAGAATTTGGAGCTGCTTCAGTGGTTGATTCTGCAGAAATCGATGCTGTTTCTTTTTCTGTTTTTCCTCCCATTTTTTTACCGTGTTTGTTTCGACACAAATGGAATCCGTCTGTCAATCACGCCTTCTGAAATCTAGGGATGTAACGATATCTAAATCTGTAGGTACATTATTTTCACGATATGCATCTCACGGTACAATATTTATTGCAATATTTTGTGGAGGCTAACAAAAAGATGAATGTGCAACTTTTCTTGCGTCATGACCCAAATAATAAGATTTAAAAGTGCTTAATAATAGTTATTTCATCATGTAGATTGGACTGAAACAGAGCAAAGGATCATGGTATTTGTAGTTCTCTCTGTTTTTTAGCGGTTGCTGCACCATAACAATGAATTTAAGCAAAGAAACTTATAATTCGATATTTTGCGATATTTCGGTTATTGTTACATCCCTATTGGAATCAAGGAGACAGGATATAAGTCTTTTTAAAGTTTTGTATAAGCGTGAATCCTTAAGACAAATATTTAAAGACCAAAATGACGAGGCTCATTCACAGTTACAAAGAGAGAGGTGACAATTTTTCAATGTAAAGTCAATTGGATCCAGAGTCGATGGAGTCGGAAGCGCGCCTATGCTCACTTTCTATTTGGAACGCGGAGGCTAGCAGGTTAGCTATGTCCATTTATACAGTGTATGGTTGCAGGGAGTATTATACCTCTGATGATGTAGGCCAGGATAGTAAGGACTGAGCTGGCAGTGTAGGGCAGAAATGCAATCAGTACTTAGAATTTAGATGTTCTATAATGTATCCTACTGTCAAACTACAGAACATTTTCAGACACGTTTGTAACTTCTTTTGTTCTGCTTTTGTATATATTTAATCATCATAGTGTTATTCAATCAAATGTGGTCTGTGTGCGTCATCTCCTCTCCTTACATTT
Source organism: Taenioides sp. WSHXM2023 (assembly GCA_029959045.1). NCBI lineage: Eukaryota > Metazoa > Chordata > Actinopteri > Gobiiformes > Gobiidae > Taenioides > Taenioides sp. WSHXM2023. The sequence goes on along the minus strand of CM057096.1, from coordinate 5,506,960 downwards.
GTTTCCCACAGTCTTTTTTCCTCAGAAGTATCTCCCTGGTGTCAGAGCAGTGTCTCGTTCCTCTGTTTATTTTTTTATCGGTAGAGACAGAAAACATATCCAGCCTGAGGAGTCTTTTCAGAATCTTTGATAATTCCTCCACTTATAAACTTGTGCAATTTAAGTGTATTGAACTGAAATATGCGATCTGATTTTCCTAGTTCTTCAAGTGTGCGCTGTGTAACTTTTTGGTTGGGGGTCCGTCACCTGCTTGTTTCTATGGAGATGTCATTGCTCTGCTTGGAATTTTCCACAGTGTGACATTAAACAGCTCTACTTTACATTACAGGTGGTTTTATTGGTCAAAAATACCAATAAAAACAGGCATTCTGACAGTGAGTGGGGTCGCCTCTTCACAGATCTGACCTGTAACTTGGTCCGGTTTGGTCTCCATGAAGATATAAAGGTTTAATGCCATACTGTGAAATATTCCAGACAAGGCAATAACATCTCCATAAAGAAAAGCATTTGACAGTCCCTCCACTAGAAAAGTTACACAATGCACCTTTAAAGTTACTGTGCTTGTAATTTTCACCCTAAACCATTTTCCATTTTTCGTTATTAGAAAAGGTGTAGAGAGGCATTTTGGTGGGAAAAAATTATGATTGTTGAGATACATAACACAGAAAGTTTCAAACTTTTAAATGTAGATAATATAACTTTTTTTATGTAATTTCCTCAGGCTGATCAGATTGGATTTGAATGTATTTATTTGATCAAGGAAAATGCACAAAAGACATTAACACACACATGCACGCCTACAGGCCTATAGCATTCATGCATTCACTTTATCACTGCTGTTGTTGGGAAAGTTATCCATTATAGCCACTCTAGGAAGATCACATCTTCACATTGAAAAAAAGAAACTCATATGAATATAATAAGGATGTAATAAAATCCAAATCTTGTACTTTTTTCTACTGTTTATTTGTGAAAAACAAATAAATGCTACTTTCAGAAGAGGGTGGACTACGTAATGCATTATTCAGTGTTCAAATAGGCAGGTGAAGACTAGGGATGATATCAGATATACGTGCCAATACTGAAAAAAAATAGCTGGATCTGGTATCGGTTCATTCGATATCCTGGTTGGACCTTTTATTTGGATGTAATTAGACTATTTACAGACTGATCTCATAATACTTGAGCTTTTATTCATACACAAAGCTGTTCACTAGTGACGTGAAGGATAAATAACAGTTACAGAACACTATTGGAGTTCATATGTAATAAGTTAACTGTATTTTCGGTTAATATCCAGTATCGACACATGTTTAATGTCAAAGTGTCAATATCGGTATTAGAACTGAAAAAGCTGGGTCGATCCCTAGTGCATCCCTAGTAAAGATGTACCTAACAAAGTGGCCAGTGCATGGATTTGGCCATAGCAGTGGTAGTTGTTGACTCTGAGAGCGAGTGAGAGATGTGACCTCACAGTGGCCCTCTCACAGTGGGCCTGTTGTTTTCTCAATGAGAGCCCCGGAGACTGAAAGAACTCCACTGTCCACTGTACAACGCAAATGACTTTATAATGTTCTTCTACTCACTGCAGCGCCAATCAAGACAGATAGTGATAAAGTGACTGTGTGAATATGGTCATCCAATGTTATATAGCCTACCTAAATAATAAAGAAACATAAATTCATGAATGCAAGAATCTAAAACTACTACTAACTAAACTAATATCTGCAGCGAAAATGTCATTGACTGTAGCTAGAAAAGCATGTTACATTTTTCTTACATACCGAAGGCACTGACCTTAAAGGACCCATATTACGCAAGTTTCTGGTCTTTTCAAAAACATACATGGAGTTTTGTTTTGTTTCTTTCACACACATGTTTAACCCTGCACCCTCTCAAACGGAAAACACTGTGCCACCTTGTGATGTCATGATAATACAAGAAGTGCACCACTGTGTTTTCTCCATACATCTTCACTGGAATCATTTTGGATAATTTCAACCCTGGAATTGCCCATATCTACTGAACCAAAGGTAAAAGATAGCTGTGAAAATTACCACTTCATGACATCACAAGGTGGACCAGAGCATTTTGAGCTTTGGAGATGTAGACAATAATAATAATTGTTACTCAAACGTGTGAATGAAACGAAACACAACCCCAGGTATGTTTTTGATGCAGTAACAACATTATAAAAATGACTTGGAGCTCACAGGAGTAAATTTTGTGTAGTATCGGCCCTCTAAATTAAAAACAGATGTGTAAATATGTTTAAATAAATTGCCAACAATTCAAATGGTTATTTTTCAAGGCCAAATGACCTTCAGTGGCCAAATTCATGTATTTCAAGGCCCTGTAGCTATTTTTGAGAACAAATGAGGAACATAGTTTGGTTTATTTTAGCTTAAGCTGTGAATTTTGCCCAATCTTTGCTCAGTCTAATTCTGCTCTATGCCAGAGAAACAACTACTAATTTCACTTTGCAGTCATCCAACAAAGAGGGTTTACTTAAAGAGGGGATATTACACAACTAAATATGTGTTAGCAGTTAGTACCCCATAGATCACCATGTTACCTTTTATTGTTTCCTAAATGCTATATTCACCGAAAACACATAGCCCTATCACATTAAAATCTGTGGACATTGCTCTAATGAAACTTTTGCACATCACATCAGGTTTGTGCAGCTGTAGTGTATTGTTTCATGTCACGCTTTTCTATATTTATGGAGAATTGTAGTGTGGAAGCATGGGTGATGTAGGCTCGTGAGCTGGGTTTGAAAAGGGCCTGGGAGAGATCGTAAAATTACTTAAACAGGCATGGATAACATATAAAACTTGGTATAAAGCTCCATACTCCATCTTTAATGATTCTAATATATTATAACAAATAAACTATAACATTCCGTCACTTATTTTTGTTCACAAACTATAATAAAAATGAGGCACTTAGGCACTTTAAATAAAATGTATTGAAATAAATTGGTCCTAACACTGATCCTTGTGGAACTCCATTGTTTTTTACATATTCTCAACAAACTGAAAGGTATGCAGTATATTACATTTAACAGTTGTTATTTTAGTCTTTGCCTTGGGTTGGAGCTTCACAAACCCGTTGACTTCACTGCCTGGGAGTTTACCGCTAAGCTTTTTAAACTACCTCTGACACGACGGCTTTTGTGGTATTCGCCAAAAGCTTAATTTTAACAGAATGATATTGTCTCTAAAACTTTTGGATCATGGCTTGTCTCGGCATGTCTTGTTTTTGTCACATACACATGATGAGTTATAGCTGTTGTAGAAATTCTCAAGTATGTGCTAAATTCTGTCATAGCAGCAGAGAGCAAAGTGTCCTAAAAAACAGCTGTGTTCTCTGTTTGAATCGCAAATCCTAATCGTTTCAACATGGAGTAATGTGTTCCTATATAATATGCAGTCAAACAAGAGTTGCCAGTATGGTCTGGGTGTGTAACTTCAAATAAAGCTGTGGCAGAAGTATGTGAAAGCATGTGTGTGAAATGGAGAACCTTAATGCAACATATCAACACCTATAGCATATGTTGCAAGTGTTGAAAAATGTATTAATTCCTTGATAAAATTATTTTATTAATTATTTACAATCAGCTAAAATGTGGTAACGATAGAAGAGAATAGTGTTGTCTCGATACTAAAATTTCAAACTTAATTTCTATACTACAAGGAAAAGACTTGATACTACCACAATGATAAAAATACTTTTTATTTAGACAATAGAATGTGATTTTGAACATTAAATAGTAGTACTTTCTTTTGTCTGTGTAATCCCTCAGTCGTACAGGTAGGTTCCATAGTGGTCCATGGGCGTATACTAGTCTATGTGCTCTTATACTTGTTCTGATACAGCTCAAGATCATTCTAAAGCTATTCAGGAAAGATTAATTTCTGTCCTGTGAAAAGTATATATTTAATATCGATACTTGCTCAAATGAGTATCTATTTTCAATACTAGTTTTTTTCTTTTGAATAATGACTACTGACCAAGGTAGCATAATGAAAAAGTTTAATAATTTACCATAAAATAGTATTTGGAAATGCAAATATTATGATGTATGATTATGTCAGCACTCAATACTGTCCATGTCATGCCCAAAAGGTACTCTGTTGACTTGTACTGCCTTTTCCTTGTCATATACTTTTTTTTAATTTTTACTCTTGTCAGTTTTGGATACTTTTCTAGTATACTTTACCAAAGTATACAATTTACAGCTACTCTCCCCAGTAGCAGCTTGTAACACAGTAGTAGATGAGTAGATTTTTAATACTAACTATGTGCTTTCTTTGTTTTTCTGCACAGGCGTTCAAAGAAATGCTGTATGCTGCTCAAGACCAGGCCCCGTCCGTTGAAGGTACTACACAACAGTGAATGAGACAGTGATTTACAAAAACTCAACTCTTTTTATTTTTATTTTAACTGAAAATCACCAAAACTGTGACGTTAACACTGACCAATATGCCATATGTCACTCAAGTTTGTCAATAAATAAAACAATCTCCAAACTTCAGACAGAGTACAAATATGAACCATTACTCATCTGTTCAGACTGGCCTTTCAACCATAACTGCATTGTCCTTTTAAAAGTTTTTGTTTGTTTTGTTTTTGTATGTATTTTTACTGTTGCTTTTAACTGCCTATAATGTATACTGTACTTGTTGTAAGGCGACCTTGAGTGTCCAGAAAGGCGCCTAATAAATAAAATGTATTATTATTATTATTATTATTATTATTATTATTATTATTATTATTATTATTAATAGGGATATAGGGCGAATTGCGATTTTTCTGACAAACATTGAGATTAGAGTTGCAATTTATATTTTAATAGTTGAATTCAGTTCAAAGTTCACATTTTAAATTTAAACATGTCCAGAAGCATTCACATTTGAGAGAAGACGGAAATACAAACTGATAATTTAATACAAAAATCGCATGCGTTTCAGAACATGTTTGTAAAGGGTTAGCAGTTTTTTTGTTTTGATGAGACAGGATCTTTTGTTTGCCAAGGACTTCAATAATTGCAGTCTTTGTGATTTGCTCATTTCAACCTTTCAAATTGCGACCATTCAAATTGCGATTTCGATTCAATTGCTATTAAAGAGAGGGTATGATAAGAAATCGACTTTTTGTAGCCTACTGTGTAATAACGTCACATTATATATCACCCATGCATGTTTGAGTAATCTAGTGATCTCTCCTGGGCCTTATTCAAACTCTTCTTACAGTTAACTGTAAGATTCTGTCCAAGACTACATCACCCATGCTCCCACGTGACAATTCTCCATAAATAGACAAAAGCGTGATACAAAGCAATACTCTACAACTTCACAAACCTGACGCGATGTGCAGTAGTTTCATTAGCGGGATACACGCTGATTGAGTTGTGATGGCATTCTGAAGGGGGGGTGACTAAGCGCAGAGAGACAAACATGTTAATACTTTTGTTGTTTGCGACTATGGCATTTTCAAAACAATAAAGGGTAACATGGTGATTTGAATATGTCGTGTTAAAGGTGCATTGTGTTTTGTTTTGTTTTTTGTATTATTTATTTATTTTTTAAGGCATCTTTACATTGTTATTAATTTTATGTGCGAAAAAAAACTGTGCATATATACTGTGTGTGAGAAAAAAAAAAAGCACTGAATAAATTGCAAATTTAAAAAAAAAAAAAGGTGCTTTGTGTAACTTCTGGTGGTCAAATGCTTTTCTTCATGGAAATGGAGAAAAGCTTTGTCTGGAATGTTTCACAGTATGGTATGAAACCTTTCTATCTTCATGGAGGCCAAACCAGATCAAGTTCCAGGTCAGATCTGTGGAGAGGCAACCCCGCTCACAGTCAGAATGGCTGTTTTTTAGGTATTTTTAAGCTATAAAACCACCTGTAATTGAATAAATGAAATAACCAAAAGGCAGAGCTGTTTAATGTCATACTGTGGATTATTCCAGGCAGAGCATAGAAACAAGCAGTTGACCGACCCCCAACCAAAAGGTTACATAGTGCACCTTTAACAGTTAATACCCCATAGAAGTGCAATACCCCCTCTTTAATCTTGCAGCCCTTCTTGGATATTACAATACTCCTTTCTGTTTTATCACGTCTTCTTAAAAATCTGACTTCATGTTGTTATTGTTTTTAATGATGTGTCTTGTGCAAACTAAAAACAGCCCTAAATCTTCTTAACCCGGTGATCACAGCCTTATTTTTCCATGTAATGACCATCTTCAGCATGGAAACATACCCAACAACACACGCCTCGCTCTGTGTTTGTGGATGTCTCATGGCTTCTTCTTTCACACAGTGATTTGCATGTGAAGAAGAAGAACATTTGGTTACAGGGAGACCACACAGTGATTGAGGCCTCACACAAGTTGTTCTGAATTTTGTGATCCTTCATCAGTGTTTGTCAGCGATAATTTGATACAGGAAAAATGGTGTTGTCTATTAAATATAGGATTGCGACAGATATTTTGACCAGCTGTGACTGTGTTTTAATCGGTCAAATGCCCAATGGGGTTGACCAGGTTAAAGATACTAGGCTGGGCGATATGGGAAAAAAAAGTAATCACATTTCTTTCCCATATTCATCTCGATTTTTGATTTTCTTCCATCTTATTGAAAACCGAGACAAACATACTTCAAAAACGTAAAGAGCAGAGTGTCCGGATCACTACAGTTTTTATTTCATTTTGACAGGACTGATAATTATGGAGATTTTTTTGGTCTTAAACGATTTTTAAACGTGTGACAAAAAGCGTACACCACACACACGAGGAGATTCTTTTGAGATTTTAAAATCTCCGATCACAAAGACTGCATTGGGATACGTCTGCGTACTACAGGCTAAAGTTGTGAGCGCACCTCGCGTCAGCTGTTTCCTGTCTACAGTAAAACGACTCACTTTGAGACTCAAGTGTTACGAAGATCAGAGAGTTGCACTTCTAGTTTAGATGCAAGTCAAAACTGTTATTATTTATGAAATATGGTGCACAGAAGGTTGGCGATAAAGTACACAGGAAGTAGAGTCACACTGACGCCACACACATGAGGCTTCAAAATCGCACACAAAGACACAAAGTCGGGTCACGCCTCCTCAAACTCGGGGAGAAGTAAATCACAGCCTAAATTTGGCAAATTCTCCTGTAGTGTGTGATGGCCTTTAGTTTGCGTCTGTAATGAGTCATAGAAGTGATTCATTCAACCTTTTACGGCTCAAATATTCCCCTATAGCTAAAAAAATTGCCAACTGACAAATTTTCCAGTAGTGCATGGAAAATGTACTTGAAGTCTAATATAATAAATTAATAATTCATGAATAAATACATCAATCTTTTCCTTTGTGGATCAATAAAGTTTGTCTAAATCTAAGTCTACTTCATCATTTACTTTTAAATGGGCTATAACAGTTTTTGTAAAGTAAAACTTGTTGTGCCCCAGTAGAAATGATCGTAAAAGTCAAAATGATACTGGTTTGTGCTGTCTGCCCGCTTCTAGTTTATCGTCTGAGAACCAGGAAGTAATGTTGGTGCACTGTTAGCATGCTAGATGTTGTTAGCAGTAGGGATGTAACAATAACCGAAATATCATGATATTGTATCGTCAAAAGGCTCACAATAATACCGTGGGCTATCACAGTATATTGAATTACAAGTTTCTTTGCTTAAATTCATTGTTATGGTGCAAAAACGGAGAGAACTACATCTACCATGATCCTCTGCGCTGTTTCAGTCCAGTCTACAGGATGAAATAACTGTTAATAAGCACTTTTAAATCTTAAGTATTGACAGTAAAGTAGTCACAATTTGGTTAGATTCCACAAAATATTGAAATAAATACCGTACCGTGGAAATACCGTAGAGAGATTAGGGTATAATTACATCCTTAGTTAACAGTAGCGTGACGGTAAAATTCCGCTCTGATCTTAGAAAGCTGTGAAGCTCTCTTACAAACTCATTGCGCTTACAATGCCAGGAATGTGTTAGGAAAGTGAGGACCGCTGCAAACAATTTCAAGTGAGTTCAGTTTGTCACATTCTTGAAACGGTAAAAATAGATGCGGCGCCTTTTAACAACTGTGGAAAACTATTGACTAACAAAATACTGTAGTGAGTCCTGGAGGAGAAATGAAACAAGCATTTGGAAACGGATGCAGTGTTCCCCTGGGCCTTACTCACAAAGTCATCCAAATGTCAGACTGTTCAGTGGGCACGCACACAGGAATTTTGTTTTGAAAAGTCACCAAGAAAACTGCAGTATCTATGACTTGACCCAGTATACAAAAACAATATATTCAGAGGTCCTATAGTACACAGAATTGACTCTTGTGAGTGTTAAGCCATGTTAGAATCAAAAACATACTTGGAGTTGTGTTTTGCTTTATTCACACATGCTCGAGTAAGCCTTTATTATTAGTCTGTCTACATCTCCAAAGCTCAAAACGCTCTGTTCCACCTTGTGATGTCATGAAGCGGCAGTTTTCAAGTGAACAGCTCTTTTTACCTTTTGTTCAGTAGAGAATGACATGACATCACAAGGTAGAACAGAGTGTTTTCAGTTTGAGAGAAGGACTCAGTCTAAATATGCAGGATTTATGTGTGAATGAAACAAAACACCACTCCAGGTATGTTTTTGATGAGGAAACAACATTATAACATAGAAAATAGTGTAATATTGGCTCTTTAGAAGGAGTATTTTACTTCTATGGGTATTAACTGCTAACACATAACATATTTAGATCACCATGTTACATTTTATTGTTTTGAAAATGCTATATTTGCCAAAAACAACTTATTAACATGTGTTTTAAGTTTCCCTATTGTTTTTCACGCTCTGAGTCACTCCCCCTTCAGAGCGCTATTACAACACAGTGTGCATCCCGCTCATGAAACTACTGCACATCGCATCAGGTTTGTCCAGTTGCTGTGTACAGTTTTGTATCATGTTTTTTATATTTATGGAGAATTGTCTTGTGGGAGAATGGGGGACCTAGGCTTGTGGGCTTGGACAGACTCAAATAGAGCCCAGGAGAGATCACAAAATTACTCAAACATGCACTGATGACATCTAAAATCTCTTCAGGCATGTTTTTGATGAGGGAACAATGTTATAACATGGTAGAAAGCTTAACAAAATGATTTAAGTTACCTACCTAAGCTGCCTTTATCCATGTAGAAGACTGAACTGAAGGACTAGGACTGTTAGGCTGCCAAAGTTAAAGGTCAGCTCTGTGGAGAGGCAACCCCACTCACAGCTAGAATGCGTTTGTTTTGGTGTTTCTTTGCAATAAAAAACACAAGAGATACATCTAATGCTTTACTGTAGAACAATCCAAGAACAAGACAAGCAAATGGCACCCCCAACCCCCCCTTCAGAGCATTTACATAATGACAAAATCAAACCAAGCAGAATACCTCAGCCTGTACAGTGAGGAGCTGGGGCCAAAATCCACCACAACAATGCTTCAGCGGTGAGGTCATGCTAACTCCAAAGCCAAACTAAGCGAAACCTAAGCACCGAGCTGGACTCTAGCTTTGACACAGTAAGTTCTACAGTAGTGTTGTCACCATACTAAAATTTCAAACTGGATTTCGATACCAAGGAACTGTTGTGATACTCAATTCCGATACCACAATGATAATAAAAAACTCCAGAAACAATAGCATGTAGTTATATTAAATATTAAATCGCAGTACTTTTTTATATTACCATGTGACCTTATATCCATGTAATCCCTCAGTGGTCCAGGTAGGTTCCATAGTGGTCCATGTTCGTATACTAGTCTGTGTTCTGATGCAGCTCAAGATCATTCTAAAACTATTCAGGAAAGGTTCATTTCTGTCCTGTAACTGTGACTTTTTTTAGTATTGATACCTGCTCAAATGAGTATCTAGTTTCTAGTTTTAGTATCGATTAGAATCTGATTTTTGATACTTTTGACAACCCTAGTATGTTCAAATACATTAAAATTCTGTCTCCTGGGCAGCTGTATTTAGGTTCGCGTCACACTTTTTTAATATTGGAAATCTCAGTGTATTTTTCTTCTTTAGATTCCTATGCAAGCTTGGTTTTCTCTTGCCATTTAAATGCGCTGTACCTGATTTTTACCGTTTTAAAAACGTGAAAAACAGAATTACTTCATTTAACACAGTTCACAGTGGTCCAAAGTTATTCCTCACTTACCTTATGCATCCTAATTATTCACCATGATGAGTTTATAAGTGCTTCTCACAACTTTCAGCGGCCAGTGTGGAATGTTGCCGTCACAGTAATGGCACAACTAGCATGCTAACTGCGCACTCCCTGATTGTCAGACAATGAAACACTTATGATTATATAAGATAAGATATGCCTTTATTAGTCCCACAGTGGGGAAATTCCAGTGTTGCAACGCACAGTTCAAGAACAGCAGGAAAATGGAACATGCAATAAAACAAGATAATAGATAATGGCTAAAAAAATAATAATTTAGAAATAGACTTAAAGATAGACTCTAATTTTGTTCCGGTGGAGCAAAAATATAAAATACAAAAGATAAAATATAAAATATAAAATACAAAAAAAAAAAAAAAAAAAAAGATGCAGACAGCGCACAGCAGAGTTATTTTGACCTCTGCTTATACAAAATAATGTACTGGGACCAGCTGCATTTTGCCTAAGTACATGGGGAGAAAATCAGCTACAGGCTCTTTAATGGTCCAATATTACACAGAATTGACTCTTGTGAGCTTTAAGCCATGTTATAAAGTTGTTATCTCGTCAAAAACGGTTCTGTTCTGTTCTGCTTTGCTTCGTTCACAAATGTTTTAGCAATCTTTTATTAATTCAAAACACTCTGTTTCATCTTGTGATGTCATGTTGTGGTAGTTATAGTAGTAGTTACCAGTTAACAGGTACCTTTTACCTTCAGTTCAGAAGAGACTGGCAATTCCAGGTCTGAAATCAAACAAATGATTCTGGTGAAGCTTTATGGAGCACTTCGCAAGGTGGAGCAGAGTGTTTTCTAGAGAGAAGAACTTCGCCTAAATATGCAGAGTTTGTGTGTGAATGAAACAAAACACAACTCCTGGTATGTTTGTGATGAAGAAACAACATTATAACAAATCAGAAAATAGCGTAATGTGGGCCCTTTAAATATGAATCCCTTTTTGTGAATAGTCTGTCTGTTCTTCAGTTTTAGTGCTACATTGTGCGGTTACGTCTGTCCTGGACTATCAGAGTTATGCAACTATTTGTGTTAAACATCCCATAATAGTCCTCCAGCGGCCGCTCAATATTGACTTGTGCTGCTGTCCTCCACACTGTGCAGATCTACAGCTACATAAGTCCTGCCCCACATAGGAGAAAGGCTGTCAGCTGCTTAAAGTCCATTTTCTTGTTTTCTAATCCTGGCTTGGCTTGGTGGGATAGTACCAGTGCTAAATATATATATTATAGTTTTACATCAGTTCAGTGGAAAAAAGTTGAGAAGAAAAGCACAAAAATACAGGTAGTATCTGATAGTTTTAAAACAGAATCCCTCTACCTATGTCATCAGCACCAAAAAGTCTGTCCAAAAAGAGACTATTTACACACAACAAAGTTTTTTAGCAATAGTTTAGCAAAATAATTCATTGCTGTTAGTCTAATCATAGCTATGGTACAATTTAGACATGTTTTGACTCTTGTTAACATTATTGTTGCTAGGTACAGCTGATGTCCTGGGGGAGTGAAGCTAATTGGAGGCACTGCCCTGTCTGAATCTCCATTAGACTTTAATCTGAGCTTTGTTTTAACACAATTTGAGTCTCGTATCGAACACAGGCTCCTGAAATGTGTCGTTTAAGTCCATTTTGTATTTAAAGTTTTCAGATGCGTGAGTTTCAGACAGTGTTTGCATTGTGTCATCATGGCAACTGCTGAACATTCTGCCATAGACACACACGCAGAGCCCCACCAGCGTGATGCCGCTGCGACGTATCAGTCGGGGGTTCTATAATAATGTGATCAAACCCTTAGATGAGGGTCAAGAGCCAGATTTCTTATATTTCCTTTGCCATTAAATTAACAAATGTTGAACCCGATCACTTTTATAACAAAAAACTACATAATATATAACAATAATATTTTTTATTTTTATTACACACAGCTGGGTGCGCAAACGTGGTACAACAAACATGGCTGTGTGTCGTCAGCAGTTACGTGTCTGGATGCAGGAACATAAATACATCATATCATATAATAACAAAGATTGTAATAAAACAACATGAAAGTGCATTTGCATAGTTAAGAAAAAGAAATGATAGCAAGGGGCGTAGAGTTCATTCAGTCCGAGTCCATGGAGTCTGAGAAAATTTCACACATGTAGGAAAACACTTTTTGAGCTTTAGGTCCATTCATATATTTCAGAGGTTTTATGTATAATTTAAGTTCATTTGTATTAGATATTATCGACCTCTAGAATGTCATCTGAGACCTAGCAATGCATCCAACATTATAAACTTCCCTAAATTGGAATACACTGAAAAAATAAGGCCAGATTTATAGTGGAACCTTTGATCTAATGATGTTAACTGTGTTTTTGTAAAAAATCCCTAGTCTAACCTGTCATATGCACTTTAAGGCTTTTTATAATTACACAGTGACTAAAATACACTCAGGCGTGATTCAAGGATTTTCCATTGTTTTCCCTGAGCAATCCAACACTTGCTTATTACCCAGGCTTCCTCTTTTTATTCTAGAACTATGACTTGTACGTGTTCATGTTTACGCATTTGAACGGAATATTCCAACTAGAACTTTCCGACATCGAGTGGAAAACTCCGACCTTCTGAGAGGAAAGAGATGTATCTATGACCAGTCTTGTCCCCAAACACTGGCATTAGTTTCCTCTGACAAAAAACTGCAATTATTCAAATGTTTAAAAAAAAATTAAATAGATAAATATATAGAATTGTCTTCCATATTTCAGCCACTTTATTTACAGTATTATAACACTGTGACTTTTTGGTTGGGGGTCCCTCACCTGCTTTGTTTCTGTGGAGATGTCATTCCTCTGCCTGGAATGTTCCACAGTATGACATTATGACACACAGCTATTCCTTACATTTATTCAGTAACAGGTGGTTTTATAACTCAAAAATACCAAGAAAAACAGGCATTCTGACTGTGAGCAGGGTCATCTCTCCACAGATCTGACCTGTAACTTGGTCTGGTTTGGTCTTCATGAAGATAGAAAGGTTTAGCCTCCATCTCTATGGAGGCTAAACATTAGACATTTTCAGAAAACATGGAAATTTCTAATTAAATTGTTTAGCTGTAATATGGTAAATACGTATCTAAAATCCCAAATTTAGTTTTGAGTTGACACAGAACCAAAGATGGCAACCTCCTGGCTCATTTACCACAAGCTGGCACACACATGGCATTTTCTGCTGTTTTGTCTAGTCATTGTTTGTAAAGTTTATTGTAACTTCTGAAACTAGCATTACGCTAAATGTGTGTTTTTCAGTGACTCTGCTGTTCCTGCCTGAGCCTTAATCCCCATATTTAAGCTTGTTCAGGAGTGTGAAAGTGCGTGAGTGTTGGCGGGCGTTCCTCCAAAATCAAGTTAAAAAACATCAATTGCGCCGTTTCAAAGTATAGAGCAGCATCAGCAGACAGACGTGTCATAATGCTGCTAATGACCATAATCAGGCCTAGGCACAGAGAGGAGGAAGAGAGAGAGAAGAGGAAGAGGAGGCAAAGAGAGAGAGGAGGGAGAGAGAGGAGGAAGAGAGAGAGAAGAGGAAGAGGAGGCAAAGAGAGAGAGGAGGGAGGGAGAGGAGGAAGAGAGAGAGAAGAGGAAGAGAGAGAAGAGAAAGAGAGAGAGGAGGCAAAGAGTGAGAGGAGGCACAGAGAGAGAGAGGAGGCAAAGAGTGAGAGGAGGCACAGAGAGAGAGAGGAGGCAAAGACAGACAGGAGGCACAGAGAGGAAAGAGAGTGGGGAGGCAGAGAGAGAGAAAGAGAAGGCACAGAGAGAGAGAGAGGGGAGGCACAGAGAGAGAGAGAGGAGGCACAGAGGGAGATGACGGACAGCACGAGAGAGAGAAGGCAGAGAGAGAGAGAGATGAGGGATACCGCGAGATGAGGCAAAGACAGAGAGAGAGGAGGCAAAGAGAAAGGAGCCCACAGGAGCCAGCCTGCCCTGATTCAGTGCCTGTGGTGGCCCGGCACTGGCCTGCATGGTTACACTGTCAAACACATGGCCACACACATGGCCACACACATGGCCACACACATGGTTACAAACATGGTTACAAACATGGTTACAAACATGGTTACAAACATGGTTACGCACACAGCTAGACAGGGTTAACCACTCCACCAGGCACTAACCAACTGCTCTTGTAATTTACATGCAGGAGTTGGATGTGGAAATGTACGGACTGGCATGGACTGTTATGGATTAAAAGCATTTCAATTTGATGAAGTCAGAATTTTAAATTTTTCTTCCATTTTATGACAATAAACTTCCTGCTAAGTTGTTGTTTAACTGCCCAGGCCTCTTCTTCAAAATGTTGGTACACTAAGCAATAATCCACCCATAAATACACAAGGCTCATTTATCAACAACTGTGACAAACATTTTCTGATTCAAGGACAAATGTTTTGAACAATCAAACAATCAATTTTCAAAAATCAGTTTTATTTCTTGTTAACATTATAATCGTGTTAATAGTACTGTTAATAGTTAAAAGTTAATCCTTTTATATGCTTGGTTTACATCTGGTTGTACTTGGAAAGTTAAAAATTGATTTTAGTTTGCGTTTTCATTCTGACACATCACATTTATTTTAATGATAGTGTTGAAATTGTATCTAGTTTTAAATATAATAAGATCCCAGTTCTCTTAAATGTAGGTTTGTGTGATATCTCTGAATCATTATGACATTAACATTATGATCTGATGTCCTAGTAAAGTATAAAGTTGAACACAAAATCCACTTTTTTGCTACTAAACTATATGGTGTTTTAATAGCATATTCTACTGTTCCTTGGCTTTACTTGGCAATTTGAGTGCAAACTATCTACAATTTCAGCTTTCTGGTCAAAAACGCCTACATCTCAGTATAAGTATGTGCTGCATTCAGTGGCCTTCGCAATTTTAGTAGCTGGTGACATCACGCAAAACTGCCCTGTACCAGTTCCCAGGTACTGCCCAGTTTAGCAGCTCTATTTGAAATATTGCTGTGGAAGGGAGGAGTTTAGGGGCGCATCTCATTTCTCTTTCTTCGCTTCCTTCTCCTTGATTCCTCTCCTCGATTCTGCAGGACATGGGTGAGGAAGTCCCACCCACAGAGGAGACACAGCGAGGAGAGAGGATGTAAACTCCTCACTGAGACCAAGAAAGTTTCTCCTGAAGCTTCCCTCATGTTTACTCCTTCCTTCCGAGGTTTTCTTTGAGACACCACTTAATATGACACATTTGATTGACAGATGAAAAATGGAGGATCGAGGACAGGAACCGAGGAGAAGGAAGCGAGGGAAGAGAATTAAGACATGGCCTAGGTGTTTAGTCCCACATTAAAAAAAAAATCAGTGCACTTGGTGGTAAAATGGTCTAAAATCTGTAAAAATGTGGTTAGTGTTGCAATATCATATAAATAACCGTTCCTCCTTTACGTTGTACATAATTAAATCTGCTGTTGTAGCGCCTTCTGGTGGCCATTTTTTCCACACATCTATATAACCTTAATTGGAAGTCTGAACAAGCCCCTATGTGGTCTCTTGTTTTCCAGTCACAGATGAAGACGCAGTTAAAAGGCACTACGCCAAGTTTGAAGAGTTGTTTTTCCAAAGGTGTGAGAAGGAGCTGGCCAAGATCAACACCTTCTACTCTGGTAAGACCTCAGATACAGTAACGCTGTCACGATACTAACATTTCAGAGTAGACTCAATACTGATTCTGATACCATGATAATAAGAAAAACACAACAAACACACTTATTTAGACAATAGAATGTTATTTTCAGCTTTAAATCATAGTACTTTCCTTTATATTACTTTTACTTTTTTTACTTTTATTATATTTTTAATCCTATTTTTAATCCTATAATACTGCAATTTCCCCGTTGTGGGACAAATAAAGGATTATCTTATCTTATCTTATCTTATAACAGAGGTGGGCAGTACTCAGTTACATTTACTTCAGTAACTTTTTAAAAAATTTTTACTTTTCAGAGTACTTGTCTAGCAGCATACTTTTACCTACTGGGGTAATATTTTTATTGAAGTAACAGTACTCTCACTTGAGTAAAAGTTTTCAAACGCCTTAATGATTTGGACATTTGTGTTTCTTGCAGCTCCTTCAGATCTGATTTAGTTTGTCTCATTTTTGTGTCAGTCCTTTGAAAATACCAGATTTTGTGCGTTATTTAAGGTTTTGTCCTTCACATTACATTAACTTCAAATTATACATCAGCTGTTACGTCCTGACAGTTACTCTTTAAGTTACTAGAGTAATTTCTTGGAGCACTACTTTGTACTTCTACTTGAGTAATGTATTTTCAGTAGTAGCAATAGTAAAGTAGTATATGTGGTCTTATATTTGTTCTGATAGAGCTCAACATCCTGTTAAAGCTATTCAGGAAAGATTAATTTCTGTTCTGTGACTTTTTTAGTATCAAGACTTGCTCCAATCAGTGTCTAGTTTCGATACTAGTTTTAGTATTGATTAGTATCAGATTTTCGATACTTTTGACAACTATATGAGACAGTACAGTGTGGTACATGTATCTTTTCTCCATGCTCCACAGAGAAGTTGGCCGAGGCCCAGCGGCGCTTTGCCACGCTGCAGAATGAGCTGCAGTCTTCTCTGGACGCTCAGAGGGAGAGCGCCGCCATCGGGCTCCGCCGCAGGAAGACCGTGTTCGCTCTGTCCCAGAAGGAGAGGTGCAAACATAGGAACATCAAGGACCTGCAGCTGGCCTTCTCCGAGTTCTACCTCAGCCTCATCCTGCTGCAGAACTACCAGGTCACACACGCACACTAACTCACACTAACTCACATTTTCACATGTTTTGGGGGCATTACATTGACTTTCATTTCCTGCTGACTGGTCTGAACCTTTCCCATAGTCATTAGCCCTAACCGTAAAGGAGCTGTATGTAAGATTGATTTTAAATCTCTTGACCTACCTGTGTGCCCAGTTATAAGATAAACATGTTCAAATCAAATATAGCTTTAACGCTCCACTTTGACAATAGCAAATCAATCAGAAAGCAGAATGAGCCTCACATGAGACTGAGTCTCATTTGGTTTTGCGAGGTTCAATGCTGAAATCCAGTTGCTTTAAACCTAAAATGGCTCTCTGATAAACCCGAGCACCTGCAGCCAGTCATGAATCAGTGCTTGTCCATATACTGACAGATACTTGTAGGTCTACGTATATGTACTCTGCAGGGTTAAGTACCGAGTTCAGTTGGGATTGTAGTTCCTTTTTTGAACTGTAAAGGCCAGTGCACACCAGAGCGCGTCAAACCCACATGTCAAAACACACACTTGATTTGTTTTAAATAGAACTTTTCTCTGCAGATTACTGATAAAATGAGAAACAGTGTGAGGCTGTGAGAGGAGAGTGAAAGTGGTGATTTGAGCAGGTTATAGTGAGTTGAGTGAAAGAGACGAGAGTTTCCACACAGAGAGAAGCTAGAGAACACCAGATGGTGCTTTCTTTGCTTCTACTGCTGCGGAGAAGTGCTAAAAGCATGTGTTATCAGCAGTGTCCTGATTCAATAAATCCCAATGGAAGCATCCCAGGGTGCACTGGTCTTAAGAGTGCAGGATACACACACCTCCTTTAAATGTCCTGATAACAGTGTAAACACTCTGTCCTGACTTGTGCCTGTGTGCTGTGTGTCCAGAACCTGAACTTCACAGGCTTCAGGAAGATCCTAAAGAAACATGACAAGATCCTGGAGACGTCTCGAGGAGCAGACTGGAGAGTGGCCCATGTGGAGGTGGCTCCTTTCTACACCTGCAAAAAGATCACGCAGCTCATATCCGAGACCGAGGTAAAGAGACTAATTCAGTATTTTTAAGACAATAAAAATTTGCGCTGGTGAATATCAAGACAATTAAAAAATATTCAGGAAATATCAAAATTTGTTCCATTCATGATTTTTTTTTTCAGTATTTTAGATACTAGTTTTAGGATCAATTAGTATTTGGATATTGATTTTTCAGCCGAATCTCTACCAGATAATTTACTTAATTACTTAATTTTAATTTTCACATTTTTCAACAACTAATTGACAGTCCTCCACCATGTTTTCTTATCTCAGGCGCTGGTCACCACGGAGCTGGAGGGTGGCGACCGTCAGAAGGCCATGAAGAGGCTGAGAGTCCCTCCTCTGGGAGCGGCGCAGGTGATGCTCTTTACTATGTTACTGATCAGTTCTGCACAAAATGGTACAACATACAGTCAGCCTAATGTACAAGCAGCAGACCTACAGAGCATCCATAGTAAACTTCCTGTAGTAAGGCCATGTGCTGTCTCCATCAAATCAAGTCCTCTTGATGTACGTCTGAATTACATTATAGTCAGAGTCAATTAGACATCAGAAGTGAGTTACTACAGTCAGCAGATACAGCACGATAATGTGATGAGCTCAGGGCTGGTGAAACCACTGAGGACAGGACTGTCCAAACAGAAAATGTGCTCCTGCTCTGAGCAATGACATGACATTCTCTCATCTTTATCTTCTGCCTATGACTGACAATAGTGCTACCAGACATTCTAGGGGTTAGATCGCACATGAATGAATGTATGTATGCATGTGTACAGGACAACATGTTTACCTCATTGTTGAGTTAGAACCAGCAAATTCTGTAGCTGGGAATCTACCTCTCCACACTTAAAGGGACTGACTGTAGCCTGAGCACATTTACTGTTTAAAAAAAACTTCAGATAGAGGCCACATTCATGTTTTTCTCATTTTCAGTATATGGATCTTTTATGTGAAATCTCAGAACCTCCAGAATTCCCTCCCTGAGCTGCAGCGGCTGCACTAGCACTGATTCATGATTGGCTGCAGGTGCTGGGGTTTAGGTAGTGACCGTTCAGATCAGAGAGAGGCATTTTAGGTTTAAACCAACTGGATTTCAGCTTTGAGCCTGGCAACCCAAAATGAGAGACTCATGTGAGGCTCATTCTGCTTTCTGATTGGATAATCGACCCCTAAACACCAAATGATAACATAAATCAAGGGGCCATCATGTCCAATGTTTTTGTAATTAAAAATAAATTAGCATCAGAATTGTTACCAGTAAAATCTAAATTTATTTGAACATGTTTACCTCATACCTGGGGACACAGTTAGGACATGTTTTTAGAATTTTAAATCAACATCTTCCATACATTTCCTACACCATTTGATTCTGTGCTGTTCTGTCTAAAAAGCCTATGACCAAAAACAGTTTGTATAGTTGTTTTGATGACATATAATAACCCTCCCTCTCTTGCAGCCTGCTCCTGCTTGGACCACCTTCAGAGTGGGGCTGTACTGTGGGGTCTTCCTTGTGTTAGTGGTCACTGTGGTTATAGCAGGTAAAGTCCATATTCACACAGATCACTGTGTAGTAAAGATGATAAATACTAATGCAGTACATTCTTGTTTTTGTCTTGTTCTACAGGGGCTGTGCAGAGTGGTAGTAATGATGTTTGGCCCATGATCCGCATCTACAGAGGAGGCTTTCTTTTAATAGAATTTCTGTTTCTTTTAGGTAAAAACACTATTTACATAATGTTGTATAAAGCAGTGAATAGGTTGCGTTCACGTGACATTGTGGAACACTGAAAGAGAAATTTGCAGATTTGTTGACCTGGTTTATGGTGAACATCTCTGTAATTACTGGGCCTATACATATGAAACAAACACTGGCAGAAATAAGGGTGTTTTTATTATGTGAACTGAATATTTTAACATTGAATCAAATTAAAATATTCACTTAATATAAATACAATGTTTTAAGAATTCAGTGCATAAAAATTAAAGGTTTTCAAATTCAGGTTAATATACAGTGTTTTAATAGCATAGTCTAAAAATACAGTTTTAATGCAGCTTTAAAACAAAAAATAGTGAATATTTTTAATTAATTTGATGTTAAAAATTTTCAGTTCACATAATTTAAATACAAAAAAAATCTGTTACATGGCTTCAGTGTAAAATAAAGCTTATAACAGTATTAAAAATCAATACACAAACTTCGTCTTCTCTCTCAGTATAAACTTAAAAGGGAAATATTTTTCTCACAACAGCTTCAGAAAGTAGTGCCATTATTCAACCCCAAATCTCAAACAAATAATCAGAAGGTTCAACATTTGTGGATCATAAATTTGGGCATTTCTTTCAAAAACAGTGAATATTCCCTAGAGTTATACAGGTCCCTGCCCTCCATCTTAAATGATGATCAGATAAAATTCTACAACGTGAACACAGCCTATTAGTATCAAAAATGTAGTGTGATAACTAACCTGCATGTGTGTTTGGGTGTGTGTTCAGGCATTAACACGTACGGCTGGAGACAGGCCGGAGTGAACCACGTGCTGATTTTTGAGCTCAACCCCAGGAACAACCTGTCTCACCAGCATCTGTTTGAGGTCTGAGCCGTACACTCACACAGTCATGTTATGCACAATAGACTTTTAGGCTTTTAACCATGTTATTATTGTTTTCCCTTATTTACAAACTCAAAGTCAGAGTGATTTATGCATGTTTAAAACCTGGTGTCCACTGCACGATTTTCTTTTCATCTTAAAAGATTTATGGATGTCACACTACACAACAGAAGGAATTTAAATGGTACGACAACACAGTCACTAAGTGATCGTGGACATGATCAATGGTGGCTACAATGAAGTGAATATCAGGCTCCTGGCTCCGTGTGGGACAGACACTGTAGTTCTACCAGTTAGCTGAGGTTAGCGTTTTTTCCCGCGTTTGTTAAAGTGAGTAAATGAAAAGGAATCAGGGAGAGCTGGTCCTGTTTATAGAGGAGCTCTTCTGCTGCTCTGGGGAGCATTTGTGTTTACTGTTACGACTCAATCTGCACCAAGACTCCAAAATATCAGACAGGCTGATCTCAGTCACAGCTCGTCTTTGGTCGTATGACATTTCGAAGTTTGCCCTTTGTCCTCTGAGACCCACGAGTCACAGTTTTTAGCCACAACTCAAGATTTTCCCCACGATCACAAATCTTTGAAGACAGGAGGTTAAAATGGTGCAGTGGACGCCCGGCTTAAGTCATCTTCAATAGCCTGTAATCAGCCTGTATCAAGATGCCATTGTCTTTATTAAGGTGTTTTAGATCAGCTTTAGTTTTAGATCAAATATAAGAGACAAAAGCGCAGTGTGTCTTCTTTTAAAGTAACAGCAGTTAGCTTTGTGGATGTGGCACGTCACCTGCATGACTCAGACTTTAAGACTGTCTCCATGGAGATATGCACTTTTTGTTGCCATACTGTGGAATGTTTTAGCCCGACGAACAACATTGCCATGGAAACCAAATCTTTATATATATTCTGACATCTGTAACCTAGTGTTGTCACAATGCTAAAATTCTCTACTCTATTTGGATACTACAGAAATGATATTTGACCCTCATCATAATAGAAACATCATCATTTTATGCAGTAGAATAGAATAGTAATAGAAATACTGTAACATCATCTCCCTGTCCCTGTACTCCATATATGAATATATTTGTATTTGTGTGTGCAGATCGCCGGTCTGCTGG
Organism: Taenioides sp. WSHXM2023; assembly: GCA_029959045.1. Lineage (NCBI taxonomy): Eukaryota > Metazoa > Chordata > Actinopteri > Gobiiformes > Gobiidae > Taenioides > Taenioides sp. WSHXM2023. The sequence continues at coordinate 5,485,176 of CM057096.1, read as the reverse complement.
GAGTGCTGTGGTGCGTGAGCCTGCTCTCTTGCATCTTCTGTGAAAATCTGCTGGTTCCCATGCAGGTCAACCCTCTGGCCCTCTACGGCTTCTTCCTCCTCTTCCTCATCAACCCCTTCAAGACCTGCTACTACAAGTCCCGCTTCTGGCTCCTCAAGCTCCTGGTAATGCTCCATGATTATAGCTCCCAACACACTAACCAAAACTTAGTCAGGGGTTTTTAGGTCTAAACTAGGACTAAACCAAGGCTCAGGCTCCATCCAGAAATTGGGAAAAAATACCTCCTTCCTTCTCCTTCCTTCTCCTTATCGCTGATCTCTGAAAGCGACGTCATGAGGTCAACTATAAGGACCAAGGAGGAGGAAGGAGCAGTGAGGAGAAGGAGCTATCGCTGCTTTTGGTGGATGCAGATCCTCCTAACCAGCGGCAGGAACAACAGCTGTTCAGTCAAAACTACAACTCCCAGAAAACGGACTACAACAAGCGCACCATCCTCCACTACTGCCCTAAGTCTTATGAGAATTATTTGAACCTTTCAGTCTTTAAATCAATGTTTTCATCACAACAGTAGCCAAAATGAAGTGACTGTACAGTGAAAAGACTGCTGTTAAATAAACAGTTGCGCTAGACCTGCAGTTTAATGTGATACAAGCACAGAACAGACTCACCATCAGGAGCACATCCCTCTGTTACTGAAAGAACACATGTATTCCACTGAGTCCTTTTCTTTAGTCCGACAGAAACCAGCCACATCAGTGACCCAGGGAGCCAGCTGTTTTGTTTTTTTTTGTTTTTTTTTTTCAGCGCAACTGAGCCATGTGTCTGTAAAACGTAAACAAATATACACAAAGCTGCATTAAACACATTTTAATCTCAAACGGGTCTATAGTAGTTATGCGTCATCTGTTGTAAAGTTGAGTTTACTTATGTAGAAGATTTTAATTAATAATCCACTGTAGTGTATGACTTGTAAATGAGTATTTGGAAACTTTCGGTTTGATCTGCTTAGTGGATTGTGGGATACCTCACAGCTCCTTTCTGCTTACCCTTTCATAGCTGCTAAAGGAGCTATGAAAGGAAGCATAATGTCTCCTTTCCTTACTCCTTCCTTACTTCATTGATCAATTCGGATGGTCCTTGTCATGGCTGAAGATGACGCACGTCCAGCTCAATGAAAAGGAAAGGAATTTCCTAAGCACATTTAACCAAATTCGAATGCGCCATCAATGTTTCTCAAACTGTGGTACTTTGGCTCCCTCTGGTGGTTTGCAGAGCCCTCGGTTTGAGCATTTATTTTATTTAGAGACAAATCTAGGAATACTTCTGTCCTCCTGGTTTAATCATCATTTAAAACAACCCTGTCCTACTAAGACTATTTACTATTTTGACCAAAAAGGTTTTCTTCAGGGCATTGTCCTTCACAATGCTTTAATGACTTTATAATACAAGACAATATAAGACTAAACCCATGCCAAACAACCAATTCAAATGCACCCTGTTCTCCCCTTTGCCCTGACCTCCTCTGTTGTTGTTGTGCAGTTCCGCGTGGTCACCGCCCCCTTCCACCGCGTGGGCTTCGCAGACTTCTGGCTGGCCGATCAGCTCAACTCTCTGGGAGTGGTTCTCATGGACCTGGAGTACATGATCTGCTTCTACAGCTTTGAACTGGACTGGAAGAAACGGAATGGTCTCATCAGTGGAGCAGGTACTTTTACACAACCTTAGACAATACAAGCCTGAGTGAATGAAAAAGCTATTGTGAGTCAACATTCTAGTTTGAAATGGTCTGCAGTTTAGAATAAATGTTCTTAGCAGAAGAATTCATGTCCCTGTTTCTATGGCTGTGATCACACTTGATCTAGTTTGGTCCTGCTTTGATGCTGGTTTAGTCCTGATGTAGACTTAGATTTGGTCATCCTTTAGTCCTGGTTTAGTCCTTACTTTCAGGTTTAGTTCTAGTTTAGTCTCAGTTCAGTCCCTCATTTTTATGTATAAAAAAAAACTGCTAACGCTTTAGTTAAAGGAGCTGTACCGTACAGGATTTTTAGAGTCTTAAAAACATGAAAAACAGAACTAGTTCATTTTAAACAGTTTGCAGTCGTCCAAACGTATTCCTCACGTACCTTATGTATTCAGAGCATCCTAATTTCTCACGGCAAAGAGTTTATAAGGAGCTTTGCCATCACAGTAATGCTAACAACAACTAGCATGCTAACGGTGCACTGTTAGGATGCTATTTTAGGATAAAGAGGATTAAACTGTACTAGGGAAAAACAAGTACAAGTTCTATGCTTTAAGACCTCTGCAAACATGTTCTGAAATTAATTTTTTTGTATCATCTACATTTATTTGAAATTGACGCACAGCTCAGAATTTGGGGAAAATAATCAGAATTGACCCTGTGTATCGACCCAAAAATATCAGCAGAGCTTATCGGCCATTGATGTCTATGGATTCTAGACAATCTGTATCGACATCGACCATAAAAAGAATGAAAATAAACACATTGGTTGATCTCTAATATACTGGTTAGGAAAATTCATAAAATAGATCCTATTTAAAATGCTGTTCTATTAAAAAGTCTCAGGGTTAAGGTTGCTAAGTAAATGAAATTAAAATCATGAAATGTGTCATTAAACTTTTCTACCTTCATGGAGACCAAACCAGACCAAGTTACAGGTCAGATCTGTGGAGAGGCGACCCCGCTCACAATCAGAATGTTTGTTTATAGGTATTTTTGAGCTATAAAACCACTGAATAAATAACTGAATAAATGTAATGCAGAGCTGTTTAATGTCATACTGTGGAACATTCCAGGCAGAGCAATGACATATCCACATAAACAAGCAAGTGACGGACCCTCAACCAAAAAGTTGCATAGTGCACCTTTAAAGCTCACAAGTTTATTTAATGTAATATAGGACCTTTAAACTGTTTGCATGTTGAGATTTTTAACCTCCTCCGTGTGTTTGTGCAGGTGGAGACGTGTGCAACTCATACTCGTACGGCGTGCGGGCAGTGATTCAGATCCTGCCGGCCTGGTTCAGGTTTGTGCAGTGTCTGAGGCGTTACCGTGACACCAAACGGGCCTTCCCTCACCTCGTCAACGCCGGCAAATACTCCACCACCTTCTTCGTGGTCACCTTCGCCGCCCTCTACAGCACGCACAAAGGTACTGCTGCTTACTGTGTGTTAGACAGGCTCTCTTCTTTTAATGCACCCGCCGCCAATTGCTTTTTAAAATGGATGTTATAATTTTACTTGACAAATGTTGAACCATGTGTCTGTGTGTTTAAATAATGCCACCACTTTTGCGTCCATAGTAATTTAAAGGTCCTATATTTCGCAAAACTGACTGAGCTTTAAGCCATGTTAGAATGCTGACTCCAGGTCATCAAAAACAGACCTGGAGTTGTGTTTTTTAGTTTTAAAGTTAACAGCTCCTTTTACCTTTAGTTCAGTAGAGATTGGCAATTCCAGGACTGAAATTATTCAAATGATTCTAGTGAAGGTGTGTGGAGTTTAAAAAGACAGTGGAGCACTTCCTGTAACACCACATGACATCACAATGTAGATCCGAGTGTTTTCTGTTTGAGAGGAAAAACTCAGCCTATAAATATGAAGGGTTTGTGATGTGTGAATGAAACAAAACACAACTCCAGGTATGTTTTTGATGAGGAAAGAACATTATAACAGATCAGAAAATAGTGCAATATGAGCCCTTTAATAATACACCAGCGTTCATTTGTAGCAATGTTGTGTTTTATATGGTTAGGCCGAGTAATTAATTATAGAGAAATTAACCATAAACCAGGTTAAAACAGCTGTATTTAGACTTAGACTTAGACAAACTTTATTGATCCACAAGGGAAATTACTTGGACAATATTTAAAGCAAATTTACTCAATACTGATTTTAATCCCGCAGTTATAAAAAACACTTAAGTGATACATGTAATTCAAAGGCTGCAGTTTTTAAAGTTCCATAATTTCTCATTTCAAACTGCATATAAACATCTTAGGTCTGTACACATGTTCTGAAATGTGGTTTTTGTATTAGTTTGTCAGTTCATATTTCAGACTTTCTTGTCGTTTCTTCTGGACACATTTAAAATATGCACTTTGAACCAAATCTTATTAAACTACTACTAGTACATATTTTTCCAAATCAAGCAGCCCTTTATTATTTTTTTCCATGCCAGTTCAAATGAGGATCTAATTTTGATACTAGATTTGATTTAAAAGTGAAGAACCTTTACCAAAGACACTAGTTTTAGTATTTTTATCTGTAGAACCTAAGAAGCCGCTTTGCTATGGCTCCTACCTGGACAACTGAGGGATTACACAGACATTATTATTTGTGTATTCGTCTTTTTTGACAACCCTAAACTCAAGCTATTCCTAAAACCTAGCGTGGTTAGCATTTTCCATCCTAGGACTAAGCATGTTTTTCGTTTAGAAGAAAAGCCAGAGGAGGCGCAGGTTTTCTTCTACCTGTACATCACGTGCCTGGTGATCAGCTCTCTGTACACTCTCATCTGGGACCTGAAGATGGACTGGGGCCTGTTCGACCGCAACGCAGGAGAGAACACTTTTCTGAGGGAGGAGATCGTCTACCCACACAAGGTGCGCCGTGTTTCTTATCTGTACACTGCTCATTTCAATACACTGATCTCATTTAAAGCTTTCTAGTTTTGCTAACCATGCCTTAGACTGGGACTAAACACCGTAACTCCCACAAGCTCATTTCAAATAGAGCTGCTAAACTAAGGGGAGGGTGAGGGCGCCAGATGTTTGCACTCAGAAACACCTGGCTGTAATCAGGGCAGTCATGCGTGATGTCATGTAGTACTTGAACACACTCAGATTTTGACTGAACGCTGATTATTGTTTCTCTCTTGGCACAAACTCGAAATAAATACAAATCAATCAATCAATCAAACAATCAAACACAAAGCTGTACCAAAATGTATGCACAAAAAAATCCAGAAAAGATAAAACACCGTGTGCTGAGTAGTAAAAATAATTTATTTAATGTTTAGTTCTACTTAAAAAACATGTTTCTTTATTGTGAACAGGGATGCCTCTCCACAGATCTGACCTGTAAAATGGTCTGGTGAAAGTCAGACACTTCTATCCTGGATGCAAAGTATCGACTAAACTCGTAAAACAAATGTTCCCCTTTTATGTAAAGGCATTATTGGCTCTTTTGCTGCTTTGACTTCAGTGCAGTACTCCCCCTGTTGGTTGGAGTGCATATGACAGTTTTTAATCGTTCTCTAATTTTGACTTAATTTGATGGGATAATACCTGTTGTAAATATAAATTATACTTTTGCATCAATCAAGAAGCAATTTGAGAAGAAAAGTTGAAAAACATGTTGAAAATTACAGGGAGTAGAGCGCTCTAAAACATATTGACGACACCACACAAGGGAGAATTCTATCCAATTCAGTACAGTTTACACCATATACACACTTTTCTGATACTTTAAAAATGATTTCAACAAAAATAATGGTGTTTTCTTATATTTTTATTTGTCAGATAATATTTTTTGTTCATATTAAAAGAGTCTTGCCCCAGTGTACAATTTACTTGCCAGATAACAGTTGTGGACTTCCCTAGTGTGACGTCACAATTTCGCATTCTGAAGTCAAATTTAAACCTAAAAGAAGGCCAAACGGGGAAAAAATGTTTGAAATGTTATCAAAATCTTAAATATAATGATCTTATCTGTGTTTTAGTTTTAGGCACTTTAACATTGCATATGGCAGAGGGAGTTCTTACACTACCTTTGTTTTTTATTGTGATGGTATTAAATGATTTAAAAGTCAAATTTCTGTTGTCCCATCTTTACCACACAACATCAGTATTCTCTGTGTGTTTCCTTCATGTGTTTTTAGGCCTATTACTACAGTGCCATAGTGGAGGATGTCCTGCTGCGCTTCTCGTGGACACTGACCATCACCCTCAGCACTCTGACCAAAATAAACGGCATTAAAGACATTCTGACCACCATCTTGGCCCCAATGGAGGTGTTCAGGTAACATCAGTCCCCCTCACATGTTAGAACCAGTGCTTAAAGGTCCTATATTATGCAGAATTGACTCCTGTGAGCGTTTAGCCATGTTATAATGTTTTTACCTTTGGTTCCTGGTAGCTTCATGTTTGATTCTTCTCAAATCTCATGCAGTTAATTTGTGTCTTTTTTTCTCAACACATTTCTTGCAACACTCTCACTCTCTATTTTCAACAAAACGTTTGACGGTTCTGTGATCACGCCCCAGTATCTTTGCAATTTCAAGAATGCTGCATCTCTCTGAAAGACTTTTTACAATTTTTGACTTTTCAGAGTCAGTTAAATCTCTTTTTTGGCCCATTTTGCCTGAGGAAAAGAAGCTGCCTAATAATTCTTCACACCTTGATATAGGGTGTTGATCTTCTTAGGCCACACCCTTCCACTTTAGACAACTACACATCATCTGATGTGCTTAAATCCAATAAGAATTCAAGTTTATACAGCTTGGAGTTGGAGAATATGCATAAAAATCAAGATATGGTCAAAATATCCACTTACCGAATAATTGTGCACACAGTGTATTTTTTAATATTTTTGTTTTACCTTTTGTTCAGTTGAAAATTGTCAATAGAAAGTCCCCAATATCTGCTGGTGCACCAAGGAGTGTAGTTTCAATGACGCTACAAACATGATTTTAGTGAAGGTGTAAGGAGTTTAAAAACACAGTTGAGCGTTTCCTGTATTGCCACTTAATGACATCACAAGGAGGAACAGGAATTTTTCAGTTTGAGAAAAGAAGACAGCCTAAATATGCAGGATTTGTGAGTTTAACATGTGAGAATGAAACAAAGCACAACTCCCGGTATGTTTATGACGAGGAAACAACATTATAACGTAGAATTAAAAATAGTGCAATATAGGCCCTTTAAAACGCTCCTCTGTATTCCAGGCGTTTTGTGTGGAACTTCTTCCGCCTGGAGAACGAGCACCTGAATAACTGTGGAGAGTTCCGGGCGGTGCGGGACATCAGCGTGGCTCCTCTGAACGCAGACGACCAGACGCTGCTGGAGCAGATGATGGACCAGGAGGACGGAGTGAGGAACCGCCAGGGGAAGAAGAGCTGGAAGAGGAGCTACAGCATGAGCCTGCGCAGGCCCAGGCTCGCCTCGCAGTACGCGCACACCGCAGTCTAACATCTAACATCGAAACTACGGCTGGGACTCGTCCCTCACAATTCAATACGATACATGATATATGGCTCACGATACGATATTATCATGATATGGCGATACATATGATAATCGATATACTGCACGAAAATTAAATATATCTAATTTATTTATTCATCAAAACTGTGAATAGCATAAAAGTGTATTGCATAAATATGTTTCTTTCCACTAAGTAAGCAAAAACAAAAAAAAATAGCTAAAAGGTACCAAAAATGTTCTTGGTGATATACTGCCCACAATAACGATATTGTATCGCCAAATTTAGTATCACGATATATCGATATTTCAATATTTTTTCACACCCCTAATCTAAACCACACACGTTTAAATTTAAAGGAACCTGGTGAAAGTGTACTTTTTTGTTTTGTTTTGTTTTGTTTTTCTGTTTGTAGGGATGGACAATATCGGTTCCAGTATCAGTATCAGCAATTATCGAGTCTTTGATATCGTATCAGCCGGCATTGTTACTCTATACAGATATTCAGTGCTCCCCCAGTCTCTGTGTTGCCTTTTTGAACAAACTAACGTGTCAAAATTGAAATAGAAGACCATTATATTCCAGTAAAATAAAAAAATATATATTATTTTTACAAAACTGAAAAATTTAAGTAACAATCACAAATTAACTGAAGATGAATTTGTGAGCCTCGCTATAGATTTTAAAAGCGAAATATCGGTATTGGCAAATATCGGTTAGCAAAAAATCCAGATCAGCCCATCCCTACTTTTTGGACAGATAACTGTATTTTTATTCACTATTTGAATTCACTATTTAAAAAAAAATAATAATAATAAAATAAGGGCCATAGTCATTTAATCAATTAATTGGCTGATGGTGTGTTAGTCGACCAATCGTTTTATTTATATTATAAGGATTTGCTTTTAGAGCTCAAAAATTCCTAGAAAAACAGGTATTCTGACTGTGAGCGGGGTCGCCTCTCCACAGATCTGACCTGTAACTTGGTCTGGTTTGGACTCCGTGAGGATAGAAAGGTTTAATACCACACTGTGAAACACTTCAGACAAAGAAATAACATTTCCATGGAGAAAAGTGTATGACGGACACTCCACCAGAAAAGTTACACAATGCTTTCGGCAAATATATCTTTTTCAAAACAATAAATACTTCATAAAAGTAAAATACCCCCTCTTTAATGTATTGATATGTCACTAATAATGATTGTCTCTTGTTCTAACTCTTCTGTCTCTTCTCCTTTAGGTCTAAGACTCGTGACACCAAAGTTCTGATCGACGACACGGACGACGACTCCTGACATCAGGCCACGCCCCTCGCCTGGGTCCAAAATCTCTTCAAAGGAGGAAACGCCTCTTCCTCCTCATAACTGCGACTCCCCGGGCGGGCTGGGCGTTAGATCAGCCTTTTACAGACTCTCACGTGAACGAAAACACTCTTCTTCTACCGCCTCTGCTGGTGCGCGGCTCTGAAGCTCCTTGCAGGCGGCCATGACACTCCGGATACTTCTGAGTAGACCAGGAGTTTGAATCTTTAAGAGCAACGAGAGGAGAAAATCACCTCTACACAGCTGCTTTTGAACAAGGCAGCGAAGAGGAACCAACTTTAACTAGCTCAGTGCCACACAGAACTGAGAATTAAAGAATAAAATGGACAGATGTTGAAAATCTGCCAGCTGCTTTTAGTCTCAGCAAACCAGGTTCAAAGTGGACCCCAATCGTCACTACAGGAAATATGGAAAATGCAACAGCGAGTAAACAAAAGATAAGTTTAGATCAAAGCTGTAGATCTGTTTTATTTATTTTTAAAGCACCGCGACCTTATGGCGGTGCTTTTAAGGGAAAATTTGTCTCATTTTTTGCAGCCATTTCAAATATTTTTTGATCAAATTTGACATTTTGAATTGTGTTTACACGTAAGCAATACACTGTAATTTTTGGTCTAAAAAGTCAAACATTTTGTATAGTAATTTATTTTCCTATTATTATCACTTAAATTCTGCAAGTAGATTTGTATCTGAATTTGATAAAATGAAAATTTCAGATTTAAAATTTAGACTTTTTTTTTTTTTCCAAATTCTGCTTTATGTAACCCTGTCATAATCTTGCAGGTCACTATAGTCTAATATATGTGATGTAAAATACTTGAAAGTATTTGAAAATAGATTTAGATTTTTTTATTTTTTTTTTAACTCAAACATACACTGAAGTTTGGGCTTGACGCTTCGTACGTTGTCATTTTTCTGTTTTTTGTAGTGACCTTTCAGGGCCACCGTAGAGTAAGCTCATCGAGAGGCCTTTATAATCAGTTTGGCACCTTGGACATTGTTCGTGGACCTCAGACTTAATATAAATCCACTTGTTTTTCATCTTAGCCATTGGACTACATCTGGGCAAGCTCAGAAACTACAAATATGGCTCCCAATCACCACAGCGCTGCCTACCTGCACCTTACATACTCGCTTTTACAAAACGTCACAACAAACATCGCACTTTGCCGGACAAGTGGAGCAGGATGCATATTATGGGACAATTTTCTTCTTGAATTTTTACGTCAAGGAAGCGGGTTCTGATTAATAGCTGTAAATATTCGACGGACCAAACGTAGGCAACTAGAATTTTCCCCAAAACATAAAGTCAAGTGAAGTGCTTATTTCAAACGCGCAAGAAGGACTTTTGCGTAATATATTTTTTGGACAATTTGAGAATGGACAGCCCAATGTTAGCTACTACTCCATAGTCAACCTCTGCAATGATTGGACACTGAATGTATGCCAACTTATTTATGTGCGAATGGGAAAAAAGCGAAGCAATGACTCTTGAAAAATGCTTGAAAATGTTCAAAGTGTTTGTCTTTTCGTCGATTCAGAAGGATCTACTTAATTGTGAAACAGGTGATTGCTTAAAGGACTTGTGTGGATACCTTGCGTTAAAGGGTCTATATTGTGCTACTTCCTGATCTGTTTTATAATGTTGTTTCCTTATCAAAAACTTACCCGGAATTGTGTTTTGTTTCATTCACACATGTTTATCTCACAAATCCTGCATATTTAGACTGTATTTTGTGATGTCATGTGGTAATACAGTGTTTTTAAACTCCATACACCTTCACTAGAATCATTTGGATGATTTTAGCCCCTAGACTCAATCTCTACTGAACAAAAGGTAAAAAGGTAGCTTAACTTAACTCAGAAACTACCACTTCATGACATCACAAGGTGGAACAGAGCATTTTGAGCTTTGGCGATGTAGACAGACTAATAATGCATGTGTGAATGAAGCAAAACACAACTCCAGGTATGTTTTTCAGGAGGTAACTACATTATAACACAAAGCTCACAATAGTCAATTCTGTGTAATATAAGACTTCTGAATTTGGTGCCGTTGCCGTGCATTGGAGGAGAATTTACATATTTTTTATATTTATGCATTTTACAATAGCCATATTTCTACAAATCACATTCACAAAAGGTCATTCAATATGTTACTGTATTCACAATGGCTGCAATACACACATTTTGTTACACTTTCTGTTGTAGAGTTTATAAAGCTGTCTGTGTAGTGAGTTTAGGATATTTTAAAAGTTTTACTAATTGATAAGTTAATTCAGTTCAAGTTGTTACGTGTTAACATTTTATTTTCATTTTTTTCTCTCTTCTACATTTTAAAATAACTTATTATTTAAGATATAATTTTGAATATCAGGCTTAAAGACACTGTACCTGAATTTTACCATCTTAAAAACTTAAACTCAAAGCTTAAAAACAGAAATACTTTTAGGAACCAGAGTAGGGTTTTGTTGTCAAGGTTACGCTAACAACAAATAGCATGCTAATGCGCACTTCCTGATTCTCAGACACACACACCTCCCCTTTATGATTGGACTTGATCTCAAAAGCTGCTTATACAATATAATAATAATAATAATAATAATAATAATAATAATAATAATAATAATGCATCCGTTTTACAGACGGTTTACAGAGCATTATTCATTCACTCCATACCCGGTGATGGAGTATAATATAAATTTTGCTCAAAAATACTGAAAAAAATAGGCCGTTAACTAATCTTATTAAATGATTTCGACTTTTATTTAATTTTAAATGGAAAAGTCTTACTAATTGATAAGTTAATGATAATATTAAGAGTATTAACATTTTAATTCTGTTTTTATTTTCACTTCAACCTTTTAAGCTAATTTGAAGTTTAAAAACATAATTTTGAATACCAGGCTTAAAGGCACAGTACCTGATTTGTACTGACTTAAAAACATGAAAAACAAAACTAGTTCATTTTAAAAAAGTTTGCTGTGGGCCAAAGATATTCCTCATTTACCTTATGCATTCCGAGCATCCTAATTAGTTTTGCTGTCAAGGTTTTGCTAACAACTAGCATGCTAAAGTGCACTTCCTGATTCTTGGATAAAAATAAATAAATAAATCAATATTTTATCAAGAGCTGCTTATACAATATATGTGTTCTCAGGCAAAAATCGGGTACAGGGCCTTTAACTGTAGGTGTTTTATCAAATTATTTCAACTTTTATTTTATTTTAATTTATGAGCACTTAATTTTAAAACTTCCATTTCAAGTTTAAAATTTTACAGAAACATTTTTGTACATCGAAATATTTAGTATTTCATGGTTTAGAATGAAATCAAATGGCATAGACGACCACCACCACAAATATAAGATAAAAAATATTGTACATTTTGGGTATTTTTTTGAGAATTTATTTTCCAGATATATCGGAGACACAGGGTTACATTCTGTACATTTTTACCTCCTTTCTTTGTATTTCACACCACTGCGTCCAAAGACCTCAGCTGTATCTCTCCATACACTGCACTTTAAATCCTTTTTGATTTGTGATGGCTCAGGATTCTGTGTTACCGGACCTTTCTAAAACCATCTTCTACTCAGGACATTTCAAGCACCTTACCTTACTCATTTTATCAACAGACCAAATATAAGCAACTTCACGTACTCATGTTTTTAAACTGTCGAAATAGAGGGATAGGATACAGTAGTTTAAGAATTTCATTGGTGCATAATGTATAACTTGACACATATACTAGATGTTTTAGTTTGGGGTTTTTTTGCATGTTACTTACAGCATCGTAATAACATGGTAATGAATGGAAATGAATACCTGTTCCCATATTATCATCAACAAAATACACACCATATTTTTGTAATTTACAGTCTTCATATTGAAATAAAAAGTGATTTCCATGATTAATTACCATGTAATTACTATAATTACACATTTCGTGATGATTTCCATCCTATTCCATGTTATTAATGTGCTGTAAAGTGCCATATATTCATGAAATTGACTTACATTGACATTTATACTGAACAACCAATGTGACTGTATGAGAAAATTCCACAAAAACCTCAGCTTACCTTGAACCTATGCTTTAAAGGTGCTTTATGTCACTTTTCTACTGCTGGTTTCCATAGAATTGTTCCTTGCTTGGATATATTCCATTTAAATGTGTCATTGTAAAAAATACCTTGGAAAAACATGCATTCTTACTGTGAGCAGGCTTCCCTCTCCACAGACCTGACCTGTAACTTGGCCAGGTGGTATCACCCGCTTGTCTCCATGGAGATAGATAAGCTGAATGCCGTACTGTCGGACATTTAAGGCAAAGCAATAGCATCGGGAGTAAGGATGCTTTTTCAGTTCTGACAGATGCCGTTATAAACTGATACCAGTGCAGAGACTGATAGCCTTTATTTTAGTTTATAAAATAAGACAAAACTGATCCAAATGTTTTATGTAGCTGTTATTTATTCTTTACGTAACTAATAATTAATAATAACTAATAAATAAAAATTCAAACATGAGACTTCCTGGGCCAGCTACAATCAGTAAATATCCAATTTCTATGGCCAACCTGGATATTGGTTGAAGGAAGCGTTACATCCCTAATCTGGAATCAAGCATTTACAGGCCTCCCTCCAGAAAAGTTACACAGTGCATCTTTAAAGTAAATACATCCAAACTTGCTACTACATGAATGAATGAAATAATACCCCTTCACCAGATTTAATATATATTTTTTGTTGCGTGGGTAATGCATTTTGTCACCAATGAAAATCAATACGGACATTCCCTTTACTTTAAATATTTGAGTTTATATTTTGTACTTTCTCATCTCACGTCTCAGCTGCGGGCAGTCTGACAGGAAACCACATTGTGTCTTTAGAACATTCCAGCTCTTATCTCCTCCTCTGCACGGCCTGCACACTTCTGCTTTGGTGTTCTCATCTGTCCGGACATTTTATGAAACGAATGCGACCTGTATCGATCCAGGGCTGAGCATCGGAAGAAGCCATTTTGAGGCATAACGATGAATGTGGTGGATTTTAAAGATATTTGTACAAGTTATTAGCAAGCACTGAACGCATATTATACAGTTTAAAGTGCATATGACAGATTAGACGACTCATTTCACTAAAACACAGTTGGCATGACTATATTTCAGATTTTTATTTTTAATATTATTATTATTAGAATTATAGTTTAAAATTTTACTTCCTGGTTGAACCCACAGACTGTATAAAGAAGTGGACTGAGGGAGTGCGACGTCACCCGTAGTATTCAGCTCCAGTCAAATGAAGCTCATGAGGCTAGCAGTCACAGGGCGAATTTGGAGCCGAGTTTCATATTAGGAATAAGAATTTACGGACGGACACAATTTCGAAATAAAAACACCAGGAACATTTTAAGACCAAAATGACGAGGCTCACTCACCGTTACAGAGAGAGGTGCGCCAATTTTTCCAATGTAAAGTCAATCGCAGCCAGAGTCGATGGAGCCGGAAGCGCTCCTCATGCGCACTTCCTGTTTCTGTTCAGTCTATGGGTTGGACACAGGCAGCAGATGGGACATATGTAGAGGCATTTCCACAACTCTTACCTCACAACGCTAGTATAATATGAACCAAAACTAAATCCAAACGGCACAGTTTAGCGCGACGGTAACTTTATCAACAACTAGCATGCTACCGACACACTTCTTATCCTGTTCCTTTCAATACAACGCTTTATAATTGCATGCAGACAGAACACAGCTGTCTCATTATTAAGAGCTGCTTTTAATAAACCCGCTAGCCACCACATTCCAAACAGGAAGTGTGCATGGGAGTGCTTCTGGCTCCATTGACTCCGGCTCTAATTGACTTTGTATTGAAAAACCGTTGCCCACCTCTCCGTAACCGCTGCTGTCAGGCTACTCATTTTGGCCCTAAAATGTTTGTATTAACCCACTCTGCATGCGGTTTTTATTTTTGCTGTTTTGTTTGTATATTAATTTCTATTCCTAATATAGAACTCTGCGCCAAATTTGCACCATTATTGCTAGCCTTCCGTGAGCTTTATTTGACTGGAGCCGTACACTATGGGTATTTTGCTCAAACACTCACCAAACCAAGTAAAACAATGAAAACTTGTCATATGTACTTTAAGTGATCTGAGATGTTTTTAATTTGTGATAATGGCCTTGGTTTTGCTGCTAAAATATGAATAGAAAATATGATACAGAGTGATGCCCAGTCCTGTGAGACTAAATGTTTTTATAATGTCTTTAACGCAAAGTATAAAACTGGACAGAAATGCCCCTTTCAAGTTTTGTTTAGCTAGTCAGCCGTTCATTTCTAGCGTGTCTAGCTAGATGTGATTTCTCTGTATTTGTTTAGTGTAAATGTTCTTTACAGAGGAGTCCAGTCTGGTCCCACAACCATTACAGTAATTGATCATATTTCTTTATAACTTTTGACAAGGAAATATGCTTTTAGAAAATGCAGTGATAACAACCAATCTGGATCCCAGGCTATAGTGGAGAGACTGGTTAGCGCTATTCTGTCCATCTTTATACATTGCATACTCCACATAGATTAAAAAAAATTACACTTGAAAACAATTTGCGTGATGTCTCCGATGAGTATTTCCGATCAGATGATGGTAATAGTGATGAGTGGAGTCTACTGTATGGGTCTGTGCTGTTGTCTTGATGCTCCAGCGGTGCCTGGTTCACCCAAAACCTGTTACACTTTTTCAATAAAAACTTCAGTTCACAAACACCCTGCCTCTGCTGACTGTTCACATTTAGGACCCAAACATGAGCCACGTTTTAGTCCTGGTCCTAGTCCTGGTTTAATCCTGGTTTATTTAGTATAATATTGAGACCGGACCAATGAATGGATTTTATTGGAGACAAATGTGAGGGTTCTGCAAGATTCCATGGTGTCATTGTGAAAACCTTAAAAACTCTGAACAAGAAAATCGTATTTATAAACCTCTCAAATGTTTGAACCGTATGTATAAATGGCAAGCCTCGGGGCCTAAACATGGCCATACGTTCAAATCAGTGGGTCCGCATGTCTCCAGATTAGCCTAAGTTCTTCCGGTGGCCCCCCTTGCCTATGCGCAGTAGTGCTTTTTTCTCACGCAGGCAGACGCCAACGCGTGGTCTTACGCATCACGTGACCTTTTTGACCATCAGAGTGAGAGGAGCTAGAGTGGAGCAGAGCAGAGCTAACAATTAAAAAGCTGTTTTTAAGACAACTGAAGGATTTTGAGCTGTGAAAAACTTTACAGTCTAAAAATAGGTAAAAATCGCCACCAAATCCAACCTTTTTGAAAGCTGTAGGTGCCCTGTCAGCCCCTGTCAGCCCCTGTCAGTCCCTGTCAGCCGAACACGAGCAGTTTGTGGTTACATTGCACTCTATGGGAAAAATTCTTTGTGGGTAGGAAGGATTTTCTGATTTGCTGAAGACAGCTCTCCATACAGCTCTAAGCAGCAATACCCTATCCAGTTATTTTCAAAGATCCATGACAAATGGACATGGCTAACCCACACCTAGGACCTGTTTGCCATAAGAGACCCTACCAGGGGCATAATGCCCCGGACAACATAGCTCCTGGATCATTCGGGTACGCAAACTCCCCCACCACGATAAGGTGGCAGTTCAAGAGGGAGATCTGCACATTAGTCAGAGCAAAATGTATTTTCCCTATTTTATCAATTTCACATCATTTTCACTGTCAGTATCAGTATTTTGTCTCATACAGTTAAAAATACATTTCGACCAAAATAATATTGAAGAAATAATTTGGGAACTGAAAGTTTTAGAACCTACGTGAGAGTAAACACACACACTATGGCTGTGGTTTCCTGTGTCAGGAGCCTCACATCACACACCATCACTAAAATAGTGTGAAAGCACCTGTGTTTAACAGGACCTGATTCTGAGTCTGTGATGGCCACTGAGGACGTTTATGTGAATGTGGAGGAAATGGCAGAATGGACAGGTCCAGATGAACATATTTACATGAGCAGAGATTCAAAAAAGTCTGTAGCTGCCCCATCAGGTAAGAATTGTGTATTTCAATCTTCTGTGTCGGTCCACTGCAGATGACTGGTTTTCATGTAGTTCTAATTCTGACTTGGTTTGGTGGGATAGTACCTGTGCTGAATATTTATAATGGTTTTGATTGTGTAATTGGTAAAACCCCTCATTATCTTCGCTCACTCATCAACATTTCCAATAACACACATAACCTACGCTCCAGTAACAGTCCAGTCTTTGCCTGTATGGATGTTATTCTGTTGTATGTTGTAATTTCTGCCTCTTGGCCAGGTCGTCGTTGAAAATGAGAATTGGTTCTCAACCGACCTACCTGGTAAAATAAAGGTTAAATAAAATAAATAAAAAAATAAAAAGCTGAAGTCTAAAAGTGAATTCCTCCGACATCAAAATTCCATCCAAAAAGTGTGGACATTTTACACTCGAGCACAATTTTCTTAACGTTTAAACATTATTATTATTATTATTTTTTTTTATTAAGATGTTGTCATATATATAATGTAACAGTTATGAAATTACCTCAGCGTATGCCACATCTCCTGCCAAATTCCAACCAGGAAGTAAAATGATCTTCACCAAAACTGCAGAAAACTAGGCTACAGGATTTGTTAATATATTAATATGATTTGTTATTATATTAACAAAACCTTACACACTGACAGAACCAGCCCACAGTTCCATGTTTGACATGATATTGTCCACAGTGCCCTCGGACGAGCCCCGTGCTCACAGAAGAGCTGTGTGGGCAGTGGTCATAGGTCTGCTCTCTGCTCTGCTGCTGGCTGCACTCATCTTCATAGTGTTGAGTATGTTTCAGATTTCACTCACATTGTCCTGCACACGAACCCAAATGACACATGTGTTTGTCTTTAAGCCATGAAGATGTGGACCAACGAGAGGGACGGGCTGCAGGAGAGGAACATCGCCATAGAAATGTCTAACCACAACCTCAGTGCACAGATAAGGCTGCTGAAGGAAGCCATGAAGATGTGGACCAACGAGAGGGACGGGCTGCAGGAGAGGCACATCGCCATGGAAATGTCTAACCACAACCTGAGTGCACAGATAAGGCTGCTGAAGGAAGACATTGGAACTTTAGATGGAGATCAAAATAAGCTGAGAAAAGAGCTCCAGGGCTTTATAGGTGAGTCCTGGAGACTAAATATCCGTCCATTAAACGGAGGGATTTTCTTTATTGCCGTTAAACATGAAATTCTGACCACTGGTCAGAAAGTTGGTCCTGGTCTTTGTTATAAATGATGGACTTTGCTTTATTTGTCTTTTGATAGACATGATATTGTGCCCTAAAAAATGGGTCAAACTTGGCTACAGCTGCTATCTGCTTTCACAAAATGCAAAGAACTGGATGGACAGCAAACAGGAGTGTGAGGAGCTCGGGGCCAGCCTGGTGATCATCTCCAGCCCAGAGGAGCAGGTGGGTCCACCAACAATACACCATCCAAAACATGCTACAGGGGAACAAGTCCCTCATAAGGTTTATAATGTGTTTTGTGTTTAGACATTTGTGAGTGGGTTGAGTTCTCAGAGTGTGTGGATCGGTCTGACAGACAGAGAAACAGAAGGTGTGTGGAGATGGGTGAACGGAGACGCAGTAACCACCTCGTAAGTAAGACCTTAGACAGTTCACAGCAGTTCAACAGGTCATCAAGCCTTATGGCCAACTTTCTGAGATGTTGATAATTATTTTAAAATGCTTTAAGAATTCACTTATTGTTTTATTTGTCTGTAGGCACTGGAGACCCGGTGAGCCAAATAACTCCAGAGAAGAGGACTGTGGAGAGATTAGTGGCAAAGATAAATTGTGGAATGACATACCGTGCAGTGTGAAACAGTCCTTTATCTGTGAGAAATTTCTACAGCTTTAAAAGTGAAGTGGACGATTCTGGTGATTCTGTCTATTTCGATTTAGGTGATTTTCTTGATCTCTACGATCTTAGTCCAGGACTTGAGGAAGAATTCCACCTGGACAATTGAGAGATTACGTAGACATTACACACAGTACTATTTTGTTTGATTCACGCTAGGGCTGCCAGATTAATCACAATCAAATGAAATGAATGGGCAAAATTAGCTGCAGTTTTAGAAGTACTCATAATTTCTTGCACATACAACAAAATATCTCGTCTTTTTCTGCATAAAAACCCCTAACCGTATAGACTCTTCCAGTGTTTGTAAACAGAACACCGGCATTCTAAAGGCTCGTACCCATCCATATGTTAGGTCCAGTGGATTTGCATTGCATTATCATTACCCTCCAGCTCCAAACATCACAAACTATTAACCAGGGCTGTTTTAGCCACTGACAGCCACTCGACTACATGTAACACCAGAGCCTTGGTAGAAAACATGACCACATACATTATTAATATTAGCAATTAGCGCCGAATTTAGCATAGCATTGAAAAATTACACATTTTTCATAATGTAATTTGGTATTTTCTGTGTAAAAACTGCCAAAAGTGCACATATCTGGGACATATGAATGTTAAAAGTGGATAGAGCCAAGGTTAATTTTGTTATTTTTACTTAATTTGCTTAACTTGACATTTTAAATACAGAAAGCTTTACAACAGCTCGACCACACGTGAGAAACACCAGAGCCTTGTTAGAAAAATCACCACGCGCAGCTCTGTTTTATGTAAATGACTAATGTTAGTGATTAGCGCCGAAATTAGCATCATGCTACATGCTAACAACCACGTGATAAACATTTCTCAAATCTAACATTATGTTGGACAATAATACAACAAAAACATAGCAGGCACAAATATTGTTTTTATTTTGCTGCCCAATTAAAATGAGTGGGATATACCATTAAAATCAGTACCACGCTTTGTCAGTTCTTCTGGACTTTTTTAAAATGTGAACTTCGAACAGAATCCTACCATTAAATCACAAACCTAACCACAGTTGCAATGTTTGTCACAAAAATCACTATTTGTTCTTTTCCCCAGAGGATTCAGCCCTAATTCACACACGTTTGACTGTTAGCTGTGTTCTCCTGTGAGCTGCCGTCAGAACGTACAGAGGCTCTGAACAGCAGGTCACACAAACACTGAAACACACAGTTCACTTTTGTGTGTGTGGCTTATGTCCAGTGTACATTTTTAGATAGATAGCTTAGAAATGCTAATGATAAAACTGCTTTTGTGTATTTGGTATGCAGCTTTAAATAAAGTGAGAAATACAATGTGTCATGGTTTAATAATAATACTACAGATAATAATACAATAGTTATATGTATCCTGTATTTAAAAAAAAGAGTTCTCAGCAGATATGTAAAGCACCACCGTGTAACTTTCTGGAGCAGCACATCCTCTGCATAATAGCGTTTCCTGCTCCACGTGAGTAAATCTGACAGGGACGCCATGTTGGCAGTGGTGGATTATGGGTAACGGCTTTTGGAGTTTCGTCGAGAATGATTTATCTTAAAAATAATCTGATTAAACATGAGTGACCCTAATTGGATAGATAGATAGATAGATAGATAGATAGATAGATAGATAGATAGATACTTTATTGAATGATACCAAAAAGGGTCCATGGAAATGTAAAAATATAACTTATAATGCCCTGTACATATAACGTTTACTGATACTGACAGTTTAAATGATGAGAAATTATTGAAATAGTGAAAATACTTTGTGCTTTAACTATGTGCACTATTGATTTGACTTTAATTTGTGATTTTATTTTCTTCATTCCACATTTCTAAACAGTTAACGTTAAACATATGAACAGTGTGAAGCAAAAAGTATTTCTCTCTCTGCCTCATTAATACACTATTTAATGCTAATCACAATACACAAACTTACAGTTTTTCAACCGTTATGAGACTATGGTTTAATTATTCAAATTAAACTAAATAAAGGAAAAAATATCAATGCAAAAATACATTCATAGTTTAATTAATGTATAGCTTGATTAGTTGCTAGCCCGTTAGGCAGCTGCAGAAATCAACTTCTCTCATCAGAGTTTTGTAAATCTGGTAAAAAGGCTTTCTTCTATCTTTGATAATGTCACATCCCAGTGTGACAATTATCCACAATCTCTGAAACTCACATAAAGTTTGTTCATTAGGGTCCACAGTATTAGTTTTGGGAATTCGCCGCCGCTCTGCTGTCAGTGGGGTTTGGAGGTGCATGCTGGGATTGTGTGATGACAACTGCAGGAGCTCCATGGAAACAGAGTTAAGACCATACTTTTGGAATACTTTGGAACATTCTTCATGGAGATATATATGTTTTATGTCATGCTGTGAAATGATAAAGCTATTATGTGTGTGTGTGTTTCACTAATCACAATTAAGTACAGAGCAGTGGGCGGAGATAGGGGGTATGTGAAAAAAGGAATTTTCTGAGCTTTCAAGCCTCAAGTGCAGGATTACTCAAACATGCATGAATCAAACTAAACTATGAGGGAGCACCATTACAACATTATTAAAAGCTCCTGAGAGTCTGTTTTACATAATATGTCTCCTTTAAAGGTCCTATATGATGCAAAACTGACTCCATGTTATAATGCTGTCACCTCATCAAAAACATACTTGAAGTTGTGTTTTGTTTCATTCACACATGTTTGAGTAACTCTTTATTATTAGTCAGTCTGCGTCTGTCTATATCTCCAAAAAAATGCTCTGTTCGACCTTGTGATGTCATAAAGTGGTAGTTTTCAAGTTACCTTTTGTTCAGCAGATTGTAAATTCCAGGGATGAAATCATCCAGATGATTCCAGTGAAGTTGTATGGAGTTTAAAAAGACAGCGGCGTGTTTTTAGTTTGAGTGAAGAACAGCCTAAATATGCAGGGTTTATGCGTTAAATATGTGTGAATGAAATAAAACACAGCTGCAGGTATGTTTTTCACGAGTATACAACATTATACCAAAGATTTTTTTTTAAAGTGCGTAATATAGACCCTTTAACTGTTACATTTACATTTCACCGTACACAGATGAAGTTGTACCTCTCCTGCTGGTACTTCTTCACCCACTTCCCCTCTCTCTCCATGGCCGCCGCCTGCCCACACTGGCTCTCCTCCTCGGGCCTTCTCCACTGCTTGTAGACCATGAACTCTCCACTGCTCCACAGCCAGAGGTCCAGGAGGCAGGTGTAGTGAGCCCCCAGCCACACCGCCTCGCTGTGGGCCTGCCGGGCTGTCTGCTCCGCCTGCGTCTGCTGCCCCCTGGTGGTGATGGAGAGCAGGTGGCTGTGGTTGTGTGTGCAGTAGGCCGAAGCCTCCTCCCACGTCAGGTTCTGTTTCACTAGGGTCAGGTCCAGGGGTCGGGCTGATCATAAGAGAGACACAGACTTGATGAGACACTGCAGGTGAATACGAAAAAATATTACTTTTAGAGGCATCAATTTGAAACTTCTATAACTTACTTAGATAAATGTTTTTCAAAAAAGTTTTTCATCATGTTATGTGGCATTTTATATGTAAAAAAAAATTACAAAAATTGCACATGTCTAGGAAATATAAATTTGAGTCAGGATTAAATTTGTTAATTTGGCATTAAATTCAAAAAGATTTACACAGGGGATTTTGGATATCTTGTTTAGTATTTGAGTAAACTAGATTTCACAGACAATTAAAACTTTGATACAGTATTTCAGGCTTAAAAATTAGACATTAATAAAGGGAGGCATCACCAAAAAATATGCCTGAAGAGGTTTTAGATGTCATCCATGCATGTCTGAGTATTTTAGCGATCTCTCCCGGTCACTATTCAAACCGTTTTTATGGTTTGCTGTAAGATTCTGTCCAATATGCAGCCCACAAGACCACGTCACCCATGCTCCCACATGACAATTCTCCAGAAATATACAAAAGCATGAAGTAAAATAGCCCCCTTTAATATTGCTTAATTTGCAAAATTCTTGTCGAGATATTAAATTAAATTTTTTTTTGTTTTGTTTTAGTTTTCTTTTATCTTTTGTTCTGTAGAGATTGGCAATTCCAGGAAATTATCTAAATGATTCTAGTGAAGGTGTATGGAATTTAAAAACACAATGGAGCACTTCCTGTATCGCCACTTGATATAACAAGGTGGAACAGAGTGTTTTCAGTCTGAGAGAAGAACTCAGCCTAAATATGCAGGGTTTGTGTGTTGAAAACAAAACACAACTCCGGGTATGTTTGTGATGTGTAAAAACATCTCCATGAGAAGAGTTGATGGGAGGCAATGCAAAACTATAACACATAAATTCTGTGTTTTATCTTTTGTTCATTTTAAGCCGTAATACTGATTGTGTCAGTATTTGTTGAGCTGCAGTGCACATGCTGAACTTCTTAAAGGGTCCGTATTACACTATTTTCTGATCTCTGTTCTAATGTTGTTTCCTCATCAAAAACACACCTGGAGTTGTGTTTTGTTTCACACATGTTTAACACACAAACCTGCATATTTAGGCTTCTCTGAAAGAGCAAACACTCTGTTCCACCTTGTGATGTCATGTGGTAATACAGGAAGTGCTCCACTGTGTTTCTAAATTCCATACACATTCACTGGAATCATTTGGACAATTTCAGATGAACTAAAGGTAAAAGGTAGCTGTTAACTTTAAAAACACTTCATGACATCACAAGGTGGAACAGAGCATTTTGAGCTTTGGAGATGTAGATAGACTAATAATGCAGAATTACTCAAATGTGTGAATGAAACAAAACACAACTCCAGGTATGTTTTTGATGAGGTAACAACATTATAACATTGTTTTGTGTAATATTAGACCTTTAAGGAGAATCTGAACGCTCTTACGGTTGTAGCAGATGAATGGGTTCTTCTCTGTACAGCTGGCACTGGTCCATGTGCCCTTAGGCCCCACTCTGGCACACTGTCCATAGGTCAGAGAGACATCTTCACACATAAAGCCATTTTGGTGGTGCCAGTGTCTGAAGGAGGACCAGTGTGCGAGGTTAGACCAGGTCCAGGGGTCTCTGAAGAGCCCCACCCACCAGGAACTGTCAGCAGAAGCTTGGATCTTCTCTTTCAGGACAGGATCGTCGAGCTGAGACCATTCGCTGAGCAGGTCTGCGCTCCTCTGTCTGCAGAAGTGCAGAGCCTCAGACCACGTCATGCTTCTGTGGATCACCTCAGAGATGTTAGAGCGATCATCTGTGGAGCAAAAACAAGAGAAGCTGCATGTTTAACAGGTACAAGTGCACTGATACACATGCGCTGTAGTAATGTAACTGTACTAAACACACGTGTAGTACTCTGACTGTAGTAATGTAACTGTACTAAACACACGTGTAGTACTCTGACTGTAGTAATATAACTGTACTAAACACACGTGTAGTACTCTGACTGTAGTAATATAACTGTACTAAACACACGTGTAGTACTCTGACTGTAGTAATATAACTGTACTAAACACACGTGTAGTACTCTGACTGTAGTAATGTAACTGTACTAAACACACGTGTAGTACTCTGACTGTAGTAATATAACTGTACTAAACACACGTGTAGTACTCTGACTGTAGTAATGTAACTGTACTAAACACACATGTAGTACTCTGACTGTAGTAATATAACTGTACTAAACACACGTGTAGTACTCTGACTGTAGTAATATAACTGTACTAAACACACATGTAGTACTCTGACTGTAGTAATATAACTGTACTATACACATGTGTAGTACTCTGACTGTAGTAATATAACTGTACTAAACACACGTGTAGTACTCTGACTGTAGTAATATAACTGTACTAAACACACGTGTAGTACTCTGACTGTAGTAATGTAACTGTACTAAACACACATGTAGTACTCTGACTGTAGTAATATAACTGTACTAAACACACGTGTAGTACTCTGACTGTAGTAATATAACTGTACTAAACACACATGTAGTACTCTGACTGTAGTAATATAACTGTACTATACACATGTGTAGTACTCTGACTGTAGTAATATAACTGTACTAAACACACGTGTAGTACTCTGACTGTAGTAATGTAACTGTACTAAACACACGTGTAGTACTCTGACTGTAGTAATGTAACTGTACTAAACACACGTGTAGTACTCTGACTGTAGTAATGTAACTGTACTAAACACACATGTAGTACTCTGACTGTAGTAATGTAACTGTACTAAACACACATGTAGTACTCTGACTGTAGTAATGTAACTGTACTATACACACATGTAGTACTCTGACTGTAGTAATATAACTGTACTAAACACACATGTAGTACTCTGACTGTAGTAATATAACTGTACTAAACACACATGTAGTACTCTGACTGTAGTAATATAACTGTACTAAACACACGTGTAGTACTCTGACTGTAGTAATGTAACTGTACTAAACACACATGTAGTACTCTGACTGTAGTAATGTAACTGTACTATACACACATGTAGTACTCTGACTGTAGTAATATAACTGTACTAAACACACGTGTAGTACTCTGACTGTAGTAATATAACTGTACTAAACACACATGTAGTACTCTGACTGTAGTAATATAACTGTACTAAACACACATGTAGTACTCTGACCGTAGCAGACGAAAGGCCGGGTGCTGCAGCAGGACTGGTCAGACAGGCTCAGGTTAGAATGGATGGTCACACAGTTCTCCTTCCCCTGCTGGTCAGATGGTTCTCCTGACCTCCACCTCGGTGGGTCCTCTGTGTACTCCTGCCCCACCTGAGACCAGTGCCACATCCTGTGGCTGTTGCTTTGCTGGTTGTTCAGGCCGATCCATGCGCCGGTACAGTTCAGTCCTTCAGCACAGAGCTCCCAGAGGTCCCACTCACTCCAGACTGTGGCCAGGTCAGAGTAGTTCTTCCTGCAGTAGGTCTGAGCCTCCACCCAGCTCCTGCTCTCATGGATGAAGATGTAGTCATGGGCCCAACCCCCTGTGAGCGCACACACAACTGAAGATAGAAGTACGACAGTGAGGGTGGAGTATAAGTGACAGTGGATCATCAGACTAATAAACTATAATGTACTACGTAAATACTACTATGATGTACTTACTAATGACAGGCCCCAGACACTGCATCGTCATCTGAAGAGGAAACTGGACCATAGGACATCAGTGTTATTATGGCTTTGGTCAGAGCATTTGTCAGCAAGATGAATTCTCACCATTTCTTAAGTTCACAAACTTGAGAATCCGTCTAGTCCAGCTCCAGCTGAAGAAGTTACATGTGAAAGGACCCACCAGAGGTTTGAGCGGAACAACAAATAAACCAACAAACATGGCAACGCAGAAAGACGTACTTCAGCTTATTTGAGTGAAAATATGGACTAATTAATTAGTGAAAAATGTGCAGAGAGAAGCGCTTTGTGCATTTACCTGTGCTTTTCTCTCAACTGGATGGAACTCAAGTTTGATTTCTTGCCATGTTCGCTGCTATAACACTTCAGCCAATCAACGTGAAGTATTTGTTCTGATCACTGGTTACAAACACATTCAGTGAGAGTTATCCCAGACTGATAAACGTGTAGAACTGTATTCAGAGTGACTGTCCAGTCTGGAGGGAGCCAGGCTATTATAGCATAACGTTCATTCTAACAGCATATAGCTGGTGCACAGATACAGATATATTTATGTGTGGAATTTGTGTTTTGGAAGATGGTGGTTATGTATTATTCATTTATGAAACCTGATGGAATGTCCTCCAGCTCTACAGTTACTATGCCCAGGCTACATTAGTTTTTATCTTCCAAATCAAAGGTGTACCCTTTCTGGTTCACCGCTGGGTTTTACAGGAACTCTATGTAAGATTTGAATTTTAAATGCAATAAACCCATCTGCGTCCTCAGATACAAGATACCAGGTAAACATGTTTAAATCAAATAAAACAATTGCCATGCTGTTTTTTTTTTGTTTTTTTTTTCATAATTACAAAAACATGCTTCCAAGAACAATATTGAAATCCAGTTGATTTAAACCTAAAATGCCTCTCTCTGATCTGAATGGTCACTACCTACCTACCTCTTACATGCTGTGGAACATTACAGGCATCTTCATGGAGACAAGCAGGTGTCAGAACCTCCACCAAAAAGGTTACACCATAAGCAGAGAGGTCGTAGAAGCAGTAGCAGTAAAAGTAGCTACAGTTGTACGCTTCATGTACTTTGTAATTGATTTCTTCTCACCTGAATATGTGTCCAGCGCTGGCCCTCTGTCTGTGGAAATGGCACCAACTCTTCCTCTTCATTCTGAACATACAATTGAGCTCCACAGCGACGAATAAAGCCATTCTTCTTGGTTCTGTTTTTACATTGTTTACATCTCTATTCAAATGTTACACAACAACTTCCCTTATTACTTCTATGCAACGACTGGTACTAGTACTTTAATAACAGCAACATACAGTAGGAGCTCCCACAGTAGGCCAGGACCCCAAGACCCCCAGCATAATAAAAAAAGAGACGGTGTAGCCCATGTGGTCTTACTGTTCTGTCAATTTCACCAAAATCCTGTTTTATCTGCAAATAAATGTATGGCAAAAATATTAAGAAATGTTTAATGTAAATGTCAAGTTAGCTTTTATATACATTAACATACAGGCCATGACATTTAATAGTAAGGTTACGCTTTTATTTTGGTGACTTCCTGTATGAGCGGAAGTGACGGAAAAAACGTTAGCTTGATTAAAAAAAAAAAGACGCAAAAGTAAAAACAGCAACAGTTAACGGTGAAAAACAAAAACCCACGGTGAAAAGTTATACAAAAACCCAAAGACAACAACAGTCGACAGGGGAACAAGGTTTGTTTTATTTGTGAATGTATATTTGAGCAACTTGTAATTTGTACTAAATGAATATTAAAAAAATATATGGATAACAGTTAAACAATGTAATGAGCCAGTAATACGGTGATTATATGGAAATTTCTGTTATTTTGTTCTTGTTTAGCTTTTAAGTTGGTTCTATGACAAGGCAAGGAAAAAGTAAAAATCATTTAACCATCAGATCTGGCCTTCTCAATTCGACTGGATGCTACATTTAGAATTATTATTTGACTAGTTTTTAGTGTTTTTAACCTAATTTTACTGTTTTTAAATTAACCATAAATTGAAATACAACTACTCATTTTTAAACTAATCTCGAAACCACTCATAACAGTCCCTCGTGTCGTCTTATCAGAATGAAAAAGCCAATCGGAGGAGAGGAAGGCGGTACTTTCTTTTCTCAAATTCGCCTCCTCCGGTGCGCTCTCGGCGGGGCATGTGTCCGGGTGTGAGTGCACCATGAGCGGTCCGGAGCTGAGCGAGCTGGCGGACGAGTCGGAGGCACTGGTCCCGTACGTGAACTCCCTCCGCCGGGCAGCGCAGAAGGCCCCAGAGCTGACCGGGGTCCGAGCGCTCTCACACGGCTTTCTGCTCAAGTTTCTCCGCGCCCGGGACTTCGACCTGGAGCTCGCGCTGAAGGTAAACCGGCAGGAATAAGAAATAAATATAACCAAAATAGAAACTAAAATTAAAACTATTGCCGGTTCGTACCATAGTTGTGGAAGGTAACAAAGTACAACATTAAAAGTACTGTGCTTATTTTTTTTTTTAGGTTGACCTATTTGTACTGTAGCCTACTTAATGTTTGATTAAGGCTATCCACTTTTGCTGGAGGTGCTGTAGAAGTGACAACAATTGGCAGCTTCATTGATAATCTACAGATATGATTAGACATGATCATTTTTATGACTAGGCTCTTGTTTTATTATCATAATACAGGACTACTATCTCCCTTTCCCATCAGAGGTTGGGGCATGAGGTTAGTGGTGGAAAGATTAATGAAAATGTGTACACAAATAAAAGTACTTGCCTAAAAATGTACTCAGTTACCTAGAAGTGCAAGTACTGCTGTCAAAATTGTACTGCTGTAATAATTAAAAGTATGCATTGGGGTAGGCCTGCTAGATACACGTTAGGCTTACTTTTTTAGAATCATGTTAGATCACACATTCATACAAAACTCGATCAGTCCAAAAAAAAGTGTAAATATTTAGTTGTTTTAAACCATAATCAAGGATGTAACGATCCAGCTTTTTCAGTTCCAAGTGGGACAGCCGCACATTTGGACAGTTTGGACTTGTGCAGTTTTGATTTAGAAAGAAACTAATTATAATTACATTTCTACAATTTTACTCAAGTACAAGTACAGGTTTAAAAAGCAACTCAATAAAGTACAATTACCCCAAAAATCTACTCAAACAACCCAAACAGTAACACATGCACATTCACACATACTAACATGCTAAAATACATAAAACCAGTTGAGAAAACACCATCAGAGGAGCCGTCTACACCAGGAGCAGAGAGCCGTCCACCGCCAGCAGGCCCCAGAGGAGAGAAGAGACCCAAGCACCAACCCTCCACCAGGACACAGGGCCCAGGGGAGAGATGAGACCCAAGCACCATCCCTCTACCAGGACACAGGGCCCAGGAGAGAGAAGAGGGCCAAGCACCATCCCTCCACCAGGACACAAGGCCCAGGAGAGAGAAGAGGGCCAAGCACCATCCCTCCACCAGGACACAAGGCCCAGGGGAGAGAAGAGGGCCAAGCACCATCCCTCCACCAGGACACAGGGCCCAGGAGAGAGAAGAGGGCCAAGCACCAACCCTCCACCAGGACACAAGGCCCAGGGGAGAGCTGAGACCCAAGCACCATCCCTCCACTAGGACACAGGGCCCAGGGGAGAGAACAGGGCCAAGCACCATCCCTCCACCAGGACACAGGGCCCAGGGGAGAGAAGAGGCCCAAGCACCAACCCTCCACCAGGAGGAAGGCCCAAGACCATTAAGACATTTAAAAAACAGTAAAAGAACTTTAAAATTCATCCTGAAACTCACAGGGAGCCAATGCAGTGATTTTAAAACGGTTGTAATGTGTTCCCGCCCCCTGGTCCTAGTCAGGACATGTGCTGATGAATTTTGTAATAATTGCAAACCTGAAATATTCTTTTTGGGAAGACCAGAGAGCAGCACTTTGGTACACTTTTGGTACACATTTGATTTTCATTTCTAAATATTTGAAATAGCCATGTGACAATATCCATTTATTTGGGAGAATTAGAACTAGAAAGTTCAGTGTTCCCTCTTTGCAAAGTATTTTTTTTTTTATCAATTGGTCCAATGAGAAGTCCCACCTTCTGGTCTCCTCCTGATAATGGGGTCCAAAATACACAAAACATTAGTAATACACAATACAATGGACAGAATACAAAACTTAAAAAGAGTATACATTATATATATTATAATATATATTAATAATATAATAGAACAAACTGAAAAGTTTTCTTTTCTGGTGGAGGGTCTGGTAGATGCTCTTCTCCGTGGAGATCATTGTCATTGCTCTGCCTGACATTAAACACAGTATGACATTAAACAGCTCTACGTTACATTTATTCAGTTACAGATGGTTTTATATCTCAAAAATACCTAGAAAAAAAGGCATTCTGACTGTGAGTGGGATGTCTCTTGGTCTGGTTTGGTCCATGAAAATAGAAAGATTTAATACCATAAGAAATAACATCTCAGTAGAGAAAAGCATTTGACGGACCCTCCACCAGAAAAGTGACACAATGCACCTTTCCAATCTGAAGGAGCCTTGTAATGAAATGATCTGCGTCCGTGTGTGTGTGTGTGTGTGTGTGTGTGTGTGTGTGTGTGTGTGTGTGTGTGTGTTTGTGTTTGTGTTTGTGTAGTTGCTCCTGAACTACCTGCGTTGGAGGAGGGACAGTCCTGAGATCAGCTCGTGCCTTTCTCCACACTCTGTCCTGGGGCTGCTCAGAGAGGACTACCACAGCGTCCTGCCTGTGAGGGACCACAGCGGCAGCAGAGTGCTCGTCTACAGGATCGGTACAAACCTCTGTATTTTATATCACAGTCACAAACTCTGTGTAACTTTTAGGTTGCGGTCCATCACCTGCTTGTTTCTATGGATATGTCATTGCTCTGCCTGGAATATTCCACAGTATGACATTAAACAGCTCTACTTTACATTTATTCAATTACAGGTGGTTTTATTGCTCAAAAATACCTAGAAAAACAGACATTCTGACTATGAGCGGGGTTGCCTCTCCACAGATCTGACCTGTAACTTGGTCTGGTTTGGTCTCCATGAAGATTGAAAGGTTTAATACCATACTGTGAAAAATCCCAGACAAAGCAATAACATTATTTGACGGACCCTCCACCAGAAAAGTTACACAATGCACCTTTAAAGGGCCATATTATGCTCTTTGCAGATTTTTTTTTATTGTTTTTTGGGGGTAATTCTGCTTTATGGTTTGGTTTCAATATTATCATTTACCATCTCTATTTATTACTTATTTACAGCAATATATCGCACTTCAAAGTGTGTTATTGTGACACGCCTATTTACAGTTTTAAAAAAGGTCCTACAGCCACAACTGACACATCCAAGTTTGTCTTATTCTCAGTTTATGGACAGGCCTCGTGTTAAAGCTCAGAACCTCCAGAATTCCCTCCCTGTGCTGCAGAGGCTGCACTTGCACTGATTCATGATTGGCTGCAGGTTCTGGGGTTTAGGTAGTAGAGACTCATGTGAGGCTCGTTCTGCTTTCTGATTGGATAATTGTGTTGAGAACCAAAATACCAAATTAACATAATTATAGGTTTAGAGTTATTACCAGTAATAGTAGGTCATGTTTGTAAAATTTAAAATCTTTATCTTAAACATTTTCCACTTCAAGTTTCACTAACTTTTCTGGAGGAGGGTCTGTCACCTGTTTGTCTCCGTGGAGATGTTATTGCTTTGCTTGTAATGTTCCACAGTATGACAATAAACTAGACATCTCCATGGCAACAAGAAGTAGGTGACGCCAAACTACAGGTCAGATCTGTGGAGAGGCAAGCACAGTAAAAATGTGTTTTCTTTTTTTATTTTTAATATAAATAAGCATTAAAAACACATATAATGAAATAATGCTAGAAAAATATGATTAATGCCATACTGTGGAACATTTCAGGCAAAGTAATATCTCCATGGAGACAAGTAGGTGGTGTATCCTCCATAAATATTACACCGCAGGTTAGACTAGTGGCTTGAAGGACATTTTTTTTTTTTTAATTGATACTTTGCAGTGACATCACGTTGGGGGTACTTTGCCTGTATGTTTATGACGGAATGTTCAGAAATTACCATGGTGACACAATGCACAAATTAGCAAACACTGTCAAAAAAGTTTTAAGATAGTCTGAAAACTCAAGAAAAAAGTACAAAAATACACATTTAAACAGCACATTTTCAGGAGCCTGTGATCAATACGAGTGTTCATGGTCCAGTTTAGGAGTTTGATTTTCAATAAAAATCTGAGAGTGACTAACTGAAAAACTGTTGCCTAATGCTAGCTAGCGTGTGACTGTAATTTGTTTTTAGAGGGACTTGTTTAACAACACATATCAGCTCTCCTGTTGTAGTTCCAGCTAAGTCAGTTCTTTCTGGTCAGATTGTGTTAAAACAAAGCTCAGATTAAAGTCTAATTGGAGTAACTGAGCTTCAGACAGAGCCGTGCCTACAGTTAGCATCACACCCAGGGCATGCTGACGCTGCAAAGTATCAGTTATTAATTCACAACAAATGACAGATATCTGGTTGCTTCCTAATTGCACTTGTCTAAAAAACATACTAAAACAATTTTGGTACTTGCCAGGTCAGTGGAACCCCAAAGACTGGTCGGCCATCCATGTGTTCCGGGTCAGCCTCATGACGTCAGAGGTCATCGCCATGGAGACCCAGACTCAGAGGAGCGGAGTAAAGGTCATCTTCGACCTCCAGGGCTGGTGTTTAGGCCACGCTCTCCAGGTCACGCCTTCACTGATCTGCAAGGTCTCCTCTGTGCTCTCGGTATGACGCTTCAAATCACTTGTCTATACGTTCAATTGTATTGTACTGTAAAATGAAACTATGAAAACACAAGTATCTAGTGGTTAACAATATACTTTCACACGTTATTAAATCAGACCTGTAAAATCAAATTTTCAGAGATTTTAACCATGTTACAGTTGTTTTCCCTCAGCTTTTACCTTCTGGCAGGGGCGTCGGACTGAGGAGGTAAAGGGTTCTGTTTACGCAGGTCCCAGTGCAAGGAGGGGCCATTCACAAAGTCTTTTTCATTAGACATGTATTTAGGGACCACCACGATGATTTGTACCCCCTCCCAGAATTTGGAGCTACACCCCTGCCTTCTCAAAGTATGTGGAGTGATTCATGCATGTTTGAGTAATCTTTAATCACTTATTTTCAAGATGCCATATGGCCGATCATCCCCCGTTTTCAGCTCCACCGGTACATGCTCACTGTGACATACACACAAAGCAGACACACACAGACAATATGGGCCCTATCTTGCCACTGGTCTTTGCTCTACTGTTGGCTCTTGTCTGGAAAAGGTCAAAAGATACTGTGTCAAAGTACTGCAGTCTCTTGTCACGCTAACAGTTTGTGTTGTTGTTTTGTTGTTGTCAGGATGCGTTTCCTCTGAAGGTGCGGGGGATCCACCTGCTCAACGTGCCTTTTTTTTTCCGCCCGGTGCTGGCCATGATCAGAACCTTCCTCCCCGACAAGATCAAACACAGGGTTAGTGCCACAGTCAGCTCGGAACTCTGCTGCTTTAGACTGGTTTGAACAGTTTAGTCCCAGCTCAGTCCTGGCTTTGTTTGGCCTTTTGTGATTACTTAAAAGATGCACTATGGAACTTTTCTGGTGAAGGTTTTAGCACCTTCTTTTCTTTGCCAGGAATAATCCACAGTATGGCATTAAATATATGTATTTGGGATTTACTTAGTTGAGAGTGTTTTTATTGCTCAGAAATACCTTATAAATATGTATTCTTACTGTGGGCAGACTCGCCTCTCCACAGATCTGACCAGTAACTTGGCCTGGTGGAGTCACTTGCTTGATGGAACATGCAAAGCCATACTTGTCTGACCAGGCAGTCCAGAAGGGTCTGAAATCGGACCATAGAACGAGAAAAACCTCTGTCCAAATTTGAGCCGCTAATTTGTATCACGTGTCTCTCAAATGCAAAAGACATTTCCTCCAAAATTCTCGTAACACTCAGAACAAAATAAAATATATAAGAGTTTGGTGCTTCAGTAGTTGATTCTGCAGAAACCTGACGTTTCTCAGTCCTTTTTTTTCACTCATTAGCTGCCATATTTGTTTTGGCACTAAGAGACCCTGCATTTCTCTGATTCAATCACGGTTATCTGAAATCAGTGAACCGAGAGTATTGTATTGTCAAAGCATGTGGTTTTGGCTGACCAGGCAAATGCCAGACTGTAGAACACTCCAGGCAATGCCACACCTCCACGGAGAGCAGGTGGTGGACCTTACACTGAAAAAGTTACCTAGTTCACCTTTAATGGGCCCATATTACACTTTTTTCTGATCTATGTTATATTGCTGTTTATTCATCGCAAACATACAGTGCTGTGAAAAAGTATTTTCCCCCTTACAGATTTCTTACTTTTTTTGCATCTTTGTCACTCTCCTTAAATATTAGACAAATATAACTCACAAGTA
The DNA here is from genome assembly GCA_029959045.1 of Taenioides sp. WSHXM2023. Classification (NCBI taxonomy): domain Eukaryota; kingdom Metazoa; phylum Chordata; class Actinopteri; order Gobiiformes; family Gobiidae; genus Taenioides; species Taenioides sp. WSHXM2023. The sequence goes on along the minus strand of CM057096.1, from coordinate 5,451,036 downwards.
AACGCAAAATGCAGTTTTAAGTGCCGATTTTATTTATTTAGGGAAAAAAGCCATCTGAACCTACATGGCCCATGTGAAAAAGTAAACCTAATAACTGGTTGAACCGCCTTTAGCAGCAACAACTGCAGTCAAGCGTTTGCGATGACTGGGAATGAGTCTTCACTGTGGAGGAATTTACTTTTGGAGGAAGTTACTTTTTCACACAGGATCATGTAGGTTTGGATAGTATTTTTCTCTTAACAAATAAAATCATCACAGAAAAACTGCATTTTATGTTTACTTGGGTTATTTTTGTTTAATATTTAAATTTGTTTGATCTGAAACAGTTAAGCACACGTGCAAAAAGTAAGAACTCAGGAAGGGGGCAAAAACTTTTTCACAGCACTGTACCTGGAGTTGTGTTTTGTTTCATTCACACATGTTTAACACACAAATCCTGCATATTTAAGTTCTTCTCTCAAACAGAAAACACTCTGTTCCACCTTGTGATGTCACATGGTAATTCAGGAAGTGTTCCACTGTGTTTTAAACTCCATACATCTTCACTGGAATCATTTAGATAATTTCAGCCCTGGAATCGACAATCTCTGCTAAACAAAAAGTAAGACAGACTAATAAAGATAAGAAAACACAACTCCATGTATGTTTTTGAGGAAGTAAAAACGTTCTAAAATGGTTCAAAGCTCAAGTCAGTTTAACATAATATAGGAGATTTAAACATATTTATTGTTGTATTGAGTTAAACAGTATGTACAGTAGGTTTTCCTTTGTACCTCCTCAGATCCATGTGCACGGTTCGGACTACACTGACTCTCTGTTGGACTTCTTCTCGGCTCCAGTGCTGCCGCCGGAGTACGGAGGGGAGGGGCCAAGCATCCAGGAGGCGTGTCAGGCCTGGACCAATCAGCTGCTGCAGTCTGAGAGCTTTCTGCAGAGCGTCGCGGCTCACCCAACGGGAGACATCGACGTAACCCCCGGCAACGCTACCTCAGAGGGAGCAGAGATCAGGAGGGACTGAAGAGGCATTCGGGTGTTTGTGTAGTTTTTATAACTCAGACTTAAATGTGTTACTGAAAAATCGACTCTCTCGTACATGTTACTGGTGTCCACTCCGCTGAGACCTGTTCTGCAAAATCTACTTTTTAGAGCTTTTAATCGTGTTATAGTTATAGTTATAGTTGTTTCCTTCCTCATTTACTCTTTCAAAGTTGTATTCAGAGTGAATACAACTGCCGTTTTCACCTCCACTGGTACACGCCCACTGCCCTGTGTGTACTTTGTTCCTCATCACAAACAGACCTAGACTTGTGTTTTGTTTCATTCGCACGTTTAACACACAAATCCTGCATATTTAGCCCGAGTCTGTTCCTCCATGTGATGTTATTAAGTGGTAATGCTCCACTGTGTTTTTAAACTCCATACACCTTCACTTAAATTATTTGGATCATTTCAGCCCAGGGATTTCCAGTCTTAAGGTAGCTAAGCTGTTAACATGAAAACTACCACTGCATGACATCATAAGGTGGAACAGAGCTTTCTTTTTGAACTTTGGAGATATAACAGAATTTTAACATGGCTTAAAAGGTAATATAGGATCAAAAAGACAGACAGACACACACACACACACACACACACACACACACACACACACACACACACACACACACACACACACACACACACATCATACAACACAGCTAACCAAAGCTTAAAAAAATGGATATAGCCCCTCTTTAAAGTGTTGTGAGACTGGACTGTGAGGCCAAGAACATCAGAGTAACACATGTTCATTATTTACTCATTTAATGCAATCCTTTTTACCTTTTTAATTCCAATGCAATTTTTAATATCTGCAAAAAATGAACATAGAGGAATAATTTTGATACAATAATGTAAATTTTTATATTATCAAATGTAGTAAAAATTGAAGGGACGTGTTATGATGTACAGTATGTATTCTATGTTTACACTTATTATTACTACATATTGTTGTTGCTGTAACAAAAGGCCGAAGCCAAGTTACAGATCAGATCTGTGGAGAGGTATTTCTCAGCAACAGAACCTCCTTATAAATGCTCATTTGAGTTTAATACCAATTGCCAAACTATGATATACTGGAACATTCCAGACAATGCAATGACATCTCCATGGAGACATGCACCAAATCAATCAGTCGATATCCCTTTTATATCCTTTTGAAACTTCTGCAATTTACTCACATGAGAAAATGGACCATTTATGAGATATTCAAAAGAGACACATGAAAGGAGCCAGGGTTAAATTTCTTGCTTCTTTTTGTCGTTATATTAGATACTAAAAATATATATATATATAGAGAGAGGGGACTTTGGATATCTTATTTAATGTATGAGTAAACTAAATCTCACTGAAAATGTGTCTAAAAATTCAAATTTCACTACATATTTTACAAATTAAATAAATACATCTACACCGAAACTAACACACCTGGTTATTTACTGTAGGTGTGTTAGTCTGATTGTAGTTTCCTCCTTCAGGCAGATAAAAGGCAGTGTCCACCAGCGTCTGACCAGAACTGAAGAAGCAGCTTGGATGAGCTGCGAAACGTATTCGATCAAATAAACTTTTGTCCAGTGACAGAATTTTATTTTTCTTTTGCTATGGCTCCTACCTGGACGACTGAGGGATTACACAGACATTGTTTCTGAAGTCCATTAGCACTCAAGTCTGCACAAGTACAGGGATTGAGAAACAGCTTTGTCCTGAGGATTGTTACTCCCCTCACACTGCCCTGACACTGGATCTAATAACTCGACCTGTTGAGCTGCATGAGGCCGTTTCTTAGTCCCTGTACTTGTGCAGACTTGTGTGTTTGTGTCCTTGTGAAACGTCACACTCTGCAACCCAAGTCCTGCAGCCAGCTGTTTGTTGTCAGAAACACCTGGCTGTAATCAGGGTAGTCCTGCGTGATGTCACATAGTACTTGATTTTGTAGAATGAATGAAAGTTAATATATAAATATAACTTTTTTTTCTGAGACTTCTTGTATTCAGCGGTCTCCTGCGTGCTCGGCTTGTATAAAGTTCAAACTGAAAATCTGCCTGTTGTATAGAAAGTGTTAAACCTCTGCTTTATAGACTCTGTGCTAACCTTTGCTCTGTAAATATAGACACTGTGTGTCGCAACACCACACACTATCAGAGAAGAGAGTATGTAGCCAAAACTGTACTCAGTACTTCAAAATAATATTACTCAAATAGAAGTACAAATTAGAGGTCCAAGAAATTACTCAAATAAGAGTAAAAAAAAGTATCTGGGACAACTACAGTAAGACTAACTGTCTGGCAGAGTTGGCTAGTACTCAGCTACGTTTCCTCTTGTAATATTTTAAAAGAACTGTGTTTTTCAGAGTAATAGCAGCATATTTTTACTGCTACTTGGCTAATATTTTTACTGAGTAACAGTCTTGAGTAAAAGTTGTGGTTCCTCTTCCCACTGTGAGTCTAAAGTGACAAAAGTTTTATGTAACAACATGAAATGGTTTGAACATTTGTGTTTCTTGCAGCTCCTTCAGATATGATTTAGTTTGTCTCATTTTTGTGTCTGTCCTTTGATAATATCAGATTTTGTGCATTATTTAATGTTTTGTCGTTCACATTCACTTTACATTATAAATAAAATCTTACATCCTGACAGTTACTCTTTAAGTTGTCCTTACTTGAGTAATATTTTCTTAAATACTTTTTTGCTCTTAATGAGTAATTTCTTGGACCACTACTTTGTACTTTTACAATATTACTCAATATATTGAGTAATATTATAAAGTACTGGTACAGTTTTGGGCTACTCTACTCACTTCAGCTGTCTGGACGTAGCATCTGATTTATAATTAATTAAGTTCATGTAATTTAAAGGACAAAACATTAAATGTGTGTGTGTGTGTGTGTGTGTGTGTGTGTGTGTGTGTGTGTGTGTGTGTGTGTGTTTTTAAACCATATCTGAAGGAGCGCTGCAATAGCACAAATGTTCAAGTCATTTCATATTGTCACATAAACCACAACTTTTACTCAAGTAAGAGTACTGTTACACTGTACAATATATTATTCATAGTAAAAGTGGGGTCTGAAAGTAGTAAAAGCTACTAGCCTACTTCAAGAGTTTTACCCACCTCTGACAACAGGCTTGAAAACAGTTAAGTAATAGTTCCTTACAGATGTTATATTTGTTTTATATCTTTAGGTTGAACTGTTAACATTGTTTGAAAATGTCTTTGCAAATTCACTTCTGTGCAAATCTGTATCTGAACTTTAAATTTGTAAATTCATAAAAACATTATATTTTCACTTCGGTTGTGTTTTGTTGTGTTCTTTGTAGAATTAGTGATTTAACAAAGAGAGTTGAGACCAGTCGTGTGTGTGTGTGTGTGTGTGTGTGTGTGTGTGTGTGTGTGTGTGTGTGTGTGTGCAGACATAGTTAGCTCAGAGCTTCCTGACGTTTTTGTAATGACACCAGAGCTGCTCACGTCTGTGTCGTCTATATTAGGCCTACTGATCGTATTTATATATAGGAACTGCATGTATTAACCTGTAGGCAGAGGACACGTCCAAGTTTGTCTCACTCTCAGTATGAGGACAGGCCATGTCTCATGTGAAAGCTCAGAACCTCCAGAGCTGCAGAGGCTGCACTAGCACTGGGGTTTAGGTAGTGACTGTTAAGATCAGGGAGAGGCATTTTAGGTTTAAACCAACCAAATGACTTTTTTCCACCCATTTCAGTATTGAGACTCATTCTGCTTTCTGATAATCGTGTTGAGAACCAAAACACCAAATTATAGCATAAAAAACTTGTCTATCATGTCCAATGTTTTTTATAATCAAGAATAAATTAGCTATAATTATAATTCAGAATAAATTGCTATCAGTAAAAGAACATGAACATGTTTAGTGACAGGTCAGGTTCTTGAAATCAAATCTGGACATACATTTCCTTCAGTGTGTTACTGTATCATCATTGGTTGCTAAATCTTTAAATTTTGCACATGTTCACTCAGTACAGAAGAAATTCAGGACCCCAATGTTCAGGTTGGTTAGATGCATAAAATACATTTGAATTAGTTGATATGTAGTGACCCCCCGTGGACACACTAGGTCATTACACAACAAAGAAAAACAGTCAGATGTATTTTAGACTAACGGCGCAGGCATGAATCATTTCTGACATAACTTATGCTGTAATGGCATCACACCGTTTTCAAATAGTCAAATTAAATGAAAAAGTAGACTATAAAGTATGACGGCCAAAAATGTATGTGGTTGCATGGTTTTGGTGTTTTATTACGAATAAAGGTTCATCTAATTCAGTTCGAAGTGGCATGTTCAGCCCACTTAGAGAGTTTTGCCTAAATGACATGTTTGTTGAGCGTTTTTGTCGCTTTTATCATTGTAGTAACAACTTTTACCACCAGATGTCACTATTATACAGCCCTACATACTGTTATATTCTTATATTCATATTCAAGTGATTCCGCAGTTGATTATCACTGGTGTTTGAGGTCAAAACTAAACTATATTATAAACATGATGAAACAAAATGACCCAAGCACAGATTTGAAAATAAAATACTTTTATTTCACTATGCATTCAGTTGATTACACGTATTTCATTTTTATTTCTTATTTGATTGGGCTGGGGATATTAAAGCTACAGTATGTCACGGTGTGGCACGGCAACTGCATGATGGAAACAGAAAGTTAAAACCAAACTTCGGAACATTCTGCATGGATATAGATACATTTTATACTGTGCCGTACTGTGGAATATTACAGAGCCCAAATAAAAGTCAGGTTTGTGGACGTGCAAGCCCACTCACAGTAAGGACACAGGGCTTTTTTATGGGTTTCAGCACAATAAAAAAAAAAATCTATAAGTTTTGTCTAAAAAGTTACATACTGAGGCTTTAAACACAACACAAATGCAGTGGCGGAATTAACAGCGTAAAAGCAGTAAAGTACTGTACATAAGTAGTATTTTTAGCTATCTGTACTTTACTTAAGTGCATTTTACAGTGGATACCTTTTACTTTTACTTTTTTCTACATTTGAGAGCAAGTATTTGTACTTTATATTTCTACTGCCACTGTTGACCAAAATCTGTTTACTTTTTGAATAAATATCACTACATTTAATCTACTGTAATAAACTGTCAACACTTTATCAAAATCTGTGTGAAATACTTTCACTTTTTACTCCTAAAGTACATTTTTAAACAGGTACTTTAATACTTTCACTTAAGTAGATTTTCCATGTGGTACTTTTACTTTTACTTGAGTAACTTTTGGCCTCTGTATTCGTCCTTAAGTAACAAAATTGAGTACTTCATCCACCACTGCGCAAATGCAATCAAGCAGGCACATAGTCAAACAAGTCACCATTTTACACATCTTTTTTTTTTTTTATCAGATGTTCATTCTACCTTTTTCTCTCTCTTCCCCCTCTGCCCCTCTCCTCCTCTCCTCCCCTGGACTCTGGAGGTCTCCTGTGTCTGGACTATTGACTGTCCCCTCCCTCAGAGACACAAATCACTGCTCTGTGTCCCTCTGCTATGATTCAATCTGTGTCTACTCAAATACGACTCAATATGTGGCACGAATAGTTTTCAGACGCCGTACTTTTACTCCTGTGTCGACACCTGTGACTCTTACCTGAGCTGTGGTTTCCCAAATTACTTTTTACTCGATTCAGTCATTTTTGATCACCACTTTGTACTTCCATTTTGAAACAGTACCCAACTTTTTTTGTTGTTGCTGCTCTACTTGCCTCTGGTTAGAACGTCTCCTGTAGGCCTTCTAATAACAGAGAACATAATCACAGCCACTATATGGCTTTTATTTCATATATTTCATCTAATCTATCTATCTATCTATCTATCTATTTGTCTCTGTCTGTCTCTGTCTGTCTCTGTCTGTGTCTATTCAAAAGTTGAACCTGATCATTATTGCTGATAATTTCAAAGACCCAACCAGACTCTTAATTAATTTTTTTTTAAAGCCACTTTTATGCAAAAAATAGACTTTTATTCATTCTGGATGTTTTTATCGCTCTGAAAACATGCATCCTTACTGTCAGTGGGCTTGCATCTCCACAAACCTGACTCCTCTTTGTCCTGGAGGAGGGTCTTCTCCTGCTTGTTTCCATGGAGATGTTATTCCTTTGTCCAGTATGGCATAACACTTATCTATCTCCATGTTCCAGAATATGTTTTTACCTTTCTATTTCCATGGAAACGTGCAGTTGATTTACCACCTCCAGAAAGAAAAAGTTACATACTGTCACTTTAAACACCTCCTGCCCCATCTACATGGGTCTGAAAATGAACAACACAAAATACTTCTCCAATCTTAACTTCTAATTGTGGGAAATAATAACATATTGATACTTTGCAGCTGATGTCATCAACATTCACTGGGGGTGTAAAGCTAACTGAAAGCACTACTCTGTCTGGAGCTCTTTTACTCAAAGTTAGACTTAACCTGAGTTTTACTGTAACATAATCTAACCATAAAGAACTGATTTGGTTGGAACTACAGCAGGTGAGCTGTTGTGCGCTTAAAAAAAGTCTCTCACACGTAAATTTAGTCATAACTTAGCTAGTATCAACCTTTTTGTTGAAAATCAAACTCCTAAACAGGACCATGAACACTCGTATTGATCACAGGCTCCTGAAAATGTGCTGTTTAAATCACTTTTGTATATTTTCTTACATTTTTAGACGATCTTAAAACGTTTTGGCAGTTTTTGCTAATGTGTGCATTGTATCACCATGGTAACTGCTGAACATTCCGCCAGTAGAGATACATGCAGAACACCCCCACCCTGATATCACTGCAAAGTATCAATAACCTCAGAGATATTAAAAAGCAACAAAATTGTGTCTGTGCAAAAACAGCCTGAGGAGGAGTCCAGGGAGCAGACTATATCCTGCACACCAACACAAACATTACAAGAGGAACTGATGCTTCAACAGAAGACAATAGTGACTAAGAACAATGACTTTTTCCATTCACGCAACTGTAATCCAACTGCAAAGGCCATACTCAAACACTGGATAACACTGGCCAGGGGTGGAGAGAGTAGCCTATTACTACTGGACATTTGGAACAGGAAGTCTACAGTTATAATGGCAAAAAAATGAAAAAATACAACTTTAAATGTAGTTACTAGTTACTAATTAAGCAGCATTTTAGCTCCTATGATTTGAAATACAATGAAGTACAATTACATGCTGGAATTATACCATTTAAGTATTAAATTCTCCTTAGACTCTCCTCTTACTTAAAGCTCCAGTATGTAACTTTTCTGCCAACAAACAAAGTATGATTTTTCATTGGAGATGTTTTTATTGCTCTGAAAAACATGTGTCATTACTGTGTGGGCTTGCATCTCCACAAACCTGGCTCTTATCTGGCCTGGAGGAGGGTCAGTAACGTCTATTTCTAATTAGGCTAGTTACTTTCTGTTATTAGCTTATTACAAGTATTGTAGGCAAACATTATGGTGTATTAGTGTACTACTACTACTACTACTACTACTACTACTACTACTACTACTAGTACTAGTACTACTAGTCCTACTACAACTGCTGCTACTACTACTATGTGTATACTATATGTATATATGTGTGTGTGTGTGTGTGTGTGTGTGTGTATATATATATATATATATACTACAGATAGGCCTGTTATAATTTGATCCTCATAAAATCAGTTCAAAACTAACAAGCAGGTAGGCCAATTTTACATAGTCTTTCTTTCTGAATTTCCGTAACAAGATTGCATATATATATATGTATATTTTTTTTATTGTTATAAAAAAGTGATAACAAAGTGAGCGTGCACAGCAGAGGGGGGAGGGTCTCCACGGTGCCACGTTCCAGAGGAGCTGAGGGGGCGTGGTCTGTGAGGCTACGGGGGGCGTGGCATATCCGCTCTTATCCACACAGATGAATAAGCCCTACGCCTCTTCGCACCCCATTGGCTCAAACCCTCTCACGTCCCGCCCACATCCCCAAAGCGCACCGCCGATTGGCTTACGCGGGTGCCAGGGAGAAAGTGGACGGGGCTCCTCGCACGGACCTGAGTTTTTAATACCCAGGAGGTTGAATTTTGATTTCTTTCTTACAATTCTGCTGCAAAGAGAGCGTGTTTTTGTCCGTCTTCAAACTACAGCTCCAGAGAGGCGACATGGCGGCCAAAAAGAACGCGAAGGCAGCGAAAGCCAAAGGTGCGTAGCTTGCTAGTTTGTCCTGTCATGGTTCCAAGCGATGCGTAGTGCGTTCAGCTTTATTATAGGCTGTTTAGTGTTAATCTTGTGCCAAGCTGCCAGCCCGAAGCCTTTCTCTTTTTGCATCCGTGCTTCGGGGCTTAAACTAATGGCTAAGCGTCCGTGCGTAAAAACAAACACAGCAGATTTCGCGCTTGCGTCTAGTTTCCAGTTTTAACACATCTCCAGGCAGCGGCGCAGCTAACAAACAGCTAGCCTCGGGTAATGTGGATTCAAGGTGCAAAGCAAAGCAGGCACCAGCACGTCAGATATCTATGGCAACGTAGAGCGACTGGCAGCGGCGCGCGTAACCTCACCAGAATCCCAATTTTGCTTTTTACGCACTCCAAAAACACCTCTTTTGGCTAGCCTCTCCACTTTCTGAATCAACATAATTGTTTATTGTCGACACCAGCTAACACTAGGGATTAAAAAGTGCCACACAGTCGGGTTTGTGCGTGGTTACGTCTGTATTTTTTTCAAAGCTTGCAGCATCTCCGTAGCCATTGTGAACTCCAGTGACCGCTGCGCTGCCCCCAGAGCCTAGCTTTTCCAAATGCTCACGTGTCACTAAGAGGGTCCGTGCCGTGGGTGGGGTCACAGGGACAGACGTGGCTCTCCCCCCTGGATTTGTAGTGGAACATTGTAGCCCCAGGTAGAACCATCCTGCTGAAGTTAAAACTGCTAGAAATTCATATTCAGACATAGTTCAGGGGAGCGTTAACACTTCTCATGATTTGGTCCTTCTTTAAGCCCGGTTTAGTACTGATGAAGACTTGGTTTGGTTCTGGTTTAGTCCTGGTTTAGTTACGCGTTTAGTCCAGGTTTTGATGCGGGTTATGTGCAAGTGTGAACGCACCCTCAGTGGAGGTGTATACTGACACGTGGCTGTATTGTTGCCATATGAATAAACACAAAGAAAACCTTTGTCTGAAAACCGTGCGCCTGCAGACAGGATTTGCATAAAATGTACCTAGTTGCATTGCCCAAACTGCGCAATAATTATACAGTTTTTAATAATTTCCAGAGAAGCACGGTGGTTTCTACATATTGCATCCCTTAATGGTCGTATATGCTAAGGTATTGCACAGGATCAAAGGTTATTATGGCGCTTCAACAGCTTCTGGGAACAAAATGTACAGTTTGGAGTGTGCGCGCAGGCCCCGCCCACCACATTGCCTATGCACGCATGGAGTCTGGGCTAGTCACAACAATGGACTCTCCGTGCACAAAGCACCGAGCACCGAACAGGCCGCTGTCAGTGCCCGCGCTGTGGTGACCCCAAAGCAGAGCACGGTTTTGGAATAAGGGGTTTAAAGGCTCCGGTTGGAATGTGGAGAATTATGGAGTTATGAGAATGTGTTGATGCTCCCAGTGAGTCAAAGTAACTCAGCTGGTTCTGACAGAAAAGCAAACTGTGTCAGGAGTGTGTCTCTAAAACAGTACACTTGTGATAGTTAAAGAGCCTGCGCCTGGTATTATTGTCAAGATAAACATTATTTTTTCATACATTGTCTAGTATAAAAGAATGGAGACAGTAAAATATTAGTGATGTGACGTTTTGGAACCGGATCTCAATTTTTAAAAGACTCGAATTCAAAATCTTATGCATTTTTGTTCTGATTAACACTGAAGCAACACAAGAATCAGCACAGAAGCAGAGCAGGCAACACAAGTGAGAGGTTTGTGCATTAAAAAAAACATTTTGCATCATAATAACAGTTTGTTTTTTTAATTATTATTGTGCCGAAAAGTTTTATTTAGATTATGCGTAGTTTCAATGACCAAATACCAGTTATCGTAACAGTTCGTCCACTGATTGCAGGTACCCCTGGAGAAACACTGTACAGTAGAGACACTCTGTCTGATAGTAGGCTGTTTCTGTATTGTATTGATTCCCTGGGAGTGTGGTGCTAACTGTAAGCACTGCTGCGTCTGAAGTTTGTTAGACTATAATCTGCGTTTTATTCTTCTTAACACAATCTGACCAGAAAGAGCTGGTTTAGCTGGAACTACAAGAGGTGAGCTGATTTGTGCTGTTAAACAAGTTCCTCTCACATTAAATTAGTCTTTTTTTTTTAAGTTTTTAAAGTTTTTAAGTTAAAAAAAAAACTAAATAGGACCATGAAAGCTTGCATTTCAATCTATTTTTATTTCTTCTTGAATCTTTTTGAAACTTTTTTGACAGTGTGTGCTAATGTGTGCGTTGTGCCGCCATTCTGCCGTTGGATATGCATGTAGAACCCCCCCAGCGTGGTGTCACTGCTAAGTATCAGTACTCGCAGACTGTCTTACTGTATTAACCGTGGTGACAGACTGAGGTCCACTGTGGCTGACTCATCACATCTCCACAGGGCAGAGTTCACAGCTCCATATCTGTCTGATATGAGCCTTTCTCATGGACATGTTACTTTAACCTTCTGTCGTTTCAACCCAAGAACGAGAATTATACTTTACTTTGGACAATATTTGAACGCTTTGGCTCTTTTATGGGACCCGAATCTTTTGGATCTGTTCGTTTCACAGAGCTGTTCAAAAGTCTGGCTCTTTTATATACATTTATGGCTCTTTTATATACATTTATGTGATAAGCCATTGTGCAAACTCATTTAATCTACAAACTAATCGCAGAGAGAAATAACGAAGGCTAAGAAATGGATCAAACTGAGAGTAGGAGAGTGGTTACCATTTGAAATTATGCATGATCTAAATAAAACTACAACAGTTATAATTTAAAAACAAACCGTTATTACAGTGCCAAAGTATAAAGTGCAAAAAAGCCCTCACTCATGTTGCCTGCTCTGCTTCTTGAAAAACTAGAAAGAAAAAGATTCGGTTCTTTTAAAAAATTAGATCCGTTTCCAACTATTTGTTAAAGGTGCACTGCGTAACTTTTCTAGTGGAGGGTCCGCCACCTGCTTGTCTCTGTGGAGATGTTATTGCTTTGTCTAGAATGTTCCATGGTAGAGATTAAACCTATCTGTCTCAAAGGAGGCGACTATAGGCTACATTACAAGTCAGATCTGTGAAGAGGCAACACTGTTCACAGAGACATTTATTGTATTTTTGAGCGATAAAAACACCTGTAATGAATAAATGCTCGATGGATGTGTTTAATGTTATACCATGGAACTTTCTAGGCAAACCGATAACATTACCATGGAAACAAGCAGGTGACGGACCCTCCACCTGAAAAGCTGCGCAGTGCACCTTTGAGCAACCGTTTAAAAGCCGGTCACGTCCCTGGTTTCGGCGTGTAAAATAATGTAGCGTGGTCATTTTGATAGAATAAAAGTGAGGTGTTTGTGTAACTGTAGCAGAGAGTGACTGATGCAGGTGTGGCCAGACCAGCCTGTCCTTCACGTTTCATTTACTTTTCAGAGTTATTAAGTCACTAGTCACCGTTTAGAAAGCAGTTACGCTATTATGAACAAATGCATAACTGAAATACTGAAAGTTCACGATGGCTTTTCTTGTTTGTCTCATTTCATTTCACATTTAAAGGGCCGGTATTACCCTGTTTTCTGATCTATGTTCTAATGTTGTTTCCTCATCACCTGTTTCCAACATACCTGGAGTTGTCTTTTGTTTCATTCACACGTTTAATGCACAAACCCTGCAGAGTTAGGCTGAGTTCTTCTTTCAAACCGAACACACTCTGTTCCACCTTGTGATGTAACATGTTAATACAGGAAGTGCTGCTCCACAGTGTTTTTAAACTCCATACACCTTCACTAGACTCTGACCTGGAATTGGCAATCTCTACTGAACTAAAGGTAAAAGGAGCTGTTTTGTTTGTATTTGTAAACTGCCACTTTATGACATCACAAACTGGAACGGAGCATTTTGAGCTGTGGAGATGTGGACAGACTGATAATAAAGTATGAATGAAACAAAACTCCAGGTATGTTTTTCTGATGAGGTAACATTATAAAATGGCCTAAAGAGTAAATAATGCCTTTAAAGGTGATCTGTGTAACTTTTCTAGGTCAGCTACTTGTTTCCTTAGTGATGTTATTGTTTTGCCTGGAATGTTCCACAGTATTAAACTTGTGTTAGACTTGTTTTCCTAATCAATATATTCTCGTGGACTTTTTTGTGGATATAAATGGACATAATTAGCTGTTAGTGTTCCAATTCGGAAGTGAGTGGGGGGCGATTTGGCTCCGTTAAACGTCAATTTTTATTTCACTATTTTTGTAATTCAAGATATTTGATACACATGCTCAGAATTCCAAATATAGAAATATGAAGTTGGTTCCAAATGAGCTGCTACTGCTAGCCAGCTTCATTTGGCTGGAGTTTAATGATAGAATAGGTGACGTCACACGCACAGGACGCTTCAGTCGAGTCTGAGTCAGCTCTGTGGCAAGGCGAGCTCATTCATATTAAGATTGCATGTTTTTCTGGTACTTCATAAACATGTAATTGAATCGATTTTGCATTTATGCAATTACAGGAGTTTTTATTGCAAAAATAGACGTGTTCAATGCCATACTCTGTCACATTCCAGGAGAAGCATAACAACCCCATGGAGATGGAGACCTTTAGACCTTTAATGACATGTTTTATTCATGTTTATGATCTGCGGACGGCCCTCTCCAGGCAGGTTCAGGGTGTGGCCCTGACCACCCTCTGGCTCCTCTGCCATGGTCAGTGTGTGTGTGCCTGTGTGTGTGTGTGTGTGTGTGTGTGTGTGTGCCTGTGTGTGTTTGTGCAGAGCTTCTGTTTGTTTTCCAGACTGGGGCGTGTTGTGGCAGAGCACATGTGACCTGCATGAAGGCTGCAGTGGCTTTGACCTGTTGCACTTATTATTGAAGAGATCTAACTACATGTTTTTTTTAATGCATTACTGTTGGATAGAGCTGATTGATTCATTGCCATCAATAATAAAATATCACATCTTATTCTGTTAAATTAATCCAAGAAACCCTGTGCATTTCAGAACATGTTTGTAGAAGTCTAAGGTTATCAGTTTTTTTTACACAGAATAAGACGGATATTTAGTTTTTGCAGGAGAACTATAATAGGCGTTTTTTGTAGGTTGTTAATTGTGACATTCAGATTCTGTCAGCGTCATCGACCCAGTGTAAACATGAACAGAATGCTGGCTGTTCATAACGAGTTTAATTCTCATCTCCATCTGCTGATAAACGCACGTGTGGAATCTGCCCGGGCGGTGTGAAATGCAGTGTTTTGTTTACAACCCCCGACTAACCGTTAGCATAGCCAGCATTAGTATTCAGGTGGAGGCTGAGCTGTTGTTTATACGTGTCTGTCTCCCCCCACAACTTTATAACTTTTACTACTTTTGTGAATGTATTGATTATTAATTAAAGTCTAAAGCCAGTCCTCTGTCAGTTCAGACTTTATAAAAACAATTGGACAGATGGCTAAAGGTGCATTGTGGAACTTTTCTGGTGGAGGGTCCGTCAAATGTTTTTGTCCATGGAGTGTAATCCTTTGTCTGGAATGTTTCACAGTATGGCATTAAACCAAACCAGACCAACTTACAAGTCAAATCTGTGGAAAGGTAACCCCGCTCACGGTCAGAATGCCTGTTTTTCTAGTTATTTTTGAGCGATAAAGCACCCTGTAATTGAACAAATGTAAGGTAGAGCTGTTTACATATTTATATTTTTTTATACATATTTATTACATATATTTCTATTTTATTTTGACTTGTACATATACATTTTTATAATTATGTCTCATTTGACTCCTGTCTCTTGCTCTTTTTTGCCACACCATCGTATCCAAATAATTTCCCTTGTGGATCAATAAAGTTTGTCTAAGTCTAATGCCATACTGTGGAATATTACAGGTAGAGCAATGACATATCCATAGAAACAAGCAGGTGATGGACCCCCAACCAAAAAGTTACTTGGTGCACCTTAAACTTTCAATTTGATGTAATGAAGTAAGAGAATGATAGCTTTGGTAATAATAATAAAAATAATAATAATAATAACAGTTCAGTTACAGCAGTTAATTTGGAGCCGAGTTGCATAATCCCTTTTATTGTTTCTAGCCCGTCATAAGTTATTTAAGATTTCCAAAACTTAATAAAGTAAAATTTATCCCACCCCCAGTACAGCTGTATTATAAAAGCAGTTCTTAGTGTCAAAATGGAACTCCTGTGTGCTGTCCGCATCTCATTATAAGCAACGCTGGTGCACTGTTGGCATGCTAGTTGTTTTTAGGATTACCGTGACAGCAAAACAGTGATGCAAAAAGGATGCTAAAATAAATGAGAATAACTTTTGACCACTGCAAATATGTACTAGTTCTGTTTTTCATGTTTTTAAGACAGTAAAAATCAGACGCCGCACCTTTTTAATAACGTTGACTGTTATATATTTGGAAAGGCAGATGACATTCCTAGAAACCTTAGACTGAAGCGTGGTTTGAGATAAAAAGCTATGGTTAACATGTGTTTTGCGTTGGTTTTTCATCTCCTCTGGTTCGGCTTCATACCTGCCCCGGGGTCAGGTGTCACCGCTCTGTGGGGGGGTCAAAGTTAAGATGTGCCACAGAGGAATGTAAAGCTACGTACAAAGGACTGAAGGACAGGCGAGACATGAAATAAGGGTTTAGCTGTTGCCTTAGTTACGAAATGTGCCGTAGGTCTACCTGATTTTTACTGTCTTAAAATGTGAAAAACAAAATTAGTTCATTATAAACAGTTTGCAGTGGTCCAAAGTTACTCCTCACTTACCTTATGCATTCAGAGTGTTCTAGTTATCCACCACGATGAGTTTATAAGCGCTTTTCACAACTCCCAGAGACCAGAGCGGACATTTGGTAATGCTAATGACAACTGTGCACTTCCTGATTATCAGACAATAAAACGCTTTATACTTAAATGTGGACTTATTTTGACGCTGTATGTTTTGTTTTTGGCTGCCTTCAACGAAAGTTTCTGTCGTCCTGCTTTTTTGTTAACGTCTGCGAAACCAACTAGTAACACTGGTGCGCTGTTAGCATGATAGTTGTTCTTGGCTTCACTGTGACGTTAAAACTCTGCTCTGGTCGTGAAAAGTTGTGAAACGTGCTTATAAACTCATCATGGTGAATAGTTAGGATGCTATGAATGCGTTAGGAAAGCGAGGAATAACTTTGGAACACCTCAGAGTGTTAAAAATAAACTCTAATAGCTAAAAGGCAGGAACGTTTTATTGTAATTTAACCAAAAAGAATGGAATTATGGGTAGTGAAAATCTTGTTTAAGTTTTCGTATTCTTGTAGCTTCTTAGGGGCAATCAGATGACATGCTGCAGGTATAAAATCCACATAATCTAGTGGAGCTTGTTCATTTTAATATCATAACAGCCAGTGTGTTTGAATAAGATCACAGGACCAGAAATACAGCTTCTCTCCTCTCCTCTCTCTTTCTATTTCTCCTTTCTTTCCTCTCCTTTCTCTCCTTTCTAGCCTGTCACAATAAAAAAAAAAAATTGAATCGCGATAAAGTGCTGAAGTAAATATAGACGGTAAATGATGATACAGAACCTAATTTATGCCTCTGACACAAAAAACAGGAAGTTTTGGTGCGCTATTAGCATGCTAGTAGCCAGATAAGACACCAGATAAGTGTATTTGTGCTCCCAGTGTAAATACCACCTCCCCCTCTCTATATTGAAGGGCGATGTATTACAGAAGTAAACTAAGTAAAGTAAACTAACAAAGAAACAAATTTATGCCACTGACCAAAAAGCAGGAAGTTTTGGTGCGCTATTAGCATGCTAGTAGCTCTCTGGCCTCTGAAAGTTGTGAAAATTGCTTATAAACTCATTGTGTTGAGTTATTAGAATGTTCATATCTGCCAGGAAAGTGAAAAATAACTTTGATCCTCCTCAGGCTGTTGAATTTGAAAGTTATTTTCTTTACAGAACTGTATAGCTTTTAATCAGGCGCAGTTTATGAGGAATTATTTGTTATTGTGGATACAGGGAAAAGCTAACCACTATTTAAAATACACGTTTTTATATATATTTTTACAGCTTTTTAGGAGCATGCAAATGACATTTTCGAGATATAAAGTCCACGTAATCTAGTGGCGCTTGTTCATATTAATATTATAACAGCCAGTGTGTTTGAATAAGATCACAGAAGTTCAGATCTAAAGCCAAACAGCGCAAGATAAACTGACCAGATAAGTGCCTTTGTGCTCCCAGTGTAAATACAGCCTCTCTTCTCTTCTCTTTTTCCATCTCTCCCTTCTTTCCTTTCCTTTCTCTACCCCCACTCCTTTCTCTCTTCCTCTCCTTAAGCTTAAGTAAATATAGATGATAATATTGAAACTAGTTTTGCCACTGACACAATGACCCAAGAGCAGATATAAACCACAAAAACTATTTTAAATCTACAATATTGTTAAATAAAATGCAGAATCAAGCACTTTTATACTTGGTTTGCATCTGTAATGAGTCATAGAAGTTATTAATTTAACCTTTTTACAGCTTAAATCTTGCAATATAGCAAAAAAAAAATCACCAAAAACTTCCCACTAGTGCCAAAAAAGTACACACTGAATACCGACCCCAAAAATATTGTTCCATTTTTCATATATCGCTTTGTTTTTCTCTTCTGCCACTTCTTCCTATGTAATTTTTCAGTAGCCCTCCCCCTCTCCGCTTTCTCTCTCCATCTCCTCCTCTGCAGCTTCATCCAATGTAATCCAGCCTCTCCTCTCTCCTCTACCCCTCCCCATTCTAACCGTCTCTCTCTCTCATTCCCTCCCTTGCTCAGAAAACCCCCAAAGCTACACTTTTTCTTTTTTTCATCCCTGCCTCCTCCTCTCTTTAAACCCAGCGCGCACAGTTGGTTACATAAGACAGAGGAGTGAACAGCGTGTACCGAGCGGGTATACCAGGAGTCTTCTTTTGTCCTGCTCGTGGAGAGAAGTCCCAAACGAAATCACAGCATCATCACTATGGACACGGCCAACGGGAAGAGCGGTATGGCACGGCACGGGTGACACCTAATGGGAGAGGCTAGCTTTTTAGTCCATTTAGGCAAGGAACAACTCGGTTTTTGCAATAAGGAGAGCCATAAGATAAAAGATAAGATAAAAGGTTTTCGCCAGACATTGACTTGAATTTGATGTTGGTAAATTTGGGGAAAATACTGCAAATTTAAGTCATGTGGAAGATTTTGCAGAGAACCAAAACATGCTAAAAGTTTTTCGCAAAAATTTGACTTGAAGTTTTTGTTGGATTTTTCGGAAAAAGTTGCAAATTTCAGTTGGATGGAAGATTTTTGCAGTGAACCAAAACGTGGCTAAAAGTTTCACTAAATTTGACTAAAATCTGATGTCAGAGTTTTCGGAAAAAACTTACGAAAACTTTGGAAATTTCAGTCAGATGGAAGATTTTTGCAAAAAGGTGGCTAAAGGTTTTTTTTTTTCATTAAAATTTTACTTGAATTTGTGCCGGAATTTTCAGAAAAACTTTGCAAACTTGAGTCAGATGGAAGACTTTTTTTTTTTTTTTTTTTAACATCCTAGTTAGTTTCTTTGTACACTGCAGTTTCAAATACTGTTATTACTAGTAGTAGTCCTAAAGAATTGAAATTGCAATTTGAGTAGTCACAATTTGTATATTCCATAAAATATTTGATAAAAACTACCAACCCTGTAGTTCAGACCTCTACAAATTCTGAAATACAGGAAACTTTCATATATTACTCCAAGATGTGTTAAAATTTGCACTTTCAAATGAATCCTGACTGTAAACCTTATACCAGAAATCGTATCTTTTGCAGTACCACTTTTGAGCATGTATTTGAAGTACTTTTTGCAGTAGTAGTAGAAGTATGCCCTCTCTTGCAGGCTACACGTGTCATGTTGAGGGAGGCGTGGTGCACAGGAAGTATAGGGGCTAGACTCCCTCCCACTGACTTTCATTACAAAGCGGTAAAAAGCTCAGTCGCTACTTTTTCCGAACTATAATTTAGATTTGAGAGTTTGAGAGTCTTTTATTTTGAAGGCGCAGCTGTAATTATATATGCATTGGATAGAAGTATGCTTATATGTGTCCTCTGAGGGGGGCTCACGGGATAGAGGCAGGTCTACCACAAAGTAACAACATGTACTTTTAAAATATTTGTGATTTTATTTAACATGGTAGAATTAACTTATACCATGACATAAATGCTTTTTTTTATCATTGCAACTACCGTACTTTCATCACCTAATGTTTGCAACTTAATTCCAGCTTTCTATTTGGAATTCAGAGCGTTTTGTACTTTAAATTGTCCATGTTTTTGCCTAGAATTAAGACGAAGAAACAAACGAAATACGGCGCTTTAATGTTCAGAATTTGAGTGAGTTGACTAGGGTGACTTGTAGCTTTTTCAGTTTTGATACTGATACCAGTGCAGAGACAGAAAACAGCATTTATTTCCTTAAAACAAAAATAAAATAAGACAAAACTGATCCAAATGTAGCTTATCTCTCAAGGAACTGCAGAACAACTTTGTATAAAAATTCAAACATAGATTTCCTTTTACATCAAGTATGTCCAACCAGGATATCGGCTGGAACACTATTTGGAAGCCAATATCCGATCCAGTAAATGTTTCAGTATCGGCGCAGATATTCAATACCAATATCAGATCAGAGCATCCTACTTTTGCTAGTGCTGTCAATAGAAAATATTTATTGACTTTTAGAAAATATTTCCATGTAGTCTCAAAGTCTGGTAAAGATCAAGACCATTCTTAAACTAAAGTATTTTTTTCCCAGTATTGATACTTTACAGATACATAGCATAGGGATAACCGCTTTATGAATACGCAAAGTTGCATGCTTACTTTTATTTACCTTATTGAATTAGCATTGTGATGAAGTAGAACTATTTCAAAACTGTCAGTATAGTTGATGCATGTAGCCTGTAGTGCAAAGGGCAGTGCTGTATAGATTTCTGTGTCCTTTAGCATTTGTTTAGCCTGGATGAGCAGCGTTTGTGCGTTCTGTCTCAGCTTGAACAGATTTGAAAAGTCAGAAAGTTCACTGGTCTCTGGAATGTTTGTCATCTTGTGTTGTCATCATGTGTTCACCTGGTTTTTCCGAAGCACAAACGGAATACTTTTTAATTGCAAATAATTACAATATCATGTGCACTCATATCTGGCATACTTGCTAAGCTTGGAGTTGCATAACATTAATTACTTTCTTGCATCTCAGGTTTGAAGCTACATACCTGATTGTAGAAGGCGTAAAGGGCCCGTATTGCATTTGTTTCCTCATCACAAACATACCAGGAGTTGTGTTTTGTTTCATTCACACACGTTTAACACACAAACCCTGCAGATTTAGGATGAGTTCTTCTCTCAGTTTGGATAATTTCAGTCCTGGAATTGCCAATCTCTGCTGAATTAAAGGTAAAAAAGGCAGCTGTTAGCTTAAAAACTACCACTTCATGACATCACAAGGTGGAAAAGAGCATTTTGAGCTTTGGAGATGTAGACGGTCTAATAATGAAGGATTACTCAAACATGTGGATGAAACAAAGCACAACCAGGTTTGTTTTTGAGGAGGTAACAACATTAAAACATGGATAAAACCTTCAGAACCTAAGAATTAGAAATGTCACCATGTCAAATTGTAAGATTGTGCAAAAAATAACAAAATGTGGTGAATTTTGGACCAATTTAACTGTACCATTAACTCCAACTGAATGTACAATTTTGAATATTGACCATAGTACTGTCATAAAACAAAGAAAAGAAGAAACAAATGTTTACTTTAAACAAATGTATTATGTAATCATTGTTATTTAAATATTTTGTGTTAGTCCAAAGCAAAATATGTGAATTTTCTGTCTACTTGCACTACATTGAGTTAACCTGAAATATTAAATAGGAAAAATTATCTTATACATTTGATGTCAATAAAAAAAAAAAAAAAATCATGTTTAGTGTACAATCACTAGCAAACAACAAAATAATAATATCTATAATAAATGTATATTACCCAAATAGGGATGTAACAGTATCCAAATTTCTCTGTACGATATTTTCACGATACAATATTTATTCCAATATTTATGGAGGCTAGCAAAATTGTGAACATGCCGCTTTTTCCTTTTAAAATACCCCGATAAGACTTTGGTACTGTTAAAATACAAAGATTTAAAAGTCCAGTTATTTCTTCCTGTAGTCTGAAGTCTGAAACCGCAAAGGATCATGGTCTATGTAGTTCCTTCTGTTTCTTTTAGCCATTCTTGCACCAAAACAATGAATTTAAGCAAAGAGACATGATTCGATGTACTGCAATGGCCCACGATATTATTGAGAGACTTTGGACGATACAACATCACAATATTTTGGTTATTGTTACATCCCTGTTACCCAACAAACTTCATTCATGATCAAACTTGAATAATTATTGAATCATCAGTGTTCATTGACCCGTATAGCCTACTTTTAATCATTTTAAGGAGGAGCTGGGATGACATGAGGTGCAAACTTGAATTTCCTGTTTCGCTAGTACAGTGATAACTTAAGACTCACTACACAATCAACAATTAGAGCCAAACAGTCTGTCAAACCAGTAGTTTATAATACGCTTATTGTTTCTGGCCTTAAGTGACTTAACAGATAAAGGTTACAATATGACAAAGCTTGAAATTGACGTTTTGCCTTTTGAAAATAAACTTGTCTATCTTCGAGCATAGAGTTTGACAGGAGGAGCACTATGTGAAGAATGCTTCTGTTGTTGAAGACAGATAAATGAAGATACAAGAGCTTCAGGGCAGAGCTGACACAACTTTCGCTGTGGAAGAAGTTATATAAGCTAGTACTGCGGGTAACGTCTATAGGGAGAATTTTGAATATAGACAGTATAGGACTATTATCTTAGTAGACGGCTATACATTTGCATAATATGTTTGTTGAAGTTGGTAAATGTCATTTTAGAGGTGTAGCTTTTGGATAGTTACAGAGCAGGTCACGGACTGATTTCTTTGTAAATGCCAGTTAAGATGATTGGGTTTTGATAAATATGATTAATAGAACTGCATGCTCTTACTGTTTTGAAAAGGATACTATAATCACAGCTGAACCTGTATTGCCGGAGCCTTAACTTGCAGATTTCTCAGTTTATGGACAAGGTGTCATGTTAAAGCTCAGAACCTCCAGAATTCCCTCACTGAGCTGCAGAGTGCTGGGGTTTAGGCAGTGACCATTCAGATCGTAAACATCATCACAACAAAGAGGCTGCTATAGTCCCATTTTTTTTCATTTGTACCAAAATTACTATACAACGCTGCAGATTAAGAACATAAAATTGAAGAACAACAATGGGCATATGCTGCTGGTGGTGAAAATGGGCAGCAAAATAGCGTCTTGAAAATCAATGATAAAAGATCGCTCAAAAATGCACAAATTATTCCAAATACAACGTTGAGAGGGTAAATGAGAAGGGGGAACAACTAAGTGCTGAAAAGTCAATTTTGCATAATAGGTCTGCTTTTAAAATCTAAATCTTCCTAGTGAGTAAAATGCAAATCAGTCAATAACAAATACCCCAAATCATGTAGTCTGGGTGTTGTCAATACTATTAAGATTTTGAAACTAACAAGATCAGCACTTCCATTATCTAAGACAAGACAAAAGCTCCAGAAATAAGACTACGTTGAATATTTTCTGGAGTTTTCATTGGCATTTTCTTAACCTTTATCATTCTTCCTTTCAAATTCCACCGTAATCCAAACTAGGGCATACACTCTGTCTCCACAACATCTTGAAGTCTAGTCCCAGGCTAATGTCCCCTGGAGCGTAGCGTCTTTGTCCGTGGATGTCTTTTGAGCTGGCGTCAGGGTCAGCTGGTGCACTGTCCTATAAATACCCACAGCCATATCAGGAGCAGACAAAGGCTCACCCAGACCCAGCACAGAGCCATGTTGTGGGCAGAGCACTAACCCGTCCTCAAGCGCTCAGTTCCGGGGAAAGTTCTGGAGGAGATGGAGGACGCGTTCGATCCCGGTGAAACTCCGGTCGTCACCACGGAAACGGTGGGGATAAAGGAGGTGCAAGGTGAGGTGAGGCAGAGCGGGGGGCCAGCAAGGGCACAGTAGAGGTCACTGTGAGGAGGGGAGCTAGGCCTACAAGCACAGGAGATTGTAAGGGGGTAGGGTTGCAAGGTTGATCGTTACTGAATCGAAATTGCAATTTGCATGGACCCAATTAGCAAATGTCAAAGGCTGAAATGTTTTGAAGTGATGTAATTTCTTTCACAAACAACAAAATATCCTCTTATTCTCATTAATAACTGCTAACCCTGTAGTTTAGATCAAGACATGTTCTGAAATGTGATTCTTGTATTGTAATATGAGCCTTGGCTAATGATGTGTTCTGGCTTGAAAGGTCCTTGTGAGTTTTAAGCCATGTTATAATGCGGTTTTCTCATCAAAAACATACATGGAGTCGTGTTTTGCTTCATTCACACGTTTCAGTAACCCTTTATTATTAGTCTGTCTACATCTGTAAAGCTCAAAATGCTCTGTTCCACTTTGTGATGTCTCCTTCTACCTTTAGTTCAGCGGAGATTGGCAATTCCAGGACTGAAATTATCCAAATTATTCTAGTGAAGGTGTGTGGAATTAAAAAACATGTGTGAATAAAACAAAACACAACTCCAGGTGTGTTTGTGATGAGGAAACATTATAACATAGTAGATCAGAAGATTGTGTCAGGTTATTGAATACTTGTAGAAAGTGAATTTGTTTTTCACTGGGCTGGTCTTTTTCCTCCGCTATATATTTGCAGATAAAAATATGACCGTTCTGTAGTGGCTCAGTACTTGGACCATTTGCCTAGAATTTGGTTTGTTGCTGGTTCAATCTCAGACCAGTGCCGCTGTGTACTTGGGCAAAACGTTTCACCAAATTATGACTCTGATTGCTGGTTGTAGGAGGGTCCATAGGCACAGACTCATGGCCACGTCTCTTGTCAGTCTGCCCCAAGGCAACTGTAGGTATCGACGTAGCGTAATCAGGAAGTGTATGAATAAGTTGTGAGTTGATACCACATTTGTTGAGTAAAACTGGTTCTTCTGAAAACGCACAAAAAGCTCAAACAATATTGCTTCCACAATTGCAAACTGTTCTTTCTCTTGTGTTTGCCTTAAGCTTTCTATTGGAGATCATAAAGGCGTCTGTCCAAGCCCAGAGGAGGAGTTGCTGCTTTCAGTGCGCCTCCACCTTTAAACTCTTTGTATTATCGGTCATTATAAACCAGTACCAAACCTGGCTCATTCCAATCACACAAGTCATGGCTGTAAACGTGGCTATGTTTACGTGCACACCAAATATCTGGCCATGATCTGATTTCTGGAGTTATCAGATTATTGAAATGTAATGTAAACAGTTACGCCTTATGTGAATAATCTGATTTCTCTCTGATTGTTCACAACTGTGCGGAGAAAACCACCAAAAGGTCAGATTAATATGGCAAATACAGTGGCACCTCCGGGATTTTGAAAAAGGACCACATCTGTATTTTGGGGTGGCCAAGTTTTATGTCTTTGTTCAAACTGTTGCTATTTTGTTTGAAAATTGTTTACGAAATTTGCAGTGATTTTGTGAACTTTGATGGTGACCCAGCTGGCAATTTCGGTGTAATTTTGGTAATTATAGCAACGATTTACATATATATTATAAAAAATACTTGGTAGTAATATAGTAGTAGTAATATAAATGTAATATTATAGTAATATAGGCTATAGGTTTGTTGTGTTGAACAAAATAGAAAGAAAAAAAAGATTAATTGTTTGTCATTGTCCATTGATTCGCTGCCACATGTTTTGATGATCTGATTTCAACTGAACATGTAAACACACAACTAAAATCTGATTTAATTATTGGGTTATCTGATTATTCTAGTTATCTGATTATTTTCCAGCCATGTGAATATAGCGGCCTATCTGTCCAGCTTCACAGAACAGGCTGATCAAAGCAGAAGCTGGTGCCATACGCTGCACATAACATGAGCTCTGCACACTGTTCCTCATTGACATGCTTATGTGCTGGGCGTAGTGTCATATTAGTGAATGAACACTTGAAAGCAGGCTATTTTAAAAGTGTTTGAAGCTTAACTAAACCTAATAGCCTTAATATGTTTAAATATGTGGCCAGTTTACTATATTAGCAAACCTATTAGCAGATAGAATTAGCCATGGTTGAAATCATTAGGCTGTAGTTGTTCTTAGAGCCATTTGGCAGTTTTAGCATGTAAAAAAAGCAGCCAAGTGGCTAATTAAGGCGTTTTTTGTGATGCCTGATTGTAGAGCTAATATTTCATTGGATATCAATCTACAATTTTATCATTTTTTCTTCATTCAGTAATGCCAAATCAGGTTAGAGTTTGGAAAAGTTACTTTGGTTAAGGTTAAGACTTTAAGACCAAAAAAAAAACAAAAAAAAAAAACGACGCATCCCTATTGTTGTAAGCCCGTAACTCAATTTCAAACAAACCCTACATAATGGTGCACTTTGTAACTTTTCTTTTTCTCATCTCCATGGAGATGTTGTTGCTTTGTCCAGAATGCTCCACAGTATTGCATTAAACGTATCTTAACTCCATGGAGACAAAAAAAGTGACACCACCAAGCCAAGTTAGACGTCAGATCTGTGGAGAGGCAACTCCGTTTATGTTTTTTTTTAAAGCAATAAAAATATCTGTGACTGAATAAATGAAAAAAAAAGTGGAAAAAATCAGTTGACAGACAAGACAATATAGACAAATTAAATAATAGCAAATGTCCTGTTATCCAATGGAGATTTTAAGATGCTAATTAGCAGAGTTAACATTCATTCAAAAGTATTCTGACACTACAGAGTATTTCCCAGTAGTGGCTAAGCGGCTAATGTTGCCGTCCCGTGCCTTTTTAGTTTTGTCTGAGATAATCATGTCTGAACATTTAGTCTAATACTGACACATCTGCTGACAGGTTCACACGACTGTCCCTTTAGCCCTTTAGTAATGCGATCTCGTCCTCCGTCTCCTCTCGTCCTCCTCACACCTGTTTTCTCTCCTCCTCTGTTCTTCACACCATGTGGAAATAGACGCTGGACCAGAATAGCTGCCTCTCTTTTGTTTGGGTCCACCATGTCTTGTCCTGTTTTATCACTGTCCTCCAAAATGGTACAAAATATTGTGTATTTTTGTACTAGTATTGCTTCTTATTATTCAAGATGCTGGAAGGTCAGTAGGTGGGTAGACTGTTTTAACAACATTCCCTTGGAGTGTGGTGCTAACTGTAGGCATGCTCTGTCTGAGGCTTTGTTAGACTTTAATCTGAGCTTCATTTTAACACAATCTGACCATAAAGAACTGATTTAGCTGGATCTGCAACAGGTGAGCTGTTAAACAAGTCCCTCTCAAATAACGTTAACTTACAGTCACAAGCTAGCTAGAAAACGTGTTGTTTTAAATCATTTTTGGCCGTGGTTGCTAATGTGTGCATTGTGTCACCGTGGTAACTGCTGAATATTCCACTATACGAATACGTAAAGAACACCCCCATCGTGATATCAATGTTAAAGTATCAATATGGAGCAAGTAACAAAGAAATAACTTCAACAACTGCAACAACAAAGAAATAACTGCAACAACTCACCCTTATGTAATAGATAATACTCCCTACAACTGTACAACAACTCAATCTTAAGTAACGGATAACCTTATGCCCTGTCAATCAATAGTATTTTCAGTGTCGTTCTTGTCTCTTGTTTATAGCTGTGATTTTATAGTTTATTTTATAGTTTATTACTTATTTTTCAATTTTATTTTGACTTGTACATATACATTTATTTTTATAATTATGTCTCATTTGACTCCTGTCTCTTGCTGTCTTTTTTGCTACACCATCTATTTTGTTACTCTATTTTTGTTACTCTTTGTTATTATATTATATTGTGTAGGTTCCTCAGTGGTCCATGGGCGTATTCTAGTCTCTGTGCTCTTATACTTGTTCTGAAACAGCTCAAGATCATTCTAAAACTATTCAGGAAAGGTTCATTTCTGTCCTGTGAATATGACTTTTTAGTATCGATACCTGCACAAATCAGTATCTAGTTTCGATACTAGTTTTAGTATTGATTAGTATCTCATTTTCAGTACTGTTGACAACACTACTTTGTGGTGGACTGGACTTTTATACAGACAAATGCCAAGGTCAGATACAGATACAAGTGAGTGCATCAGCAGTGACAGTTGTCACGGTGCATAGAACAGTGTGGATCTGTTGTGTCTAATGAAGAATGAGTTTTTCCATTACAGTTGTAGTGCATCTTTTGCCCTCAGGATAATGAACCATAAGATATTTTTGGTTTTGATCAGATATTTTTTGCTTTTGATCAGAACTGTGCTAAAACGTGTCTTATTTATTTTTTTATTTTTTATTTACTTATTGTTCTGAGTGTTTGCACAATTTTTCACAACTTTTTGCACTATACTGTCCCTTGACTGTGAGCTTCTGTCACGAGTGAATTTCTCCTCTGTGAGATCAATAAAGTCTTATCTTATCTGTCGATGTCTCGGTTGAGGCTTAAGCATTGCACAAATCTGAACTGTAAAATGAACCACAAAAAGTAGATTATCACTGTAGTCAATATTTTATTTTATTAGAATTTTGCAGCATTTCATCAAAACAACCATATTACTCAGTACCCGCCTCTAATTACTGTTTCCAAAAAATGTTTGCTCAGTTAATTTGATTCCAATTAGGGGTGTGCAAAAATATTTATATATCGTGATACTAAATTTGGTACTACAGTAGCGTTATCGTGGGCTGTTGTATTGATATATCGTCAAGAGTATTTTTTTTTTTTCTTTTAGCATTTTTTTGGCGCGACTGCACTACAATTTTGTTGCTTATATAGTGGAAGGAAACTAGTTTATGCAATACACTTGACATATTCACTGTTTGATGATTAAAATAGATATATTTCATATGAATATACATAAGTAGTGGTTTAACAAACATAGTGTTGTTAATATATATTTGGTTCTTAAAAACATATCACAGACTACCATATGCAATATATTAAGTATTGCCTGTATCGCCATATCGTGATAATATTGTATGCCGTGTATCTCATCGAATCATGGGGGACCCTGTGATTCCCAGCGCTAACTCCAGTCACCAGACATCTACGTAATGATTTAAAAATATGCTCACGTTTTATTTTGTTTTGCAGACGGCGCCAAACCAGCGGTGGCCAATAGGAATGGAAAAAAGGCGGAGTCTGGCTCTGGGGGCGGGAGCTTCTTCACCTGGTTCATCGTGCTGGCTCTGCTCGGCGTCTGGACCTCCGTGGCCGTGGTCTACTTCGACCTGGTGGACTATCAGGGGGTCCTGGGTGAGTCCACGATTCTAACATGCTACTTCACCTAACACTGTTTAACTCATCCACATCCCAACAGCTTTTCCTCTTTTATCAGTGTGATACAGAACAGATTGGATTTTGGACTGGTTTGTTTTTCAATTGTATGCTTTCACCTAAAAACCCAAACATGATCCCATCTACACATAAAATACTAGGGCTGCAACTAATGATTATTTTGTAAATCGATTAATATAGTTATTATTCTGTCGATTATTCTTTCAATTAGTTGATTAGATCGTGAAAGGCCTGTGAATATGAGACTTTTACTACATTTGACACAGATGAACCTAAAGAAATCCGGCTCGAGGGCATACTGAGAAAGTAAATTTATAGATAAAATATAAGTGTTTCCTGTGACATTTTGAATTAATTTCTTCTTTACCTGAGTCACAGAACCTGTTCTCCTGGCACGTGGCATTAGAGTATGTGGATAGTCCAGAAACTTTGACTATCTAGAAATTTGATTACTAATTTTAGTTGCGATTAGTCAGTTAATTACCTTGTTAAATATATTTTTATTTCACTGAATTGTAACTTCAAATATAGTTTTCTCAAGAGGCATTTTCTCACTCTCAGATCTCCACTTAAAGTTGCACCTACTAATAGGGGTAAGATACACGAGACGAGACACGAGATTGGATCTACGAGAACGAGACAAGACGAGATTTTGACATTTTTTATCATAAATAAATTGTGCAACCCAGTCCCTAATTTTAGCCCCACCATTCTTGATTTACTTTAATATTTTTGCCGTCATTGTGACAGTGCTTTTTGGGACTACACCTTCTCGAAAAATGTAACTCACCAGTGCTCAACTCCATGTTTGTATCCAAACAAAACAAAACAAATCTCGTGGCAATTTTGATTTTGTCCCATTTCTACGACTAAGGTTGTCAAGAATTCAATACCCAGATTCTAAAGATACTGAACTACTTAAAGACTCATTGGAACAAGTATCGATACCAGATCTTGAATACTTCATCGTGGTATCGAAATTAGACCCTTCATATTCCAATTTTCTAATTTTGTCCAGAATTTGTATAATTTAAAAACACAAATATTTACCTAAATATATATTATACATATGTTAAGGTAGGAGCTGCATGCATGCTCTAGCTCATATACATCTATGGGTTTCAGACTCAGACTAATGAAAAATTAGATGTTGTCGCTTTGTCCAGAATGCTCCTTATTGCAATAAATGTATCTTATCTCCATGGAGACAAAAAAGTGACCAAACTACATATCAGATCTGTGGAGAGGCGACCCCGCTCATGTTTCTTTAAGCAATAAAAACACCCGTGACTGTGACTAAATGCAAGCTACTGTAGATAAGTTGCTACTGTGGAACTATGGGACATTTCAGGAGAAGCATTAAAATCTACCCCCCAAAAAAGATCACTGTCATAGCAACTAGCAATTCAAAATATATCGTTTGAATGGTCTTCAAAATGTCACTAATGAACAGGAAGATGAAACTCAGTGTATTGGTTTTAATACTACATTGTGTAACTTGTGTAACTGGTGGAGGGTCCGTCAAATGTTTTTCTTCATGGAGATGTTATTGCTCTATCTGGAATGTTTCACAGTATGGCATTAAACCGTTCTATCTTCATGGACACCAAACCAGACCAAGTTACAGGTCAGATCTGTGGAGAGGCGACCCCGATCACAGTCAGAATACCTGTTTTTAACTGTATTTTTGAGATATAAAACCCCCTGTAATTGAATAAATGTAAAGTAGAGCTGTTTAATGTCACACTGTGGAACATTCTAAGCAAAGCAAAAAGGTGATGGACCCCCAACCCGAAAAGTTACAGAGTGCACCTTTAATACTCATACTGACAAATAGGGCTGCACCATTTGGGGAAAAATATCTAAGAATGTTTGTTTTTTTTTGGTTCTGATAAGCATTGCTGTTAGTTTCGCAATGTTTGTTTTAATAAGAGCTTTCTGTTCAAAGTTCACTTTTTAAACGCATCCATCCAGAAGAATTGACAAAAAGCCTGGAATATGAAGCGACACATTTCAGAATGTGTTTACAGATCGAAACTACAGGGTTAGCAGTTTTTATGCAAGAGATTTAGTTACGTGTGAAGGAAATTACGGTACAGGACCTAAAAACGACCAAATCATAAACAATCGCTTATAATTTCTCAGTAGAAATGAAGAATTATAAATATATTTAAGTTTACTGCAAGCACAACTCACTGCTCTACTCAAACAAACACTGAATTTCCATTTTACGCAAACCTGTTTTCACCATTACTTTACCATGACAACATCTGCTGCCTGCTCACTTACTGATGCAAAACACATGCAAATCCCCCTCACACAAAATACCATCTCACCGTATCCCTCCGCCATACACAAAACAAGAATATCTGGTGCCATATTTGAATGAAGCATGTTCTAATAACTCGCATGTGACTAATGATATCTCTTTATGTGAAAAGTATGATTTATTGTTTCTTTGGGTGATCTTGTAATTCTTCTTTATTATTATTTTTTTTTGCATGCAGACAAGGCTAAGGGCATTCAAATTAACCTGTCTGAGGCCTTGCAAGGTAAACATACACTCTCGTACTAATTAACTTTTGTGTATTATCTTTAGAAATGGGGATGGACTTCTGTGTTTGCATACCGTGTTCTTCAAGGTCCTATATTACGCAAAATGGAGGTTTAAGCCATGTTATAATGCTGTTACCTCCTCAAAAACATAACAGAAGTTGTGTTTTGTTTCATTCACATTGAGTAACCCTTTATTATTAGTCTGTCTACTAAGGATGTAACGATATCCAAATCTCTCGATACGATATTTTCACGATATGCATCTCACGGTACGGTATTTATTGCGATATTTTGCGGATATGCTGCTTTTCTGTCATAATCCAAATAATTAAGATTTAAAAGTGCTTAATAACAGTTGTTTTATCATGTAGATTGGACTAAAACAGAGCAAAGGATCATGGTCTATGTAGTTCTGTCTGTTTTTAAGCTGTTGCTGCACCATAACAATGAATTTAAGCAAAGAAACTTGTAATGCGATATATTGTGATGGCCCACGATATTATTGTGAGACTTTTGACGATACAATATCACAATATTTTGGTTATTGCTATATCCCTACTGTCTACATCTCCAAAGCTCAAAATGCTCTGTACCAACTTGTGATGTCATGTAGCTGAAATTATCCAAATGATTCTAGTGAAGGTGTGTGGAGTTTAAAACCAGTGGAGCACTTCCTGTATTACCACATGACATCACAAGGTGGAACAGAGTGTGTTCGGTTTGAGAGAAGAACTCAACCTAAATACGCAGGATTTGTGTGTTAAACCTGTGTGAATGAACCAAAACACAACTCCATTTTTGCGATGAGGAAACAATATTGTAACATAGATCAGAAAATAATTTAATTTGCCCCATTGTAAAGGGGCTGTAACAGTTTTCATGTAATCAAGTTCAATTTGTAAAAGCAGCTCTTGGGGTCAAAATGAGACCTCTGTGTGCTGTGTTTTCATCCTCCAGGAAGTAAAGCTGGTTTGCTGCAGTCTGTTTGTTGTTAGCATTACTGTGATGGAAAAACATGGCCCTGACCTTAAGCACTTATAAACTCATCGCAGTGAATAATTAGGACGCTAGGAGAGCGTTTGGAAAGTAAAAATCAGGCACAGTAGTTAAAAAACGTAGTTAAAAAAGAATAATGCATAATAAAGGACCTTCTAAAAGTATGTGCGTATATCTGTACACATCCTCAGTCCTTCCTACACTCTCACTCTTCTTTCTTTCTGAAAGTTTGTGGATTCATGTGTGACCTGTGTTCACCATGACTCACCATGACTCTATCTTGGACACCTCAGAGGAGCAAAGGAGACATTCTGCTGTGAACTGTTTCACGGCATAATGTTAAAGGGCCCATATTACGCTGTTTTCTGATCTGTTTTAATGTTGTTTCCTCATCACAAACACACCTGGAGTTGTGTTTTGTTTCATTTACACATGTTTAACACACAAACCCTGCATATTTAGGCCGAGTTCATCTTTCAAATAGAAAACTCCCTGTTCCGCATTATCATGTCGTAATACAGGAAGTGCTCCACTGTGTTTTTAAAGTCTATACACCTTCACTAGAATCATTTGGATAATTTCAGCTCTGGAATTGCCAATCTCTACTGAATAAAAGGTAAAAGGAGCTGTTGACATGAAAATCGGTTTATGACATCACAAGAACAGGGTATTTTGAGTTTTGGATATAATAATAATAATAATAATAATAATAATAATAATAATAATAATCATAATAATCCAGGATTTCTTAAACATGTGTGAACGAAGCAAAACACAACTCCATTTATGTGTAGAATCCCTCAGTTGTCCAGGTAGAATCCATGGTAAATTCCATTTGTCCAGTTGACAAACTGAATTTCTCCTTTTACCATAACTCCAGTTATCTTTATGATGAGGTAATGACATTATAACATGACTAACACTGGTCAATATAGGCCCTTTAAAGGTGCATTGTGTAACTTTTTGGTTGGGGGTCCATCACTCACTTGCATCTATGGAGATGTCATTGCTCTGCCTGGAATGTTCCACAGTATGACATTAAACAGTTCTACTTTACATTTATTAAATTACAGGTGGTTTTATAGCTCAAAAATACCCAGAAAACAGACGTTCTGACAGTGATCGGAGTCGCTTCTCCACAGATCTGACCTGTAACTTGGTCTGGTTTTATCTCCCTGAAAATTGAAAGGTTTAATGCCATCCTGTGAAACATTCCAGACAAAGTAATAAGATCTCCATGGAGCATTTGACGGACCCTCCACCAGAAAAGTTACACAATGCAGCATTAAATAAAAAAAAACATACCTCGAGTGTTTTTGTATTGTTTTTTTCATGAATGTTTATGTAATCCTCTTTGCTGAAGTTGTCTCCTTTTTGAATTAACATCTTACAGTCCTGGTGTTTGGTTTTCTGGAGATTTTTGTGCAGTAGACTCATGTTGAAAATGACCATGCTGCTAACTTTTTATTTTGAAATGCTTCACTCCCCACGGTTATCAACAGAGGGCGATAGACCCCAAATCCAAGATGGCTCTTTTGACATTAAAGCGCAGATACTGACAGTGAATGTTTTCCAGATATTATTTTAAAGTTAGGAGGCTTTTGTGGTGTCCAAAAGCATTTAGTAAAGAACAAATATTATGCAAAACTGACATACCTGGAGTTTTGTTTTGCTTTATTCGCACTTGTTTAGTAAGTCAGAGCCCTCTGAGTCTTAATATAAAATAATTCTGTATAACATAAGAAATTACCCTTACAACTAGTTTCTTTCAGTCTCTCATGAATTTGTGTTCCATAAAATGATTCTATATTGGAAATGTGCCAAGCTTCAACATTAAAACTATGTAAATTACTGGGTTTCAGATGACGTCACAACATTCTAAAGCCCTATACGCTATAATACAGATGGGGGCAGCTCAAATTAATTTACATGTTGGATATTTTCATGCTAAACTAGTCAATAGACTCTGTGCAACCTTGTAAAACGTAAAACAACTTATAAAAATTGTAATGAATTAAAATAAAGACTAGCCAGTTATTTTTATATGCAGAATGCTTCAGTTTGCGGCGTTGTTTTAATATTTATTATGCCTCAACATTAGCGTTAGAACTGAGACACAAACATCTCT
Source organism: Taenioides sp. WSHXM2023 (assembly GCA_029959045.1). Classification (NCBI taxonomy): domain Eukaryota; kingdom Metazoa; phylum Chordata; class Actinopteri; order Gobiiformes; family Gobiidae; genus Taenioides; species Taenioides sp. WSHXM2023. The sequence goes on along the minus strand of CM057096.1, from coordinate 5,416,652 downwards.
CTTTCTAAACACAGAAGTGTCCTCCAGTGAAGTATTAACTTTATTTGTGTGGTTTTTAACATGTTGTCAGTGACATCCACACACAGCTCTCTGTTCACTGCCTGATCTTTAAATATTTATTCATCTTCAGCACGACTTGGCAAAAACCCCACAGAGATCAAATTGAACAGAAAGTAGTGATGCAAACAGTGAGGTTGCCAGGTGCTGTTGTGCCTATAGGAGAAAAAATAGCTCTTGGCCCCATCTGGGAATATGGTATCGTCACGTTCCACAATCTGAAAACCACCACTAGTAAAATTATTCATTATTGGCGCCATTTTCACAACTTAAATTTCTTGACGAATCTAGCCAAAGTACCTTGAACCTGGCACGCCTACTTGAAGCTTGGTGATTTCCTTTGTCAACAGTGAATGTCATGCATGCAAATCATAATATAAATCATTTAAATTTGTGATGAAATATTGAAATCAAATCTCAACCAATCATTTCTAGGTAAACTGGTGGCCTACGACACAGACGGAGACGGTGACTTTGACGTGGAAGATGCCAAAATCCTTCTAGGCAAGTTCATCCCACCTGATTTACTTCTATAACTGTTCTATAGCATGTGTGCTTTCAGTGCAACACTATCTGGGTTTCTTTTGCATGACTGACAATTAAACTCAATTCTAAACCTTTGCATTAGGAAATATTAAAAACTTTGACCCACCAAAAAGTTTTACAAGCCCACGTACGTTTATTATCAAACATTATCGGTAAACTAAGCGATTTGGGAAAAATATTGGACTTCGATTTTTCTGACAAGGATTCCAATGAGATTTGCGATTTATGTAGTAATAATATAAAAATTCTGTTCAAAGTTCACATTTGAATCACCTGTCAGAACATGTTTGTAGATCTAAACTACAGGATTAGCGTTTTTTAAGCAGAATAAGACAGGAAATTATGGTACTTTGCTAATTGCGTCCGTTCAAATAGTGATTTCCATATGATTTTGATTAATCTTGCAGCTCTAGTAAACTCCCACCTTTGTGACAGAAGGTTCCCGGTTCGATCTCATCCAAGGGTGGTATTGTGTCACTGGGCAAGACACATAGCCACATATAATACACATGTTATATAAAAACTTTATATTATGATTAACATTTTTTGCTCAGTTTAGATTTGTTATTTTTCTGGATATAGTGAAAAACCATTCATGTCCATAAGGTCTTGTTTCTGACTTTTTTTTTTTGGTCAAATCTTGTTCCTGAAAATCTTCTATACTTTTTTTTTTTTTTTACACCTTCTAGAAGAAAAATTAAACTGAGCGGAAGCCAAGTCAGAATTCTGTGGTGTAATTTGCGGTTTACCTGTCAGATTGAAGATTTGTTGACCTGGTTTATGGTTCATATCTCTGTAATTACTGGGCCTATCCACATGGAACAAAAACTGGCACAAAATTCAACGCATTCTCTGTCAGTATTAATAAACAAAAGTGAAAGATTTTCTCACAGTAGCTTCAGGAAGTGCGCGCCTTTATTCGTGATTGTTGTCAGTTGAAAGGACTTTTTAGCCTATCCCAAACAAGGAATTATAAAGTTCAACATTTGTGGATCATAAGTTTGGATATTTCTTTCAAAAACAGTGAATGTCCCGTAGCGTTACATAAACCCCAGTCCTCCATCTGACGTTATGACAAATTCTAGAGCCTATAGAAACCCCCCGTGTTGTGTCTGTACTGTACTTTACTGCAGAGGGACTTAACTGCAAATCCTGACTGTGCAGTGGTCAGCAGTGGTCATTATCAGTGTCCAGCTCTGGTAACTCTGGTCCCTGTTGTGTATAGGCCAAAGGGGCAACACATGAAGTACACTGTATGATACAATACTGCAGTGTGTTTGTACGTGGGGTGTGTACTCGTGTACTCGGTCTCTGTGATACTTGTTTGAGTGATGACATTCTGAACTATAGTGTCGGCTCAGTGACTAATATAGGTCAGTGGAAGTTTTGTTTTTACTATTGAAGAAGTAAGTAAATCTTAAAGTGCATATCAGAGGTTTTCAGTGGTGGAACGTAACAAAGTAAAAGTAGTAAAATACCGTAGTTAAAGGTGCACTGTGTAACTTAAGGTCCTAAACCAACTTGAGTCCATGTAGATGTTTTTTTTTCCCTGGAATGTTCTACAGTATGGCGTTTAGTTTACCTATCTCCATGGAGACAAGCAGGCCACATCACCAAGCCAAGTTACAGGTCAGATCTGTGGAAGAGTGGGCCCGCTCATGTTATTAATGTGTGTTTTTACAGTAGTTTTGAGAAATAATCACCCGTAATTGAGTAAATACAGGATATATTTGTTTAACGCCATACTATGGGACATCCCAGGCAAAGCATTAAGATCACCATGGAGATGAGCAGATGGCGGACCCTCCACCAGAAAAGTTACACAATGCACCTTTAAATATAAATATTAAGTATCTGTGCTTTACTTAAGTACATTTTAAGATGGATACTTTTTACTTTTCTTCACTACATTTGAGAGCAGGTATCTGTACTTTCTACTCCACTACATTTTTGAACAGGACTGAAAAGTGAAAGTATTTTTTTATTATAGTTTGAGACCTACTGAAATGGCTGGGGATTTATTTTTAATACGTTCATGATTTGAGCAAACTAAACTATACAAATAAAAACTAGCTAGAAAAAATTGATTCAAATGTACAAATCTGTATCAAAATCATTACATTTGATGCTTTATTCAATCTCAAAATATGCACAAAATGGTTTTACATTTTACTCTTTAAGTACACTTTTAAACAGGTACTTTAATACTTTTACTTAAGTAGGTTTTTTCATGTGATATTTTTACTTTTACTTGAGTATTTTTTTTGCTCTGGTATCTGTACTTTTACTTAACAAAATTAAGTACTTCTTCCACCACTGCAGGTTTTCATGTTTTTCTAATTCTGATTTGGTTTGATGGGATAGAACCTGTGCCAAATATTTATTATAGTTTTACATCAGTTAAAGTGGCAATTTGTGGAGGAGAAGTTGAGAAGAAAAGCACAAAAATACAGGAAGGAGGAAGAGAAAAATCCACCCAGAATGCAGAGACAGTTTGCACACAAGGAAGGCAATTTTCTGGAAGTTTAAACATTCATTTAACAAAATAAAGAAAAGTGTTGTCATTTATTTTTGTCAGTCTAATAATAACTAATAACTACTGTGTAATTTGGACAAGTTTTGGTTAACATTAGGAGACAGGAGCGTCTTGTGCACTGCGAGAAGCTGCTCAAGTGTCTTTGGGCAAGACACTTGAACCAGCTTTCTTCTGATGTTGAACTGGACTGGTGTGAATGAGTGTGTGTTTGTGATGGTGAGTGTGGGACGCTGGTTGGAAATGAGCCTATGACAACAAACCACACTGTCCTGCCTAAATAAACCAAAGCCACCTCACTCAGAGCATGACCAACGCTGACCAATAAGAGGAGGTTTTGACCGTCACACCAACCAGCCCGAGTTTGGACCAACTCCAAGCTCCAAGTCCTTGTTGAATCTAATCTGCTCCTAGTTAATAGTTATTTAATTTTTGTTTTTCTTTTGCTATTTCTCGGCAAACAAGGCTGTTTGTCAAATTAAACATTTAGCTGATTGATATTGTCAGAAGTATCACTCGAATTGCTGTCACTTGCATTTGTTTTTATTTTTTTGGTCAGTATATTTTACTGAGCATATTTCAATATTTCTTTTTTAAATCTAGAAAAGCAGCCAAAATACCGAACTTTAGGTGATACTGTTAAAACACCATATACACAGTTTATTATCATATGATTTTGCTGTTTTAGACTTAGACAAACTTTATTGATCCACAAGGGAAATTATTTGGACACAGTAGCTCACTAATCACAATATAATATAATAACAAAGAGTAAAAAATAAATGGTAATAATAAATTCTAAATAAGTACCAAAAAAGATGGCAAGAGACAGGTGTCAAAAAAGGCATAATTATATAAGTGTGTATGTACAAGTCAAAATAAAGTAGAAAAAGAAGTAATAAAAATTTAGAATCACAGCTATAAACAAAATACAGGAAAGACAGTGCAACAATGTTATGATGACTGACAGGACATAAGGTTATCTGTAGCACAAGGGTGGGTTGTTGTACAGTTGTAGGGAGTATTATCTGTTACATAAGGGTGAGTTGTTGTACAGTTGTAGGGAGTATTATAGTATGAATGTAGTCCTGTATCTCTCACTGTTGGAGCGGAGCTGTAGGAGCCTGTTGGAGAATGAGCTCCTCTGTCCCTCTATAGTCTGGTGCAGTGGGTGAGTTGTTGTACAGTTGTAGGGAGTATTATCTCCTCTGTCCCTCTATAGTCTGGTGCAGTGGGTGAGTTGTTGTACAGTTGTAGGGAGTATTATCTCCTCTGTCCCTCTATAGTCTGGTGCAGTGGGTGAGTTGTTGTACAGTTGTAGGGAGTATTATCTCCTCTGTCCCTCTATAGTCTGGTGCAGTGGGTGAGTTGTTGTACAGTTGTAGGGAGTATTATCTCCTCTGTCCCTCTATAGTCTGGTGCAGTGGGTGAGTTGTTGTACAGTTGTAAGGAGTATTATCTCCTCTGTCCCTCTAGTCTGGTGCAGTGGGTGAGTTGTTGTACAGTTGTAGGGAGTATTATCTCCTCTGTCCCTCTATAGTCTGGTGCAGTGGGTGAGCAGGAGTGTCCATGATGGAGAGCAGTTTGTCCATGTCCTTTCACTAGTTTTATAACTCAAAAAAATCTAATTACATTTTGAGTGTGGACGTAACCAAAGCCACTGACAGTACACATACACCCATAGCGTTCGGCTCCAGTCAAATGAAGCTCATCGAGGCTAGCAGTCATAGGGACGAATTTGGAGCCGAGTGCCATATTTGGAATTCTGACCGCGAGTATCATAGCAAACAGCGAGACAATCCAGAGCGAGGCTGTGGAAGGTAACGCCCCTTTCCCTTAGCAACGCTGTCAGTCAAACATGTTGGCGCCTGATTTGTCTGTTACTATGTTCATATCTTGATTTATGGATCAGATGGCTAAATAAAAACACCAGGATCATGTAGAGCGGGTTAATACGAACATTTTAAGACCAAAATGAGGAGGCTCACAGCAGCAGTTGCAGAGAGAGGGGTGACTGTTTTTCGAAGTGAATTGAAGCCAGAGTCGATGGAGCCGGAAGCGCACCCATGCTCACTTCTCATTCATTTGTATATACAGTCTATGGGCTATACAGCTTATTTTGCTACTGTAGTTCACACAGCAGAATTCAGCATAGACGATAGCAATAATTGAACTGTAGTCCTCCTTTTTAACTGCTCTAAGTCTATAGCTAACCCCTCTCTAAAACCTTCCACTTACTCTTCTCTTCCCTCTCTCCTCCTCCTCTCCTCTCTCCATCTTGTCCTCCATTCCTCTCACCCCTTTTGCTTTGAGTTCCTCCCCTCCATCACTCCATCCATACCCCACCCACCTGTCGTCTGCGTAGGCCTGGCCAGCGCTTCGTCTGGCCAGTCCCCGGCTCTGGATTGGTTAGAAGAGGTGGAGGAGGAGGAGGAGGGCTCTGATTGGTTGAACGCTTTCTTCACCTTCCTGTACGGACTCATAAGCCCCCCGGACAGTGCGGAGGAGGGGGAGGAGGAGGGGCGGTTGGCGGAGGGATCCAGGAGAGTGGCGGATCTACGGGAAGACGACGAAGATGAGGAAGAGGAGGAGCACGCGGCGAGAGCGAGGCATGATGGGAAAACGGGGCAGAAGGTGGTCATAGTCGGACTACAAAACCAATAGCCGCAAGTGGACGGAAATACTTTTTTGCCTCGGATAAAGACTCTGCCTAGAAGTTCAATATAAAGGCCCTATATTGTGTTGTTTTTGTCGCCCCCTACTGATCATCTTGTGGTAATCCATGAAGCTCCTCTGTGTTTTTACAGTTCATACACTTTTCACCATTCTGATCATGTTGGTGCTCAAATTACTACGAAAATTACGCTACATAGCAACTTTAGCGCTAGCAGCTAGTTAGCTTAGCTCTAATAGCTTCATTCAAACGGCTGGCTATACACTCAAAAACATTAAACTGACCCTAAATGAATATATTATGTCACCATTTTCCATCAAAATATTAGATGTTAAATTTCTATGTTTTGAATAAATACTCTTTATTTTTTTTTATTTATTTTTTTTTATTTTATTTTGCTTTGGGTCAACATAGAAAATTACATAAAAGGCAGACATTATATAATTAAGTAGTTATGCATGACATAGGGCCTTTAATTGACAGTATTATTAACTGTTTTTGCCCCCAAAGACACAAGAACTTAAAACCCAACCATCTCTGGAACTTTTCTATGGCTGATAATGTCATATTTTGATGACTTTTGGGAACCCTTTCATTATAAAACTTTTTCAAAAGTTTTTATTGTGAAAATCCACTTGAAGAACTCTGCCTGATGTCAACTTCTGTACGGACTGAAGAAGAAACTCAGGATCTTTTTTGATATTTTTGTCTTAATGTATATAGATGTATCCGCACAAGCTTTTTGGACAGCTTCTCTTCATTTTTTTTAAATTCGTGTATATTTTTTTTATTATTATAATTTTTTGCAGCTATTTTTGCTATTTTTTTTTTATTTATTTATATTTTTTTGTATTTGATTATTTATTTTGTGAAGCAACGAGCAATGCATTTGTCCCGGAACGGCCTGGCCCGGTTCAGACTCCTTATAACTGCATGTCGAAACCCATCTGGACTAAAGCATATCGTGTGGACTCTCTGACCTTCTCTCCTCTTTCCTCCCTTCCCCTCCCCTCTGATGTTTCCCCTTCTTCACCTTTGACCTTTAGATGGAGCAGTATTTGTAGTACAAGTATTATGTACACAGGCCTATACATGGAGATTACATGTACAATACGGAGGAGGCAGGTGGAGAAGGGAGACCTGTTCCCTTGAGTTACAGTGTCGAGACTTTATATATGGAAAAATTAAACAGAACTTTTACTTAATATGTTTTTGATTATTTTTATGATCAGTATTCTTTTTTGCATTTATTTATTTTTTTGTCGTACTGCATTAGGGCTGCCACAAACGATTATTTTGATAGTCGACTAATCACCGATTATTTTTTCGATTAGTCGACTAATCGATCCGTAAACTGACTGTTCACCCTAATACTGGCAGCTAACTAGCCGGTTTGCTTACCGAGACGACGGACCCTCTTCAGAATCATCCACAATGACATGCTTTCTCTTCAGATGCTCATGCATAGCCGTTGTGCTACCATGATACGCAAGTTCAGCTTTGCAAATGTTGCACTGCACGCTTTTCTCACCACTTTTCTTAAACTGCTCCCACACTTTGGAGCTTCGTTTCCGGGTAGCCATGCTACTGTTATGGTATCATTTACAGTGAAATCAGGACTGACGCCAATTACCACTACTGCGCATGTGCGAACGTGTGTGTGTGTGTGTGTGTGTGTGTGTGTGTGTGTGTGTGTGTGTGCGCGTGCATGCGTGCGTGCGTGCGTGCGTGCGCGGGTGTGTGTGCGTGTGTGCGGTATGTGACAGAAAGAAAGACGCGGCAGTGGAAGCTGCAGCCAGTTTCGAGAGAAAAGCAAAGTTTAAAAAAAAACAAAAAAAAAACGATGCGTCGACTACTAAATTAGTTGTCGACGATTTTGTTCGTCGACATAATCGTGACTAATCGACTAATCGTGGCAGCCCTATACTGCATCAAGGACATAAGTTGTATCTAGTCATAACAGGAATCGCTACAGTGTTGGATGTACTCAAAAAAGTACTTTTCTGGTGGAGGGTCCGTCAAATGCTTTTCTCCATGGAGATGCTATTGCTTTATCTGGAATGTTTCACAGTGTGGCATTAAACCTTTCTATCTTCATGGAGACCAAACCAGACCAAGTTACAGGTCAGATCTGTGTAGAAGCGACCCCGCTCACAGTCAGAAATCCTGTTTTTCTAGGTATTTTTGAGTTACACAATCACCTGTAACTGAATAAATGTAAGGTAGAGCTGTTTAATGTCACACTGTGGAAAATTCCAGGCAGAGCAATGACGTATCCATAGAAACAAGCAGGTGACGGACCCTCCACCAGAAAAGTTACATGATGACTGGCTGTGATCATGTCTTAATCATCATAAAGGTTTGATCTGATTCCAGAGATGAGTCCGATTTGTTCCTGCCGTTCCCAAAACTGGAATGTAGAGCAGATTTGGAACACGTCAGCTCAGATTCAGAACATTAAGATTAAGATAGCATTTCATAATATTAAGATAGCATTTCATAAGATTACTTTTTTTATTCCTCACTTTGACAAAACTCTAGTATTTTAGTATTTTTTTTTAGTCAAAGCATCAAGACAAAAGACAAAACAATAACAAGCATTACCAGTCAGAGGTTTAAACACACTTTTTCATTTTTGTTGTTTATTTCCATGATTATTTACACTGTAGATTCTCACTAAAAGTATTAAAACTATGAATGAACACGTGGAATGTAGTAAACAAAGAATGTAAAAGATGAGATTCCATTAAATAGCCTTTGCCCTTTTTTAGTCATTCATTTATACATTCTTGGCATTCTACAAGTTAACCCTGTCAACAAAGCAAAGGGTGGATATAAAAATATAAAACGTATTAAGAGTTATTTAACCTTTTTCTTTGCTTTTTTCTTTGCTTTGTCTATTTCATGTCTTCCGTATGTATCTAAGTAGAAAATAGTGAACTTTGGTCATTTTTCTATAGTATAGAAATTAATCAAATTTCTTTTCAGAGATTATTTCAAAGAGAGAACTCTAATATTATTGTCCTCTCGACCTGAAATTCTCCTGTCAAATTATCTATAGCCAAATTACCTGTACTGGTTACATGAGTAAAAGGTGCTCTATGTAATTTTTCTGCTTGTTGCCATGGATATTTTACAGCTCCATGGCGACAGAACGTGGTGTACCCTCCATCAGAGAAGTTACACGATGTACCAACAGCATAGAAACCTGCTGTCCCTGCTCTGTACACTTTGAACTTTAATAGTAGTTTACGCACAATAGTTTAAAACATTAACAATTATGTGCAGTAGTATCTCCATGGCAACAAACAAGTGATGTAGCCTTTATCACAAAAGTTACACATTGTACCTTTATGTCTTTTTGCAATGAACAGCTTCGAAACTGGCTCTCCCATCTCTCTAACCTGTGAACTTTAACATATTTAATTACTATACTTTAAATTAAAATATAGACAGTTGTGTGCAATAACATATCCATGGCAACTAACAGGTAGCATTCCTTTTATCACAAAAGTTACACATTGTACCTTTATGTCTATGCAGTGAACTGTAGTATAGAAATGGGCTCTCCCTGATCTGTAACCTGTGAACTTTAACATATTTAATTACTATACTTTAAATTAAAATACAGGCAGTTGTGTGCAATAGGTGGCAATCACCATAGCAACAAACAGGCGATGTACCCTTTATCGCAAAAGTTACACATTGTACCTTTGTCTTTTGCAATGAACATCTTAGAATCTGGCTCTCCCATCTCTCTAACCTGTGAACTTTAACATATTTATTTACAATAATTAAAAATATAGACAGTTCTGTGCAATAACATCACCATGGCGACAAACAGGTTGCCAGTTCACCAGAAAAGTTGCATAATGTACCTTTAAATCAATGTGGTCAACAACGGCATAGAAATGGACTTACCCTGCTCCGTAGTCTGTCAGCTAGTATATTTTAAACTATTGTTAAAATGTCAACGTTAATATTACAATAACATCTCCATGGCGACAAACAGGTGGTGTATCCTTTGCCAGAAAAGTTACAAATTGTATCTTTAACTTATTAACAAGGTAGACGTTATATAGAAACCTTAACTACTAATATTAACTAACCGTTTCTTATTACATAATGTTTATATCATGTGGACTAACTTTTTTCACTATTACATAATCATAAACTGTACAGCAGAATACTCCATATACTGGAAACATGTTTCCAGTTGTATTTAAAAACAATGCAGACTGCCTCGTCTCTTATAGCTGGTTCTTGTTGGTTCAGTGGGAGGTTCCTGGATGTAGACCTGTGAACCTTTCTGCAGTATTTAACCGTGTTTATTTTGTGTCAGATGACCAACCCGGAGCTGAGGCCAAAACAGGAGCTAAGAGAGGTACTGTGCACGAGAATAACAGTGCAGTGAATTTGAATAGAGGACAGACTAACTATAGTACCACCTAAGTTTGAGTTTGGAGTGGAGTTTTGCCTTTGTTTTTTGCCTTGGTTTTCCGTGTTGTAGTGCCAAACGAAAGGATGGTTTAAACAGCTGATCCAAATGAGAGCTGCTCGATATGAGAATAAAGATGTAATGTTTTATAATTCAGTTTATGAATAATCTTTTAAGAGCAGATCACTACAGCGTGTTCAGTTTTGTCTTTATTAACATAACATCTAAAGTGCAATATATCGGTTCCAATATCGGTATCAGCCACAATCAATACTGATTCTTAATATAGGTATTGGCCGATATCTCATAATCGGTATCAATATCAGCCAGTGTTTGATACTGATATTCAATACTGATTTTTTTTTTCATTGCCTCATTCTCTTTGTGCCCTTTTTGAACAGACTCAAAATGGAAATAGAAGAACGTTATATGGCTGTAGGTTTACACAAAGATGCAACTAATTATTTTAGATCCCAGTAAAATAATTTTTTTTATTATTTTTTAGAAAAGTGAAAAGAAATTTATGATATTCACTTTAAGTTAAGATATTGGATATTTGTATCGGCTCAGAAACCCCATCCCTGTTCATTACAGATGTTTTTACTGATCCAAAATACCTTGACAAACATGCAGTACTAAAATGGAAACAAAAATAAGAAATCAAATAAAACTGTGAGGCCAAAATTGGAAACTGAATTGTGAAATTTATGTATTAGGAATTATGTTAAAATTTTGTCTGGGTTGATGAGAACGAGACAAGTCTCATATCTTGTCTTGTCCCATCCCTACTCTCTGCTAATCTAATATAACTCTGTCTGGTGCCACCTGGTTAAAAAAATATCTGTATCTGGCGGAGCCCCTTATAAATGCATTACCAGAACTGGACTTTTAAAGGTCCTAGGCTTATATTACACAAAATTGACTCTTGTAAACTTTTAATCATTTCAAAAACACCCGGAGTTGTGTTTCATTCACACCTTTATTATTAGTCTGTCTACTTCTTCAAACCTCAAAATGCTCAGTTCCACCTTGTGATGTCACGTGGTGGTAGTTTTCAAGTTAACAGCTTCTTTTACTTTCTCAGTAGATATCAGAAATGATCCAGGGCTGAAATTATCCAAATGATTCTAGCGAAGGTGTATGGAGATTAAAAACAGAGTGTAGCACTTACTGTATTACCACATGACATCACAAGGTGGAACAGAGTGTTTTCTGTTTGAGAGAAGAACTCAGCCTAAATATGCAGGGTTTGTGTGAATGAAACAAAACACAACTCCAGGTCTGTTTGTGATGAGGAAACAATATTATAGCAAAAATAAGAAAATGGTGTAATATTGGCCCTTTAAGAATTGGGTTTTAGCAATAGTTTTCTTTTTCTAGAGTCTTCTGTTCCATTTTGTTGAGTAGTCCGCTTGTGATCAGGTTTTAGGCCGACTGCCAAAGATACTTTGTTTATTTCATTTACCGTGACCTAGAGAAGCATTATTTTCCATTACTCCAGACACCGCTGTGTGTCCCCACTGGGTTTATCAGGGCAGATGTTCTCTGAAAACCTGGATGTAATCTGTACCAAATTACAATTATTATATTACTTTATTCCCTAACAGTTTTGGCAACAAAAATGGTTTAAAATATACAGGATAAATAAGAATTATTTCTTCGTACTTCATGTGATTTTTACCACCTTAAAAACATTAAAAACAGAACTACTTTCAGGCGCCAGCAATGCTAACGACAACTAGCATGCTAACAGTGGCAAACCTTACTTCCTGGTTTGCAGACGATAAAAATACTCAGATTGGGGTCAGAATGATACTCCTGTGTACTTTCTAGGAGCTTTTGTCACTTGTAGACCTACTTGCAGTGGGAAGAGAAACCAAAACTTTTACTCAAGCAAGAGTACTTTTACACTGTACAATATATTACTCAAGTAAGAGTAAAAGTACGATGTCCGAATATATTTTTAATAAACTAGTACTTATTATATATATATATATATATATATATATATATATATATATATATATATATATATATATATATATATATATATATATATATATATATATATATATAGTAGTAATTATAAATATAAGTAATTATATTTGAGTAAAAAGTTGTACTACAAATTTCTGTGTGATCATACTTACTGCATCTACACCAGTCACAGTAATGGTCGACAGGAAGGGCATCTGACTTCAAAACCTACCAAATCCCAGTGCTACAACAATATTTTTGCTGTGCCGAAATAGTTTTAACCAACTGTCAACCCGAGCTTGCGTTGCTGTGCCCTGTAACCAGACGTTGGCATGTTCTTTTCTCACACAACCTTGACTTTAAACCCATAAGTTTCTGTACACCATTCCGTAGCACCAAGCCCAGCCCACCTCAAACTCCGAGAGGCCCTCAAACTCCAGCTGTCCCTCATCCACGAACGCGTCGAAGCTAAGAAGCTAGCTCGCATGGCCTTGGCGGAGGTCCGACAGCTGCTGGCCGAAGAGGGGGAGGAGGCCAGGGCGATGGAGGTGGGGAGACTCAACATGTCCGACCGGGTGAGAGCGAGGGTGACCGCACGGCTGAGACAGGAGGAGGAGAGGATGGAGAAAGAGGAGCTGGAGAAGGCTCTGGAGAGGATGAGGACGGAGAAGATGAGGAAGGAGGAGGAGGAAAGGAGGAAGAACACGAGCAGAGGAGAGGAGGAGAGGGCGGAGGGGAGAGCAAAGGAGAGAACGAAGGAGAAGCCTAAGAAGAATAAAGCGGAGAAGAGTTAAAAATCAGCTACAGAAGAAATGGCAGAAGATGCGTGGAGTTATTTTTCAAACAGTGAGGTCGAAATGTTCAGTTTTGCCTCATTCAAAGTTCTGACCAGTTCCGTACTGATCTGGAATCGTGGTGGGGAATACTGAGAAAAATTTAATTGGATGTGCAAAATTTTTGTATAAAGTAAGAGTTGTTTTGCTCCAGAACAGATAAAAGCAGCTCTGGGGGTCAAAACTGAAACCACTGTGCGCTGTCTGCTTCTAATTTAATTATAAAGTAGTATTATTGTCCGCAAACCAGAAAGGTATGGCCAGTGCGCTGTTAGCATGCTAGTTGCTGTGAGTGTTGCCGTCACGCTAATGCTACCAATTGACAATATTCAGTCTTATTGCTATCCATCAGAAATGTGCTAAAACATGCCAGTAAATGTCATGGTTGAGGGTTGAGTATCGCACAAAATGTGGATAGGCTGTAAAAATAGCCGAAAATATCAAACCTTTCATTTTATATCCTTGAAAGATTTTTTTGGCAGCGTTTATGAATACATTTTAAAGCTCCCATCTGTAAGTTGAACTCACTTGTGCTCTTCTTTTGTCCGACTAAAGCTGGTGCATCAGACGGCAGTAACGTAGACAGCCTCTAGTGGTGATATGTGAGAATACAACAGGGAGCGGGTCGGCTTATCTAATTACAGATGGAAGCTTTAATACACTTTGCATTAAATTTGCATTAGATCTTTAGATTAATACATTTGCATGGGGCAGGCAGAGGGGTGGTGGCGATCAGAATATTAGTTCACCTTGCAGTTATTTGCCGCTTCTTGCTCTTGGTACCTAATAAAATACTTTTGTTGGAAAATATAAAATTTCTGCTCCGCATCAAAAGTTGTGTGGAGTCAAACAGAACAGTGGGTTTAGTATAAGATGGATTCTCGTGAGTCAAAATGATACTCAAGGAAAGAATTATGTGTTAGAAGTACAATACAGTACTGTTCAAAAAAGTTACTTGAGTCGCCTTTTGTTAAAAGGTTTCATTATATCAAGTTTACATCATTTTATGTCATTAAAGTTTCCGATTTGAAAACTGTGTCCTGTTTAATGTTGTGTGTTTGTGTACTTTTTGGGTTCTGATGATATTAATATGAGTAGTTTTGTAAATCACATACATAATGCAAATAATTAAACAATAAATGATGTTGCTCCAGTCATAAATATTTAGGAAACCATGTCAGTCTGCAGAAGAAACCCACCACATGCTTTTACTATTGCTTATGTCTGCATTTTGAATGAAGGAAACCAACCTTCATGACCTACTGCAATATTTTTTTTACTGCTGCTCAATTTCACAATTTTACAACTTCTTTTTCGTTCATTCAGTCGAACTATAGAATTGTCCCTCAGTCCTGCAAGTAGTGTCCATACAAAAATAAGGTTAAATTGTCAAATGAACAAACGTTGAAGAGTGAATGCGTTTCGCCTCTCTGAGTAGCTTCTTCAGTTCAGTTCTTATTTAAAGTGGGACTAAACACCTAAACTCTACCCACAATCACAAACAGAGGCTTAAATCAGGGCAGTCCTGTGTGATGTCACATAGTACTTGGGGGCAGCACACGCTCAGTTTTTGACAAAGCTGCAAATGTACCTAGTTTGCACTAACATTGCCAAAAACTAGGAGTAGGAACAGTAGATCATGGTAGTAAAACACCATATACGCAGATTGATTTAGTGTTTAGTATGTAATGTGTTAAAGTTAACCCAACATTTAACTCTGAGGATTGCAGTAACTTAAGAACTGCTACTACTTGGTTGGTCTTAGTACATAGATTTTATAGCTCTTTTACAGAACTGAAGAAGCGGCTTGGTTGAGTGACAAAACGTATTAATTCAAACTTTTGTCCAGTTGACAGAATTCTACCTTCTTTGGATATTTCTAAATTCCACATTATTTCCTCCCATTTTCTTTAGCCCACATTTGTTGATACTGTGAGACCACCCCTGTGTTGCCGTATACGTGTTGTACTAAATGTCGTCGATAACCGTGTACTCTCAGGTCTGAAGGAGAAGGTTGTGGTGGTCCAGGCTCGTGAGGAGACAGCTGCTCCCGTGGAGGCTGCACCCGTGGAACCTGATCAAGAAGGTAACTCCAACAAGCCACTGTACAAGAGGAAAAGAACATGAAGATCACTGAGGTCTAAAACTATGGTTAGATCAACCTCACAATGAAACAGTTAAGAGGCTCATATTGCACTATTTTCTGATCTATGTTCTAATGTTTCCTCATCACAACACAAACTACATACACCTTCACTAGAATCATTTGGATATTTCCAATCTCTGCTGAACAAAAGGTAAAACGTCGCTGTTAACTTGAAAACCAACGCTTCATGACATCACAAGGTGGAACAGAGCATTTTGAGCTTTGGAGATGTAGACAGAGTAATAAAGTATTACTCAAACATGTGTGAATGAAGCAAAACACAAATCCAGGTATGTTTTTAATGAGGTAACAACAGCGTAAGAGTCAATTTTGTGTAATATAGGACCTTTAAATAATAATAATAAAAAATAAATACAGTTTGATCAATCAAGTTTATTTTTGTTTGAAAGTTGACACAAACTTTAAGGGCTTATTGGACAAAATCCTGATTAAAACCTGAAGCCGAATCTATGTAATTTAACTTAAAATATTACTTTTATGCATAATAGAGATGCTTTTCTTTGTAAATTCTGGTACATTCAAACAATAGCAGATTTTTATTGTGCATCTCTACAGTTCCACAAGTCACTCAGTGGAAGGTGGTGTTGAAGTGTGAGGCAGTTTGACCGTTTATATGACCTGTTTACATATTTCCCATGATGCTTCTGTCCTCAGCCGTGATCGAGCCTGACCCTGTGCCAGTGGAGGAGGTGATCGAGGCGGTTGTGGCAGAGGACACCGCTGCCCCTCCAGGTAAACTACTGTACTACACACTGTCAGGGTTTGTCAGAGCTCCACCTGCTGGACACAGGCTTAAACTGTTACTAGTTGCAACTACATCTGTTTAATGATTTAATATTAAAGAAGAACAATATCTTTAGTATGTATATTTTTTTAAGTTGTTTTGTATTTTGTATAGCTAATTTCTCATTTAGGATTTGTACATTTAGAAAAGGTTTTAACTTCAAATATTGTATACATTCAGCATTATCCTTACATATATATTTTGAAGTGCCATATTTTGAAGTTTTTGTAATATTGTGGCTGTGCAGCTACCATAATAGTATTGATACTTGGCAGCTGATGTCGTCAATATTCCCTGGGGTGTGATGCTAACTGGAGGCACTGTTCTTTTTCAAGCTGTTACTCAAGTTAGACTTTAATCTGAGATTTATTTTAACAGAATCTGACCATATACTGACTTTGTTGGAACTACAACAGTGGAACTGAGTTGTGCTGTTAAACAAGTCCCACTCAAATAACATTATAGCCACAAGCTAGTTTTTCAGTCCGTCTCACCTTTTAGTTGAAAATCAAACACCTAAACAGGACCCTGAACGCTCGTATAGATACACGCTCCTGAGAATGTGTGTGTTGTTTAAAGTGATTTAGAATTTAACAGTGACACTGTAGATCCCCAGGTCGTCCGGGCTTTTCTATGTGGAGTTTGCATGTTCTCCCCGTGTCTGGGTGGGTTTCCTCCAGGCACTCCGGTTTCCCCCATCAAACCTAAAAAAAAAAACATGCACCAGGGACGACAGGTGGAAATGAGCTCTGGTGCTACAACCTGCACAAAGCATCTCTCCTGTTAAGGTTAATGTAGACTGTGCACTGTCTCTGTCTCACAAATAAACTAAATAAATAAATAAAAGAATTTTCTTGTTTTGTTATTGTGTTACCATGGTAACTACTTAACATTACTCCATAGGCATACAACCCCCCCAGTGTGATGTCACTGCAAAGTATCAATAAAATTGAGGAATCGTTAACTGACTGATAATTCATTACTGCTCTGTGATGTATTTCCTGTATATGTAAATGATGATCATAATAACTGTAATGTTGAATGTTCTTTACAGAGCCGGAGCCTGAAGCAGCGGAGCCTGAGCCTGAGGTGGCCGAGCCCGAGCCTGAACCAGAGCCAGAACCAGAGCCAGAGGAGGTGGGTGTGATCGTACATGTGAATCATTATGAATACACGTGCTCCACTGTGGCCTAAGGGTTACACTGCAGCACACGTGGCAATCGAGTGATTTATGTTTAAGTAATACTGTATAGCCTCGTAATCAAGGCTTGAGTGCTCAGAAATCTTTTTTTCCACCTACCCCCTATCTCTACCCACAGACCTGAACCTACTTGTAGTTATTCCAAAAATTCTGACTTATACATATAGTGTTCAAAAATGTCCTTTATTTATTTTCCAACAATAAAAACACGCACATTTTGCTGCAATGCTGAATTTTGTTCTACCTTCACAAATGATCTGTCAATCATTTTAAAGTAACACAGTACCAAACCCTGGAGCAGGTTCAAATCTGACAAAATGTTATGTCCAAATCTGCCAAAAAGCTGCTCTGCTCAAACATGTGACGTGTGATCTGCAGGTGATAGAGGAGGAGCCAGCTGAGGAGGTCTGTGCTCTACTTGTAATACTTAAAGTCAGATTAAACACCTAAATTCCAGCCACAATCAATTTTAAATAAACTCTTCTAAACTGGGCAGTACCTGGAGGACTAAAGGTGAGAGTGAAGCGAGTGTGAGGAACAGTGTTACTGATCCAACAGGTATCCACACTTCAAAATGCAGCCAGTTGTTTGTAATCAGAAACACCTGGTTGTAATCAAGACAGCTCTGTGTGATGTCACATAGTACTTGAAATTGCAGTTGCCACTAGAGACACA
This sequence comes from Taenioides sp. WSHXM2023, assembly GCA_029959045.1. Classification (NCBI taxonomy): domain Eukaryota; kingdom Metazoa; phylum Chordata; class Actinopteri; order Gobiiformes; family Gobiidae; genus Taenioides; species Taenioides sp. WSHXM2023. The sequence continues at coordinate 5,398,767 of CM057096.1, read as the reverse complement.
CAAAACACAAAGCTCCAAGTTTGCCTAGTTTGCTCTAAATTTGCCATAAAATACCAGGAACAGTAGATAATGCTTTTAAAACCCCTTAAATGCCACATCTCTAACATCTGCTGCAATTCCAGGTCGCTCCAGTAGAGGAGGAGCTGGCAGTGGATGAGCCTGCAGTTGAGGAGGCTGCAGAACCAGAGCCGGCTGTTGACGAAATCGCAGAGGAGCTGCTCCGACAGGTGGAGGAAGCCCTTGAGGAGGCTGCTGGTACTGCGGAGATTGAGGAGGAGGTACCACCAGCAGAAGAGGAACTTGTGGAGGAGGCCCCAGCTGTTGAAGATGAGGTAGCAGAGGAGGAGGAACCAGTAGAAGAGGCTGCTGAAGAAGTTCCAGAAGTACAAGAGGAAGCAGTGGAGGAGGAGGGTCCAGCTGAAGAAGAACCTGTTGAGGAGGAGGCCCCTGAAGCTGAGGAACCTGTTGAGGAACCAGTTGAAGAAGAGGAGGCTCTTTCAGAAGATGTAGCAGAAGATGAAGCTCCAGCCGAGGAGGAGGCTGAAGACTTAGCACCAGAAGAAACAGTAGAAGAAGCAGTAGAAGAAGCAGTAGAAGAAGCAGTAGAAGAAGCAGCAGAAGAAGCAGCAGAAGAAACAGCAGAAGAAGCAGCAGAAGAAGCAGCAGAAGAAACAGCAGAAGAAGCAGCAGAAGAAGCAGCAGAAGAAGCAGCAGAAGAAGCAGCAGAAGAAGCAGCAGAAGAAGCAGTAGAGGAAATACAACAGGAAGAACAGGCTCCATCAGAAGAAGCAGTGGAGGAGGAGGCCACAGAGGAGGCAGCCACAGGTGAGATGTTTGCGGAATGAACGAAAAACTCACAAACCGTAATCTGAAACAAAGCTGCACATGTCTATCATCTGAATGTTCTAGATGGGGTTATTGGTCTAGATGGGGTTACTGGTGCTCGGGTTTAGCTTTTTTTAATTTGATAACATTTCATTCGTTATTTTAGTTAGCTAAATCTAAGTGGCGACCATTCACTTCTCACAGCAAGGTTCCCAGTTCGACTCTCGAGACACCTGAGCTTTTCTGTGCCCTTCTCCCTGTGTCTGGGTGGGATGTTTCCCCCAAACACTCCCCCATCCACTCCACTGCGGCGCCCACTGCTCAGGCCAGGAATGCTTCTCAGTTTCACATTAAATATATCTTCTTTTTGCATTTATTCAACTGCACTTGTTTTTATTACTAGAAAAATGAGTATAAAACTAGGCAAAGCAATAACATCCTCCTGGAGACATTATTGACCTATTTTAGTGAAAAGGAGAAAACTCCAAATGCCTAAAGTTTGCCGTTTTGTTTTTGTTACAGAAGCTGAGTTCAGTGAGACACAGGAACAGAGTGAGGACGAGCCCACAGGTACAAACGCCTCTACACACACACACACGCATGCACACAATTGAGATATTAGTCAATAGCAATAGCAAAAGCAAGATAATCCGAGTAAAACATTTTTAAATAGACAGTATCATTAAAAGACATGAGCTGCTACAAATAAATAACAGAATGACCCAATAATTAGCTATAGAAGTGACTTATTCAACCTTCTGCAGCTCAAATCGTATTGTAAAAGTGTAGGGATTTGATTTTAGTCGTATTACAAAGAAACTGAACACATGATTAAGAACCGGACAAGATCTCGTGCCACAAGATCGTGCACACATGAGAAATGTGATCTCATGAGATTTTCTTCCAAGCGTTTACGTTAGGATAAGACCAAAAAAAAGGGTTACGGGTTGGTGTGTTACATCTCTTACAGTTCCAAAAAGCAGTACTAGAATGTAAACAAAAATATGAAATCAAATAAACAAAAAATTGTGAGACCAAAACTGGAAACTAGATTGCGAAATGTATATATTAGTTATTATATTAAAATCTCATCTTGTCTCAATCTCGTGGACCCAATCTCGTATCTCGTCTCATCTTGTGGAAATTGTGTCTCGGCACATAAGTATTGAGCCCCAAAATATATTGTTCCGTCTTTCACATATTGAACAAAAAGCTGAAATAGTAATAATCTTCCTCTAAAAGAGCCGAGGGACATGAGAAGGACATGAGAAGGACATGTGTGGGACATGTGTGGTCCATAGTCCAGCTGATAGTCCTGCTGTACTTTGTCCTGTACAGAACACACTATCAGTCTGAGGTCTGTGTACACACTCACACTGCTCCTGGCGGAACAGGCAGGTGCACTCACACACTATAGATACAGATATACTCCACACATGATAAGAAGGCTCACGGACTGCAGCACCTGTGTGTTTGAAATGGATAATATAATGTCTTACACTTGTATAACACGTTACAAACTTCATAAGCCTCTCATAGCGCTATACCGTAGTCGTTATTCATTCATGGTAACAAGTGTCTTGCCCAAGGTCACAACAGCAGTATGCACATATGTAACCACTTGTGTCTCTGAGCCTTTTCTCACAGTACACAGTGTGCAGTACAGTACAGAACTTGATTTTTTTCACTATGGATTTTTTTTACTGCACTGAAATAAATCCTTACTGGGAGCGGGCTTGCATCTCCACAAACCTGACTCATTTTTTTGCCCCGAAGGAGGGCCTCGTCCTACTTGTCTTCATAGAAATATTTATCTTTGACTATAGTCTTCCACAGTATGACATAGCACTTGTCTATCTCCATGTTCCGAAGTATGGCTTTAATTTTCTAGACTTTGATGGCGCAGATAATTTAATTTTATACAGTTTGTGGAGTATGCATGATGTTATTGCCTATATTTAATCTTGAATCAGTCCTTTTTGTCCAGTATTGTTACTTTTTAATGTTTTTAATGTTTAATACACAATGGGCAACAAAGTGTGATTTTGCACGTCTAGTCCAGGTTGTTTTTACTATGGGGCCACCACCGTCTAAACACTGAATTGTTCCACCTCCAGAAAGTTACTCACTGTACCTTTAAATTCAGAATAAGTTCAACATATTGAAACCATCTTCTAACTTTGGTGTTTTTCTGTCTGGTGCAGAAACGTAGAAGCTGCAGCGGTTGCCGTGGTGATGAAGCAGGGAGCCTCACTGAGCGCGCTCAGAAACCCGGCGCATGTCTCCACCTGAGGACTGACACTGGCGTCATACCCCCCTCTCCATCACCCCCGCCCCCTCCCGTCTGTGTGAATGAACGAGTGAGCGGATGAACGGATGAAATACACCTTTATAAACCAGTGTTTCTGAAGTAGGCATTCTTCTTTTCTTAAAGGTCCTATATTACTCAAAACTGACTCTTGTGAGCTTTAAGCCATGTTATAATATTGTTTGTTACCTCATCAAAAACACACCCAGAGTTGTGTTTTGTTTCATTCACACATTTTTGAGAAACAACATTATAACATAGATAAGAAAACGACGTAATATGGGCCCTTTAAACCTCTATAACCACTAAATCCTCCATATCCTTACACATAACACAGCAGACAGCGCTAAAATTCAAATCGCTATTTCAGAAACACTGCTTTTATTTCCATTTCATAGCCTCAGATCACATGACAAAACCATGTGACTAAATATTTGCCACTTTATGATAAATATGAAATTTTGTTGCCAAGAAATTCGAGACCAAAGCGCTGCTCGGTTCAAAATTTGAGCAGAATTTATTCGAATGTTAGGAAAAATCCAATCGGCCATTTCAGTCCTGTTGTAATTTTGTAGTGTCTATGCAAAACTCTTTACCACTCGGTGTGTGACGTGTGAATTAGCCGTTAGCGCGAATGCTAGTCTGAGTGCGTTTTTGAATGTCCCTTGTTTAGCGTGGACATATCCCTTCCATCTGTGATACTCCTCCATTTTAACATTCTTTTTAGTTTTTTTATTTTAATTTTTACTTTTAACGATTTAACTAATGCTGTCAATTCTTACAACAATGGACTGTGAATTTAAATACGACAAAACAAGGCAATTTTTCAGATTACGGCTTTTTTAGGAACAGATTTTTTTAGATAACAGGCCTGTGCCGCTTTTACACCAAAAATAATTCCGTAGGCACCGTTCCAAATTTTAGTTTTGCCTCTTTGAAGACGCTAGCCAACTCCAGGCAGGAAGAGCTCGCTAGCTACGATTCAAAACGGCCGAATGTTTTTGCGCTCATGTCATGTATTCAGCAATATGAATGATGTCTACAGTGCTACATCATGTTTTATTTTTTCCTGTTATTTAAAATTTACCAGGAGTAGCAATATAGCATCTTTTTGGTAAATTTTGAACAATAATTATGTTGTTTTTTTTGTGGTGTCCTGTCTGAGCTAATAGGCTAATTTCACAGCCTTGTTTTAGGTATTTTTGGAGTTTTTTGCTTGGTCCCTCTATGTGTAATGTCTTAAGGATGAATTAATGTTTGATAATTCACGTAGCGGGTGGTGTATGCCCTCAGACCTTTCTAAATAAAAGCCCAAGCTGGCGTTTTTATCTTATTTTGAAGGAGCAGGTTGTAAACATTCCTGACATTTTGATCATGTATAAATCAAAAATACAACTGACTGTTGCTTAGAAACCGCTGCACAAACTTTGAAATATTAAGACTTTCTTCGGTGTTGTGTAGTGTTTTGTGTTAGCAGCCATGTTTCCATTTCAGGATATAAGATTAAGTTTACGTTTGAAAGCAACTCGGAATGCGTTTCTTGTTCTGAAAGTGAAATTTAGATTAATTTTTCCCATTTTCTTTTTGTAAAATTTGAAAGTTAAGTGCATGGATGCTAATTGGCTAACTACCACAATTTTATTCAAAGTATATTTTTTCTATTTTTAAAAGCTGAACAATGTATGTCTAATTTTAGTGCAATGAGGTTCATTTGGTCGTCCGATAATTTATGCTAGTGAGCAGTCGAAACTGTCAGGTATGAAAACAAACTCTTGGTCTGAAAAAAGAACCTAATAACATATGTCTACTTTTGCCGTTTATACTGTTTCAAATGTCGTTTTGTGGGTTTTAAGTTAACCAAAAGCTCAACAGTCCCGCCCACTTCAAAGGCCGCTCTGGTTCCGGAAGTAAATTTCCCAACAGACGTTTTGAAAAATTCTAATTGAGTTCAAAGACATGAGAGGCTAACCAGCTATGTGCTAACTAATATTTCTAACAATTATTTTAAATGTGAAGTGGAGGAGTTCAAGTATCTCGGGGTCTTGTTCACGAGTGAGGGGAGGATGGAGCGTGAGATTGACAGGTGGATCGGTGCAGCGTCGGCAGTGATGTGGTCGCTGTATCGGACCGTTGTGGTGAAGAGGGAGCTGAGCCAAAAGGCAAAGCTCTCAATTTACCGTAAATCCATGTTCCTCCCCTCACCTATGGTCATGATCTTTGGGTAATGACCAATAGGACAAGATCGTGGAAACAAGCGGCCGAAATTAGTTTCCTCCGCAGAGTGGCTGGACGCTCCCTTAGAGATAGAGTGAGGAGCTCAGTCACACGGGAGGAGCTCGAAGTAGAGCCGCTACTCCTCCACGTCGAGAGGAGCCAGCTGAGGTGGCTCGGGCATCATGTCCGGAACACCTCCCTCGGGATGTCCCACTGGGAGGAGGCCCCGGGGAAGACCCAGGACACGCTGGAGGGACTATGTCTCTCGACTGGCCTGGGAATGCCTTGGGATCCCCCTGGAGGAGTTGGAGGAAGTGTCCGGGGTAAAAGAAGTCTGGGAGTCCCTGCTTAGACTGTTGCCCCCGCGACCCGACCCCGGATAAGCGGAAGAAAATGGATGGATGGAATTATTTTAAATCCAAAAAGCGCATTTAAAACACAAGATTCTGCAAAAGGCATAATAACTTAGCATTTTATAAAGTTTTATAAAAAAAAATAAAGATCATTAGTTACCACGTAGCTGATCAGTCCTGAGCAAGATTTAAAACTTTTAGCATTATTTTTTTCCTATGGGAAAAATGAATGGGAAATTCACTAAGGGCGAGTGGTCTCTGTTGAGCTTCATAGTCTACTCTTAATATTTTTCAGAAAGTTTATGGAAAAAAACACATTTGATAATATTATGAATAATTTGACTTCCGGAACAAGTAGTTTTGACATTATTATCCAATCAAATTACGCAAATTACCCAAAACCATGTAAGAAATCTATAATTATTTCATTTTTGGCCTGGTGGAGACATGGCTTCCAAACTTACCAGCTTGTTTGATGACACATTCCAGTTTCGTAGGACGTTGTATTATCTTCTGTTTTTCTACTCTTCAGCTCTTTGTACGTCAGTGTGTGAACTTTACCACCTTTTTAACTCTGGACACCTTTACCGAGAGAGAACTTCTAGATTTTTAAACGTTTTTAAAAAAGGACTTGTGGGGGAGGGACTGGGAACACGCAGGAATTTTTTTTGACTTTTACAAAGCCATAAGCTGTGTGATGGACAGCTGTGGAATTTCAATTGTGACATGAGGAACAAAAAGGCTATGACGGAGATGTTGTTTTTTTTCCAGGTTAATTGTGTCCTGATTTTGTCTGTCAGACTCGTCTCCGTCACAGCCCTGTTCTGCAGAGGGTGGCAGACTAAACTGTGGGAGTAAATTATTTGAAGTGACGATGACAATGATGGCTTGTAAAGTGCAGTTTGTTGTGAAGCTGCCAATAAAGTTTGGGACAAAACGATGCCGACTCCTATCTCTCATTTCTATGTTGTGCTGATAACAAATGATGCTCCTCTGTGTTTTTAATGTCCATACACTTAGTTCCATTTTCTGTATTCCACAGTGTAGCAGATGGTAGTTCAGTACATGGAGTTTTTGCGCCCTCTGCTGGTGTAAGTAAATCATGCAATCAAAATGCTAAAGTAAACCAAAGTAGTACAAAAGTTGGACATTGAAAAGACCTGTATGTAGCCTGTGCTTTTACTGTTTTAAAGATGCCACAACTGAACCTGTGTCTCCAGTTCCAAGTTTTCCAAGTTTGTCTCAGACCCTCCAGAATTGTCCGCCTCATGTTTACTCCTTTATTACGTGGTTTTCTTTGGGACACCACATAATATGACACGTTTGATTGACAGCTGAAAAATGGAGGATCGAGGAGAAGGAAGCGAAGAAAGAGAATTGAGACGCGGCCATTGAACTTGACCAATTGATAATGTAAACTTAAAATCTTACATACTGTCCCTTTAAGGTTTACGTTGTTTTGAAAGAGCACATCCCACTCTAATGTAATGAAGAAATTACCACTAGGGGGAGACTGTTTGTCAGTGATGGCCTCTATAAACCTGTCATCATTAGAGGATTAATCGAACTTAATTAAAAAATTGCCGAACGAGGCGTTAAGAGATTGTGAGCTATGAAATACGACCACACGGGGGCGCCAGAGAATTTTTAACCTGTTAAACTGAGCCTAGTCTGAGCTGATTATGCATAGAATAATTAATAAAGAATGGCTACAAACAAAATTACACATCGAATTACAATCATGCCCCTTTTCACCTTTTCCACACTAAAAAATTGTTCAGCCTATCCCCTCGCTCTACAGCCTCTCCACTGTGATTGGCTGCTGCACGAGCGGTTTCCATGACGACCCTCCTCACTGGCCAATCAGCTCTGTGTCTGCAAGAGTCCTAGTAAACATCCTCACATGAGCATCTATAAATAAAAACACCAAACAGGGGTACACATGTGCAGACTACATTACCCATGATTCCTTGTGCTATCGCCATGGAAACTGGGAAACAAAATAGAAAGAAAAGATAAGGAGACATGTTAACAAGCATTTTTCTAGAGTATATATACCGTAAGTGTATTCATTTAAAGAGATGTGTGAAGGTAGCATTGTTGTGGGTTACAGTTTTTGAAATTCCGAGCTCACTTGAACGCCTCTCCTGTTGTATCCATGCAGGGTATTTATAGAAGCCTAATTCCTACTATTAGGCCTCACAGTGAGAGCTGTCTCTTCAGATAATACCAGATGTACCAGAACATGTGTGCTGCATTCACAAGGGCAGTCCCCGAAGCTGTATGTTCAAGCGGTCCTCGTCCTCTGCATTTGACCCATCCTTCACTGACACTGGGTCAAACGTGTCAGGAGGAGTAGTGGGCGAGCCTTCTCTGGATCTTCATGGGAACACAAAAAGTTCTTGGTTGTAATGCAGTAGACACAATATTTATGTTTTATTTCTGTTTTTTATCCCCATTTTCCCCCACCCTTGTGCCTTAAAGTTGCACTGTGTAACTTTCCTGTTGCCTGCTTGTCTCTATATAAATGATTGTTTTGTCTTGGATGTTCCACAGTATGGCATTAAACATCTATCCAGTATTTAGTCAATTACAGGTGTTTTTATCACTAAAAATACCTTGTGAGTGGGTCTACCTCTCCACAGATCTGACCTGTAACTTGCTTGATCGTGCCACCTGTCTGTCTCCATGGAGTTAAATAAGTTTAATGTCACTCTATGGAACATTCCAGGCAACACAATAACATCTTCATGGAGACCTCTACCAGAAAATGTACACAATGCATCTTTAATATAGTAAACAGATTTAACCAAATAAAAACATAAGAACAAAAAATATTACATAAAAAAGGGAGAAAAAAATAAAAATATTTATTAAAAAATTCCAAAAATTTTCTACAGGCATTCAAAGCGCTTTACATCAAGGAATCACTCACACATTCACACACCACTGTATGCAGACACTGGGGCTGAGGTGGGTCTTGCCCACAGCGTTCATCTGTGGGAGCTGGAATTGCACCACCAACTTGTGGGTCATTGGAACAACATATATTACAATATTTATGTATACAATGCTTATGATGAGAGCAGGATTCGAACCGCCAACCTTCAGATAAGTGGACGTACCAACTGAGCTTCTCTCTCGCTCAAATGCAGAGGTGAATGTTGATTTGTTGACATGGAAAATTAATTCACAGACATAAGGCTACTTCATCATTTTGCGAGTAGCCTACTTTTGTGTTCACCAATACCAACAGCTGTAAATCTGAACATCACAACTGAGGTGCTATAACTTCTTGGGTTCTTTTTTAAAGACAATACAGGAACGTGTATTTACCTTGTTGTTTCGGCTGCTGCTGCTGCATCTTCAGAACTGTCACCGGTGTTGGTGGTGACGTGTCGTATATCAGCTGTTGTTACTTCCTGTAGACGTGGTCAGCTGTTGTTACTTTCTGTGGGTGTGGTCAGCTGTTGTTACTTCCTGTAGGCGTGGTCAGCTGTTGTTACTTCCTGTAGGCGTGGTCAGCTGTTGTTACTTCCTGTAGGCGTGGTCAGCCTGATTGACCTGGCAGGTCTCTGGAGGAGGGTATCACAGTTGTGTGAAAGGAGGAACGCTCCGTCATCTTGGTTGATGCTGTCCGTGCCTCGTTTCCTGATTTCACTGTCCTCCCTGATCCAGAGTTTGAACTTGTTGTTTTCCGATCCAATGACTCGTGCCCTGTCACAATCCATAATGTGGTTATTTCTTTTACAGTGGTCTGATATGGCGGATTTTAGGTTTTCCTGCAATGCTATGTCTTTTCTGGTGAGTCTCCCTGATGTTTCCTTTTCACATTCCTTATGGTGTTATACGACACGTCACCACCAACACCGGTGACAGTTCTGAAGATGCAGCAGCAGCAGCGGCCGAAACATGTCAACAAGGCTGCTAAACAAGACTAGTTAAAGTACATAAGAAGACAAAATGAACATCTTTGGTTTAACTGAGGAGCTAGTTTTTTGTTAAATCCAGTTGCATAAAGTGTTATTTCTTCAAACACAAAATGGTCCTTATTTCTTCTAAAATGAACCTTATGTAAATCCACTGATATTTGTTTTGGTTTTGGGCCCATAGCACAATGCTGCCCTGTCATACTGTAGGTCACACCACCAGTGGACTTGAGGCAGATGAGTGCGCTGAAGAACTCATAGTTGCAGTAGTCCTAGTGCGTAAGACCAACAGACTGAGACACTGCTGCAAGCCACTAACTGCAATAGACAATAGCACCATCTGTTGGTTATGAACTGCACTTCATTGGAGCACATTTAGCATTGAAACACGACCTTGTTTGCAGAGGTGGCCCGATCTGAAGTAGTGCTCATATCACTGCTCCAAACACTTGAAATAATCCAGCCCTGTGAGGCGCATCCCTGTAAATGTGCTGTACAAACCCATGGGCCGTCCTTCTGCACTGTGGCTTTTTACAGTTTTGCAGGTCAACTTTTCCTGTTCCACCTGCTCTACTTGGTTGCCTGAGCAGCCAGTCCCTTCTACATTCTGTTTGAATCCAAAAGGGACTGGAACTGGACTGTAGACTGTGAAACACCTCTGTCCAAACTTGACCACAGCCACTCATGTGTCTCTCAAAGGTGGAAGACATCTCAAAATATAGAACTTCTTTTACCTGAAATAAGTAATAGTTTGGTTGATTCTGTTCCTCAGATTTTCCCCTTTTTTACATAAGCAGTCATGATTGTTTTTGACACAAACAGAGCATGCATCTCTCTGATTGGTTAATCCACCTGTCAATCAAACCCTCTGAAATCAGGGAGACAGGACACGCCCCCAGATCCACTCTTCTTTAAAGTTTTGTCAAAGCGTGTGGTTCTGGCCTACTCTGCTCAATCCCGTACACATGGAAACTGAACACCCTTGATTCTTTGCAACTGATGTCCCCTGGGGATGTGATGCTAACTGGAGGCACTGCTTTTTATGAAGCACAGTTACTTTAATCTGAGTTTTGTTAGCTGGAAGTGTAACAGGCAAGATGATTTGTAATGTTAAACAAGTCCCTCTCAAATAACAGTCATAAGCTACAGTTTTTTCAGATGGTCACTTTAACATTTTTGTTGAAAATCAAACACCTAAACACAGCCATGAATGCACCATGAATGCACCAATAAATGCATCATGAATGCACCATGAATGAACCATGAATACACCATGAATGAACCATGAATACACCATGAATGAACCATGAACGCACCATGAATGAACCATGAATGCTCATACTGATCACAATACAAAATGCATTCTTTTTTATTTTTATTTTTTTACTCCATTTTGTTTATGTTGTTTGTTTGTTTGTTACTCTTGAGTTTTCAGACCTTGATCTTAAACTTAACTTATTTGGCTGTGTTTGCAAATGTGTGCATTGTGTTGCCATGGTAACCTGAGATTAACAACTGCAAAATATCAATAAATCAGACCAATCAGAAGCAGTTACAACAGTTTAGTACTACAAATATAGGCCTATCTGGTTCAGGTTAAGAAGGGCTAGTGGAAAAGATCCAGATCGAGTCTAGAGCTGCAGCGCCCCCTCCAGGTGACTCCTCTGTGAACAGAATTAGCAGAAATGCACATCGTTTTCATAGTATGATCTTTATTATTTTGACCTTCAAGAATATCCATTTAAACAGTTCAATAGTTCAATGTAAAACAATGGCTTATTTCAAATTACAGTGATTATGGGACATTTCTTTGACAAAATCCCAGACAATCTATCCAAGTGTTTCTACAAAATTCTCAACATGTTAAAAAGAACACAAAGAAAAAACATTTTGGCAAAGATCAGGCTTGTTTTCCAAAGCAACACAACCAATAAGCTTTCCATTAATAATAGTCGCATAAGCAAATAAATATAGATTCTATACTGCCATGCCAATAAAAAGAGTACAATGCTCATTTACAAAGTGCATCCACAACATGTATGGAATCTGTCAGGTGGAAAAGGACACTCGGGGCATCTGGAGTTTTTCGTAATATTATAGGCCTATATACTGTATGTGCTTCCAGCGGACACACTGATTAGACTCCTACATTCATTCAAACAAGTGCATTAGCGTTAGCATTACTGAGCAAAATGGCCGAAGAGAGAAAAAAATTGAAAAAAAAAAAGTGCCTCCATTGTTTTTACCTGTCTATGGTAATAAATAATAAAGTTATTCTGGGATGTTGCAGTTGTCGTTGCCCAATTTGGCACCAGGTCCAATTTAAAGAGCTATAATGCTTGGATCATTGTGTTATAATTTGCACTTTCGCAATATTCATCTAAAACGACTTAATAAAAGACACACGTCCGCTGACTTTCCAACGGGAGCTGACGTCTCTGTAAACGTCATCAAAACAAAGAGTCGGCACCTCTGATGGATCGCTGCACGTCACAATAGCAAGTAGCTGAAAACGGAGGTTGATCTGCAAAATGGCGTCTTGAAAATGAGCGATTAAAGACTACTCAAACATGCACGAATCACTCCACATACAATTTTAGGTGAGTAACTGGTGAGGGAAAACAAGTATAACATAAAAGCTCTGAAAATGTCGCATAAAAGGTCTGCTTTAACTCATTTCATTCTTTTAAACGCGTTACCTCTATAGTCATTTTCTTATTTCTAAGCTTACTCATATCAAAGTTCAACAATTTCATGGAGTTTATTCTTAGAAATAGAAATAAAAACAATTGTATTTGACGGATTATCTTCAAAGTCAGCCGTGACCTTTTTTAACTGCTTAAATACGTAATTTTCACAGACTTTACTCATAAGTAAAACAGTTTATGTTGCATGAGTAAATCAAACAAATCTCAAAAAGTTTACTACAGCAACTTCAGCGCATGTGCCGAAGTATGCGGGCATGCTCAGTTTGAAAAACGGTGCCAAATTGGGTACGGTTGTAAATGGTGGAATGTGTTTACAGTTTAGGATAACAACGGCTAAAGCTAACAGGCTATAAGAAAAGTGCCTTGAGGTGCAGAGGGATGATTCACTACAGACTGTTGGTCAGTTTAGTTTTGTCTCTGGATGAAATTGTTTTTTTCATAATATGAGTTTCACTTGTATAAATAGACTCACTTTTATTAGGTAAAGCTAAAGCTAACGTCCCATCGCTGTGATCGTCACAACACATGGAGCTTTACTTCCATCAAGATATAATCAGTTTTGTCCATGATAAATAAAACACTCTTACTATGTGATTCTTACCTGATATAAATACAACTGTATAATATGAATATAAAACATGATACTGACTTTAATCTTATATTAAATGCGATAGAATAGAAGAGAATTTTTTACGCACCCACTATACAGAGTGTAATTAAATGTTTATTCTCTCAGGCTAATGGATTATGTTTCTAAAAAAAATATAATTCATATGATTTCCACCTGCAGCAAAATAAACAAAAGCGCTGCAAAAAGATCTGCTTATAAAACGCATGAGAAGCCCAAACGCTCCGCTCTCTTCACTAGAAACATGGCACAGACCACACAGTAAATACATCTGGTACAATCAGCCAGCTAAGGTATAGAAAAACCAGAAGAACACTATATGTCATTTACACAAGTCCCTGGCAGTGCTCCAGGCACGGCCGTCTGACCCATGGCACAAGCATATGAACATGTACAAATATATGTACACGTACAAATGGACTAGGATATGTTGTGATTCTTATGGACATGTTGGATACAAAATGTGCTTCTCTCCTCCCTGTCCTTGTGCTTTCTACTGCTCTACTGCTCTGTCTCTCCCTCTTCTCTGTCTCTCTCTCCTCCTACTCTCCCTCCTCCTGTCTGTCTCTTCCACCGCCTTTTGTTCCTTATCTCTCTCTTTCTTGTGGCACAGTGGTATGAGCATGTAAACACAGCACTATGGCAGCTCCAGGACACAGTGGAAAATAGATTTTATACAGAAGTATATAATAAGAACACATCCAGCTAAGCCACATTTGATCTGGGGAACAAAAATATGAACCCTTATACTGAGTATTCAAAATTACAAAATAATAATCCCATGCAAACAATTCAAATTTATAACTTTGGGCAGAAATAGATTTGTATAATATTAGTTTATATTAGTTTAAATGGTTTATCTTAAATAAAATATGCCATGTACGTACCTATTATTTACTTACCAAAATATGTTAGGTAATTTCAGTCTTCTCTAAGTAAAAATGGAACACTCGTGTGTTTGGTCATTGGTCCAGTCAGTGCTCAGTGTTATAACAGGACAGACGCCTCATAATCTGCCAGTGCGACCAACAGAGATTTACCTCACAGCATGATTTGCTCTGATTGGTTAATCTGCCTGTCTGTCACGCCCACCATTTGTTTTCATGTTTTTCAGCAAAATATGCCCTGCCCAGTACAGATATATTGAATAAGCAGCTCAAAATAAGTCTGCTGTGTACTGTCTGTATCTCAAGTGTTTTATTATCCAAGAATCAGGAAGTGCTCATTAGCATACAAGTCGTTAGCTTTACCACTCTGGCCTCTGAAAGCTGTGAACATTTTTTATAAGCTCATCACTGTGAATAATTAGGATGCATAAGGTAAGTGAGGAATAATTTTAACTACTGCAAACCATTTAAAATGAACTAGTTCTTTGTATCATGGTTTTAATACAGTAAAAATCAGATACAGGGCCTTAAAGCTTAAGTGTGAGACCAGCCAGACCAATGACCAAACGTGTTCTCTTCAACCTATGACACCATAGACTGTATAAATGGACATAATTAACCTGCTAGTCGTCACGTTCCATATAGGAAGTTAACTTTGAGATCTGGCTCCAATTCACTTTCTATTGAAAAATCGTCACCCTCTCTCTCTCTAAGTGCTGCTTTCAGGCCCATTATTCTGACCTTACAATGTTAAAATATGATTCCGTCTTAACCTGCTCTACCCGGGGTTTTTATTTCACTATTTTGGCTGCCAAATGAAGATATGAAAAATAATAAAAGACCAATCAGGTACATTCTTTCCCTGAGGTCAGCTCCAAGAAACAAGTTTGACGGCTCATTGTTAAGCACCCGTCCCCTGCAAATCCAGCGAGCAGGAAGGGGCGAGTACCAACAACTTCATTCTTGATTGGCTCTTTGATTGTGCACCTGGATTTCCAAATATGATTCTTGGTTGCAGATTCGCTGCTATAACTGCTAGCCTCAATGGGCTTCATTTGGTTACAGACGAACGGTATGGGTGACGTCACACTCCCTCAGTCCACTTCTCTATACAGTCTATGTGACACGTTTTACTTTTACACTGTTACACTTACAACCATAAACTGTATATATAAATGGAGATAGCTAACCCGCTAGCCACCGCGTTCCAAATAGGAAGTGAGCATGGGCGCGCTTCCGGCTCCATCAACTCCAATTCACTTTGCATTGAAAAAAACGCGCCTTTCTCTCCGTAACTGCTGCTGTCAGGCACGTAATTTTGGTGACTTTACGTGATTTTATTTTGCTATTTTATCCGTAAAGCAATTCCTCTTCCTAATATGGAACTCAGCTCCAAATTCACCTATAATGCTAGTCTCAGTGAGCTTCATTTGACTGGAGCCGAACGCTATGGGTGACGTCACACTCATTAGTCCACGTCTTTATACAGTCTATGCCTACAACAAAGCCCCTTTTCCTCCTTTAGTAAAAAAGCATGAAGCAAATCAAAGCCCTGCATTTGCACACGGCACAATAATAATAATAAGAAGCTAACTGCACATCAGTGGACACAGCTAAGCCCTGTAATAGTCTGACACGAGCACGACAGCACATATAGTCCAGAGATGTACAGTTTTACAGTCCACATACTTAAGTTAGTCTTGGCTCTTGACTTTTAGCTTGAGCCCATATTTGTTTTTAAGACAGATTTTGAACCCGAAGATCATTTTGGGATAGGACAAAACATTGTAAAGCAAGGCATATAAAATTCAGCTGACTTCAGAGTGGTCCCGTACGCTAAATGCTTTAACCAATCTTGTTTTGTTCGTTTTGTACGTTGAGGAAATGTTAGTCAATCGCTGAAGTTCGTTAGACCGAAAGCTTGTTGTAATCCCATGGCACAGTGAAAAGTACACATTAATAAGTACAAGTTCGTAAGTCTTGATTAGTCCAGGTAATACAAATATGTCTGTGATCACATGACCCTGTATTCACCAAGCGCGAGTCAAACCATTCTTCAGTCATAACCAGAACCGAAGGCACTTTAGAGGCCGTATATCTGCCGGTGTCCAAGTGGTTTGAGAGCCCCCGGTGGTGCTTAAGTGTAACGCAATCCTATCCATCTAGGAACAGTCGTTTAAGTGCTTTCTGGGGTTAACTAAAGTGGACACTGCCCCCTTTTGGATGATAATTTTACTTTTATCTTGTTGACTTTTGAGCATCGCTTATTGCTATCAATACTTGACACTAAACACCTTTCTGTTTTTAGGTAGTAACCAGCTAGCAACCGAATCAGAGGGCTCAAATGTACATTCAAAAAGGTCTTTCTTGGTGCGTTACTTGGAGTGAACAATTTAAATTCACATGGTTTACTGGTGAGAGTGTCCCGTTTGTAGTTTTTGTAAAGTCTTAGAGCTAACAGACTGTCTCAAGCTAACCAGGCGTATCATAGAGTTAGCTAAACAGGACTTCCCTCTACTAGCGCAGCCTTTAACTTCACTGTGTCAATCACTGGGCTATGTTACTCTTTATAGGCCAGTCCCAGAGTGGGGGGCGGGGTGTGGGTCAGGATTGGTCGAGGCAGAGTTGGGGGCGGGGTAGGACTCGGCCTCTGGAACATGCCTTGGAGCTGACGGTTAACTAAAGCGTGGTGGCTAGTGCTCTCCTGGAAATTCCGTAAGTTTTCCTGGAAACGCACACTGCTCTCCCTCTCCAGCTGGCTGTTCTCCTCCGGGATCCTGTGGTTAGGATGGAGATCGGGTGTGGGCCCTCTTTCCGGCTGACCACTGCTGCCGTTGTCTCTGTTCAGGGTGGACTCGCGGCTTGACGACGCCACGGACTGACTGTCGGATCCTCCGTCGCTGCTTGCGGCCGTTCCTTCCACGGGGGTAACTCGGATGGTGGTGACGGCCTGCGGGTGAGGGTGGAAGGGCGGGGCGAAGGCTGCGGGGGGTGGGATCGGGGTGTTGGGGTTGGGCGAGCTCGGGGGGAAGCTGGTGTGGGCGTTGCCGGCAGGATTATTTGGCGGGAAAACTGGATGTGGAAAATTATTATGGCCATTGTTAGGATGCTGGAAACTATTTGTGCTGGTGACGTTTTGGAAATGATTGGGATTGTTGGAATGTTGGAAACTGTTGGGGTTGTTCTGATGGTGAAAGCTGTTGGGGTTGTTGCTATGCTGAAAACTGTTGGGGTTATTTTGGTGGTGGTAGCTGTTTGGGTTATTCTGATGGTGAAAATTGTTTGGATTGTTGCCATGGTGATATGCGTTGGGATTGTTTTGGAAATGATTGGCAGTTTGGTGCTGGAAAGTACTGGGGTTGCTCTGATGCTGGTAGTTGGGATTGTTCTGATGTTGGTAGTTGGGGTTGTTGTTCGGGTGCAGAGGGTGAAGCGGGTGCATGACGTGCGGGTGGTTCTGGTAAGCCCCGCCCCCTCCGCCGCCATCTGGACACGACTCCACCTCTATCTCATTGCCGATGACGCTGCGGCGGCCGTCTGGGGGGCCGGGGTCGCAGCTCTCCCCGTGACGCCCCAGCTCGTTCAGGTTGAAGGCGGACTGGCGCAGAGAGGGACGCTGATCCGGAGGCTTCCAGCGCCATGAGCCGCTGCCATCCGTACTCGGGGGCTTCACCACAGGCTTGTTAGACTTGGACTCGGGGTGTGCCTCCACGCGGATGATACTGCCAGTTCTTTCCAAACCACCTGCAATAACATAAAGGAAGCCTGTTATAGGAAGCTCCAGTTCCATTTCCAATTTTGGGTATTTTAAGGAGCACACAAGCAACACTAAGCAAAACTTTGGTCGACTGAGTTGTTTTTAAAGTCTTCTAAAAATGAAATGAAAATAGTACCCCACAACCCCAAAAAGAGCTATTACGTGTTGCAAATGGATACATTAAAATATAAATTTGTAGTCCACAATTTTAATGGAGGTTTGTAGCTTGCACTGTGACATAAAAAAACAAAACAAAAATTAAAACCTACATATAGAGAAAACATATGTTAAGTCATTAAGTAAATTACTGACATAACACTCCCCAAACAGCTCACTGAGCACTGGATGAGCGTAGATTGTCTGATTGGCCAAATTGTGTTAATTTTAAATTATAAATCAGATGTTGAAAGCATGCATTTTTGTTTCTAGGCAAGGTTAACCTTCACCTGTTCTCACATACGCTAATTTTAACAGTTGTGGAAACACTTGGTTGCAACCAATACTTCTCAAATTCAGACCTTGTCACTGTCTGTTATTTTTGGCTCACAAGGAAGTCAACAAAACTCCATATATGTAATACACTTCTCCAACATATATAAAGCCCAAACCGTGACCTCTTAGGGGCTTGCTTTCTATCCTCGCATGTCTTCTGTGTATCTCCTGCTTGTAACTCCTTTAAATCTGATCAGATAAAGACTTCTTTTACGACTCTACCTGGTCTATTGTCTCTTACTTTTTCCAACCTTGACTTCAGATGTTATGTCCTGACAGTTACTCTTTAAGTTCCTCTTACTTGAGTAATAGGTTCCCAAATACTATTTTACTCTTACTCAAATAATTTCTTAGACCACTACTACCTTTTTCTACTTGAGTAGTACTACTTGATTGAATGTTCATGTTCTAACATACATGAACATTCACACAGACAGTGGCTCCCTCTTTTCTGCATCACTCGAGGAAAAAATAAAACTAAAACACAGTCTTTGGCTACTCTACCCACTTCTTGCACCAGTACGATACATCACATCTCTTTCAGCAAACCAATCCAAAGTCTGTAGTGCAGTAAATCCTTGTTTTCATGGTTTATGTTGTAAATCAGTAAAAAGAATTGCGTTCCATACCTCCTCCAACCACTCCGGTGGTGGAGGCGGGTGGGGACGGGTCCTGGTCGGTCAGGGCTCTGTAGCGGATAGAGCCGGTGCAGCTGAGACTGCTGCCCCCGTCCTCAGAGCGAGGGGAATGGAGGAGACCCTGCTGCTTGGACAGGGCTATCACCTGGAACATAAACACGCACAGGAATCAAACCAAATCTGCACATCATAGTCATAAGACTCTTTACTCTGTGTTGTATGGCAGAGAGCCCATACTTTCTAAAACAAGAAAACATGTTAGCGATCAATTTAGTACAACAAAGAAGTCATACAAGTAAGTTTAACACAATGTAAATTAAGTCGGCATAAACGTCACTAGCACCTGGACTTTGTAAGGAGTCTTCATGTGAAAGCACAGAACCTCTAGGATTCCCTTAGTGAGCTGCAGAGGCTGCACTAGCACTGAGTCATGATTGGCTGTAGGTGCTGGTATTTAGGTAGTGACCGTTCAGATCAGAGAGAGGCATTTTAGGTTTAGACACTGAAGACGAGATCCAGAATGGCAACCCAAATGCGAGGGTCATTCTGCTTTCTGATTGAAAAATCATCACCAAATTATAACAAACTTGGCTATCATGTCCAATGTTATTTTGAAGACTAGATCAGCATTACAACTGTTATCAGTATTATCACAGTTAAACAATATTTGATTTGAAGGTATTTACCTTATATTTGAGGACACAGGTAGGCCATGTTTATGAAATGTTAAATCTAAACCTTACATACAGTTCCTTTAAAAACAAGGACATGTGAGTGGTCGCTGTACCTGCATGAGTCTCGGCTGCCCCCCGGCACTGAGTGGACGACAGGGCAGGGTGGTCTTTTCTGCCACACGGAGCCACTTCTCCCTGACAGAGCCCCCTCCGTCCATCATGCTGTCCTCCGACTCGCTCTCCTGATCCTTACTGTTGGAGTTGTCCTCCTCTGGGATGTGCACCAGCTGCGACGAGCCGGGCCGTGATTGGATGGACACCCTGGCTCCTCCCCCCATACCCACGCCCCCGTTGTGGCTGTGGTGGTTGTGATTGGTCATGGGGACGGAGCTGGCCGCTAGCTTCATGTACTGCGCAGGTATGTGGGCCCCGGCGCGCATCTCCGCCTCCTGACTGCTCATGGCTGGGAGGTGGGTCATAGCGCGCAGCTCCGCCTCTAGGCCCATGGGGGAGGGCTCTGAGGCGCAGCGCATCTCCTGGTTCCTCTGTGGGCTGGAGCAGGGGGCCGGTCTGATCCCGTCCATCACCTGCAGGGACAGCTTGCGGTTGTCGTTTTTGTTTTTCCACTGGCTGAGCAGCTGCTTGGAGCGTGTGGAGTCCATGGAGGCGTGGATGGAGGCGTGACGGCGAGGAACACGGCCCTCCTCCATAGACGAGCCCCCATGAGATCTGATCAAACACAATATAGATTTAAATATAGATATATAGATTTAGATTTAGTATTGTGCAAATATGTTTTTTTTTTTCGCTTTCTACCATGTCATAACGTTGTCAGATCATAACACAATCATCCCGAAAATAAAACTACTATTTGCTGTGTACAGTTTTGTATCATGTTTTTGTATATTTATGGAGAATTGTCGTTTGGGAGCATGGGTGACGTAGGCGTCCTGACTGGAGGAACGTCTGTGTTTAGAAAGGGAGATGTTTGTCTCAATGCTAATGCTAATGCTAATTTTGAGGCATAATAAATCATAAAATAACACCACAAACTGAAGTTGTCTACATATAGAAATAACTGGGTAGTCTTTATTTTAACCAATTTGAATTGTTTATTTTATATTTTTTTATTTTAATAAAAGTGACTCTTAGCTTTGAGACACAGTGAGCTAGCTAGCCTATAGCGGCTGGGAGAGATCACTAAATTGCTCAAACATGCATGGATGACATCTAAAACCTCTTCAGACATGTTTCTGATGAGAGAACAATGTTATAACATGGCAGAAAGCTCCAAAAAGTCGATTTCTCATAATATCCCTCTTCGAGAAACTAAATCAGTTACTTCTTCCTCGACTCATATTAATCCAGTTGGAAGCGAATTTGATGAGACACAGTTTTGACGCTGAGAATGCCCCGTGCTTGTTTGTTCGTGAGTTTGGGCTGATCTGCAGAGGAGCGGGGCCTGTCAGTCTGATGGACACAGTACATCCTTCACGTCAGCTGTTTTCACCTCTCCCACACACTCTTAGCTCAGACACACACACACACACACACACACACACACACACTGTTCTGAGACAATAGCTAACATTCACATTAGGCTGGAGCTCTGTGGAGGATGAGGAGGTGCGCTGTCATGGCCGGGGACTTTGATGAAGAGGGACTGGGATCAGCACTGACGTGTGAAAGGCTCTCGTCACAACTGTCAGACACACAAAGGGCCACTATTGAGTCAGATGAAGCCTGTTTAAAAGACATGTGATACGTGATGTGATCTGAGGCGCTAATCTGATAACGAGAGAAGCTGCTTTTAATCAGAGCTTTTGTTGAGTAGAGACACGCATAAAGATGTGAGTCTCCAGGCACTAAACAGGGGAGGAATGTGAAAAATATGACTCGGAATCTACCGTTTTTACTAAAGAAAATATCGTCTACGCTCGCTCATGCCAGTGAACAAATAAAGATTCTCGTATCTGACCTCCCAGTTACACTCTGGCCACAACCAAAGACTGTATAAAGAAGTGGACTGAGGGAGTGTGGCGTCACCGTTTGACTCCAGCCAAATGAAGCTCACGAGGCTAGCAGTTATACGAGCGAATTTGGAGCCGAGTTCCATAAATAGCGAAATAAAAACACCATGATCATGTAGAGCGGGTTAATATGAACATTGTAAGACAAAAATGACAATGCAGCAGTTACAGACTTTTTTCAAAATCAATTGGAGCCAGAGTGGATGGAGCCGGAAGCGCCCCCATGCTCACTTCCTGTTTGGAACGCGGCGTCTAGCGGGTTAGCTATGTCCATTTACATATAGACGGATTATTGTTGTTTGTCAGCGCACTACAACAGTTAAGAGAAACAGTTAAGACAGTTAAGTTGCTAAATGAACATTATTGAGTGGGTTTTACTTTAATGACCCATATGCGTTCAATGCAGGTGAGTGAGTAAATGATGAGAAGAAATGGCCCAAACTTCTGTGGCCAGACATCCATTCACACCTGATGGACGCACCTAGCCCCGCCCCCCGGGAGAAACTGAAATCCTGCAACACACTGACATGATACAAGACATGACATCTGCTCTTTCTGCAGGACATGTGCAGTATTGCAGCAAGTGACAGTCTGATAATCCCTCTACACAGTCTATGGTCACGACCTCGTCTAACCCATCTGTTGTTGGGTTGGTTGTGTCATGGGCGAGTGGAGCTTTTTGCTATAGCTGGGCAGAGAGTTTCTTTCTTTCTGGGCAGGGTGCTGTGTGTGTGTTTAGGGTGGATGTGGGGTGTTGGGTGTTACCTGGGCAGGGTATTGTGTGTGTTGTGTGTGTTTAGGGTGGATGTGGTGGGTCTGTTGGGTGTTACCTGGGCAGGGTGCTGCTGTTGAACGTGCTCATGTTGTCACGATTGCCGAGGGGACTGGGGGGAGAGATGACCTCCACCTCGGCGCTGGCCCTCTTCATGTTCATGGAGGGCTCCCGGTACGAGGCGCTCCGGGTCAGGATGGGCAGCTCTGAGTTGGGGATCAGGGTGTGAGAGGAGGTCCGGGTGATGATGGGCTCCGTTTGGTTGGGGACCAGAGTGTGGTGGACTAACACAAGACAAAAGGAAAAACAGTGACATTCCAGGTAAAGCAATAAGCACATAATCCACCAGAAATGTTACATAGTGCACGTGCTACACTGGTCACGTTTACATGATGTTTTTTTAATTCCAAATGAATTGTTCTGAATTAAATAGTTCTGAATTAAAATATTCTCCTCTGAGTTTACATGGAAATAATAATTCCGAATTGAGGTTTACATGGAAAAAACGTTAAATTGCCTTTATTTAATTCCGCCCAGCATCTGGGGGTTGGGAGGGGTTCTGATTGGACAGGGGGCGCACAAAAGTATTTACGTCTACTGGAAGAAAACACACCCTTCAGCTGCTAATGGCTTTGTTGTCATCTCGGTTTGTTGTTACGCCATGGACACAATTATATAATTATATAATTATATCATAATTATATATAATTATATCATCACGCTTTACTGCTCTACCTCAGCCCACTCCCGCATCCCGCTCACTAATCCAAAGAGCAGTGGATGAAAGTCTGAAGCGAGGACTGGTGGAGCCGGATCGTCCAGATCGCGTCAGAAGGGCAACCCAACGAGCATGTGCTGAACAACCGGAACAACCGTAATTTTTAAGAAGAATAAATGTTTACATGATCCAGGAATAAATTAATTCGGCTTCAAAATCAGAATAAACCACCCACTTACTTCGAAATTAAGTTGAATTCCGAATAATCATTTTCATTAGGAATTAAGTGTTTGCATGGTCTTTTTAAAGCGGGATTAATATTTATTCAGAATTAAATTATTTTTATTTGGAATTAAAACTCTCATGTAAATGTGGCAAATTCCAGCTATTTAAAATTCAGAACTTTTTCTATGGCTCCAATATGAGCACACCTGCTGTAATATGTCAACACTGTATGGATGGGGTATTGTCTGTGTATTTGTCTTTGCTATTTATCTGCCATATATATCGATACCAATGACAAACATGTCTTACCCGGGTGACTGTTGCTCATAGCTGATTGGCTGACGTTGGGCAGGGAGGAGAGGGGAGGCTCTCTCAGAGTGGGCAGAGAGGGTCGGCTTCTGGAGCGGTCCTGACTCGGCTGGAAGTTCCCCACCGCATAAACGCCCTGTACAAAACACACACAAAACTGTTACTTCAGTACAGCCTGTGCAGTTTTGTTGCTGGACATGATTTTTACCGTCTTAAAAACATGAAAAACTAGTTCATTTGAAACAGTTTGCGGTGGTCCAGAGTTATTCCTCACTTATATTATGCATTCCAAGCTCCTAATTATTCACAGAGATGAGTTTATAAGCACTTTTCACAACTTTCAAAGACAATAAAATGCTTTTCTATGCTAAAATGTTTTTCTAATTAATGCAGACAGTACACACCACACCACTTATTTTTGTCTTACCCTAACCCTATGTACTACTATAGGATTACTTCAACTCCCACTACACAACTACGCTTACTAATCTCACTACTACAACTGTATATTGTGTAAAAAACAAAACCCGCAGATATCAGCATCAGTCTAATATTCCTCTAATATATTTCGTCACAGTAAATGTTTCAGTTTCAGCTCTGATGTTGCTTTGTGAAATGTGCCTGGAGTATGATCCTGTGTGCCATGAGTCCCAGTGGGTCTGTGTGTTTGTGCGGAGAGGCGCTCCATGGAACCCAGGCTCTCTCCCTCCTTCTCTCCCTCCATCCCCAACAACCGTCCCAACACCCCCCTTTCCCCCTCTCTCTTTCTCTAGCTCTCTCCTCCTCCTTCTCTTTCTTTCTTCTTTCTCCCTCTCTGCTGCTTTCTTCTCACTCCCCCTTTCTCTCTCTCTCCTTCCACCTGCCTCCTCCCTCCCTCTCTCTCTCCTTTCTCTCCCTCACTCTGTCTCCCTCCCTCTTTCTCCCTCTCTCACCCCATCTCTCTCTCTCTCCATCTCTCTAACTCTCTCCTCCTCTTTCTTTCTTCTTTCTCCCTCTCTGCTGCGTTCCTCTCGCTCACCCTTTCTCTCCTTCCATCTCCCTCCTCCCTCTTTCTCCCTCCTTCTTTCTCTCCCTCACTCTCTGTCTCCCTCCCTCTTTCTAGCTCTCTCCTCCTTCTCTTTCGTTCTTCTTTCTCCCTCTCTGCTGCATTCCTCTCTCTCCCCCTTTCTCTCTCTCCTTCCATCTCCCTCCTCTCTCCCTCTCTCTTTCTTCTTTCTCTCCCTCACTCTGTCTCCCTCCCTTTTTCTCCCTCTCTCACCTCCATCTCTCTCTCCCTCTCTCTCTCTAGCCCTCTCCTCCTCCTTCTTCTTTCTCCCTCTCTGCTGCTTTCCTCTCACTCCCCCTTTCTCTTTCTCTCCTTCCATCTCCCTCTCTCCGTCTTTCTCTCCCTCACTCTCTGTCTCTCTCCCTCTCTCACCCCCATCTCTCTTTCCCTCCTTCATTCTCTCCCTCCTTCCTGCCTATAGCTTGCCTGTAGTCCTCCTCACAGTCCTGTAGTCCTGTGCATTATGTGTGTGTGTTTTGTGTGTGTGTGTGTGCGTGGGCCGGGGTGAGTGGAGTGGGAGGATACACACACATTCTGAGACTAAAGAGGAAACACAGCCTCCTTCAACGACTCACTCAGGCACTATAAGCTCCATCCATCCGACTGCATTTAGAGCTGCTCCCTGACAAACAAAGCACTTGTGTTTTTATCATCGAGCAAACTGTGATCACAAAAGAGTGGCCCAAAACGACAATGGCCACTCCAGAGATTTGGGCCATTTCACATGTGCGAGGCCGGTAATGAAAACTCCACTAACTAACGCTAATAGTGGGTCACATCTTACCTTTTGAATTATTTAAAGGGCCCATATTACGCTATTTTCTGATTTATGTTATAATGTTGTTTCCTCAACACAAACATATATGGAGTTGTGTTTTGTTTCATTTGCACGTTTAACACACAAACGCTGCACTGTGTTTTTAAACTCCATGCACCTTCACTAGAATCATTTGAATTATTTCAGCTCTGCAATTTACAATCTCTACTCAACTAAAGGTAAAAGGAGCTGTTAACTTGAAAACTACCGCTGCGTGACATCACAAGGTGGAACAGAGCATTTTGAAATTTGGGGATGCAAACAGCCTAATAATACAGGGTTACTAAAACATGTGTAAACAACTCCAGGTATGTTTTTGAGGAGGTAACAGCATTATAACAGGGCTTAAAGCTCACAAGAGTCCATTTTGTGTAATATAGAACCTTTAACAACTGTTCAAATAAGACCTTAAATGGATCTTTCCAGTCCACTCTCCCAAAAAGTTGTGTTGCTTTTCTAGTAGCAAGCAAACTAATATATATTTGAAAAAAATATATAATATAAAAACAACAACAACAACAAAAAAACAGTAGTAGTAGTATTGGAGTAGTGGTAGTAGAAGTTTTCCCACCTACAACTTGATAATTACAACGATAATTACTATATCGACTTATTGTTCAATACATGAAAGAGAGAGAACAATCCGTGCACTACTGGGGATTTTTTGTTCTTTTTCTGTACTATGATCTGATTTCAGCTGAAGAGGCTTCAATTAATAACTTCTATAATAATTCTACTAGATGTATCCTAACTACTTAAGTACTGTATTTCATTCTGCTATAGATTTTTTTTTGCAACTAATATATTTTTTTAACTCTATTGTACATTTAAAATTGTGTTTTTTGGGAGAATCCTGCTTTTTGGTTATTGTGTCAGTGGCATTAATTAGTTTCAGTATTGGTAAATGGTAAATAGTCACATTTTTATACAGCGCTTTTCCACCTTCAAAGCTCAAAGCGCTTTACATCAAGGAAGCACACACTCATTCATACACCAGTGTGCACAGAAACGAGGTGGGTTAAGGGTCTTGCACAAGGACAAAACCACAGCATTCATCTGCGGGAGCTGGAATCGCACCGCCAACCTGTGGACCAGTGGATCTGCCCGCTCTCCCAGTGATGTTTATGTTGATAGCAGGATTCGAACCACCAACCTTTGGATCAGTGGGCAAAACACTCTACCAACTGAGCTACTGTCGTCCTAGATTTAGATCGTTGTTGTTTTCTTTTCAAGCTCAGTGCTATAGCAGTTTAAATATGGAGCCTAATCATAATATTCAAATTATAATCATTCATATCCATAACATTTTTGGCAACAACTTTAATAATTATTGTGATATAACCGTTAATTGCAATTATTATGACACTGATAATCGTGAAAAATCTGAAGATTGCCCCACACACACACACACAAACACACACACTGACCAGATAGACGGCGATGGCGGCCCCCAGGAGCCAGCCGCAGTACACGTCCACAGGGTGGTTCCTGAACTGGATGAGGCGGGTCAGACCTGCGAGCACGGCCAACATGACGAAGGAGAAGACGAGGAGGGGCTTGAGGAGCTTCGCCGAGTCTGTGAGCACCGTGTTAAAGTACATCTGCAACACACAGCAGCACCAGCACCGATAAAGGGCCCATGGTACACTTTTTTTTTATTATTTATGTTATAATTTAGTTTCCTCATCACAAACATACTGTACCTGGACTTGTGTTTTGTTACATTCACATATTTAACACATAAGTCCTGCATATTTAGGCTGAGTTCTTCTCTCAAACAGAAAACACACACATGATTTCAACCCTCAAATTGCCAATCTCTACTGAACTAAAGGTAAACTTAATGACATCACAAGGTAGAAAAGAGCATTTTGAGCTTTGGAAATGTAGACAGACAAAAGCCTCATTTATGCTTTACTTTCTTTCGCATAGAGGCTTCTGTCGTCTGTGTTATACTGTCCGTAATCTGGACAGTCTCCTCAGAACGTGAAGAATCTTAGCCCTGGAGCAGTTCATGAGCTGCCCACTGGGGACAGTAGTGAACACAGCTCGACAGTGGAAAGCTCAACTTTTTAAAAAGGGACTAGAATCAGCTGCAAAACATTTCCCTCACCTTGTTTTCTTGGCTTTTTCCAGTAGATGTGTGATGTCTAAAACCTTCCTTGGGTGCGACCGTGTTTGTTTATTTGTTGCTCTGTCGTCCGTTTTGGTCAATTCTCAAACTGACTGTGTGTGCCCTCTGGTGGTTGTTTAGGAGAACACAGCCTTGACCTTAGAAACGTTTGGAACATAGACTGTATACAGAAGTGGACGAAGCGAGTGTGACGTCGACCATAGTGTTCGGCTGCACTCAAATGAAGCTTGCGATACTAACGGTTACAGAAGCGAATTTGAAGCCAGACTCTATATGATGAATAGGACTTTTTAATTGACAAAATAGCAAAAAAAAAACAAAAAAAAAAAAAACCCACCAGGATCATGTAGAGTGGGTTAATACGAACATGTTAAGACCAAAATGATGAGGCTCACAGCAGCATTTACAGAGAGAGGGGCGACAATATTCCAGTGTAAGTCAACGGGAGCGAGGGCCAGAAACATATTTGGAACGCAGCGTCTTAGCTATGTCCATTTATATATAGAGTTTATGGTTTGGAAGTACAAATGCAGTGACGGTTACTATGCTTGGAACACACAGATATGTTTACGTACGAAAGCGTAGTATAAATAGGCCTTAATAATCCAGTGTTACTCAAACGTGTGTGAATGAAACAAAACACAACTCCAGGAATGTTTTTGATGAAGAAACATTATAACATGGCTTAATCTCACAAGAGTCAATTTTGTGTAATATAGGTGCTTTAATTAACGTCATCTCCATGGATACAAGCAAAGGGCCACCAGAAAAGTTACATATTACAGCTTTATGTTGCATACAGAGCCGTTTCCCATGTACTTTGTGATGTTTGTACTTACAGAGATATAGACAGCGGCGAAGGCAGCCAGAGTGGCGTGCTGGGACGGAAAGGACTTCCTGCAACACACAGATAAACAAAGTGCTCTTTATGCTAATGCTAATGCTAATAATGAGACAGCTGAGGAGCGTATGAATATTCATGTAACACGGCTGACTTTCAAACTAAGTGCTGTGTTCAGGAGGCAAAGGTTTAATACATGCAAGAGGGCATAATCTGCATATAATCAAGGAAAACAATATTCACTCAAAACGTCTAAATGAACTTTAACGATACTGGAATTTAAGAGACGACCAAAACTTTGCAACGACATCACGCCGGGGGGTGTTCTTCCTGTATGCCTATGGTGACGCAATGCACACAAAAAAAAGTCTTAAGATAGTCTGAAAACTCAAGAACAGCACATTTTCAGGAGCCTGTGATCAACACGAGCTTTCACAGTCCTGTTTACGAGTTTGATTTTCAACAAAAAGGTGAGACTGACTAACTGAAAAACTGTTGGACTTGCGCAAATCCGCTCACCTGCTGTAGCTCCATCTAAGTCAGCTCTTTCGGACCAGATTGTGTTAATATTAGGGATTGTACAATATCCAAATTTCTCTGTATTTTCGATATTTTCATCTCACGGTGCGATATTTATTGAGGTATTTTGTAGAGGCCAACAAAATGGGAATGTACTACTTTTTAAGATACTTTTAAGATCTAAAAGTACTTATTAAGTTATTTCATAGTGTAAACTGGACTGAAACTGGACTGGAATATGTAGTTCCTTCTGTTTCTTTTAGCTATTGCTGCACCATAACAATGAATTTAAGCAAAGAAACTTGAGATTTGATATTGTGATGGCCCACAGTATTATTGAGAGACTTTTGCGATATGATATTACGATATTTTGGTTATTGTTACATCCCTAGTTAAAAAAAAGATCAGATTAAAGTCTAACTTGAGTAACAGCTTCAGAACGCTTGCGTAAATTCTTTGCGTTTTGTCCAGGCTTAGTGTTCCATGTCAATCAAAGCTAACGAACTTCTGCGTGCTTTTCCCTAGAGAGTGAGTTCACTTCAATATCAGCAGATTTAATTACAGCAAATATTAAAATTCCTAAGCCTGAGCCTGATCCTAACCCCAATCTTAACCTGAGTGTGAAAAAAAATCAACATTTGTGAGACTAACCACAGGTGAATAGGAAAATACTGTTTAGAAATGTCACTGCTGAACATTCCATCATAGACATGCATGTAGAACATCCCCAGCGTGACGCTACTGCAAAGTATTAATGGTAGGGATGTAACAATATCCAAATCTCTCAGAACGATACTTTCACGATATGCATCTCATCACGGTACGATATTTATTACGATATTTTGTGGAGGCTAAAAAATGGTGAATTTCCTACTTTTTCTTTTAAAAACACCTTGAAGAGATTTTGGTTATGTTATAATCCAAAAACCTAAAATTTAAAAGTGCTCACGACAGTTACAGTATTTTTTTAACATAGTCTGCACTGAAACAGAGCAAAGGATCATGGTCTATGCAGTTCCCTCTGATTTTTTTTAGCTATGGCTGCAGGAAAACTATTAATTTAAGCAAAGAAACTTGTAATTTCGATAAACTGTGATGGTCCACGATATTATTGATAGACCTTTGGCAATACACTATCACTGTTACGTCCTTAATTAATAGCCTGGTTGTTTTCGCATGAGCTTTCCCTGCAGATTTAGCGTTGTGAGTGCAGATTGGGTCAGATACGCAGAGATAAAGAACAGTTGTGAGCGCTTTTGCCACGCCCCCTTTTTAGTCGACCAATCAATCAGCAGCACACGTCTTTAGTCCACGAAGGCTTTGATTAGTCAACTACAGCCTGAGATTGTAGAGGTCTGAACTATAGGCATCATGGAGTCACAGGGACATTTTAGTACCGCCACATAACACACATTCAGTCAGTCCTTATTTCTGTTGTTTGTTTCACACTTAACAGTCCCATAGGAGCAGTGGGGAGGTGGGTGAAAAAACATATGTGCAGAGCGTCACACAGATTAGAAACTTCTATTTATGACTTCTATGTACCTGATTTTACTTTGTTAAAAACGTGAAAAACAGAACTAGATCGTTTTATACAGTTTCCAGTGGTCCAAAGTTATTCCTCACTTACCTTATACATTCAGAGCGTCCTAATTATTCACAGTGATGAGTTTATAAGTGGTTTTTACAACTCAACAGACCAAAGTCATCAAACAGCTAGCATGCTAACGCACACTTCCTGATTCTCAGACAATAAAACGCTTTATAATTAGATACAGGCAGTACAAATACATGGAAAAATATATGTGTGGGATTTGCCATGGAAAAATACAGTAGGTACAGGGCCTTTACTAATTCCCATAGAACAATTCGTCTTCTGCATTTGACCCATTTCTTATTTTCGTATTCCGGTGCATCCTGTCAGGAGCAGTGGGCATCTACCTTAAAACGCACGGGCATCTACTGTATCTCCAGATCTTGAGCTAGGCTTGGTCAGAACTGCCGTAGCTGGAGGGTTAGCCTATTATTATTCATATTGTGCATGTTTTTAAAGAATGCGTTGCTTGTGTCTGTTATTTAGTTATAATCTATGACACCCGTGGATTATTATGTTATATGCAGATTTTAAATCACAACATTGATCTAAAACGACATAATAAAAGAAACGAGTCCACTGACTTCGTCTTAAGAAAACTGTGGTGCCCAATGGGAGCTGACGTCGCCGTAAACATCATCATAACAAAGAGTCGTGCAGCTGTCGACACCTCCGATGGATAACTGCACATCACACTAGAGCGGTAGATTTCTTTTCATTTGTACCAAAATGACTATGTGACGCTGCCAAAACCTACGTGTATTACAGATAAAGAAAATAAAATTGGAGAAAGAAGTAAATACGTCACAGTGGACATGTACCGGTGGCGTTGAAAATAAGCGATTAAAGATTGCTCAAACATACACAAATCACTCCAAATACAACTTTGAGAGGGTAAATGGTGAAGGAAAACAACTATAACGGTTAAAAGCTCCGAAATATGGATTTTTATGTATCGTCTGCATAGAAATCAACCTGGACACATTTGCTCTGAGTTAAAACACTCAGCCTCTACAGTACGTTCTTTTCTGTCATTTTCACATTCTTAAAACATACTTGTCAATACAATTCATAGACAAACGCTACGGTGAACCCTGCAGCAAAAACACTCAATGACAATGACAAAAGCTTCTGTATCTGACCTCATTTAACACCATGTAAATCCACACTCCAGCTGCTCCATTAAGAGTCAAGGGCAAAACCGAGTCACACCTGAGGCCATATGTTCTGCACTCGCCTCTTTACTCCCACTCATATCCATACGCTTTAGAAACACAAGGGCGGGTTGTGGCTATGGCTGGTCCAGTCCTAGTTCAGTCCTGGTTCAGTCCTGGTTTAATTCCATTTATAAGCTCATCTTGGTGAATAATTAGGATGCTCTGAATGCATAAGGAAAACTTTGGACCACTGCAAACTGCTGAAAATGAACTAGTTCTGTTTTTCACTTTTTTAGGACAGTAAAAATCAGATACAGTTGCTTTAAGACCTGTGAGGTGGTTGCTGTTGTGATTTTGGGCAAAAAAAAAATCAGCTGAATTGATTAGTAAATAGTGCACATGTTAAATCTCCATACCCCTGTAATATTGGACGTGTAAATGATTCCTACTCAATCTTACAGCCCAGTTCCAGCTCATGGCTTCAGGGAGGGCATCTGAAGCATATGTTTGATGTATTATTGATCTGCTCCATACACTGACCTGCATTTAACAAGTCATTTGTAAAGCACTGCATAAGGCCGTTTCTATGACAACAGTCAGCAGCTAAGAACGCTTCTTGTAAATACTGGTGTTTATTGAGCCGGGTAAGAGAATTTCCTCACCTCTACATGCAACAATGAGTCACTACATCAGATCTGAGTCCTGCTCTGGAGGCATTTAAATTATGCCTACAACCCAAAACACGCACAACAGGTCAAATCCTCCAGCTCCTCCTGACCAAGACCAGCTCAAGATCTGGAGATGGGACTCGCTGCTCCAGATGACATGCCCCACTGGCACTGAAGGATGGGTCGTTTCCCTACAGGGACCATAAAGTGTAACCTTAACCTTAATATTCAGAAGAAAAACAAGCCAAAAACTGACAGTGACGACAGGGGGCAGGAGCAAGGGCCTGAGGCTGGTGGAGTGACAGTATAGGGGGCAGTAGAGAGGGTCTGGGGCTGGTGGAGTGACAGTATAGGGGGCAGTAGAGAGGGCCTGAGGCTGGTGGAGTGACAGTGTAGGGGCAGTAGAGAGGGTCTGGGGCTGGTGGAGTGACAGTGTAGGCTTGTAGGGAGCAGTAGAGAGGGTCTGGGGCTGGTGGAGTGACAGTGTAGGCTTGTAGGGAGCAGTAGAGAGGGTCTGGGGCTAGTGGAGTGACAGTGTAGGCTTGTAGGGAGCAGTAGAGAGCACCTGGGGCTGGTGGAGTGACAGTGTAGGGGGCAGTAGAGAGGGTCTGAGGCTGGTGGAGTGACAGTGTAGGCTTGTAGGGGGCAGTAGAGAGGGTCTGGGGCTGGTGGAGTGACAGTGTAGGCTTGTAGGGAGCAGTAGAGAGGGTCTGGGGCTGGTGGAGTGACAGTGTAGGCTTGTAGGGGGCAGTAGAGAGCACCTGGGGCTGGTGGAATGACAGTGTAGGGGGCAGTAGAGAGGGTCTGAGGCTGGTGGAGTGACAGTGTAGGCTTGTAGGGAGCAGTAGAGAGGGTCTGGGGCTGGTGGAGTGACAGTGTAGGCTTATAGGGAGCAGTAGAGAGGGTCTGGGGCTGGTGGAGTGACAGTGTAGGCTTGTAGGGAGCAGCAGAGAGGGCCTGGGGCTGGTGGAGTGACATATTGGAGCTGTGAAAGTGGTGGGAGGCTGATAATGAGTTGAGTACAGGACCAGAGAGAACATTCACAACATGGCTCCACTCAGGACTAATGCACTCTCATATTCACTAAAACACTCTCTGATACAGGGAAGAGCACGCTGTATAGGGCCCTTTCATTTATGTCACTACCACAGAGGCTGATCACATCCAGGTCAGATGTCACCTGCATTTGACCCAGGTTTGAGTGAAACCAGGAGCAGTGAAACACCCGGGGACCCCGCTCCAGATCCTGTACCCAAACCCTGGTCAAAAAGCTCAAACAAAAGTCTCAGTGCAGCTCAACACGTAGAGTCATCAGATCCAGCATCAGGACAGACCGTTAAAGAAGTATAAAGTATAAAGAGGTGGATAAACATCACGCGTAGTGTTTGGCTCCAGTCAAATGAAGCTCACCGAGGCTAGCAGTTATAGGAGTGAATTTGGAGTAGAGTTTCATATTAGTAACAAGAATTGATATTGTTGAAAATCAAACTCCTAAACAGGACCAAGAACGCTAGTGTTGATCACAGAATCCTGAAAATCTGCTGTTTTAATCCGTTTTGTGTTCTTCCTTGAAACTTTTTGGCAGTGTTTGCTAATGTGTGCACTGTGTTACCATGGAAACTGCTGAATATTCCACCACAGAGATATGATTTCACTGCAAAGTTTCGATTTATTGATTTCTAGACGCATTTTTTACCATATGGTTCACTGGTGTTATTCTGTTTTGGGGTTACTATGTCAGTGGTATAAAGTCATTTCAATATTATCATGTATCGTGATTGTGATTTTTCTATAGCGATATATCGTACTACAAAATGGCGACAGGTCAGACAGTAAAATCTGTTATGAAATCTGTATTATTGTGTTTTCGTCCTTAGTGTTGTGTTTGAATAGAGGCTTTCTGGGGCGGCCATGTTGAGTGAGTCTGTGTGTTTGTGTGTGTGTTTGTGTGTGTGCGTGTGTGCGCGACCCCAGCGGGCAGCGACTACAAGGCCTCTTATTCAGCTCCGCGTTTCTATGACAACCACACAGAATTACCACCGCAGTGTTCATACTAGACATTACCACCCACATGCATCCACCGGATACAAGGGAATGAACCAGGACTGAACCAGGACTGAACCAGATCTGAATCAGGTCTGAACCAGGACAGAGTCAGGATTGTATACAGGCATAAACTAGGACTTAACCAGGTCTAAACTGGGACTAAACCAGGACAGAGTCAGGATTGTATACAGGGATAAACCAGGATTTAACCAGGTCTAAACCAGGACTAAACCAGGACTAAACCAGGACTGAACCAGATCTGAATCAGGTCTGAACCAGGACAGAGTCAGGATTGTATACAGGCATAAACTAGGACTTAACCAGGTCTAAACTGGGACTAAACCAGGACAGAGTCTGGATTGTATACAGGGACAAACCAGGACTGAACCAGGACTACATACAGGTCTAAACCAGGATTTTACTAGGACTTAACCAGGGCTACTAAACCTGGACTAAACCAGGTCTAAACCAGACATTACCACTCACAAGCATCCTTTAATACAGAACACATAGGAATTAACCAGGACTAAAACAGTACTAAACCAGGACTAAACTAAGACCGAGTAACAAAACATACAGCTACAGCTAAAACTAACCCATGAAACCCACTTTTGTCACATATATTGTGGCTGTGTGTGACTGGTGTACCTCCCCGCGGTGATGAGGCCCTGGTCCTGTCCCGAGCAGATGTCCTCCAGGATGAAGCCCTCCTCACAGCTGCTCATGTTCAGCTGGGTCAGGTTGGGCTTACACACCTCCAGCCAGTAGGGGGCGTGCAGGCCTGTGGAGAGCTGCAGGATGTCCGTAATCAGAGCCGTCACACACAGGCCGAAGATGTGCACGCCTGAGCAAAGAACAAGACAAACTGATCAGTCTTAGTTTGTGGAATAAGTGGCAGAAGATATAGATAAAAGGTAGCTGTTGATTTGAAACCCACCACTACATGACATCACAAGGTGGAACAGAGCATCAATTTTGTGTAATAAAGTGGATATTTTTGATATCCACTTTAGAATATGTTACCACACTTTGGACAACTAAAATAAATCCCATATGCCTCTCTCTGATCTGAATGGTCACTACCTAAACCCCAGCTCCTGCAGCCAGTCATGAATCAGTGCTAGCGCAGCCTCTGTAGCTCAGAAAGGGAATTCTTCACATGTTATGGTCCTGGAGACATGTATTATTTGAATGAATAACATGTTCCCCTCGACTCAAACATCTAAACTGTGATTCCAGCAGTGTGGCTATTGTTCAGGATTTGGAAGAACACAGTAAAGACGTTGCTTTTGTCTCTTTGGCTGTTGTTGGAGCAGCATTAGTTATGTACGCATTGGCAAGAACCGCACACGTTTACAGCAGCAAATTTAGCACAGTATCTGAAGTCCATCCATCCATTTTCTTCCGCTTATCCGGTGCCGGGTCGCGGAGGAGTATCAATGCTGTTGGAAGCTGTTTTCAAAGTTGCTTTAAACCATTGTTGGCTAAATGCGTGGTGTATGAGTGCGCGTGTGTGCGTGTGTGTGAGAAAGAGAGAGAGAGAGAGAGGATGCTTCTCAATTCCCAAGATGCTTCCTCCAAAGACCCCTTTGTAACACTCCTCCAGAGTCGGCTCACCCGAAGCAGAGCCAAGTGTCCTGCTCACAGCTCCCGGGAGCACGTGGCTCCAGGCTCCAGAGGGAGAAGTGTTTTTATGTGTCACAGGTATTAAAACATGTGAATAATGAGGGCTGAGTGAATCATCTGTTATTGAGTTGTTTAGGCTAATAATTAGCCTACAGAAATAAATACACAGACTGAAACATTTTCGGATGATAGGCTAAGCCCTTCTTTAAGAGATTTTACTGCATTTGTCCTGATTTTAATTAATGCAATCTGAATGTGTGTGCGTGTGTGTGAACCCTTTAGCGTTCTCACCGATGAAGCGCACAGCTCGGCGGATGTAAGAGTTGAAGTTGCAGCCTGCAGCGTTGATGTTGGCCTCAGTGTGAGCGGAGGAGGACCTGCGGGAAAGGTAACAGTACAGGATGGCCTCTCCAATCAGGATCTGCACAAACCAACACACAACACACAACACACAAAGGTCAGTTGTTGAAACGTTTCACATTCTGGTACAGAGAAGCTTAAAGACAAAAATGGTCATGTGAATTTAATATAGAGGACAGAGTTTTTCTCATTCTCAGTGTAAGGACAGGCCTCGTGTGAAAGCTCAGAAAAGCATTTATTCATGATGGCTGCAGGTGCTGGGTTCAAGTAGTGAGGATTCTTGTCTGAGATTATTGTCTCTTGTTTATAGCTGTGATTTTATGTTTATTACTTATTTTTCTATTTTATTTTGACTTGTACATATACATTTATTTTTATAATTATGTCTTATTTGACCCCTGTCTCTTGCTCTTTTTTGCTATACCATTTATTTTTTACTCTCTGTTATTATATTATATTGTGATGTTTGAGCTACTGTGTCCAAATCATTTCCCTTGCGGATCAATAAAGTTTGTCTAAGTCTAAGTCTAATTCAGATGATATCGGAGACCTCATTCTGCACTCTGTCTTGAGAACATAAATATCAACATATAACCAACCAACTTATAACATAAAAAAATGTCCATCATGTAAAATGTTTTTGTAATTAAGACTCAATCTGCATTACAATTGTGATCAGTAAAGGCCAATGCACACTGAGACGCTTTGACACGTGGAAAAATGGCTCCCTCCATTATTTTATTTTGGCGGCACATCGTCTGAAAACACATGAAACATTGTGCACGTGAGCGGTGAGTACAGAAATATCTCTATCTCTGCTCTGTGACCGACAAAAGAAGCTGTAAACTGTGAGGAGAGGCTCAGAGCTGCAGCAGAGGCAGGAAAAGTACCAGTGTTCGACTCAGTTTTCTGTTTGAGAGAAAAATTTACAGGGTTTGTGTGTTAAACATGTGTGAATGAAACAAAACACAACTCCAGGTGTGTTTGTGATGAGGAAACAACATTATATATGTAAAAGACCAGAAAACAGTGTAACGTAAATGCATGAGGGCATACACACAGATGGTACTCACGGTGACGGTGGGCGCGGCGAAAGCCAGGCTGAAGAGCAGGGGCAGCGGGCACACCTCCTGCTTGGGCTCCACGTAGGGCAGGGACAGGCTGCGGTCACTGCACGAGTACCCAGAATGCACCGGCTCAAAGATGTCCGTCAGCTCCAGGAAGTACAGGCTGACCACCGAAGAGGCCAGGATGGGGAGCTGAAACACAAACACAGTCTCCGGTCAGGAACGCAACAGTGGGATTTTAGTGATTTAAAAAACACCACTACATTTACAGAAGTGGTAGAGTTGTGTTACTTCAAAATAATATTAAAGTACAAAGTAGTGGTCCAAGTACAAAGTAAAAGTAACTTAAAGAGTAACTGTTGGGACGTAACATCTATAATTTGAAGTTAAAGGTCCTATATTATGCAAAATTGACTCTTGTGAGCTTTAATCCATGTTATAACCTCCTCAAAAACAGACCTGGAGTTGTGTTTTGTTTCATTCACACATGTTTGAGTATATCTCCAATGCTCTGTTCCATCTTGTGATGTCATGAAGTGGTAGTTTTCAAGTTAACAGCTCCTTTTACATTTTGTTCAGTAAAAATGGGCAATTTCAGTTCCATAATTAGATACAGACAATACACAGAGGTCTCAGTTTGATCCTAAGAGCTGCTTATACAATATATCTGTACTCGAGTAAGACACATTTTATTTTATTACATTAAATTTAAATAGTGTACGTCATTTTAAAGGACTAAAGGGCTAGGCGATTTTCTAATCTCTGTTCTAATGTAGTTTCCTCATCACAAACAGACCTGGAGTTGTGTTTTGTTTCATTCACACATGTTTAACACACAAACCTGCATATTTAAGCTGGGTTCTTCTCTCATCAACATTTCTGTTACACTCTGTTCCACCTTCTGATGTCATGTGGCATTACAGGAAGTGCTCTACTGTTTTTTTAAACTCCATACACCTTACGCGCACACACACACTTACAAACTAGAATCATTTGGATACTTTCAGCCCTGGAATTGCCAATCTCTACTGAACACAAGGTGGAACAGAGCAGTTTGAGCTTTGGAGATGTATATATTCTAATAAATGATTACTCAAACGTGTGAATGAAGCAAAACACAACTCCAGGTCTGTTTTTGAGGCTTATAACATGACTTAAAGGCTCACAAAAGTCAGATTTGCGTAATATAGGACCTTTAAATGGAGTCAGATATTAGCATTTTTGCTTTTGTCTCTCTGGGCTCCTGCTGGGGTCCGTGTGCAAAGAATTAGGAGTTGTGAGTTTTAAAACTGCCAATCATTTATGTCAGTCGTTCAGGTTTTGTTCCAGACTAAACAACATTTTTGGGAAACAGCAGGAGGTTTTGATAAACATAGTTGAACGCCTGAATGTGGAGAAGCCAAATAATGTACTCAGTGTTACTTCAAAATAATACTGAAGTAAAAATATAGAAGAAGTAGAAGAAGTAGTAGTGGTCCAAGAAATTACTTCAGTAAGAGTAAAAAGTATTTGGGGAAACTCATAGTAAAAGTGTCTGGACCTAACATCTGATTTATCTTATAATTTGAAGTTATGTAATTGAAGGGACAAAATATTAAATAATACACAAACTCTAACCAGAACATTTTGTGCACTGTGTAACTTTATGGTTAGGGGTCTGTCACCTGTTTGTTTCTATGGATACGTCATTGCTCTGCCTGGAATGTTCCGCAGTATGACATTAAACAGCTCTACTTCACATTTATTCAATTACAGGTGGTTTTACTGTCCCAAAATACCTACAAAAACAAACATTCTGACTATGAGCGGGGTCGCCTCTCCACAGTAACATCTCCATGGAGAAATGCATTTGACAGACCCTCCACCAGAAAAGTGACGCAATGCACCTTTAAGTAAATGTCTTCAAATGTAATATTAAAAAGGTAAAATGTGAGAATAGAGTTACACAAATTTTGCACTTCTGGAAAAACTATTAACATGTAAATGACTCAAAACAATTAGCTCCCATCTAATCACTATTCTCGTAACACACAGTCTGAATAATGCTGTTTTAAAGGAACAGTACGGGACATTGCTACGTCGCTTTTACAGTTTTAAAAATGGTATTACAATCAAAACTGAGCCTGGGTTGTTTAAAGAGGGGGTATTTCACTGTAACATAACATATTTAGATCACCATGTTGTTTTTGATGTTCTTAAGTCTCCCCTCTGTTTGCTCCCGTGCTAAGTCACTCCCCCTTCAGGGCGCTTTCACATTACAATCAGCATGCTACTGCACACTGCATCAGGTTTACCAAGTCCTAGTGTACAGTTTTATCTCATGTTTTTGTATATTTATGGAGAATTGTTGTGTGGGAGCGTGGGGGACGTGGGCTTGTGGGCTGAGCATTGCACAGAATCTTAAACTACCAAAACCAAAGCAACTTGTCCATCATGTTCAGTGTTTTAGGAATAAAGAAAAAATCAGCGTTACAACTGTTACTAGTAAAAGCGATATTTAATTTGAACATGTTTACCTCACAGTACGTTAAAGGTCCTATATATTACACAAAATTGACCCTTGTGAGATTTAAGACATGTTATAATGCTGTTACCTCCTCAGAAACAGGCCTGGAGTTGAGTTTTGTTTCATTCACACGTTTAAGTAATCCTGCATTATTAGTCTGTTTATCTGCAAAGCTCAAAATGCTCAAAGTTTTAAAGTTTACAGCTACTTTTTACCTTTTTGTTCAGTAGAGATGGTCAAATATGAGGCTAAAATTATCCAAATGATTCTAGTGAAGGTGTATGGAGTTTAAAAGCACTTCCTGGTTTACCACATGTTTTTACCACATTTTGTTTTCTGTTTGAGAGAAGAACTCAGCCTAAATATACAAAACACAACTCCGGGTGTGTTTGTGATGAGAAAACATTATAACATAAATCAGAAAAAAGTGTAATATTGGCCCTTTGATGAAATTTTAAATGATTATTACATACGGTTGCTTTAAAACTGCTTTAATAGGCTGCTGTGTGCTGAACGGCTCCTTTTCCACCTGCTCTCACTCTGTTAGCTGTTAGCGCTGAGAATCAAACAGCACGCCGCGCTTTCACACCTGTTAGCTTCATCATTAGCATCATTAACACCATTAGCACCTGGTAATGGATGCTGACATTTCACTGTGAACTCGAGAGGATCAGGAGGCGACGCTGCACCGCCGGGTTAAACCGATGTGATTTTTCAGTTGAAGTGGGACGACTAAACACATGAATTCCGCTCACAAACACGGGGTGAGGGTCTGGGGGACTAAAGAGGACGAGGGGCGGGGTCTGGAGGTATAAGGCACGGTGTGATTGGTCTAAAAAGGCATCCGTACGCTTCAGACTCCGCCCCCACACCTGCCTAAAACCAGGGAAGTTCTGTGTGATGTCACGTAGTACTTACAAACTTAGATTTTGCTTTTGTTTTTTGCTTTTTTGTTCTTGTTTTTTTACCAGAAAGCCGCCACTTTGCCAAGTTTGCACTAATAATAATAATCATAATAATACTATTAAAACGCCATATGCAGTTTAGTAGCAAAAAAGTGGATTTAGTGTTTACTTCCACTTTAAGATTGCAAGATGTACGCGTAGCCTTAGCCCACTCATATTAGCAAGATTATTCAGCCAAATCGCCAATGTTTTCTCACAGGAGTTACACTTAGATAATAATTTAACATTTTCCTCACTGCAAACCGCAATCACAGTGATAAAATGGCTTAAAGGTGCACGGTGTAACTTTTCTGGTAGTTACTTGTCTCCATGGAGATGCTATTATTGCTTTACCTCCAATATCGCAGAGTATGACATTAAACTTTTCAGTCACCAGGCCGATTTACAGGTGAGATCTGTAAAGAGGCGACCCCACTCACAGTAAGAAAACATGTTTTTAAAGATTTTTGAGCAATAAAAACACTCATAACTGAATAAATGCATGTTATATAAGTTTAATACCAAACTGTGGAACATTACAGGCAGAGCAAAAGCATCTCTGTGGTAGCGGACCCCCAACCTGAAAAGTCACACAGTGCACCTTTAACAACAGTAAGTGTCCACTGACTTCCTGTTGAGAAAAGTGAATGACAGCCTCGTGTGCGGTCACTTTGGAGCTCCATCACACGCTGTAGCACAGTGGTGGTTTTCAGAGTCAAAATGTGATAATGTCATACTCCCTGAGCCACTTTACTCATTATTTTCATGACATACCAACAAGGTAAATGCACAAATGCCAAACCTGATCATTTCTATTACTGACTAGACCAAAGAACCCACTCTTTTACCTGCATTTTAACAATATTGTATTAAAGCGCCCATGTTACGCTACTTTCTGATCTATGTTATAATGCTGCTTCCTCATCACAAACATACCTGGAGTTTTGTTTTATTCATGTTTAACACTCAGACTCTGCGTATTTAGGTTAAAAACTCCACCTTGTGATGTCATGTGGTAATACAGAAGTGCTCCATTGTGTTTTTACACTCCATACACCTTCATCTAGAATCATGCGGATGATTTTAGCTCTATTGGATTAAAAGAAAAAGGAGCTATTCATTTGAAAACTACTACTAAATGACATCACAAGGTGGAACAGAGCATTTGGAGCTTTGGAGATGTAGGCAGACTAATAATAAAGGGTTACTCAAACATGTGAATGAAACAAACCACAACTCTAGGCAGGGCTGGGCGATATGGGAAAAAAAAAATCTCGATCTCGGTTTTCGATTTGATCTTCTTCCATCTTATTGAAAACATAAACAGACATAAAGAGCTGTGTGTCAGGATCGCTACAGTTTTTATTTCGTGTTGACAGGACCAATATTTCCAGAAATATCCACGTTTAATGTTTGGAATGAATTTGCACAATACATTAAACCTAAATGCACTTGTTTCACTTAAACAAGAGAGCAGCGACGCCTCTTCAGCTCCCTGTCCATGAAAGTGCACTGTTGAGTCAAGTTTGCGTAATATAAGACCTTTACGTTGTGATGTCATCTGAAACCCAGCACTTTTTCAGTCCAAGAAAGGAACCAAAATCTGCTAAATAAAATAAATAAAGCTGTGCACCAGAGAACGCAGCTCTATACATGTTTGTGCTGGAGCTATTTTTGAATGAGCCTGTGATAGCGGGATACTGCGCTCTTCTCCACAACTGCCGTCTGTTGGTTTCAGCGTGGAGACAAATTACCACCGTTGCCATGGAGATCAGCAATTCAGAGGAAAATGTTCAACTTTTAAATGGTCAAAAGTAGGATGGGCAACATGCCAAATGACATTTTTTTTAGCATAAGAACATAAAATACACAAGTATAGACTGGTGTTTCTCTTAGTTTAGTCTAGTCACTCTTTCTTTAGACAATAGAATGTGATTTTTAGCATTAAATCATAGTATTTTCTTTTCTATTCCCATGTGTTCTTATATCTGTGCACTCCCTCAGTGGTCCAGGTAGGTTCCATAGAGGTCCATGGGCGCATACTAGTCTATGTGCTCTTATACTTGTTCTGATACAGCTCAAGATCATTCAGAAAAGGTTCATTTCTGTCCTGCGAATGGGACTTTTTAGCATCGATACCTGCTGAAACGAGTATCTAGTTTTGGTATCGATTAGTACCTGATTTTCGACACTTTTGACAAACCCTAGTACTGTATAGAGATGTAATGTGTCCTTCCAATCTGTAGCAGTCTTGGGGAGTAGTACAATCATCACGAGGAGGGTATACTCTCTCTCTCTGCACATATAAAAATACTCTCATTCAGATGGTTGCCTAGCAGCCGCTGGTGGGTAGATAGTGTGACAGTCGGCCCCATCGAAACGTACGAACAAGAAACCAGCCATGAACGGCCAAATAATCCATTGGGAATTCACACCGTTTGGACAAATCTGGTACATTCTCACCAGTTTATGAAAAGTGGAGAGCCGATGCCAACCAAATCTGCTCTGTTTGTGTCAGTGCAGCAAGAAAAGCAGCAGAACTCAGCAGAAATGTACGCTCTCATTAGTCAGGCATCTATAATTCATCTGAGGACAGGTCTTAGAATGGACAAAATATCAGAATAGATAGATTCTACAACACACAAGCACTGGAGCTAAAGATGAGGATGCATTTTCAAGCTGCAAATTCATCGCAATTGATTTAAAACTGAAATTTGAATGAAACAATTATCAAAGGCTGCCATTTTGGAAGTTCCATAATTTCCACAATCAGATCAGTAACAATATGAACTGAAATGTGATTCTTGTATTAGTTTGTCAGTTCAAATTTAGGTCTTTTGGTCAATTCTTCTGGATGCAAGTTCTAATTTTGAAAGAAAAACATAAATCACAAATCTGACCACAATCGCAATGGTTGTCAGGAAAATCGCAATTCAGTATTTTTCCCAAATCATTACATCCCAGATAAATACATGTAGTCATTATTGAGTACAACTATACAACACACTGTGGGGTCAAAAGACAAATATTGGATCTGGAGAAACATTTTTAGTAGCGGTCGGCAGATTGAAATATTAATAATATTATGAATACATATGGTAAATTTGGTCATGAAAATGATGAACAGTTCACATTTGTCTGAGACTTAAACCTCCACTGCTAATAGATTTAAAGAGACTTTAAACATTTCTTAAGACCTGATATACATCCTCTGATAGCCAGGCTCAGAGTGTCCTCTTTACAGTAACGTGTCTGGTACAGTCCAGATGGTGTGTCAACCACTCACATCTCACACATTTCATTTAAGGTTATGTATAATTACTGAGCGGAAAAGGATCCAAACTATATCTAAGCAGGACCGTCCTGATCAGATTAAGAAGGTCTTTTTCAGGAGAAGGGGAACCCTCCACAGGCACAGGGAGAACGAATGTGAACATGTGTCGCTTCCTGGATTTGATCCAAAGTCCAGGAGAAGTTTGATCTTTGGTGTTCACATTTCACAGGACTCCTGTGTCCCTGGAACCAAACAGGGAAAACCTAGTCTCTCAACCTCACGTGAGCACAGACACACCAAAAT
The DNA here is from genome assembly GCA_029959045.1 of Taenioides sp. WSHXM2023. NCBI lineage: Eukaryota > Metazoa > Chordata > Actinopteri > Gobiiformes > Gobiidae > Taenioides > Taenioides sp. WSHXM2023. Next base: position 5,354,399 of record CM057096.1, on the reverse strand, counting down.
CCAGATCAGATTCTACATTTTGATTATGAAACATGTTTCTGTTACTTCATCTAAAACCTCCCCTGCGGTCTTTTACGTCATTCACATCTCACAACTTCAATGCTAGCACATATTGTTTTTAGCTTCAAGTGCTGTAGTATTTTCATCTCAGGGCTCACTGTGTAATATACTTTTATCATGTTTTTATAGGTAGGCAACTGTTAAGCCTTCATGCAGTCTTTCTGTTAAAGGCACTGTACCTGGTTTTTACTTTACATCTTAAAAACATGAAAAACAGAACAAATTCATTTTAAACGTGGTCCAAAGTTATTCCTCGCCATGGTGACATGTGCCAGCTCACTGTACTGGCTGTCCTCTTCCTCCAGGTTCTCCATTGTAACAAAGAAGTGCGTGAGCGCCTCTCTGGGGTTGATCCTAAAGTCAGGGTCTGGCTGCAGGAGTCTCTTAAGGAGGTCCACAAAGGCCTTTCTGTCTTTGTGTTCTGGACCATCCTGGTCCTCCTGCCTGGGAGAAGGCTCTTTCAGAAAAAACGGTCTTTAAATTCTGGACATGACCCAGTGGATCAGGAGAGTGGTCCGGCTTCTTCCCTCCTGTGCACATGTACTCGTCTGTGGTCATAAACCTCCACTGGTTACAGTTGTTTGTGGGGATGAAGTAATGGTGGGTGACACTACCGCTCCAAGTACAGCCAAAGTCAATGAACTTTACTTTGAAAGGCCGGTCCTTTTGGTTGACCAGCATTACGTTGTCTGGCTTTAGGTCACAGTGTACGATCCCAGCTCTGCCCAGGGCCTCCAGAGCCACCAGGAGCTGTTGGGTGACCGGCTCATTCAGAGAGAGAGGGTCTCTATGCTGCATCATCAAGTCGCACAGACTCTCATCTAGTGTTTCAAACACCAAACACTGGTAAGTCTGATCTGTGAAGAATTCAATCATCTTCACTATATTCATCTGCTCAGGATTTCTCAGGCTCAAGTCCTTCAAGATCCTGGCTTCTTTTTCTAAGCTGTCTCTGGAGTTCCTTATATATTTAACAGCCACAATATCTAAGTTTGGAGGCTTACAGCATCTGGCGACTGAGCCAAAAGCCCCAGATCCCAGTACATCCGGGACCAGGTACTCTCCCAACATGTGGGGGACAGTCTGTGCTCGAGCCATTACAAGAGTAGTGTCGTATACTATTGAAGTAGACTGCTTACACATCAGATCAGTTAGAAGTAGAATATTTGACCTCTGATTACATACAAAGCTACGTGTTGGGTCTTCTTAATGGATACAGCACAACAATGCGTGTTTTTTTTAATAACTTTAAACACTACCTTCTACTTAAGTATATTATTTTGAAGTAACAGTACTTCTACTTCAATTCAATTTCTGGTTATAAAGTTGGTTCTGAATGAGGAGAATGTTTGAGGGGAGTTGTTTTGAGTCTTGTTCATTAGAATCCCTCTGCAGATAAACGCTGTGATGTTGGACACTGAACACAGATGTTTGTGTGAGGAGGACACAGGCTCTTTATGGTAAATGAAGGAGGGGTTCAGAGGAGGACTGCTGGAGCTGGTTGCAGTAACTTTGCACATATTGCGTCATGTTAAACTTCGTGTTAGAGACGGGAAACATTTGGCCTCCAGAAACACTTTTGGAGTGTGAAGTCTCTGGAGTTATAAATTGGGCTTTTAGTGTAACCAAGGAGAAGAATGAATGTAGAATGGATGCGATACGTTTTCATCAGACAAAGGTAAAAATACACTGGAGTTCATTTTCTGTATGAATATTAAAAAAACAAAAACATCTCACTGAAGCAGACAGGGACAGGGGACTGAGGCCTATTGAAATGTAGAGCCATAAATGTTGAACCTTTTCATTATTGGTGGTCTGGCATGTGGAAAAGTTACCTAGAGCACCTTTAATTCCATCGTCCTACACGGTTTATTTAACGTTTAAAGACTAAAACAACTAACGCTTTTGGAGGTAGCATGCAACTACGAACAGTATGTTGAAGTTGCCTTTTAACTAACCGATAAGTGAGCCTGACCTGATCTGTGTTTTAAAATTAACATTAAAACCAAGTGTTACGAATCCGGCGTTAGCTTTGCCACGACTTGGGACTAGACTGTACTTACGCGTGTCACAAATGGGACCAGTCTGCACTTTGTCCTGTTACAAATCCAGCGTTAACTTAGCCACGAATTGGGACCAGTGTGCATTAGCGTGTCTGGCTCAGGGCTAAAAAAAAAATCATTAATTTCAGTTTAATTTCAGTTTAAATGAGAAAGTACAAGCTGTAATATGCAGAAAACTCTAACTGTCCTTGTGTCTCCATGGGTTCTTCTTCTGTGTGGCCTGCTAACCCTGTAGTTCAAACTTCTACATGTTCTCAAATACATGTAGCAGTTACTGAACGATCTTGTCTCTGATGCTGTAATGTGAATTAAGAATGGACGATATATCGGTCTCATTAGTATCTGAGGGTTTTCCCAGATATTGGTATTTATTATTTGGCACCGGTATTTTTTCTAAGCTGCCCTGTGTGTGCTCATGTGTCAGGTCCAGTTGAACAGAGTGAAAATTGAAATAGACAATTTGGCAAAAAAAAAAAAAGTGAAGCTAGTTTCTATAACTTTAGAAAAGTCTGTGGGCCTTGTTATGGAGTTTAAAAGCTAAATACTGGTCTCCGCAAATATCGGTATCGGCCACAGCAGCAAGGCAAATACTGGTTATCGGTTCTCAGTTCACAAAATCCATATGGGACCATCCCTAAACTCAATGTTGTTTTTTTCAGTTTTGCAAAGCCCGTTGACAAATACGGGTCAGAAAAAATGTTAATATTATGAAATTATATATATTTATTCTTCATTTGTTCAGCAATTTGTTCAGATGGACAACATATCGACTACCAAACATATTATCGGGATAGTTGTTTTGGGGATATTCAAAACTAGTATATTGTTTGTAATAAGGAAACTATCAAAACTTAGTGTATATGACAAGTTAGACTGCTCAGTTCACTAAAACACTGCCTGGCAAACTGATCTCTCTCTGTATTTTTTATACAGATAAATTTCAGTCCAGTCCCCACTCCCTCTGTTGCATCTCAAGCCTGGACAAACCTGATCGTCCAATCAGATTAGTCTTTTTTCAGTGACGCATGTGAAACAAAGGAGCTCATTGGTCACCATCGTTTACAAACAAAATGACATTTCTCTCCCCTCAAATGAACAGAGTTAAGTGTTTCTCTTATTGATTCTGCATATGTTTTTCAGTCCCCTGTGATCTAGGCCACGTCTCAGTTCTCTTTCCTCACTTCCTTCTCCTTGATTCCTCTCCTTGATCCTCCACTTTTCAGCTGTCAGTCAAATGTGTCATATTAAGTGCTGTCCCAAAGAAAAAAAGGCGACAACAGATAAAAGAATCAAACTTTATTTAACTCGGTGAGGAGTTTATGTCCTCTCTCCTCCCTGTGTCTCCACTGTGGGCGGGACTTCCTCACCCATTTCCTGCAGAATCAAGGAGAGGAATCAAGGAGAAGGAAGCGAGGAAAGAGAAATGAGCCACATTATTTTCCTTTCTTTATTCCGATTCGGACGGACCATGCGTGTCCCTGAAACTAAAACAGAGTTCAAATAATCTGATTAAAAATTTAACCATAAACTAGTTTTTTGTGACAAATGTAGAAGTAATTCAATAACTGTTACCTAGTAGCTATATTAACAAGGGCCAAAACCTGTCCAAGTCACAATACTGATGATCAGACTAATACAAATAGATGACAACACCTTTGGTTCAGGGACAAACTGGCGCCAAAAAACGGCCCTGGACTTTTTTTTTCCCAAATAGGCCCACCAACTGACCTTCTTAATCTGACTAATTGACAAATTATTGTATTTGCGCCCTGTTAGACTCAACATTTTGGTTATTGAACAGAGCCGGTCGACAAAAAAAACAAACCTTTTCGACTTTTCCAGAACGCACAGATTGCCAGTCTGTCCCTACTTTAGTTTGTTAAATAGCCTATGAATGAAATATGTGTTCCTTGTGCATAAATGGTCCCTGCATGTTGGATGGACTTTTTGGTGTTAATGACATTTCAACATTTTTTAAGCAAACTGCCAGTTAACTGATGTAAATCTATGATAAATACCGTACTTACCACAGGTCCTATCCACCAAACCCAGTCAGAATTAGAACAACATGAAAACCTGTCATATGTTTCCTACTTTAAAGAAGATCTGTAGGCCGTGTGTGCGCTCTATAGTTAGAATCTGTGTGCTTTTTAAATCTCAATATTCATCTAAAACAACTTAATAAAAGAAACAAGCGCGCTGACTTCTGCGTTAGAAAACAGTGGGAGCTGACGTCGCCGTAAACGTCGTCACAACAAAGCGCCGCCTGCTGTGGGCCCCTCCTATGGATAGCTGCACATCGCACTGGAGCGGCAGATTTTTTTTCCATTTGTGCCAAAATTACTGCGTGACTCTGCCCAATCCTACGTGTATCACCGATTAAGAAAATAAAATGGAGAATGAAGTAAGTACAGAGCAGTGGGCGTGTACCGGTGGTAGATCTGCAATATGGCGTCTTGAAAATAAGCGATTAAAAATGACTCAAACATGCACAAATCACAACAAACACTGCAGAATAGGCCTGCCAGTCCATTCATTTTTTCCCCAGTCACATTTTAGCACATTTTTGATGAATTACAAAACTAACATCGAACCATTAACACCTGCATACTCCCAACAAGTATCGATTTTCATTTTTTTCGTCAACATCGCCCCATTCTACCCATAAGCAATCAGCCCAAAACATTCCCAAATCTGTATCTTCTCCCTCGCGTGTGTTTAGTGGCGTGCAGTGAGTCCTGGTTGAATGTAGGTCAGTGGAGCTGTGAGCCTCTCCTCTGGTTTGGGCTGGTTTGTGTGCGCTACATTTTTGGGGCTCTCTCTCTCTCAGACTGCAGAGCCCCAGGAGCAGCAGACAGGAGACAAGCCCAGCTAAAGGCACTATGTCTGGGGAAAGACAACCAACATCTCCCTGTGTGTTTAGCAGCATTCTACATTTAGGGCTGGACAAGTTCACATTTTAAATTACGCTATTTTCTGATCTGTGTTATAATGTTTCCTCATCACAAACATGCCCAGAGTTGTGTTTTGTTTCATTCACACATTTTCTTCTCTCTCAATACAAGAAGTGCGCCACTTTGTTTTTAAATCATTTGGATCGTTTCAGTCCTGGAATTGCCAATCTCTACTAAATAAAAGGTAAAAGGAGCTGTTTACTTGAAAACTACAGCTTCATGACATCACAAGGTGGAACAGAGCATTTTGAGCTTTGGAGATGGAGACAAACTAATAATAAAGGGATTGTGTGAATGAAATAAAACACAACTTCTGGTATGTTTTGATGAGGTGACAACATCTAACATGGTTTTAAGCTCAAGAGTCAAGCCTATAATTTGTGCCATCTTGTATTATGAACATTGACAGAGCAACAGAGCAAATGTGTCACTATGGAGACGGCCGAGGCTAATATAAAATGTCTGGATCCTTTTCCACAGAACAGCAGCTTCTCCTGCAGCCTGTCCACGGCTCGCACAGAACACGGCTCCACACGTCTGCTCTGTGACACGGGCAAACCTACACCCGTGTCTTACGCACTCACGGGTATATGAGCTGCCTAATTATGTTATTATATTCATTAACTGTTAGTAACATTTAGTACCACATGAGCAGCCCCATAATCCCCCGTGTGCGCGCTCCTCAAACTCCTCACCCGGAGTCCGTGTCTGTGGAGCCGCTGGTCCGTGTACGCGCCAGGACCGTGACAGGTGTAGCGGAGGGGCAGGTGTGGGAGAAAATGTCGCTCAGATAGACAGATGAGGAGCCAAAGTTGAACGCGTGTACGTGTGTGTACGTGCGTGTACGTGTGAGTGCAGAGCGTGATCACCTCCACAAAGTAGAAGCAGGGCAGCAGAGACACGCTGTCCTTGGTCTCCTTCCCGCGCCTCATGGCTGGCGGCCGGGGGGCTCTCCCGTCTCCGGGAGACAGCGAGTTGTATTTGATTCCCGTCGTAATTTTGGCGAAGGTCTGTTTTCTTTTTCACCGTAAATCTCTTCACTTCGTCACGTCCATCTTCGTCTGCGGAGGTTCGTTTCAAATGTCGACGAAGGCGAGGATTTTTCGCCTAAAAACTGCGGTTACCCGCACAGAGCGCACATTGCACCCGCCTCCAGCGGCTCTCCTCGCGGGGAGAAGACAGAGCGGTGCAGAGCCGCGCAGAGCCGTTCAGAGCCGTGCAGTCCTCACGGGTTTAGGCGGGGGCAGGTCGGGTCTCCCCGGCTCCCCTCGGCTCTCCTCGGGTACCCTCTGTTTGTGGAGCTCGGTGCGCTGCTGCAGCAGGTGACTGCGCAAAGTTCTGCCTCCGCACAAGAGGCGGGCGCGCGCGTCCTGTGCGCGCTTTCACAATAAAAGCGGAATGTGACGTAAACAGTTCACAGACGCACCATGTCTGGATCATTTCAGAAACATTCACAAGGATTTAATCGTATAAACGTGATACGGTTATAAAACTGTCCAGCTGTTCCCTCACGTGCCTTTAAACCTTTGTGCGGCGCGTGTTTCCGGCTGTGCACATCTGCTCGCCCTGTGCGCATGTGCACGCTGCGGAGAGCTTGACACAATCCGCAGGTGTTCTTTGGAGACGCCGTAAATCTGGAGACGCTTCACTCTCATCAGACGTGATTTCTCTGGGACATTTTAGCTCGGACTGTGTCAGTGAAGATGCGGTGCGTTTGTGTTTTGGTGTCAGGAGCTGAGGTGGTCATCAGGGCCGGCAGGTTCTCAGCAGCTCTCCTGAAACAGCCCGGTCCTAAGGGCGCGATGACAATATGGCCCTACTACAAACACACAGACAAAGTAGACCTTTTAATCCATAAGAACCATAAGAATCATAAGAACCATTAGAACCATAAGAATCATAAGAACCATTAGAACCATTAGAACCATGAGAACCATAAGAATCATAAGAACCATAAGAACCATAAGAATCATAAGAACCATAAGAACCATAAGAATCATAAGAACCATTAGAACCATAAGAATCATAAGAACCATTAGAACCATTAGAACCATGAGAACCATAAGAATCATAAGAACCATAAGAATCATAAGAACCATAAGAATCATAAGAACCATTAGAACCATAAGAATAATAAGAACCATAAGAATCATAAGAATCAAGAACCATAAGAATCATAAGAATCAAGAACCATAAAAATCATGAGAACCATTAGAACCATAAGAATCATAAGAACCATTAGGACCATAAGAATCATAAGAATCATTAGAACCATAAGAACCATTAGAACCATAAGAATCATAAGAACCATAAGAATCATAAGAACCATTAGAATCATAAGAACCATTAGAACCATAAGAATCATAAGAACCATAAGAATCATAAGAATCATTAGAATCATAAGAACCATAAGAACCATAAGAATCATAAGAACCATAAGAACCATAAGAACCATTAGAACCATAAGAACCATAAGAATCATAAGAATCATAAGAACCATTAGAACCATAAGAATCATAAGAATCATTAGAACCATAAGAACCATAAGAACCATAAGAACCATAAGAACCATTAGAACCATAAGAATCATAAGAATCATTAGAATCATAAGAACCATAAGAACCATAAGAATAATAAGAACCATAAGAACCATTAGAACCATTAGAACCATAAGAACCATAAGAACCTGTATCACACACTCAGGCAAAGCTCCAGTGAACTCAAACACAGCTCTCGCCCTCACGTTCTCTCTCCATGGTGCTGAACTGAGCCTCTTCTGGATCAGGACCCTGGACAGCGCATGTCTGTCCGCTCCAGAGAATTGATCCTCTGCAGTGACGTCATGCTTGGGGGTTCTGCATATGTGTCTATGGAGGAATGTTCAGCAGTGGTGACCATGGTGACACAATGCATCCATTTGCAACCACTGCTGGGTTAAGTTTTTAGACTGTCTGAAAACAATAAAAAAAAAAGATTGCCAGATTAAAGTTGAGTAACAGAGCTTTAGACAGAGCAGTGCCTCTAGTTAGCTATTATATTACACAGCTGTACAGTAGACGTCGACTCTTTAAAAATCCTGAGTCAGCACCTGACAGCAGAGTGAGCGTTGTCTCTATAAACCATCTCTGAAATTTAAACAGAAGCAGATCAATGAGAGTGACGTCACTGCTCCAAAAACCCACTTTCACCCAGAGGAAAGAGGAGAGGAGAGAGGGAGGAGGGAGAAGAGAGAGGGAGGAGAGAGGAGAGGAGAGAGGGAGGAAAGAGGAGAGGAGAGAGGGAGGAGGAAGAAGAGAGAGGGAGGAGAGAGGAGAGGAGAGAGGGAGGAGCGAGGGAGGAGGGAAAGAGGAGAGAGGGAGGAGGGAGAAGAGAGAGGGAGGAGAGAGGAGAGGAGAGAGGGAGGAGAGAGGGAGGAAAGAGGAGAGGAGAGAGGGAGGAGGAAGAAGAGAGAGGGAGGAGAGAGGAGAGGAGAGAGGGAGGAGCGAGGGAGGAGGGAAAGAGGAGAGAGGGAGGAGGGAGAAGAGAGAGGGAGGAGAGAGGAGAGGAGAGAGGGAGGAGAGAGGGAGGAGGGAAAGAGGAGAGAGGGTGGAGGAGAGAGGAGAGGAGAAGAGAGGAGAGAGGGAGGAGGTGAGAGGAGAGAGGTAGGAGAAAGGGAGGAGGAGGGAGGAGAGTAGAGAAGGAGGTGGAGAGAGGGAGGAGAGAAGAGAAGAGAAGAGAAGAGGAGAGAGGGAGGAGAAGAGAGGAGAGAGGAAAGGGAGGAGAGGAGAGAAGGCGGAGGAGAGGAGAGAAGAGAGGAGAGAGGGAGGAGAGCAGAGGTAGGAGATGGAGGAGCGGAGGAGAGAGGGAGGAGAGGGGAGGAGAGGAGCAAGGGAGGAGAGGAGTGAAGGAGGAGACGGAGAAGAGGAGAGAAGAGAGGAGAGAGGGAGGAGAGAAGAGGAGAGATGGAGGAGAGAGGACGGGGAAAACAGGAGCAGAGAAGAGAGGGAAGGCAAGAGAAGAGAAAGAGGAGCGAGGGAAGACAGGAGCAGAGGAGATAGGGAAGACAGGCGCAGACAGCAGGTGGAAACAGGAGGAGCGAGCAGATGGGAGAGAAAAGGGGGGCAGGAGCAAAGGAGTGAAGGAAGACCGGAGAAGACTGAGAGGAGAGAGAGAAGACAGGAGCAGAAGAGAGAGTGAAGAGAGGAGCAGGGGAGAGAGGGAGAGAGGGAGGAAAAGGGTAAGAGAAGAATAAACAATAGAATAGGTTTCTCCCTCTCTCTCTCTCTTTCTCTTACTCTTCCCTCTCTCCCTCTTTTTCTTTATTTTCTTTCCCTCCCTCTCTCTCTCTTTCTCTTGTTCTCTTTTTGACTCTTTCTTTCTCTCCCCCTCTTCTCTCCCTCTCTCTCTCTCCCCCTCCCCCTCTTGTCTCCCTTCTTCTTTCTCTTTCTCTCTCTCTGTACCTTCCCTTTTTCCCTCTCCCCCTCCTCTCGCTCTTCTCTCTCCCTCTCTCTCTCCATCTCTTTCTTTATTTTCTGTCTCTCCCTCCTTCCCTCTCCCTCTCTCTTTGTCCCTTCCCTTTTCCCCTCTCCCCCTTCTCTCTCTCTTCTCTCTCTCCTTCTCTCACATTAACCTGTCTTCCCTTAAATCACAGTACTTTCTTTTCTATTCCCATGTGGTTTTATATCTGTGCACTCCCTCAGTGGTCCAGGTAGGTTCCATAGTGGTCCGGGTCTAAACCAGGTCTAAACCAGGTCTAAACCAGGTCTAAACCAGGTCTAAACCTCTAAACCAGGTCTATGTGTGTATACTAGTCTATGTGCTGCTCGTATACAGCACAAAATCATTCTAAAACTATTCAGGAAATGTTTATTTCTGTCCCGTGAATGTGACTTTTTCAGTATCGATATCTGTGAAAAATAGTATCTAGTTTCAATACTAGTTTTAGTATCTGATTTTCGATACTTCTGGCAGCGTTACTACAAACTGAAGTACATAAACTGAGTACAAACAGATGACGTTGTAGTACTTTTGACTTATTCATGTGAGCCTGGAGGCAAAACCTGCTCCCACCAGCTGGACTTTACAGACTACGCCACATTATACCGGGGCTGTGAAAAGAATCGAAAATCAGATACTAATCGATTAATTAAACTGTGAATGTATTTTTTTCTTTATTTGGTTTAATTAAACGATTAAACCACAGTCACATGACGATTGAAAAACTGTTTGTGTGTTGTAAATTCGCTTTAAATAGTGTTTTAATGAGGCAGAGAAACAGAAAAACGATCCGAAATAGTTTTTGCTTAACACTGTTCATATTCTTTATTTTAGAAATGTGGATTGTAGAAAATAAAATCTAAAAACTAAAGTTAAATCAATAGTTTTTGTGCATTTATTACACTGACATGATTTAGCTGCTATGTACAAACCATATACAGTCTATGGTACAGTATGTAGTTACAACATTTTCACTATTTTATCAATTTCACATCATTTAAACTGTCTGTATCTGTCATTTTTATAATAAAGTCTAATTTTCACATTTCCAGGACCCTTTTTGATGATATAAGAGGGTGAATATTAAACCATATGTCCAGATATTGCAGAGTTAATGCGAAATCTACCCTATGTACTATACTTTTATACTTTTTACCAGGTTTGGGTCACTCATGTTTAATCGGATTAGACTTAGATAAACTTTATTGACCCGCAAGGGAAATTATTTGGATACAGTCGCTCACACATCACAATATAATATAATAACAGAGAGGAACAAAAATAAATGGTATAGCAAAAAAAGACAGCAGGAGACAGGTGTCAAATGAGACATAATTATAAAAATAAATGTATATGTACGTAAGTAAGTAATAAAATATAAAATAAACTATAAAATCACAGCTATAAACAAGAGACAGGAACAACAGTGTAAATAATATGCTGACTAACAGGGCATAAGGTTATTTGTTACTTAAGACTGAGTTGTTGTACAGTCGTAGGGAGTATTATAGTATGAATGCAGTCCTGTATCTCTCACTAAAACATTGTCTATGATTTAATTTAATGACAAAAGTGACAAAAGGTGCCATTCGTTACCCATAATCCACCACTGCCAACACGGCGTCCCTGTCAGATTTAGTGGGTGCAGGTTGTGGTGCAGGTGGTGTTTTTTTTTTGTGTGTGTGTGCAATAAAAATAAGACAGACAAGCTTAATGCCATACTGCGGAACATTCCAGGCAAAGCAGTAACATTTCCATGGAGACGAGCATCAACGAAAAGTTACACAGTGCGTCTTTAACATAGCTCGTGTGTGCGTGTGTGTGTGTTTTGTGTAGAGGTAAAGACTGACCTGTGGACTGACCCTCATCATGTCCTCCTCTTCATCTCTTCATGCTCCTCCTCTCCTCCACTGTCTCTTCTTCTCTTTCTATGTTCTGTCTCTCTCTCTTCTCCTCTTCTTCACTCTCTCGCTCCCTCTCTCTTTATTCTCTCTCTTGTGCCACTTCCTCTCTCTCTCTTTATTCCCTCCCCGCCATCTCTCTTTCTCTCTCTCTTTCTCTCTTTATGCCCCCCTTCTATCTCTCTCCTCTCCTCTCCTCCCTCTCTCTCTGTTTGGATGCCTGACCGTTTTAGATTCTAGGACAGTGCTTAGGGGGACTGCTCCACCTTCTCTCTCTCTTTATCCCCCTCTCCTGTCATCTTTCTCTCTCTCTCTCTTTCTCTCTCTTTCTCTCTTTATGTCCCCTTCTCCCTTTCTTCTCCCTCGCTTTTCTCCCTCTCCTCTCCTCCCTCTCTCTCTGTTTGGATGCCTGACTGTTTTAGATTCTGAGATTCTGGGACAGTGTTTAGGAGGACTGCTTCACCTTCTCTCTCTCTTCTCCCCGCCATCTTTCTCTTTCTTTCTTTATGCCCCCTTCTCCCTCTCTTCTCCCTCTCTTCTCTCCCTCTCCTCTCCTCTCCTCTCCTCCCTTTCTCTGTTTGAATGACTGTTTTAGATTTTGGGACAGTGCTTAGGAGGACAGCTCCACCTCCTGTCTCTCTGTCTTTCTATGACATAGACAGACAGATACTAATACTAATACTAACACTACTAACACTACTACTACTACTACTACTACTACTACTACTACTACTACTACTACTACTACTGCCTCCACCAGCCCAGGACCGAGTTTTCCACTGTGGGTCCTTCCAGGCCGTCGCTCCATGCCATCCCAAAGACATTCTTCTTCCAAAAGGCCTAGTAGTAGTAGTAGTAGTAGTAGTAGTAGTAGTAGTAGTAGTAGTAGAAGTATTAATCTCTTTGTAACTCATATGCATCCTCAGTTGGTTGGGTCTGGACCTGCCTCTCCACACAGGGTCCGCCACCTGCTTGCCCCCCTTGAGATGTTATTCCTTTGACTGGAATGTTCCACAGCGCGGCATTAGATTTTTCTAAGAGAATAATCCTGGAGACAAGCAGGTGGCTCCCCCAGGCCGTTTTACAAGTGAAATCTGTGGAGAGGCGATCCCACTCACAGTGAGAATGTGTAATAACCTTCTGTCATGTCAATCACTATTTCATATTTTCTTTTACTATAACACTATATTTTATTTTTACTTGTACACATTTGTATAATTATATCTTATTTAACACCAGTTGCTACTTATTTAGAATGTATTATAAGCCATTTATATTTTTACTCTTTAGCTACAGTGTCCAAATAATTTCCCTTGAAATTATTATTTGAATTATTTTCCCATAAAGTTTGTCTAAGTTTTCAAGTTTTTTCACTAATAAATACAACTGCAAATGCGATAAACATGTTTAATGCCACACTATAAAACATTCCCGGCAAAACTATAACATCTCCATGGAAACAAGCTGGTGGCGGGCCCTCAAAAAAGTTACACAGTACACCTTTCATTACCTACACATGCACATGCAGAACGTCGCCGGTAGAGGGCGGCGGTGCTCAGTGACTGTGAGTAAAGTAAACGCGAAGAAAACCCACGTTTGTTTACATGTTTCCGCGGGAGGAATAATCGCATTTTTATCACGTTTAACACCATAAGCAGTAGATCTTTTATAAAACCGGACTGTATAATAAACATGTCGTGTTCGGATCGTGAGTTTGAGCGCTGGAAGAGGCAGAGCGAGCGGAGGATGGACCAGAGTAAGAAGGGCGGGGTGGACGCGGACATAGCCGGGCTGGTGCGCCTCCTCAACGGCCTGGATCAGTACTTCACCACGTCCTCCTGCTCTGGACGGGTCATCCTCATAGACGGAGTACGTATGGAACAAAAATAAAGAAGAAATATGTCGTTTTATGTCATCAATCAAGTACTAATAAAAACAGAGGGGGTTGTACTTTGTTATATTTACTAGAGTAGTTTTCAGACCCCATACTTTTTACTTAAACATGAGTAATATTTAGATTGAAGTAGCAGTACTGTTACTTGAGTAAAAGATGTGGTTCCTCTTCCCACTGTGAGTAAGACTAAAGTCACAAAAGCTTTATGTGACAATATGAAATGATTTGAACATTTGTGTTTCTTGCAGCTTCTTCAGATATGATTTAATTTGACTCATTTTTTGTCTGTCCTTTGAAGAAAAAAAGTAGAAGAACAAAGTAGTGGTCCAAGAAATTACTCAAGTAAGAGTAAAATACTATTACCAAAGTACTACGCAAATAAGAGTAACTTAAAGAGTAACTGTTGGGACGTAACAGCTGATTGGTAATTTAAAGTAAAGTAAAGGACAAAACGTGAAAAAATGAATAAAAATCTTTTTTGTCCCTCTATTAAATCTTTACCCAGTGGTTTAATCCATGGTGCTGTGTTCTTCCAGAGCGCAGAGAGCTGTGACGTCCAGAAACAGAACTGTCAGTGGCTCTTCGTCTCCCACCAGAAGTGCACCACAGAGGAGCTGGTACAGATATACATTTACCTTCACTGAAATTATGTAATATACACAAATATTGAACCTAATTTAGATAGAGTTCAGACACTTTCAATATTAATCTTATGTCAAAAAAATGAAATTATTTTGTTAAAAAGAAAAAAAGTATATATATATTTTGTTTATTTATACAGACTGAAAAGACATTGAACTTTGCGCCTGTTTTTGTTTCATGTGGATAGGCCTGATAATTACAGAGATATGAACCATAAACCAGGTCAACACATCTGCATCTGACAACTGATCCACCTGAGAATTCTGACCTGTCTCCAGCTCAGGTTAAACTATTGGGGTTCTACAGTGTTCAGATGATACAATGAATATTCCTAAAATGCAGATTCTACTTGTAATCTTGCAAATTCTAGGGTCTAATCAACTAAGAGAAGTGGTCAAGTTTAACATTTGTGAATTTGCCTGTATTGTATATTACAATGTGAGTATAAATATGTTGAAAAGGGAAACAGCTCTTGCCCCTTTTCTGTGAGTTTAATATCACATTTTAGAATCTGAAGAGCACCATATCCATCAGTAGATAGTCTGAACATAGTGTGTGTGTGTGTGTGTGCGTGTGCGTGTGCGTGTGCGTGTGTGTGTGTGTGTGTGTGTGCGTGTGTGCGTGTGTGTAGGTGGAGGCTTTGGGCCGGTCCAGTGGAGACGCTGTATTGAAGTTTGAACCATTCGTGCTCCATGTGCAGTGCCGCAGACTGGACGACGCTCAGCTCATGGTCAGTATGGGTCATCGACTCATTTAGAACCTGATTCAAACTGAGCATGCCCAGATACTTGTTGCCATAGTAACCATACTTTGGACGAATCAGATTTGGGGGATTTGTGCGATCAAATAGACTCTTATATATGTATAATATGAACTGTTTTACTGATAAATACGTATCAGTCGGTGAAAATTGTGTATTTAATCTGTTAATGAGGGGTTATTATGAAAAGAAAAACAAATTTTACATGCTCCAACACAACAATTCTCCATAAATATACAAAAACATAATACAAAACTGAACACAGCAACTTGACAAACCTGATGCGACGTGCAGTACTTTCATTATTTGTTTTCGGTGAATACAGTATTTCCAAAACAATAAAAGGTAACAAGGTGATCTAAATATGTTATGTGTTTGCAGTTAACACCCCATAGAAGTAAAATACTCCCTCTTTAATAAACGTTAATACACAGCAAAGCAAAGTCTGACTTCATAATTAAAACTGCTAGCTTTAATGGTTGTGGTCAAATACAATCGTTTTTGTGTTTATTTTTTTAAATAAACTCTGTGAAGCTGTCAAACTTTGATATGAATACATTTAAGCTGAGACATATACGTGTACTTTTTGGCTATGATCCCAAATACTACTACTACTACTACTACTTCTCTAACCCTTATAGAATGATATTTAGTTAATACATGAATTGTTATTGAATGATAAATGACATAAAGGTTTTGTATTTTCAGCATTCTGTGGCCGTAAACTCTGGCTTCAGGAACTCTGGCCTCACAGTGGGGAAAACACGCAAAATCATATCGGTACGTCAGTGTACATGTGGGAGATGTCAGGGTTATATCTTTTAAAGCTGCACTGTGTAACATTTCTGCTTGTCTCTACAGAGAGCTGATTTCTTTGCCTGCAATTTCTCACAGTATGGCATTAAGTTGATCCTGCATATATTCAATTACAGGTTGTTTTATTGCTCAAAAAGTACTTTTCAAAGTGCTTCTGAGCAACAAAAACAGCATTCTTACCGTGAGTGGGCTCGCCTTTCTACAGATCTGGCCTGTAAATTTGCTTAGTAGTGCCACCTCTTTGTCTCCATGAAGACAGAGAAGTTTAATGGCACGCCGTGGAACTTTCCTGACGTAGTAACATTTACATGGAGACCACAAGAAAATATAAAAATATGCAAATAATGTTAAATCAGAAAATATTATTTATTTACGTATTTAATGTAACAGACTGTGTAAATATAAGAAACAACATTTATTTTTGTAAATTATGGCATTTGTAAAGACATATTTTGACTTAAAGGTGCACTGCGTCTGGAGATGTTATTGTTTGGCCTGGAATGTTCCATGTTATGACATTAAACATCTACATCGAGCATTTATTCATTAAAGGTGTTTCTATTGCTCAAAAATACAATAATTCCTTCTGTGAACAGGGGCGACTCTCCACAGATCTGACCTGTAATGTGGCGTAGTGCTATAACCTGCTTGTCTTCCTTGATTGATGGGTTTAATCTTAGACGAGCGGAGTCTGTACCTGTTTTTAAATCACTCCTAAAAACGCACCTTTTTTCACTTTTTAACAAGTGAGATGTACATTTCTTGCTCTTGAGTATTTTATTGTTTTCTCTGTTTTTTTTTGTAGTTTTATCTTGACTTTGCGAGTGTCCTTGTCAGTTCCATGTTTGTGTAAGGTTTTTAAAGTGCTTTATAAATAAAGTTGGTATGGTAATCTATACTGTGGAATATTCTAGACCAGACCTGGGCATTGTCCAGCTCTTGGGCCACATACTGTTAGGGCAACACAGGTGTGGACCCAAAAATAGACTCAAGGCAGAATGCAAAAAGTAACCAGGATTTATTGTCCCAAGAGAATAGGTGGTTTGTAGGAGAGGAGCCAGCAGCCGGAACACAAGAGTCTTCAACACGGGAGCTAGGAACAAAAAATATGTAGTTAAGAAATTATGGTAAAGAGGCAAGAATCAAAAAATACAGCCGACTGAAAAATCACCGGTCAAGTTGATGGAACAATCTGGCAGAGTCTGGCAGGAGAGCTGGCCCTTTGTAGTCGGCTTGATTTCCCAGGAGACTCCGCCCACACATCAAGTACAGACGACTCTAGTCACAGCCAGGGCCGTGACACATACGGGCCTTTGGTTGACTCTGACCGGTTCGTTTAAGCTGATTTGGAATTACAAAATAAACATATTTTATCATTTTACTTCATGCATGGACTAAAGCAGCATTACTTTTATTTTAGAGGTGTTTTTTTTTTTTTTTTTAATGACATTTTTGTAAGGCAACCTCACTTTTTCATTGCTTAGTCATAACATAAACTCTTCCCAGTCTCACCAGAGCATCTAAGCAATGATTTTTACTGCTTTTTATAAAGAAAAACAATTAATATTATGCAGAATTAGCCATTTTTGGCTGGCCCTCCACAATATTTTCTGTTTCTCATGTGGGCCCATGGAAAAAATAATTGCCCACCCCCGTTTATAACATTTCCATGGAGACCAGCAGGTGGCGGATCCAACGCTATAAATGTTACGCAGTGCACCTTTAAACATACAAGAGTTTGAGTAGTGAATGTGTATGTTTTGTTTGCGTGCAGGCGATCCGTAGCACCCACGGTCTGGAGGTCCCTCTCACCCACCAGGGCACGCTGCTGGTGACCCCTGACTACATTCACTTCCTGTGCCAAATCTGCAACCACAAGATGGAGGAGAACCTGCGACGCATTCACAGGTCCCTTTAGAAAGAGGAAATATAATGTTTCTGCAAAGATAAGAACAGTAACAGTAAAAATATAGGGCACCAGGAGTATTTTGCAGGTCTGCTTTACCATAATAGACTGTGTAAAGACTGGAGTACAGATACAGCGACATGCAACGTTACAGTTTTATTTTATTTTATTTTCGGGTCGCTTTTTGTTGCTTTCTAAAAATCTGGCAAACCCCAACTTAGAGCTGTTTAACACGCTTACCTCACTGTTCTAAACCCTCTGTAGTGAATTATGAACAATAATGTGGAGTTACTTATTTTAACGTAGCCTCATTTAAACACTGGTTCTCGTCTTTTTAACATTTTTAATTGAGGATGACATTTTTGGAGCATCTGGAATACAGGAGAATAAAAGACATACACGAATCACCCTAAATACAACTTATTTGAATGGATAAAAAAACAAAAAAACAATTCTAACATGGCTCTTAAAGGTTGATTTTGCAGAATATGTCTCCCTTAAGATCTCTTGCGACTCTTTTTCTTTTTCCTTTTCAGATTTACTGAGAACCTGCAGAAGGCTTTGGCAGCAGCAGACGTCCCCAGACTACATGTCCCAGAATGCCCCGGTGCACGGCCGCCTCAGACTGTAAACGGGGACAGACCAGAAGAGGACTCAAAACAGAAGGTGTACAGGCGCAGGCGGAAACAGCAGAGCCACGGTCACCACGGCGACGGGAAAGCCACCGGTGACTGTAACCAGGACAACAGCAGAGACAGTTGCCACGGTGATAGCAACAGCTCCCTGACAAAGCTCAATCACTGTCTGGATTTCTTCACATAATGTATTCTGGACCAGGACGCACAATCTCAGGAAGATGATGTTGCTTTGCGTGCTATGTTCCACAATATGGCATTAAGTTGTATTATTTGATTACAGGTTTTTTTATTGCTTAACAAATACCTTAAAAATGCTTTCTTACTGTGTGCGGGGTTGCCTCTCCACAGATCTAAGTCATCACCTGCTGTCTCCATGGGATTACACACATTTATTGCCATACAGTGGAACATTCCAGGCAAAGCAAGAACATCTCCATGGAGACAAACCTTTAAAGGGCTATTACGCTATTTTCTGATCCATGTTATAATATTGTTTCCGCATCACAAACAGATCTGGAATTGTGTTTTGTTTCATTCACACACGTTTAACACACAAACCCTGCACCTTGTGATGTCATGTGGTAATACAGGAAGTGCTCCACTGTGTTTTTAAACTCCACATACTTTCACTAGAATTATTTGGATAATTTTAGCCCTGGAATTGCTCATCTCTACTGAACTAAAGATAAAAGGAACTGTTCACTCACAAGGCCCACCTCTACCCTCTGTTTGTCATCACCAGCAAAGAAAATGTCACTGTAAGTGCGCGGACGAGCAAGGAAGGCAATTTAACTCTTTATTTAACACAATAAAGGTGTTGTCATTTATTGATTGTTTTGTCATTGTAAGTGAACAAATAATGAAGAACCTTTAATAGTTAATGGTAAAATTTAAATGATCAAATAAAAGCCACTCAGTCTGGCGTTAAATAAATATATACTGAATAAATAGACTCAATGGTGGATGAAGTACCCAATTTTGTTACTCAAGTAAAAGTATCAAATGAAAAAGTAAACTATTGAATTAAAAATATATTTTAGGAATAAAAAGTAAAAGTATTTTCGAGAATTTTTTAGAACAATTAATGCATCAAATGTAGTGATTTTGATAAAGAATTCAGCTGATGTTAAGTGATTGAACTGATTTTGTGTGTGTGTGTGTGTGTGTGTGTGTGTGTGTGTGTGTGTGTGTGTGTGTGTGCGTGCGTGCGTGTGTGTGTGTGTGTGTGTGTGTGTGTGTTTGGTTTGCTCAAAGTTGGGATGTCAACTCAAATTAAATGTGCTAAAATTAAGTCTCAGTCATCAGCAGGTCACAAACCATAAAGAAAAAAGTACTTTTTACTTTTCAGTCAGATTTAAAATGTAGTGGAGTATAAAGTATACCTGCTCTCAAATGTAGTGAAGTAAAAGTAAAAAGTATCCACTGTAAAATTGACTTAAGAAAAGTACAGATACCTAAAAATTGTACTCAAGTATTGTACGTTTACTTTTGTACTTCGCTACCCTCCACCACTGCTACACAGCTTTAGCCTTCACTCAGACCTGCCCCAGTGTTTTCCAAAGTCTAGGTCCCTTGCCTTGGTAGGAGGTTCCTCCAAAGGTACTTCCTTCCACTCCAAGGTTCTCCTCAAGGGGAGACAGGAGTATTAACCAATCAGAGAGAGTCTTGCTCTGTATGTGTCAAAACAAACATGGTGGATTATGCTTAAAGGTTTTATATTACGCAAAACTGACTCTCGTTACCTCATCATATATGTACCTGGAGTTGTGTTTTGTTTCACACACACATGTTTGAGTAACTCTTTAAGGTTAAGTACATTTTATTGTCCCCGTAGGGAACTTTGTCCTCTGCATTTGACCCATCCTTCCATTCCACTGGGGCACGTCCTCAGGAGCAGTGGGCGCCTCAGTCCCGCGCCCAGGGGCCCATCTTCATGATCTTGCGCTAGTCTTGGTCAGGACTACCTTAGCTGGAGCATTGTTCCTGTGGTGCATGTTTTGGGTCGTTGCAGGAGTGCCCAGAGGACACCCGCCCAGACACAGGGAGAACATGCAAACTCCACACAGAAAGGCCTGAGTGACCCGGGGATCGAACCTGGAACATTGTGCATGAGTGTCAGCCAGAGTCCTGCACGGGTCTGATTTTCACAAACCGCACTCACCCGTACCCGTCATACTTTAAACCGCACCCGACCCGTTTTCCGACAGAATTGAAATTAAAGTTCCGCACCCGACCCGACCCGCAGTAAATAAACCCGCCACCCGAACCGTACCCGAACGAAAATAAATCAGAGAGCCAAAATGAAACTCAAAAGTTTATTGCCATGACAGTAGGCGAAGTGAAATGTTAAAGTTCCGTAGTCTAAGGCGTTGCCAACTGAAAACGTTGCCTAAACAGACTAATAATAATAATAATAAGAAAAACATGTAGCACAGTGACCTCTGAACTCTATTTCATAGTGTGCAGCCGTGCGCACACATTGAACTGAACTGAAATAAGACGAGGCTAAGGCTACGCAAAAGTATTCAAGATCTGCATATCTTTACTGTTACTGTTCATTTTGATCTGATTACTCACTCGACAGGAATTCCTACACGGAGGTTTGTTTGTTTTTTTATTCCTACACGGAGGTGTGTTTTGTGTGGTGCTTGATGTTACTATGTAAGAATGAGAGAAAGATTTGTGGGAATGCGGGCGTGCCGAAAAAAAAAACCCGTCAGATTTTACATTTATTTTACATTTACATTTACAATCATGGAAATGAGGTTTTGCAGTTCACTACCATATAGGTTATTTGTTGTAGGCATCTTGTTTTAACCGCAGATTAGACCCGTGCTGTAGCTCTTCCGACCCGACCCGAACCCGCATCCGACACAGCGCAACATTTTCCACCCGTTTCATGAACATTTGCGGTTCACCCGCGGTTCACCCGCGGGTACCCGAACCCGTGCAGGTCTCTAGTGTCAGCCACTCAGCCACCCATGGATATTATTAGTCTGTCTACATCTCTAAAACTTTAAATCCTCTGTTCCACCTTGTGATGTCATGGAATGGTAGTTTTCATGTTAACAGCTACATTTTACTTCTATTACTTCTTTTTTTCAGATGAAAGCTTCCTCAGAGTGGTCACGTAATGTGTCCGGTCAACTGACTTAAACAGGTTTTGGTGTTGTCTTTCTACCGGTGGAGGCAGGCCGACAGCGCCATCTACAGCCTGACTTCCTCAGGACAGTATCCCAGGTGTGTGAGAGTAAAAACGCCCCCTTGTCCCGGTTTATAGTCCCGTGGGCACGTTTCTGTATTTCGATTGCCTCATTAATCCAGCGTCGATGTTTGTTGTCCTCTGTCCTAGTGAAGTTTGCTCCGTCCCAGTCCATAATGTGGTTCTCTCTTTTACACTGGTCAGAAATGGCCCATTTGAGTTGCTCCTGTTCTGCTTTGTGTTTTGCTGCTGTTGAAACTGTCAGATATGAAAACTCTTGGTCTGAAAAAAGACTAAACGAACCTCATTGGAGCTACCTTTTACCTTTAGTTCACTAGAGATAGGCAATTCCAGGGCTAAAATTATCCAAATGAAAGCCTAAAAATGCAATGTTTGTGTGTTGAACATGCGTGAATGAAACAAAACACAACTCCAGGCATGTTTGTGATGTGATTATAACAGCGGAATAAGGGCCCTTTAAAGAGGCCCTTAACACTATGTGCAGTTACTCGAGAGCAGGACTTCTCTGCTGTGAACTCGTCTCTCCCTGAAGTGCCTTGTATCGTTATGTAATGGCTGCTTTAATCTGAATCTCGTATATAAATTGTAGACGTTGTGCGCTGATGTGTGCTGACAGCCCGTGCCTAAATATAAACTGTCCTGCTCTTTGGCGCACACTGGTGAGATGCGGAGTGGCCCTTTGGAGATTGTTCAGCCACACGTGAACGCACCATCGGCACAGCAGTCACAGAGCCGAGACCCGAGACCGAGACTGTGACCGAGACTGAGAATCTGATGTTTGAGTTTTTAATTTTGAATGTTTAGAGTGATTTTGGAGCATGTTGTACTTCCAGGTGGTGATCCTCGTGGCCACGCTGATGCTCGTGTACTATTGCGAGTTCACGGACACGTTCAGACCCGTGCTCCAGGGCTTCGCGTGCAGAGACCCAGCCCTGAGTAAACCTGACCCGGGACCGGAGCAGAGCAGCCGGGTGCAGCCTGTCGTGCTCTACTCGGTGGTGTGGGGGCTGCCCGTGGTGCTGGTGAGTCAGTGCTTTGTGTTTTCATATTCTACTTACAGCTACCGTCTGTAATTGAAAAAAATCTACTTAAGTACTAGTATTAAAGTACCCGTTTAACAATGTATTTATAGAGTAAAAAGTAAAAATATTTCGCACAGTTTTTGAGAGCTCATAAAACTTCAAATGTGGTGATTTTGATATAGATTTGCGCAGATTTTTTTTTCCTAGCTGTTTTTATTTGTATATTTTTGTTTGCTCATACTAAGACCATGATAAAAATAAACCTTCAGGCTTTTCAGCAGGTCTCAAACTATAATAAAAATACTTTTATTTTTCAGTCCTGTTCAAAAATGTCATGGAGTAGAAAATGCATTCCTGCTCTCATACCTAAGATTTATACTTACGTACAGTATTTTATTACTTTTACTTTGTTACGTTCCACCACCACATCTACGAACGTTACTGCAGTCTGACAGTGTGCAGCTTTGGCCTGATAGAAGACCAGAGAGCACAGGTGAGTCAAAGGCCAGGTGAGGGGAGAGGTGTCCACATGGAGATGGGTAAAAAAGCCTTTGTCCACTCACGGCCCTGTAACATGTTGCAGAAAGACTGGAAACTGACTGAGCTCTTGTCCTTAAATGCTTTTAAATGTAAGCTGAAAACATCAGACATGTGCTGTTTGTTTGAATGTTGGAACAATGTGTTTAACAGCTGCTTCTTGGGAAAGAGGTTTTTAATCTCAGTGTGATTTTTTCTTGTTAAATAAAGGTTAAATAAATAAATAAAATTACTTTTACTGATGACAGCTGTAACGCTGATTTATTCTTCGGGCAAGTTGTTTATGTTAAAATGCTTCTAAATCCCAGCACCTGCAGCCAATCATGAGTCAGTGCTAGTGCAGCCTCTGCAGCTCAGCGAGGGAACTTTCCATTGAGGCGTGGCCTGTCCCTATACTGAGACAAACTTGTCTGTGTCCTCTGTCTCCTCCTGGCCTTTGTTCAGGCTCACTGTGCTCTCTGCTCTTCTGGGGTTATGTGTGAGGGCCAGTCGAGTAGCTAATGGTCCAGTGTTATATAATGTGATATATATTAGTGGACTCGTAGTGGACTAACACTATGGTGGTTTTCCATAACACTGTAGTCCATGTGTGGTTTAGCCCGTGTACTGTGTTCCAGATCTCTGGTGTGGAGCTGGTGCTGTTTCTGTTCCATAACTCGGCTCACCTGTACGACCAGGACAAAGTGGTGATGGTGGGAGACTGCTGCTACGTCAACCCCATGGTGCGCCGGACCTTCCGCTTCATCGGTACTGCACCAGAACACTGAAGAATCATGAAGCAGGACTGAGGCCTTTATATGTACTTCTGATTTCAGAATGGCTTCATTTATCACTACCTCAGTCTATGACACCCATTCTGCACCACAGACCCGTTTAAAAAGCACTATATGACACTGTTCTGGTGTAGGGTTGTCTCCATGAACATGTTATTACTTTGCCTGAAATGTTCCAAAGTATGGCATTAAACAGAGGCCAAGTTACAGGTCACATCTGTGGAGAGGTGAACCCACTCACAGTAAGAATGCATGTTTTCCGAGTCAATAAAAAAACCTGCATTTGAATACATTTAATTCTAGGAAATTTCCAGGCAAAGCGATATCATCTCCAGGGAGATGACCCTCAATCTGAAAAGTTCCATAGTGCATCTTTATAAAATTTGGAGGCCAAGTGTTGTTTTCAAAGGTAACATAGTGATCCCAAAACTGAGACACTCTGAAATCCTGCAAGTATTCCTCCAATCCATGTTTACTAACCCACATTTTGTTTTTTGTAGGCGTATATGCGTTCGGCCTCTTCTCCACGGACATCTTCGTAAACGCGGGCCAGCTGGTAACAGGAAGTTTGACCCCTCACTTCCTGTCCGTGTGCCAGCCCAACTACACGGCTCTGAGCTGCCAGGACACGCCCCTCTTCATCAGCCAATCAGAAGCCTGCACCGGACCCGCCCCCGATGTGACCAGAGCGCGCAAGTCCTTCCCCTGCAAAGAGGCAGCACTGAGCCTCTACACAGCGCTCTACCTGACTGTGAGTGGTTCTGTTTTGTAAAATGACATTTCTGAGTAGACGATAAACAGTAATATCGGTGCTATGGAAACGAGGCTATACACAAACACACAGAGACAGTTTTAAGTCCCTTTAGCTCCAAGTTGAGACGCGCTGGAATCCACAGAGTATTCCTCCAGTGCACACAAACATGATCATTTCAACACTCAAATACCTTCTACACTTTGAAACTAACAGCTATCATTTTTCGCTTTACTACATATTTACTTTCCCATTCAAAGAGAGAATATAGAAAGAAAGGGAATCAAACCCAGAACCTTCTTGTAGTGAGTCGACATGACATTGTAAGATGTAAGGACACCATCTCCACTGGGCTCTGAAGCTGCTATTTGAAGCTTTCTGTGACTTTTTCCCTTGTGGACAGATCAGCATGAAGGTTTTATATTTCGTAAGATGTAGCTGGTTATGTATTTTTCAGAAATAGTGCGGTCGTCTAGCAGTAGGACATAAGCCATCTAACCCTGGGCGTTGCAGTTTGATCACAGTATGACCACAGATATGTGCTCTTGGGCAAGACACTTCATCCATCTGGCTTATACTGTATATGAATGTGTAGCATAGACACAAATGAGTAAAGGTATTATACTTCTATGGGGTATTATCTGCTAACACACATAATTAGATCACCGTGATACCTTTTATTGTTTTAAAAAGCTTTATTGAAAACAACGTATCAACATGTTTTATAAGTTTAATTTTGTTTTTTGGACTCTGTTCCCCTTTGTTCATAGGCTTGGAGCTTTAGGAGGGTTTGAATAGGATCCACGAGACTGCAACATTACTCAAACACTCTTTAACATGTGTACAGTAAACTAAAACAAACAAGAACGTGTACTTATGTATGTTTGTTTGGGTTTTTAAAATGACTTCTTGTCAAAGTTTCTTGGACCTTCTCCAGGTGATGTCTGTATGTGCTGTATTGTCTTGCAGGTGTATGTGATGTCCTGTGTGGGGACTCGTGCAGGGCGCCTCTCTGCTCCTCTGCTCTGCCTGTCTCTGCTCACTCTGGCCCTGCTCACCGGCTTCAACAGAGTGGCCGAGTATCGCAACCACTGGAGCGACGTCATCACCGGACAGGCTGTAGGGGGCGCCATCGCTGCCTTCCTGGTGAGGGCTCACACACCTTTGTGAAAGTGGCTGTAGTTGGTAGTTCAGTCCTGGTACTGGTATCTCCATGGGCAGGACACATTATTAAGTTTGGATGTGTAAATGGGTGGTTTGGTTTGTCAGGGCTATACATCTTACCGTAAAATTAAACAGATGTAATGTTGGAGCTAATCCTCAGCTCAGTCTGAATCTACTGTGGAGAAAAACATCAGCCTGATCGGACAAGTGACATTTCTCACAATGGATTACTCAAATTTTGAGAGCTCGACTTGAATTTAAATAAATGCAGCTTTAGTTTGATTTTTATCTATAGTTTCTAGAACCACATACAAACCACAAACACATAACCAAAAACAAAAACACATAATGTTGCCTAATATAAAGAAGTTCAGGGTTTCCCAGGAGAATTCTCTCCGGGCTGGTGTCGGCCATGTTATAAGGCTGGTTGTCAGAGACTTACAAAAACGTGTAATAAGGTCAAAGTCTTATGTAGTCCTGCTTTAAATGATGGATAGATGTAAAAGTGTCTCCTCCATTCATCCACTCGTTTAAAATGACTCACCAGATTTCTATTTATACTTTCACTCTTGAGGTTAAATGGGGCAAAACGCTGCAGGACACACTCAGAGCCGTGTCCTGAGTGTGTCTGAAATGTCCAGTGTCTTTGGCTCAAAAGAGGGTCAGCAGATGAACCGCAGGGGGCCTTTTATGTGTCTGGAGCTACGGTATATGACATACTGTCATATGCTGTTATGATGGTCAGGTGGTGTACATGGGTATGATTTGATACTCAGGAATAGACTCAATATTCCATACCAATACCACAAAAAAAAATTTCAGGACGGCCCTAAATGATAGTAACGTGTGTTTGTGGTGGTCAGGTGGTATAACATGTCTCCGTGGTGGTCAGGTGGTGTAACATGTCTCTGTGGTGGTCAGGTGGTGTCACATGTCTCTGTGGTGGTCAGGTGGTGTCACATGTCTCTGTGGTGGTCAGGTGGTGTCACATGTCTCTGTGGTGGTCAGGTGGTGTAACATGTCTCTGTGATGGTCAGGTGGTGTAACATGTCTCCGTGGTGGTCAGGTGGTGTCACATGTCTCTGTGGTGGTCAGGTGGTGTAACAGTCTCCGTGGTGGTCAGGTGGTGTAACAGTTTCCGTGGTGGTCAGGTGGTGTAACAGTCTCTGTGGTGGTCAGGTGGTGTCACATGTCTCCGTGGTGATCAGGTGGTGTAACAGTCTCTGTGGTGGTCAGGTGGTGTAACATGTCTCTGTGATGGTCAGGTGGTGTAACATGTCTCCGTGGTGGTCAGGTGGTGTCACATGTCTCTGTGGTGGTCAGGTGGTGTAACAGTCTCCGTGGTGGTCAGGTGGTGTAACAGTTTCCGTGGTGGTCAGGTGGTGTAACAGTCTCTGTGGTGGTCAGGTGGTGTAACATGTCTCCGTGGTGGTCAGGTGGTGTAACATGTCTCCGTGGTGGTCAGGTGGTGTAACATGTCTCCGTGGTGGTCAGGTGGTGTCACATGTCTCTGTGGTGGTCAGGTGGTGTAACAGTCTCCGTGGTGGTCAGGTGGTGTAACAGTCTCTGTGGTGGTCAGGTGGTGTAACAGTCTCTGTGGTGGTCAGGTGGTGTAACATGTCTCCGTGGTGGTCAGGTGGTGTAACAGTCTCTGTGGTGGTCAGGTGGTGTCACATGTCTCCGTGGTGGTCAGGTGGTGTCACATGTCTCCGTGGTGGTCAGGTGGTGTCACATGTCTCCGTGGTGGTCAGGTGGTGTCACATGTCTCCTTGGTGGTCAGGTGGTGTTCGTGGTGCACGTGTTCAGAGAGGACCCAGAGGAGATGATCAGGAGCACCTCAGATAACACCATCCACACGGAGGAGCACGTCCCTCACATCAACCACATCGACGACGACGACAAGTACATCATGGCACAGGTGAGTTCAGATTAAAGCCACACTACGTAACTTTTTAGCCAAAAAATGACTAAAATTAAAGCATGGATACTTTAAATCGCAATATTCTTCTAAAATGACTTAATAACAGAAACCAGTCCACTACATAACAAAATGTTCCCCAATAGTACAAATAAAAACTAATAATAACATAAATATTGACCTAAAAATGATTGTTAGTTACAAATTAAAATTTTCTAAGATCTTCTAACCTGTGTTCTCCTTTTCTCTGCAGTCTCCGGGATCCTTCAATGAGGTCACATGACTATGACCCAACCCGAAGCTGCTACTGCCCCCCCACTTCCGTTTGTGTAGTACTTTTAACTATGCACCACTGACTACTTGTACTTATTACTTATGCAGTACTTTACACTGAACACAATACTAGTGTAAATATTCTCATTCTCTGTACAATCCCAAGTACACTTCCCTTTATTGTACCGTACCATTAGCACCGTGTAAGAAACGTGCCTCATCTGATCCACGTGTCGTTTGGTCGGGATCTTTTTTACGTCCATGATTCTTTTTTAATACGCTGCAGCACAGACCTGCCACGATGTGTACGAACTATGAATCAAAATATGAATCCAACACACTTTTTTTTTTTTCATTTTGGTTGTGTTTATCGCACTGATAAACTTGAAAACAACCCGTCTTTTCTCTGAGCAGGCTTGCACCTCCACAAACCTGACTCTTATTTG
Organism: Taenioides sp. WSHXM2023; assembly: GCA_029959045.1. NCBI lineage: Eukaryota > Metazoa > Chordata > Actinopteri > Gobiiformes > Gobiidae > Taenioides > Taenioides sp. WSHXM2023. Next base: position 5,326,182 of record CM057096.1, on the reverse strand, counting down.
ACCCGAAGAAGGACCTCCTCCTGCTTGTTTCCATGGAAATGTTATGTGCCATACTGCACTTTTTAAGATATTGTGTACAGACAGACTTGAAGCCAGGAAGTGAGGAACACAATAGACTTCAGAATAAAGTTTTATTTGTAACTTGGGGAAATTGTTTTGTAACATTTGCACATCATCTTAACTGACAATCATTCATTATATAATTATAATTTCATTTTATATTTAATGTGTTTAAAATCAAATAAATAAATACAAATCTTCAAACAAATGGCAAATAACGTGGATTTAAAACATGGAATATTTATAATTTTACAAATTTAACGAGGTTCTCATATCAGCAACATTGGACGTGGAACATTGCCTTAATCAAATAATCAAAGCTAGAATTTAGTTAAAGCCACAGTATGTAACTTTTTAGCCATAAAATAAACTAAAATAAATGCTTCCTGCGTATTCCCATGAAAACGTTGTTCTTTTGGCTAGAATATTCCACAGTATGGCATAAAACATACAGTATCTCCATGGAAAATGTTCCAAAATCTGGCTTTAAGATTCTGTCTGGACCTGGCACCTTCAGAAAGTTACACACTGTACTTGTTTCAACATTAATCAGTAAATAGTCATTGTACATTAAAACTGCTATTTACCTAAAGTCATAAATACAGTCAGTGCTGTATGTAGAATGCATACAAAGGTAAATAGTCAGATTTAGACCATTTGTAAATTCTGAACATCCACATTCAGTCCTGGTTTAGTCCCTGAAAAAGTTTAGTTTTGGTTAAAGTTTAATGTCATACTGTGGAACATTCCAGAGAAAGCAATATCGCCACCAAAAAATTATAATGCACCTTTAAGTCTTGATAAAGTCATAATTTAATTTGAGCTTCTTCATGTAGAAAGCCAAATGTGATGGTTAATAAAACAATTTGGAAAACAATTCAATTTTTACGCTCTTCCAGTGCACTAGTCGTCGCTGTTTTACACTTACCATCACCTCACAACAACACCAAAAATGGAAGAAACGCAGCGCGGCGGAAGAGGAAGTAGAACCAACCCGGAAGCGGCGCACGGAACCGCTGCTGCCAAATCTGTTCCCGACCAGGGCAGCGAAAAACTGACCGCTGTCCGCCGCATTTCACACTATTCACGCCCAAACACCACCACAAACAACACGCCAACATGTCTAAGTCCACGATGTCAGACCGCTTCAGGAAAGTAGACGTGGATGAGTACGATGAAAACAAGTTTGTAGATGAAGAAGATGGAGCAGAGAACCAGGGCGGACCAGACGAGGCAGAAGTGGATGCGTTACTTCGACAATATCCTTTCCAGTGTTCGCTTTAAACGTGTGTTCAGTTTCACATGGACGTGGAAAATGTGGTTAAGAAGTCTGCTTGTTTTTGTGTCTGAAGATGTTCCAAATTGTGTCAAACTGGCACCGTGTAATTCCAATATGTGGGTTAATAATTCGTTAGATCTAGTGCGTAATTGCGCATGGTGATTTGTGGTGTCATGCATGGTTACTGTACAAATAGTAGGTTTGTGAAGCACGTAAGCTGTTTTATGATTCTGTTTTCAATTAGCTTCTGTGGAGCTGTCAGTGTTATTTCCGGGTTCATGTCAGAAATGGGTGTGGTTGTGCGTGAACTGTACTATTTTTTTCTTCCCTAAAGGTAGGCACTAGGCAGGCTAATGTCATGTATTGCTCCGCGCTACTGGTTATTTTCAGATGGCAAATATGCACAGCAAATTGCGAATTCTGATCATTAATCTCTTAGATGAATTGTCCCACCATATGTATCCAACCTCTCCAAAACAATACACCTTTGTGGACATGGGGCCTACAGCAATAAAACGTATATCACTGCAAATCTCTTCGTGCCTTGCAGGATGACCTCTGAAACCAGGTTATTTATTGGTATATACAGTGTGAATGACTGATTAATTATGCAGTAAATCTATAGACATTCTTTAGGGTGTGATGAGCCACACATTCAGACATGTTTAGACCCGTGCAGAGGAACAGCCCACCACAGCTGGAGTTAGAATACTGGCCTGAGGTGATAAAAGATCCATGCAGTGTGCTCCTTGACTGAAGTTCTTAAGGGGAACATGAACGGAGCTCTTCTGGCTGTGCTCAAGAACCCTCCAATCAACACCAAGAACCAGAACGTGAAGGTGGGTCTAATCTCTTTGTCCATCACTGTCCAATCACTCCCTAACCTTGCCCTGCAACCTGGACTGTTTATTAGCTCTGTCATATCAGTGTTATGTGAACCCGCTCCAGCCCCGTCTGCAACCTGCTGTTTGTTATCAGGTTGTTGTATTGTATTCATGTGGAACACAAGTCTGCTAGTGCTGCAGTTAAACCTGTGCTCACTTTTACTAACCACTGGTTACATAACAATGGTAGTGTAGGATTATGACACAGTGGTGTAGCAACTTCACTGCAGAATGTGCATGTGCAGTAGGCCAGATGAGCAGGCAGAGGGTGTACGTCATCCTCAGGTTTGACTCCCTGATGGTGTGGGCCATTTCTGTGTTTGCATGTTCTCCCTGTGTCTGGGTGGGTTTTCTCTGGGGTTTCTAATTCCTCCCAGGTAAAGTAGTCCTGACCAAGACTAGCTCAAGCTCCAAAGATGGGTCCCACTGCTCCTGACGTGGGACCCAGTGGCATTGAAGGATGGGTCAAATGCAGAGGACACGTTTTGCTATGGGGACAATACAGCCTATCCTTGTGAATATTTATACTTACATTCCATTAATGTTGTCCTTTAGCTATCTGAACTAAATAATGATACCCAAGATAATAAATCAGATCCATGATTACTTCCTCATGTGCAGGTCGTAATCATAGACTGTATAAAGGAGTCGACTACGTGAGTGTGACATTCGGCTCCAGTCAAATGAAGCTCACAAGGCTAGCAGTTATAGGAGTGAATTTGGAGCCGAGTTCCATATTATGAATAGGAATTGATTTAGTTTATAGTGAAATAGCCGGAGCTGATGGAGCCAGAAGCACCATCATGATTAAATGCGGGTTACAAACACTTCCTGTTTAGAACATGGTGGCTACGGGACATTTATATATACAGTCTATTTTTCCTGTAGCTTATATCGGTACTGACTTGGTGTTTTCTTTGGTGTGTTGATTGCAGGACCGCACGGCCATGCTGGTGGTGAAGGTTCTGAGCAGCTTTAAGACCAGTGACATAGAGAAGGCCGTGGCGTCTCTGGACAAGGCCAGTGTGGACCTGCTCATGAAGTACATTTACAGAGGCTTTGAGAAGCCCTCAGACAACAGCAGCGCCGTCCTGCTTCAGTGGCATGAAAAGGTACTGTCAAAAATATGTTAAAAAAACAGCAGTTTGATCAATAGTCCGGTAAAGATGTGAAAGTAACAGCAGTGGGTTTTGATGTTGTAGTTGTGATTGGTCTGAGGTCGGTTTTGTAATGTCCAGGAATTTTTCTGGTTTTGATGTTTCATAGAGCTGATCTTAGAACAGTCCTAGATTAGACTTAAATTCAGTACAGTTGTTAGTCCAGGAATAATTGTAGGTAAGACCAGTTTTAGTCCAGGATTGTTTGGGGTTCTGCAGTGGTCCCACTATTTTTTTATTTTGAATGTTTCTGGTTTCAACCATTTAGAGCTGATGGAATAAGTCATGTGTCGTCTCTAGTTTAGAATCCAAAGCGTTCTACAAAAGTGTCTTAACTATAATTCAGCCAGGCTCGTGTGAATAGATTGATTGATAATAGATGATGAATAGTGATGTAGGACCTTAGTCTGGATCCAAATTACAGTCAAATTTGAAACTGTTAGACTAGTGTCAGTCATAATCTCGCCCCAAGGCGGGACCTGTACCCACGGGCGCACACAGGTGCCCTGTGAGCCCCCACTGGTGTCCGCTGGCTTAGCCTTTGCTCATCCATTATTGAGGCGTGTGATCTAGGAAAAGGAAAATGTGTGTAAGGAGGGTTTTATAAACCCCAATATTTTTTCCACATACGTGAAATTTGCTTTTTGTCTGTACAAACTTTTTCAAGTAGATTTTGATGCACTCTTTTCTAAATGAGGCTTGGATCAGTGTCTTTACGCACTTATTACTGATCAGTGCTGTAGTGTGAATGTGTGGGCAGTGGGTAACGCTGTGACAAACCCTCTCCTTCACTTCAGCCCTTTATGATCACTTTCTTTGGTTCTCAGAGAAAAGTCTGTCTGCAGATTCATAAGTTTTATATTCACCATCTGCGCAACACAGATCACGGCACGCATCCTCGCATAGTGTTTATTTAGCAAATTATAAAGACCTTTTCTTTTCTTTTCTTTACAAAGAGCAATACTGGTCCATTCATTCAAATGTTTTTTTAGGCCTACAAAAGTCCTGTTTGTTTCACTCACTTTTGTCATGCTGATCAAAATTTGTACCGTCCCATTGTGCCATTATCTAAATACTCCTGTCTCTTCTTCTGACAGGTGCTTCCTGTCGGAGGAGTGGGCTCTATCGTCCGAGTGCTGACCGCCAGAAAGACTGTGTGATCCTGGACTGACCCTCACCAAACGCTGGACCAGTGTCTGACCACAGGGACACGTCTCTGTCCCTGTGAGGACACGTCTCTCCCGTCTGTCTCCCGTCTGTCTCCCGTCTGTCTCCCGTCTGTCTCCCGTCTGTCTCCCGTCTAAGTCCGAGTGGAGCGTCCTGTCTCCTGCATGTGTCCTCGTGTCCTCGTGTCTCTGGGATTCTGGCAGGGCGGTGCTGGCGCCTCACTGCAGCACATTTCACACACACGGCCCTTTTACACACACATGCTTTTTCATTTTTTACTATTAAGTTGTTTTCCTCTTTAAAGGTTCAATGTGCAACTTTTCTGCCACTTGCTTGTTGTCATGGAGATGTTATTGTTTTGGCTGGAATGTCCCATATTATTGCATTTATTTAAAGGTGATATAAAATGTGAAAAACAACTCATTTTAAACGGTTTGTGGCCCAAAGTTATTCCTCATTCACCTTATGCATTCTGAGCATCTTAATTATAGGATGAAGAGCTTTTTACAACTTTTAGACTAGAGCAGAGTTTTGCGTGAGTGTAAAGCTAACAACTAGCATGCTAACCGTGTATTTCCTGATTCTCAGACAGTGAAGTGCTTCATAATTAGATCTAGACTTATTTTGCCCTCAGGAGCTGCTCATACAATATATCTGTACTGGGGTAAGACAAACATGCATTGCTACTTGATCCGCAGATCTGACCTGTAACTTCACCAACTTGGCAGTGTCGCCTGCTCGTTTCCATGGAGATGCGGAAATCTAATGGCATACTGTAGAACATTCCAGACAAATTATCTCCAGGGAGACGAGCAGATGGCAAACTCCTCCTTGAAAAGTTACACAGTGAACCTTTAATAGACGAGTAGAGGTAGCGTAGCGGTCCAAGCCTGACTGACCAAAGACCAAAGAGTTGCCGGTTCAAATCTGGAATTGTGATGTACCTTAGGAGGACGGTGTTTTACCCTCTCGAACCAGTGTCGCAACGGGGAGGGCATCTGGTGTAATAATTTGCCAAATATTCAGTGTTTTGGATTTTAAAAGCTTACCGTAATTGTCTGTGTAAAGGGGCCTAATCATTGTTTTTTTTTCTAAGCAGCACATTCTTCCTCTAGTGGTGTTTTTCTGTGGGACTGGGGGCTGCCTTTGCTTAGTATATGTTGGTGTTTCTTATTCTTTTTTTTTTTTTTTAATGGACATTCCTATGTACGTACGGCCTATGTTAAGGCTACACTGCTTCTGTCAGTTTTTGTATCAGAAATAAAGAGTTTATACAAGTTTGGGTGTAGATTCACATTTTTCCCCACAGCCTAGTCTTATCAGGTATTGTTAAGTTATTCATTTGCAGGAGTAGTAATGGTATGCATGGCTTCAGACTGTACATAAGATTGGTATTTCTACAGACTAAAAAAGTATAAATCTGACAGGTCTGAAGGTGCAGGTAGGTAGAGATCCTTACCTTGGGATAGGTTGTGTTCCAGACATTACACTCTTAAAGAAAATCAAAATCTTTCATAGAGTTCAACTTTGATAAACACGTTCAAATCAAATACAGCTTTTACTGATAATAAATCAGTATTGCAATTGTTAATTATAAAAACATTTGACATGACGGCCCATTTATTTGTTAGAATTTCACGATTATCCAATCAGAAAGCAGAATGAGCCTCGCATGAGTTGCCAGTTTCAACGCAAAAATCCAGTTGGTTTAAACTTAAAATGTCTCTCTCTGATCCGAACGGACACTACCTAAACCCCAGCACCTGCAGCCAGTCATGACTCGGTGCTAGTTCAGCCTCTGCAGCTCAGCCTCTGCAGCTCGGAGTGAATTCTGGAGGTTCTGAGCTTCACATGAGGCCCATCCATAAACTGAGAATGAGACAAACTTGGATGTGTCTCTACCTGCAGGTTAAGGCTCTGGAGACACAGGTTCAGTTGTGATTGTGGTATGTTTTTTAAAACAGCACAGGCTACACACAGCTCCTTTAACGTGCACTTTTCTGTTGGTCGTGTTTGTCACCTGCTCGTCTCCATGGAGATGTTATCGCTTTGTTCCACTGTGTAGCATTTAACGTGCATTTATTCAATTCAAGACATTTTTGTTAGAAATGATTGTTGATTGTTTTCATGTTGATAAAATATATTTCTAATGTCTATAATGCCATACTGTGAAACATTCCAAACAAACACATCTCCATGGAGACAAGCAGGTGACAGACTGTCCACCAGAAAAGTTACATAATGCACCATTAAACTCAAGTTTAAGCACTGCTGAGTTTCAGATGGCATCAGAACGTTCTACAGGCCAATCATATTTAATACAGTTGGAGGCGGCAAAAATGAATATTGGCGAAAAACAGATTTACGTTATAAAACAGTGAGGTATTTGCTAGTCACAAATAGAAATGATCAGGTTTGTTTGAGTTGACATTGTACTGTGCCCTGAGATATCCAAAAGGTCATCAAAATCAGGTCCCCCGTCTGAGAGTTTGACACACTGTAGAATCTGAAAAACCACCAAAACCCTGAACATCCCCTGGGACTTCCAAGTTCCCTTTCTCCATCTCAACTCCCGTCTTCAGACTGACCAGTAAATGGAGAACTTTGACTCTGCACTTTCCATGTTTAAATCCAAAATATATGTACCATAGATTTTAATATGACACTGCTGAGTTTGTTTATTATGAACTGTTCTTAGACCTGCAGAACTCACTGCTGCTGCTCCCTTTTCTACGGCAAAACAACAAAAAGAGACAAACCACAATCACACGAGATTCCCGACAAGTCACAGATCATCAACGGCTGCCAATACCGGTGAACGCAAACTATAAAAACGTATGGCGGCAGAGTGGTTAGCCTCCTTGCTGGCTTCAATTCCGAGACATTTTCTTGGCGTCTTCTGCTAGCGTCTGGTTACTCAAACAAAAACGTGAACAAATTTCAGATAATCCTTCCTGAATGAAGAAAAGCAGGCCCTCCTCCAGGCCAAATAAGAGTCAGGTCTGTGGAGATGCAAGCCCGCTTACAATAAGCACTCACGTTTTTCTAGGTGTCGTTTTGAGAAAAAGGTTACGTACTGTGGCTTTAAAGGTGCTCTGCGGAACATTTCACCTGCTTGACTCCATGAAAATGATATTAAGTTGTCTGCCGTGTTCAACAGTATGGCGTTAAACGTATCCACCTCCATGGAGACAAGAAGGTGACGCCACCAAGCCAAGTTCCTTGTTAGATCTGTGGAAAAGTGGCCCTACTCACTGTGTTCCAATGCTCCACCTGTCCTATATTACGAAAAATGTGATTCTTGAGCTTTTAGCCATGTTATAATGCTACCTCCTCAAAAACAGACCTGGAGTTGTGTTTTGTTTTATTTACATGTTTGAGTAACCCTTTATTATTAGTCTGTCTACATCTCCTAAGCTCAAAATGCTCTGTTTCACCTTGTGATGTCATGAAGCGATAGTTTTCAATTTAACAGCGACCTTTTAAATCTATCTCAGTAGAGATTGTCAATTCCAGGGCTGAAATGATCCAAATGATTGTGGTGAAGGTTTGCGGAGTTTAAAAACACAGTGGAGCACTTCCTGTATTACCACATGACATCACAGGGTGGAACAGAGGGTCTATAGTTTCAGAGAACTATGCAGGGTTTGTGTTAAACTCCAGGTATGTTTTGGATTTAAAAAAACATTATAACATAGATCAGAAAACAGTGTAATACAGGCCCTTTAAAGAGTTCAAAAGTTGACGGTGCAATGACGACGGACGAAAAACAGGAGCGCAAAATCATATGGCCATTTTGGATTTTTTCCAACCACCATTTTTCAAAAAACAAAAATTGAAAACATATTTAGGAACCAGTCCAGACCATTGTAGTTTAGATAAAAATGGTTTATGGGAGCATTTGAATCATTCGGAGTACAACTTTGTCCAATGCTCGGGTATCTAACCACTTTATGTCACAGTTTTCATTTTCAACCAAAAGCAAAAGTACTGATGACTTCAAAAATACATGTACCCCGAAGCTGCACAGTCTAAAGAGGCCCGTAGTGATATAAACAAATAGAGGATTTTTACATAGCATCGGAACATGGGGACATCACTCACCAAGAGCACAGGAGCAAATGTCTATACTGGAAATAAGGCCTCAATACCATAATCACACCCAAAGACTCCCATGATTAAGTTAAATGAAAAAGCGTTTCCCATTTTGTTTATGTAACAGAGCTGCCTAGTCGAAAAAAATCATACAAACTCATCCATATTTCAGTTTGACTTGACGGAGAGATTGACGGAGACATCTGATTGGATGAGAAACCGTTACAGAGACATTCTTGTCCAATCAGAATACTCCTTGGATTGAAGTTACATGCACGAATTATGTTCTAGGGATGCGCTGATCCAGCTTTTTCAGTTCCGATATCGCTACTTAAAATGACCTTTTTCCTCAAAACCGTAAACAACTTATAACAAAATTGATCCAAGCGTTATTTATCCAGCAAGTAACCGTTTTGGAACAGCTTTGTGTGAATAAACGTTCAAACACTGAGACGTTCTGGACCTAAATCAGCCTGTAAGTAAAAAGGCACAACCAGAATACCGGTTTAACTGAAATTTTGTTGATACCGATAGCAAATCCAGCAAAATTCTCTCCATATCGGTGCTTTTCTAATGGGTTTTATAGAAAAAGCTGGTATACGTGGCGTAATTCCAGCTGGGGTTCCATTATTTTACATTTTTATGGTATTTAAAAAAAAACAAAACAAACCGACAGCACAACAGACGACAAACTTGGCAGTCTAAGCACAAATAACTTTAAGGTGCACTATGTAACTTTTCAGGTGGCTTGTCTCCCACCTTCTTGTTTCCATGGAGATTTTATTGCTTTGCCTAGAATGTTCCAAGGTATGGCATTAGACATTCTATCTTGTATTTATTCATTAAAGAGCTGTTTTAATTGACTATATAAAAAAACAAAAATCACTTATACTCCACAGATCTGACCTGTAACTCCACAGATCTGACCTGTAACTCCACAGATCTGACCTGTAACTTGGCCTGTTGGAATCATGTGCTTGTTTCCATGGAGATACACAGGTTTACTGCCAAAGTGTGGAACATTCCAGACAAGCAGGTGGTTTGTCCAGAAAAAAAAAAGTAACATGGCGCACCTTTTACTCACATTTTCCGGTTCTCATCTTGCTTCCATTGCATTTCAGAGTAAAACTAATCGATACTTTGCAGCTGATGTAATCGACTTTCCCTGGGGGTGTGAAGCTAACTGAAGGCTCTACTCTGTCTGAAGCTCTGTTACTGAAGTTAGACTTTAATGTGAGCTTTATTTAAACACAATCTGACCAGAAAGAACTACAACAGATGAGCTGATTTGTGCTATTAAACAAGTCTCTAACACATAAAATTACTGTCAAAAGCTAGTGAGCATTAGCCAACAGTTTTTCAGTTGGTCACTCACCTTTTTGTTGAAAATCAAACTCCTAAACAGGACCATGAAGGCTCTTACTGATCACAGGCTCCTGAAAATGTGCTCTTTAAATCCATTTAGAATTTTTTCTTGACCATCTTAAAACTTTTTTTGCCTTTATTGTTTGCTGTTTGCGTTTGTTTACCCCCAGGCGTGACATTTCTGCAAAGTATCAATAGCAACACAAGACCTCCAAAATACCAGTCATCTTGTAACACATTTAAACCTTAGTGCGACTTGGCGAATGAGGCCCCCTGCTGTCCGTCCGATGCGTTTGCACAGACTTGGGAGACGATTTGCTGAATTGATCTGCTACCTCCTACAGACAGAAAGACCCAAGAAGAGACACAAGATACAGGATATAAAACAGTTTGTCTTTTTTTTTACAGAAGTCCATGGAGGGGTCAAAGTTCACTCCTCTCCCTCAGACACACGCGCGGGCCTGGCTGTGGTGTGTGTGTGTGCGTTCCAGTCCGCCCTGCTCCATTAGTAATCGGCTGTCAGAGTGTGGGAGTGGGTTCTTCAGAAGGGGGGAGGACAGGAGGGCAGGGGGTCTACTTGTGTTCTTTGGTGGGGGCGAAGTAGAGCTCCATGGGCTTGTTGACCTTCCAGTACTTTTCACTGACCAGCTCCAGAGAGAAGGAGCCGTTGAGGACCTGGAGGAGAGAAGAGGGTCAGTGTTGGGTCATACAGAAGTGCGGAGTGGCTTCAGACAATGGTGCTTATGAGAATAGAATAGGCGTGCACGCAGTAGATGTGATGAATGGAAGAAATTAAAAATATTAGAATAGAACAGAAGAATGCTGCTTTAAAGCTGGAGTACCTGATTTTTTTTGTAAATATATAAAGTATATTGTAAAAGCAGGACTTTGTGACAAAATGAGATCACTGCACACTCACCGTCTGCATCTAAAAATAAAGTATTTCTATTTCTCATCAACCCAGTAATCCCTGAAAGCAGTGCTGCTTGGGCGGTCCACCCGGTTTTACTTCATCTGACAAAAGCCGTTCTAAAGCTGTGCACTGAAGTGAATGTATGTAGTAATTAATGATTTGCCAAAGGGTTAGTGAGTTAGGATGGGTTAGATTTAAACGCTTCCTTTCTCCTTTTGCGTTTTTGAAAATCAGGTGCCCCAGCTTTAGTTGTGTGAGTGAGGCGGTAGCACTCACGGTGAACTGGTTTCCAGCTGTGGGGATGTAGATGGTGTACTGCTTCTCTGACGCTGCCTCCACGTTCACAGGACTGGCCTCTGAGTTTCTCCGGAGCTCCTCCAGAGCCAGGCGCACGGCCAGGTACTTGGACAGGTGGTCCACTGTGGCGTTCCCAGACGTCTTTATGTAGCGAGGCACAAACTCCACACTGAACAGGACAAGGAAGGGTTACACACACTGCAAAGCACAACGTGTCCTCAAACTGGGGCTGGACAATATGAGAAAAATATATACTATATTTGAGAGCAGTGTTTAAAATTCAGTTGTGTGAGTAAACTACTGTTATATCATTTGTTCAAGTTAACAGGACTTTAAATGTATTTATTCAATGTAGTTATGCTGCAGGTGTTTTTCACTTTAACATTAATAGTTTAAATTAGCACTAATCTGGGTTTATTGTAAATCTTTGAATAGTCAAATTGTCCACATCAAAAACATATAAACTAGACGGGGTCAAAACTCAACGAAAACAGAGCAGAAACGAGCAGATCATACCAACAGCCATATTGTAACTATTATTCTGAGATGACTCACTGGCACTTTTACTGCAGTTTTAACCAACTACTTTTATCTTGCCTTCTTAGTATTCAGCACAGACACACTGAGAAATTCACAGGGATGTGGCTGGTTTTGAGCAATCCTCCTGAAATACAGCTGACATTGACACCAACACTTTAACGTTCACCTCTCAAATCATACATTTTTCAGTGAATTAGACCAAGACTTAACAATAGCCTTAAGATGTTTTTTTGGAATCTTGGTTGCAGAGTGAGCCCTCCTCTCACTGCGACTACAATCAATCTTTGTCAAACATGTGAGCAACAAAAACAAAAGCACTATCTCAACATTTCTCTTTTATTTACCAACTTCTATACACACAAAAACACTGCTCTACAGCTTCTTATGTACATCTCCTAAAATGTTCAATAGGCTCATCTGAAACACTTCCACAGCCTTGACCAGAATAGATTTGAAACATTTTGAAACATTTCTACATGACTCATCTCCCCCTGCACAGTAGAGTCGCAGTGCGATGTACCTGTTGTGAGCGTCGTCCTTCTCCATGAGGGTGGGGTGGGGCCTGAACACCAGCTCGATCTCACTGGCTCCTCCGTCCATGGCCGAGTCAGCTCCGCCGTTCTCCGCCGTGTTGTCCATGTCCAGACCGCTGTCGTCACTCGTCTTTGTGCGCTTAATACTGGGACCGGCCTCCTGTTAGGAGCAAACTACATTTGATTACAGGTCCCCATTATATTCTGAAAATTGTCTGGAAAAACTAGAACAACACATGTCTTTATCCTTGTATTCGACACACTGGCTTTAGTTGTTGGGTAAAACAGAAATTGGGGGTTTAATCCTGATTTGCTTGTACTACCAAACAGGATCCCTTTCTATTGGGGTAGATTTCTATGGCAACATGCTCTGAAAGTCATTCAGCACTTTCAGCACCGCCCTCTGGTGGTCAGTAGAGATTAAACTTAACAAAGGTCAACTGAGCTAATACTTTGTAATGTCACTCATCTAGGTCCATGTTGGTGAGGGACAAATAAGTCCATTTCACCCATGCTCACACATAGGGCCCAAGTGAATAAAGCAAGCCAATGACGATCTCTTCACAAGTGTGTGGTGGTTGTGTGTGGACCTGGTTGCTGTGGACAGATGCGTTGCTACAGTGGGAGGAGTCTCCGTTGTCCTCTGCTCCACTGCCGTTCTCCACCGTGTGTCTCTTCCCACGCTGCAGTCTGAGCACAGCATCAGTTTCATTAGAGTGTAGAGAGTAGAGAGTGTACAGAGTGTGGTGATGCTGCAGTACCTGGTCATAGCCTGGATCTTGAGCCCCTCCTCTATGCTGTGGGACAGGGCCTGCTGGTTGTTGTGTTTGCTGATGCGGGCCAGGACCCTCTCCTGGTGAGCCTCGTACTCGTCACGGCTGGGGTAGATCTTACCTGAACACACAGTCACATCTTTAACAGCAGAGTTTATCAGAGGGCATGATGGGACCTCTGTGTGACTTACTGATGAGAGCGTCGAAGTTTGGATCTGGACGCAGTGACCGCTTTGACACCAGCTTTTTACGACAGGTTGGACACTCTTTGTTTCTGTAACACGACACGCACACAAGTATTAGAGGTTTTATGACCTGTCAATTTTTTTGAGGACTTACTGGCATGAAAATATCTCAAGAACACCCCCACTGAATGACACTACAACAAAATTCACACCAAAATCAGGCTTCATCAAGTGAAAGAAAGCACACATGGTTTTTACGTGACAACATTATAAATGGTAGGTTATAAACCTAACAATCAGTGCAGGGCTGAGTCAACTAAAAACATGCCCTGCCCATCGATTAGCTGACTAAAAAGGGGGCGTGGCAAAAGCTCCAACTGTTCAGTGTCTATGATCTGCCCATTATCTAACCCAAACTGCACTCACAAGACAACTACACAGTTCACCATGCAAACACAACTATGACAACAGAAAAAGTTATGTGTTTAAAAAAGGCAGATTCAACTCCTGATTCACTCCCAAATCTTCAGCTAGCTCACTCCATACCCTTTCCTTTCTGCTGTTGTGCATATGCTTAGAATTAAATAATTAGTCAACTAATTGATACTTTGCAGGGATGTCACACTGGGGCTGTCCTGCCTGTATGCCTATGGCGAAATGTTCAGCAGTTACTACGGTGACACACTGTATATATAACGGATTTTAACGACACATTTTCAGGAGCCTACGATCAATACAAGCGTTCAAGGTCCTGTTTAGGAATTTGATTTTCAACAAAAAAATTGTAAAACTGTTGTCTAACGCTACCTCGCCTTGACTGTAATGTTATTTGAGAGAGAACTGTTTAACAGCACAGATTCAACAGCTCACTTGTTGTAGTTTTTTCTAGGTCTGTTCTTTCTGGTCAGATTGTGTTAAAACAAAGCTCAGATTAAAATCTAACTTGAGTAACAGAAGTTCAGACAGAGCAGTGCCTAGAGTTAGTATCACAGCCTCAGAGAATCTCAATGACATCAGCTGCAAAGTAGTTTGAAAAAGAGCTGGACGTACCCGGAGCGCAGCGCTGTGATGATGCAGTCGGCGCAGAAGCGGTGAAGACATTCTTTGGTGGTCATGGTGTTCTTGAGCATGTCCAGGCAGATGGGACACATGAGCTCACTGTGGAGGGAGCGCGGGGACACGGCGATCTCCAGCCCGTCTGTGATGGCCTCCTGAACACACACAGCACAGGGGCAAGTTCACAGCAAAGTCTATTGTTCTTTACTCAAATGAGAACAACTATTTATTTGACTGGACATTTTAATTGGCCTCTGTGTGCTGTGGGAAATCAAATCAAACTGCCCCATGTTTTGTCGTTTTCTTATTGACAATGATCTTAAAGAGGGGGTATTTACTAGGGCTGTGCAAAAATATTGAAATATCAATGTATTGTATCGTTTGACTTGATGATACAGTATCAATATCATGGGCTGCTGTATTGATATACAAAGAAAGTATTTTTAGGTATATTTTACAAAATGATTTTGTGTAAGAGCTACAACTGTGTTGACATTTTCACTATTTTGATGAGTAAAATGAGTGTTTTTCATATTAACTTAGCCCAAACTTTGTCGACTTAGTAGACTTTTAATATCACAGCCATGATTTAGCCTTTGTTTTTCAGTGAACCATATCGAATCGGTTTGAAATATATCGCATCGAATCATATTGACTCGAAAGTGCACTATATTGAAAAACGTATTGTATTGTGGCCTATGTATCGAGGTATGTATTGTATTGGCAACTTCTTACTGATACCCAGCCCCAGTATTTACTGCTAACAAATAACATAGTTGGATCACTATGTTACCTTTTATCGTTTTGAAAAAGTTATATTCACCCAAAGCAGCGTAAAATGTGTAATAAGTTCCACTTTAGTTTTTGACACTCTGAATCCCCCTCCCTTTGCTCTCATACCCCCTTCAGACATCACAACACAATCAGAACAAACATGCATGTATAACATGCATAATACCCCCTCTTTAATGATTTCCATATGTTACACAGTCAAACTCTGCATTTCTGCTACCTGCTGTGAATGTGATGTTTAAGTGCTCATTCAATCAGCAAAAAGAATTAAACCATTAAAATGAGGAGAGTTTAAGTTTTAAGGTAACAAAGTACTGATAGTATTGATAGTACTGTCTGATAATAATGTAAGGCACATATACAGGACTGTGCCAAAAACTGAAAGATCAATTGCAATCTCAACTTTGGTCGGTGCAATAGGGCAACTGCATTTTACCCGTCTACAGCCAATCCTGTGGCAGTAAGAAGAGGAGTTACTCTCTTGTTTAGAAAAAAGTCAGGGCCACAGCGCGTCTCTGTCTCCTCACGTCCTCACGTTTCACAAGTTTTGACTTAAATCTGCACAATTTGACTGCAATCCAGCGTCTCCTTCCCTCTGCCTGTCTGTGTGTCTGCCCAGCTCTCCCTCCCCTTCTGATCCAGCCACAGCTCCTCACCTTTTCTCCCTTTTCTCCTCTTTCTCTCCTCTGGTGCTTCTCGTCTTTATAATCCAAGTTATGGAAAGTAAACAACTATTTTCATACCGTTTATGAGTGAAACTTAAGTCCTCATTTAGCGCACGGACATCACATGTGCTTCTGCTGCTAGTGGTAATGTGCACATGCATTTAGGTTTAATGTATTGTACAAACTCATTCCAAACTTTAGATGTGGATTTCTCCAGAATTATTGGTCCTATCAACATGAAATAAAAACTGCAGTGATCCTGACAGCCTGCTCTTTATGTCTGAAGTCCAACTGTCTATGTTGTCAAAGATGGAAGAAAACCATCAAAAATCCAGATCAATATATATGGGGAAAATTATTATTTTTTCCCCCATATCGCCCAGCCCTACACATATAGCACATGTGTGGCGAGAAACAGAAACAGCAGTGGAAATAGGAGAAAAGAGTGGAGTGAATGTGCTGAGGCGGTGCTTCACCTGAGGAGTTCTCTGCAGCTCGTAGAGGCTCAGCTCCCAGGTTTTACTGAGGGGCTGCACCCCGTTGGTCTGTACCGTCTGGGTCATCTCTGCCTCTGCAACACAGCCACAAAACACACTGTTCTTCAACTCCACACACCATAGGGAACTGAACACGTGCTCAGCAAAAATAAGGAATCATTAAGAGGCCTGTCACAATAGCATATTTTGAACCTTAATGTATTATAAGATATGGACAATAAACAATCACATTGTTAGTGTTATAACCTTAAATTGGGATTACCCCCAAAAATGATTGTAAATGTACAAAACTGTTAGACAAAGAGAGGAATTAAAACACTTTCACAGATTGTGTCTATAATGAGTGCTTTATTCAGTCCTCTTCAGTTCAAATCTTATAGCACAGAAAAATAAGTTCCCCACTAATGCAAAGAGAAAGTCCCCGACATAAATGTTAATCCCCAAAAATTATTGTTCCATCTCTCATGTATTGAACGATAAGTTGATACAGTCATTATTGTGACAGGCCTAATCATGAACACAAGCTCCTAATGCTGTAACAGCTGCCTTGGGGCAGAATGACAGGTTGTGCATGTAACCTCCCATTTCCATTCACACCAGCACAAGCCTTACAAACAAGACAGCCTCATGAATTATGTTTGAATCATTAAACAAACTGTATTTTACAGATTTCAGTACCAGAAGCACAAAACAATGTCACATGAAACCGTCGAGGTGACTGCACCACTTTGACAAAGTTCACTTTGCAGTGATTATGACAATTATTTCCTTTGATTCATTGATAAGGAATTGGTGATAGGAGATTTTCATGAATTTGACTCAAATGAAGAGCGTACACTCACAGACACACAACACAACACAGACACACAAATAAAATGTGTCATTGTAACTACATCTAATGTGTAACAACAGCTCAGTCTGAGCCATAACACGTCTTCTGTGAATAGTCCAGATAATGATTATTCTATTGCTAAAGAGTGTTGACTATCATTTCAGGTGAATAATAATAATAATATATAGCATGTTTTCCAGTCGCTTTACAATGTACCGAATTATTCACTCTTCACATGGTGCTGGCAATGGCCACAGCTGCCCTGGGACAGACTGGCCAAAGTGAGGCTGCAGGTCTCTGCCAGTTAATTGCAATGAATCCATTACATTGCTTGAGCCCAACTGTCTTATCCAAAGACACTTTCTGCGTGTAGCCTGTACACCTGTACGCCTGTACACCTGTACAGATACTCCAGGGGCCTAAAATCTAAAGGGCCAAACGCGCGTGAGCCCTGCCCCCTGCCTGAACACTGCCCCTCACGCCTCCATGTGACTCGGGACAGGGGGGACATGTTGGACAATTATAGCACTGCTGATGGAGCCTTGGTTTTGTTTTTTAAGAACAGAAGAAAATTCCAGAAATCGCTTTACCTGAAGTTTGAAGTTTTTACCTCCTATCTCACTCTGCATTCTTCTTGACTGTATCATTTCTTCCCTCTGACAGTCTAATTGATTTTTGTCTGCGTTTGACCGTTTTATTTAGTTTATACTACATATAGGTCCATAAATAAAAGAAGAACGACACACTTGATTTATTTTGATGTGAAATCCAGAGGACAGACACCAGACTCTGCGGTTCGGCTAATGCTAATCACTTAGCTTCCAATGCTAGCTGCTCCCCATAATCGTACAGGTGAACCAGAGAAAACAGGCCGATAATGGCGCTTTAAAGCCTTAAATCGTGTCCAGAGCCGGTGTGTGTGTGCTGAGGGGTGTGGGGAGCCCGGTGTGTGCACACTGTCCGCGGTAAAAACGCTTCTAACGGGAGAGATTCGGGGAGAACCGTGGCTGCGCTCCGCCGATGTGACAGAGGGAAAAACAACAACAGAAAGAGCCGCCGCTCCAGTCTGTGCAGATGTGAGAGCTTTCCTCGGCTCCGGGGCTCGGTTAAACCGAACAGAACGGGCCAACACGCCGGTAACTACATGACAACAACCCCCTCCACATTATATGCCCCATAGTTCAGTCAAATGTCACGTTTGTGCACTTACATTTTCAGTTGTGAGACGAGCAGATCCAGCGGCGCGTTTGGACCAAGGCAATATGGCGGACTCAGAGGAAACGGTGCATTCTGGGAAACTGAGGCCCTCAAAGGGGCCCCCGAATTACGGCTCCACTATGACATAACGTTGCCTACAGATAAGGTCTTGAACGTAGCATAGCCTATATATATCATAGTATATATGTCAACTGTGTTTCTTTTATTATAAACAGTGTTTATTTAAACAGTGTTTTTAAAGTGTTTCATTTATTATAAACAGTGTTATTTTAAACAGTGTTTCTTTTATTATAAAAAGTGTTTTTTTTAAACAGTGTTTCTTTTATTATAAACAGCGTTTCTTTTATTATAAACAGTGTTTTTTTTAAACAGTGTTTCTTTTATTATAAACAGTTTCTTTTATTATAAACAGTGTGTGATACACTGGTGTGACATTTACATTCTGTTTTTAAAAACATACCCATGAAGAATGTTGAAACCTCTAGTCCAGGGACGGGAAATTATTTTTTCCATGGGGCCACATGACAAACAAAATATTGTGGAGGGCCGGGCTGAAATGCTTAACTTAATTCTGCATGATTCTGAATTGTATTTCTTTATAAAAAGCAGTAAAGAGCATTGTTTAGATGCTCTGGTGAGACTGGTAAGAGTTTATGTTATGACTCAGCAATGAAAAAGTGAGGTTGCCTTACAAAAAATGAAATAAAAAAAAAACCCTAAATTAAAAGCAATGCAGCTTTAGTTCATGCAAAATTATAAAATATGTTTATTTTGTAATTCCAAATGAGCTTAAACGGGCCAGTCCAAGTCAACCAAAGGGTCGTAATTGGCCCAGGAGCTGGACGATGCCCAGGTCTGGTCTAGTCTGATCCATTCTCTACATGCATTTAGATATTCAAACCTCAGCATGGCAAAACTGCTGTCTGAAACTGATCAATGGTACACCTATACTTACATGACTCTCGGTTACAGTTCCAATTTACAGTATACAATTTCAATTCAGTTACACTCTCCTAACAAGAGCACAGATTTACATAATTTATTTGTTATACTCAACTAGCAAGACATATATAGCCTATCCAGGGGTTTATATTAGATTATATTACAATAAAAATCACATAATGTAAGGCAATAATGAAAAATTTCTAATAAAATAAAAATTAAATAATAGAAGTATTTCACAGAGAGTTCTAAATCTATTGTGCAAAATGTAGTAAAGAACTGAGCTGATTTAAGCCATTTAATTTATTTCTTATTTTTGCTGTTTTTGTATTGAGGTCTATATTTTGTTTGCTTAGCACTTTCACTCAAATTAAACAAGCTAAAAACAAGACATTTTAGCAGGTCTCAAATAAAAGAAAATACTTTACTTCTCAGTCCGATTGAAAATGTAGTTGAGTGGAAAGTACAGATACCTGCCTTTAAATGTAGTGAAGTAAAAGTAAAAGTATCTTTCACTTTAAAGTAAAGTACAGATATCTAAAAATTGTACTTAAGGAGACTACTGTACTTTTACTTTTGTACTACGTCGCCTTCCTTTACTGCATCTGTTCCTTTTCTACTTTTTTATTTAAGACTAGTAGATGTGACATAGTCTACACAGAGGCAATCATACACATTTCACAAAAGTCTGTTTTCTGTGTGCATACTTATCCTACTCTTAGGCCGAAGCCTTGAATAACTGGTCTGTTTGTGTAAAATGTTTGACCACCACTCTGGCTATAATACAGCTCCACCCCGCTTAGCCCGGGGATCGAACCTGGGACCTTGTGGTTCTAAGGCCTTGTAAGGCAGAGGAGTTTCCAATGTAAAACGCAGCAGCACAGACACAGAGCTGAGCGCGGGACTGGAGGGGAAGAGGGCGTGGCCACATCAAAGGCCCGCGGCTCAAAGGGCGTGGCCTGATCAAAGGGCCGCTTGGAGGGGCGGGGCCTTGGGAGGCGGTGAGGCGGAGGGACAAGAGGCCGAGCCCAGGGGCCGAGCCACCGCGGAGTGTGAGCTCTGAGGCGGCCGCGGCCACAGCTGGCGCTCCCTGACATGAATGAACCATGTTCGGACACGGAGGCTTAGCTCTCCCCGTTTACTGCGCGCTCCTCCTGCTCCCCCAGGCTCACAGTCACCGCTGGCCGCTTAAGGTAAGGGCTCCATTTACTCCTGCGCTAAAGTTAGCGGTGTCCCGACAGCTCCAGAGCCTCCACTTTGTCCCGGTGAGCAGTCCAAATGTCCTTAAATGTAGGTGTTGGACGTCCAGGTTATACATTTAGATCATTATCACGTTTCCATGCTGAGGTTTGTTTGTATAACTTAAACACAAGGTAATATACATAAGTTAAATACTGTGTTATGAGTTATGCTGTGTTCCTCGTGCAGCCTCGTAAAAGCAGGAGAATAGTTGAAGGACTCAGACCATAGACTCAGCTGAGGAGGGACAGAGGAACGAGAGGGACACAGCAACGAGGAGGGACAGACGAGGTGAGGACACAAATCAGGAGAGACAGGACCAGGAGAAGGCAGGCAGAAGAACTCCTGTTTGTTGACATGCATGGGACAAATGCAGGACCAAAGAAGCCCACCCTGTGGTCATGTCACCTGGGCAGGCTTGGCTTTGTAAGTATATTATGCCCATAACTTCTTCTAGATGTATTCAGCTTTTTACAATTAACTACAGCCACTTTAACGATTTGAATTTTAACAATCGCCCCTAAAAGTTGTTTTGCTATAAATGACACTGCACATAAATGGTAATACATCCATCATTTTACCACAAAAGATGAATACGAAGGCATATAACACTCAGATTTACATTTTGCCATTTGAAGAGCTGCCCTCTCCAAGCTCGCCTTCTTTTGCCATGCCCTTCCGTCTAACCCCGTCCAGACATATCTAGATCCTGATCACTGGATACAAGTGCATGCTTCATAAACTTCCCTGTTCCCACGATTCAGTTTTTCTTAAGGAAATGCCCTTTTCAGCAGCACTCAGTGTTTCCCAAAATCTCAGTTTCACCATTCATTACGTTGCTTTTGCACAGTGTATCTGAGTAACTTCTACTTGTGTATAGGGCTGTATACCTCTATACTAGGACTGCAACCACAGACTCTACACAGAAGTGGACTAAGGGAGTGTGACGTCACCCGTAGTGTTTGGCTCCTAATGAATCTCGCGATTCTCGCAGTTACAGGGGTGAATTTGGAGTTCCATGTTAAGAATAGGAATTAATTAATGGGCAAAACAGCAAAATGAAAACACCATCATTTTAAGACCAAAATGATGAGGCTGATCGCAGCAGTTCCAGAGAGAGGGGTGACAATATTCCAGTGTAAATCAATGGGAGCCAGAAAGAGCAGGAAGTACCTCCATGTTCACTTCCTATTTGGAACACGGCAGCTTGCACGTTAGTGATGTCCAGTTGCAGTCTATGGCTGCAATGAACAATTATTTTTCTAGTTGACAATTATTTACTTAATACATTTTTAACAAATTAAAATGTGGTAATATTTATGAATAAAACATTGAAAATTAGATGTTTTTTTTGTTTTGTGTTGATTATAAAAGGTCTTTTGAATTGGGTTTATTCAGAATAATCATTACAGCCCTTCTGGGTACTACAGTATTTGTACTTGGAGTATGTTTCAGGTCTCACCAGGTCAAACAAAACAAAAAATATACAAATTCTGTAGCACATTGCTCATATCACCCACTCTAGAGATGATTTCTGTATTCTATGAACAATACCTGACATTACAATGGTGCCATTATCTGATTCAGTATTGCCCAATGCTACGATTGCTTCTACATGTCTCTCTGAATTTATGTCTTCAAAAAAGACAG
Organism: Taenioides sp. WSHXM2023; assembly: GCA_029959045.1. Taxonomy (NCBI): domain Eukaryota; kingdom Metazoa; phylum Chordata; class Actinopteri; order Gobiiformes; family Gobiidae; genus Taenioides; species Taenioides sp. WSHXM2023. The sequence continues at coordinate 5,304,043 of CM057096.1, read as the reverse complement.
TTGTGTAATGTTCACAAGTATTGACATATATCTGCTGGTGAATACTGTTCTCAAATTAGCAAATAGCCTTCTTACAATGCTAGTTTTAACTATTCAAAATACTATTAACTAATGAACGCTAAATTACAGTAAGGCATGTCACTTTAAAGCTGCACCATGTAACTTCTTGTCTCCATAGAGATTATGTTAGTCTTTTGCCTTGAATGTTAAACAGTCTTGCATTTGTTCAATCACAAGTTTCATTGCTAAAATACCATCTATAATAAAACAGCCATTTGTACAGAGAGCGTGCTCGCCATTCCAAAACCACATTTCAGCCTCAGTCTCAGTGCTGTGTGTCCCCAGAGGTTTGCAGAGACTGAAATCTCACAATATCCCACATGTGTCCAGGCAAGAGGACATGGACAGTTTAACCAAGTGATGGAGGGTGTATCGATTGTGTGTCTGAAATGACTTCACAGGAACAACACAGATTCTTCATCAGACTGGCGCCTCATCAATATTGTTAGTTATATTTACAGTTGTCATACATGGATATTAAACAAAAGGGCTGAAATTTAAATTCTACAGCTGTTAACTACTGGAGATGACACACACACATTCTGACGCTGTGTTAAAAGCATTCACCACTGACACTAGTTGTCTGGTTTATTTCTGGATTGCATCTGAACACTGCCCACTGACCATTAGCTCAGCGGCTCTTTACATATTACATTTATGATTTAGGAATCTTTTGTTCAGAAACCAAGCACCTGAGCAAGCATCAGATTGTGAACCATTTATACAGGTGGTATTTTGGCGTGTCATCCCTCATTTCTTGGACTGCTTCTGTCTGAACCCATCATTACTCCTCAAAGGCTAAAGCAGTCCTTGTGTTTTCCTCTCTGTATGTGTCTCTCTATGGCAGCAGCGTGAGCGGCTGGGTGCTAGCCAGAGGGTGGTATGACAGAGCAAGGCCTGTGGAGGCTTGTATAGTCTGGACCCACACCACACATCCTATAGAGAATAAGGCCTAATATAAGCATGCTGTGTGTGATGTTTATGTGCTGCTGTGCTGTGTCTGTCAGGACAGAAGTGACGCCAGACTGGAGACACACAGGACGTCTGCGCAGACACACAGCCGGACAGCAGCCAGCAAGGTACTGTCATCATCAACATCCACACACACTCAAACACAAGCACACACATTCACTCACACACACATTAATTAGACTGAAAGCTTTCTGTATAATCAGCCTCACCTGAATTACTATGTGGCTAAAAGCCCTGTGTGTGGACACCTTACATTAGGGGTGTCCAAACACATTTGATACGCTGAAGTACAGACCAATACAGAGAAAGTGTATTTAACACAGCTGACAGAAGGACAGAGCTGCTGTAATGTGGCTTGAAATATCATAATACAATGTGATGTTACAGATGTTACAGAGGCCATAGTGGTACTATGCTTCTACCACTTACAGTAAAAAGTACTACTTATGAGCATTTGGGACATTTCAGTAGAATGCCCGTGGGCCAACAAAAATGGATCTGAGGGCCATATTTGGTCCATGGGCCATCATTTTGACACCACAAGGTTGAGTTTGTTTTCTGTATAAAATATAGTTTTCATTCTCTTAATTTTATTCTATAACATGGAGGACCAGCATAAGGTGCCCTTGTGCGAGTGTAGTTGAAAGAACCTGACACTGGTATATGTACTGTTATAGTATGATGCACGTTGTGTGGCAGGAGGAGGTGTTCCAGTGGTGGGGCGAGTGGTCAAGCTGGTCTTCCTGCTCTCGGAGCTGTGGAGGTGGGGTTCGCAGTCAGGAGAGACACTGCCTCATCCAGAGGTAACACATGTGCTTACACTACAGAGGTAACACCACAGAGGTAACACCACAGAGGTAACACCACAGAGGTAACACCACAGAGGTAACACCACAGAGGTAACGCTACAGAGGTAACGCTACAGAGGTAACGCTACAGAGGTAACACCACAGAGGTAACACCACAGAGGTAACACCACAGAGGTAACACCACAGAGGTAACACCACAGAGGTAACACATACACTACAGCAGTATGGCCTCATGTGGACCATAAGCTGCTCTGTCTCTGTCATTATTTGCTGAAGCAGTGTGTCATGTGCAGCAGGTGCACTGCTGACGTGTTCATTTACTGTAACACAAGACATGTTGTGATTGGTTTGACTAGTGAAAGCAGTTGCTCTGTAACTGTAACAAGATAACAGTTGTGGTTACTCTGCTGGATGATAACATTCAGTTAATCACATTATATAAGAATAATGAGTTACAAGCTCTATGTAAGTATGTACAAGCCAAGTTGATGTGTAGCATCCATATCCTACCCTTTATCAGTCTCACACTGTTGAAACCATTGAGGAGGAGGTGGAATTCATTCAGAGGAATACTTAAAGCTGACTGGGTGAAGCTTCACAGCCACTTCAAGATTTTTCTATCCACAAATGCACAAAGTACTTCCCTCTGCTCTTATGTCAAAAATGAAATAGCATTCCCTTTGGCTTCTGCTGAAGACCACAAAGCTGCCCTGTCATTGGTCTGGTCCGCCAGTGAATATGATGATAAATAGAAGACTGACAAGATGTGAGTCTATGAACTAAAAGAAACTCCTCAATATTCAAGGTAAGCATGGGTCTGTGCAAGGTAAGTATGTGTCTCTGTCCTCTGCATAGTTTCCATCAGGAAAATGAGAAGACACAAAGTGTAATGTATGTTGTGTTATAAACAAGTACACAGATAAAATAATGCTAGAGTGTGGATTATGATTACAACATGTCCTCCAAATACCCATTATATAATAAGTGTCAAAGCAATCATGCCTGTCATTTGTGGTTGCTTGCCATGTAAAAGGGCCTATTGTCTTGGGGTGTGCATATCCAGGAGACAGGAGCAGTGTAATGTGGATCTGAGACTCTGAACAGTGACCTCTGACCTCTCTGTCAGGGCACGGAAGTTTGTGCCAATGCTCATTACCTTCACCAAGAGCGCCGCCCCGCTCTCTCCCCACACTCTCTTCTGCCTAATACACACCAAATAAAGTCAGAGTTCAACTATTCTCCCCACAAGTGTTCCAGAGTGATACAATATTAGTGTGTAACTTGGCGGACTTAATACACTTAGCTGTGACTAACAATTATTTCAGTAGTCGACTAGTCCTTGATTAATTTTTGATTAGTTAGCTTGTCAAATGATTATTTCTACTAGTTACAAATAGTGTATTACTGATGAAAATCATAAATTGTTCTTTGATTTAACAATGCCACTAGAGTTGCAGTCAACTAAAAACATGAGGCTGATCGATTAGCGTCAAATCAGAACTACATCACTGCATCTGTGTATCTGACCCAAACTGCACTCATAAGACTGCACCTGGAGGGGAGTTCATGCCAAAACAATTATTTATGCAGGAAAGAGTACTAGGAAACAATATAAAAACAGATTAAACTTGTGAATCCTGAGTTTAAACTGTCTTTTTAATATAAAAAATTTATATAATTACAAAAAAATACCAAATACCTCACTCCTCCTTTCTGCTGTTGTCCAAATATAATTTAAATTAAACGATTAGTCGACTTATACACATTTTTGTTGACTAAGACACCACATGTTATAAAAGGTCTTTTGACAAATGTTATAGAGTCTGTATAGTCCAGTTAATGTTTATGATGATGATCAAATTAGAAATAGAATGGGTCGACTTGTCACAATTATTCTGATGACACTGACCATACGCAGCCAGTTCTAAAATCATCAGGGTTTTTTTTTCTCCAAGTTGAAGTACACCATTCCTCTAACATAGACCAGGATGACAGCCCAGTTACAACAGTTGATTTTATTCACCCCTCTTCTTTACTTTGAGTGACCAGATCAAAGGGCCTGTGCGCACATGGGGGAAGCAGTGTAGCTAACAGGGCCACTTAATAAGGCGGGCTGTGGAAGGGGCCTTTTAATTCCTCTGTTGTGTTTCTGGAGCTTCCTCTCCCCTGGCTCCTTTTGTGCTGCGGCCCTTAACTCTATCCCCCTTTGTGCCCTTCTCTCCGCTTCCTGTCCGGCGTTCATCACCTTTCACCAATTAGACATGACACTCTTCCACAGTGACCTCCGGCTCACCCCTGGCTGCTGTCTCCGCTGCTTTACGGTCTAAACACTGGAGGATGTGTGTGCGCGCGAGGGGAGGGGGGGATGCTAACACGCTAATGCAACACAGATGCATTAAGTCCATGTTGGAGTTTGGGGGGGGTGGTTGTCCCAAACACTGCCATAAACCACAGCTCCTCTTCTTCACAGACCTCTGCTGTTCTGTTCCACACATGTTTGCTGTTGGGAAACTGTAGGACAGACACTGGACATGTGTTTCAGTGTTCTGCTATTATTAAAGCAACCTGTGGCTCCAAGTTCCACAAGCGCCTCTTTCACAACCTAAACACACTCTAATGTTGTTGTGGAGGTTCATCATCTAGTATATTTATTAACCGAGAGCTCATTACACTTTAAACTGTCATATATGAGAGGAAAAAATATGTAGATAGAAAGCTAGAAAGACGTATATGGAGCTCTGTTGGTTTTGAACAATAGGACTGAATGATTTGAAATATCTTCTTGTGTTTTTTTTTTTTTTTTTTTTTTTTTTTTGGACAAGCATTGAAATTAGATTGCGATTGAAGTTTTAATATGATTCCTTTGAAAGTTCACATCTTAAGAATTGACAAATAGACTGAAATATGGACTAATGCAAATCACATTTCAGAGGATGTTTGTACAGATCTAAACTACGGGGTTAGCGGTCTATTGCAGAATAAGATGGTTTATTTTGTGGAGGAAATTATGGCACTTTGCGATTTGCTAGTTACGTCCATCCAGATTGTGATTTTGATTAGATTGCGATTAAAGGACCCATAGTTACGCTATTTTCTGATCTATGGTACAATGTTGTTTCCTCATCAAAGACAGGAGTCTTTGATGAGGAGTTGCGTTTTGCGTTTGTTTTCACACGTTTAACTCACAAACCCTGCAAACACGCTGTTTCCCCTTGTGATGTCATGTGGTAATACAGGAAGTGCTCCACTGTGTGTTTTTTTTTCCATACACCTGCACTAGAATCATATGGATAATTTTAGCCCTGGAATTGCCAATTTGTATTGAACAAAACATAAAAATGTAGAATGTAGAATTTCCCCACTGTGGGACTAATAAAGGCATATCTTATCTTATCTTATCTTAGCTGTTAACTTGAAAACTACCGCTTCATGACATCAGAAGGTGGAACAGAGCATTTTGAGCTTTGGATATGAAAACAAGCTGATGATGAGTTACTCAAAAGTGTGAGTGAAACAAAACATAATTCCAGGTGTGTTTTTAATGAAGAATCAAGAATCAGTTTGGTGTATTATAGAACCTTTAATCTTGCAGCCCTAGTCAAGAATAACTGACACTGATCTATCTACCCCAGTGTATAGAGTAAACCAGGATTATTGCAATGCATATTTTTTCTTATTTTTGAGTGATTTTTGGGATAACAAGCATGCATTTGAGGGAATAAATGTAGAGTATTTGACTTTGACATGTTCTGGTAGGAAGAAAGTATTTTCTTTACAGAATTATCTTACATTTTATTGCTCAGTTTGGGGTTTTCAGGCCAAGATAATAAAGTGGCAGTAAAATAAGATTATTATTAGACGATATTACTAGGACTGCAATCAACTTTTACTTTGCTAACATATTGACTTTCTTCTCCATTTAAGATTACAGAATTTATACTGCATGAAGATGCCACTAGGGCTGTAGTACTTTACTCATTTAGCTGATTCATTGGTCAGTGGTGTCTTAATTGACATTTTTTCCTATAAATACGCACTTTCAGTACTTGTACACACTGTATAAATAGTTGTAAATGGTAAATGGTCACATTTAAATAGTGCTTTTCCACTTTCAAGGCATTCGAAGTGTTTACATTAAGTAACCATTCACCCATTCACACACACACTCATATACCAGTGTACACAAACACTGGGGGTGAGGGGAGTCAAGTGTTTTGCCCAAGGACACAACAACAGCATTCATCTGTGGGAGCGGAATCACACCCTCAATCTGTGGGTCATTGGAACTCATTGCTCTACCAACAGTGTTTACGTTGAGGTTTGAACTGCCAACATTCGGATCAGTGGACAAACACGCTACCAACTGAGCTACTGTTGCACCAAAAATGTTGTTTTTGCATGACCTCTTGTGTTTTTCCTCTCTTGTGAGTGCAGTGTTGGTTTGTCCACTCATCCGAACGTTAGCAGTTCGAATCCCTCTCTTGACATAAACATCATTGGTTGAAAGGATCAGATCCACTGATCCACAGGTTGGCTTCGGCCCCAGTGTCTGTGTACACTGGTGTATGAGTTTGTATGTGAGTGGGTGAATGGTTCCTTGATGTAAAGTGCTTTGAATGCCTTGAAAGTGGATAAGCGTTGTACAAAATATTATCATAGTTAGAACCTTTGCCACGCCCCTTTTTAGTCGACTAATCGATCGGAAGGACATGAAATTTTTTGGACACTTTCTGGACACTTATGCAGGACCGACGTGCAGTTTCTGTTGAGTCATTTGGCTTAATTGAGTGTTTCAGACACTGTATGTGGTGTTTAGTCATAGTCAGTAGACGTTTTTTTTCTTATAAGAACGTGCCACTGTCATAAAAGCTGGTCAGGTGAAGTAAAGTGCCTGAAGAATAAACAGTTTACAGAAGGAGCAGCTGTGCACGGCTCTCTTTGGCCAGGGAAAACTGTGACTGTGCCTAATGGACCCTGGACTTCACATAGCCCCTCTTATAGTGTATTTGCTTCACAATTTTGGACAAGTATTGCGATATATGTTTAAAAAGTAGTATTCTGTTCAGATCTCACATTGTAAACAACTCCAGGAGAATTCATATTTGAGAGAAGACTGAAATCTGAACTGCTAAATTAATTCAAGAATCCCATGCATTTCAGAACATGTTTATCAAGGTCTGAGCTACAGGTTCAAGAATTTCAATAAAAAGACCAGATATATTGATCATTACAGAGAACCTACAAAAATACAGCCTTTACGATTTTATAATTACACCAACATATATCATCATATCAGCCATTTTGACACTATAATGACAATTAATGTACAATTATCTGTGAATATATTTGGTTTGTTTCAGGCTGTCCACCAGTCAACATGGAAATGGCTCATTCTGTGTCGGCTCTCCTAAAAAGTACCAGCTGTGTCCAAACCAGGTGAGACACTGCAGATAATGTGTTTGTATGTGATAAGATCTGACTTAACCAGTGTGTTTTGTGTAGGCCTGTCCAAGCCATAGTGCGAGTTTCAAACAACACCAGTGCTCACAGTTTAACTCCAAAGCATTTGGCCGAAGATACTATCAGTGGATCCCTCTGTATCCAGGTAAAGAGCTGAGCTTAGTGTTGCTTAAGGCTAATGCACTCATTTACTTTTCCCAGACAATGTCCATATACAGCTTTACCCCAGAGTAGCAGCTGTTAATGTTAATGAACCCAGTCTTTCATGGTGGTCAAACTAAAGACATATATTCTAAAATGTCCTTTTTAAAAACTTGTATCCATGTTATTATGTTGTTTTCTGCCTGGAACTGTATTTTTTATGCTTATTAATCCAGTTTACAGGATTGCCTTCCTGAGAGCCTCTGAAATCACTTTAAGTTTTGCCTGGATTGTGACATCAAAGGTAGAAATACGGAATCATTGCTAGAGCATTTCTGTCTTCAAAATCACGTTCATTCCAGCTGCACACTTGTATTAGCATGCTGCTGGTCCATGTGCTTAATGGCTAACAGTTTTTTCCATGGTAATTCCCACTGCTGCCAATAAATGTTAACACAAATCCAAGTAAGGAGAGTGCTTCTGATGGAACATGATTTGACAGATGGATTATTTTAAATTCTAAAACATGACATGCCAAAGCAGAGGTACTCAAGAGCATGTTTAAAGGCCAACATAATATCTGCTCTTTAAATCCAATCATATTTAAGAATATTACATTTACATACATCCTTTTCTTACACTTTGATATTGCTTCCAGCGGATTACATTAGCATCTCCAACAAACCGTGTGACCTGCAGTGCACCACCATCAGCGGAGAGAGGCAGCTGCTCGTCCCTGCTCACGACGGCACCTTCTGTAGGGACACCAAACACCACGGAGTCTGCATCGAGGGCATGTGTCAGGTAACACTAACGCCAGTACATACACTATGTAGCTCTTTATACCATGGTCAATGAGAATTCTAATACTAACTATAAATACAACTGCACAGGTAGTCCGGCAACAGTTAATCACTGTTCTTTATCGCTACTCTGTGAGCATCACCATACCAAGGGGAAACAACTGAACTACTGTTACAGCTAAAATGTTTCCAGATTTACAAGTGAACTATTGTCAGTTGGTAGGACCATGGTATAAGTGGATTAAACAACTCCGAGCAGTGTGGTACGCTGTTTTCCCGCACGCCAGCAGAACAGTTCTAGACTGTGCGCCAGTGCGTTAAAACAGTGTAATGCTCCTTGTTGTTTAATCTTTACATATATGCTATATGTTGTCAAGCTAATATACAGTAATCTATGGGGTCAGTCTGGTCACTTCTGTTGCCGACTCTAAATCTGGAAAGATGAAAGTAGTACTGTCGTCAGGAGATGTATATAACTGTAAGACATCAGGGTGTTGGTGTGACATCTGGAAGGAGCAAAAGTGATGAAGGACCTCTGTGGTGGAGAAAATGATTAGCTAAAGAGAGGAGACAGCAGAAGAGTGGAGTGTACAGTGATGCGATGGGGGAGTCTGACAGGAGCAGTGGTCTCATGCCAAGAGTCTGACTGAGCTGTGTTTGTGTTGAGGTGCTGATGGCTCTGTGTAGACTTACACAGAGCTTATGACAGGGTGACCAAAGAGTGAAGGAGGAGGCCTGGACAAGTGTGTAATGTCTGGGGGGTTTGTTTAGTGTAAGTGTAATCTTTGGAAAGGATTGCTATTCATATCAGCAAGCCAAGTTCCTATGAACAGATGTGGATTCAGATATCATGGCGAGCACAGTGTATGGTCTCGACTGCCCAAGCTTGGATTGTATTCTACTTCTTGCCTCCCAAAACATAGCAATAGGGTAGTTTTTGTGTTGAGTTTTATTTCACTAAAAACAGGAGATACTAAGAGTGCAGTAGGGATGGATGTCCTTTAAGTCCTTGAGAACAATTCAGTTCTCAAGACCTTGTAACATTTGAGCTGACTGACTATCTTTCTCTTATTTTTATTTCCTCTGCAGCCTATAGGCTGTGACGGGGAGTTGTACAGCACCAAGACGGTGGACAGATGTGGGCTTTGTGGAGGCAACGGGACGTCCTGTCAGCGCATCTCTGGATCCTACAGAAAGGCACTCACACAGTTAGGTAACACACACTCACACATGCAACAGGGCCAGTTTACTTCTGCACTGCTCCAAATCTAAATATACCATATGAACACAAGTGTAGGATTCACCATAACAGCAGCTATAAGAAATCATACAATACCACTACTACCATACTACTATATAGACATGGTTAACATCATTTTTTGAGATTACTATTTGTAATCTAAATACAAGTTGTAAATAATTGTGTTTTTGACCAGGTTATGCATTCGTCACCAATATTCCACGTGGAGCCACGGACATCCAGATCATCGAAAGACACAAGACGGAGAACATCCTGGGTGAGAGCCTCCACTTATTAAGGTCAATACACTGAATCAAACATATTTGAGAAAGTTACACTTGACTTTATTGCAATGTCTTTGTTAAGTGAATAAGGTGCATTTCCAACCGGTTTTTCCAATTGTTTTTCCAATTTCCAGATATAATCATCACCTTGTAATGTATGCGATGTAATGCTTGCATCCTTCCCTCGTAGCTCTGTCAGATGAAGCAGGGCATTTCTTCTTCAATGGAAACAGCCTGTTCGATCACCCGCAGAACTTCCATGTGGCTGGAACAGTGTTTAAGTACAGGCGTCCTAACAGTGTGTTCTCTGATGGGCTGGAGTACATCATCGCACAGGGACCTACACTGCAGGGGCTTAACGTCATGGTAATACACCAAAACGTACTGTCAGTTGTGTCTTTTTACAAGCACATTGTCTTTTTTGTCAGTTGTAATGCCAAAACAGCTGCTAAAAGTGGTGCACAATAGGTTTGGTTCACATAGATCATAAGTCTAAACTAGGGATGCACTGACCTGAGACTGACTTGGATACTGACACATTGTTATCTGAGAGATAAATAACTGCTCCATAACACATTTGGGTCAGTTTTTTATTTTATTTTATTTTTGTTTTAACAAATTAAATGCTGTTTTCATTCTCTGCACTGTATTGGTTGAAATTGAGTATTGGCAGATACTTAAAGGTCCTATATTAAGCAGACTCTTGTGAGCTTTAAGCCATTTTATTCTGCTGTTACCTCATCGAAAACACACTTGGAGTTATGTTTTGTTTCATTCACACATGTTTGAGTAACTCTTTATTATTAGTCTGTCTACGTCTCAAGTCATGACGGCTACCTTTTACCTTTAATTTAGTTGAGAGAGGCAATTCCAGAGCTGAAATCATCTAAATGATACTAGTGAAGGTGTATGGAGTTTAAAAACACAGTGGAGCAGTTCCTGTATTACCACATGACATCACAAGGTGGAATAGAGTTTTCTGTTTAAGAGAACTCGGTCTAAATATGCAGGATCTGTGTGTGGTATGGTATATTTGTGATGAGGAAACAACATTATAACCTAAATCAGAAACTGGCGTAATATGGCCCTTTTAAAGCTCTGAACTGGAAAAGCTGGATCGGTGCATCCCTAGTCTAAACTGCTTAATATTTTCAAATTAAGAATAGCGAAAACAGAATTCTATGATGAATTTGTCTTAAGTGTAAAAAATGATGTTTTAACCTGCTTCATGCTGTAATTCTATTTAATTCACAGAAAGACTTGTATAATTCAAGAATAATTCTTTCAAAAACTGTGAATCTCCATTAGAATTATCTCTCTCTCACTTTCTAAAGTATTCACCTTTGTGGCCTTGTCTCCACAGTATTACAACCTAAACGGGAAGCTGCCCCACATCACCTACGAGTACACCGTCCCCCTATCCTCACACATCACCACGAGCCCCGGCCACTCTCATGCTAACCACACCCTCAATGAGCTGAGTGAGAGACCGTCAGAGAGTCAGACTTCAACCAACCACAGTCACCAGTTTGACAGCGTACTCGAGTCTGACAACCAATCAGAAGATAATCCACAGGAAGAGGCGGAGTCAGAGGAGGAAGGGCTGATGTGGGAGATCCGGACGCCCAGCCCTCCTCCACCTGCCGCCATGTTGGTGTACAGACCTGTGGACGTGATCAGCCATGTGTTCAGTCATAATGACGTGGAGGAGCCAGGACCACCCAGCCTCGTTGATTATAGTAAGTTTCTCATAAAAAATACATTAACTTTTGTGTCTCAGGCAAAGGTCTCAGTGCAGCCTAACAGGACAGGTCAGGTAGGGTTTGTGTCAGGGCAGTTTGAGGAGAGTAATATCCCTCAGGACTAAAGTGTCCCTCCTCTTTGTCTCTTTGCAGACGTCCTTCTGTGCATTTTGTGTAAAAGAGTTCATTTCACTCAATTCAACTGTCCTGAACAACAGTCCTCTGAAGCTACACTTCTTAGTTGGTTAAAATCCCAAAATATTCTTAAAAAAAAAAAAAAAAAAAAAAGTAAAAACTGCCCAACCGGAGACCTTGACATGAACCAGCCCCTTCTTTGCGATGTTATACTAAGCAAACATCTAACTGGATTAAGAGTGATACAATATATTTCGATATTTCTTACAATATAATTTTCTGTTTGTTGTTTACTTATATAATTGATAAATTGTTATTTTCTTTTCATAAAAAAGGGAGTACCTCCAACTCGGTGGATGACCCGTCCACTGATGAAGAGAACGCCCTCCTGCTTTCGTTTCCAGGTGAGAATTGTCAGTCTGTTACAGTTTTGAGGCATGCGTCATGGTTGGAGCAGCACTTTTTTCTGTGACGAAATAGGGGGTATTTTACTTCTATGAGGTAATTAACTGCTAATACCATAGACCGTGTAAAGAAATGGACTAAGCGAGTGTGATGTCGTCCATAGCGTTGGGCTCCAGTCAAATGAAGCACGATGCTAACGGTTACAGGAGTGAATTTGGAGCCAATATTAATACTATTTTTTTATTGGACAAGATGGCAGGAAAAAAAAAACACCAGGATCATGTAGAGCGGGTTAATATGAACATTTTAAGACCAAAATGACGAGGCTTATAGCAGCAGTTACAGCGATAGAGACGACAATATTCCAATGTAAGTCAATGGGAGCCAGGGTCAGTAGGAGCCGTAAGAGCCGCATGCGAACTTCTTATTTGTTATGTCCATTTATATATACAGTCTGTGGCTAATACATAACATATTTAGATCACAATTTTATCTTTTATTGTTTTCAAAATGCTGTATTTGCTGAAAACAGTGTATTAACATGTTTTACAAGTTTCACTTTCATATTTGACATATTTGAGTCTCCCGTCCCCAACACAATTAGTATGCATCCCACCACTAAAACTACAGCTCCAGTTTGTTTACATTTTTATATGATGCTTCTGTATATTTTGGGAAAAATGTCATGTGGGAGTATAGATGATTAGAGTATTGGACAGAATCTTACTGGTAACCATAAGGAGGGTTCAAATAGCCTAGAGAGATCGCAAAATTACTGAAAACATGCGTGGATGACATTTAAAACCTCTTCAGGCATGTTTTTGATGTGGAAACGATGCTACAACATGGCAGAAAGCTGAAAAACCTCTTTAAACTTATGCTTGTTGTTTGTAGGCAGTAAGAGCGTTCACTTGGCCCTCCCTGACGACGCCCCTCTTCTGCTGCTGGAGCGACTGCAGCTGAACCAGAGCCACTCAGACCCGTCCTCGCTGAACCCTCCCTCTGAGCCCCAGGCAGAGAGTGAGTCTGTCCTGGTGACGCTCCAACAGCTCGCCCAGGCCCCCAGCACAGAGAGGTACAGCACACAGCTTATCTCTGTCACAAAGAACATCAGCCTGTTCCTAAAATACTACTATAGCAGCCCGCCTTTAAAGATCCAGATCACTTTTGCTTGAGTCGTTTACTATTTTGCAAAACTTAAACCAGTGTGTTTTTAAGAGCCCATATTACGCCACCATCTGATCTCTGTTAAAATGTTGTTTCCTCATCACAAACAGGCCTGGAGTTGTGTTTTGTTCACACATGTTTAACACACAAACCCTGCAGATTTAGGCGGATTTCTTCTTCTCTCTGATAGAAAACACTCTGCTCCACCTTGTGATGTCATGTCGTAATACAGGAAGTGCTCCACTGTGTTTTTAAACTCCACAAACCTTCACTAGAATCATGGATAATTTTAGCCCTGGAATTGCCAATCTCTATTAAGTAAAATGTAAAAGGTGGCTGTTAACTTGAAAACTGCTGCTTCATGACATCACAACATGGAACAGAGCGTTTTGAGCTTTGTAGAAACGTGTGAATGAAACAAAACACAACTCCAGGTATCTTTTTAATGAGATAACAACATTCTAACATGATTTAAAGCTCACAAGAGTAAATTTTGCGTAATATAGGACCTTTTATATCAATTGCATAGAATTTACAACATGTGAGTGTGATTTTCTTGTGTTCCCTCAGTAATGATTTTGATGTGGGGTTGGACCAGGACATCCCCAGTATCTCCGACATGTATCGCTGGAAAGTGTCAGCCTACGCCCCCTGCAGTTCAACTTGCACTACAGGTAGAGAGCTCTGGGTTAGGATAGCCCTCAGAACACCAAAGCATGACAATAAATCTTAACTTCAAGTGTTTAAACTATGTCTGGCTGGGCACGATAACTCAACGAGTCTAAGCTTCATCTGCTTCAAAACTCAGGACTTTAATAATAATAATAATGCATCAGTTTTATATAGCGCTTTTCAGGACACTCAAAGACGCTTTACAGGGCATTATTCATTCATTCCACACTTGGTGATGGTAAGCTACTACTGTAGCCACAGCTGCCCTGGGGCAGACTGACGGAAGCGAGGCTGCCAATCTGCGCCATCGGCCCCTCCGACCACCACCATCACTCACGCACACACCACTTTCATACTAGGCAATGTGGGTGAAGTGCCTTGCCTAAGAACACAACGACAGTTTTTTTGACTGGCGCCCCACTGTGGCACCTGATTTTCCCAGTGGTCTCCCATCCAAGTACTAACCAGGCCCGGCCTTGCTTAGCTTCTGAGATCTGACGGGATCAGGCTTTGACAAATGTAGATTTGGCCAAATAACCTTTATTATAGGTGCAGACTACTACATATTTAGACCTAAATGGTAAAATAGCCATTTAGGAGCCACAAAAGCCTAAATGAGAAAGCATGATATTTCCAACTAAAGTGCTGGTTGTGTGTGTTGTGTGTTGTGTGTTGTGTGTCAGGTATCAGCAGCAGCTATGCCCTGTGTGTGCGTTATGATGGCACTGAGGTGGATGACAGTTACTGTGACTCTCTGACACGACCGGAGCCCACACATGAGTTCTGCACGGGGAAGGAGTGCCCTGCCAGGTAAACTCTCACACCGAGCCTGTTACTGTGATCATGATGTACTGCAGACCAGTGTAGAGCTGTGCCTCTCTCTGCAGGTGGGAGACCAGTGGCTGGAGTGAATGCTCCCGTACCTGTGGCGAGGGCTTTCAGTACAGGACGGTGCGCTGCTGGAAGATGCTGTCCCCAGGCCTGGACTCTTCTGTGTACGACTCCCTTTGTCTGTCACATGACCTGCACAAACCGGCCAATCGCAAAGTGTGCTCCGGACAGAGCTGTGGGCCGCAATGGGAGGTCTCTGAATGGTCCCAGGTACAACACTCTCTGAGTTTTTCATGAGTGTGAAATAATCAACAGTGGCTGTAGTTACATGCACACTCAAAATCTGATTATTAACAGATTTTTTAAGATAAAAGATTATTAAAATGAAATGAAACATGTCAAATTGTACTGTTTGCATGTCATTTAAGTCATCTCTGAGTTCTAGAAATTAGATATTAATCAGACTTTGCTAAGTTGGTGTGTGTCTTGCAGTGCTCAGCCCGCTGTGGTGCTCAGGGAGTGCGGAGTCGAGAGGTGCGCTGCTCCATGGACCTTAAGCTGTGTAACCAGACGAGCAGGCCCTCAGACAGACAGCCCTGTGAGGGGCCTCCTTGTGACAGGAGGTGGACCGTGTCAGACTGGGGCCCTGTACGTGTGAACGCTCTAGAACTGTGTGTGCTGTGTGCTGTATTATCTGCAGTACTAGTGAGTGTGAGTGATGTGCCTCTGTCCTGTGCTCAGTGCTCCGGGGCCTGTGGAGAGGGCAGGATGGTACGAGTTGTCGTGTGTCGCTCTTCTGGAGGAGTGCTCATGTCAGAGGAGCAGTGTGACCACGCCCTCAGACCACTGGCTGTGTATCCCTGTGGAGACAGAGACTGCGCCCCCCACTGGGTACAGCAGGAATGGCAACAGGTGAAAACACTGCAACTCTCATGTCGGTGGGTATTTTACAGAGGTTTTGGTCAACAGATTATGAGAAGAGACACGGACCGTACAGAGTATAAATAATAAGTGTGTAGAATTAAATATAACTTCAATCAATCAATAAATCAAGCCATGAATTGTATAAAGATGATAATGTTTAAATTCTGGCTCAGTGTTGTATTTCATTAGCTCCTCTATTGCAGACCATCACTGTACAAAGTGTGCATTAGTCACATGTAATCAGAGGAGGTGAGCTGATGCCTGTATCTGTGTGTTGTCAGTGTAACGCGTCGTGTGGGCGTGGCGTGCGTTTGAGGCAGGTGGTGTGTGCTGGGCTGGAGGCTGGAGTCTTTAAAGAATTCCCTGAGAGCAGCTGTGACCTGGCGCACAGACCTGACAGTAGCTCACCCTGTTTCCAGAGGCCCTGCTCCAAATGGTTCACCACCGCCTGGTCCCAGGTAACCCTCACATCTGCATGCACAAGCACTCACTGCAGCAGTTCACCTGACTACCCTACTACATAACACATTGTGCTTTTAAGTGCTGGATCAAGTAGCAAAAGGGTCCTCAAAGTCTGTGTGTGTGGAATAAATCATGCTTAGGGTTTAGGGAATTAGAGGTGGGCACGTTATCTAGAATATTGTAAATGTGGTAGTATGCAAAAGCTGCTATAAACTTCCAAATCAAGTGTTATTTCTGAACTTTGACTGTCATTTGTCTGATATTTAAATGCTGTTATTGGGATGCTCCAAAATTATATCAGTATGTGAGTATGTAAGTGTTGGATGTTTTGCCTCTTGAGACATGTCAAATGTGTTTTTGTCGAGCTTTATATTCAGACAAAATACAAAATCTGTGTAAAACATCTTATATTGTGTAAATGTGGTTCACATCCAGCCCTAATCCAGCTCAAATCTCCAGAGCTTTATGGTGACCTGAGCTGCTCTTGTGTTACAGCTGTGCCATTTTCACAGAGGCTCAGTGAACCCTCATGAGGACACTGACCTCACTGTTCACATGACTGTAAATGACTGTAGCATACTCTATAGTTTTGTAGCATACTCTATAGTTAAGGCTCAGGCGGTGGTTGGGCGTTTTCACAAGCAGCAGAAAGGATCGAAGCACAGATGATGTCTATATTATTGTGTATTCCGTGTATAGATCATAATGTCCACAATGTCATAATAACAGCAAATGCTGTGAGTACTAGTACTACGCACTAGTGTGCAGACCATGTACAGATGCTGTGTGTGTCTCTCAGTGCAGTAAGACGTGTGGCAGTGGGGTCCAGGTGCGGGAGGTGAAGTGTTACCAGGGCGACGAGCTGGTGACCCGGGGCCACAGCTGTGACTCGGCCCTGAAGCCTGAGGCCCGGCAGAGCTGTGAGCTGCAGAGCTGCCCCACCCCTCCTCCAGGTACTACCCTTTACTCCTCTACACTAGTCATCCATAGAGATGTTACTGTTATGGCCTGATCTGCTACACTCTGCTCCTCCAGTGGCGCCCCCTGGTGTCTCTGTGGCTGTAGAGGACTCGTGTCAGGACAAACCCACTGCTAACTGTGCCCTGGTGCTGAAGGTAAAGCTGTGCTCTCACTGGTACTACAGAAAAGCCTGCTGCCAGTCGTGCCGGGCCCCCAGGCCCTGAGAAAGCCATACTGCGGTTCCAAGAACTACCACGGGCCCCAAACCACACTGTTTCAAACTGGTGCTATACAAAGCCTGCTGCTACCAACTATTGAAAAGACTGTTCACCTCACCAGCGTCAGTGTGCCAGTCCAAACAATGTGAAGAAACCTGAGCACTCCAGGGCCTGCTGTCAATGTTGTTGTCAGATTCACTCTTTGTGTCACTTCCTACTCCTCTCACGGAATACACCCCGAGCCCCATTTTGGGGGACACACACACACACACACACCCACACACACACACACACACACACACACACACACACACACATACACACACACTTCAGCCATAACATCACGACTATGTCAAATGTTCATGAATAGAACTACTTTTTGGAATGGAGCTCAACACTAATACATTTCCCATTCATTTTTCTTGTACTTTTTAAAACAAATATTTGTCTATTAAAGAGTTTAAAGGCATGGTCCAAAAACATATTTAAAAACTACAGTTTTGCTAACATTTCGGCATACTCGGCGGTGGGAAGAACCTAAACAGACAGTGTCTTTCCCAAAGACACACCAAAAGACCTTGACTCAAGTGGGAATCGATCCTCCAACCCCCTGCTCTTACCACTGAACCACCACCTCCCCAAATGTCCCACAGCATGATATTAAACTATGAATCTTGCAGTATGTAAAATCCCTCAGTCGTCCAGGTAGAATGCATGGCAAAAAAAGGAGAAAATTTAATTTGTCAACTGGACATAGTTTATTTGGTTGAATACGTTTCGCAGCTCATCCAAGCTGCTTCCTCAGTTCTGGTCAGATGCTGGTGGACACTGCTTTATATCTGCCTGAAGGGAGGAGCTAATTACAATGAAAATTACTCTGAGACTACAGGGAACGGGAAAACCAGGGTGGGCCGCAATCTGCCGTACATCTCCACCTAAAAGCCACAGGCCACTCCTTTGAGGACAGCGAGGTCCAGATCTTGGCCAGAGAAAAGAACTGGTTTGAGAGGGGAGTTAAAGAAGCTATTTTTGTCAAGAAAGAGAATCCTTCCTTGAACAGAAATGGGGGTCTCAGACATCATTTGTCTCCATCTATAACTCTATCCTCAAACCTAAATCAAAACAAACAGAGAAAACAATGGGACTAGCCAGGTCAGGTCCAGAGGTGTGAAAACACCCATCATGGCCCTGAATGGATATGCTAACTACTCCCCCACTCCCACTCCATATTGAATAGACTCACCTGACTAACAGAAACTGTAAACAACTCCATATTGTATCACCTGATCAACTGAAACTGTATTTAAATATGTGTTGTCTCAGAGTAATTTTCATTGTAATTAAGCTCCTCCCTTCAGGCAGATATAAAGCAGTGTCCGCCAGCATCTGACCAGAACTGAGGAAGCAGCTTGGATGAGCTGCGAAACGTATTCAACCAAATAAACTATGTCCAGTTGACAAATTAAATTTTCTCCTTTTTGCTATGAATCTTGCAGTTATTCAGTTACAGGTGCTTTTATTGCTCAAGTTTACAGTTGAGGAAAACGGCCCTTTCCTCTGGTGTTCAGTAGTTTCTGCTTAGACACAGAATACACTTGAATCACAAATAAAGACTTGACTTCATCAAATGGAAGAAAGCAATACTTGTACAAGGAGTCTGTACAAAGAGTGTTGACATTTCCATGCAGCGGCGACATGTGCACGCCTCTACAAAGAGTGTGAAACACCAACTATAGAGGGAGGATTCTGTTGAGGAAAACAGCCTTTTCCTCTTGTGTTTGGTAGTTTCTGCTTGGATAAATAATACACTTGTAACAGAAATAAAGTCCAAATAATTTACTTAATCAAATAGAAGAAAGCAATACACAGACAAGGAGTCTGTGTTGACATTCCCACGCAGAGACTCAATGTTTACGCCTATACAAAGAGTTTTATATGCAAACTATAGTGGGAGGCTACCGTGGTTTAGACTTGGCACCTCTTTGTTGGTGCACAGGTGAGGCCATAGAAATACATGCAGAACACCCCCAGCATGACGTCACTGCAAGTATCAATAGCAGTGGTTATACAAAATAACAGGTATTTGTCCTAATACTCTCCAAAAACACCTTTTCACAGATCTACCACATAACTGATTAGTTTATCAAACTTTTTAACCCATTTATTTATTATTTACGGAAAGTTTTTTGGGGAAAAATGAATGGGAATTTGATTTAAGAGCCTGAGAGGTGGGCGGGACTGTCAAACTCCACAATACAAAGCAATGTCAACGTAAATAAGGCAGCTCTTCACATACGCCCATGAAACCCAGAGCCCCCATGACCAAAAACACACTCTCTATATTCCACATGTTCACTGTCCACTGTGTGTCATGTTGCTGTTCTTGTGTTTTGTTGTTTTTCACATTAAATAAAGAGGTTTTTATACAGCTGGGTTTACACATAATGACACTTTTGTTCAGATAAGCATTCAGAGTTTCTCTGCTTAATTTGGAAAGTGAAGTTGTTTAGTAATATACAATACATTTGGTCCTATAATACACAAAACTGACTCTTGTGAGTTTTAAGCCACGTTATAATGTTGTTCCCTCCTCAAAAACAGACCTGGAGTTGTGTTTTGTTTAATTCACACGTTTGAATAACCCTTTATTGTTAGTCTGTCTACATTTCCAAAGCTCAAAATGCTCTGTGCCACCCTTTTCTTGTTAACAGCTACGTTTTACCTTTTGTTCAGTAGAGATTGGCAATTCCTGAGCTGAAATTATCCAAATGATTCTAGTGAAAGTGTATCAGTGGGACATTACAAGCCTAAATATACAGGGTTTGTGTATTAAACGTGTGTGAATGAAACAAAACACAACTCCAGGTCTGTTTGTGATGAGGAAACATTATAACATAGATAAAAAATAAAAAAAAGAGTAATGAGCCTTTTTAATGTTAAAGTGCATATGCCATCTTAACCTACTCATTTCAGTAAAACGGATAAGATTGTACTCAAACTCTTGCATAGTTTTCTTTAGTTTTTTATTTATTTTGGTGAAGGTTTTCATTTTGCATCCTGGTTGGACATGGGCAGCAGATGTGACATAAGTATCAAAATAGTACTCCAAGAAAATGCTCAAATAAGAGTGAAAAAGTATTTGGGAAAAAATCTGATATTTTCAAAGGACAGACACAAAAACGAAACAAACTAAATCATATTTGAAAGAGCTGCAAGAAACACAAATGTTCAAATCATTTCATATTGTTACATAAAACTTTGTTCACTTTACACTTCCTCACAGTGTGAAGAGGAACCACAACTTTTACCTAACTAAGAGTACTGTTACTTAAAAAGAAGAACTCAACTAAAAGTATACTGCTAGAAGTACTCTGAAAAGTTAAAATTTCTTCAAAAAGTTCAAGTAAATGTGACAGTAAATGTATAACCCACCTCTGGAGTAAACCGGCAGACACATTTACAGTTTCTCTATTATTTTAAAGCAGATCAAAACTTTTAACCATGTTATTGTTGTTTCCTTCTCATTGACCCTGTGAAACTGTTTTTGGAGTGATTTGTGCATGTTTGTCTAATCTTTAATCGCTTATTTTCAAGGTGTCATTTTGCAGATCATCCCGTTTTCAGCTCCACCGGCACACGCCCACTGTGACGTACGCACTTTCTTCTCCAGTTTTATTTTATTTACACGTAGAATTCAGCTGCGTCACGTAGTCATTTTGGTAGAAATGAAAAAATCCACTTGCTAGTTGATCTACAGCTATCCACAGGAGGCGCTGACAGCTTCACGGCGCTTTGCTGTGATGACGTTTACGACGGCATCAGCTCCCATTGGACACCACTCGGAACTTGTTTCTTTTATTAAATCATTTTAGATGATTTAATAAAAGAAAATACCCAATTTGCCTTTTAAAATGTCCAAATGATAACATAATGATCCACGGGTGTCATAGATACTAGTATATAAAGACAAAAGCGCATTATCTTCTTTAATAGTGTTTATTTTTATTGCAAAACAGTAGTTATTCCTAATCTTTTAACCACAGGTAAATCTGAGAAGCCACTTGTTTCTCCTTTCCTTGTATAACCTGTTTACCGCTATTTAAACTCCTGTTAGAACCAGTGATTAGTGACCAATACCACTAACTGTACACTATTGTTCCGACTACAACAGACAAATCCCACTGGACCATTTTGTGAAACACGATCACACGCGCCACCCAAAAGTTCTATTCACCCAACACAACCCATTTCATCTTTCTCAGTTCAAACGCCGCCATCCTCCTGCTACACTTCCAGCTGTGCCCATTTTGATGTCGTTTCGCTTACTCGGAAATACCCAATTTGTTTGAGATCTGTCAAAGCTTACTGGGCCTTACCATTCAAAATAAGGTGAGATTTTGCTGGTTTGGTCGTTTTAAAATTCTGGTGAAATTGTAATTGTATGCTTTTTTTTTCGTTAAAGGGGCGTACTGGGGCCAAACAACAAATGGGGGTAAGTGTATTTTAGTTTTTATATTAGATTACATCATGCTGTTGGTCTTAAAAGTTTAAATGTGCTGTATTACGCAAAATTGACTCTACAAAAACATACCTGGAGTTGTGTTTTGATGATTCACATGATTCTAGAGAAGGTTTATGGTGTTTAAAAACACTGTGGAGCACTTCCTGGTTAGAAGTTACAGAATAGAATGTTGATCACCCAAAACCCTCCTGGAAACCTTCAAGTAAAATGCATAAGGCTCTGGTGTATCTCATTGCCTCGTACAGAGTTACACTTTAAATCATTCTTAATAAACAGTGTGTTCATTATGAATTAGTCTTGTTTATGCTTTATTAAAGGTGATGTCATGAAGTGGTCGTTTTCCAGTTTACAGCTACTGTTTACCTTGAGTTCAGTAGAGATTGACAGGTCCTGGGCTGAAATTATTATAATTATCCAAATGATTCTAGGGAGGTTTTTTTTTTTCAGCCTAAATATGCAGGATTTGTGCGTTAAACGTGTGAATGAAACAAAACACAACTCCAGATGTGGAAACAACATTAGAACATAGATCAGAAAGGCTTATATGCAGTTTTATAAAGACTGGTACCAACATGGTCCATTTTTCGTGTGTAAATTTCCCATAAAATGATAAATCTGAGATAATGACGTCTATTTCAATGACTCTTATGTTTTTATCTGTGTCCCATCTGCAGATGCGAGTGTGGTCCTGGTCTGTGGCTGTGCTGGTGTGCAGTTGCTGGTTCGATTCCTCTCTGTGTTACCCAAATGGCTCCGTGTCCATCTCCTGTGAAAGCATGCTCCCAGTGCACCTGCCCTACACCGCCAACTCCAGCAGCCCCCCCTACACCCTGTCTGCCTCTGCTGACACCTACAGGCCAGGGGACAGCATTACAGGTCAGCTCTACTACAGCTGTCCATGAAACTTAACACTTTAGTGATCCACAAGGGAAATTATTTGGACACAGCAGCTCACAGCATATTATAATAACAAAAAGAAACATATGAATGGTATAATAAATTCTAAATAAGCAGCAGAAATGGCAAGAAACTCCAGTACAGTTCAAATACGTTCAAAGACTGAAACTGACCTTTAACAGATATACTGGAGCTTTGTAATGTTCAGATTTTCTTTCAGTTTTTCATATTATTTGTTCAGTTGCCTGGCAAATCCAGATCGAAATCTCTCAGTACTGTTTATACAAACTGATATCAATCTGGTCCTCACACCCTCTTCCTCTGTGATTTGTTTATTTCAGTGACTCGTGTGAAACGAAGGAGCTCGCTGGTCACCATCATTTACAAATAAAATCACATTTCTGTCCCCTCAGATAAACAGAGTTTAGTGCCTTGCCTTGCAGAAATCTGCCATGTTTTTCAGTCTCCTGTGAATTTTTTTCCTTTATTTTTTCCAATACAGACAGACCGTGCATGCCCCTGATTTCTTAATCCGTCCAGACTCACATCTTCATAAAGTATTGAAGAAGGGTGTATTTTAGATCTCAGGAAACTAGAAAAACCTGTTTTCTGACACATAATTGGAACTCCAAAATTTTACACTGTCCCTTTAATTGTTAGACCAGTCCTTTACATGATTTTCTTTCATTCTGTGAATAATGTGTTCCCAGAATGTTTTCTTGTATTTGTCTTTGAGAATAAAAGTGCTCATATTGTGTTGTCAGTGACTCTGAAGGTACTGGACGCCACGCTTTACTTTGAGGGTTTCTTTCTTCAGGCTCGGAGCAGCAGCAGCCCAGGTGAAACATTTCACTAAACACTGGGTTTGATTTAAAGAAACTGTATGTAGTGTGCACTCTTACAGTACTCTTAAAACGTCCTACAATCACAACTGAACCTGTGTCTCCAGAGCCTTAACCTGCAGATAGACACATCCAAGTTTGTCTTATTCTCTGTATATGGACAGCATTAGACTGCAGCGGCAAAGGCAGCACTAGCACTGATTAAAGGACTTATATTACACATATTTTTGATCTGTGTCATAATGTTGTACCCTTATCCAACGCCCTGGAATTTCTTAACTTCTTTACAGCTATTATTTTGGCCTTGTTGAAACTTCTTCACTCCTCCTGTCAGT
Organism: Taenioides sp. WSHXM2023; assembly: GCA_029959045.1. NCBI lineage: Eukaryota > Metazoa > Chordata > Actinopteri > Gobiiformes > Gobiidae > Taenioides > Taenioides sp. WSHXM2023. The sequence continues at coordinate 5,280,162 of CM057096.1, read as the reverse complement.
ATGTTTTTGACGAGGAAACGGCATTATAACATGGCTAAAAGTTCAATTTTGTGTAATATAGCACCTTTAATAACTGGCTGCAGGTGCTGGGGTTCAGGTAGTGACCCTTCAGATCAGAGTGAGGCATTTTAGGTTTAAACACACTGGATTTTTGCGTTGAAACTGGCAACCCAAATGAAATGAGAGACTCATGTGAGGCTCATTCTGCTTTCTGATTGGATAATTGTCTTGAACCAAAACACCAAATTAAAACTTCAACAACTTGTCCATCATGTCCAATATTCTTCTAACAAAGAATAAATCAACATTACAATTTTTATCAGTAAAAGCTGTTTGATTTGAACATGTTTACGTCATGTGGAGGCACAGTTGGGTCATGTTTATGGAATTTAAAATCAAAATCTTACACGCAGTTCCTTTATTTACAATTCTTGACAGTGAAGTGACTCTGTGTTGTTCTGTGTCAGAGCTTTGGCCTGTTGGAAAGTTCAAGGACGTCGACAATAACTTCACTTCTCTCACGTGCAACAGCAAAATGGTGAGCGACTAAAACAGCAGCTGGACTCGTATGCTCTATCCAAGTGTGAATGCTGATAAAAGAACCGTTCTCTTTGTAACAGAACTCAGCCGTCAGTCAGGCCAATAATGCCAAAAGAACCAAAGTGGAGCTGACGTGGGAGGCACCAAACCATGAGAAGTGTGGAGACGTGCACTTCAGGTAAACAAGGGGAGGGTCCTGCCTTTTAAGTACTCAGAAAATGCATTTTTTCACCTACCCCCTATCCCCACCCATTATTTAAAGCTTTCTACCATCATATAACGTTGTTCCCTCATCAAAAACATGCCTGAAGAGGTTTTAAATGCCATCCATGCATGTTTGAGTAATTTAGCGATCTCTCCCGGACCCTAAGATTATGTCCAAAGCTCCGCCCACAAGCCTACGTCCCACAATCTGACAATTCTCCATAAATATACAAAAACAAGACATAAAATACTACACTACAACTTCACAAACCTGATGTGATGTGCGGTAGTTTCATTAGCGGTGTACATGGTAATTCTTTTGTAATAGCGCTCCGAAGGGGAGCAACTTAGCATGGGGAGCAAAGGGAGGGGGACTCAGAGCTCATTCGACATTAAAATACAGTATGTTGTTTTCAGTGAATACAGCATTTTCAAAACAATTAAAGGTAACATGGTGATCTAAATATGTTATGAGTTTGTAGTTAATACCGCAGAGAAGTAAAATACTCCATTTAACTAAAAACTCCAGGTTGAAGAACTTTTATTAGGTTATTTTGGATCAATATTGCAGTAATAGTAAATACCAAGAAGAGACGACATATTCGATGGTTTGTTACTAAAAAGTCCTGACCGTGTGTCCTGGTGATGTGTGTGTCTGGAGCAGGGCCACAGTGGTGAAGAGCTACTCGATGTTCTGGTTAAATGTGACCAGTCCCTCTGTTAAACTGGAGACAAGTGCTGGAGCGCCACCTGCTGTGAGTACTACACACCTACACCCACCCACGGAGCACGAGAGTTTATACAGAACTTAAAACTTCAACACGCTATTTTCTGAGCTGTTATAATGTTGTTTCCTCATCACAAACAGACCTGGAGTTGTGTTTTTGTTTCATTCACACAAACCCTGCGTATTTAGGCTGAGTTCTTCTCTCAAACAAGCTCTCCACTGTTTTTAAACTCCATACACCTTTATTAGAATCATTTAGATCATTTCAGCCCTGGAACTGCCAAATTCTACTGAACTAAAGGTAAAAGTAGCTGTTAACTTGAAAACTACCACTACATGAGCAGAGCATTTTGAGATGTAGACAGACTAATAATAAAGGATTACTTAAACATGTGAGAATGAAACAAAACACAACTCCAAGTCTGTTTCTGACGAGGTAACAACATTCTAAGTGTCCATTGTGCAGCCTAGTCCATTTCCACAGTATAGGACCTTTAAACATAACACTTAAAATTCTTAAAAATCTCAAATGAACCCAAACAACCTATAAATGATGACTTGTCTGTTAGTGTGAGTGTTGGTGGTGGTTGGAGGGGCAGATTGGCAGCCTCGCTTCCATTAGTCTGTCCCAGGGCAGCTGTGGCTACAGTAGAATCTTACCATCACCGGGTGTGTAGAGCTTTGAGGCGGCGACAGGTCAAGGTGCAAATATGTAGTACAAATATAGTCCGTTTTATTCCGCACCAAATTCGTTTATTAGACAAAAATATGTGTATTATATTGAACTATACTTTACAGCTGATGTCATCAATATTCCCTGGGGGTGAGATGCTAACTGAAGGTACTCCTCTATCTGAAGCTCTGTCACTCAAATTAGACCAAGTTTTGTTTTAACACAATGACCAGAAAGTGCTGGTGTAGCTGGAATTAAACAGGTGAGCGGATTTGTGCTCTTCGTCTTAAAGTCCCTCTCAGATAAATTATAGTCACTCCCACCTTTTTGTTGAAAATCAAACATGGCCGTGAACGCTCGGACTGATCACAGGCTCCTGAAATGTGCTGTTTAAATCACTTTTGTCATTTTCTTTGTTTGTTTTCAGACGATCTTAAAACTTTTCTGGGCAGTGTTTGCTCAGGTGTGCTTTGTGTCAGCATGGTACCTCCTGAGATTCACGTACAACACCCCCAGCCTGATGTCACCGTAAAGTATTAATAGAATCTTGTGTGTGTTGTGTCCAGGTGGTGTCATGGGCCGTGCTCCTCCTCTGCTCTGTGTTTCTGCTCATTCACTCCTGACACTGAAGAACCACCAGAACCAGAGGAAACGGGGAGCATCTGCTACAACTTTGGAATGAAATGTTTTTGGTTTTTGTGCTCCATTGGCCCAAACTTTCTGATAATGAATGCACTTCACTACACTGTCAAACTTCTGTCAGCTCATCTGCTCAGAATGTAAACGTGTCTTTGTGTTGGAATAAAGGACTTCTAAAAATAATTTGAGCCAAATATATACAACTTTGATGGGTTGATCTGTCTGCAAATTGATGTAATATTTAACTTTGAAACTGAGTTAAATGAGCATGTAGCCAAAATGTAGAGCATTTAAAAGGTAAATAAAAATGAACCTTATAGATTAAAAAAAAATTATTTTAGATTTTATTACTAAAAAAAACAGGTCTTAAAGCCACAGTATTTAAACTCGTCTCCATGGAAATATTCCTTTCGCTATAATATTCCACAGTATGGCATAAAATGTACCTATCCCCATGGAGAATTGAATGTTTTTAACTTTCCATTTCCATGGAATCATGCAGGTGTCACGTAAAAAAAGTTACATACTGTAACTTTAATGTACTATCACGAATAATGTATTTAATGGGCTAGTTTTATTAATAATAAATAATAAAACTTGTACGGGAAACCACAGGGAATACCAGGTGCCACAGTGGGGCAGCAGTGGCTCTAGTGCAAACTGTTGTTGTGTCCTTAGGCAAGACATTTCACTTATCTTACCTAATATGAATGTGCTCTGTGTGAGTTAGTGGTGGTCAGAGGGTTGATGGTGCAGACTGAAAGCCTCAGGGCAGCTGTGGCTACAGCAGGAGTTTACCACCACTGAATGAATAGTGCATGTATGCGTAAAGCGCGCTGGATGTCCTGAAAGGAGCTAAATAAAGCCAACGGATTCTTCTTTTTCTGAAACATTTCCAAGTGAATAGAATGACAGACTGCACATGAACAGATATGCACCAGTTCTTTAATATGTATTTAGAATTACAACAAAGTCCACACTAAACACTGGTACACCGACAGCAGTGGATCACATGGATGCATTCTGTTCTGTCCAGTGTCTCAGGTGCAGGGTAACAGTACTCTGAGTATAAGGCAATGAGAGAGCGGAAGACTACACTAAAAACACTACAAAGGGTCAAAGGTCACAGGGATATGAACACCTCTCCTCCGCATATTAGATTATTATGAATCATCTTTGCCTTTTGTTACGATTCCTATTTTTGCTATAGTTCATGTACTTTTCCATATTTATAAAGTGCATTTCCATCTACAGTCAAATGACATTCACTGGTTTCATGAATGTTACATGTTAAACAGGTTTATTCTAACAGCAGTTTATCCGATTACAAAACAGTAATCAATGAGAAAAAATACTAATACTTTACTCATTTAAAGCCCCGCCCACTTAGTCCTGTGATATTGCAATGTACAGTTTCGCTAATAAACAGTGTATACGTTTTAATAGCATTATCTACTGTTCCTACTGTTTTGGTGCAAAAACTCTGGTGAAAAACGCCTAAAAAACTGCAATTTCCAGTAGTTGGTGATATCACGCAAGACTGCCCTGTTTACATCCAGGTGTTTGTAATCAGAAACACCTGGAGGGGCGGAGTTTGAAGTGTGGATACCTGCTAGACCAATCACCCTCCAGACCCCGCCCCTCCTCTCCGCTCACTACTCCCTTTAGTCCTCCAGGTACTGCCCAGTTTAGCAGCTCTGTTTCAAATGTGGTTGTGGGCAGTTTAGGTGTTTAGTTCCACTTTTATACATCTTTAAATGTTCATTCAAGTCCCCTCATATTGCAATGATAACTAACTAACTAACTAACTAATAAAAGATGATTGCACAATCACAAAAGTAGACGGCTGAAATGCTAAAAGCCCGGACCGTCCTGTGAGTGCGTGCTCAGGACAGTCTGGCCTCTGTATTGCACATGTGTGATGTGGGTTAGTACTACGCTGTAGATCTCTCAGGGTTCATGTTGTTACAGTGAGTTTAAAGGTCAAAGAGCACCTCCAGCACAGTGGCCAGGGACCAGGCCTGAGTCTCACAGCTGAACGGACAGTACTGACCGTTCTCATTGGTCAGCTCAGGGAGACCTTTCCATGGAGACCTGAGGAGAGAAGGAGAGCTGGTGAGGAGAAGGAACTAGGAGACATCACATTTATTAACAACTGTTTTTGAGACCACCTATCCCCCACTGCACTCACACCGGACACATGTACTGTGCTCTAGGGGCGATTCACACTTTGGCCTGGTTCCATTGGGCCAAAGTGAGTGTGTCCAGAGTAGAAAAATAGTTTAATTATGGTTGTGGTATCATAATCGGTACAGAGTGTTGAGTCTTTTCCTTAGTACCTCTCCCATGAGTGGTTGGCTGATCTTGGCACACAGCAGTTTTGGAAACTATTTTTTTTAAGCTCAGTTTAACAACATGTCATGGGATTTTAACCAGATAAGAAGTGCAGCAAGTGTTGTTCAAAGCATACAAATAAGGGGCTGTTGGATTGTGTGAAATGAGCTGTTTGAGGGCCACAGATCTCTGGTCAAGTCAGTGACTCGATACAGTGAGTTGTAATACAATACACTGTTTTGATTGTATATAAACATTTAAATTTGCACAACCACTGACCATTTGGCCTAAGGGCCACAGTTTGGAGCCCCCTGCTATAAACTATTGTGCACTTTAAGTGTACTTTATGGTGATTGCATCAGTGGAATACAGTCTTCAAGGTGAACGTTATGATGAGACTAGAATCTCACACTTTTCCCATGGTGCCTATTCCTAGTGTAAAATTAAAAAAATATGGAGCATCCTATTTTGCTTTGAATGAAAAGCAAACTGAATGAAGACCTCAACTATGGGACATGTCTAGATGTCAGATACAAACTCCAATAGCTCTGTTCAGATGTTTGTCATACCTCCATGTCCACCATAACACTAAGTGACACAGACTGAAGCTGAAGCAGGTCTACCTCTCCAGGTGAGTATAGTGTCCGGACAGCACGTTCTTCACCAGAGTCACACTCTCTCTCTCGTCTCCCTTCTTCTTTGCAAAGTAGAGTTTGGCTCGGAGGAAGTATCCCACAGGCCAGAGCCACTCCTACACACACATGTATTAGACTTGTGCATTATTTGTACCTTTAGTATGTTGGTTATTTTTTCAGGTGCAGTACCCCTCACACCCAGCAGAGGGCAGACTTACAGGTCCCTGGTGGTAGTTGAAGCCCTTGGCCAGGTTGTAGTTGTCATTGTCCAGAGAGTTGTCATAGACGCCGCAGTAAACCATGTCACTGTAACAGCACAGGTCAGTTTAACATCTGCACAAACAGAGACATGAGCTTCATGTTCTCAGAGCAGAACTCACTCTGGGTCCAGGGTCTTCATGCCCAGAGGCCCCAGCAGCTTCTTCTCAGCCATCTCCAGAGCACTCCAGGCACGATCCACTGTGAACAGCTCCGGAGCCTAACACACACACACACACACACACACACACACACGTAGTATTAATCTGGGTACAACAATGATAAATACAGAAAGTAATCTGTTCCAGACAGAAAATTATCCAGTTGGTAATACCAGACTTATGAGAAACTACAACAGATAAAAGGATTAAGTCTCTCTCTGATAGCAGTGTCACAAGTCAGTCACTCTCATCTTTTTGTTGCAAATCAAACTTCTAAACAGGATATGAATGCTTGTATTGATCACAGGGTCCTGAAAATGTGTTGTTTAAAATTGTTTTTTTTTCTTTTCATAAAACCTATTAAGCTGTGGTTGCTAATGTTTACATTGTGTCACCTTGGTAACTGCTGAACATTCCATCAAACACATACATGCAGAGCCCTCTCAGCATGACTGTTTGAGGCTAACGTTTCACTATCCAGGCAGATGCAGTAGCTCTTATATTTACACACATCAGTGGTATAAAACACATGTGCACAGATGTAACAGACAGTAGTGTAAGAGGCTGCACGCACCACCACCATGGCGATGGTGAAGTTGGGCCGGAGCTGGTAGTCGCACCAGGGGCTGGAGGCTCCGTGGCTGTCCTTGTAGATGCCCCTCTTGTGCACCAGCTCGGGGTGCTTCTCGTTGGGGTCGTGGGGGTCTTCGGACACCCAGAAGTGACTCTCAAAGGAGGCCTGGATCTGCTGGTTCCACTGGGCGTAGGACACGAAGGACTCTGTGCCTGGACACAACACTAGTGTCAGTGTGTCGTCCTTTAGTTATTTAAAGAAGACATGCTGGGCTTTGTCTGCTGTAGAGTTAGAATCTATGACACACACACAGATCACTATAGGTTTTGGACATTTTAAATCACAATATTGATCATTTACATCATTTCAAAGGTCCTATATTACACAAAACAGACTTTAAGCAATAATATTTGAATGTTGTTACCTCATCAAATATGTAGCTGGAGTTGCGTTTTATTTCAGTCACACGTTTGAGTAACCCTTCATTATTATATTTCAAAGCTGAAAATGCTCTGCTCTATCTTGTGATGTGAGTTAACAGCTCCATTAACCTTCAGTTCAGTAGAGATTGGCAATTCTAGGCGTGAAATTATGCAAATGATCCTAGTGAAGGTGTGTGGAGTTCAAAAACATCACTTACTATATTACCAAATATGCAGAGTTTGTGTGTTAAACGTGTGAATGAAACAAAACACAACTCCAGGTATGTTTATGATGAGGAAACATTATAACATAAATCAGAAAATAGCAAAATATGGGACCTTTAATAGAAACAAGTCCGACTTCTGAAGTTGGAGCACTGTTTTGAGGCTGCCTCTTCACAGTAATGTTTACAGTGGTTTAAAAGCTCATAACGCCTGATGTTTCTTAATATTTTTTCTGGTAATAGGACAAAGGCATTCAGACGTACCATTGTTTTGGATTGTGACTCCGTCGTAGGGGAACAGTCCTTTAGAGTGCAGCTCCACCACCCAGCGCACAGCAGACTTACTCAGACCCACGATCTCCACCGCTGCACCGTCTCTGTGCAGGGGACAGTATGACAGTGCTACACATGTGTGCCTCTAAAGATCGTACAGAACCAGGTCTACAGGAGTCTCCACACACCTGGGAGTAGCGGGCATGCCTTTGTTCCTGGCCCTCTCACTCTCCCCCATCTTGTCCATCCATGTGCCACAGTTAAAACGGTTCCCTCCAGAAACAAAGCCTGTTTTTGGATCCACTTTGACCTCCACGTTGAAGCCTGAGCACACACGCACACATATATGATACTTACACATATGTCTATTGTAAACAGGTAAAACGTGTGTATGACTGCATACCCTCGTCTCTCATCTGCATGTCGATCTTGGGCCCTGCATTCCTCTCTCTGAAGGAGATGCCCTCCAGGTGGCGCTGCAGAACCTCCTGGATCACATCATACAGGGGCTGTTCCTGTGCAAAAAACATTCAAAGTCTTACAGGAAAAGTTTGTATGTTTTATGTGGAGCCAGGAATCAATAGTTAACCCAAATGTTACACAAACTAATCACAATTAAAACAGACCCTTAGTAACTGTTAGCAGCATTACTTTAATTCTACTGCATTTCACTTGTAGAAAAAAATAATGCTCCCGCAGACTGTCTGTGTTTTTCAAATCAGAACAAATACTAGTACCTGATGAAGGCAAGTCAAACCAAATTTTGAAAGTAATAAATGACAAAAAGAGTGAGTGCAGGAGCCGTCTTTGTTCTACAAGTAAAGGACCTGTTCTCTTATGCACCTGTCGCCTCCTCAGGTGAGCAGAGCTCAGAGACTTTGAAATAGCCCTGAGACAAAACAAGGGACGCTTGGGAGGACTATGAGGACTACATTCTGTCAGGGGCTCACGTGGTGCTGCCACTGTCGCTTAAAGACGCACGGAGAGAGACAGTGGCGCGTCAGATCCAAATGAATGAAAAATGAATTAACTCATTTCAGAGAGCTCAAAGTTCAGGGAAGGACAGATTAAATGTTAAAAAATACACAGTCTAACCCAGAAATAAGTTAAGTGGTTTAAGTGATGATTTGAGTCTATACTCAATTATTTCAGTGAGACTACTTTTCTGTGCGAAATGTTCGGCAGCTCGTCGTCTCCCTGCCTCCAGGTGCGGTGTACTGCCACCAGATCTTTTAGGGGTATGCAGTACCAGACTGGTTTACTTTCACCCCGATTCTACATAATAAGAGTATGATGAGAACTTACCACTTGTCCTGGGGGAAGGGGCTGGCTGTCATCAGTGGGGTACATGCGAGACACAGGACAGCGCAGGATTTCATGGCCCTGAGGGACGTGGTTCACATAGTCCTGTAAAGACAAACACAAAAACACTTAGACTCACTTCAGTACAATGCAGATCTGAGAAGACACTGGTCACAGTCTGTGTGCTTTGGACAGGTTTTCCTCCCGGAGCAGACAACCTGATTACAACCTCTTTTGTTTTGGCTTTCGCTGCCTGGAGGACTGATAAAGATGAGAACAGTGAGCAGGATTCATCTACCTCGGGGGTGTACAGTCACAGTGTAGTACCTGGATGCACTGGAGCCACCACCACACAGCGTCTCTGCAGTTGTAGCGAGCACTACGGCCCTCGCCCAGCAGGTTTGGGATGAGCCCGTGACGAAGAGTCCCCGCGAATGCCAGGATGATGTTACTGAAGAGGAAGAAGAGGACGAGGACATCATTGTGTATGTACACATGTCCATGTGTGTGTGTACTAGCGGTGAGAAAAATAATTGTTTTTTAGATGCTTCGTTGATTCTAATAAAACGATTCTGAATCGATGCAGACACAGCAATAATCAGAATTTTCAGTTTAACTGAAGCCGCCGCTCTGCTGTTTATTTTCCCCCGCAGCAGAGCCATAGACTCTATATGAGCCATAGCCTGTTTGAGCAGAGATCTGCACAGACCTCTGCTGCTGCTGTCCTCAGAGCTGTCCACTGTGACACAGTGACTCACAGAGAGCTCTCTCTGCACTTTTAAAAACGTAGCCACTCATTTGGTCTGAACGGTAAAATTAAGTAAAGCCTAAAGATGCATCGGCTTGTGATCTTCAGAATCGTAATCAAACTGAATCGTAAGAAAACCACAGATTCCCAGCCCTAATGTGTAGGAGTGTGTACGTGTGTGTGTACGTGTACGTGTGTGTGTGTCTCTCATACCGGGCCTCCAGGTGCCTCCCTGTGAGAAGCATGAGTCCTCTCAGAGCGATGAACGTGTCTCGGCCCCAACAGCGGAAGATCCCAGCTGAGAAGTGAGGGAGACCTGCATACACACAGACACACACAGACACACACACAGACACACACACAGACACACACACAGACACACACACAGACACACACACAAACACACACATGAATAAGATTAAATCTATCATAAGACTAAATCTGTCATTTCAGGTCTGTGTGTTACCTGCAGCCAGTGACACGCAGCACTGCTCCTTCTCTCCGCTGATGGGGCTGAGGCGGTACGGGACTCCCTCCAGTTTGTCTGAGAGCGGAGGCAGAGCGGGGAGTCTGCCCACACTGCACATCTGCACAGAGCCCAGAGCCAAGTGTCGCACAAAGCTCGAGCCGTTCTGGACAAAACTACACACATACAAAAAAACAAACAGAAAACAATTAAATACACAACAAATCACCAGATAAACACATCTGTACAGAGCCCAAAGCCGGACAATAAACAGTAAACAATAAACAACTAAATAAAGCACAAACAAAGAGGAAAGCTGAGACTCTCACCTGGACATGAGCTTGTAGGTGGCGTCCAGAGCCGTGGTGTAGGTGGAGACCAAGATGGCGTCAAAGTAACAGGGGATGAGGTAACGAGGGATGTGCTTCAGGTATTTAAACATGGCCGCCAGCCACTCACCCACCTGCACACAGCACACGGTTAAGGCTTTAAACCACATTTTCAATAAGAGTTACAAACAAAACATGTCAAAATGCTAGTTTACAAACTCAACACACAGCATCTTTGTTCAATAGTCAGAATTTGACTATAAATATGTGATAAAGATATTTTCACATATATTTAGTTTTTATGAATCATGTGTATTGTATTCGAGGTCATGTGCACACTTTTGGTACGGTATTGTGAGTCCATTCTTTATAACTAATATAATAAGAACGCATTAGTCACTTTCCAGTTTTGTGCATTCTTCATTCACTCCACACTCTGTGGTGGTAAGCCACTAATGTAGCCACAGCTGCCCTGGGGCAGACTGACAGAAGCCAGACTGCCATCGGCCCCTCCCACCACCAACGCTCACACACCAGACTTAGGACACCATGACAGCACTACTATTCCCTCTAACCAGGCCCAATCCTACAGATGATGAGATTAATCATTTGAAGGGCTGTAGATTTTTTGAAGAATGAAATAAAACGCCACAGAAAACTGCTTTGTAACCCCTTTAACGTGTGTGACCACTTGCAGTTCTATGAGTATGAGGAACAGTATGTACTACTATGTGCGGTGAGGAGAGTGACCTGTGCCAGGGGCCCCTCTCTGGAGACCAGACGTTTGGATGTGAAGTCCAGGAGCCAGTCTCCCTGTCTGAGGTTGGCACACACAGGGTGGCCCAGGTCATTGTTGGGACGGATGTTAGCCATCACAGACACCAGACCTGAGCGAACACAAAGAAGAAAAGAAGGATTATTATTAACAACTTTCATTTCAAAATAAAAATATTATTTATCAAGCTCAATTTCACTGAGAATAAGACCCATTTTTCATTTTTTTTTCATATTTTAAGTTAAATCACTTCCTAGGAGAGGGTGAAAAACTGCATATCATCATTATCTTCTTTTCTACCATTAAGAGGAAACTAAAACCATTTGCCGCTTCTGGTATTTCACACTTCACTGTGACTGTTTAAACCCAACAGATCACTCACTCAGAGCGTGACAGAGCGTTTCCATGGAAATGTTGCTCATTTGGATAGAATATTCCACAGTGTGGCATAAGACATACAGTATCCATCTCCATGGGGAATGTTCTGAAGTATAGTTTTAACGTTCCATTTCATCATGGAACCAAAACCATCATGCGTGTGACATGCCACGTCCAGAAAGTGACATACTGTTGCTTTAAACAGAAAAGCATCGAGTTACAATATGGCCAATCGTCACAAGATGAGACCATGATTAGATTTTGCTCAGCCCTCCACTTTGCCTTTATTCCACTTGACAGACTAGTAGATGAAGTACCTTGTAGTCCGAACAGCAGAGTATACAAAGTACCTTGTAGTCCAGCCAGATTAGTATATGAAGTACCTTGTAGTCCAGACAGATTAGTATATGAAGTACCTTGTAGTCCGGGACAGATTAGTATATGAAGTACCTTGCAGGCCGGCGTACTTGAGGCTCTCCCAGCCTGGGATACTGTAACAGCCGCCTCCATCCTCCTGCTCCTCAGCCTCACAGCGGAACAGCAGCACGTTCATGTCAGCCAGGGTCAGCTTGGACATGAGCCTTAATATTCAGAAACACACAAACACACACACACGTATGTGAGACAGGACTGGCCTTTCACTTTAGCCACATGCCCCTCACAGATAGAACGTGTATGTGAGCTGTGTGAGTGTGCACTGACTGGGAGAGGGGCTTCTGGAGCACCTCGGGGGGGTTGTCGTCAGCTGTGCTTCCTTTACGGAATTTAGGACTGAACTGGGACAGGTAATACCTCAGCACCCCCACCACCTGCTGGGCCTTGGGGTCCAGACTCACCCTGGAAACACAAAACACAAAGTACAAATATGTTTAGATGGAACCTGTTGTGATTGTACATTGTGGAGTGACATCCAAAGGTAAGTTTAGAAAAAAAGTGGCAATATTGATGTGCAACTTTGTCATGCATTCAATAAGAAAGTGTGTCAGCACCTCTGTCAATCAGAGACGACAGAGGTGCCATTTCCTTTACTAAAAGTGGAGATTGTTTCTACACTAAGGGGCGGGGCAAAAGTCTTAAGAGAAATACCTGTTACTGTGGTTTGAGCACGTTCAAAACAAAAAGTACATCTCTGCCAGTCATGTACACTCTGTTTCTTTATTTTCATTACTCTTTGCATTGTAGATTCTCACCGAAGGCATCAAAACTGTATATGACAGTAAATGACAAATGTAAACACCTGTGGGATGTAGTAAACACTAAAGATACTCAAAATAACTTGATCACTGCTTCCAAACGAACTTAAACAAACATGGCGACGCCGGCAGACATACTCTGGGCTATTTTTGCGTCAGTACAGACTATTTAGTTTGGGAAAAACATGCAGAAGGTAAGAGCTTTGTGCATTTGTGGACAGGGAAGATGTCTGGGCTTTTCTCTCAACTGGATTTAACTAAAGTCTGATTTTTCCGCCTGTTCCGCTGTTGTCACGCATCGACCAATCAGATTCAAACAGTCGTCATGGCGTTCCTCACTTTCCAGTCTCTTTCAGTGAGAGCTGTTCCAGATTGATCATGTGTAGAGTTCAGAGTGACACACAGATCAGGTTAACAAGGCATAGCTGTGAAATGAAAACCATTTCAGGAAACTTCATTATGAGGCTCACTGAGAGAAGGCCAAGGCTTTGCAATTCTGTGGTCAAAGCAAAGGGTGGATACTCCGAGGATTTCAATATAAAATTAAAAAACATGGATTCTACCTGGACGACTGAGGGATTCTACACACAAAAAATATATATTTTGTTCAGTTATTTTATATATCTGTTCTTTACTACATTATTCCATGTATCTTGCACCATATATTTGATGATGATGAAAGACACAAAGAACAAAAAACAATGAATGAGGTGTGTCCAAACTTTTGGCTGGCAGCACATCTGCATTATAATGTCATATTTAAAGTCAAACTCTTAAGAAGAGTTTACATGAGGCTGACTCAGGCTCAGGGCCGTACATGAAGCCCTGGAGGAAATCATGAACAAATGATCTGATGCAGACACCACTGTCCCCTTTGATCAGGGCAGAATAAGCCAGGCTAAAGTCAGATTCAAGTGTTACCTGAAGGCGATGACGCTGCCCGGGGTGAGCTTCTCAAACGTGATCTCTTGGACATATTCAGAGCGGTCTTTAGCGGTGACTGCAGCCTGCTTCACCACTGTGCTCTGCTCCAGCTACACACACACACATACACATACACACACATTATCAACACCGACACCTCCAGGCCATGCCAGTGTAGATTGGTTCCCAAAGTGGGGCCACGAGTTGGGGGCATCGACTGTATATATAGATAGACTTCTCTTGAAAAATGGTGGCCCCTGTCTCTGTAACTGCTGCTGTCAGGCGTGTCATTCTGAGCGCTCTATATGATCCGGGTGGTTTTTATTTAGCCATTTTGTCTGTAAATCAAGATATGAACATGACAGTTGTTATTTTTGCTTGCCATTTTGAATTTATTAATACCATTTATATTTTTGCTCTTTGTGTGACGTGTGAGCTACTGTGTCCAAGTAATTTCCCTTGTGGATCAATAAAGTTTGTCTAAGTCTAATACAGACCAACTGATGTAATCTCTCTCCAAGAGGTCGGCTCCCGCTAGCGTTAACAACAGGTTTGATTGGCAAAAGTTCTGGAACTGAACAGTTCCAGAACTGAAGAAGCAGCTTGGATGAGCTGCGAAACGTATTCGACCAAATAAACTCTGTCCAGTTGACAAATTAAATTTCTCCTTTTGCCATGGATTCTACCTGGACAACTGAGGGATTCTACACACAACAGGTTTGATTGACACATATCAAGCCTTATTGCTAAGCGATGGGGTGACGTACCTTCAGGACCCTCGCTCCAGATTGGCTCTTTGGTTAGGCACTCAGATATTTGTATATGAAATGTTATTGCAGATTAGCCCCTGTAACTGCTAGTGTCGATTGGCTTCATTTGGCCAAATGTTATGGGTGATATTTTACTCCCTCAGTCCACTTCCTTGTACAGTCTATGGTTGAAGGTCCTCCAGATGATTTCTTTATCTGAAACAATATTAACCTTGATTTGACACATGAAAGTATTACTATCATCAATTTCCTTTTTCCTGAGAGGTCCCAACTTGAATTGGCTGACTGGTTATTTTGGGATCCCCTGCAATAGAATTGAGGTTCTGTTGAAATCATCTGGCGACCCCCAGCTCAGAGTCTTGCGCACCCCAGGAGGTCGTGACCACCTCTTTGGGACTCCCCTGTGTGAACATGCTGTCAGCAGCTTTACCGATATATGTTCTTTAATCTCCACAGTGTACTGGGGCAGCCCGTTGATGAACTTGCCGTCTTTCTCAAAGTTCTCAGCTTTCCTCTCCACTGTCCGAGCCTCCAGGACCACCTCTTCAATTTTACCTGGAAACAACACACAAGTTCCAGTGTCCACTGGTCAGTGCAGACACACATGCAGGCAGAGAGAGAGGGTCACACCTGGGATGAACATGGGGGGCACATTGGGGTCGTAGTGGTGCTTTTTGGGGTCATGGAAGGCGGTCCTGCACACGGCCACCACAGACTGGTGTGTGCTGGGGCAGTGACGAGTGATGGCCACGATGTCTGCGTCCACCTGGTCCACGTACACCTGGGACAGTCACAGAGGGCAGTGTGAGGGAGCAGGCTGGTTATCAGTTTAATAGTTTACTTAGTCAAGTACACTTTGTATGTTGTTTGTCTCTTAATGGAGCATTTCTTTGCCTAGAATTTTCCATAGTACAGCATTAAACCTATTCTAACAGGTGAAGCCACCAGGCAAAGTTACAGGTCAGATCTGTGGAGATATTTTTGAGCAATAACACCTGTAATTGTAAAAATGCAAAAGAGAAGTTTAAGTTTTTTAGTTTACTGTAGTACATTCCAGGTAAATAAATAACATCTCCAGCAACTTTTCACCAGAAAAGTCACACAGTGCACCTTTAAGTTCACAAGTTTCAGAAGAATACCACAATCACTCTCCATTTGTTAGAAGAAACACATAAACAACAATGGACTGCTGTGTACCTGTATGAAGCCCTGTGCTGCCAGCTCCTGGTGCAGATTGTTCAGCGCCAATTTCCCAGCCACAATGCCAGTCTGCGGACCCACCTCCCCCAACGAGGAGGGGGAGGCCGAGGGGTTCCATTTGGGGTAGAAACGCTCCTCTTTCACCACAGAGATCTGCTCACACACACAAGCATTAATCTACCAGCAGTTAGCTGGCATTTTCTTCTGTGGTACAGTACCTGGTGTGGCACAAGCTCGTCGTACCCCCTGGTGGAGCCCGTGGCGCAGCAGGCCATGGACACAATGGCAGAGCTGGGCAGAGAGTCCAGAGCTGAACGCAGCTGCGGCAGAGGAAGGGAGTCATGAGTTACATGCAGTATGTAATGATGATGGAAAGATTCACAAAAAATGTGCATCTTGTTTTAGATTCTCCTCATAACAATCAATAGATGATATCCCTGAATACATCAGGAACGTATGTCTTCAGTTGCACGTACTGAGCTTTAAGTATTGCACATGTGAATGAACTGTAAGGGTGCATTCACACTTGTTATGAATTTGGTGTTTTTGTTCTCAAGACAATAATCCAATCAGAAAGCAGAATGAGCCTCACATGAGTCTCTCATTTTGGTTGCCACTTTCAATGCTGAAATCCAGTTGGTCACATTTTATAATTAGAATGTCGAAAATTAACATTCTTTATAAAGACAAATAGGCATAGTAAAAATGTTTTTAGATTTTCTTTAAAATAAATTACATTAAATCAATTAAATTAAAATAGACAATATAGTAGAAATTAAAAGTTTTCATTCATTAAAGCAGCAATTTCTCTAATATGTTGTAGAAAATGTATTGTCCACCTCTGCAACAGATACAACTTATCTGTATGTAAGTGAATATGTAAGTGTGGCTGTTCTTCCATGTCCAGAGTGACAGTACAAACCTGGATGGGACACTCGTTGTCATGGGTTACGTCCAGGAACATGGCGTGTGCGATGGTGGGCATGAGCGGGCGCAGGCTGGGCTGGACAAAGGCGCCCACGGGCTCTCCTCCGTAGCGGTACACCAAACGGCCCTCCTCATGACTGTCGCCCGCTGACATGGCCTCTGAACAGGACAGCAGAGTCACACACGCTTCACTGTTATTGCTACTGCATGAGGCCCTGTGCTTGTTTCCACTGGAGATCTCACTGGAGGTTTGACTATAGGCTGTCAGCCATTCTGTTATGAATCGTGTTTTACATTAAAGAAGATGCATTTGGGGGGTTGAGTATTAAAGATTTATGTGTGAATTTAAATTGTGTGAATTAAATAAAACACAACTCCAGGTAATGTTGTAGGAAACAAC
This sequence comes from Taenioides sp. WSHXM2023, assembly GCA_029959045.1. Lineage (NCBI taxonomy): Eukaryota > Metazoa > Chordata > Actinopteri > Gobiiformes > Gobiidae > Taenioides > Taenioides sp. WSHXM2023. The sequence continues at coordinate 5,263,086 of CM057096.1, read as the reverse complement.
ATTAGAACATAGATCATTGGGGTTGTATTATTTTGCCTGGGGCTGCCGATTACACAGCAAATGTCTATCCTTTCCTCTATCCTTAAAGCCTCCCAGAGAATCAGTACAGTGTTGACTTGTTGGTGTACATGAACATTGAACATTTTACACAAATAAACCTACTTATATCAGATTTTAGCTGTGAAACTTTTCCCTTAACCGGAAGTGCCACCACAAAGAAAGCAGTTTTGGAGCATTTAGAGGCAAAAGTTGGCGGGGAGGTATATGGACAATGGGCAATCCACTCTTAAAACTCCGCCCCTCCAGCCAGGAGTTTGTAATCTAACTGTGTTACTTAACAGTTTATTAAAAAAACATTTACTAAAATGGTTATAGTGTTCTACTTTAATATATTTTTTGATCGTTTAAATACATTTTTCCCCAATAAAACAATTTGTAACTATAAAACAGTACATTCTTGACCTGTTCCTTCTTCATCTCCAGTGTAAACAAGCCTACTCTGCACACATGCACCAGAAGAGACCAGAGTGTAGCCGTGCGTCCTCCGTCACACTGTACCTCTGATGAGAGAGGAGATGCCCAGTTTGGTCACGAACACGTTATCCAGCTCCTCACTGCCCGTAAACAGCTCAGCCACCACGTACAGGTTAGGACGCACACCACGGGCTACGTCCAGCATGTACTACATAAACACAGCCACGAGCAAGGCCACACAGCAGGGAGAGGGGAGGTACAGAGGGGAGGAGAGAAAAGAGGAGAAGAGAAGCAAGGAAGGGGAGGAGAGGAGAGAGGACGAGAGGAAAGAAGGAAGGAGAGAAATTGATAAAGAAGCAGAGAGGAGCAGGGAACAAAGGAGGAGAGTAGGGTGGAGAGGGGAGGAGAGGAGAGGGAAAGAGAGGACAGAAGAGGAGAGAAGATGGGAGGAGAGAAAAGAGGAGGAGCAGAGAGGGTGAGTAAAAGCAGGGATGCACACTATCCTTCATAATCAATATTTGCTAAACCTGGATGTTAACTGGATTAAACTAGAACACAATATAAAAATACATTATGGTGAAATATGGAATGGGGCTCTGCAATGAATGATTTTTTTTTTTTTTTTTACTGATTAGATTATTATAAACAAAAGAAAAAAAACACTTTATCTTCTGTCTTGAATGATATGGGCATTCATTCTACAGGGGCTTAAAAAAACATGAATTTCCAATAATGAATCATAATATAAGTAACTGTTTTAAAGAATTTCAATTTAGTCTATGTAAGATCAAATAAATCCCTATTAAAAGGAATATTTTATCAGCTCATCTTGCGGTTTAATTTGGCAAGAAACTCAGCAGCGTCAAAGCAAAACAGCATCAAATCTGTGTTAGTGATACAGGCCTAAACATGCTCCACAAGAGACCAGAGAATGCCAAATCCAACAAGTGTGTGCTCCATGCTGTAGGGGGCAGTACCTCGCACCAGGCTGCTTATGCCCAGTCTGTTGACAAACACATTGTCTATGAGCTCACTTCCTGTGAACAGCTCTGCGATCACGTACAGGTTTGCTCTGACGGCTCGGGCTGCGTCCAACATGTACTGACCACACAGAGGGGCACATCCAGTTACTCACACCTCAGGACGAGCTAGGGCCATGTCATGGTTAGCTGGATTCAATAATTCAATGAAATACTGTGTAATCTCATAAGTATAAATAAGACCTCAGGGTAAACTCATGTTATACTGCTACTCAATATATTAATATATTACCAACTTCTCCATTTAAACCAAGAAGTTCTTTAAATGCTGCTGGTCACAGTTCACTCAAACTTCTCTCATATCTACAAAATAAACTATACACTGTACCACCTTCAGCTGATCTTCTATTTGTTCTTCCTTAACCCCCCACTACTTGCTTTTTGTATCTTGCTCCTGCCACTCTGGTGGTAAGCCAATACTGTAGCCATGGCTGCCCTGAGGCAGACTGATGAAAGTGAGGCTGCTTATCTGCACCATCAGCCCCTGCCACCACAAACACTCACTCAGCACATTCACTCTAGGCACAGTGGGTGAAGTGTCTTGCCTTTGCTGCTGCCTCAGTGGTGCCAGTGGCCTCCCGTCCAAATACTAACCAGGCCCAACCCTGATTAACTTCTGAGCTCAGACAAGATCTAGGCTATGAAAAAGGAAGTTTGGCCACGCAGTGTGGTGCTCCCACCTCTGCTCCTATCACTCCTTCATTACAGCTAACACTAGATTAGTAGCCACATCATGTGACCACTCTGAGGAAGACCACTAGTGACCAGTCAAAACTGTCAGGTATAAAAACAAACTAAACCTTGGTCCGAAAATAAATAAATAAATAAATAAATAAATAATCAGACGACCAAATGAACCTCGAGTTCTAGTAGTGACAAAGTTGTAACAGGTGAATTATGCCATGGAGGTCATTATCAAATCAGAACAATTTAGAAGCAACAATATATACTTACATGGTAATAACTTTTTTGCATTAAAATACATTTTTTACATTGAGTATGATAATCTATTAGGTGCATTAGATAACTAGACTTAACTTTGTGACATCTCTAATCTGAATGTTGTTGTAACATAACAGAAACATGCAGCTGGATTAGATTTGTCCCCCTAAACGCCCATGCCCGATACCTCGGCGACGTGCAGGGGGGTGGAGTGGCAGTTGTCCAGTCGTACTCCGTGGAAGTGCGTGGCTGTGATCTCTGTGTACTTCTTCATGTGCTCCCACAGATAGGGGCAGTCCTCAGGGCTTTTCCCATAGCGCAGCTTCACACTGTCACCCCAGGCCACCAGCTCCCTCCTCAGGTACACGTTTGAACCTCAGGACAAACACACATCACTACTCAGACACGTACAACTTAGTATGTAGAATCCCTTTTTAAGTTGTTCGATTATCTATTCAAACCTTTCTTTTAACCATTTCAGTTATGTTTAAACTTGAGAGAACATGTTTCAATTATGTTTAAACTTGGGAGTACCTGGTTAAGTAATGTTTTAACTCGAGAGTACCTGTTTAAGTTATGTTTAAACTCAAGAGTACATGTTTCAATTATGTTTAAACTTGGGAGTACCTGGTTCAGCAAAGTTGCGCAGAGGGTCATCTCCCATCACCCAGCCGTTGTGAGCCAGGAAGTGACGGCACTTCTCAGGATCATCCAGCAGCAGCATCTCCTCCTCCAGAGTCATTTCTCCATAAGGGAAGGAGAAATATCTAAGCACGGACAAAGGACAAATCATGGTCAGATACAAGATTACAGTATGTAGTAGTGACACAGTGATGCTCTCAAAGTCAGGGAGCAGTGAGGGTATGTGGCTGGTTTCTTTTCACATCCATCTGATAAATGTTTACAGAGGGGCTATTTTACTTCTATGGGGTATTAATTGCTCACACGTTGCATATTTAGATAATCATGTTATCTTAATTATTTTGAAAATACTATATTTGCATTTTTGTCGCTCTGAGTGCCCTCTCGCTTTGCTCTCTGTGCCAAGTCACTCCCCTTTCTGAGCATTATATCACATTATATTCAGCCTGCATTCCGCTAATGAAACTACTGCACATCACATCAGGTCTGTGAAGTTGTAGTGTACAGTTTTGTATCATGCTTTTGTATATAGAAAACTGTTGTGTGGGAGCATGGGTGATGTAGACTTAGAGTATTGGAATAACGGTATTGCCCGGGATCTCTAGATTACTCAGACATGCAGGGATGACATCTAAAACCTCTCCAGACATGTTTTTGATGAGGTAACGTTATAACATGATAGACAGCTCCCAGTATTTTTATTACGCCATCTCTGGTAATAAAAATGCATTTTTATATAACAAGCAATACAATAAAATTGAAATAAATGTAAGTTTTAAGTCCTTTTTAAAAAGCATCCAGCCTCTGATGACCACAAGGTTGCTAACAGAAGGCGACAGGAAAAGAGTGAAATGGAAGTGATAGGGAAAGAGCGAAGTTCTGGAGAGGTTCAAGTTTGCCATGAGGATACTAGGAGGATGTTCTGACTCTGGGATAAGAGTTGTGCACTGTCAGTATAGAAGTCACTACGTTAACATGGGAAATCCGAATGTGCTAAACAACCCAATTCAAATCGCCATAGCCAAACCCGTCAGATTAGTCTTGTCGCAGGTTACAGCAGGTCAATGAATTGAATAGGTGCGAAAGGCGTTCGGGTGCGTGTAGTAAGTTAGCATGAGGACTAAAGCGAGTGACATTAAGATAAAGTTGTGTGTCGTCATAGCAGTGGAAATTAATTCCATGCCTGTTGACAATACATCCAAGGGGAAGCATGTCGATAACGAAGATGGTTGGGCCGAATACGGAGCCCTGGGTGACCCCACAGGTGACAGTGTGACAGGTGAAATGATTTGATATTTGTCATATTTTGTTTGGAGCATTGCTCTTAGAACAACACATTACTTTGTGACCAGTGGATCCTTCTTGGTAACAGGTCCTAGTTTGGGTCCATGTGCAGCCAGTCGCTCGTACACTACATTTCCCATGATGCAGTTGATGGCCTATGGGAGAAGAGACAGAGGTGATGTTTTGAGTGGTCGTCCCAGGCTTAAATCATACATACAGTAAACTCTATTTAAGTGTACAGCTCATAAAAGCAGACAGGTCTGTGGAGGGGGGCAGGAGGTGTCACATTCACCCCAACAGCTGAGATCATCACTTCCCATGAGCTCAGGTAGACCAGACAGCTAACGCACCACATCAAATACAAAGAAGAAAGTTTAAAAGGAGCACTGTGTAGCTTTTGTTGTAAGGGGTCTGCTGCCTGCTTGTCTCCATGGAGATGTTGTTGTCTCACAGTATGGCATGTACCACAAGCTATGTACCACACAATAATTTATTTCCAGGTGTTTTTAAATATTGTTGAAAAATACCATCCATCCATCGATTTTCTTCCGCTTATCTGGGGCTGGGTTGAGGGAGGCATCCAGGAGGCATCTAGAACAGATGCCCGAGCCACCTCAGCTGGCTCCTCTCGATGTGGAGGAGCAGCGGCTCTACTCAGAGCTCCTCCCGTGTGACTGAGCTCCTCACCCTATCTCTAAGGGAGCGCCCAGCCACTCTGCGGAGGAAACTCATTTCGGCCGCTTGTATCTGCGATCGTGTCCTTTCGGTCATTACCCAAAGCTCATGACCATAGGTGAGGGGAGGAACGTAGATTGACGGTAAATCGAGAGCTTTGCCTTTTGGCTCAGCTCCCTCTTCACCACAACGGTCCGATACAGCGACCACATCACTGCCGACGCTGCACCGATCCGCCTGTCAATCTCACGCTCCATCCTCCCCTCACTCGTGAACAAGACCCAGAGATACTTGAACTCCACTTGAGGCAAGGACTCTCCACCAGGTCAAGCCACCTTTTTCCGGTCAAGGAAAAAGGCGAAAAAATACCCTGAAGTTGAAAACATACATTCGTTCTGTGATGCCTCTCCACAGATCTAACCTCTAACTTTGCCTTGTGGTGTCACCTGCTCGTCTCTATGGAGATAGAGAAATCTAATGCCATACTGCAGAACATTCCAGACAAATGACAGCAGGCAGCACACCCTCCACGAGAAAATGTACATAGTACACATTAATGAGCTCAAAGAACAGTTTATTTGAGCGCTGTACAGTTAGGCCAGTGGGTTCAGCCCTTTGAGCTCTTCTTTTGAGAGGAACATTTACCCAACACAGACAAGTGTGTAAACATGTTCTGCACACATCTGTAAATCTTTGATCCTCCATTCAAATTATCATTTCTTACTGCAAGCACACAAGTGAAGACAAAAAATAAATTTGGGCACACCACACTGAGCATGCTTGAATGGGCAGAAGCACAGATAGACTTAGACAAGCTGTGTAACAGTATGTACTGTGTCATAAAAACACAAAACAAGTACAAACATGACAGAAGTGGGGTCAATGGCTGCTCTGTGACTGCTCAGATACTGGGAGTACACACTGGCTCCTGCAGACTGGCTCCAGACACATTCACTAAGTTTACATGCACAAAGAACTCAGAGTGCACTAAACAACCGGGGGCTAAGAGACGTTAGAGCATTAGCAGGGAAACTTTGTAGAAATTATTGCTAAAAAAAAAAATCGACCATCATACATATTACCATGCTTTTGGCAGACTTACATAAGCAGCAGTATATTTACGTCGAGCAGTTGATTTTCAGACATGCTACAGACTGTGTTACGAGTGATTCGCTCTCCAGAGTAAAAACAAACACATTGAAGCTCCAGTAGGTTTCACTTTGACTTAAACGTAATGGACCAAAACAATGAAACAACAGGTGCTAGTCCACAGCAGAGGGACTGTAGTTGTCAATCTAGTGAGTAAACATCTAAAACATGAATGACTAATATTTTCCTGGCTGTTTCTTACACAGTCCAGTTGAATCCCTCTCCCACTCTGCGTCTAATGTAACTGTGCGGTTACATGCAGTGGGCATTAGCTTTTCCAGATGTGTTATTGGAATCTGGGAGATTCAAACCACAACATCTCAGTTGCAGTTCCCGGGATTAAACGCATTTAATTAAAAATCAGTTTAAATTTAACTAGACTGTTACCTGATTTTCCTGGCGTCCATGTAAATGTACAGAGTGTGTGTGGAGGGGGGAAATGGGGTTGTCTCACCTGCTCCTGGTGCTGCTGCACCACTTTGTACTGTTCATCATTGAGCTGAGTGAGCTTGTCTCTGAACCGGTCACAGCAGTCCTCCACGTGTGGTGTGGATAAGCTACAAACACAAACACAAGGGTGACTCGGGATATCATAAGGATATAATTTCATTACCATGTCTTTACCTTTCAAGCTATTCATATAAATGCACTCTCTCCCCAACTTCTTAAGCCACGTGTCACAACCCTCATCTGTCTCATCCCCACCAACAGCAGAACAACCAGCATTTTATGCCCTTCCATAATGATACAGCAATAAACACGGACACTCTAAGTATTCCAAGACGCACTATGTAACTAGGTATGGCGGATAAACAATCATCAATAAGAGTTAGAGCAGTTATAAATAAACATTAAAGAATAAGTGATGTGACTTGTTTGTTGATCAGACAAATAAAGCTAGCCAGCTGTTTCCTTTTTATCAATGCATAGCACCATCAACATCAAAAACATTTGATTTGCAGTGTATAATGCAGCTAACACTAGCAAACTCCATTCCATTACATAAAGAGACGCCAAAACGCGGTACAAAGACACAAAGAAGAGAAATAAACGAATAGCAGGTAGTTTAGTGTTTATGCCAGCTTTAGCCTCGTCTTAGAGCACCACAAACTTAAAATTATTAAAAGTCTTTTTGTCAATCTCTGAAATCGGCATTATGACTAAGAGTATAATTCAAAAACTATTTGCATTTTGTATAAGAAAACATAAGTTGTGTTTGGGTGACGTCAGTGTCTCTAGGAGCAGAGCGGTGCCCCTGGACCTGGAGTCTTGCTCAGAGCATGGAAATGTAACTGGCCTGGAGGGGGCCGCACCAAACAGACCCACTCAAGGCCCCAAGCGAACTGCAGATAACATGGGAGTTAAATATGTCCCACCTGAAAGGCACAAATGTCTCCAGCGCAGAGTCCATGTCCACTGTGTTGCCATAGCGCCTGTACTCTGGGTCGTGGATGATCTTCAGGCCTTTGACCCCCCCGGTTTTACTGTGGTCTGCCTGTGCACCTTCACACACAAACAGGGAGTGAGACACGTGCTGTTGTTGTGAACCTTATTTTGAGCTCACGGACCATTCTGCACCAGGGCGTGGAACTGCAGCACAGCCTTGTCTACGTCCACCTGGAAGAACTCCCAGAGTTTGAGCTGAGGGAAAATGTCCTCCCGTATCACACTGCGCACCGCCTGCAATCACAACCAACAAATAATACAGCTGTGTATTAAGAAGTTTAAATAAGGAAAAAGAATGACAACTGAACTCTATATTTTTGTGTAATGAATTAACAGAGATTTCTTGTATCTAACCTATGCTATGACAAAATAAAATGGAATTTACACTGTCTTGAGTTAGAGGAGGGCAGATTAGAAAAGTTGATACTTGGATTTCCAAATATGGATCTTGGCTCCAAATTAGCTGCTATTAACTGTAGCCTTGATGAGCTTCATTTGACTAGAGCCCAACCCTATGGGTGACGTCACACCCACTTCTTCATACAGTTTATGGTAGGGCCACACAATAAACAGCTGACGGTGACAGCTATCACAGCTTGTTGCTTTGGGCCCTCTGCCAAATGGTGGTGCAGGTGGAAAGGGGCAAGTACCTTCAACAGTCTCGCTTCTGATTAGTTCCTCCTGATTTCCAACTCTTGGTTGCAGATTAGCTGGTATAACACTATAGATGACGCCACACTCCCTCAGTCCACTTCTACATACAGTCTATGATCTGACCTGCAGATGCTTGTCCTCTGTGATGTCCGCGGGCAGCCCTTTCTCCTCATAGCGCCCCTCTGCGGTACGGGTGGTCAGGTGCCAGAGGGCCCGGTCCAGTACCCAGGCTGGTCTGAGGTGAGGAGAGTTCACCAGGTTGTACCCACACTCCGGGTGCTCCTTGATCCACGCGCTGTTGGCCGCTGCAATACAGGCAAAACAATTAGAAGAAAAGGCTCATGAACCATAGCAAGCACGTCACCTGTATTCCAGTACTTAAAAGGAACCTTTATGTAGCCTGTGCTCTTACAGTTTTAACAAGGTACTATAATCACAACTGAACATGGGTTTGCAGACAGAGGTCTAACCAGTGTCTAACCTGTGTCCCTCATATCTGGGGACACAGTTAAGTAATGTTTATACTCTCCAAGTTGTATTTAGTGTGATGCGTGCATATTTCAGCAATCTTTACCCTCCTGTATTCATCGGTACACACCCACTGCTCTGTACTTCATTCTCCAATTTTATTTTCATAATCGATGATACGTGTAGGATTCACACACATAATCTATTTGGTACAAATGAAAAAAAGTGACTTGCTAGTGTGTTGTGCATCTATCCATCAGAGGTGTCATCATGTTTACGATGACGTCAGCTCCCACTGAGCACCCTAGTTTTCTAACGCGGATGTCAGCGGACTTGTTTCTTTTATTACATATTGTTTTAGCTTAATATTTTGATTTTAAATGTCCAGATTATAAGAAAGATCCACAGGTCTCATAGATTATAACTATATAACAGACACAAGCACAATGTCTTCTTTAGCTAATTAAGTGTTTAAGCCTATCGTGTTAGAGGTATGTCCTTAGGGCTGCAGTGGATCTCCTTCTGTGTGGGAGGGTCGTTTTACTGTGACCTTTAAGCAGAGGTACATGCAGAGTACAGCTGGTACACAGGATTCCCTTACACACACGGGACCTGCGCCCGGCCATCACTGTGTGTGTGTGCTGCTAACAGCTATGGACCACATTAATGACGAGGTGGGTGTTAGGGTCACATACAGCTGATCGGAGGGGCCTGTCTAAAGAGATAACAGAAGGAACTACCAATACAAGAGATGGGACGAGGCATGAGATTAGATCCACATGAACTAGACAAGAAGAGATTTTGACATACTTTGTAATAAATGAATTGTGCTGCTCAATTCACAATTGCCTCAGTTCACATTGTCACTGTAACACTGCTTTTTTGAACTCGCTTCTCAAGACATGGTACCGACTAGCACTTAAGCCAGTTTGTACGAGCCATATGTAAACACGTGGAAATAAATCTCACACAAGATCATTTTCCACATGTGTGCAAAAACAAATTTATCTCATGAGATGCTGTGGCATGACATCTTGTCCCAAACCCATCCAAGCTATATGAGTGCTATAGCAAATACATTATTCTATATTTATTTACTAATAAACATATGAAAGAGGTCTAGTATTACGGTCAATAGAGGCCCTTTACAAACATGCACGCTCATGCAGCCTTCAGGTGCTAGGAGGTGATACTGCCTGGGTCCTAGAGCACAGTTGCCGTTTATCCAGAGCAGAAGTGGCTCTGGGTGCATTAACAGTCAGGGGATTGGCTGTAGACCTGCTCATTAAAAAGCCCCAAAACTCCTTTTTATTGATTTGATAGATAAAAGGGTTATTCTTAGCCTGTCCTCATTTGAAGGCAAAGTCTTCTTCAAGGGCTTGTCATTGTTATGTTGTTCTGACTGTGTGCCACAGCTCCTCACACTTATCCTTGTGTATTTGAACAAACATTGTCCTGCCCCAGTACAGATATATAGTAAAAGCAGCTCTTGAAGTCAAAATAAGTCTGCTGTGTACTGTCTACATCTTATTAGAAGTGTTTATTGCCTGATAAGCAGGACGTGCGGGCTAGCATGCTAATTGTTGTTAGCTTTACCATCACGACAAAACTTCACTCTGGTCTCTGAAAGTTGTGAAAAGCAACTAAACTCATCATAAACTCGTCACAGTGAATAATCAGGATGCTTGGAATGCATAACTCCCAATTTACACCAAAGCAGTAACAGCACGTAATCGTAGCATATGGGCAGGAATCAGAGTTCGACAGTCTCCAGGAGCCGTGTCATACACACGTCTAACAGGCAGAAGTACGCTACTTTCTCTAAAACCACTACGTGTAAACAGAGTGTGTCACATCAGGAACTCTGGGAATGACTCGTGATGGACAACGGAAAGTTTACAGCCGTGGAGGATAAATATAAAACCCTTTACAACAGAAACTGCAACTTTACAAGAACAACTTCTGAAGGAAAAGGACCACTCAAGAAGCAGCTTGGATGAGCTGTGAAACGTATTCGACCAAATAAACCTTTGTCCAGTTGACAAATTGAATTTTTCCTTTTGCCCTTCTGAAGGAAAACTTGGTCAGTGGTGGCAAGTAGCCTAATTAATGCAAGCACCACAGCCATGGCTGTTATTGCTGCAAAGCACTGTCTCTCTGGCCAACCTTTAAAACATAATTCATCCGATCAACAATGAATATATAAGCAATATAAAACTGTTTGAGTTTAAATGTGAGAATATACGGAGGCTAACATTGCAGGAGCAGCTACTTCTGGTGTAAACTGATGCATATGTGCGTATGCAGCTTTGCCTATGTTATGAGTCATTGCAACTCCAGGTGTAAATTCCAGATAAGGTAAGTGAGGAATAACTTTGCACCACTGCGAACCATTTAAAATCAACTACTTCTGTTTCTCATGTTTTAAAAATCAGGTACATTTTTCCTGACCTGATGAGAGTTATATGTATCTCCCATGCCAGCCTTTTCCATGCCTAGACTCACCTGTGTGATTGTAGACCACATCGGTGATACAGATCATGTTCCACTCGGTCCTGAACTTCTCCACCAGCGCGCCCACCTCCTCCCAACCGTAGCTCTGCCCCGCAGCACTGAACTCGGGGTTAAAGGTCAGCTGGTCGGCCAGAGAATAGCAGGAGCGCGACACCCCCAGGGTCTGGAGCGGGGTGAAGTGGATCATGTTGTACCCTAGAATGTGCAGTTTACAAAGGCAAACATGAGATACTGTAATAAGACAATAGTGGGAACTGGTACAGATTTTTACATTTTACAAACATTATTTAATGAATGCAAGTTGATTCACAAAGTCAAGTCATGTGTTATTCTATAAGCAGAAAGAAAAAGTATAGCCAAAATACAAAATGCAACATATTTTAGCGATTTTAAACCCCTATATCCATTTTACCCCATGTATTTGAGCAAAATATATCTTGCCCCAGTACAGTACAGTATTGCATAAGCAGCTGTGTACTGCCTCTCTGTCTGTGTACTGTCTAATTATAAAGTGTTTTAATATCCGGTAATCAGGAAGTGTGCTGTTAGCAAGTTGCTAGTTGTTAAAATTCCCTGATATTTAGTGTTATGATATATCTATCACACAAGAAGATAATTATTTTACATTTGTTCAATGTGAATTGCAATATTGATTTAAAACAACTTAACAGTACAAACACCTGAGAGAATGGATTTCATTATCAACACAGGGCTGCACTATCTTGCTGCCCGCCTCATTCTTCCAAGTGGCATTTCACGGAAGCAAGTGCAATGATTTTTACGTCTAATTTAATAGACTATATATTTCACTAGGGATGGAACAAGATCTCGTGCCACAAGAAAAAAAAAAAGACATTTTTTCCCTTGAATTTTCCTTTACCTTAGATTAAAAAAAAAAAAAAAGAGAAGGTGAGTTAGATACAGTTTGAGAAGCTGTAGTTCCAAAAAGCAATACTACAATGACCGCTAAAGTATTACATAAAATAAATAAAAATAGTGAAGCCACAATTGTGTAATGGATTGCACTACTTACTTATTACAGATTATGTCAAGATCTCATTTTATCTCGTTCTCGTGGACCTAATCTCGTGGTGAGTCTCGTCTTGTGAAAATTGTGTCTTGTCCCACCCCTATTTACCATCACCTATATTTTAGACTATTATATTTTCTCTCTGTGTATTCCTACTGATGATGCATAGGAATTTGCATGACTGCTACTCCAATATAAGCTCTTTCTAATAAAATTATTACTAGGGCCTGACCATTACGTACACGCAACAAAATATGTCTTATTTTGAGGAGTGTGGAGAGACAGGATTGTCCCCACAGAGGACATAGAGGACACACGTACTGAGCTGCTCTTAACACACTGGCTTGTACTGTTCTTGTTTTTTTCACAAACAATAATTTTGAGTCTGGATTAAAAGGAATCTTATTTGTAAAGACCTGGGCTCCGAGAGGTGCCTGTCTGAGCGATGAGTGTTGCAAATGTGTCTGTTTTGATGCTTCTTTTCTTATATCAACATGGATTAGCGCTTGAACTGCCCGCACTCACAACTGTAAACTGACTAGTGGCTGCGTACATGTTTACTGAGCCCGTAGTGATATAATTGATAAAACGAGCTGTGAATAATCGGGTCGTTCAAACACTACTGTATTGAGGAGTGTTATGCAATAATGGCAGTGAATATAGCTCTAATTAGAGATGGACCAATGTGTTTTCTTTCATGGCCGATGTCGATACCAGTTGTTTAGAATCCAGAGCAACCAACGGCCGATAAGCTCTGCCGATATATAGAGCCAGTTTTGATTATTTGAGTTTTCTCTCTGTAGTAAAGTGTTCAACTAAAGCTTTGTGTGTACTTTTTACAGCAGATCGACCAACACAAAATATCGGCTTGTGCTGGAGATTGAAGGCTGATAGCAGATAGGATAAAAAGTCCAAATATCGACCTGATATATCACTAGCCTAATAAGCCCAACATAAAATCTAACAGAGCCAAGCCCAAGTTTGATAATCAGTTGAAGATTTACAATTTATTATTAAATCACTTGTGATATCAGCAACTCTAAAGCCCCTTACATCGGTATCAGCCCCCAAAAAACGGTATTGGTCAGGCCCTAGTTACTAGTTTGTATTTTTCACATTTCCACGGGTAAACCTAAAACCAGTATTCATCCACTCAAATGACCCACATTGTCTCCCCTCTGAGCTCCAGTGTGAGTACCTGTCTCCTTCGCGACACGCAGCCGGTCGGTCCAGTCGTCGAAGTGTCCTAAACATTTGGACAGGTAGGTCTGGATGGTCACACAGTCCAGGGGCAGGACGTGGTTATCTGCCCCCACACGCAGCACCGGGTCCACCACGATGTAGCCCCCGCCCGAGCGCTCAATATTTCTATGGATACAGCGCTATTTTAGCAACTCGCAAACAAATGAGGTATAGCAAAAACACATGCTAGGCTTAAAGGGGTTGTACTCAATTGTATTCATGTAAAAGAGTAAAACATTTCCTCAACCAACAATATATGGTAAAAGCAACTCTTAAGGTCAAAATTAGCGTTTTTATTGTCCGCAAACCAGGTGTTACTTGTTGTTAGTGTGACTACTGCACTCTGGTCTCTGAAAGTTGTGAAAAGTCCTTAAAAACTCATCGCGGTGAATAATTAGGAAGCTCAGAATGTGTTAGGAAAGCAAGGGATAATCTGTTTAGGTTCATTAGGTTTTGTGTCATGATTATACTTTGGATTTTTATGCACAGACCTCCACGCTAAGTCACTCCCCCTTCAGAGCGCTATAACAACACAATCAGCATGCATCCCGCTAATGAAACAACTGCACATCGCATCAGGTTTGTGAAGTTGTAGTGTATTGTTTTGTATCACGTTCTGGTTTATTTATGAAAAATGGTAGCGTGGGAGCATGGCTGACGTAGGTTTTTGGACTGAGCTTTGGACAGGCACGTACTGCTAACCATAAAGAAGGTTCGTATAGGGTCCGAGAGAGATTGTTAGATTATCAAACATGCATGGACATCTAAAATCTCTTCAGGCAAGGGAACAACGTTATAACATGCATTTTGGACAATACCCCCCTTAAACCAATCACAGTGAGCCGTGAATTCTCAAAAGAAACATGCTTTTAGATACCACTCAAATCCAAGTTACTAAGTGTGCAGGGATTACGATAAAGGCGCTTTGATGGGTAGTGGACACAACATACTTTTACCATCTTTTCATGGACAGAGATATATGTGTCCGTTCTTACCCATAGCCGAAGTAGTACTGGTAGGAGCCTGCTGTTTTGAGGTCCAGGGAACAGTACTTGTCGGAGTCGTCGTCTCGGCCTGATGGGTAGTTCCAGGCAAGCACTCTGAACACGTCTCGTCTGAACGGCTGTCCATCCAGAGGGTAGTTAGTGTGGACCTGTACCCTCCGGCCCTGCAGACTGGGGCCCAGGCGGAACTGCAGCTCAAACCCTGCACACACATGCACACATGACTGAGACTGGAGCCAGAGAGTGGGCACGTTAGGAACAAATGAGTGAGAAATGTGGATTAGATTTCAGTTTAATCATTTAAAGATGCAATATGTAACTTCTCTGAAAGTACAAAAATTGCTTGTATTGCTTGTTATTGCTTTGCCTGGAATATTCCACAGTACAGTATTAAAGAGCCTGTACATGATTTTCTTTTTTTGGGGGGGGTGTATCTGATTTTTGTCTTGCCCTAGTACAGTTATATTGTATAAGCAGTTCTGGAGGTCAAAATAAGGCAGCTGTGTACTGTCTCCTTCTATTAATAAAGTGTTTTATTGTCAGATAGTCAAGAAGTATGTGTTAGCATCATAGACCGCATAAAGAAGTGGATTAAGTGAGTGTGACTTTGCACATAGTGAAGCTCACGATGTTAAGGGTTACAGGAGTGAATTTGGAGCCGAGTTCCATATTAGAAATAGGAATTTATTTACGGACAAAACAGCAAAATAAAAACACCAGGATCATGTAGAGCGGGCTAATACAAACATTTCAGTAGCAGAGAGAGGGGTGATAATTTTTCAGTGCAAAGTCAATTGGAGCCACAGAGTCGATGGAGCCGAATGAACCCCCACACTCACTTCCTTTTTTTAATGTGGCGACTAGCATGTTAGCTTTGTCCATTTATGCAATCTATGGTTAGCTTAATAGTTGTTGCTAAATTTACTGTCACGGTAAACTCCGCTCTGGTCTCTGAGAGTTGTGAAGCGTTTAAACTCAGAATGCATAAAGTAAGTGAGGAATTTGGACCACTGCAAATAGTTTGAGTATGTACTACGACATTAAACAGCTCTACTTTACATTTATTCAATTACAGGTGGTTTTATTGCTCAAAAGTAGCTTGAAAAACAGGCATTCTGACAGGGAGGTCTCCTCTCCACAGATCTGACCTGTAACTATTTTGGTCTGCATGAAGATAAAAAGCTTTAATGCCATACTGTGAAACATTCCAGACAAAGCAATAACATCTCCATGAAGAAAACCATTTGACAGACCCTCCACCAGAAAAGTTACACAATGCACCTTTAATCTAATCTATACCAGGTGCTTTTTTCAAGGTATTTGTCCTATACAAACACCTAAAGCTAAGTAAGTAAGCAAGTTTTTATTTATCTAGTGCTTTTCACAGACATATGTCACAAAGACGGTTTATAGATCATTGTTCATTCACTCCATGGTGGTAAGCTACTATTGGTAAGCTACTATTGTAGCCACAGCTGCCCTGAGGTAAACTGACGGAAGCATGGCTGCCAATCTGCGCCATCGGCCCCTCCGACCACCACCATCACTCACGCACACTCCACGTTCATACTAGGCAATGTGGGTGAAGTGCCTTGCCAAAGGACACAGTGACAGTTTTTGCGACTGGCGCCCCACTGTGGCACCTGGTGTTTCCAGCGGTCTCCCATCCAAGTCCTACCCAGGCCCGGCCTTGCTGAGCTTCTGAGATCTGATGGGATCAGGCTTTGACAAGCTGGTATGGCCACAGGCTATAGTTCTTTTCCATTCATATCTCAAGGGCTTTAGATAACAGGACCCTCTGACCTATCAAAGCTCTGGACCCCCCAGGCTGGAAATCACTGCCCTAAACCCACTGCCACTGCCACACCCAGTTCAGTAATGTAATGTTCATACTTGACAAAGCTCCACAGCATGACTGAAGAACAATCAGGATTGCATAAGCTGAAGAGCCTTTAATAATACATGACCTGTCATTAGATCTCAGAGGACGGAGAGCAGACGTGCAGCCCCTCCCCTCCTGTGCAGTGGTCGGACATGGACTCCTAGCCCCTCCCCTCCTGTGCAGTGGTCGGACATGGACTCCTAGCCCCTCCCCTCCTGTGCAGTGGTCGGACATGCACTCCTAGCCCCTCCCCTCCTGTGCAGTGGTCGGACAAAGGCATTCCTGCTCCTACTGTGAGCCTGGTTCTGCCTCGTCACTGTTCCCTCAACACTGCGCTCTATCTTTAGTCCTTCTCTCGCTCACACAATCCTCATGATCATATTCTGAGCTCCAAATGTCACCCAGCACACTACTGACTACCGGACCGGATCACGAGGTTTACATGCGCCCACCGATATATTCTAGGATTGGGGCGTTGGTTATTGCTGATAGAGGGTTTCCACAGATATCGACATTGGTCCGATATTGAAAACTGCTGATATCTAACCCCGATAATTTTTTGTCACTGCATCAGATTTGTACTCATGAGTAAAAATAGTAGAGATTGACCGATATGGGTGTTTTTTCATAGCTGATGCCCATACAGATTGTCTAGAATCTAGAGAAATCAATGGCCAATAAACCCACCCACAGCCTTTTTTCCACAAACCTTCAAGAGGGCTACATAGATAACTCCTCAAAATGTGACTATTTGCAATAAAGTGTTCAAATAAAGCTTTTTTGTACTCTTTAGGCAGCAGGTCAGCCAAAACAAATATTGGCCTGTGCTGGAGATTTAAGGCCAATAGCAGATTTGCTATAAAGTACAGATATCGGACCGTTAAGGGCCATGTGTAAGCAGCCATATTTCTGAAAATATATGGCTGTTTACACAATCATGCAACAAATTATTTTATATCCCAGTTTTTTTTTTTGGTTGTTTTTTTTTTTACAAAAATGAAAAGGTAATTTGTGAACTTTACTATAACTTAGTGGTCCTTGTTATGGATTTTAAATGCTTAATATCAGTATTACATATCAGTTATCGACCACAGCAGAAAAATAAAATAATACATACAGGCCCAGTGGAGACGATATCATAGCATTTTGATTCTCTAATCTGTGACAAAGCATTTCCCAGAGCAGCAGATGTCTTGATTTGACATTAAGGGGACATAGCTGTGAAGTTCAGCAGGTCACTAAGATAAGGTCACTCCAGGGCTAGCGTTTACTGTAGTGCCCTCAGAAGTGAGCTGACCTGTCTCAAAGTGCACCGGAGGACACAGAATACGACATGGATTAGGAAACTAGGGCAGAGTGTGGAGGTGTGTGCAAGTGGACACATATATTCAGGAGACAAGACATTTTGGGTGTGTAATCACACCAAAATGAACACTGTCCCTTCATCAAGCAGCACTTGGAGGATAATGTAAGGTAAGATCAGATTTTTAGTTCTGCAGATATTCTTACTTACTATAGAAAATGTAGAGTATATTGTCTACAGCAACACGGCCAAGCAGCACAATGGCTTAGACAGGAACGTGCAGCTATAAAGTAATATTAGCCTGGCCTGGACCCTAGATGTCCTTCCTATGCTCTGATCCTGTTCTGTGGACCGGATCCTCCCCTCACCTGGCTGGATGAGCTCTCCCCTCCTCTCAATGAGCCCCCCTCTGTCCCTTATGGCACAGTTCACTTGGGGCCGCCATGGCGTGGGCCAGTTAGGAAGGGGCCATCTTCACTTGGGGAGTGTTTCTATCGTTTCGCCAAGGTTCAATGATCTTGTTAAGTCCTAAGGCAACTGCTGTTGATTTTGGGCTTTACAAAAATATACTGAATTGAATATATCTGGTCTTTCTTTGTTTAATTAAAGTTCGTATAATTATGTATGATACTTGAACCTCAACCAAGACACTGGACTTCATGACTACAGGTCTACTTCATGACTACTGTTGCAAAGAAATTATACACACAATAAATATTGAGCCCCAAAATATACTGTTCCAGCTTTCATATATTGAACGATATACTAATTATCAAGACTTGGACCAACAGCACAGGAGCTCCACAGGGCTGTGTACTTTCTCCCCTGCTCTTCTATCTGTACACTTGGACTGCAATGATTAATCAGATCAATCATAACTTGTCTAATATTAAAATGTCAGTTTATTTTATTTCTAATACTTTATTTTATGCATGTTTATGTGTTTTAGTTTAGTTTCCACCTTACACACTCACTCTGTAGTTCATTTGTTTAGTATCCAACAGTCTGTAAAACACCAGTGTCAGGTCATACTGCCTAATTTGGTTGTGGAACAAGCACAAGGATACAGTGGAAAAAACAACCGCATGCCTCTAAAAGGTACTGTATACTTTTACAAAGCCGCTATCCAACACTGAGGAGCAAAGAAACAAAAGAACTTACAATTCACAATATTATTGACAATATTATTAAGAGATGACATTATAGATTTATAATATAGCAATACCACAATGCCACAGACTCACAGCTATGGTTACAGCCCTAATTTTACACAGTCATAATCCAATCACATGGATCTACTCGGCTGGTGCAAGGCTCGAAATAGTTTAGTGCACACTGAACATAGGACAGAAGTCGACTAAAGAAATTCCATTAAAGACTCGATCAGTCGACTAAAAAAAAAAACCCTCTTTAGGATATGTAACCTAAACTGCACTCACGAGACTACACCTGCACAGGAGTTTATCCAAAAAAAAGTACTATGAATCTATGCATTTATTAAAAGTCAGAAAACAAGAGCTTCATCTGCCTTTTTACAAATTCATAGCTACCAAATAAATTCAAACTCATTCACTTTTCCTTTCAGCTGTAGTCCCATATAAATCTTTATAATCTAAATAAAATAATCAGTCCACTAATGCAACTTTTGATCAACTGAGACTCTATATTCTCGCTCAAGACAACTGAATCCAACACACTACACACTTCCACACACAGAAACACACAATTAACTAAACCCCAAAACTAAAACAGGACATCAGGACTAAACTGGGCACTCCACTACACTGAACGAAAAAAATGCAATTTCCAACATATTTCCTACATATTGAAATTTTGTTTTACCTTACCTATTAAAAGGGCTTTCAAGTTTAATTTCATGAACCTAAACAAAACAGACAATTCCCTTTCATTAATCAGAGCCATTTAACACTAAAAATAGTCTTCTCTCTGCTCCCAACCACATGCCGACTACTGACAGAGGACTAGCTGTAACCCAAGCTGATCATTGACCTCTAGAAACGACTGGATCTCCATTCGATTAAAATTTTAATAATTGCACAGCCCTAGACTACAACCAAGAGTGTGAGTGCAGCCATGGTAACTGCACAGTCCAATAAAAACATCATTAACAACAACAACATCTACCCTGGAACATTCAAATCCTTCCATTACCTTTCTTCTCCATGTGTCTGAGCCTTTAAAAGAATTACAATGGTAAAAGCTCCGTGTTCCAGAGTATGAGCCTAGATTTTTTTGTCCACAGGTATGTCCTATCTGATAACAAAACGTGTTGGCGTCTGCTCCTGATGCCAACATGCTGTAACAGTTAAACCAGATGCCCCGCCTGCGGTACCTTGTTCCAGTCTGAACAGGGTCCTCTCGAGGTTCTCCTTGTCGTTCAACATGAGGACTCGGATTTGCTTCAGGTGCTGAGGTAACATGTTCAGAAGATCCGCACGAGAGGTGAACCGCTCCCTGGTCTCCTGCACCAAACACACAAACACAACGGGATGCATTAGGGCTGTGCCATAATATCGGAATATCGATATATCCTGAGACTTAATTTAGTTAAAGTATCGTTATTATCGGTAGTATCGATTACAGTGGCAAATTTGGAGCCGAGTTCCATATGAGGAATTTATTTATGGACAAAACAGTGAAATAAAAACACCAGGATCATGTAGAGCAGGTGAACATTTTAAGAGAGCAATTACAGAGAGAGATGAAAATTTCTCAATGTAAATCAATGGGAGCCAGGGTCAGAAGGAGCTGGAAACATCCCCATGCTCACTTCCTATTTGAAACGCGGTGGCTAGTGTGTTAGCTATGTCCATTTATAGTCTATGTAAAGCAACATCATGTCAACACTACAGTTGTATTGTTTATTTAGAGAAGTAACATTTTTATGCAAGTGGTGTAGTCACAGTTTTGATTATGAAATTAAACAGATTTCATAATGTGCAGGTAGAAGGGTTGTCAAAAAAATTGAAAAAACAGATAATCAATACTAAAACTAGTATCAAAACTAGATACTCATTTGAGCAGGTATCAATACTAAAAAATCCCACTCACAGGACAGAAATTAACCTTTCCTGAACAGCTTTAGTATGATCTTGAGCTGATGTCGTAAAAGGGTATTTGTTCCTTTTAAAATAGCGAAAAGAAAAGTTAAATAGAGCACCTTTAAAGTGAAAAGTCAAAATGAGATTTTTTTTCTCCATAATGATGCAGCCCCACTAAAACAAACATGGGCAGAGTCCTTCAGAATGTCCAGTGTAAATGTTCATGGTACATACAGCGTTAGTGTTTCCACAGCACAGACTCAGGTTCAGATATGAACATTACACAGACCAATCAATACACAACACACAAGACAGGCTGAGGCAACACGGGTTAGGAAACACACCACCACAATGTGGACAATACAGGCAGCACGCACACACAAACACACACTCAATTACGACACCCACTCAGCCTTTATTTGAATGGATTTAGAAGTTAATTATTTTATTGCATTTATATACCTCAAAATAAATGACTTATTATTTGTGATTACATTAAAATTCAACTCACACAGCACAATTATAAACGCATCCAGGAGACTTAACATGTGACAGAAGGATATTGGTGAAAAAAATATTATTTTCTAACAATTTAAAGGTGCACTAGTTATTGCTTTGGCTTGAAAGGTTGCGCAATTTGGCATTAAACATTAAATATGTCATTATCAACCTTACATTTACAGAAGTGTGACTGCTTTGAAAAACATCTGTTTTTACTAAGAGCAGGACTGCCTCTGCACAGATCTAGTTGGTCTATTCTTTATCTGTCAGGGAACGTGTACAAATTCATTAATCTTACAAAATCTGTAATCTGACCTGTAACTTGGCCTTATTGTGTCACCTGCTTGTCTCCATTGTATAGATAAAATGAATGCCATATTGCGGTATATTCCAGTCAAGACTGTAACATCTCCACTGAGACGAGCAGGTGGCCGACACTCCAGAAAAGTTACACATCTTTAAATGCAACTTGCAGCTCTATGGGTTTTTGTGTGTTATGTCATGCAGTTTGTACAACTTCCTATTTAATGTTCAGTGCAACACAGTACGAAAACTTTTTGCAATGCCATGATGATTAAAAAACACACTTTCTTTAGACAATAGAATGTGAGTTTCAACATTAAATCATAGTATTATCTTTTATATTATCCTGTGCTCTTATATCTGTGTACTCCTTCACTGGTCCAGGTAGGTTCTATAGTGGTCCATGTGCTTTTATACTTGTTCTGAAACAGCTCAAGATCATTCTAAAGCAGAAGTCCCAAAACCTCTTTCCTACCTTTACACAACGAAAATGCCAGAGAGCTACAAATTTTAGTGATCGCAAAAAATTAGTAGAGTATAAGAACCACAGCAAGCATTAAAGTAGGCCGACAGTTAGTTAGTACAGTTAGATGTCTATAAAACATAAACCATTATCAGTTTATTAGTGCACAAAGTTAGGTCACAAAATTATACATTTATGGTGGTAATAGGCAATGAATTACGGATATTTTATTTTCAGCACAATATGTACAATTAAGAAATCCTTTGGCGAGCTGCTTGGAAGGGGGTGGAGGCTTTGATTTTCTGTACTTTTGCCAACCCTGCTGTAACACTCACCAAGTCCCTTCAAGTTAAATAAACCTCATTTTGCTCTAAAATGTCTCCTGTTTTTGGGAGCAGCAGGTGAACGCATCCCCAGTCACTCACCCTGCCACTGCTACTGCGCCTGCGCACAAATACAAGGTCAGGAATTCAGTCTTTAATGTCACTCTCTCTATTTATAAAGCTCCTGCTCAGTGTTTGGCTCGCTGGCACATCGGCACATAGCTGACAATCTGACATATAGACCTCCAATCGGACTGGCGTCACAGCGCACGCATATTTAGACTAACGTTATGGTTCAGCTCCAGTCTGGACCCCAGCCAAAAAAAAAGACACATTTTACTTTAAAATCATTCCATTTACGCATAATATGAATAACTCATTGTAAAAACTCTGTCCATAATTATAACAAGTGTTTGCTCACATTTCGGCTTGTATAGATTTTAGAAAAGCATAAAATTACACGTACAATTATGCTAACTAATAAAGTTTAGGGGTACTAGTGGGCGGTAACCCCGTGGTGGAAACGGTGCAGCGCTGCTCAAGATGTTGCGAAATTAAAGGTAAGAGTTTGAATTAAAGTTACAAAACATAAGACATAAATCTTCCTAGCTGTTAGAAATGTGTTTAACCTAATTATTTATATCGTCATCTAACTGTAATCTTCATTTACTCTTTGCACTCTGCTTTATTTCTGGATTTTAGCAGCAAATTAATAAATGGACCGCAGTTGAATCAAATTCGCTAGCGGGTTCGCCATGCACAGTCTAGCCGCTACCTGCTAGCTTACTCGGCTCGTGTCGGTGCAAAGCGCGTTAAAACCAGGGCCCGTGGGCGCAAATCGTGTGCAGAATGGTGCGTGGGGCGCGTGGGGTACCTGTGGGTCGTGTGCTCGGTCCGTCACAGCCGCAGGAGATCAGTTTGACAGAAGCAGAGCTGGCGGAGGCGGCTTGTTTTTCCTGGAGGACGTGCAGAGTGCGGAGGGGGCGGGGACACGGACGGACCGGTGTACTGACTAAATGTGCACCCCGGTGTACTGGACTATAAAAGAAAAACTAAACAGAAAAAGTTCACCTAATATCAATATTTATAATCAGATTCTCTAAAGAAATCTCCTATTTTTGCTTCCATGACGATCTCTTAACACATATTTTAAAATCACTACACGCCCCAGCTGTCATTTGAACACAGAAAACTATTTTAAACTACACACCTGCATGAAACATGCAGATGTGTAGTTTTAAATAAGACTCTGGGCTATGCATATTTCGAGCAGACCTTGACCTTGAATTGTAGGGTAAGTTTTCAGATATATAATATCACGACTCAGTCATACGTTGCACTCATAAAGTAAGCGTGATGCTGCAGTGCTGCTGAGAGGTCTGGGCAAATCTCACCAAAGAGTGACCGCTAGTGACCAAAAGGTGAGCTGGCTACTAACTACAGTAATCTATAGGCGTGTACTGTTTATGAACACCGAGTGAAGTGCAGGCTCAGGCCCCCCACAACCCTCTGCCCCAGTGTCCCTCTGCAGTCTGTTTGGTGCTTCACTCACTCCCCCTGGTGGACAGTTGTCTCAACGTGGCAGGTGTCTAAATGGTCTAAATGTAAAATGCTATCACAATACAAAGCCTATGGCTTATGGCCTATGGCGGCACAGTAGCTGAGTGGCTAGCACTCATGCTTCACAGCAAGAAGGTTCTGGGTTCGATCCGCCTGTGTTACCCCAGGGACGACAGGTGGAAATTAGCTCTAGTGCTACAACCTGCACAATGCAGCTCTCCTGTTAAGGTTAATGTAGATTGTGCACTGTCTCATAAATAAACTAAAAAAAAACTATGTGCTCTCCATCAACATCTATAAAAGTTATACCACATTCACAGGTGAGGGCCGTGGGGCATGCTGAATATTTAAGAACTGTTTTTTTTTTTAAATAAACATCCAAAAGGATAATGTTAGATGAACACTGAATATTCATATTTGTAATTAATCTACTGATTATAATTAATAAGACTCTTGTGCATTCATTTTTTACATGCAGAGTCTTGTCAGATATAAAAAGTTGCAGTCTGTGTATTTTAGCCTATTCGTAAATGCATCCTCTGAACCTGCTGTTGCTAGGAGACGGCATATCTGTTACAGTTTGATTTTTGATTACCGGTAATTATGATTTTTCTTTCATTGGTTTATCTGCTGACCAGAGTCGTGCGTCACCTGCGGGCCACTTCTCCCTCTACACCAGACCCCCATTCTGCTCCATTCACAGGTAAGACACTACCGAGGTCTAATGGTAAAGGGACAGTTTGTAAGATTTAGATTTTTAAACTCAATATGGCTTCACCCACGACCCACGAGCATAGATCCGTATCCATGGAGACCATGCAAGAGGCTAGCTAAGGAAATGCCAGAGCAGAGTAAAAATCGGGCCTTTCCTGTTGTGTTCACCTGGTGCCCTCTGGACACTGCTGTGATGCTGCAGGACACAGAGGAGGGGCACTTCTTACTCTTCCTCTCCTCAAACTGCCCTGACACAGGATCTGCTCGTCCTCTCTGACCAATCCCCCTGTTAAACTGAGACCTTTGACACAAAGGACACTGAGAAGAGCAGTGGAAATGTTGCAGCAACATCAACTGCAACAGTTTGTAGTATCTGTCTGTCTTTAATGACAAAAACAATAGACATAATGAAGTTGTTCATTTTATAATTTGGTGTTTTCGTTCTCAAGGTAATTATCCAATCAGAAAGCAGAATGAGCCACACATGAGTCTCTCATGCCAGGTTCAATGCTGAAATCCAATTGGTTTAAACCTAAAAAGCGTCTCTCTGATCTGAATGGTCACTACCTAAACTCCAGCAGCCAATCATGAATCAGTGCTAGTGCAGCCTCTGCAGCTCAGGGAGGGAATTCTGGAGGTTCTGAGCTTCACATGGGGCATGGTCTGTCCAAATACTGAGAATGAGACAAACTTGGATGTGTCTCTGTCTGTAGGTTAAGGCTCTGGAGACACAGGTTCAGTTGTGATTGTACCTTAAAAACACAGGCTACATGCAGTTCCTTTAAATCCTGTATCTTGTCTGGTTGTGTGACAGCCTGCTGGGAACCAGGATGTGTGTTGTGTCGGCGTGACCAGAGAGAGAGGAGGACCCCCTTCTGGCCTTCAGACACAGGCCCCTGCCGCACCTGTAGGAGACCCGAGGGACGTGCCAGACCAGGAGCCAGACCTAGACCCGGACTCAAACCCATTGCTGTGGTCTATCCCATCCGGAGGTCTTAAATTAAAAGTGGATTTCTTATCAAGGTCTGTTTTTGTGTTTCTTCTTTGTGAACTAAAGTGGCACTGATAGGCGTTTTATGTTTACTTTGTTATTGCATACGTTGGCAGCACTTTGCACTTTTACTTGTGTAATATTATTTTGAAGTAACGTTACTACTAAATTTTTTGGCTACTCTCATGGAGTCAAGTTCCATATTAGGAATAGGAATTGAATTACAGAAAAAAATAAATAAATAAAAACACCAGGATCCTGTAGAGTGGGTTAATACTAACATTTTAAGAACAAAATGAGGAGCCTGACAGCAGCAGTTACAGAGAGAGGGGTGATGGTTTTTCAATTCAAAGTGAACTGGACCTAAAGTCAATGGAGCCAGAAGCGCACCCACGTACAGTCTATGGCTACTCTACCCACCTCTGGTCTGTACCATACCAGACTCTACCAGCAGAGGGCGGTAAAGTTAAAAGTTTACATTTGGGGCATGACAGATCCTGAGGTGACCTGAGGAGCCCAGACAAACACAGTGCAGTGACTCTGTACTCCAGATCTTGTGAATTTAAACAATATATTAATAAACCTCATGTTATTTCTTTAATAATTCTACCATCTGTGTACCTTGTGGCATTCTCCCACAAACAGATAAACTTTTATGGTAGCGTCTTGACCCTGTGTGTCTCTGATAACAACGTCTGGCCACGCCCCATACCCTAACCACACCCCCTTCCCTCCAGTATGAGAGGAGCACACAGAGGCAGACGCAGTGGAAGTACTGGGACATGAACTACAAGCAGGTTCCTCTTCCAACACGGTGAGTACGATCACAACAGTGACAATTTAAAGATCCCATTTTACGCTATTTTCTGATCTGTTCTAATGTAGTTTCCTCATCACAAACACACCTGGAGTTGTGTTTTGTTTCATTCACGTGAAGTCATGTGGTAAGACAGAAAGTGCTCCACAGTGTTTTTAAACTCCATACGCCTTCACAGAATATTTTGGAGAATTTCACACCAGGAATTGAAAATCTCTACTGAACTAAAAGGTAAAAGGAGCTGTTGAAAACTACCGCTTCATGACATCACAAGGTGGAACAGAGCATTTTGAGCTTTGGAGATGTAGACAAACTCAAAATAAAGGATTACTCAAACAAGTGTGAACAGGAATGTTTTTGATTAGGCATCATTATAACATGGCTTAACACTCATTAGAGTCAATATTGTGTAATATAGGACCTTTAACTTTCTATTTCCATGGAATCCTAGAGAAAAAAGTTGAGAAGAAAAGTTTACCTCTATGTTATCAACAAGGGAAATTCCAGACAATTTATGCACAAAGACGCATTTTGTTGACAGTTTAAACCTTTACTTAACATAATACACATAATGTTGTCAATGTCCAACCTGGATGTAAACCAAAATTGAAAAAAAAATACAAAAAAATATAGTTAAGATTAAGATTTTTTGTAACATTTTAACATGAACTAGTTTTAGTGAAATGAGTAACCTAATATGCACTTTAAATATGCATACTTATGTTTATTGTATGCTGTCAGTAATAGCTCTTATCACTTTAAGTCCAGGTCAGTCAGGTTATATTTTATGGTTTATAATTATAGGCCAGAAGCTTAAAGAATGATTAAATCCAGCTGCAGACTTTGCCTAGTTTCCAAATTTGTGTCGAGGAAACAACATTAGAAAAGTTTAAAAGCTTAAATGGCCCATATTACACTATTTTCTTATCTGTTATAATGTTGTTTCCTCATCACAAACAGACATGGAGTTGTGTTTTGTTTCATTCGCACATGTTTAACACACAAACCCTGCATATTTAGGCAAAACAAAACTAACTGATTTGAACTACTTAAAAGTAATAAGAGACAAAATGATAAAATTAGTCCTATAGGAGGTCTAAATATACACAGGACCTCATGACTAAGACAGTGAGTAACACGGGGTTAGCCACAC
Organism: Taenioides sp. WSHXM2023; assembly: GCA_029959045.1. Taxonomy (NCBI): domain Eukaryota; kingdom Metazoa; phylum Chordata; class Actinopteri; order Gobiiformes; family Gobiidae; genus Taenioides; species Taenioides sp. WSHXM2023. Next base: position 5,235,450 of record CM057096.1, on the reverse strand, counting down.
TCCATTATTATGGGCGTGATTTTAGAATATGACTGTACTAGACTAATACTTATTGTATTACATGAATGCATCTATACACATTATGATTGGGTGAAAAATTACAATTTCAATACTGGGAGAAACTGACTTTTTAAAGGTCCTATATTACACAAATTCGACTCCTGTGAGCTTTAAACCATGTTAGAATGTTTTTACTTCATCAAAAACAGACCTGGAGTTGTGTTTTGTTTCATTCACATGTTTGAGTAACTCTTTATTATTAGTCTGTCTACATCTCCAAAGCTCAAAATGAATTGGTAGTTTTTAAGTTTGAGAGAAGAACTCAGCCTAAATATGCAGGATTTATGTGTGCGAATAAAACAAAACACAACTCCGGGTATGTTTGTGATGAGAAAACAGCATTATATGGGACTTTGAACACACAAACCCGGCGTATTTGTAGCAGAACTATGGGAAGCACAACAGACAAATTGACCTATTATTTTGCGTCACAATAATTATTTCCTCAACACACAGACTCGGAGACATGCTATCTAAGGACAGAAAGGTGAAGTTCTGTTGTTTAGCTAAAAGGCAACAACTGTTTACTTGATTTTCTTGTTTTAAATGTCAAATATACAATTTAGTTTGTATATTTGGTAGGACAGAGTGTTTTCTGTTTGAGAGAAGAACTCAGTCTAAATATACAGAGTTTGTGTGTTAAACATGTGTGAATGAAACAAAACACAACTCCAGGTCTGTTTGTGATGAAGAAACAACATAAATCAGAGAATAGTGTAATATGGGCCTTTTAAGGAGAGTTGTAGACTTTTAAATTTGTATATATTTGTATATTTATACATTTTAGATTTAGTGTTTAACCGAAGAAAATGTCATTTCTCACCATTGGCACTCATAGAACTTTGCCACTCACTAATCAAGTTCCAAAAGTTGTGGTGTCATCTGCATAATGTATGTAAATATTGTCTTCTCTGAACGCTGTACATTGGACCCCGCAGATGTCACAGTGGGCCCCCTCGTGTCTCCTCCTCTTCCTCCTGTCCCTGTGTCCCCCTGTGCGGCCCTATGCTAACGGAAAAGTGACCAAAGCCTGCAGCAGCATGGAGCCCCACCACCACAGCCAGGGTCAGAGCAGCCCCAGCCCCTACCTCCTCCAGACCAACACGTCCAGCTACAGCCCGGGGGACCACGTGGAAGGTACGGTCACTGTCACTTACACAGACACTAGGGAGGAGTTTTTGTTTCATGTCTGTAGGGATGGATCAGACACATTCCCACATCTAATATTTGAAAACACACTGTAAACCACTTTACAGCGTCCTAAAGCGCTACAGTGTACTCATTATTCATTCACGCCACACTCGCTGGTGGTGAGCCACATCTGCCCCGGGGCAGATAGATGGAAGCAAGGCTGCCAATCTGCACCATCGGCAGGGCTTAATTCCGTCCCTTCCTCTTATCCGGGGCTGTGTCGCGGGGGGCAGCACTCTACGCAGGCACTCCCAGACCTCCTTCACCCCACACACTTTCTCCAGCTCCTCTGGGGGGATCTTCAGGGTGTTCCCAGGCCAGCCAAGAGACACGGTCCCTCCAGTGTGTCCTGCGTCTTCCCCGGGGCCTCCTCCCAGTGGGACATGAACACCTCAGGCTGGTTTCTAACAACAAAGACAGATGAGATATATTTGAAAAAGAACATAAGAATGTGTTTGTCATAGTATTAGTAAAGGGAGTTATTAAGAGATAAGATAAGATAAAATAAGACTTTATTGATCTCACAGAGGAGAAATTCACTCGTGACAGAAGCTCACAGTCAGGGGACAGTATAGTGCAAAAAGTATTTAACAATGGAAATACCCATAGCGTCAGTTTAGTTGAAGAGCAACACAAACAGCCACAGCAGTGAGCCGGGGGTTAAAGGTGATTGTATGAAATAGTAGACTGTTTTGTTTTGTTTTGTTTATAAGTCTAAAATAATATGACTTTAACAGTCCTGGTAGTGTTTTGATTCATTTTGGAAAAGTTGCTGCTCCTTGAGTTCGCACATACTCAGCAGGGCACTAGTTTTGATAAATCCAGATACTGCGTCTATGCCACAGTATCCTGAATCCTTTCAGAATGTCCCAGTGAGACGATCCTGGTTTCTCATCACTGGGACACAGGCTCATCCAGGAGACATCAGGGAACTGTGTACACATGGACACTCACAAAACCAGGAAACTCAAAAAACACACCACATTCATATTGGGCAAAGTGGGTGAGATGTCTTACCAAAGGACACAACGGCAGAACTTGACCCAAGTGGGAATCAGTCCTACAACTTTGGGTTCACCCCACGAGATCTACCATGAGAAATGATAAAAGGTCTAACATGAATGTGACAGGCCCGTGTACATGTTAAACCCAGTGTGATTGTTCTGTGTTTGTGCAGTGAGTCTGTCGGGGCAGGTGTTTGAGGGCTTCCTCCTCCAGGCGCGGGACCCTGCCCACAGCGCCCCCTCTGCTGTGGGCTCCTTCAGCCTCACAGACCCCCACTCCACCCAGCTGCTCTCCTGCTTCAAGCTCCAGGTCAGAGGAAACTGCAAACACCAACACATTTCTGAGCCAGATTATATTAGTAAGCTCCATGTCAGTGTTCACGATACTAATATTTCAAACTCAATTTCGATATTAAAGAATAAACTCGATACTCAATACCGATTGTGCTACCACGATAAAAAACACAATAGACAATACACAGAATAGACATTAAATCATAGTACTTTCTTTTCTATTCCCATGTGGCCTTATATCTGTGTAATCTCAGTGGTCCATGTGCGTATTCTAGTCTCTGTGCTCTTATACTTGTTCTGATTCAGCTCAAGATCATTCTAAAACTAGGAAAGGTTCATTTCTGTCCTGTGAATGGGACTTTTTAGTATCGATGCCTTTATTTTAGTATTGTGATAGTAGTAAAACTATCACTTTATGACATCACAAGGTGGAACAGAGCATTTTGAGCTTTGGAGATGTAGACAGACTGATAATAAAGAGTTACTCAAACATGTGCGAATGAAGCAAAACACAACTCCAGGTCTGTTTTTGAGGATTTAATTATAACATGGCTTAAAGCTCACAAGAGTCTGTTTTGTGTAATGTAGGACCTTTAAAATAAGCATCGTGATATAATAAGTAAATATTTCCAGAGTATCCATGGGAAAGCCCCTGCTTCAGTGTACTTCCTGATCGTCATGTGCGACTGTTCCTCAAACGTGCTCGAAACTACAAAACAAAACAAACCACTGTCATGCCCTTGTCAATCTTTTGTTGTTCAACTCAAAACATTGTGTTGCTAATAGCCGTGCTGCTGCCAACTACTTATTTCAATGTGTACCCCTATTGATATTTTGCATCTGATGTCATTAACATTGTCTAGGTGTGTGATGCTAACTGTAGGCACTGCTCCGTCTGAATCTCTTTTACTCGAGTTAGACTTTGTTTTAACACAATCTGACCATAAAAGACCGACTTACCTGGAACTACCACACGTGAACTGATTTGTGATGTTAAACACGTTACATCACAAACTAGATAGAATTAACCAACACTTTTTCAGTTAGTCACAGCCGGTGTTGCCAGGTACGCGGTTTTTGCCCGGAATTTGGAGCTAAAATGTATTGATTTCTAGAAGAATCCAAGCCATCAGCCCTCTGTGCTCGTATTGATCACAGGCTGGGGTTTAAATCCATTTTGTACTTTTTCTCGAGTCGTCAGACATCTTAAAACCCCAGTGCGATTCACTGAAAAAGTATCAATTCTAGAACCGAAAAGTAACACTATTCATGTGTTTCAGGCAAATGATTCCTTCCTGATTTGAAGTTTTTAGTGAGGACCTTTCTCTGTTCAAAGGATATTACCATTTTGATTTAAAACGACCTATTGCTATAACATCAGAGGACCTTTGCCATGCCATATCCTTGAAATCAGAAAGGAATACTTATGCCGTAACCCCATGAATTTGAATATTGTAACGTACTGGTGATTATACAAAATATACCACAAATTCAAAAGTTTGTGAATCAGTGCACTAGCCAACAGTGTGGTACATACAAAGTGTTAGCTGTAGCACTCTCACATAAATATTTCTATGTTTGTTCCTCAGGGCTCTGCGGTCAGTCACACCAGTAGCTCCCGCAAGACTCAGGTCCGAGTGATCTGGAGAGCCCCCGCTGACCCTCCTGCACAAGTCCAGTTCTTGTGAGTACACGGACTACACAGTCTATTGATACTTTGGAGCTGATGTGAGACTTTGATAGACTCTAATCTGAGCTTTGTTGTAACACAATCTGACCATAAAGAAGAACGAGGAGAGCTAATTTGTGCGGTTAAAGTTCCTCGCAAAAAATCAAACTCCTAAACAGGACCATGAACGCTCGTATTGATCACAGGCGCCTGAAAATGTGCTCTTTTAATCCATTTTGTACTTTTTTGTTGGGTGCATTGTGTCACCACGGTAACTCCTAAACATTTCACCATTAGAGATACATGTAGAACACCCCCCAGCGTGGAGTCACTGCAAAGTATCAATCAAAGGCGTCTTAAGAAACGTGAAAAACAGAACTAGTCCATTTGAAACGTTTTGCAGTGGCTGTAGTTTTGCTGTCGCTGTTTACTAACAACAACTAGCATGCTAACTGTGCCCTTCCTGACAATAAAACGCTTCACAGACAGTAAACGGCGGACGTACTGTATATTTTTATTCTATCTTCCAGTGTCACTGTAGTCCGTAAATATGACACGTACTGGGTCAAAGTCCCTGGACCAATCATCACGCAGCATGGAGTGACGCCCCGCCCCCCTGCGCCGACATCTTCCTCAGCCCCGCCCCCAGAACCCACCTCCTCCGTTCTGCCTGGTCCTGTAAGTCATTCATAACCACTATAACAACTTATTTGACTAAAACACAATTAATATCATTATATTTAAGAGTTTACTGAAGATTTTACTTCCCCCCCCCCAGTTTGGCCATTTTTTTTTGGTTTTAAAATTTACTTCCTGGTTGGAAATCATGACATCATGCATCATTCCTGTAACCTAGCAACCATGTAGTAGACTAGGCCAAAGCTTATCTAATGTACCGTATTTTTCGGACTGTAAGTCGCACTTTTTTCATGGTTTGGATGGTCCTGCGACTTATACTCAGGTGCGACTTATATACTACAATATATAATTTCACATGTTCGTTAGTTCGTTATTTTCACACTGACAGCCGCTAGAGGGCGCTCTAGGCTTGTGTGCCAGTATCTGCTGCTCCTATCGCGCTATTACTCCTGTACCACTGGCACTTCGCGCTCTACTGCGCATGTCTCCTGCAGAAAGAGCCGCTGTCCGGTCTGGGATCATGTCAGTGTCTCGTAGGATTTCAGCAGATTTCAGGCTCTCCTGGTGGCGGGTCTAAGTGTATCGATCAGGTATGAGGATGTCCAGCTACGGAAGTTTGAGACGTTTATTTTCGTCATTTAAGCACCCGCCTGCATTTAACGCTTACAGGTCATTAAGACGTGTCCCACTCACTAATGTTCATTTAGCATCAGAACTTATTTTTATCACACAGCGATAAACTGTTAATCATATTCTGCAGATTACAAGCTGCAAGTGGTGAAATATGCAGACGAGTTTGGAGTGAGCGAGAAACTTGTGAGGGACTGGTGAAAAGTGGAGGATACTCGAACTGCAATGAAGAAAACTAAAAAGCTCGTCGCGGGCTCAAAGCTACAGTAGATTTAGCTAGAATTGGCGGTGTTGGCCAGAAGTGACACCGATGGTGAAGAATTCAGTGGATTTAGTGATTTGGATTGAGATGGAGAGTTTGGTAAACTTGTTCTGTTATGTTGTTTATGCTATATTTATCTGAATAACCTTTTATAAGTTACGTTAACAAACCAGACGCCTATTCAGCCTGTTGTTCTATTCTATTCGTATTACTGTAATATAGCCTTTCAAGATGAAATGTCTGTTCTTGGGCTCTGATTTTATAAAATCAATTTCCCCCTTAAAAATGCGATTTATAGTCCAGTGCGACTTATATATGTTTTTTTCTTCTTCATGATGCATTTTTTGGCTGGTGCGACTTATACTCCGGAAAATACGGTACACAAAAATGTATTTTTGACAAATAAAATTATATGAAAGCACTTTTATTACTTTAAACTTCTCCTAAATCAGCTTGTTCATGCTATTGACTTTGTATAACATTAATCTCATATAATAACTCAAATACTACACCATTTTACTGCTGGAAATGCCAAGTAAAATACCAAATGTCTGTCTGTTAGCATCGTGTTGACAATATTCTAAATTATTGAACTGCAAAGATAGTATGTAAAGTTCTTAAAGATGCGCTGTGTAACTTTTCTGGTATTGCATGTGTCTGTTCTCTGTAAAAGAGCAGCTTTAGTGTCATTAGATGTTTACAAGTTTTGAAATGTCAACAAAAAGTATGATAGCCATTAGCTCAGTTGCTTCTTGCTAATGCTAATGCTAATTATAATCTAAGTTAAATTTTGATGTGCGATATTGATGAAGAGAAAATACAGATGATAAATGATAATATATAAACCCGAAAGCAGGATTACCCCCCAGAAGACGATTCTAAATGTTAGAAAACCATGAGCTGCAATAAATAAATAGCAGAATGAAACACTTTGGTACTTTGATTTATGTCTTAAATCTTGTCATATAGCCACAAAATAACCAAAAATTTTGCAGCGTTACCAACAGAAAGTACACACGATAAATGTTGACCCCCAAAAACATTGTTCCATCTGTCGTATATTGAACAATAAGTCGATATAGTAATTATCTTGACAGGTTTCATCTAAATTAAGATATCAAAAGTTTTAGACACTCAACAATGACTTTAAACGAGGCTCTGGTCTCAGGTAAATGTAGTCTATGAGTTGGTACTATCACCCACCCTCTGGATAATTAATAATTTATGATTTTTTATGGCTAAAAAAATCATATCACTGGCTCCAATGTTCTAAAATCTTGCTGATGATAGCATTAGCATCAAACGCAAGTGCAGTACAGTCAAATCTGTGGAGAGGCAACCACACTTACAGGAAGAATACATGTTTTTTTGTTTGTTTGTTTTTTAGCAACAAGAACACCTATAATTGAATTCATGCAATATAAATACAAATAAATGTCACAGTTTTGCCTATTGTTTACATGTTTATCCCCAGTCCAGTTCCATTTCTTAGCTTGATCCAGTCCATCTTTTGCTTCCTCCCTGTTTTTCCTGCAGCTGCCATTCATTCCCAAATCATCCCCGGGTCGTCTATATAAACTCCCTTTGCCCAGTCAGGTCTTGGTCGATTGTCAAACAGTTAAGAGATAAGACTCTCCAGCTCTGTATTTGAAACTCTGAATCTGAAATCTACTGTTTGCAATTTGTGCAATTCTGCATTATTCCCCGTTTGAAGTATCTGTTTCTGAGTTATTCCCAGTCTGTTCTTATCAGAGTATTTCTCAGTTTTGGAGGATATTTTAGTTCACATTATAATATTTTATCTTCCTTTGTTGTTTATCAGCCTGAGCTTTTCCTATTCTAGGACACTTTCTGTTGAACTGAACCAAGGCCTTTGCATTTTACCGCATTCTTTTGTGTTGCATTTGAGTCCAAGTTGCCTGCGTGATAAATAAATACTGTAGAAGGCTCCTAGCAAAGCAATTACTACATCTCCATGGAGACAGACAGGCGCAGGCTCTCATGCAAAAAAGTTACACAGTGCGCCTTTAAAATGTAAATGAGTGATGGTGTTTCTGTGTTCAGTTCAGCTCAGAGGGGTGTGGCCTGTCTAAGTCCTGCCTCCTGGACCCGCCCGGCTGTGACCCCTCCCGCCAACCCGACTGTTTCTACCTGTCGGCCACCACCCAAGGGCCCCCAGAGCAACAGGTACTCTTGCAGTATGAGTACTATCAACTCCGCAGTATTGCAGTACGATGTAAAGGCTCATGTAGAATGTTTTTGTCAGTCCGTAGTGTTTGAGCTGAGTGGGCCAACCAAAGGGTACGTCGCCTTCGCCCTCTCCTGGGACACGTGGATGGTAAGGCTATACGAGTGCGTACATACAGATTTTTTGGGCGTTTAACGATATATTTGAACCCTCATCAAAACATATCTGGCCTCCCATTTCATATTTAGCTTCATTCATGCTTATCTTGTGCAGTGCAGTAGGTCCGCACCCTCTGAACAGTAACCAAATACTCGGTTTCACATTTCCCAGGATTGTGATGTTATAGGTAGTAATTCATTGATAATTATTGATTAATCATTGGCGTTATATAGCGCCTTTCAACAGCCAAAGCGCTTTACACTGCATTATTCATTCACTCCACACTCGGGGAAATGTGGAGGTCAGCTGTTTTATATGAATCCTGGAATAATATTATAGAACGGGTCAAATGCAGAACAGATTTTCCAGTAGAGACAATGGGCATAGTAACCAAGAATTACAAGTATGAGAGAATAAGAGTATCTTTTAATTAATATTACCAGCAGAAGTAAAAAAAAAAATCAAAACAAACCAAAAAAAACTACTGATTGTGAGTGAGAATTTCAAAACAAAAAGACATTTCTATGATGTCTATATGTAATTATTTTAAGTTCAGATTAGATTTGTTTGTTTGTGTCTGGTTTGTTAGCATTAAATGTCCATCTCTGTTCTTTTGTTATGGATCAATGGTAATGTTCATCACTTTGGAGCAGTAGAAGTTTGTAAACGTTCTGCTCAATACACTTGGAAGTCCTATATTACACAAAATTTACTCTTGTGAGCTTTAAGTCATGATAAAATGTTGTCAACACATGTTTGAGTAACTCTTTATTATTAGTCTGTTTACGTCAACATTGTAACACAAATCAGAAATATATAATAATGTGGGCCCTTTAACTTGAATCAAACTTTTCAACACAAGAACACTGTCCAACTGTGTGTGCGTGTGTGTGTTACCAGGGCGACGATGATGTGTACCTTTGTGTGAATGAAGACGGGCGAGTGTCTGTGGAGGCGGCCATCTTGACAGGGCGGACATACCCAGAGGAGGAGACTCAAGTGAGACTGACACACACACACACACCCCCACTGCAGTACATCCACACACACTGCAGTACACACACTCGCACAAACTTACTCACACAAACTCACTCACTCACACAAACTCACTCACACTCACAAACTCACTCACACTCACACAAACTCACTCACACTCACACAAACTCACTCACACTCACACAAACTCATTCACTCACACAAACTCACTCACTCACACAAACTCATTCACTCACACAAACTTACTCACACAAACTCACTCACACAAACTCGCTCACACTCACACAAACTCACTCACACAAACTCGCTCACACTCACACAAACTCACTCACACAAACTCGCTCACACTCACACAAACTCACTCACACAAACACACTCACACTCACACAAACTCACTCACACAAACTCGCTCGCACACAAACTTACTCACACTCACACAAACTCACTCACTCACACAAACTCACTCACACAAACTCACTCACTCACACAAACTCGCTCACACTCACACAAACAAACTCATTCACTCACACAAACTTACTCACTCACACAAACTCGCTCACACTCACACAAACTCACTCACACAAACTCAGTCGCACAAACTCACTCAGTCACACAAACTCACTCACACACGCACACACTGCAGTAAGTGCTTTCAGCTTGTCAGGGTGTAATCTCAAAGTGCAGCTTGTATCAGTGTCCCTGTGTGTTCTTGTAGTCAGGTCTGCACTCTGTCTCCTGGAGGATCACCGACGGAATCATCCAATGCCGCTTCAGTCGCCCCGTCAAACCGACCAATCAGGAGTCAGAGCGCTTTGATCTGGAGCGGGAGTACTTCCTGTTTGTGGCCAGTGGACCCATCTACCAAGGTAGCCTACATGTTCACCTTATTTTACCCCCTGTCCTCTGCTCTTATCAGTGTTTGCTGTCTTTAATTTTATGCTTAAAGGAAGTCTTAAAGGGGAAGTCATAAAGCAATATTGTTGGCCATATTTCTGGTTAATGAAATCTTTACAGGCTATTTTCTTTTTTTTTATTACTACCGCCAAGCTGAGTCTGCAAAATTACACTTACTTATTACTCTGTTTTCTGATCTGATCTATGCTCTAATGTTGTTTCCTCATCACAAACAAACCTGGAGTTGTGTTTTGTTTCATTCACACATATTTAACACACAAATCCTGCATATTTAGGCTGAATTCTTCTGTCTGAAAGAAAACCCTCTGTTCCGCCTTGTGATTTCAAGTGGTAATACAGGAAGTGCTCCACTCCATAATAATGATGTCATTTTTGCGTTATATAGGACCTTCAAAGGAACTGTGTGTAAAAATGTGTTTGTAAATGTCATAAAATTGACCTAATTGTGTGCCCAGATACAAGGTAAACATGTTCAAATCAAATGTAACTTTGTTATAATTTGGTGTTTTGGTTCTTAAGGCGATTAATCAGAAATGAGAATGAGCCTCACATTTTTTTATGCTTTTATTACAGTTGACATTAGGTACAGTAGTAAATTTGGTTTAAACCTAAAATGCCTCTCTCTGATCTGATTGGTCACTACCTAATCCTCAGCACCTGCAGCCAGTCATGAATCAGTGCTAGTGCAGCCTCTGCAGCTCAGGGAGGGAATTGTGGAGGTTCTGAGCTTTAACATGAGGCCTGTCCACATACTGGACAGATCATACTCTCTATCTGCAGGTTAAGGCTCTGGAGACACAGGTTCACTTGTGATTGTAATAACTTCACCCACAACCACATTTCAAATAGAGCTGCTAAACTGGGCAGTACCTGGAGGGAGGGAGGGGGTATCCACACTTCAAACTCTGCCCCTGCTGCCAGGTGTTTGGAAACAGAAACACCTGCCTGTGATCAGGGCAGTCCTGTGTGATGTCACCAACTACTGGAAATTGCAGAGGCCCCTGGAGGCAGCACACACTGACTAGGAACAGTACAAACACCACATCAAAACAGTAAAAGCACAGGCTACATACAGTTCCTTTAAACTCTGATGGGGAGGGTGAGGAGGCTGGTGGTTCTGCTGCTGTGGACAAAAGTTTAACTGGTCAAATGGGCCGAACTTCAAGTGTGAGAATACACGTCACAACTTCTTACGTGACTTATTCTCCGCTTTCTAGAGTTATTTCCCTGATGAGATGTGTGTTTCAGGGCGCATGGGGAAACACATCCAGCAGCCCTTGGTCTCAGAGCGCAAAGTCAACCTGACCGGGACTCCCATCATGCTTCAGGGCAGTCGCGGGCCCACCCTCCTCAAGGTGCATGGTGGGTAATGGAGTGTAAGACCAGATACAGCTTGCATTAAATATACATTAAAATTAGAAATATATGACTGTCCAAATTTCATAATTCAGTCGTTACTCTAACTCTAATTTTAATTCAACTGCAAAAAAAAAAAAATCTACATGGTGTAAATCTGTTAGGAGGCACAACATAGGGAAAAAATTAAATGTGATATGATAATTAAAGCCCCAGTGTGTAACTTTTTCATTTTTAATGTTTTTGATGCACTAAAAAACATAGTAAAACATCCATCTTTACTGTGAGCAGGCTTGCATCTCCACAAACCTGACTCTTATTTGGCCTGGAGGAGGTCCTGCCTCTGCTGCCCTGTTCCTTTTGCTATAATCTTCCACAGTATGGCTTAAAACGTATCTATCTCCATGGAGAATGTTCTGAAGTATGGCTTTAACTTTCTATTTCCATGGAATCCTGCAGGTGATGTGCCACCACCAGAAAGTTACATACTGTAGCTTTAACAACTTGTTGAATATTACGACAATGGACCAGTCCACGGTTTTAAATGGTTACTAGTAATACTACAACTAAACCAGGTCCAGGTCAATACATTTGGTCAAGATCAAGTCCTGGTTTAGTTCTAGGTTTAGAATCCAGTCCCAATTTTGATGTTGTGTGTGGATATTGTGTCAGCTAATATTCCTATCAAAATTAGGGAGATTGATACGATACTGATATCTGATATTGGCACCGATATTTAAAGTTTTGATGGATGGGATATTGGTTTCATATCGGTTCAGTGGATATCCTATTTTGGTCTATACATAGGAGGAATACGATGACAGTGAGGACATGTCGGCTCTAAACACCTCATAATATTTTCAAATTTGTTCTATAGTTTCTTTAATTAATAAATAATAGTTACTTAAGGCCAAAGTATCAACATCGGTATTGGAAAAAGCTGCTAAAGGTGCATCCCTGTATGTATTGTGCATCCCTTTGACTCACACCTCTGTCTTGTTTCCCACAGGAGCCCTGATGCTGTTAGCCTGGATGCTAACAGGAAGTATCGGCACATTTATAGCCAGTTTCTATAAGAACGAATGGGCCTCTCATTCTCTGTGGGGTCAGAAGGTGTGGTTCCAGGTAAACAGTCGCTTGGACAGGTGCAGGTGACAGATGAAAGGTGACAGGCGCTGACCGACTGCCATGTTGTGTGCAGGTTCACCGGGGCCTCATGGTGCTGACGGTAGCCCTGACCGCAGTGGGGTTCTGTCTGCCTTTTGTCTATAGGAGAGGGTGGAGCAAGGTACACATACTCTACACTCTAACAGGACTGCTTTCTTATAGTTATAATGTTGTTTCTTCATCACAAACACACCTGGAGTTGTGTTTTGTTTCATGCACACATGTTTAACACACAAACCTGCATATTTAGGCTGGTGATCCACTGTGTTTTTAAACTCGACACACCTTCACGAGAATCATTTGGATAAGTTCAGCCCTGGAATTGCCAATCTACTGAATTAAAGGTAGATGTTAACTTGAAAACTACTGCTTCATGACATCACAAGGTGGAACAGAACATTTTGAGCTTTGGTGATGTCGACAGACTAATGTTTATGATGAGGTAAACACTATAATATAGCTTAAAGCTCATAAAAGTCAATATTGTGTAATATAGGACCTTTAAAACTAAACTGGGACTAAGATGGTCAAAATTCTGTGCTGGATTTTGCTTTTCTTATGATCTGGTTTATGGTTAAATCTCAGTAATTAAAGCTACAGAATGTAATTTTCTGGAGGTGGAACATCACCAGCATGATTCCATGGAAACAGAGAGTTAAAGCCATACTTCAGAACATTCTCCATGGAGGTAGATACACTTTATGCCATACGGTGGAAGGTTATAACCAAAGGAACAACATTACATTCACACATGTTTGAGTAACCCTTTATTATTACTCTGTTTACATCTCCAAAGCTCAAAATGCTCTGTTCCACCTTATGATGTCATGAAGCAGTAGTTTTCAAGTTAACAGCTCCTTTTAGCTTTAGTTCAGTAGAGATTGGCAATTCCAGCGCTGAACTTATACAAATGATCCTAGTGAAGGTTTGTAGAGTTTAAAAACACACTGTTTGAGAGAAGAACTCAGCCTAAATATGCAGGTTTGTGTGTTAAACATGTGTGAATGAAACAAAACACAACTCCAAGTGTGTTTGTGATGAGGAAGCAACCTTATAATATAAAGTAGATCAGAAAATAGCACAGTATGTGATCTTTAATATCTCTGTAATTACCGAACCTATCCACATGAAACAAAAATGACTTATAGTTCAGTTCCTTTTTTAAATATTTCTTTTCTCACATTCTGTCTCTCTGTCTCTGTGTGTCCAGCGTGCAGGTGTCCATCCGTACCTGGGCTGTTGTGTCATGGCCCTGTCTCTGCTCCAGCCAATCGCAGCCTCTGCCAGACCTGCCCCTGACTCTCCCAGGTTATTATCACCCCACCCCCTACATACACACACATACACGCACACAAGCGCACACACATTACCCACAATCCTCTGTTGCTGCTGCGAATGTTGACACCCGGTCTATTTTTACAGCAGTGTCATCTCACTGTGCATCTGTCAAACTACACTGTTTGCATTCTACATCTCAGTAACCCACTCATTTGGACTTGTGTACTAGTTTTCTAACAGGAAAATGTTAACATGTGGTACTAAACAAACATGTATTCAAGTTTTTTGTAACTACTTGAATAACTAAAAATGAAACATGAATGGTCCTTCTTTCAAACTTGACCCTTGAGAGCGTTAAGCTATGTTAAAATGTTCTTTCTTCATCAAAAACGGACCTGGAGTTGTGTTTTTTTTCATTCACACATGTTTGAGTGATCCTTTATTATTATTCTGTCTACATCTCCAAAGCTCAAAATGCTCTGTTCCACCTTGTGATGTCATGTAGTGGTAGTTACCAGCTGCCTTTGACCTTCAGTTCAGATCTCGGCCTAAATATGCAGGATATGTGTGTAAAACGTGTGAATGAAACACAACTCCAGGTATGTTTTTAACATTAGAACATAGATCAGAAAATTGCGTAATATGGTCCATTTAAATACATCTAAAGAATTTCTAATTTTTAAAACCATACTAATGCACATAAAGCAAAAACTGGCACAAATTTCAGTGTGAAATTTCTAAAATTTATTTTTTCATTTCAGTATTAAAAGAAAGCCAGAACAATTTACAGGCCAGATCTATGGACAGGCCTCTAGAAGTTAGAATTCAAGTTTTTCCAAGTTATTCTGAACAGGAAAAATATCAGAGACGTTACACAGCATAAACCTCAAGATTAATATGGCAAATGTGTGGGCGTGGGCTTGTGTCTGCGTTATAATTATAATCTATGTTATAATTTAGACATTTTAAATGGCAATATTCATCTAAAATGACTTAAAGTCACCCCTCCAATGGAGAGCTGTATGTATGTATGTAATGTAGATCAAGCTAGAGAGAGGCCATTTTTTTATTTGTACCAAAATGGCTACGACGCTGCCAAATCCTACGTGTATCACCAATAAAGAAATTCAAATTGGAGAGTGAAGTGCGTACGTCACCGTGGGTGTGTACTGCTGGAGGTGAAAACGGGGGTAGATTGGAGTAATGGCGTCTTGAATAAAGAAGAATGATGGTACTTTAAAAACTGCAGCCTTTAAGATTTGCTTTTGATAGCGATTAACCTCGCAGCCCGACCTCACAATGCAGTTTGAAATTCAATGAAAAACTAAACCTTAAAGGGGACACATGTGAAATCCACTTGTGAAGCTTTACTCAAAGTTGTATTTGATCCATTGGTGTTTGTCCCAAATTTGAGGTTTGAGTGCTCAGAAAATGTTGTATTCAACTGCCTAATGCATAGCGTTTCTTCTTTAATTATAATGGCCAATATTCTGACTCATTCTCTGTTTTCTCAAGACTCTGTTAGACTATCAGATGGCTGATAGTCGGTATGTCAGTGGTTGAATCAGTGCTGCAAGGAGATGTACAAATGTATTTATATGAAATGTGTTATTCTTTAGTATTATCTGAATGTGCATTTACAAAAAAGGCAAATAATGGCGCTGTCACACCAACATATAGTGATAATATCTTTATTTAATATTTTGTATAAAAATAAACATGAATAATAATAAGGGAACAATGGAAAACATTTAGCCATAGCTCCAATACCAATTAAAAATTGGTATTGAGCTAATTGTTCCAGTTAATTAATCAGCTAAAGGTTTAGAACTGTCACATTACAGCAAGACGGTTTCAGGTTTTATTCCTGGGTCACCCATGTCTTTTTGTGCACATTTCCTAATTTGCACATTTCATTACCAATTTAGGAACTGAGCTATTTGTTCCATCTAAGTAATTATTAGATGGAACATTATTAGATGAAACAAGACAGTAGATGTTTACATCTACTTCCTCCAGGCACTCCAATTTCCCACGTCAAATGAAAAAAAAAAAAAAAAAAAAAAAATTGGACTCTTTGTTCCAGAACAGAGGCATAAGCAGCGTGGCACTGCTCGATCACAGCCTTAAAAGTGACTCTCTCTGTCTGGAGAGTCTGGTTTAAGGCTCGTGTCGTTGCCTTCTGCTCTTCGATGATCTGGCCCTGCTCTGTCTCTCTGGAGCGGAGGATTTCAATAGAGTGTTTTTCCTCACTGAGAGCGGACCTAAGCGCTGCTATAGTAGACTCCAGGCCCACCTTCTCATCCTGCAAAGTCTGAAGTTTAACCTGGGCCTATCGGTGTTTCTTCTGCTCCTCTGTCAGGGCAGATTTTAGGCAGGGCACTTCTGTGGTGAGCAGCTGACTCTTTCTCTCCCCCACTTCCAGTTGGTCCTTGAGCTCCCAGAGCTCTGTTCCTCTGCCAGAGAAGATTTGAGAGTTGATACCTCCTTTGTCAGGATGTTTTTTTCTGACTGCAGTAGCTCCAGTTGGCCCAGAGCTTTTCTAGAGGCTCTCTTCTCTTGTGTCAGGGCACGCTGCAGAACAGACACTTCTGCCATCAGCTCTTGCTTTTCTGTTTCCAGAATGTCTGCTCTGCTCTGAGCTGCAGCAGGGCCTGTTCCTTCTCCTTCAGGGTGGACTGCAGTTCGGCCACCAGACGCACCAGGCCCTGCTTCTCCACCTGCTCCTTTTCCAGGTCCTGAGTGAGAGCGGCGATCTGGTCCCTGAGTTCTTTCTCCTGCTGATCCTTCCTGGCGATAGTATCCAGGAGATGCTGAACTTTCCCCTCATCCTTATCATTGATTTGGCCGAGTTGTCCTCTGAGGAAGGAGTTGGCAGTGGCCTGTTGTTCGATCTCCTCCTGCATCTTCGCCTTGACTTCCTCCATTTGTTTACTGAAACCAGTGGCCTTCTCCTTTTTGAGCCGTTGTGTCTGCTTCTGGAGATTTTTCACATACACACGACTGCGGTCATACTGCTCCTGAAGGAAAGCTGTTTCTTCCTCTCTCTCCTCCTGCTCCTTCCTGAACTGTGCTTTCAGCATTTGGATCTGCTTCAGCAGATCTTCCAGGGAGACCTGGTTCTGCTCTTGGTCCTGGTCCTCAGGGGCCTCAGTTAGGACCTGCAAAAGGTTGCCCTGGTTATTTGTCTGGCCCTCTGCTTCTTGGAGCAGGGCTCTCCTTTGCTTTCTTCGCTCTCTGCGATTCAGCAAAGGGGCCTCAGGGTTTTGCTCCTTCATTTCAGACTCAGGTTTGCTGGCCATCTGATATATTTTAATACAATATTATTATT
Organism: Taenioides sp. WSHXM2023; assembly: GCA_029959045.1. Classification (NCBI taxonomy): domain Eukaryota; kingdom Metazoa; phylum Chordata; class Actinopteri; order Gobiiformes; family Gobiidae; genus Taenioides; species Taenioides sp. WSHXM2023. The sequence continues at coordinate 5,218,311 of CM057096.1, read as the reverse complement.
ATGATATGACATTATATTTGATATAATAACATGACATTTTTAACTCTTCTTCTTTCAGGAGGTACATCTTTAACTGGCTGCACTGGGGCGTGGGCTCGCTCACTGAGGTGATGGCAGGTAAGGCACGTCTTCTCATTTATAATTCATACTTTTACATATACAGTATATATTTTTAAACCATGGTTGTTGTGGTTTTTGACAGTGGCGGCCATGTTCCTCGGAGTCGGCCAATCGTCTTTACCGCTGCCGTCGTCGTTAACAACCCACATTCTGATTGGCTACGTGTCCTGGTGGACGGCGTTCAGGCTCCTCCTCTTCATTCACAAACACTTCTACGTGACTAAATGTATTTGGATACTAAGATTTTTCCTATGTATTATTTACTGGTTTATAAAAAGATATATTTTCTAAAACAAAAGAACTAAATGAATAAATAAATACATAAATACATATTCAAATGATTAAATATGAATCTATAAAAAAAAATACTTTACAAAATCTTGACAAACTAAATAGCATATAAGATTTTTGACAATACAATACAACTGAGATAACTCTTTTGTTCCTCCACAGTTCAAGCAGAGGACAGACGCGCTATTCTGTCCGACCAATCAGAAGACAGGAACAAGGTGGGTCAGTGTATTTTAACAATAGAATTCACTAGCAAGGACCACGCCATGACAATGAAATATGATAAAGATATTTATTGATGGTGGGTAGATGTGATGGCTGGGGGGAAGGATGGACGAGAGACACGGGTTAGGGTTAGGGTTGAGAGAGCTGACACAGACAGTGTTGATGGGATAGGCTGTATAAATAGGGCTTCTGGGTAATTGAAGGTGTGGTCGAAATGAGCTGCGGTTGGCTGGCGAGGAGTGTGAGGCGTGGTCCACCTCCTGAATCTAAGTTAATCATATGAACTGCACATATATGTGATAGAATTTCAAGCTACAATATTAAAGAATTAAATTGATTTTTGGAGCTTTCTACCATGTTATAATGTTGTTCCTCATCAAAAACCTGCCTGAGGGTTTAGATGTCATCCATGTATGTTTGAGTAATCTAGCGATCTCTCCTGTGTCCTATTTAAACCCTCCTCTCTGAGCGCTCTGAAGGGGGAGTGAAATTTATAAAACATGTTAATATGTTGTTTTTGGTGAATATAGCATTATATAATAAAAGATAATATCAAGTGTTAATATCCCATAGAAGTGTAATAAACTTTAAACTAAAATTAATGGATGAATTTGTAAAAGTAGCAGTTAAGATTATTTTTTTTTCTTTGAAAGTGGTTAAAGGCCCCATATTACTTTATATAACTGCAAGCCTCGATGAGCTTCATTTGACTGGAGCTGAACGCTATGGGTGCACTTCTTTATATATGGTCTGACCCTGCTCTTGTCCGTGTGTCCTGCAGACTTCCTGGTTCAAAGTCCTGGTTCTGTCCGTGGTGGTGCTGGGGAACCTGGCTCTCCTGTGCGCCCTGCTGTCCTCCTTCTACCAGCTGTGAAGAAACCACGAGGAGACCGCTCAGTGTGTGTGAATATCCACGAGCAGTCGAAGGTTTGGACACACCCTCTCATTCAGTGTTTCTTTTTTCTTACTACTTTCTACATTTTAGATACACGCAGAAGACATCAAATATATGAAGCAACGTATATGGAACTAGAAAAGCACCCAGAAAGCGCAGACCTCCGCCAAGCAGCTCAGTTTTCAAAGTGATCCAGAATCCAGGATTTCTTCTGGATCATCACCAAAATCTAATCATCTGTTGGATTTACCATTAGGAACATTTCCTCAAGATCCGTCCATAACTTTTTGAGTTATCTTGCTAACTAACAAACAAACAAACAAACTCAGGCAAAAACATTACCTCCTTGGCGGAGGTAATTAGTAAAGAAAAAACTGCTAAATACTTTTCGACCAAGCAAACGATGGCTAATTTAAGGATTTATATTATTTTTTTATGTACTACAAATTTACTACATAATTCCATATATCTTACTTCATATATTTGATGTCTTCTGTATGTATATCAAATATAGAAAATAGTTTAAACGTATAAGAAAAAAATAAACATTGAATGAGAGGGTGAGCCCAGACATCTAATTTGGACTTTAGTTTTTCATACTAGAAATATTTTTAATATATTTTCTGTTTTGTTTTTGTACATGTAAAATAGACACTTGTAGAGTGATAATGCCAAAGAAAATTTTAAAAGAAATTTTGACATTTCTGTTTGAAATTGTACTTTCACCCTTGCATAAAATAACTAATTGCCAATACTGTTACTGTAATTGAATACATCTTTTGGGTAATTGTACTTTTTTGAGTACATTTTTAAACCTGTACTTGTACTCGAGTAAAATCCTAACCATGTAATTATAATTAGTTTCATTAGGAGCGGTGAGTACAGCACAAGTAATAGTATATACTGTGATAATTGTCAGAAATATATATATATATATATATAACTATGGGAGAGTCACTAAAAGAAATATACAAACACAAAATCCATACATGTTAAACTTTAAAGCAGACCTACTCTGCAAAATCAACTTTTCAGCCATTTCCACTTCTCGTTTAAGCTCTCACAGTTGTATTTGGAGTGACTCGTGCATGTTTGGGTAATCTTCATTGAATTTCTTACACCGTGTACCTTTAAGCGCGGTCTTGTACTACTTATGTTATTTTTTGGACCAATAGTTTATACTTCTACTTGAGTAATATTATTTTGAAGTAACCTTACTCTTACTCAGGTACAATATTTGGATACTGTACCTACCTCAGACTGAGCATTGATGGATAGGTACCCCTTTTCGTTTACTCCAGACCCCTCATATTTGAGTCTATAGCGAGCCCCCGTTTTGTGGGGTGGTCCTGGTTTACCCCCATCACATCTGTCCCGGGTCAGACCTCCTCCTCCCACTGACCTATAAAGGATAAGCCACACAAATGACTGCAGAAATCCATATCTCATTATACAGTACGAGGATCACGGGTACAAATAACACAGTAATATGGAGAGAGATTGAAAGACGTATTTGAACGCTTTACATCAACACCCATTCTTCTTCTGGTGCCACAGGCTGGGTTCACCTGATGTTAGAACATTGTGGAATCTCTAGTTTTTTTCAGCAGTCGTGGATGAAGTGCTGAATTTTGTACAGATACAGGGACCAAAAATTACACAAGTAAAAGTATCACATATAAAAAACACTTAAGTATTGAAGTAAACATTTAAAAATATACTTGTAAAAACTTAGACAAACTTTATTGATCCACAAGGGAAATTATTTGGATACAGTAGCTCAATCATCACAATATAATATAATAATAGAGAGTAAAAATAAAATAAATAAAAAAAAGATGGCAAGAGACAGGTGTCAAATGAGACATGATTATAAAAATTTAAAAAGTAAAAGTAAAAGAATTTCACATAGATTATGAGAACTGTTAAATTGTTAAATGTAGTGATAATTTGAAGAGCTGCAGTAAAAATTTCTTAATCTTTCTGTGGAATTTCATGTATATATTTTGAACTGGGGCACTTGAACGGGACTTGAACTGAAACCATGAATGTGCTAAAACAACCACTCAAATCATATGAAAAGTACTTTTTACTTTTCAGTCCAGTTAAAAAACGTAGTGAAGTAGAAAGCACAGATATCCTCTCAAAGCAAAAGCAGAAAGTACCCACTGTAAGGTTTTTATCTGTAATTCCGGGGCCTATCTGCTTCTAACAAAAACTGGCACAAAGTTCACCATCTTCTCATATTTTTCATCTTCATTTGAGTGTAACGCAGCGAGGAGAGAGACAGGTTTTCTTCAAGAGAGGACGACTAAAACATTTCACTAAAACCACTGAAAATACAGCAGAAAATTACCCCTGAGAACTTACCTGACCAGCCAGAACCACACGCTTTGACAAAACTTTACAAAGACGAGTGGATCTGGAGCTATTCCTGTCTCCCTGATTTCAAAGGGTGTGATTGACAGGCGGATTAACCAATCAGAGAGACGCATGGTCCATTCACCTGGCAGCTTACGCATAAAAAAGGAGAAAAATCTACATAAAGGGCTCAAAAACACCACAGATTTTTTAGAATCAACAAGTGAAGCACCAAACTATTACTTATCTCAGGAAAAAGAAGTTATATATTTTTTCTGAATGTTACGAGGATTTTTGAGACGTCTTCTGCATTTGAGAGACACGTGATAAAAATGAGCGTCTGTGGTTGGATCATCTCAAGTTTGGACAGAGGTTTTTCATGCTCTATGGTCCGGTTCATGGCTGTACAGAATGTAGAAGGGACTGGCTGTCAATCTAATAGTAAGTTTGTTAGTTATTTAAGCAGAAATGTTGAATATTTACGTTAAACTTTGTCAAATGTTTTAAATTTTATTGCCATATATACGTCTGAAGATTCAGTTTGTCACTATGGACCACATTCAGTGTTCAATCTGTGTGAATTTCTTTTACGGTTGTGGAAAAATGGCTTAAAATATCTCGGCAAGAGAATGGCCATGGATGAAAAGGATACCATCTGTGTATGATTTTGAACAGGTGATGAGAGCGGATCCTTCCTTCAAAGTGCATTTTGAAACTTAAAGTGTAAATCTATCTATCTATTTATCTATTTATCTATTTATCTAACTAAATACAGCAGAAAATTACCCACAAGACCCCTACATGTCAGATTGTACAAGTTATGTGTTGAATATTTGGGTTTAGCTTGATCGTGTCATACCAGCAACCTCTATTTTAAAGGTGCACTATGTAACTTTCTGGTTGGGGTCCGTCACCTGCTTATTTCTTCGGATATGTCACTGCTTTGCTTGGAATGTTCCACAGTATGACATTAAGCAGCTCTACCTTACATTTAGTCAATTACATGTGGTTTTATAGCTCAAAAGTACCTTAAAAAAAAAACAGGCATTCTGTTTTGAGCAGGTCGCCTCGTCACAGATCTGACCTGTAACTTGGTCTGGTTTGGTCTCCTTGAAGATAGAAAGGTTTAATGCCATACTGCGAAACATTCCAGACAAAGGATAAAAGCATTTGACCTTTAAAGATTGTCTGGAAACTGAAGAAAAAATAAATACAAAATAGGTTCAAACAGCACAACAAAAATGCGAGAGCCGCTAACTGAAAAACAAATCAGCTAAAACAGTTCGGTCTGGTCAGATTGTGTTAAAACAAAGCTCAGATTAAACCCTAATAAAGCCTCAGACAGAGCAGAGCCTACAGTTAGCATCATCAGTATCAATCGATCACAGGTTCCTGAAAATGTGCTGTTTAAACCGAATTTGTACTCCATTCTAAAAACTTCGTCTTCAGCCTGCGTTCGCTTAAGTGTGCGTTGCGTCACCACGGTAACTGCTGGACATTCCGCCGTAGACACACATGACGGAACCCCCCCCCCCCAAGCGCGAGGTCACTGCGAAGCTTTATTTCCTCGTTTTGAAGCCTAAATGTCATTCACAGGAAGTTCACCCAGCGCCCATAGGCTCCGTTTGTCCTTTATACTCAGATGTGGGCGACTCTTTCGGATTACATAACCGTTCGATCCCATGACAACGACAATAACAATTTTCAGATTATGAAATATGAAAATTATTTAAAAAAAACTGCATAATGACATCACAATTTCTGCGTTTCAAAGATGAGAGCGGCGATGGGATAATCCTCTCTCGCCCTGACAGATGTGCTGTGCTGCCGTGGCGACCAGAAGTGTGTCAGAGCTGGAAGCGGGGGGAGGGGCCAGACCGGAGAGACGCGACGGGATTGGCCGACGTTCCCGCACGCGCTCAATACGCACCCCGCTGGCTCCGAGAGAGTGGGGGATATAAAAAGAGGTTTAGAATAGCAACGCGCGCATACGGATTTGAGAAGAAAGGGAAAAGACGAGGGAAAAAAAGGTAAGGAATGAGAAATGTTGAGATTTTTTAAAAAGAGGTACTATGGGACATTTCTAAAGAGGGTGGCAACCTGATAGTTTCCATGGTGATGTTGTTACTTTGCATGGAATGTTACACAGTACAGTATGGTATTACACTTATCTATACACATGGAGGCAAGCAGAGGTAATCAGAAGTCAAGTAACAGGTCAGATCAGTGGAGAGGCAAGCCCACTCACAGTAAGAACACGTTTATTTTAGAGTATTTTTGTAGTAACATCTGTAACTGAAAAAACAAACAAAAAAAAAAGGTAGAGAAGTTAAATGCCTTACTGTGGAACATTCCAAGCAAATCAAGAACATCTCCCTGGAGACAAGCAGTTGGCCGACCATCCCTCAGAAAAGTTACATATTATAGCTTTAATTAAGGGTCAAATTGAAAGTAGACAAAAGTTAGATGTTTTTAGTAATTTGGTTGTGTTATAATGGTAGGTTTGTGTGTGGTTGTGAAAAACAGGAAAAGAAAGGTGTTGTGGGATGTGTTCACAGTTTGAGGCAGAGCTTGATGGTTCAATTCCCACTTCCAGTCAGCGTGTCATTGAGCAAGACACGCCACCCATTACGTCTGACGTGTGAAGGTGATGCTAAAATGTTTGTGACTTGTTTCATGTTTTGTCAGTGTGCATCATTGTGAAAAGCAAAGGACTGTGGTGTAGTGTTCAGAGTTTGAGGGTTCTATTCCCTTTCAGTGTGTCCTTGAGCAAGACACTTTACTCATCTTAAATGTGTGAATGTGAATGAATGAATTTTTTGTATTTTATTGTGAAGACTTTGGATAATGTGCCCAGTTTAAGGCAAAGGTTAGTGGTTTTGTGCCACTGAGCAATACACTTTGTCCATTTTTATGCATAGACAAAAATAAAGGCATGTTTTCATTTTGGTTGTTACTAATTAATTAATTAATTAACCATTGGTCTTATATTGTGCCTTTCAAGACTCCCCAAGTGCTTGGCTTGCATCTCCACAAACCTGACTCTTATTTGGCCTGGAGGAGGGCCTCCTTCTGCTTGTTTCCATGGAAATGTTGTTCCTTTAGCTATATCCCCCACAGTATGGCATAAAACGTATCTCTATGTTAAATGTTCCGAAGTATGGTTTTAACTTTCTATTTTCATGGAATCATACAGGTGACGGGCCACCTCCAGAAAGTTACATACTGTACCTTTAAGTTTCTTTTTTTTTTGTTTCAAATGTTTCAATTAATTAATTAATTAATTAATTAATTAATTAATTAATTAATTAATTAATTAATTAAATAAATAATCATTGGATTTATACAGCACCTTTCAAGACTCCTAAAGGGCTTTACAAAGGATTCTTCATTCACTCCACACTCTGTGGTGGTAAGAGACTATTGTAGCCACAGCTGCCCTGGGGCAGACTAACAGAATGCACCCTAAAGATTTGATCTTAGAATTGTTTTAGATCAATTTCATTATTATTAGATGGTCTTTCATCCAAATCTATTCATATATTTTTAAGCATGAACCTGTCCAGGGTCCATATGTGATGGATAATAGTCCACTCTCCCAAGGACTATAGTTTTGTTTTTGTTTTTTAATTATTATTTTCCCTGGAGAATGTAGGGCAGTAGACCATCTCGACGTACTCACGTCTGCATGTTCTGAATGTGGTATAATTACAGACAAATCTGTGCCTGTGAATAAGGCTTAGGTTAAGTCTGGTCATGTCAAAGATCAGATCATGTTTTTTCTAATCTATACACCACAATCAGGTTAGTTACTCCACTGCACCATCACCATATGGACACAAGCCACTATTGTACTGGATCCAATCTCCCTGAGCTCAAACCCCACCTTGTAACATCATCTTGCGGTGCTCCTCCTTGTTTTTAAAGTCCATACCATTTTAGCACTTAGCATTTTAGCTGTTGTTTAGCCGGCATGTTTCACTAAGCTAGCATTTTCTGCACACTCAAATTAAAGGGACTATATGTCTGCAGATAAAGACACAAGTTTGTCTCATTCTCAGTATATGGACAGGCCTCGTGTGAAAGCTCAGAACCTCCAGAATTCCCTCACTGATCTACAGAGGCTGCACTAGCACTGATTCATGACTGGCTGCAGGTGCTGGGGTTTTGGTAGTGTCCATTGAGATCAGAGAGAGGCATTTTAGGTTTAAACCAACTGGATTTCAGAATTGAAACTGGCAACCCATCAATCTGCGTTCTGATTGGATAATCATCTTAAATCAAAATACCAAATTATAACTCAAAGAATTGTCAGTAAAAGCTATATTTGATTTGAACATGTTTATATTGTGTCTGGGAACATAGTTAAGTCATGTTTGTGGAATTTAAAATCAAAATTTTACTATTAGCAGTTATGACATGTACAGTACAGCAGGCCTGGGTCACTTATGGTATTTGTGTAGGTCTTGAGCACCTGTCTTAGCAGGTGCAGGTGGGTTGAGAGGAGACTTGACCCATGGGTGCTGAGTGTAATTGTATGTAATTATAGTGTGGGTGCCACTGTAAATGAACTGCTCCTGCTGACTCTTGCCTCAGAATAGTCAAACATGCCACCTGTATAAAGACGTCAACATGTCCTTTTAATTATACCGTTTATTAAAGGCGCTGTACCTGATTTTTACTCTTAAAAACGTGAAAAACAGAACATCTCAAACGATTTGCAGTGGTCCAAAGTCATTCCTCACTTACCTTATGCCTTCAGAGCATCCTAATTATTCACCATGATGAGTTTTAAACGCTTTTCACAACCCTCAGAGACCACAGCAGAGTTTTGGCCTCATGTTAATGCACTTCTTGATTCTCAGACATTAAAATTCTTTATAATTAGATAATAACAACTCATCTCACCCAGTTACTCATTAAAGGTTCTACATTAAGCCACGTTATAATGTTGTTATGTCTTCAAAAACATACCTGGAGTTGTGTTTTGTTTCATTCACACATGTTGGAGTAATCCTGGTTTATTAGTCGTGTAGTGGTAGTTTTCAAGTTAATAGCTCTTTTTTACCTTTAGTTCAGTACAGATTGGCCATTCCAGGGCTGAAATCATTAAAATAATTCCAGTGAAGGTGCATGGAGTTTAAAAACACAGTGGAGCACTTCCTGTATTACCACATGACATCACAAGGTTAAACATGTGTGAATGAAACAAAGATAACTCCTGGTATGTTTTTGATAAGGAAACACCATTATAACATAAAGATAGTGTAATATGCCCTTGAAAGTTTCCTCATCAAGTCAAAGTTGCTTTTGCTATAGTCTACGGTGACAGATTGGGGGTATCAAAAAGAAAACACCTGGTTTGGGGGCGAAAAAAAATGCCGATGTTTGTACGATGTAACTGGTGATTTCTGTTGGTGCTTGAATATAATATTGCAAATGTGTGATATTTGGTGTATCAGGGGTTTAGGGTGCAATTTACTGTATTTCACTGCATTTTCGAGGTCTACAAGGCCACAGTTCAATAATATAAGACAATGTAGCCTTATTTTTTCATGGATTTAAGGTTTATGTCCTCTGTCCCTGCTCTGTCACCTCTCAGACAGGAAGCTTCAGTCTGTGATTCAGAGCAGCATAAACACAACAGGCTTTAACCTCTATCAGGACGTCTGAACACGTTTTATCCTGGAGTATTTATCACGAGATACTGAGGGTCAGAGTATTCCCGCGGTTACATGTGTCTGAGTTGAGCGGCAGAGTTTAAACGCACAGTCCTGGAGAAGCGCCGGTGATTGTGTCCATGGAAGTATAATAATATCTTAATGTAGATCCATGATTAACCGAGATCCAAAATTAAGATAAGTGTCCCGCTCAAAGCTGTCGACTGGTAGAGAGTCAAAATCCCAGACATTTTGGGCTCATTTAGAAATTCCTCACGGATGTTTTTTTTTGGGTCCTAAAAGGAGGACATGTCCGGGAAAAAGAGGACGTCTGGTCACTCTTCTACAGTCAGTGTCCAGAGGTGTGTAGTGTAGCCAAAAAACGAAGTGTACTGAAGTAAGAGTAGGCATACTGTTACTTCAAAATAGTACTCAAGTTGAAGTACAAAGTCGTGAAACTACTGTTCACTTAAGAGTTATAGTAAGAATAACTGAACTGACTTGTGAACGTAATTGGAAAGACAAAACATCAGACAATGCAGTTGTGTTGTTGTTGTGTCTCTGTTTGTTTTCAAAGGACAGACACAAAAATGAGACAAATAAAATCATATCTGAAGGTGCTGCAAGAAAAACACAGGTTCAAATCATTTCATAGTCACATAAAGCTTTTGTCACTTTAGACTCACTCACAGTGGGAAGAGGAAGCAGAACTTTTACTGGAGTATGAGTACTGAAACACTAGAATATAATACTCAAGTAAGAGTACTGTTACTAGAATATATTACTCAAGTAAGGGTTAAAATATGAAGTCTAAAATCTACTCTGAGAAGTATTAGTTTGTTCAAAGTTACTTGAGTAAAAGTAACAGAGTAAATGTCCCCACCTGTCCATCTGTCTAGTGTCCTGACCATGACCGCTGGGCTCGGTCTAATTCCTGGTGATGTAACTCCAATCAACAAACTCTGCTTTTCCACAGCATGAGAAAATCCATAAGTGTTTCTGTTCATGTGGATAGGCCCAGGAATTATACAGATAAAACTAAACATAAACTGAGTAGATGAGAGAGTCAGAGGAGCAGATGAGAGGGTCAGAGGAGCAGATGAGAGGGTCAGAGGAGAGGAGCAGAGGAGAGGGGCAGAGGAGCAGAGGAGAGGGTCAGAGGAGCAGAGGAGAGGGTAAGAGGAGAGAGACAGAGAAGAGGGTCAGAGGAGCAGATGAGAGGGTCAGAGGAGAGGGTCAGAGGAGCAGAGGAGAGGGTCAGAGGAGCAGAGGAGAAGGTCAGCGGAGAGGGTGAAAGGGTCAGAGGAGCAGAGGAGAGGGTCAGAGGAGAAGAGGAGAGGGTGAGAAGAGCAGAGGAGAGGGTCAGAGGAAAAGAGGAGAGGGTGAGAGGAGCAGATGAGAGGGTGAGAGGAGCAGAGGAGAGGAGCAGAGGAAAGGGTCAGAGGAGCAGAGGAGAGAGACAGAGAAGAGGGTCAGAGGAGAGGGTGAGAGGGTCAGAGGAGAGGGTCAGAGGAGCAGAGGAGGGGGTCAGAGGAGGAGAGGAAAGGGTGAGAGGAGCAGAGGAGAGGGTCAGAGGAGGAGAGGGTCAGAGGAGCAGAGGAGAGGGTCAGAGGAGCAGATGAGAAGGTCAGAGGAGCAGAGGAGAGGGTCAGAGGAGAGGGGCAGAGGATGTAGAAAAGAGGGTCTCTTGTCCTTTGTAAATTGCATATTGTCCCGTTCTATGCACCCGTCTCTGAGCCTTGTCCCCTGCACCTGTCCTGTGTCCCTTGTCTTATGTTCCCTGTCCCGGGCGTGTCTGACCGTCTCTGACCCTTGCCCCCCAACCTTTGTCCTTGATCCATTCTGCTCCTTGTCTATATCCCTGTCCTCCCCACCTGACCCTTGCCCCCTGTCGCTTGTTCTTTCGTCCCTGTCCCTTGTCCCCTGTCCCGGGCGTGTGACCCAGATGTAGCTGAATCAATAGTCCCCACAGTTTCCACACATTATCACAGGGAGCATTGATCTGTGCCCGCGGAGAGGAGCTGGAACTCTACCACACGCTGCATTGGACATTTTACCAACTGTATTTATACTGAAATATGAGTCTGTTTTATGTTTCTCTGTTTTCTTGGTTACATAATTGGATTCAGTTTGCATTAGCACGATTCCCTCTGAAATCTGCTGCTATTTTTAGTCCAGGGATTTGCTAGACTTATTAGCAATTCCTTCATAATTGTCTGATAGCCATAGCAGCACACTCCACCATCTGTTAGCTGCGGGAGTAGCTATGGTTTATTTTTATTTATTTGGCAAAGTCCTGATTGTGATGAGTCCATGTGGCAATGCTACAAACCCTTCGGCCACGCTAGTAGATAGTAGATTTTGTGAATGCTTTTAGAGACACACTTTCCTTTCAAATGTCTGAACTGAGCAAACACGGTCAGTATTTGGACCCTATAGGCCTCCATATGTGCGGTAAGTCCCTGTTTGGTTGGTTCGGTTGGTTCGGTTGGCTGTGTGCCCTGTACTGTACCAGACCTGACCTGAGGACCTGTGGAGGGGACATGGAGAGGCGGGACTTTCCAATGGGGCAGGTGCACGCGAGCATCTCCACGCGGAGCCCGGGGGCGGCACGTGCAGAGCGGCATCTGTTCCGCTCCGCCGCCCCTTTTCTCTCCCTCTTATTTTCTCTCCTTTTATCTCTCTTCTCTCTCCCTCCCTCTCTACCTCTTTCACACACACACACACACACACACACACACACACACACACACACGCACACACACACACACACACACACACACACGCAGACCCGGAGAGGCGCGCGGTGCTGGTCTCGTGGATGCGTCCATCCTCGCGCCGCCGGGTCCCCGCGTGGCTGCTCGCGCTGCCGCTCCGCGGCCGCCTGGACATGATCTCCTTCTGGCTGCTGTGCTGGAAGCTGCTGGTAGGTCAGACTATGGATCTATACTTACTGTCGGAGATACTATGGATCTGCTCCTCCGCGCGAGCCTCGGATTTGGCGCCACTTACAGCCGTGCACGAGGCTGACGCGGTAGCAGCACGCGGGTCTCTGATGGTGATGGTGTGTCATATTTGGTGCTAGCCTGTGTTTGTTTGTGTTATGTAACAATGGGCTCCGTGAGACGTGGCTGTCTGTGGAAAGAGAACAGCAGAGTAAATAGTACCAACAGCTCATCAAATATCTGCTCTGTGAGTGGTGTGAGCAGGATGCCCTCCCGGAGATAGCAGCTGCCTCCTCCTCAGGTGTTGCTCTGGTTTAGCTCACATTAGCTTAGCTTCTCTGACTCTGAACTGTGCTGCTCAGTCTCAAAGCTGCTTCTGTCTCTGCCTGGGCTTTTTATGCTGTGACATAATTCACTCGATTATTTGCAACACTGAACTTTGAACTGAGATCTGTGGTCGCCATGGCAACGTCCCAGTGAAGTGATACCAGGCTATAACTATATATAACAAAATGAATGGTTATTGGCATTAGGCCTATGTCTGTCCTTTTAGTAGATGTTTATAGGTTCTGTGGACCCGATTTGAATTTATAAATAAAAAACTCTTTGGCACTGGCAGGTGTCACTGAAGTGACAAACACAGATTGAAAACTATAGCCCATAAGGTGTCATTATGTTATAGCTGATCTGTTGATGAATCTCAGTAATCTCCAGCAGCAGCACACAGAGGATTTAAAGGGCACACCCTTTCCACATGTCCTCCTCCAGGGGGCGCTGCGGGGGCCAGCTCAGGGGCCAGGACGGGAGCGGGGCAGGCAGCGGTGATGCTAATCCCAGAGGTCAATGTTTTAGGCCAAATCTGTTCATGATCGCCGGATTAAAGAGACGAGAAGTGATAGTAGTAGAGTAATCATAGTTTTATCAGAGGCGGAGTATAGGGTGTATGTGGAGAACAGGGCACTGAGAGCAAGATTTGCATCCAATGATTATTTATTTTCTGTGTTGCGAGTGTAGTGTTATAGGCCTACATTTTTAAAGACGAATGTTATTATTGAGGAGTCTTTTGTCCTGAGGGCTCTTACTCACCTCAGACTGCCCTGACACAAGATCTGTTAAGCTCTCAATCAGAGTTTTCATTTTGTTTGTTGTAAACCGAAACACTGACACAAAATGACTTAAAGCAGACATATTCTATTTCCCTTCACCATTTACCCAAAGTTGTATTTGTAATGATTTGTGCATGTCTGAGCAATCTGTAAATTATTTTCATGACACCATTTTGCCGATTAACTCCCGTTTCACCACCACTGGTACACGCCCACTGCTCTGCACTAACTTTGTTCTCCAGTTTTATTTTCTTAATCGGTGATACACGTAGGATTAATTTTAATACAAATGCTAGTGTGATCTTTAGTTATCCATAGGAGGGGCCAAGCGGCACTTTATTGTGATGACGTTTAAGGCGACGTCAGCTCCTATAGGGCACCACAGTGTAGTAATGCAGAAATCAGTGGACTCTTTCCTTTTATTATGTCATTTGAGATGAATATTGCGATTTAAAATGTCCACAGTAAAACATAATGATCCACGGATATGATGGATTATAACTATTTAACAGACACAAGCACAATAAGTCTGCTTTAATAACAAAATTGATGTGCTGTTAAAAAGTGCAGATCTAAAAAACCCTCTCTCCATAGTGGCATTTCATTGTAACAAGCAAATTTTCGGATACATGTTTTGGTCATTGACATTTCTAAGTACAGAGCAATGGGCTGGAGACATTTTCTGAGCACCCAAGCCTTGAATGTGGGACAATACAGGATTACTCAAAAAACGTGCATGAATAAACTGAAATACAATGATGAGGGAACATTGTTATAACCTGGTTAAAAGGTCATAAAAGTCCATTTCAGTTCATTTGCCCCTTTTAAATTGAAGTACTGATGCTAGGATTGAAGATCAAAACCTGTAACCTTTAGATTAGTGGGACGAATGCTCTACCAATGCACGGGCCACAATATTGTCATCAGGGTTTTCCTTTTAAAGTCCATACCATAGACTGTATATAAGTGGATATAGCTAACCTGGTAGGCGCCACGTTCTAAATAGGAAGTGTTCATGGAGGTGCTTCCAGCTCCATCGGCTCCAATTGACTTTACACTGAAAAACTGTCTCCCCTCTCTAATTGCTGCAGTGAGTCTCGTCATTTTGGTCTTAAAATGTTTGTATCCTGGTGTTTTTATTTCGCGATTTTGTATGTACAAGCTTGCATCTCTGTCAGACTCATTTGGCTTGTCTCAGTAATCCACGACATGGCTACTCCTGTATGGAAACTGGTTGTCACATTGGAATAGACTAGTCCTGGTTTAACATTGAAAGAGAAAGAGAAATGTTTTGTGCAGTGTTTTATCATCTCAAATCAATTTTTTTCACAATTAAAAACATTAAAAATATCACAAAAATGTCCCAAAATCAAAATTGTGAACACTGTAGCTTGGACTTTTCAAGGTGCACTATGTCACCTTGTTGTTTCTATGGATTTGTCACTGCTCTGCCTGGAATGTTCCGCAGTATGACATTAAACAGCTCTACCTTACATTTACGCAGTTACAAGTGGTTTTATAGCTCAAAAATGCCTACAAAAACAGACATTCTGACTGTAATCGGGGTCTGTTAGCTCCAGCAGGGCTCACATGGACCAGACTGAGTATTGACCACAGCCTTCACAGTTCGTCCGGACACAGCAGCGCCAGGCCTGCTTCTGATGCTTCTAAAACACTCAATATCTATTATGTGGGCTTTCATTTAGCAGAGGTAGGGAAGGGCTTCTGGGCGCACAGGGCTATACAGATGCACTCAACTTTGGCTTGCAGCTAATGTCTTTAACCTTGTTTGAACTGTTTTAGTCTGAGTGTACCTGTAAGGCAAGGCAAGTTTATTTGTATAGCACAGTTTGTACACAAAGCAATTCAAGGTGCTTTACAGAATGAGAAAGACATGAAAATCACAATACAAACATAAATAGTCATCATAAAATGAATATTAAACATTGTCAGAAATCCAGGTTGAATGACACTGTACTACTTTGTGTATCAGCTACAGTATTTTAAGTTCTAAAATGTGAAATACGAAGTGGGTTTGTAGCCTACTTAATAAAATTGTCAAAGTTGATCATTTTAGCTCACTTATTTGCATTTAAGATCTGATATTACACAAAAAGGATTCTTGTGAGCCTTAAGCCATGTTATAATGTAGTGTCCACTTCAGAAAACAGACCTGGAGTTGTGTTTTGTTTCATTCGCACATGTTTGAGTAACCCTTTATTACATAATCCGTCTACATCTTCAAAGCTCAAAATGCTCTATTCCAGCTTGTGATGTCATGTAAAAGTAGTTTTCAAGTTAACAGCTACAATTATCCAAATGATTCTAGATTTTAGTGAAAGTGTATGGAGTTTAAAAAACTCTTCCTGTATTACCACATCACAAGACGAGAAGAACACAACCTACAGTATATATACATAGATGTCGTATAAAACCTCTTCAGGCATGTCTTGGTGAGTTTTTGATGGTATAATATGGTAGAAAGCAAAACTGTTGTCGAATCACCCAAGCACAGCCAATCAGAGTGCAGCTCTTTAGTTTATTTTTAGCTACAGACCACGTGCAGCGGTCTATCTGTCTATAAATATACAGAATAATACATAATCTCCATAAATATACAAAAAATGCTAAAGGATGAGAGACTCAGAACATCCAAAACGAAAGTGAAACTTACAAAACATGTTAATACTTTGTTTTCGGCTAATATAGCATCAAAACAATCAAAGGTAACATGGTGATCTAAATATATTATGAGTTAGTAATTAATACCCAATAGAAGTGTAACACCCCCTCGTTGAGAATGACTTAAATACTTCCTCTTTCAACGGTGTGAAAATCAGGTACTCCAGATTGAATAGAAATGGGTCATGACATGGTGCAGTACAGGCCTCTCTCTGATCCCGTCTTTACACAAGAGCTGGATCCCCCTGTAGGAGTGCAGATGTTGTAGTGGCTGGAGCACTGCTAGTTTTCATGTTAGCACTGGATGGTTTGGTTTTGCTGACTCCGTTTAACTTAGTAGTCGAGTATATTTTATCCATATTTTTTTGTTTTTGGTAGCCTTTTTTTTTTTTTTAACCAGAGTTAAATATCTCAACTAAATATATTTGACAAAGCGAAGGATGGCTACTTTGAGGATTTTAATGTAAAATATAAAATTATATCACTTTTATCTAACTTTTTATTTAACGTTTTATCTCTAACTCTTTATCTAATGCATTATCTTTGATTCCATATATCGTATATACATATTAAAACATTGAATGAGAGGCAAAGACTTTTGACTGGTCTCTCTCTATGCAATAAATGTGTAGAATATTTCATATTTCTGGATAATTAGAGAAAGAGATATATATTCTTTATTAATTATGAGGGGTTTTCAAGTTTTGCTGCAGCAAACTGTTGCAGTTAATGTTCCTGCAACATTTCCACTGCTCTTCCCAGTGTCCTTTGTGTCAAAGGTCAGTTGACAGAAGGACTGGTCAGGGAGGGTCAGCAGACCCTGTGTCAGGGCAGTTTGAGGAGAAGAAGAGCCAGAAGTGCCCCTCCTCTGTGCCCTGCAGCATCACAGCAGCCTCCAGGGGGCACCAGGTGAACACAACAGGAAAGACCTCATCTTACTCCGTTCGGTTGGTGACAAAATGATCCATTTTCTCAAAGTGTTTCTTCTGGAAGATCTTCTGCCATATTTACTCCCACATTTGGTGTAAAAACCCACTAGCATCTTTAATGTCCATAGCTAGCTCCTTAACAAGCCTCTTACGTGGTCTCCATGGATACGGGAAAAACAAACAGCTCATTTCACAAAATCTAATAGTCCCTTACCTGTGTCGTTTGAACTGTACACGCTGCACTTCTTAGTTGGTTAAAATCCAATTATATAATAAATAATAAAAAAACAAGCTCAAAAAACAAAGTTTCAAAAACTGCTCAGTGTGTGAACCAGGTAGCCACAAGAGCAGCCAACCACTCCGTTATTGTTATTACATCTGATTTGCATTTGCATTTTTAAACTATATTAAACAGAAAATGGTATCATATTTTTTCTTCATGTCTTTTCCTCTTTTTCTACCTGCCCTCAAAAATGAAAGCAATCAGTTTAAGACCGTGTGAGAGGGAGACTTGTTTAACAGCACAAATCAACTCACCTGTTGTAGTTCCCGCTAAGTCAGTTCTTTCTGGTCAGATTGTGTTAAAATAAAGATCAGATTAAAGTCTAACTTGACTACCAGAGCTTCTGACAGAGTGGTGCGTTCAGTTAGCATCACACCCCCAGGGACTGTTGTGACTTCAGCTGCATTATAACTGTTGGATATTATGGGATATATTTAGTGCAGAACAAGCTGAACTGAACTCAAAGTACATCTTGCTGTTTCAAACTTTCAGATTTCTCATGAATGTTGGATGTGCTAATCTCAGCCTTTGTCTCGTCTCCATGGCGACTCTGAGTGGGTTCTGCTGACTATTATGGTCTGTCCGAACCATGTGCCGGTGACACTTTGGAGACATCGCCATGGAAACCTTAAGCACAGAAAAAATAAAGGCAGCAGGAGTCAGTCTTTGACTTTTGTGTTCGGAAACAGAAAGGAGGAGTTCTCTGGTTTTAGTCATAAGTTTAATCGTAAACATTAGTCTGGGAGTCTCTGCTTAGACTGTTGCCCCACGACTTGGCCCCGGATAAGTGGAAGAAAATGGATGGATGGACATTAGTTAAAAATAAGACATCTGAAAAGTATGCATATTTTTTAGACGGCAATTATACAGTTGAGCTGTAGCCTATCCATGAGTTTCAAAATGATTAAAAATGAGTACCTGTTAATAGCAATTAACAATTTAAAACTAAATATCCTATCTTTAGAATGGCGTTGCTATAACATGAAGGCTGAAACTCATAGATATCACACATTTCTTAGAGCCAGTGAATCCAATTTGAATTTGCCTTAGCTTAGCCCTGAAGTCAGGGTTTAGTTTTAGATGTCATCCATGCATGTTTGAGTAATTTAGTGATCTTCAAACCCTCCTTAGAGTTAGCAGTACAATCCTTTCCAAAGCTTAGACCACAAGCCTATGTCACCCATGCTCCCGCACCGCCATTGAGCATGATAACAAAACAACACACTTCAGCTTCATAAAGGGAAAGTATGCTATGTTGGTTTTGGCGAATATAGCATTTTCAAAACACTAAGGCTGTGTCTGAATGTCCACACTATTCCCTAATAGAACTATTTAGGGGTCACACCAGGGGTGTCCGAATGTCCAGTTGGTATAAAAGTAGTGCACTCAAATTATCCCACAATGCACCTTTAAAAGTAGTGGGCATCGATTGGTCAAAATAGACAACAGTGCATTGCGAGAGTCGGGAAAACAGTGGTGCACAGAGGCAGGTGTTTAACTGGACACAACCCGACTGAATGAAAGTGCTGCTTTATGACTCTGTAGATCTGTGATTATAAATAAAACACTCTTAAATAAACTGTTCTACCAGTGGCAAAAACTGTCGTTGTGTCCTTAGGCAAGACACTTCACCCACATTGCCTAGTAAGAAAGTGAAGTGTATGTTAGTGTTGGTGGTGGTCGGAGGGGCCGATGGCGCAGATTGGCAGCCTCGCTTCCATCAGTTTGCCCCAGGGCGGCTGTGGCTTCAGTAGTACCTTACCACCATCAAGTGTGGCGTGAACGAACAATGATCTGTAACGCTCTTTGAGTGTCTTGAAAGGCACTATATAAATGCAATGAATAATTAATTCATTAATTAATTTGACCTAAACAAATGACAATTTTTGCTTCTCTTTACTGCTGGCAGATATCAAATAGGTCAAAAATAGGGACACCTGGGACATTTCTTGTATAAAACTGGGACAAATCAATTGTTTTGGATAAATCTGCTGAGACAGGGGACACAGGGCTCAAAACTGGGACTGTCCTGATTAAGTAAGGACGTCTGGTCACCCAAGGTTAGGGACTAGGGTGGACATTTGGACACAACCTAAAAGCTAACATGGTTATCTAAATATGTGTTACAGTTAAAGCGTAATAACCCCTCTTTAAATTATATCATGTGTTCACAGAGAGCTACAGCCGGACTCGGGAGAACAGCAGGCGAGCTGACAGACGGTAGCCACGAAGCTGATGGTGACCGCGACGACGAACACCACGGTGACGACAATTTCAGCAGCAGTGTCCCACCTTCTCAGGAACCTGTCACCATGGAGATCAGCTCCTCACCTCCTCTACTGATGGATCTGGAGAGAGAGAACTTCAGGAACTACAAAGAAGAGAAGGAAGAGGAAGAAGAACTACAATACCCAGAAGTCCAGAAGATGCAGCAGCCAATCAGCAACAAGCAGGAAGACAATTGCGACTATTTGGTGTTTGAAATAGGTAAAAATCGTAAAGTGGTCGAAGAAGATGAAAACTCGGAAGACAATGCCGATGATTTCTGGACAACGGAAATGGAGAGTAAAGAAGAAGTAAAACAGGAAGTAGCTGAAACAAATAGCCAATCAGAGCTCTTATTTGAGTCAGAAGACAGGGTCCAATCAGAGCCCAGGTTCCCGCGTGACCTTGACCATGTGTTGGGTCAGGAGGCGGGGCTTAGGGATGACCTCAGTGACTGCCTTCAGGCCGAGCTTGCCGTGGTGTACTCAGACAGCGACGCCGGAGACGACCAATGGGCTGCCTCTGTCAACGGTGATGTCATCAGCCAAACAGGAAGAGACGCAGAGGGACGGAAGGACTCACTGACGGGTAATGCGTCATTAACTTTTAACTTTATTTAATTTGCATATAAGATCAGAGATGCAGTTTGTCATTTTAGAAGCAACGATTTCTTGGTTTATCTTTGTGATTTAGAATTGATTAAAGGTGCACTGTGTACTTTTTCAGGTGGTTGTCCATCACCTGCCTGTTTACATGGAGATGTTATTGCTTATGCACAGATCTGACTTGCAACTGGTGTGTCTCAATGAATCAATCGATATCACTTTATTTTATTTTATATTTAAGCACATTAAGCAGTAAAATAGGATAATAATAGAAAACTCAAAATAGAAGTTATATACTGTGTCAGGGCAGTTTGAGGAGAGTAACAACCCTCAGGACAATAGCAGATAAGTTTCATGCCATGCTGTGGAACATTCTTGTCTTGGCATAAGCAATAACATCATAGAGACAAGCGGTGAAAGAAAAATTACCTAGTGTGCCATTCTGGTTACATAATACATGTTTTTCATCCAATGTGTCAATTGCGATGTACTTGAGATAACTGTGAATTCACAAAGCAATTATAGACTAAAATGAAACACTGTAATCTCTGAACCCTAACACACTTTGTACATTTGTTATATTCCACTCTGCTTTCTGTCCCTTGTATCAGAAGAAGGCTGTGTGGAGGTGCGAGCAGAGAAGATGTGCTCAGAGAAGTCCTGTCAGAGCAGAGACCCAGAGAGGAGTGACTCCAGAGAGGAGATGGCCTCCAGGAGAGACATGTTTCTCCGAGGCTCCTCCACCAGCTCCACCACCAGCTCCACTGACCCAGACAGAAAGGTATATCTCATCTGTAAAGCTTTCAGTAAAGCTTTTTTTTTTTTTAATCTTTGGGCTTTTTGTGGAGTTTTTGCATATTCTTATATATGTTCCAAGCCTTATATTTTTATACAATCTTCTATCTAGGTAAGCCCAACTATAAATCTAGTTTAAAGGAATTGTATGGAGCCTACACTGTTATAAGCTGTAAAATGTACCATAATCACAACTGAACCTGTGTTGTCAGAGCCTTAACCTGCAGATAGAGGACACATCAAGTTTGTCTCATTCTCAGTATATGGACAGGCCATGGCTCATGTGAAGCTCAGAACCTCCAAAATTCCCTGATGATGAGCTGCAGAGGCTGCACTAGCACTGATTCATGACTGGCTGCAGGTGATGGGCCATATTTTCCAAACCCAAATGAGAGACTCATGTGAGGCTCATTCTGCTTTCTGATTGGATGATCATCTTGAGACCAAACCCAAATTATAACATAAACAACATGCCCATCATGGCTAATGTTTTTGTAATTAGGAATAAATGGGCATTACAACTGTAAATGCTCCATTTGATTTGAGCATATTTACTTCGTATCTGAGGACACAGAGACTGCCAGGTCCTGCAAACACAAGAATTGACATATTTAAATGATTAGCCAAAACAATCTTATAATACCCTTAAGTATTTCCCAAAGCCTGATGAATAATACAAGACTTTTCAGAAGTGTAAAAATAGTGCCAAGTCAGTTGATGTTTCTTTCTCCAGCTCTCAGACTTCAGCGTGCAGCAGGGTCCTCAGAGCGAGAACGTCTCCACAGAGCACCTGGACTTCCTGCTGGCACGGCAACAGTGGAAGAAGATGGAGGAGGAGGTCAAAGGTCGGCCCATCCCCAAACCTGGGCTGAGGGCTCAGGGCAGCTTCCAGGGCACCCACACCTCCCTGTACCCCCCCACCCGCAGCCCTCGCCTCAAGCACAGGTACCAAATAATGATCACACGTCAGTAAAGTAGTCGCATGAGCCAGATACTTACCAGGAGGATGCCGGGCAGTAACCACAGTTGTGAAAGCAGCTCTGTGTGCTGTCTGTATGGGGTCTTTAAGCTTTTTAACAGCCCTTGAACCAGGATGTGTGTTGTTAGCATGTTAGTTGTTAAATATGTTCTGCTTTTTCATATTTGATATTTTTATGCATAATATAACTAAACTCTAGTACTCAACTATGTTTTGCTGTACAGGGATGTCCAGGCAGCTGCAGCAGTCTCCCGGGAGCCGCCCCAGTCCTCAGCTCAGTCCTTGGCTCAGTCCTCAGCTCAGTCCTCAGCTCAGTCCTCGGCTCAGTCCTCAGCTCAGTCCTTGGCTCAGTCGTCGGCTCTGTCCTCGGCTCTGTCACCAGCCTCGGAGGACTCGGGCCTGGACGAGTCGTGGTACCGCAGCCCCCTGGAAGAGCCAGAGTCTGCGGTGGAACGAGAGATCCGGGTCACACTAGAGAGAGAGGAAAAGCACCGCAGGGAGAGGGGGCTCATCCAGAAGGGCATCGCGATACCACGGTAACAACAACAGCACAAAGTATTTCAAAAACATTTTAAAAAGAAAAGGGTCAGAATGGGCTTTTCAATATAAATTTCCTTTGACAACAAGCTTCTACCTGTTAATGTTAAAGGTCTGAAATATTGCACAGTTTGTCACAAATGTAAACTCAAATATTACACAGAGAGGTTGCTATGAATCATAGCTTCATCAGCCCACTAACCTGATGGTACAAACCCTACTAAAATGGTAAACAGCCTTATTTCTAGAACGCATAGTACATTTTCTACCTCCATGCTAGACAGTCACAGCGCTTTATATAAAGAAAACCTTCCTCATACATTCATGCACCGTGTACGTAAACACTGGAGATAAGGAGTCTCAAGTGTCTGAAGGTGGGAGCTGGGATTGAACCAACTCGTTTGAGGAAATAAAAATGCCCCAGGGCAGTTTTGGCTGCAGTAGCAGTTTACCACCACCGAATATGGAGCGCTTTGAAGGGCCTTGTCAAACCTGTAAAGCGCACAGGCCTATAAAGTGTAAGTAGTAGTATTATTATTATGAATCTGTCAAAACTGCCATTCTATCCTGGTGCAAGACACGCTACAGCATTAAATACTGTAAATAAAACATGTTTTGTCTGAATTATGAGCACATGAACTTAAACTTGTGTCCAGGCCGTCCTGTCTGCAGACCAGCCGCTCCCCTCCTCGCCCCCCCGCCTGTCGGACCCCCACTCTGTCTGTGTCCCCCTCCTTCTCCCCCTCCTGCTCCTCCTCTGTGCCGCGTAACTACCACGAGCTAACCGCTAGCAACGTCATCATCCTGGAGCCCGACACCAGCCCCGCCTCCAGGTCCCGCCTCATCTCCACGGCCACCGGAGCGCTCTTGGATTGGCCCAGCAGCAACGCCAACGTGGTCGTCGTGGAAACCTCCAACCTGATCATCCGAAGTGCGTCGGAGTTCTGCCTCAACACTGCCCCCGCTGGCCCAGAAACACAGGTACAGTCTCTGGTGCGCAAAATCTTAAAAGTCCAAAGTCTTAAAAACGTGAAAAACAAAACTAGTTCAATTTCAGCAGTTTGCAGTGCCCCCTAACACATAACGCAACATCATAATTACTCACTGCAATGAGTTTATAAGCACTTTGCGCAATTTTCAGAGTCCAGAGCAGAGTTTTGCCATCACGGTAATTCTAGCAGAGTACCAATATTACTTACTGGTTCACACCCCTTTGCGTTGAACCCTATTTTTATGTTCTGTCCTCACCAAAAACATAACTGGAATTGTGTTTTATTTAATTTGCATATATACTTCCTATTTAGTCCTTCAGATGGAAAAGGATCCTCCCTCACCGTAATACGTCAACTTATTGTAACCCTTGAAGTACCTCTGTGTTTTTAAAGTCCTTTCACTTTGGCCACACTTGGATTATTTCACTGCTCAAATCGATTTCACACCATAGACATATTAAACAGACTGGGCTAGTCCAGGAAGATTTTAGGATGCTGGAGCCAGTCCCCTTTATTTTTTCCAATAGATGTTAGCATTAGCCCTGAAAAAGCACTAATAATCCAGAGAGTGTCGGCTGGTACCAACTCATCAACCGCATTTAGGTGAGGTCAAAG
Organism: Taenioides sp. WSHXM2023; assembly: GCA_029959045.1. NCBI lineage: Eukaryota > Metazoa > Chordata > Actinopteri > Gobiiformes > Gobiidae > Taenioides > Taenioides sp. WSHXM2023. The sequence goes on along the minus strand of CM057096.1, from coordinate 5,194,026 downwards.
CCTTGTTAAAAGTCCTTGTTGAGTGTGTAAACCTTTTGTGTTTTATTTTAGATCATAATTACCATGTCAAACTGGCACCCGAGCTAACGGCTAACACACTTTCAATTCAGAGACCACTAAAGCTCGTCTTTTACATGACACTAAACGGTCACATTTTTATATAGTGCTTTTTCACCTTCAAAGCGCTTTACATCAAGGAACCATTCACCCATTCACGCAAATACTCTTACACCAGTGTCTTGCCCAAGGACACAACGACAACATTCAGCTGTGGGATCTGGAATCGCCCCAGCCAACCTGTGGGTCAACGGATCTTCAGATCAGTGGACAAATGCTCTACCGACTGAGCTACTAATATCTTGAAATAAACATGTTCTTTTCTGGTGGAGGGCACAGTACGGTATTGAACATTCCTATCTTCATGAAAACCAAACCAGACCAAGTTACAAGTCAGATCTGTGGAGAGGCAACTCCGCTCACGGTCAGAATCATGTTTTTCAAGGTTTTTTGGGCTATAAAACCACCTGAAATTTAATAAATGTAAGGTAGAGCTGTTTAATGTCATACTGTGGAACATTTCAGACAGATGAATAACATCTCCATGGAGAAAAGCATTTGACGGACCCTCCACCAGAAAAGTTACACAATGCACCTTTAATATGGAGATAGGCTTCAAGATTCATTTGTTTGTGAGGTAACTTTCATTTTGACATATCAGCTAGCCCGGTGATCAAGCTTTGACAGTACCTTTGTTCCTGTTGCCATGACGTTTTCTCTTGTGGACACGTTTTCGAGGACTATTGACTATTCAAAAGAGTTCATTGGTATGGCAATGTCCTCATTTTCCATTACTCTCAATCCCACGGGACTTGTTCAGCATACATATTAATTATTACACTTAAATCATCTCTTTTTATTGTAGTCATGGAGTGTGTACCCACCATCCAGAGGTTTGCCAGTTCAAATTTCATCCAAAAGCATATTTCCAGTGCAAGACAACTTCCCCCACCTTTTCTTTTCCAGTCACAATAAGATGAAAGGGCGTCCGACTCAAGACCTGCTCAGAATAAAGGTATAAAATGGAAAATATAATGAAATAAATCCTATAAATAGCCACATTAGTCATTTTGGGTGCAAACGAGATGAGGTGTGAAGACAGCACCAGGGCAAAGTGTTGGAAAAGCTGTGAACTGTGAAGGCAACACCTCCTCTGAAGACTCACTGGGGTTACACACACACACACACACTAAAACACACATACACACACTAAAACACACACCGAAACAGATGAGAACTGGATTTAGAACCTGCACTCTGACAGTACTGGGAAAGACAAGAGCTGCACTAGGCCACAAACAGACCGAGATATGGTTTTTGTGTATTTATGTGCATGTAGAACTAAAGTATAGATAAAATAAAACTTTTAGAAGGCAAAAAACAAAACAAAACAACAACATCCACAATAAAATCACTGTAGTTGAAGCAGTAGTTTAAGTTAACAACTACTTTATACCTTTTGTGTAGCAGAAATTGGCAATTCCAGGGCTGAAATCATCCACATTATTTTAGTGTGTTTTTGATGACGACATTATGACATAGATTAAAAAAATAGGGTAATATGGGCCTTCCTCTTGACCAAATAAAAGTCAGGTCTGTGGAGATGCAAGCCCGTTCAGAGTAAGGATGCATGTTTTTCAGTCCAATTAACACAACCAAAATGAAAAGCATGCTTTTATTTGAGGCTGTTTTTTGGCTAAAAAAAATGACATAATGTGGCTTTGAGTAGTGGGAGTGACAATCTTTGTGCAATGGATTCTTTAAAGAAATCAAATTGATTAAATTAGATTTTTTTAAAGAAATTGAGCGATCAAGTTCCGCAGTGTTTTCTGTTGTTTTATTTATACATCGCACTAAATAGATACAGTTACTTCAATTTGTATTCTGAATATGTATTGTTGTTCCATGTATTTCGTTTAGACAGACTAATAATAAAAGATTACTCAAACATGTGTAAATGAAGCTAAACACAATTCCAGGTTTGTTTTTGATCAGGTTACAAACTTCTCAATCCTTAACTTAAACCTCTTGCAGCAAGGTGGTTATAGCTATTTAACTTTACATCTTTAGATAAAAGTGGTCGGAGCAGTGTAACATGTGTCTGATCATCTGGACTTGGATGTGTTTGTCAGGAGAGCACGTTCACCTCCAACCCCTTCTTCAAGCTGCGGTCTCTGAGCAGCCAGTCCCTGGTGGAGCAGGAGATCCGGCTGGTGCGGCAGAGGGAGGAGGAGTGGAGGAGGCAGAGGGAGGATGTGTTCAGAGGGAAGAGGGAGAAGTACCACACTGTGCTGGTGTCCCCAGCCCTCACCGATAACATCAGCGCCAATGGTGAGAGCACACTCCTATACTGTGTATGTACTGTCTGTGTCATGGAGGAACTGTACCCTCAGACAACCATGTGACTCTTTGCCAATCACAACGCAGCCACATATCACATTTGATCATGTTTCTCTCATTCAAAAACACTTCCAGTCTCTCTCACTCGCCTACCAGAGGCTGCATGTATCCTGTGCACAACAGTAAACAGGAGCCACTGTGACAGACAAAAGTCTGATCTATAAATAAAACATGCAGTCATAGAGTTGGTAAGTATAATGTTACAAGGCAGCATTGTGGCAAAATAAAAAACAAAGCTACAAATCAGCTATGAAGTTCCAGTTAGACCTCGAAATGACATAATCACTTAACAGCACTTGTAGTTGTGATTCAAGGCACGACTTCACATTGTCTTGAAGTCTTCAAAGTGATAATCAGCTTTTGCTATTCAGTAACAGTACCAGCTCTTCTTGGAACGCCTCATAAAACAAAGGTTCAGACACTCTCCTGACCACAGTTTGTGCAGCAGCAGTTTCCTCTGCTCTGGACAGTCCGGTTTGCGTCTCTTTTTCTCTCTGACCCCTGGTGCTGTGGACAGTTGGTGTGTGGTGTGGTTTTTTACAGGTTGTCAGCTGAAAATGTTGTCTCTTGATCTCTGACTCCTGCAATAGCGTCTTCATGTGGACAAGCAGGTGACCTTTCACCTGAAAACTTTCACAGGGCACTAGGGCTGCCACAAACGATTATTTTGATAGTCGACTAATCACCGATTATTTTTTCGATTAGTCGACTAATCGATCCGTAAACTGACTGTAAATTAGGGCTTTGACTTTTGCCCAAAAATCATATTCAAAGTTTGTTTGTTTATTAATATTAATATTCAAATATATTCGAATATTGTATTAATATTTTGACCATTAAATGCCTTCAGTAAGACCAGGGGTCGGTAACCCGCGGCTCCAGAGCATGTGGCTCTTTCATCGTTCTGTCGTGGCTCCCTGTGACTTTGGAAAATAAAAAATTAGTATTTAATTATATTGTATTTTTATTTTAGTTTGTTCGTTTTTAAATGTAAATCTAAAATTGTAGATAATGGTAATCTTGTAACATTTAAATAAAACGTTTTTAATATTTTTGTCGCTCAAAACATGCGTCAAAGCCGCTGATGTGCGCCACCCGCACACACTGGCAGCCCGGACGTACCGCACCTACATCAGCAGGATGATGTTCGGCCCAATGATGATAAATCCAAGAAAAGAAAAGTTTCTGAAGAAAACAGAACACTTAATGCTACGTGGGCAGATTCATTTGCTTTCACGGCTGATGAGACTGGTACACGCGGTACACGCGATGGATAATTTAATTTAAGTTTTTATTTCCTACGAGGAGGACTCAAATAATAATGTGTTTAATGCAGCTTTGCGCACATTTGTTTACGTTTTACAGAAGCGAAACTTAAAACCACATGGCTAATTTGCATAAACTGAAACTGAAAAAACAGCTCAGCTTCTGAGGGATGTTCTGCCTATGGTGAGTCTGTTCTGTGCTTCTATCGGTTGGAGATGTTCATGTTAAACTTTTCAGAGATTATACGTGTGCAGGTCGTACGTGTGCAGCGCAGTTCTTTATTTCACTCATGCACTTTATTTATGTTGCTACTGTTGTGATGAAAAGACTGAAAGGTGTAAATAATTCTCTTAAGACTCGCGCGCGTGTTGTAGTTCCGTCTGTGTGTTCAGTAACAAAAAAGCATCGTTGTCGGAGACATATCGCGCCTTCAGATCAGCTCACATTATTGTTTTCATCTCTTTCACTCCTGTCCACAATGACATGCTTTCTCTTCAGATGCTCATGCATAGCCGTTGTGCTACCATGATACGCAAGTTCAGCTTGCAAATGTTGCACTGCACGCTTTTCTCACCACTTTTCTTAAACTGCTCCCACACTTTGGAGCTTCGTTTCCGGGTAGCCATGCTACTGTTATGATATCATTTACAGTGAAATCAGGACTGACGCCAATTACCACGTGTGTGTGTGTGCGTGGTATGTGACAGAAAGGCAGACGCGGCAGTGGAAGCTGCAGCCACAGTTTCGACAGAAAAGCAAAGTTAAAAAAAAAACAAAAAACGATGCGTCGACTACTAAATTAGTTGTCGACGATTTTGTTCGTCGACTTAATCGTGACTAATCGACTAATCGTGGCAGCCCTACAGGGCACCTTTAAATAAGAAAACATGAATCTTCCTGAATTACACTGTTACTGGATGTGAATACATTTTGATATCATCATTTATGAAGTAATGACTTGGTCATGGTTGGCTGTTGCTGTGTCCATTTCCAGAGGTAGCAGACAGATGTGTGTCATCTCCGTCCTCCCCCTCAAGGACGCACAAAATGGAGCGCTCCAGCCTGTCATGTGACCACAAGGTGAGCCTTTATCTACTCTTTAGTCTATTATCTACTGGACTAAAGCTCAAATCAAGCTCAAATCATCATTCCTAATCATTCACCGCATTTCACAACTGTCAGAGGCTGGAGCAAAGTTTAGCCATCTCTGCTAACAACAGCTACCGTTCTAACCATATACCAGTAGTACTTCCTGTTTCGCTGAGGATGCTTTATAATTAGATGCAGCCAGTGGACTCCTTTAGATCCTAATAGCTGCTTTAACAACAAGTTAAACAAAAAAAAGTGCCATTAAAGAAATCAGTTATATAATAGAGCTCATCAGGTAATATAGACCAATTAAAATCTTAACTCAAAACAACATTCATGATCTGAATTCAAGTCATTTTAATTGTAGACTGACCTATACTTTTGCTGCACATTTGTTTTCATCCCATCATGTGCCATTGTGATTTTTAATAATTCATTTTTGTAACCCAGTCTCTATGGCACTTCCTCCTTAACTGATTTGTACAAACGTGCACCTTTCACTTTGGTAATTTCATCCATTAATCACTCGTTCATTTGTTCATTTCATCTCCTCCATCTCACCCGCCCGTGCGCCCGTGCCCAGTGGCTAAGCTGAGTGTGCCCCCACAGTTCCCCTCCAGCCTGACGTCGGTGCCCAGACGACAGAACGCCATGGCACAGCGGTGGGAGGCGTCTCTGCTGGCCAATCAGAAGAAAGACTGAGCTGCAGGGAGCCAATCGGAAGACAGGGGGACTATACTTACTCCGCCCACTTTTCCTCATTTAACCGCTCCTCTGTGTACCAGCAGTCGTTGAAGCAATGGTCAATGTTAATGTTGAGACAGTTCAACAGGTGGAACAGTGGACCAAGATAGTTTCTTTTTTTTTTTTCAGTATTACCAGTAAAACATACAGAAAACATCACAAGGCCACATCCTGTAGCATTTAGCCTTTAGTTCATGTAGCGCTAATACCAAGCCATTAACATATTTATACTTTGCAGTTACCACGGTGACACGACGCAAACACTGAGGCGTTTTTTTTATATTATCTGAATACAAAATGCATTTAAACACATTTTAAGAAACCTCTGTTCCATACGAGCGTTTAGATGTTTGATTTTACACAAAAAAGGTGCGAGTGACAAAGTGAAAAACTGTTGGCTAATGTTATTTTGAGGGACTTGTTTAAAAGCACAAATCAGATCATCTGTTGTCGTTCTTTATGGTCAGATTGTGTTAAAACAAAAGAGAGAGCAGTGCCTCAGGTTAGCTTCACCTGTAAGTACGTCTCTCTCTGACACATCGATTGTATAAAGAAGTGGACTGAGGGTGTGTGACGTTACCCATAACGTTCGAATTCAGTCGAATGTAGCTCACCAAATTTAGAGCAGAGTACCATATTAGGAATAAGAATTAATTTACGGACAAAATAACGAATTAAGACTTAGATAAACTTTATTGATCCACAAGGGAAATTATTTGAAAAAAATCAAAGACGGCAGCAAAAATGCCCAAAAAACATGGTGAGTGTTTTATTGGAATAAAAATAAAATAAAATCTTAAAGTGCAAACAAGAGTAACTTAAAAAGATAATTGAGGAGCCTGACAGCAGTTACGGAGAGACGAGCTACGTTTTTTCAACACAAAGTGAACTGAAGCCAGATCGATGGAGCCGGAAGTGCGCCCATGCTCACTTCCTGTTTAGAATGCGGCGGCTAGTGCGTTAGCTAAGTCCATATACTAGTACAGTCTGACACCAAATTAGCCTAACTAGCGGCTAATCCTCTTCATCGCAGAATGTTAAGGAGACACTACAGGAGAATTTGCCCGATTTTTGCTGCGATTTGCGATTTGAGGAGGCGTGACCCGATTTTGTGTCTTCGTGTGCGATTGTGATGCTGCCACGCTCCTCGTGTGTGTGGTGTCAGTGTGACTCTGAGCTGCTCTGTCAGATCGTAACCACCAAACGATTCTCATAAGATTCTCCTCGGGTCTGTGGTGTGCAGTTTATGTCGCACGTTTAAAAATAATTTAAGACCGAAAAATCCTGTAGTGTGTGACGGCCTTTAGCTTCACTCCTGGTCCTTTGTTCCACTCATTTTACTGTCTGTCTGATGTTATAATATTTGTTGAAAATAAAATACACACGTTCCCAAAAGTAGCCATATTTTACTGTCAGTTCAACTTAATTTAACACTACATCTCGTGAACATGTGGGCACTTTATCTTTATTAGAAACTGTCTCATTTAACAATACGCCATTATTATCGTCCATTATTTAACCAAATACATACATATACTCCATTGATGTCATATTTACAGCACTTTAACTGATAAGCAATGAGCATCGTGTACATTTTTGAGCTATTTATTCTTATTTATTTGTGATGGTATGGATATAACGCTAACACCCGGAGTCCAGTGTGCGTTTTTACATATTTGTACTTGTCCGATTTACCCTCAGAGAAGTATATTGTATTGTATTTTTGCTGCATACAGTATTTATGGACTTAGCAGTGCTTCGAAAATTATGATATTTTATTGTGTACGGATGAAGATATGAAATTGGTGAAAGAGTGAAGAAAGCTAATTACGTTGTTAAATTTAGTTTTAGTTTTTATTAATTTCAGATAGAAGTTATAGGTCAGGGTGTGTTCAAGTCAACTCAGAAACAAGAATTTTTATGTATTTTAAACTAGAAGATTTTAAATGCAAAATTTTAAACCTAAAAATTATGAAGATATGAAATTGGTGAAAGAGTGAACAACGCTACTTACTCAAATTTTGTTTTAGTTTTTATTTATTTTGGATATAGAGGTTATGTCAAAATTTTAAATCACAGAAATGAATACAAAACCACATTTATTTTCATTTTATTTTTATTTTTCACACACGTTGTCGACAATTTCTCACAAAATCATTTGCAATTAATACAAATTATAAATAAATTTCATACAAAACAAGGCTAAACATTGACAAATATTCGCCACATGGGTTTTCTGAGATGGACTGAATGCACCGAACGTTAGCAGTTAGCATAGCATAGTTTGTTTAAGCCGCCAACGCTCTTTGATTAGCTATAGCCTCATTAGCTTGTTTATTTCTGTTCACGTTAGTTTAGTCCTACGCAGTTACGCACCAAGTGTCCTGATAGGCATTATTTATTCTTCATCCATGTATTTATTTAATTTTAGTTGTGTGTAATTTATCTATTGCCAAATGTAAGTGTGGTTACGAAATGCAATAAAGGGTGAATTGTGAGCGGGATTGCGATCGTGTTATTTAAACTATACGTTCTACACGCAGACTGAAACATAATAAGGAACAGTGTGATTGGTCGAGCAGGCGTCTACACTTCAGACTCCGCCCCTGCAGCCAGGTGTTTCTGATACAAACACCTGGCTGCAGGGGTATGATCTGGGCAGTCCTGTGTGATGTCACGTAGTACTTGATGTTATAGTGGCCACTGGAGGCAGCACACACTTTTGACCAGAAAGCTGAAAATTTACAGAGTTTGCACTAAAAACTACCCAAAAAAAGTACTAGGAACAGTAAACAATGCTATTAAAACTCCATATACACAGTTTAGTAGTGAAACAGTAGTTTAATTTCACTTTAAAGGAGCACTACGTAACCTTTCTCGTGAAGGGTACGACACCAGCTTGTCTCGCTTTGCTTTGAATGAAATGTTTCACAATACAGCTTTTATTATTTTATCTCACCATGGAGACGAGCAGGATAAGGAGACGCCGCCGTTCACGTTTTTCATAGTATTACAACAACCATAAGTGAAAACAATCCAAAACGTTTAATGCTACACTATGCAACATTCATGGCAAAGAAATTATATCTCTTGACAATATAGTGATAAACCATTACTATATCGACCATAGAGTGTGACGTCACCCATAGCGTTCGGCTCCAGTCAAACGAAGCTCACGAGGCTAGCAGTTACAGGAGCCGAGTTCCATTTTAGGAATTTATTATGGACAAAATAGCCAAATAAAATCGCAAGAATCATGTAGAGCGATTTAATACGAACATTTTAACACCAAAATGACGAGGCTCACTGCAGCAGTTACAGCGAGAGGGGCGACAGTTTTTCAGTATAAACTCAATAGGATCCAGAGTCGATGGAGCCAGAAGCGCACCCATGCTCACTTCCTAGGCTCGCGGGTTAGCTATGTCCATTTATGCAGTCTGTGATAATGTCCATAGCTCACTGGAGAGTCGTCACACAGCAGGACGCAGGTCTGCTCCTTGTCACGACCTACGCACATAAATCACAATATTTATCAATAATTTAGTTTTTTATGTAATTAAAAATAAAAGTGAGAGTGAGCTAAACTAAAGTATTGTTTGGTTTCCATTGTTTGTCACACAATACACCCTTTATCCCACGATAACACTAGAACATGTGTGCGTAGAGGGAGCAGTGTCATTAATGAGATGAATGAGACCTGGCGTGTGTCCACTTCACTTACACTGGTCATCGTCACGGTCAGGAGCCTAAATATAAAACCTCTGGACACACTCAGGTCACATTTTCTTAATTAAACCATGTAATTAAACTGTTTTGTCAACTGTAACTATGCATAGGCCAGTAAAGCAAATTATAATAGAGTTAAAGGCACAGTAACTCATTTTTTACGGTTTTAAACGTGAAAAAAACAGAACTAGTTAATTTAAAGCAGTTTGCAGTGGTCCAAAGTTATTCCTCACTTACCTTATGCATTCAGAACATCCCAATTATTCACCAAGATGAGTTTATAAGAGTTTTCACAACTTTCATAGACCAGAGCGGACTTATTTTGACCTCAAGAGCTGTTAATAATGTGCTAATTTATGTTGTTGACTATTAAAGGGCCCATATTACTCTATTTTCTGATCTGTTCTAATGTTGTTTTCTCCTCAAAAACACACCTGGAGTTGTGTTTTGTTTCATTCACACATGTTTAACACACAAACCCTGCATAATTAGGTTGAGTGCTCCACTGTGGGGTTTAAGACTCCATACACCTTCGCTAGAATAATTTGAATAATTTCAGCCCTGGAATTGCCAATCTCTACTGAACTAAAGGTAAAAGGAGCTGTTAATGTGAAATGTACGACTTTATGACATCACAAGGTGGAACAAGGAGGAAACAACATTATAACACGACTTAAAGCTCACAAGAGTCCATTTTGCGTAACATAAGAGTAAATTTTGAAGTCTTATAACTGCACCGTGCTCCCAGGAAACATATTGGTTGTAATGTTGTTTGTCATGAGGCGTTATGAGGAGTTGAATCTTTGAAGCAGCCGAACATGAAGCGTGACATTTCCTACAGGCAGTGAAGTAGCCATGCTGTTTACATCCATCACACTTTATTACTGTTTCATCAGTACATTACCCATGCTTTACACTGGACAAGGGTTAAACAGAGTCAACACCAGTTTAGTATCAAAAGGAGCTCATGGCTTTTATACAAGTCTGATCCAAACATTAAATTATTGTTATTTATTCAACTTTTTATTGTGATTTTAAAGGTCCTATATTATACAAACTGACTCTTGTGAGCTTTAAGTCGTGTTATAATGCTATTACCTCCTCAAAAACACACCTGGAGTTGTGTTTTGTTTCATTCACAGAGGTTTGAGTACTCCTTTATTATTAGTCTGTCTACATCTCCAAAGCTCAAAATGCTCTGTTCCACCTTGTGATGTCATGTCTTGTAGTGGTAGTTTTCAAGTTAACAGCTCCTTGATGAGATGGAACCGAGTGTTTTGTGTTTGAGAGAAGAACTCAGCCTAAATCTGCAGGGTTTGTGTGTTAAACATGTGTGAATGAAACAAAACACAACTCCAGGTCTGTTTGTGATGAGGAAACAACATTAGAACACGACTTAAAGCTCACAAGAGTCAGTTTGTATAATATAGGACCTTTAAAGTCACAATAAAAAGTTGAATAAATAACAATAATTTCATGTTTGGATCAGCATTAGAACATGAATTTTAAAAAATAGTGTAATATTTGCCCTTTAAGAGCAGTTCAAAAGGGGGCGTTCCTGAAATAGTATTTACATAATGTGTCCAGCAGAGGGCGATTTATATCAAAAGATAAACGGGGTAAAGTTGGAAAATAAAATGTTGTAATTGGTATAATTAAAAGGCCCATATTACACTATTTTCTGATCTGATGTTATAATGTCATTTCCTCATCACAAACACACCTGGAGTTGTGTTTTGTTTCATTCACACATGTTTAACACACAAACCCTGCAGATTTAGGAGTTCTTCTCTAAACAGAACACTCGGTTCCACCTTGTGATGTCATGTGGTAATACAGGAAGCGCTCTACTGTGTTTTTAAACTCCACACACCTTCATTAAAATCATTTGGATGACTTTCAGCCCTGGAATTGCCAATCTCTACTGAACTAAAGGTAAAAGAAGCTGTTAACCTGAAAAGTAACAGAGCATTTTGAGCTTTGGAGCTGTAGACAGATTAATAATAAAGAGTTACTCAAACATGACATGAGACAAAACAGAACTCCAGATATTTTTTTGACGAATTACTAGGACTAAAAGTTCACGAGTAAATTTTGTGTAATATAAGACCTTTATTATATGACCTCTTATTATATTCCAAGATGGCGCTGGGATGCCAGCTGCGTGTAACAGAAGCTCTGAACCCCTTTTTCTTTCTTTTCGTCTATTTACTTGTACATAGACACTTTTTTCGTCTTTTCTTTAGAGTGGGTGAAACATCGTGCAGTTTCGCACATGGGAAACCTACTCTGACTACAGTTTTATTGCTCGCTGTAGTCTTTTTCACACTTTTTGGATCCGCGTCTGGGACTCCATTCAGCCACGGCTCGGAGCGCATCAAGTACGAACGTGATGCGCTCCTCGGTCTACGCGGCCCCGCTTTGCTCCACACCGGGAAACCCGAGGTCCCAGTGGAAATACAGAGGAAGAGAAGAGGGTGCAGAGGTGGACGGAAAAAACGGAGACCGTATCTGCCTTCGGTGGTTATGGGAAACGTCCGCTCCATCTCCAACAAGACCGAGGAGTTCACCGCACTGACCCGGCATCAGCGGGAGTACCGGGACTGCAGCGTGATGTGTTTTACGGAGACGTGGCTGAATGAACACATATCGGACTCTGTGATTAACCAGGACGGATTTACACTGAAGCGGGCGGACAGAACTGCCGCTAGGAGCGGTAAGAAGAAGGGAGGGGGGCTGGCGGTGTTTGTGAATGAGCGGTGGTGCCACCCGGCTAACGTGTACGTCAAGCAACAGCTGTGTACCCCGGACATTGAGTTGCTCGCAGTGGGCATGCGGCCGTATTACCTGCCGAGGGAATTCTCACACGTGATCACGTATTGTGTGTATATCCCCCCTTCCGCCGATGCGACGGCGGCCTGTGAACAACTCCACAACAGCGTAGCGCTGATGCAGACCCAGCATCCCAGAGCCCTGGTTTTAATCAGCGGGGACTTCAACCACATCTCCCTGTCCGCCATTCTCCCCACTTACACACAGTACGTCACGTGCCCCACGAGAGACAATAGGACTCTGGACCTCCTGTATGCGAACATCAAAGACGCTTACACCTCCGTCCCCCTCCCCCCGCTTGGACGCTCAGACCACAACCTCGTCAAACTGCTCCCGCAATACACACCAAAGGTGCGAAGAGGACCTGCGCGGAAGCTGTCTGTGAAGCTGTGGACTGAAGAGGCCAATGAGAGTTTGAGGGACTGTTTCCAGACCACAGACTGGAACATGTTCAGCAGCTCTTATGGAGATGACATCAATGGCCTGACCCACTGCATCACGGACTACATCAACTTCTGCGTGGAGAGCACTGTGCCAACCCGGAGGGTGCGGTGCTTCTCCAACAACCACCCCTGGGTCACCCCTGAGCTCAAAGACCTCCTGAACCAGAAGAAGAGGGCTTTCATCTCAGGGGACAGAGAGGAGCAGAAGAGGGTCCAGCGGGAGCTTCAGTGGAGGATTCGTCGGGCCAAGAAGGATTACGGGAAGAAAATGGAGGAGCAGCTGGCCCAGAACAACGTGCGGGATGTGTGGAGAGGTCTGAAGAACATCTCAGGATTTGGTCAGAACACCAGAGGGACATCTGATGGAGATCAGCGCTGGGCGGATGAACTAAACGTTTATTTCAACCGTTTTGATTGTCCCCCCATCCCCTCTGCCTCTTTCTCGGATCCCCCCTCTTCACACACCCCCAGGCCACTGGACACACCCCCCCTTCCCGGACCGACTGCACCCACCCCCCGCCCCCTACCACCCACGTCTCCAGCTCACTTCACACCGACTGTTCCCAGCACCAGCCCCCCTCTGCCCCCCACCCCCGGCAGTCCACCCCAGTCCCCCCCTTACTCCTCCGTCTACATCACACCGGATCAGGTGAGGAGAGAGCTGAGGCGGCTGAAACAGAGAAAATCTGCAGGACCAGATGGCATCTGCCCCAGGCTGTTGAGGACCTGCGCGGACCAGCTCTGTGAGGTTCTCTGCTACATCTACAACCTGAGCCTCAGCCTGGAGAAGGTCCCTGTCCTGTGGAAGACCTCCTGTGTGGTACCAGTTCCAAAAACAACACATGCCAGGGAACCGGCCCACTTCAGACCAGTCGCCTTGACCTCTCACCTCATGAAGACCATGGAGAGGCTGATCCTCAGCTACCTCCGCTCTGTGGTGAGCTCCACTCTGGACCCGCTGCAGTTTGCCTACAAGCCCAACATCGGAGTAGAGGACGCCGTCATCTACCTGCTGCAGCGGGCGCTCACCCACCTGGAGACTGCCGGGAGCGCTGTGAGAGTCATGTTCTTTGACTTCTCCAGCGCCTTCAACACCATCAGGCCGGCACTGCTGCGGGGGAAGCTGGAGGACGCCGGAGTGAACGGACATCTCGCCGCCTGGACCATCGACTACCTCACTGACCGGCCGCAGTATGTGAGGCTGCGCGGCTGTGAGTCAGAGGTGGTTGTCTGCAGCACTGGGGCCCCACAGGGAACTGTCCTTTCACCCTTCCTCTTCTCTATCTACACCTCGGACTTCACCTACAACACGGACACCTGCCATCTCCAGAAGTTCTCTGACGACTCGGCCCTTGTGGGCTGTGTGTCTGAGGGGAATGAGCTGGAGTACCGATCGGTCATCAGGGACTTTGTGGACTGGTGTGAGCACAACCACCTGTGCCTTAACACCAGTAAGACCAAGGAGATGGTGATCAACTTCGGGAGAAGGACACTACTTCCCTCACCGGTGAACATCCAGGGACAGGACATAGAGACAGTGGACAGTTTTAAGTACCTGGGTGTTCACCTCAACAATAAACTGAACTGGTCCCACAACACTGACGCCCTGTACAAGAAGAGCCAAAGTCGCCTCCACCTTCTGAGGAGACTGAGTTCTTTTGGAGTGTGCAGGCCCCTGCTCAAGACTTTTTATGACTCTGTGGTGGCCTCTGCTCTCCTCTACGCTGTTGTCTGCTGGGCCCCGAGCAGCACAGAGCGGGACAGGAAAAGACTGAACAAACTAGTCAGGAGGGCCAGCTCTGTCCTGGGCTGTCCTCTGGAGTCTGTGGAGGAGGTGGGTGAGAGGAGGGTGCTGGCCAAACTCACATCCATCATGGCCGACACCTCTCACCCTCTGCACCGGACTGTAGAGGAACTGAGCAGCACCTTCAGTGGCCGACTGAGGCACCCTCAGTGTAAGAAGGAACGCTACCGCAGGTCCTTCATCCCCACTGCTGTCAGACTGTACAACTCCACTGTTTAACACTTACAATAACCTGTGCAATAACCAGTGCAATAACCTGTAACCATGTCACCTCGTCAGTAACCGCCTCCACTGTCCTCAGATTATATATTTATATATTTGTATATTTGTATTCTTTTACATATATATATATTATATAAGAGATATGTTTTATTATATATTTACATTTCTTTCACTCCCTGTACATAAGAGCTACCTGATGTTGTAAATATGTTAATATTTATTGTGATTTTATTTTTATTTACTTATTGTTCTGAGTGTTTTGCACAATTTTTCACAACTTTTTGCACTATACTGTCCCCTGACTGTGAGCTTCTGTCACAAGTGAATTTCTCCTCTGTGAGATCAATAAAGTCTTATCTTATCTTATCTTATCTTATCTTATCTTATATGAATTACACACATCTGATATCCAAATAATTTATGCTGATTTTTTTTCCACTATGATTCACACATTTTGTATTTTATTTAATCAATCTCATGGAAATGTACTTTCACCAGTTACATTTTTACTCTTACTCAAAAATATAAAAAAGATGATAGTAGTTTTTCAATTTGACTCATCATCTCTGGTTGTTACACATGGTCTTTGCTATTCCAAGGTCTGTTATCAAATCATTACTGAAGAGCAGATTTAGAAACGTAAGTGTGTAGTTACAAGCATTCTCCAGAAGAGGGAGGTCAAGGAAAAGTACAGTAAACTAGTACAAAGCAAATACTGCAGTTAAACCGAGCTGCCGGTCTGAGTAAAACAAGCTACACAAAGCATATACATAAATAAAGCTGCACCGTGTAAGTTTATGGAGTAAGTAAAAGTATTGAAGTAACTGTTTAAAAATGTACTTAAAGAGTAAAAAGTATTTCGATCATGTTTTGAGATCTAATAAAGCTTCAAATGTAATGATTTTGATACAGATTTGTGCTGAAATTCTTTCAACAGAAACAATAGAATCTGTCATTTCTTCCTAGCTGTTATTATTTGTATATTTTTGTTTGCTAAAATTATGAACTTGATCAAATTAAACCCCCTCATCCTTTTCAGCAGGTCTTAAACTATAATAAAAATACTTTTACTTTTCAGTCCAGTTAAAAAAAAATGTAGTGGAGTAGAAAGTAAAGATACCTGCTCGTAAATGTAGTAAAAGTACAAAGTATCCCATTTAAAATGTACTTAAGTAAAGTACAGATACCTAAAATGTATACTTAAGTACAGTGCTTCAATACTTTTACTTTGTTAAGTTCCACCTCTGAAAACAGGACTATTCCAGGTCTAATCCAGGACTAAACCCGGTGGATAAAATGAACTTTAGGCAAACCCACAAACTGAAGAGCTGTGGCACTTTAAGGAGGCTGTGCACCACCAGTGATGCACCACAGTTTGAGAAACATATGTTACGTGTTAAATGTTTCTCATCCATATGTTTCTGTGGATCAGTTTAATGATGCCATGGAACATAAGTGCATAGAGCTCCTTTCACAAAGTTCTGTCTGTAAACGCGTGAGTTATTTTTAGTGCATTTGGAACTCGAAACAGCCATTTTGAAGACTGTGGTTTTCAAACAGTTCAGTCCTGTTTCTGAGGTGTTTGTTGTGACAGTTTTCAGAGGGTCCGTCAGTGAGCATGCTGTTAGTCCATGCACACCCACACCACACCCCTGTGAGCCTATGACAGCGTGCAGCAGTGCTTCTCCTGGAGCTTCCTCATACCTGGTCCCACTCTCCTCCCGCCACGGCTCTCTTTACCCCCGCCCACGCTCCCATTCGTCGCCTCCTGCTTCGTCTCCGTCTCCTCCTTCCCGTAGTCGTCGTCTATTATCACAAGCTCCGCCTTCAACGCCCCCTCGAACTCCTGACCCCGCCCGTCGTCGTCCGCCGCCGGCTGGAACCCCATGAAGACGGCCGTGATTGGCTCGCCCGTCTCCATGGCGTTGAGGATGGTGTAGTTCGTGTCTTCGGCGAATATGGGCGAGGGGGCGGGGCTTGTCCTGTGCGACGGCGACGGCGGCCTACAGCAGAGCAGCTCGTCTTCCTCGTCCACGCTGATGTAATCGCTCAGAGGGATGTCATTGGCCGGGGTGTAGCTGAGCTGGTGGGGGGACACTACTTCCTGGTCATGTGATCGCGGAGAGGGGCAGCGATTGGCTCGGTTTGGGGTGAAGCCGTTAGTGTGGTTAGCGTGGTTGTTTCGGTAGGAGCTATACCCGTTGCTATGGAAACTCTGGTGTCTGCGTAGCTGGTGTGAGGGGTAGTTATTGTTTTGGGGCAGTTTGAAGCTGGTTCCTCTCTGGATCTCTCTCCTCTTGTGCTGCTTGTGGCCGACGCAGTGGTGGTCAGGGGCCCTCCAGCAGGCCTCCTCTTCCCCCAGGTGTGTGCAGTCTCTGGGGGAGAGGTGGTGGGGTTGGTGGCAGTAGGAGGCGTGTCCGTTGTGGTGCAGGTTCCTCTGGCGGTGCATGGTGGCGCTCTTGAGCAGCTGTTCGACCTCGGAGGCAGACAGCTCCGTCACACCGCTCTGGTCTGAGCCCTGTCACACACACAGAGGTTCAGGCTGAGACACTTGTGTGGTCGTAAAAGTCGTGCAGTAACTAAAGCGCCTTTGATACGACATGAGAGCCAAGAGTCAAAAACGTAACCCCCAAAAGTAAATGGATATTTCTTGCTCTTTTTTGCTATACAATCTATTTTTGTTACTCTCTGTTATTATATTATATTGTGATGTTTGAGCTACTATATCCAAATCATTTCCCTTGCGGATCAATAAAGTTTGTCTAAGTCTAAATCTAAGTCTAAAATAACCTTGATCCGTGTTAACACTGCTGTCAGTAATTTTCTACATCCCACTTTGCTTGTCTCCATTGTAGATATGTTGCTTTGCCTGTAATGTTCCACAATATAGGCGTTTTAGCGTTTTATTGCTCTAAAATACCATGAATAACACGCATTCTTACTGTTGCAGGTTTGCTTCTCTACAAATCTGACCTATAATTTGGCCACATTTCAGATAAAACCACATCACCTCTTATAGAAACAATCCACCAATCCACCAACTATTTCTGTTTAAGGTCAGTTGGCAGAAAATGATGTTTCTGTCTGATGATTAGAGACAAGAAACTGTGCTTTTTTCATCACACTATAACATACGTACATCATTATTTTATATTTTGTGCTTTGCAAAGAAGAGAGGCCTCTTCTTTTCACTGTAGCAAGCAGCAGATTTTCATTTAGTGTCGACAAAAGGCCATGTGACGTGTTTGAAACCTACATGTGTGACCCAGAGTCCCAACAGGGGGTAGGTGTAAACTGTTAGAACATACATTTGGATAATATAATAACAGAAGAGCTTAAAAGTTATATTTTTCTCTTTCTTGAGCAATTCTTTGGATCACTGCTTTTTACTTGCACTTGAGTCAGCTCCTTTGCAAACACTGCTCCTCACTCTTTGCCTGTACTTACATTAAAAGTGTTGTGTGTGTATGTGCGTACCTCCAGAGTGCGCAGGGCGTACACACACTTCCTCCCGTCGTCGTACACCTTGAGGCCGGCCTGTCTCTGCAGGTCCTCGGGGGGGACACAGGAGGTGGACAGCACTGTGCTCTCTCCCGTGCGCACGTTTTTGTTCACGTTTATCTCCATGGCAAACAGCGCTGACACAACACACACATTTCAGTGAGTATATTTGCTATTGGTAGTTAAAAAAAACACTTCCAGTCTCTAAAACAAAGTACAGCCTACTCTTTCTCGGGGGCGCGTCTGGGTGGAGTGGGTCATTTGTTGTCGGAGTGAGGGATTGTGGGAAATGTGGGGTTGCTGTGGCGACAGGTGGGGGCTCTTGAGTGGGGAGACACAGGCACAGGGTTAGACAGGGTTAATGATTCTTCAGTTGGACCAGGCTGAGAGGACGTGGGGACTGGGGACTTACCAGGGACAAAGCTGTCATGGGCCTCCTGCAACACAACACACACGAGTTACAATACACTTCGTCAAAACAATTCACCAGCAAGAGTCATTTCCTCACTCTGAAATGCTCCTTCTTTCTACAAGCAACAAACAAAATCTAAAACGTTATCTAATAGTGTTCAAAAGTATTTAAAAACTACTGCATGTAACCTGCACTCTTACTGCTTTAAATGTCCCACATTATACAAAATTTACTTGTGTGAGCTTATACCTCATCAAAAACATACCTGGAGTTGTGTTTTGTTTGAGTAATCCTTTATTATTAGTGTATCTCCAAACCTCAAAATGCTCTGTTCCACCTTGTGATGTCATGTAGCGGTAGTTTTCAAGTTAACAGCTCCTTTTACGTTTAGTTCAGTAGAGATTGGCAATTCCGGGACTGAAATTATCCACATGATACTAGTGAAGGTGTGTGGAGTTTAAAAACACAGTGGAGCATTTCCTGTATTACCACATGACATCACAAGGTGGAACTGTGTTTTCAGTTTTACAGAAGAATTCTAAATATGCCTCAATATGCAGGGCTTGTGTGTTAAACTTGTGAATGAAACAAATCACAACTCCAGGTGTGTTTGTGATGAGGAAACAACATTAGAACATACAGTAGATCAGAAACTAGTCGACACGGGGCCTTTAAGAAATGTCCTACAATCACAACTGAGCCTGTGTCTCCAGAGCCTTAACCTGCAGATAGAGACACATCCAAGTTTGTCTCATTCTCAGTTTATGAACAGACCATGGCTCATGTGAAAGCTTTTTTTTTTTTTTTTTTTAACCAGAACACTGCAAATATACCTGCAAATGTTCCACTAAAGTTGCCCAAAAGTACTAGAAGCAGTAGATAATGCTATTAAAACCCCATATACACGGTTCAGTAGTGAAAACAAGTGAATTTAGTGTTTAGTTCCACTTTAAACTAATTTAATTTAAGCAATTTTAGCATTCAAACTGGCAACCCAAATGAGAGGCTCAATCAGTGTTTCAATTACAGGTGTTTTCATTGCTAAAAAATACCATGAAAAACTTTCCTATTGAGCTCGTGTTCGCCTCTCCACAGATCTGAGTTGTACATTTGCCTTGTCTCCATGGAAACAGACCGCAGCAGTACCTTGATGATGTCCTGCGTGCTCTTCTCCACCGCTCGGAGCCGCGCCAGGATGAAGCTCTCGTTCTTGGACACGATGGCCTCCTCTCGCTCCAGCGCCTCGATCTCCTTCTCGATCCTGACAGGTCAAAGGTCAGAGGTCACAGGGGTCAGAGAGGGGAGAGGGGAGAGCAGCAGGTGCCTGGAGGTCGGCGCCTGCTCAGAGCTCGTACCTGTAGATGCTGAGCAGGAGGGAGCGGGTCTGCTGCTCTGAGGAGGAGGAGGAGCCAGGTGCATTGTGGGAGGTGGAGTCCAACAGCCACTGCTCCCTCAGAGACTTTTTCTGACGGTAACACAAGAGGACAAGCAAAATGAATACATGGTTTGAAATATAGTGAGGTTTAGACCTGGTTCAGTCCACATTTAGTCCCTAGTTAGACATGGTTTGGTCCTGTTTTAGTCCTCATATTGTACTGACGTCTTCTTGACTTAGTTCTTTAACTGCACACTTGGTCCAGATTTAGTCCTGATTAAAGGTGAAGGATCTAACTTCAGTAAATTCACTAAATTCTCTTTTTCCACCCAGGAACCCAGGAATTGTGTATTGTAAAAGCAGAACTTTATGTCTTCATCTAATTAAAAAACGTTATCTATTTCAAAGTAGTAAGAAAGAGCCGTGCGAGTCACTACCTGGCGCTTTTGATATTTATGCCTGTAAATACTAAGAGATTTGTGAGAGCTAGAGACTAGTTAGATTTAAATGCAGAATTTTGACAGTTTGAAAATTAGGTACCCCAGCTTAATGTTTATAGACAATTTATTCCTTATGGGCTGATTCCACTACATGAGCTGCGTGTTTGAGAACGCACAAGACCATGAGTTTGTGAAATAAAAGTCCTCATTAAATAACTACAGTATTTATGAGGCAGGAGTGCAGGTAAGAACTGTGTTAAATCAGATCACTCACATCACATTCATGCTCATACGGAATCAGCATCCAGTATTTCTGGTGTGGTCCTAGTTTAGTCCTGGTTTAGTCCTGGTTTAAACCTGGTTTAGTCCTGGTTTAGTCCTGGTTTAGACCTGGTTTAGGTCCTTTTCAGAATCAGTATAGTCCTGGCGGAACACGGTTTGGTCCCTGTTCAAACTCTTTTTAATTCACGGTTAGTTCTAATATAGTCCTGGTTTAATTCTTGTTACATACAGTTTAACTTTGATTAAAATAGTTAATGAGTGGTCACCTTCAGATGTTTGAGCTTGAGCTTCTCCTGGTCCAGCTCCTGCTTCTTCTGCCGGATCACCTCCTGAATACGGTGCTTCTCCTACAACACAGAGTTTCACACTGCAGTTTTCTCATTGACAGCACATCTGTTTCACACTGATTCTGACAGCACATTTAACTCACAGTGATGGCCTGTAGACGGTCCTTCAGCAGCTCTGCCTCCTCCATGTTGTCCTCGAGACCAACACACGCGCTGTAATAAAGAAAAATAAATAATAAGAAATTTCAAAATGAGATCTTTCATTAGGCTAGATCCATAAATCTCCTCTTTTGTCTTCCTCTTACTGATGAGTGTTTTGATCAAATTCAGTTAGGTGAGCCTTCATCATCTGACCCATGCTTCAGTGCTGCTGGAGGAACCTGTGGGACCCACCTCCAGCTAGTCCTGGTCTTGATATGTACACAAGTGGAAAACCTGGAAACCTTGTAAGAGAAATCCTTCAACCTAGATACCAAGACCTGGTTTAGTCCTGTTTAAATCCTGGTCTACACCTGATATAGTGTGGGTCTATTCTTAGTTCTGGGTCGCCTGGGTCATGAGAAGAGCACATTTTAGGAAGCGTCTAAAGGTTCCACACGACAGAAAGAGGGTAAATAAAGCCAATATGATTTGGGCCTGTTGCACCTGTCTCTCAGTGACAGGAGCAGCTGAACCTGTCTCTTTCCATGTGGTATGGAGTGTGTTACTTCCTCCCAGGTCCTGACCATCACTGTGTTTTGTCAATGGTCTCGTGGTTTAGAGCTTGGAGATTTTTTCACTACAGATAAATTGTATAAGCGGCTCTTATCGACCGATGTGATCTCTCTGCATCTAATTATAAAGTGCTTTATTGCATTCATCAGGAAGTGCACAGTTAGCATGTTAATTGTTGTTATCGTTACCATAACATTAAAACTTCACTCTGGTCTCTGGTGCTTATAAATTCATTGTGGTGAGGAATAACTTTGGACCACTGCAAACCGTTCACATTTTTAACAAAGTAAATGTCAGGTACAGCGCCTTTGAGAAAAATGAAAATAAAAAGTGAATTTCAAAGGCTGTCTTTTTTTTTTTTTAAAGAGTCATTTTCAATCCACAGTTCTCCATGCTGATTTATTCTGGTGCATAAGGCCAGTTCTGCAGTTTACTCTACAAACACACAAATGTGAAAAATGAAACACAAATGTGAAACACACAATGTGAAAAACATATTTTGTCTTTTCTCAAAGTCTAATGCTCCTGGATGTGTTTAATGTAAACAAATGTTGTGAAACAAATTTTCAAAAATTGTGCCGCTCCAGTTAAGTTTCTGTAGCTCAATAGCAGCTTGTTCCGGTTTAACTTTGAACCTTCAAATTAGTCTTGGTTTGTGATACTTTGAGTTTATTGTAGTCTAATTTAGAATAACACTCGCTGGAGGTAAACTCTTCTCTACATTGGGGTTAGTCCAGGTTATGTGGTTTTAGTTCCAGTGAAAGTCCTCTTGGGTCTGGGGGTAGTCCCTAGTCCAGTCTGAGTGGGGCCTCCCTTGAGTCTCCGTCCTCTGGTCTTTGGTCTCTGTCTGCAGTTGGTGACCTGGAAATAGCAGCAGTGAGTGTGGCCCCAGGGCCGGCCCCTGACCCACATCTAAATACAACAGCACCCCCACCCCAACTCCTCCACGCGAGCTTTTCTGTGTGGAGTTTGCATGTTCTCCCTGTGTCTGAGTGGGTTTCCTCTGGGTACTCCGGTTTCCATCAACCCAAAACATGCGTCACAGGTCAACTCAAGACTAGCTCAAGATCTGGAGACGGGCCCACTTCTCCTGCCCCAGTGGTATTGAAGAGTGGGTCAAATGCAGGACACACTTCCCTATGGGGACAATCAAGTCTATCTTCACCTCAGTTTATTATAATTTTTTTATTTGACTTTTATTTAACTAGGAGGTCCCATTGAGATTCAGAGACCTGGTCAAGGAGCAGCCAACACAATATAATTTATCATTTGTTTGGGATTGGCTCCAAATCTTATAGCTTAAAGAACTTCAAACTGACAACACTCACGTTCTTTGGATCGAATAAAGGCACCACTTTCTGAATTGTGAAAAAATAACGTAACTGTTGTTTATTTATACATATATAATGACAGAGAATACAGGCCCAGCAATTACAGAGACATTAACCACAAACCGGCTCAACAAATCCACAATCTGACAGCAAACTCCACCTTCTGACCTGCTACTGTTAAGTGAACTCAGCCTACACTAGTGATTCGTGATAATAACACATTTTCCTTGAGCTGAACACAAGCCTTTGAGCTGGGGACAAAAGTGTTATAAACCGTACGGCGTGGTTTTGTTCCGGTGGTGCACATGAGGAGCACTGACCTGGTACAGAGCGTGGGCACTGGGTCAGAAGAGAAAGAGAAAGAGAGTCCAGCTCAGATGTTTAGACCAGTCCAGATCTACTTATTCTGCTCCAACTGCGCCACACAACGAGACCAAAGGACAACAGCATCAGCAAAACCACGAAACATATGGAATTTTAGACATTTAGGTTTAGTAGTAGGAGTCAGGAGTCGGTATTATGATAAAACTTTTAAGAAAACAGTGGTGGAAAAAGTACTGGAAATTTGTACGCATGTAAAAGTACAGTTACATGGCTAATAATGTATTCAGTCACAAGTACTGATACCAACATTGTACTTACGTAAAAGTATAAAGTATGCACGAAAAATAATACTATAATTGTCTTCCCACATTGATGTGAAACTAAACACTACAACTTTTTTGCAACTAAACTGGGTATAAGGTGTTTTAACAGCATTGGCTACTGTTCCTGGTGCTTTTTTGGCCATTTTAGTGCAAAAATGTATAGAAATGTGTGTCCTGGCTCCAGTGGTTACTGTAGTTTCAAGTACTATGTGACATCACGAGTTTGAAGTATGAATACCCTACTCCTGGCTGTGGAAGGAGTTTAGGGGTTTACAGGGTTCCCACTCTGACATAATTTCAAAACTTTTCTATGACTTTTTCATGACCAAAAGTGAATTTTCCATGACTTTACGGCACCCTACATGTGTACAATTTCACATACTTTTAGGGCTAAATATGAAATGTTAACGTCCGGCTGGTGCATACGTTCGGAAATAATCATAATAGCCTCATGAAAACTTAACAGAACGCTGTAGTTGCGTGAAAAAGACATCACAATTCCATAACTTTTCCAAAAGTTTCATTGAATTTACAAAATTCTATGACTTTTCCAGGTCTAGAAAATGACATTTTCAATTTCCATGACTTTTCCAGGATTTCCATGACTGTGGGAACCCTGTGCTTAGTTAAACTTAAATGAAATGCTCAAAGTTGTATTTCAGTGTGTTGAATGTTTGAGTCATTCCGCATTGTTCAACTTTTGTAGCTCTCCGTCTTCACCTACCCCCTATCCCCGCCCACAGCTCTGTACGAACATTACTTGCAATTAGGGGTAGGTGATATTGACAAAAAATGAATATCTCTATTTTAAAAAAATTGTTTTATGTATTTATTTTTTGCGTTATTGAAATGAAATTCATATGATATTTTAATAGTGCATAGTGGAGCCTAAAAGTAACCACAGATATAAGAAATATCATTTTATACTCTTGTTTGGGAGATTACAGTAGACGTTTCTGCTCATGTTATTTTTACTCAGTCATTTATAATTGTTTCATTTATAGACGATATACTTTATATTCTAATTGGGGATATCTTCAGAAAAACAATTAAAATAGGCTATTATTCATGTTCTGATATTGCCCACTCCTACTTAATTAATACATAAATAAATCAATAAATAAATAAAATAAAAAAAATGGACATACATGTAGCATTCATAAACATCACAGTGATTTTTCAACTATAAAAACATGTTAACAAAAATCTGCTTAGGGTGACCAGATTTTCAAAATCAGAAATTGCGACAGCCCTGGTTTGTGCTGGTTGGTAATAATAAAACTGTGAAATTGTTCTCGGCCCATTCATGACTAACATGTGAGTCAGTACAGTCACATTTTCTTTGTGTTTTGGTTATTTTTAAGCAGCTTTTCTGTATTTTACCTAAACAAATGACAACGTATGCCTCTCTTTACTGTTGTCAGGTATCAGATTGGTCAAAAATAGGGACATTTCTTGTATAAAACTGTGACAAATCAGTGGTTTTGGATAAATCTACTGGGACAGGGGACACAAGGCTCAAAACTGGGACTGTCCCGGGTAAATAGGGACGCCTGGTCACCCTAAATCTGCTGCTTGCTACAGTGAAAAGTTGCAGCACTGGGCTACAAAGTCTATGTTGTGATTGTTTTATTTCACCAATATAATATTCAGAACAACACCGGTGCCTCGTGAACTGCACCTTTAAACAGTGATTGACATTTTGAGTGGACATTCAGTCGTGTGTGTTCGGACTCCGTCAGTGTGATAATGACGCTAATCTGCGGCTAAACTAATCTCCATCTGTGCAGCTCTTCTAACCGGCACTTCGCTGTTACCTCGTCGCTTTTGCCGCTGCACCTCAGTCAGACAGGCTCAAGTTCACTAATGATCATCATCACGTACACTGGGACACTTCACAACACATATTAATCGCTAAGAATTCAGTTCATTAACTACTTTCTTGTTCATATGCACTATAATCTTAATAAGCATTCATATTACTTTATAAATGCTGAAGAATAGTTGAACGAGCATGCCAATTACCGCTTAATTAATTACAATAACCCCTTAATGAAACCATATGTAAGATTTTGATTTTAAATGACATAAACGTGACCTAACTGTGCCCCCAGATGTGAAGTAAACACGGTCAAATAGAACACAACTGTAATGCTGAGTTATTTTTCATTACGTCAACAGTGGACAAGTTTGTCAAAATTATTTTTCGTTCTTGAGACGATTGTCCAATCAGAAAGCAGAATGAGCCTCACATGAGTCTCTGATTTGCGTTGCCAGTTTCAAAGAAGAAATCCAGTTGTTTTAAACCTAAAATGTCTCTCTCTGATCTGAACGGACACTACCTAAACCCCGGCACCTTCAGCGAATCATGAATCAGCGCTAGTGCAGCCTCTGCAGCTCAGGGAGTGAATTCTGGAGGTTCTGAGCTTTAACACGAGGCCTGTCCATAAACTGAGAATGAGACAAACTTTGATGTGTCTCTATCTGCAGGTTAAAGCTCTGACGTAAAAGGTTCTTTTTGTTAAACTGTAAAAGCGCAGGCTCCATACAGTTCATTTTAACTAAAGTGTTACTAAGTAGGCTACACATATCCTAAAATAATAATAGAAAACAATTACAAGAATATTCTGTCTATTCTTTTGCTAACTTTATTTCTTTTGCAGCTTGATGTTTTTATTTTTCGGGATCCAGAATCCACACTGCTGCATTTGGCTACGTTATGAAGATGTGAGTCTGGTCATTAGTGAATCTCCCCGAAATATCACAAGGCACTGAAAAACATATGATTTCTGCAAACTCTGAGAAGAGAGAAGTGTCATTTTATTGAATATGATTTTGCAGACCATCTCTTCAGAGCATCTTAGAAGTTTCCCAAAAGAACCTCCCAGTACATGTCCAAATATCAGCGCAAAATGAGTAAACACCCTTAAACTTCTCTTAAACATCTCTATATAAAAATGATTTCAGATGGAGAAATTGGTGTTATGGATTACTGCCATTACAGCACCAACTTTTATCACAATGTGCATCCCTAATTCTAACTGAACCCGCGGTAGACTGATAAACCTCCGTATTGTCTGCGCGTCTGTGGAAGCCACGGAAGCCTATAAGAGACATACTAGCAGAGAAACTGAAGCTTAGGCAGATTTACGGTATTATCCACCACCACCACCTCCACCCGGGGCTCCACAGACACCCACGTAAACTGTCATTACACTCCAAAACACTACAATCTGCAGGAAAATTATATATTTTCTTTACTCTGCAGAAAACTACTGTGGTCACGTTTATGCGTCAATACAAGCTCAAAGTTATTATCATCTATAACTATTATTATTATCGTTATTATTATATTATTATTATATACACGCGGTTGGCAAACACGTTATTTATTGTTTTACGTTGAGCAAATTGTCCCATGTCATGTCAGAAAGTCTTTAAAGTGTAAAAGTATAAAGTGTTCGCTTGTCTCTTACCGTCACGCTCTCGTCGCGCGTGGCTCCCGGTTTGACGCTCGAGCGCGTGGGGGCGGGGCTACGGCGTCTTAGTGGTGATTGACAGCTTTCGTTCTCCTGACAGCCAATAGAAAAGAGAGGTGCGTTCCAGGAAATCCAGACGTTCTTAAGACCCGCCCACTCGAGTATTTTAATAGTAAACCCACGTTTTATTATTACTGAACAAAGAGGCTGAGCTGAACGCAGAAAACTGTACAAATGTTCAATAATCTGAGTGTTTATTTATTTTTATTATCCTCCTGTCATTAATTCATTTCTTCAGACAGCTGGAAAACAAAAAACAAAAAACATAACATTAAATTTGTTGTTTGGTCTAATGAAGATTATAATTAACACTAAACACTGAGTAGCCTACTGCAAATACAAAACTAGTGGTAGTAGTACTTCAGAGGATATCATTTAGAAAACATAATAAGCCAAGTGAAACTACTAAAATAACTAAAGATAACTACAAATAAAAGTAGGCCTATGTTTTTCATTTAGATTATTGCACTGAAAAAAAAAGCTCACTTTAACGCATCCTAATGACTCACTGTGATGAGTTTATAAGCCGATTTTTGTTTGCTCAAACTACAAATGTGTTAAAAATGCAGAGGATAATTTCCGTACAGGGATAAATACAGGATAATAAAATAAATAAATAAACCCCACAGCTTTTTAGCAGGTCTCACGCTATCATAAAATACTTTTACTTTTCAGTTCAAAAATGTAGTGGAGAATAAAGTACAGATGTCGTCTTCGCTCAAATGTAGTGAAGTAAAAGTAAAAAATTGACTTAGATAACATTTTTACTTAAGTACAGTACTTTACTACTTTTACTTTAAGTTCCACCACTGTAAATAGGTTAATCTCCTTTTCTGTTTGTCAAAGTTAGTCGAGTTCTAGCTTACTTATGTTATTTTGGGGAAACTATGTCCACTATGCGTACGTTTCTAGTTCATTTTGTGGATTATGCTGGTCTGCTGTTCAAATGATTTTACTCATTGTCATTTGATAGTATACAACTTTTACTTTCTCCGTTATTAGAAACTCTTGTACATTTGTTGGCAGCGCTACTGTACATAAATGCTCACTGTCTCCAACTTTAGTTTAATAACTTCATTAAAACACTGCTTTCCACGTGTATTTTTATTATTTATACGCACAAAGTGAACACACAAAAGCAACACTGGCAACAGTATGACAGCGGCGCACACAGCTACCGTCAGTTCAGAGACAAATACTTCCATTTGTACTATTTTTTACATTTATTTCTAGCTATTGGAAGCATAATTTCCTCATGATATAACTATATAGTAAAAATACACAAAATAAAACATCCTTCAAAAAGACATTTAAGTAAACAAAAAATATTTCGCTGTAAACAGGTGCTGTAAGCTCTTTAAAGGCGTGGGCATGTCGCTCCTTCAGTTCAATTCTGTGCAATGCTGTTTTCCATATGAATTATAATATTATATTCCTATTCTAAAATACTAAATGATTCATTCAACTCTTCTGTTTTCAAAGCACAAGCAGCATCTGTGCACTAAAAGAGGAAAAGTAACAAACTTGATGTGTAATGTAATGATAAAAGTGATAATGTATTGTGTATAAAATGTGAAGCTACTATAACAAAAGGGGCTTTAATTACAAAACAAATTGGAATGTGAGCATAAAAAAAAATCGTAATTGTCAAATTTCTGGAAAAGTAAAAAGAGTGTAACAAAAATCTATATTACATGTTTTGAGATAATTCTTTGGCACTTTTGTTTAGTGTTATATCATCTGTCACATCTATATAATAAAATAATTGCAATTATCTTTAAGTATACCATCTTAAAGACTAAAGTTATGTGTGAAAATGTGTTGTAAACGTGTAAAATTCAGTTCAAATTCAATTCATTCAAATAATCATCTTGAATAGAAATAATAGAATAAAACCTATATTTTAGTTAAAGACACGGTACCTGATTTTTTCTGTCTTAAAAAGCCTGAAAAACAGAAATATTTCATTTTAAACAGTTTGCAGTGGTCCAAAGTTATTCCTCATTTACCTTATGAATTCTAAGCATCCTAATTATTCACCGCAATAAGTTTATAAGAGCTTTTTTCAAAACTTTCAGAGACCAGAGCGGAGTTTTGCCGACGTGGTAATGGTAATAACAACTGATTCTCGAACAACAAAATGCTTTATAATTAGATACACTTCCGTTTGTACACAAGAGATGCTTAAAAAAAAAAAAAAATCAGGTACAGGCCCTTGAAAATACCTTACTGGGAGTGCTGTATTCACCATAAGAAATCTTACAGTATCAAATATAGTGCAGCCCTAGAGGTGATGTCGGGATTAGCGCATCATTCTGAAGTTGCTGCCAACGTCCAGTGGAGACACCATGACGCGGGCAGAGCCGGGGGACAGTAGGGGGCGCCACTTGTTCCTCCAGATCACATTACACAGTCTGAAGACGAAGAGCACGCACGCCACCACCAACAGAGCAACTGCAGACACAAGAACACGCACGTTTTAGAACTGGTTTAGACCCAGTTTGGTTACTGTTTAGACAAAGGAATAGTCCATGTTTAGGCCAGATTAAGTCTTGATTGGTCCAGGTTTAGTCCCAGTTTTAATGTGGAGTGGTATAAACTCAAAAACTTTAGTCAGACCTTGTTAGATCTCTAAAGCTAAGCCGGGCTGGCCCTACATTATAATTATTAATAGTTTAGACCTGGTTTAGTGAAGGTTAAGAACTGATTTAGTCCTGGAATAGTTATTTTCAGACAAGCTTATTTAGATATACACCTGATTTATTTTAGATTTGGTTCCATCCTGGTTATATCTAAAACTTAAATTATGCCTAGTCTTGCTTTAGTTCCTCTTAGAAACAAGTTGTGGTGCGTTGAACAAGATAAACATGGTGTGTATAATCGTGTGTGATACTGCGCTGTACAGGTGAGACTGACCCATGAAGATGGAGTTGGGCGTGGGGTCAGCGGCGTGGTAGTGTTTGGTGATGTTTCCCACCAGAGCCACGATCACCACAGGGTACACCATGACGATGTAACGCACCCAGCGGTCCAGCACCCAGTTCTCCAGAATGAACCTGGCAACGCAAAAACATCACAATTATTAAGACACAAGAAACAGCTGTGAAATGAACGGCAGACTTATGGATGTGAGTTAATTTAAACTGCTATACTTTTACAATGCATTCCCAAGTCTTCACTGAAACACCTGTTTTTGCAGAAGTAAATATCAGTAAAACAGTTTAGTTTATATTCCGTTTGTAAGTTTGAATCTCAAAAATGAGGTGTGTCCCACGTGTGGTTACTATGAATCCAGAAGGGTGTGGGATTGGACCAAAGAGTGCAAAAAACCTCCAACAACAGCCACTAATTTGTTTCATCTGTCTTGCAAATGTGTAAGAACATCTCCACATCTCCAATTACAAAATATATCACTTCTTTTACCTGAGATAAATAACAGTTTTGCAGTTTCTTTTGTTTTTTTTAAGTGTTTGTTTTGACTCAAATGGATCATGCCTTTCTCTGATTCGTTAATCCGTTTGTCAGGGAGACAGGACACAGCTCCAGACCCACTAATATTTGTAAAGTTTTGTCAAAGCGTGTGGTTCTGGTTGGCCAGGTAAGGCGACTATAACAACTTCAGCTCCTGCACAAAGTATCTGGACAATGACAGTGACCTGACCTTTACTATAATGCTATAACAAAGTGCTAACTAATAAAAACATACCATTTTTTTCAGTTTCATCTAACAGCTGACCTCTGCTCACTATCGGCATAAACGGATAGATTTTTTTTCCGGCACATTTGTTGTATTTTCCCATGCATTTCCCCGGACATGTGTGAACTCTGTGGGCTAAATCGACGCCTTTACCAGGTGACGATCTCAGCGAAGAGGATGCAGAGGGAGGCGGTGGCGGCGGTGCTCCTGGTCACGCCCCACAGCTGCAGGACCACGGCAAAGTTTATGAGAGACGCGATGGAGGTCCACGTGGTGTACACAGCAAAGCCATTCTGAACCTGCACACACGAGGAAACAGTCTACTTTAGTCATTTCAATTTAAAGGGCACAGATTATATTTTCATTTGTACCAAAATGAATACATCACAGATTAAGAAAATGATGATTATAAGCGATTAAAGATTAGTCAAACATGCACAAATCACTCCAAATACAACTTCTGGTGAGTAAATGGTGAAGGAAAAACAACTATAACATGGTGAAAACCTTTGAAAAGTGGATTTTGCAGAATACGTCTGCTTTAAGTAGCAGAAAAAGTAGATTAAGTAGCTCCACTTAAACAAGTTTTGATGTTTTAACTTTATACAATCAGCTTTAAGAATTCAAATCAATTCTTAAAGGGCCCATATTACGCTATTTTCTGATTTATGTTATAACGTTTCCTCAACACAAACAGACCTGGAGATGTGTTTAGTTTCACACATTTAACACTAAAAACCTCTCAACCTCTCAAACAGAAAACACACAGTTCCACCTTGTGATGTCATAATAAATGAAGTGTGTTTTTAAACTCCATACACCTTCACTAGAATCATTTGGATGATCTCAGCCCTGGAATTGCCAATCTCTACTGAACTAAAGGTAAAAGAAAACTGTTAACTTGAAAACTACTGCTGTATGACATCACAAGGTGGAACAGAGCGTTTTGAGCCTCTGAGATGATGACAAGGGTTAATCAAAAATGTGTGAATGAAACAAAACAACTCTGGATGGGTTTTTGAGGAGGTGACAACATTCAAATACGCCTTAAAGCTCAATTTTGCATAATATCGGACCTTTAAAGGTGCATTGTGTAACTTTTCTGGTGAAGGGTCTGTTATCTACTTGTTTCTGCTAATTTTTCTGCCCGGAATATTCCACAGTATGACATTAAACAGCTCTACCTTACATTTATTAAATTACAAAATACCTTAACTTGAAAATACCTAAAAAAACAAAAAACAAAAAAAACAGGCATTCTGATTGTGAGCGGGGTCGCCTCTCCACAGATCTGACCTTGGTCTGGTTTGGTTTCCATGGAGATAGAGGGGTTTGTGAAACATTCCAGACAAAGCAATAACATCTCCATGAATAGAACAGGAATAGGAATAGAAATTGACGGACCCTACACCCGAAAAGTTACACAGTGCGCCTTAAAATGAGATATTTGAGGGATTGTACCATGAGTAAAAGCCTCGGTACGTACCATCCAGCGCAGGCAGCGGAGGTCTCTGCGGTAGTACGTCTTGAGCCACAGGCCGTAATAGTCTGTGGCCCAGCAGCAGAAGAAGAGAATGCAGTAGTTTGTCAGAGCGATGAAGATGAGGACCACCAGACCAGCCAGCATCATCCTGACACAAGCAAATATACACGAACTATTAACCTTTTAAAGTTTTGCATGGTTTTCTAATTCTGTTCAGATCATTCATATCATAGTTCCTAACCTAAACCTGATAGCCACCAAGCAAAGTGGTAATTCTGTGACAAAACTTGGTTGGGAAAAAAAATTAAAGAGTAAATAAGAGTAAATAAATAAATAAAAATACAAGAAGTACTCCTACAACTGTACAACAACTCAATCTTAAGTAACGGATAAGCTTATGCCCTGTCAATCAGCATATCATTGCACTGTCGTTCTTGTCTCTTGTATATAGCTGTGATTTTAGTTTATTTTATAGTTTATTACTTATTTTATATTGTATTGTATATATTGTATATTGTACTATTTTATTTTGACTTGTACATATACATTTATTTTTATAATTATGTCTCATTTGACTCGTGTCTCTTGCTCTTTTTGCTTTACCATCTATTTTTGTTACTCTCTGTTATTATATTATATTGTGATGTTTGAGCTACTGTGTCCAAATAATTTCCCTTGTGGATCAATAAAGTTTGTCTAAGTCTAAATCTAAGTCTAAGTCGTGATGAGTTCTTAAAATGAATCCCTCTATCTGTCATCAAAACTGAAAATTCAGGGACAATTTATGCACAAGTAATGCATTTTTCTGACAATTTAAACCTTCATTTAACTTAATTTAAGGTTTTGTCAGTGTTTGTATGTTTTTGCCTAATCATCAGGCCCGTCGACCCGGTCAAGAAGCCTCACATGGGCCCCAAAGACCCTTTTGCCCTCCCTTGTGCAATTAGGCCCTTGTTTATGGTATGGTTGTGTAGCAAGTACAAAGTCTGATGAGGCAGGGGGCTGAGGACTGTGATTTATTTCAATATTAAATGTAGTGATCCACAGACCTCAGCAGGGGGCGCTAAAGCTGTGAACACGGGCTCCAGACCCCACAGCACAAGTTTACCTACTGAAATACATTTTAGAGGCATTTCTTCTTAGATCATTTCATGGATTTTATCTTCATGTTCACTCAGAAATCCAGGGATAGAAAAATATATACTACACTGCAGACAGTTTCACAGAGAACACATGGATTAGATATTTGTACTGCAATACTAGTACTACAAAGTAATCTTTACTTAAAAGTATTTTTTCTTTCAATCTACCAAATTGCGTCTGGACTATTGTAATTCATATTCTGTCTTTATCTATAATGTTAAGCTCTCAGGGCAGGACTGTCTGTTTCTAAATGTGCCATACTGTAAATAAACCCTGACCATATCACGTGTGTGTGTTTGTGTGTGTTTGTGTGTGTTTGTGTGTGTTTGTGTGTGTTTGTGTGTGTGTTTGTGTGTGCAGACACTTACTCTCTGTCCCACAGCCCCAGCCAGATCATGTTGAGCAGCAGGTTGATGAACCAGCAGAAATAGAAGGAGTAGGGGAGGAAGTACTGGGCCCACGCGCTGTTCACAGACACACAGCACATCAGTGTCCAACCATGACACACTTTGATATATATATATATATGTACATATATATAAATAATCAGTGTTTCCCATAGATCTAGTTACCATAAATCTGGCACCTGTGGATCACTATGTTATAATTATAAAGTAACGACTTAATCCACAGACTGCCACGTTAGAAAAATTCAGGGTTAGAAGTTCTGAAAAGTTGATTTTGCTGAATAAGTCTGCTTCAAGATTATGGAGGCACAAATTATTTTTATTTGAATAATTTAATCTGAGTCAGTGTGTGCAGTATAAATATCACTCACTGCCTCGTGTGGTCTCTTTTAAAAGTTTATGATAATAAGCCAATAACAGTCCAGGCTGTTGTTATGGGGGAGTGCTGTATAAATGGGAAACGCCTTAAAACAATAATCTGATGATATCTCTGCAGTTTATATTTGGCAACTTTCTCAATTATTGGCAACTCAATTGAGACACTTTATACAAAACAGACTTGTTAAAAATGTGAGTCTTTGGACGGCGTCTGGTTCACATATTTGATCTTTTCAAAGGGAGGACGTGTTTTAAAGCACTTCTGGTTAGATGTGAAACTGCATTTTATTGTACATGTGCAAACAATGACGGGGACCAAATCGCTTTAAGGTCTTTCATTCGACAAAGAAGAGTTTTTCAGTATTTTTTTTCTCATAAAGCACATTTCAAAATTTCAAATAGATCAGTTTAAAGGGTATGAACCTCCAGCATTCCCTCCCTGAGCTGCAGAGGCTGCACTAGCACTGACTCATGACTGGCTGCAGGTGCTGGGGTTTAGGTAGTTTGGAATTAGGAATAAATAACGTTACAATTGTTCTCAGTAAAAGGATCAGGTTTGTTCAGTTTATTTATTTTTTGTATCTTTCTATCTTGATTTAAACATATTTACTTCGTATCAAAGGACAGTCAGGAGTCAGGTCATGTTTCTAAAATTTTATACTGCGCGGCATGGGGGCAAAGCTGTTAGCGCTCCTGCCTCACAGCAAGAAGGTCATGGGTTCGATTCTGGGCCCTTTCTATGTGGAGTTTGCATGTACAATAGTGTGTGGCCAGGAAAAAGAGATTCTTAAACTCAGTGGGACTATCCTGGTTAAATAAAGGTCAATAAAATAAGACTTTAATCTGATTTTTATTTTAACACAATCTGACCAGAAAGAGCTGATTTAGCTGGAACTACAACAGACGAGCTGATTTGTGCTGGTTAACAATTCTCTCACGCATAAAATTGGTCAAAAGTATCGTTAGGATTAACAGTTTTTCAGTCCCTCTCGCTCTTTTTGTTGAAAATCAAACATGAACGCTCGGACTGATCACAGGCTCCTGAAAATGTGCTGTTTAAATTGTTTTCAGAGAATCTCTAAACTTTTTGACAGTTTTTGCTCATGTTTGTGTTGTGTCTCCATGGTAACTGCTGAACATTCCACCATAGTTCTACATGTAGACCACCCCGGCGTGATGTGAGTGCACAGTATGAGTAGTGCAGGCGTGTGTGTGTGTGTGTGTGTGCGCGCTGACCCTCTGAACACGTAGGCCGTGTTGTAGAGCACGATGAAGGTCAGCCAGGTGTAGATGACGCCCCAGATGGAGAACGTCCATCCGGATGGAGTGACGTCCGTCTCATAGCGTCCAGAGACGTTCCCCGTCGAGTGGTGGAAGAACACTGTCGGGGGAGAAGAGAACATTTATTTTATTTATAAATCATGCAACTGTCTGACGTTTTAACACAATCTGATCATAAGAACTGACTTAGCTGGAAATACAACAGTAAATCTCAGCTAAAGGAACCCCCATAACCCAAAAAATAAACAAACAACACATTTCCAACTCGGCTACAAGCATCCTCAAGTGTGGTAGGAAAATAACACATTTGAATACACAAAACCAAAACAACCGAAAGGCAATAAAAGATGATCTGATATTAAAACAGCACAGCCATGGGAGCCAGTGGAAAAGAAGGGTCTTCGTTTTAATGGCTCCTGTGACTCAAGTTAAAGCTATTGCGTATTGCTCATCGCTATTTTAAAAAGGGACTGTATGTAAGATTTAGATTTTAAATTCCATAAACATGACCTAACTGTCCCCCCAGATACGAGATAAACCTGCTTAAATCAAATGTACTTCTTACTGGTAAAAACTAGAAAAACACTTATGGCCAAGGTGTTTGTTATAATTTGGTGTTTTGGTTCTCAACACGATTATCCAATCAGAAAGCAGAATGAGCCTCACATGCGTCTCATTTGGGTTGCCAGGTTCAATACAGTGCATTTAAACCATTTAAAAATGCCTCTCTCTGATCTGAACGAATGAATCAGTGCTAGTGCAGCCTATGCATAACCTGTGTAACACTCTCAACTGAGTTCAAAACCCAGAAAATCATGACGACTACAACAGCAGAACAAGCCGAAACACCACACCTTATTTAAATCCAGCTGAGAGAAAATCACAGACCTCTTCCCCGTCCACAGATGCACAAAGCTCTGATTTTCTGCACGTTTTCCACTAAATAGTACTTCTGCTAAAATACGCCGAGCCTCTAAACCTCTGCAGCTCAGGGAGGGAATTCTGGAGGTTCTGAGCTTCACACGAGGCCTGTTCATAAACTGAGAATGAGACAAACTTGGATGTGTCTCTATCTGCAGGTTAAGGCTCTGGCAACGCACACGCTTGCTTCAATCCATTACAATCTATAGTACTTCATTAGGGTTTTGAGATTTTTTACAATTTGCAAAACTTAAGCAAAAAGATTTGAACCTAAATTACATTCAAACAGGCAAAAGTGGTAGGTAAACTTGAATCTGTGTGTTTCCAGCTCGTATCTTGTGCCTGCCTCTCTTCCTGTGACTCACCCAGCTCTGGGCGTAGGCTCTGGAGCTTCTCATTTGCTCCATTCCCTCTGTCTCATGTACGTATCAGTCCCTGCAGACCACAGTGCTTGATGGGAAATGGTGTGTTTATAGAGTTGGCAGAAGCACAGCTCATTGTCCTGCAGCAGTACAGTTTATGTTGGGAGTAGTCTAAGAACTGGACTACAGGATCACAGGAAAATCTAACCAGTTTGTGCGCTCATCCTTTATTACAAGAAGCAACAGTAGTAGTACTAGTAAAAATACAGTATTCAGAACTCTGGCCTCATTTTTTCTCCTGTATTTGTCCCAGTACGCAGCTCTTGAGGTCAACATATTGTCCGCTGTGTACTATCCGCATCCAAATAAGCGTTTTATTGTCCGATAACTAGGAAGTGCGTGGTTAGCATACTAGTTGTCATTAGCACCGTGACGGAAAAACTCCTTTCTGGTCTCTGAATGTTGTGAAAATACCTGTGAACTCATCTTGATGAATAATTAGGAATGCGTCATGTAAATGAGGAATAACTTTGGACCACTGCAAACTCGATTTTCATGTTTTTTAAGATGGTAAAAACAAATCAGGTACAGCGTTTTTAACTACCGTCTAAAGAAAAATAAAAAAATGTTTGGTTAAAGGTGCATTAATAAATCACTTCTCTGGTGGGGATGTTAACCATATCCACGTCTTGGAATTTTTATTGCTCAAAAAAGTATTCTCTTACTGTGAGTAGGGTTGACCTGTAGCTTTCAACTAGATAAGATTAATGCCATATTGCGGAGTATTTTAAACAAGGCAATACCATCTCTAAATGGACAAGCAGGTGACATGCCCTCCACCGGAAAAGTTACATACAGTCCACCTTTAATGAAGATGTTATAGAGCAGTAATTTCAGTATTTAGATTTTATTTAATTAATTATTACAATTTTATTGAAGTTAGTTAACCTTATATTCATTTTTAATTTTTTTTAACCTACACTAAAACATTTGTAATTGAATAAATGCAACATAGATGAGTTTAATGCCAGACTGTGCAATCTTTCAAGCAAAGCAATGATATCGCCATGGAAACAAGCTTGTGGCGGACCTCCTACCAGAAAAGTTACATAGTGCACCTTTTACTACTCATGACACAGACATTTTCTAAATAATATGTATCAAAACGTCAAAAAAACAACAACAAAAAAACAAAAAGTGCAGAGAAAAAAAACATAAATCATGCCAGTGCCACGCGAGCCTCGCCTGGAATAACCCTGATGTTTGTTCCCATGGTTACCACACAGTTACCACTCCGTATTTAGCGCGTTTATTTTCATATACAACAAAACAAACTTTGACTAAACGCAACTAAGAATGACAAAAAAAGCGTATCTATAGTTTAGCTACGCGTTTTCGAATAAAACAGTGTGATTTTAACCATGAACACGTGGTGCAAATTAAATTAGCGCAAGAAAATCGGACGCGCGTTGTTATGTTTCCATGGTAACGGAATAGTTTAGCGTTGGGGTGAAAGGTTAAACTTGGATGATGTAAACTGTGGCGTGGAGTTCCTTTTTTTTTTTTTTTTTTTTTCCTTTTTTCTTTTTTGTGTCGTAACCATAATCAGATACCGCGTGTGACAAATGCGGTTACAAAACTGCGCATCGTTAGTTTTATAACAAATCTGACTTGCAAAAGCGAGGATTTAGATAGCACGACGCATGAAAACTCATACACGTGAATAAAAAGTTAAAATGTACCGACATGTCTCCGCGATCATTGCAAATACCAAATAAAATAGTTTGGGACTTACGTTTGCCAGCACCGGCCAACGCGTTGACGAGAATAACAAACGCGTAAACCACGGCGCACAGAATGATGACAAAGATCCTGGACCAGCTTTTCTCCTTCATCGTGCCGAGTTTCGTGGTGTTTTTTGAGTTGTAGTGGTGAAAAGGGAGAGGACAGAGCAGAGAGAAGAGGCGAGAGGAGCCAGGCGCAGCGCAGGCACGTTTGACCGAGGAGCGTTCACGTGTCGCTGGGAAACGCCCACTCCCTCCCACTGGACCCCAGGCTTTACACAACCACAAAACACAGCGGCGTTCACGGACGTGCTCTCAACTTAATGTGACAATACTAGAACGGGTCAGATTTAGGCTGAACACTGGGTTTTCAGACGACATCATATTTTTCTACAGGTCAATAATATTTCGTACTGATTGGACTG
Source organism: Taenioides sp. WSHXM2023 (assembly GCA_029959045.1). NCBI lineage: Eukaryota > Metazoa > Chordata > Actinopteri > Gobiiformes > Gobiidae > Taenioides > Taenioides sp. WSHXM2023. Next base: position 5,155,034 of record CM057096.1, on the reverse strand, counting down.
AGTTCTAGGGTCTAGTCACGAATAGAAATTATCAGGTTTTTTATTATTATTATTATTTTTTTAGATATTAATTATAAAAATACAGTGCAAAGAATTGGGACAACTGATTCTCCAACTGGGAGTATGACATCACAATCATTATTACTAATTTCTAAAAAAAAAACAAAATTATATTAAAAAAAATATTATATAAAAATAATTATACTGAAATGTGTGGGCTTTTTTTTTTTTTTTTTTAACGTGACCACACTTAATTTATTTAATTAATTTATTCTGACAAGTTTGTAAGTAGAGTAATGTACTTCTAAAGGTACAGCCTACAACTGCATCACTACAATTACTTTAATAATAAGAGACCACCTTACCATCACAACATAATACAACTATAAATAAAATCTGATCCATTTGATGTTTTTTTTTTAACATACTTTTACATACATACTTCAAGACAATGTAGTAGGCCAGGCCGGTTGTTCCACATAGATGGAGTTGCTTACCTGGTTGGAATTCTCTTACCAATCTGACCCTAGACTTCAGATAATGACTGATTAGCAGTGAGCAATTTGGGAAAAATATCAAATTGTGATTTTTTTCTGACAAACATTATGATTGTGATTTATGTTTCAATAGGATTCTGTTCAAAGTTCACATTTTAAACATCCAGAAGAACTGACTAAAAGACTGAAATCTGAACTGACAAACTAATGCAAGAATCGCATTTCAGAACATGTTTGAACAGATCTAAAGTACAGGGTTAGCAGTTTTTATGCAAAATAAGACGGCAAAAATAAAGCACTTCCATTCAATTGCAATTAAACTTGCGGCCTTATAATTGATAGTTTTCTATTACATAATTTTGTGATTTAATTAGTTCTCAAATGCAGGAGAATAAATGCTCATAAAGTGGGAGATTAGTTAAAGTAAACACACAAACTCCTGCTTTTCTGCCTTCCTCTGTCTCTGCTCTGGGAAAGACGCGTTCATGGACAGATTAAAACCATCTGAGGAATGAAGAACATTTTTACATAAAACTACATGTACATCTGGTGTTACTCAGCGGCGGGCTCCAGAGCAGACACAAGAGCGGCAGCGTTCAGAAGAAGGACGCCGGACAGCTGGGTTCTACAGTTGTTTCATTCCTACACCTCTCCTTTGAGTTGTTTCCAGAAATGAATTAAGAAATCAACTGTTCACTAATTGGAAATGCTCATGTCAACCAAAAAGGGAAAACTACGAATTTAACATGATGACTGACATGATCAAATATAAAAAGCTGCAATATTACCATAAACATTTATTTGATAACTGATGCTAGGGCTGCAACAATTAATAAGCTACTCATTAATAGACCACTGTAAAAATTTGTTGCTTTTTTACTGAAAAGCAGAAAAGAACAACTGAAGTCCGTCATCTCAGACCACTGCAAAAGGGAGAACCGTATTATGGATCGGGAAAGAGCCAAAATTACTGGGCCAGAAGACAATAAATACCATCGCTGGATAAAAGAGGCAACAGAAATCAAAATGTGTCCATGATACACTAAATCGACCGAGACGAGGGGGCGTTCTTGCTTTCTCACACTTGGGATACTGTTCTGAAGAAGACGGACTGCAGAGGGCGCCGTCGTCCTTCCTCTCCTGGAAGTAAGACCGCGCCGAAGACTGTGTGAATCAGATGTAAAACGTCCCGGCAACATCAAGTGACTCTACAAATAGTCCAAACATCTAAGTAATTTGAAGAAAAGAAGACCAAATGAACCTTTTTGGAATATTTAAAAAATTCTCAGTGAACAAAAGAAATAACTGTTTGACTAATCGACATTAATCACTGACTATACTAAAAGAATTATTAATTGCACAATATGAACAAATACTTGATACCACAATGAAAATAAAAACACACTTTTTAGACGAAAGATTATTTTAGTTATTTCCAACTCAAAATCATTACTTACTTCGCAACCTTCAGAACTTCAAATATTGTCCTATTTTTTTATCTAAATGCATCGTTTTGTTTTGTTGCTTTAGATTTCACACACACTCCCTGGTGTGTGAGTATCTGAGGGTTCTTCACAGTGTTGAGGTGTGGTCAGGACCTTCTCTCTCACACAGCTCATGGATGTAGTGGTCAGCAGGCTGGGCTCTGCTCTGTCTGCGTCTCATAGTCCTTGTGGATGTCCAGTGGTCCAAAGAGCTCCTCCAGAACCTCCAGAACGTTGGCCTGCACTGACTCCACCTGCTCCAGGGGGCAGTACTCATCCAGACTGGACCTGAACACAGAAAACCCGGCTGTTTACATTCATCTCATTTTATCACCAGCCACCATCAAATGAGACCAACTTTATGACTGCTGACAGAAAATAATAAGAACAGTACATACACCTTCACCAGAATCATTTGGATAATTTCAGTCCTGGACAATCTCTACTGAACAAAAGGTAAAAGGTAACAGTTAATTTGAAAACTACCACTGCATGACATCACAAGGTGGAACAGAGCATTTTGAGTTTTGGAGATGTAGACAAACTAATAATGCAGAATTACTCAAATATGAAAACAATTGTATGTTTTTACAAGCCCTCTTCTCTGTCCAGGTAATAGTAATTTTACAGGTGCAAACTCCTGGTTGCGGACGCCTTTTTAAGAACGATCATTGGTATAAAGGCTTGAAAGGACGTAAAACTGAGGACTTTGTTCTGCCTCTATGTATATGATAACAAAATGTTGTATGAACCAGCGCTGTACTAAAACTAGACTAAAAATAATAGAAAAAGCGTGTCCTCGTGCACCTGGACATGGTGACGATGGTGGGCTTGGGCAGGTGCTTGAGGAGCAGTGTGAGCGCTCGGAGGAGACTCTGGACCTCCTCTTCACTGCTGATGTGGTGAGGCAGCTCCACCGTGTCACAGGTCAGTCCGGCCTGGTGCACCTGAGGACATATCCACAAACATGACCTGGAAATCTACTGTGTTGTTTGAGTCATTTTTGTTTTATTTACACATTTTCTCCTTATAAATAGATGTAAACGATTGGTTTACACTACAAAACTAACTGTTGCCGCTGAAGTCCAAACCTCGTCACTGATACATTTCCAGTGTTTAACCACTTCTATGGTGTATTATCTGCTAACGTATATTTCACCATGTTACCTTTTATTGTTTTGAAAATGCTATTCGCTGAAAACAAGGTACTAAGATGTTTCCTTTTTGTTTTTGATGCTTCTCTCTCTTCCCTCCTCTTTCTCTCACGCTCTCACACAATCAGCGCGCATCCTGTTATTTATGGAGAACTGTCGTGTGGGTGCATGGGTGACGTAGGCTTGTGGGTGGAGCATTTCACACAATCTTATGGCTAACTGTAGGCAGGGTTAGAATAGGGCCTGAGAGAGATCGCTAGATTACTCAAACATGCAGGGATGACATCTTAAACCTCTTCAGGCATGTTTTTGATTAGGGAACAACAATAACATGGTGGAATCAAATGGACCTCTTACCTCATCTATGTAAACTAATAATATAAGTATTTTAATCTCAGTCTCACCATTTCATAGTCTGGACTGGGGTTTTTTGACTTTAGACTTGAAACCAGATCTGCTAAAGAGGCCATCCTGTAAAGAAAGGAACAAAAAGAAACAAAAAAGCTGAATATACTTAGACTGGGAATGTGTTAATAATACATATGTTACTGGTGTATCTGACCCTGGGTTCCTGCTCCAGCGAGTGACCGTCTCCTCTCCATCGTCCTCCAGTAGATCTGCAAACGCTGCCTCCAGGTCCTCCAGCTGTCGCACCCGGCTCTCCACACACTCCTCTAGCTCCTCCTGAAAACACCACACAGCACTCACTGGGTTATTCACAGTCTGTGCAGTAACTCCACCACACCAGCAGGTGTCATCATGTAAAAAGTACCTGATCAGCTCCAGGGGTCGGTGCTCTGAAACTGTACAGCTCTTGAAGGATGGCGTACTCCTCCTAGACAATAACAACTGGACTAATAAGTACACTTTTATTTCACATATTTCACATGCCTTTGTTTTAAACATTTATGCACACTGTGCTTGAAGCAGTTAGTCCCCTCGTTTCATTAGTTTAAAAAAGGATTTAAAAGTGGAGACACAGAGGTTTGAGCCCTAGTTGTAAATCGCCCAATTCAAATGTTGTATTTAGTTTTTTTATTATTGTCCTGCACATAAAAAGACTCTCTGTTTACAGACAGTATAGAGTATAAAAATCCATTAATTTTGTTCTGCTTATCCGGGTCCAGGTCAAGGTGGCAGCAGTCTAAGCATTCCCTGCCCCAGACACCTCCTCCAGCTCCTCCAGGAGGATCCTGTGGTGTTCCCAGGCCACCTGAGAGACATAGTCCCTCCAGCGTGTCCTGGATCTTCCCTGTGGCCTCCTCCCGATGGGACATGAACACCTCCACAGGAAGACGTCCAGGAGGCATCCAGAACAGGTGTCCGAGGCACCAGAGTAGAGCCGCTGCTCCTCCACGTAGAGAGGAGCAGCGGCTCTACTCTGAGCTCCTCCTGTGAGACTCACAGTTAAGTAGTAATACAGTGCATTAAACTTAATGCTGTCCTACACATAACACTAGTAAGAGTAACTTTATCTTTTACTACTAAGTTTTACCAAGAGTTAATCTTCCTTTCTTAGGAAGTGACATCCAAAAAGTTTTATGTTGACAATATTTAGAAATTTCAGTAGAATATTCCTTCATACAGGTGCGACTGTAGTCACAAGCCTGAGCATTAACCCATAAGAACGTGGAGTGAATTAGATCATTTTCTTAATGCCCTTGTGTGGTGCTCTGCAGACTGTACCTGACTGTAGAGCTCTTTGAACGGGTTCTTGCAGGAGAAGAAGTCCAGGTCTATGTCCAGGATGTAGGGCCGAGTCTGGTCCAGTAGAGGGAGCACATTGTTCACTACATACTCTGTGGAGCCCTCCCCCTCTCCTCTGCCCTGTGTGCTCTGTGCAGGTGGGTTTGGGGGGTCCTCTGGTGGCTGCTGTGTGTCACTACAGGAGCTGGCTTCACTGCTGCGCTCTGCTCGCGCTCTCTTCACTGCGGGCACTTCAGACTTTACTGAAACGTACAACATGATATAATAATGATATAACAATGTCGGTACCTGTGTGAGCCTGTTGTGGTGCATCAAGGCCACAGGGACAGACACAGACTGAAGGTGCCCATCTCTCCAGGACCTGTCCGTCTGCAGGACTCTCCAGGACCTGTCCGTCTGCAGGACTCTCCAGGACCTGTCCGTCTGCAGGACTCTCCAGGACCTGTCCGTCTGCAGGACTCTCCAGGACCTGTCCGTCTGCAGGACTCGCCTCTTCCCTCGCCACAAGAACAGTTTCTTCCTCTCTGCTGTTGGGTTCATCTCCACTTTAAACAACTTACTAAGCCATAATTCATCTTCTTGCACTCAATGTTTTGCATTGTTGTTCTGCCCTACAGTATTCAGTCAAAGTCTATTTTTATTGACCTTATATTAATGTATATTATAGTTTATATGTATATTTATATTTATATTTTTTGTTTAATGATGCACCAGAGCAAAGCAAAGCAAGTTAGGGTTAGGGTTAGTCTGTGAATTCTCTTCACTGTTAATTGCAAAAAAATTTATTTTAATTATGATTCAGATTCTGTTAGTGGCAGGCGTCTGTACCTGTCAGTGGCAGGTATCTGTACCTGTCAGTGGCAGGTGTCTGTACCTGTCAGTGGCAGGTGCCCGGGTTCCACTGGCTGCACTCGGACCACGCTGAGCTTCAGAGGTTTACTGTTCTCCAGCTGCTCTTCAGCCACATACAGGCCATCGCTCAGGAAGTAGTTCTCTGCACTCGTCACCCTGGATTTAACCAAAAAACAAACAGAAACATGTTTCAAAACCCAGTTAGATACAGGACTGTTTTACATCTTGCCCAGGGACTAGACCAGTAAATAGCAAATACTGACACAGAAAAATGCATAAACATGTACTGTCCCTTTAAATAAATAAAAAAATACATTTTCAATTTATTATTATTCAATGTGAATAATTTAATAATGTGTAAATCAAATCTGTAAGTAATTACAAAAATAAAAAATCTATAAGAAATGTGAATTCACAGTTATAATGTTCCAAGTTGCCCTGTACCTGATGGTGGTGGTGGACTTGTCTCGTCCCACTTGCAGCTGGTGGTGTCCCTCTGAGATCTGCTGGGCCCAGTACGGGTGTAACCAGGCCACAGAGGACACGTGCCCCGCGTACACCATGGGCATGATCCAGTTCTCAATGCTCAGCTCACTGCAACGAGAGGCCAGTGTGGGTAAACGCATGTGTGTCATTTAAAATCAACAGTATGAAACTTTCTGGAGGCGTCCCCTACGTGATTCCATGGAAATAGAGAGTTCAAACCACTTTGGAATATTCTCCATGGGGAATCAGTTTATGCCATACCATATTGTTTTTCTGTGTTTTTCAGTGCAATGCAAATATCCAAAGTCTATTTTTGGCTAAAAGTCACATGGCAGGACTTTCACTCTATCAGAGAAGAACTGCTAGAACTAAGCAACTTTTTTCCAAGACTCATATATTGATAATCTAAGACAATATTGTTACTGGGATATTACCAAAAATACTGAGGTGTGTGCAGTAGTGTAGTGTGACAGGTTTGAGAACCACTGGAATACATGGCTACTCACCTATATACTATATGTCTGTCACAAAACAGATCCACATTTTCAGACAGAGAAACTAACAGAGAAACTAACCTGAGGAGTTTGTCCTTGTCAAACACTGTGTCGGCGGCCATGTTGACTGGGATGAGCAGGTCTGGATGGGAGTCCAGGTGAACCAGGGGTATGCCGCTCAGAGGCAGGTGTCGGGAGGCGATGGAGCGGTAAATGTGTTGCACCACCTAAAGTACACAGCACAGGGATACAATACTACAATGATAATAAAGAACTTCAACAATAACTGATCTTTGAAATTCTCCTGCCGTATAGTATATTTAGTTATAGTTGTTTAAACAAACTGTATGTAGACTGCACTCTTACAGTAAACAAAAGTTACTACAATCACAACTGAACCTGTTTCTCCAGAGCCTTAACCTGCAGATAGAGACACATCCAAGTTTGTCTCATTCTCAGTTTATGGACAGGCCTCACGTGAAAACTCAGAACCTTCAGAATTCACTCACTAAGCTGCAGAGGCTGCACTAGCACTGATTCATGACTGCCTGCTGGTGCTGGGGTTTAGGTAGTGACCATTCAAATCAGACACACAGACAGATACTTTGTTAATCCCGAGGGAAATTCAAATTTTACTGCAGCAAACTGTTGCAGTTGTTGTTGTTGTTGCCACTGCAACATTTTCACTGCTCTTCTCAGTGTCCTTTGTGTCAAAGGTCTCAGTGCACTGGTCAGGGAGGGTCAGCAGATCCTGTGTCAGGGCACTTTGAGTTATCAATTTAAAAACTAAATTTTACATAGTGTTCCTTTAATGAATGTGCTTCAGAATCATAGTCTGTAATATATAACTACATATTAAACTACCTTGCCTTTTTATAGATATATATAAATAATCCAATCTAACAGTACAACATAAAATAAAATGGCCAACCAAAATTACATTTTACAAGTTTTGTCAATCCAAAACATAATTTTAATACAAAAATGATTAATGTTAATAGATTATTTTCTGCATCTTACATCGTGGTGATCCTCTACAATCCACACGGGCAGATCCCTGTATCTCCTCTTCAGCGGCACGGAGCTCATATTCACCTTTTAACTCAAGCCTAATAATCGAATAATGACATTTCTGGACCGAACTGCGCTCAAATATCAAATAATGAAGTGCCATGCAGCAGAAAAGCTAAAGATAACCCGCTGCATGCGGTGCGGAGACACCAACGAGCGATCTGATTGGTCAATAAGGCTCAAGGGGCGGTATAGTTCAGATTTAAGCCAATCAGATCAAAGAAAAGCCATTGCGACGACCAATCAGAGCAGTGGGATATGAAGGAATTTGGGTTTGTTATTGTGTCCGTAGTGAAACAAGAGACAAAGAAGAATTCCGATTCCGAAATTTTGAATTATTATACTTTTTGAACCAATTTTTCCTCTTTAAAATCAGTACAGCGTTAAATGAATACATACGAAAATAAAACCTTTAGTGGAGAAAAACTGTCGATTTAAAAATGATGAAACGATTTGTATTTAAGAGCCTCTGGTGGCTGTGGTCTGTCACTAGAACTTCTCAGCCTTTTCCAAAACATAAGTGAATTTTGACTGACATACAAACTGTGACTTCTAACAGCAAGAAACCACAAATGCAAGAGAAAAAAAGTTAGTATAAAAAAAAAAAAAGTTAGTATAATAACTTTTATTGTACATAATAGTATTTTTTGGTATTTTATATTTTATATTTTGTATTTTATATTTTTGCTCCACCGGAACAAAATTAGAGTCTATCTTTAAGTCTATTTCTAAATTATTATTTTTAAGCCATTATCTATTATCTTGTTTTATTGCATGTTCCATTTTCCTGCTGTTCTTGAACTGTGCGTTGCAACACTGGAATTTCCCCACTGTGGGACTAATAAAGGCATATCTTATCTTATCTTATCTTATCTTATCTTATCTTATCTTATCTTATCTTATCTTATCTTATAACAACAATTATTTGATGAGCTAATTTATGTTACATTGTTGTTGTTGTTTTCCATTTTGGCACAATTTCTGAAACTTGGTTTAGTTTGATAATTTGATTCAAATATGTATCTGAACAAGAGGACAGGTGGTCAGTCAATTAAACATTTCTCATCATGTCACACAGTTTTCAGGCTCTTTCTCAGAACTCTTGACACAGCTTTCATAAACCCCCAGCACCTCCTGCACAGCATCATCACCGGACAGAAGAGCACCTTTGACAGGCTGCTCCGTGGACACACTGTGTGAGCTGTCACATAGAATTTTATGTTAAAAAAAACATATGCATTACAGAATAAGTGTGGATGTATTTGCAATTCTATCCATTTTCATCAGCATATCTGATTAAATATTGTAAAATCTAGTCTGAAATTGCTATTTATTTACATCAAATGAATGAAAGAGCACAGGAAAACCCATGACTAAAGTTTGAGAGGTAAATGGTGCTAAGTTTTGCTTTAGGGTAGATAAAATATTGTTTAGGAAAACTAAAACTCTGTTCAGGATTTTGTGTGTAGATGTCTATTTTCAATAGAGAAATCTGTCAAAGCTATTGTAAAAATCTTATTTGACTTATTATAAATTGTGTATTATTAACCAGTGATCCTCAAACTCAAACATGTATGTTCTGGTGTTATTGCTTTTTACAGTTTGCAATTAAACGTACCTCCCTGGAGACCAGCAGGTGACGCCACAAGGCCAAGTTAGGCAGGATCTGTGGAAAGGCAACACTGCTCATCTCTGTGTCATCCCTGGTGTGGCTGACAGGAGGGAGAGAGGCACACTCTTGTCTGTTGTTGGTACCACATTCGTATTTCGGTGATTTGATTTAGACTGTGGAGCCAGACTGCACGATCACAATTTTGGTGTGTGGTCCATCTGTGAGGGCTCTGTGGAAAATGCTGTATGGGCCAAATTTGGTTAACTACAATGAACCTTAGGGACATAAATGAATACATTTAAGTGCATTATGACAGGTTAGACTATGAATCTCACTACAACATAGATAATATCATTATATTTAAGATTATACTATTTTCTTGCCTATTTTTTGTCTAGTTTTTAAATTTACAATCACAACATTAGTCTATAGAGTACTATTACTACTACTACTTTAAATAGGTTATTTATTAAAAAATGTAAAAAAAAAAGCCATTAGAACACAAAATAGTCGTGATCTGCAGTAATCTACTGTAATTCTGGGTAACCTACTTGTATGCCTTTGTGGCAGAATTTCTCCCCCCGTGTGTAGGCTGAAGAACAGTTCTGTCTGTTGTTTGCTTCCTGCAAGTTTAGAGGACCCATTTATTAAATCAGTGCCATCTCTTAATAACTTTGATGTTAGTGACAATCTTTTACTTAGGGTGACAAACTACTGCACTTGTAATGTCAGTAGTTTTACATCATTTAAATGGTGATCAATGCAATAACATGAGTGTTCTTACATTTGAACTGAAATTTGTGAGAAAACCTGTCCTTAAAAACATGCAAAACAGAACTACGAACTAGTTCATTTTAAACAGTCAGAGGGACGTTTTGAAGTCACAGTCAGGCTAACAACAACAAGCAAGCTAACCGTGCACCTACTGTTTATTGCACAATAAAACACTTATAATATAATAAAACACTTATAATATATCTGTACTGGGGCAAGATACATTTTGCTCAAATGGGTACCACCATCTCCAAAAATGTATATTTTATGTAAATACGAACATTAAAATTACAATTTTGATTCTAGTGAAATTTATATTTCTGCTTTATTACACAGAACTATAAAAAAATCGAAATAAATAAAAGCGTTAATTTCTTTTCTGATAAAATGTAGTGTGGTCTAGCCCCAAGACGAGGAGGTGCTGAGTACATTATGTAAGAATAAAATACCACAAGCTCAATAGATTTCCCCCTGACTTCACTGCTATTTGGCCCACATTATAGTTTCATAACAGCTTATAGTTTAGGGCTGGAATGTTCTGGGCTACACCTTTATTTAGGAGCGAAACAGCAGACAAGTCATGAGCAATTTATCTCTGTCACAAGTGGCTATGTCTGATGTGCTGTCAGCTTGTCTGAACCATAGACATATAGTTAGTAGATGCTAATGCGACCGTCCACTACATTTTGGAACATCAGAGCCTGTATTTTTTCCTATAGCTCTTAGCATTAGCCTGCAAAAAACGCATAAGAATAATCCAGAGGGTGTCAGCTGGTACCAACAAAGAGAGTAAAGCTTCTGTATATATGGGTGAAGTGTCTGTTTATATGAGAAAAGTTTCTGTATATATGAGAAAAGTTAGGATGAACGAGGACAAAACACAAAATGCAACATGTCAATTCTTCTGCACTTATGTTTGAGAGCAACTGGAGCGAGTCAGATCTGCACAGGTCTAACCCAACTCCCTCCTCACTGTGGAGAACTGCCCCACTCACTACGCCTCCTCAGGCCTCAGGAGTGAAATATACTGCTCAAAAAATTAAAGGAATACTTAGAAAACACATTAGATCTCAATGTGAAAAAAGTTGGATGTATGTCTATACAAATATGGAAAGGGCAATGTGTTAGGAACAAAAGAATGCCGCCTCTTTTAATGGAAATACATTTTTCAACCTACAGAATGCTTAATATTATAGACACCCTGAAAATCAAATAATGATGTGGCAGGCTTTTTGCCAAAATTAAATGTCAGCAACTCGAAATGCTTCTCACTATCTTGTGTGGCCCCCATGTGTTTGTTTGCATGTTTGACAACGTCGTGGCACGCTCCTAATGAGACGAGAGGTGGAGTCTTGTGAGATGTCCTCCCAGGTCTGTGTAAGGCCATCACTGAGCTCCTGCAGAGTCTGAGGAGGAACCTGATGGCGTCTGATGAACCCAAACATAATGTCCCAGAGGTTCTATCGGGTTTAAGGCAGGTGTTCGTGAGGGCCATTTAATTGTATCAGTCCCTTCATCCTCCAGGTTCTGCCTGCAGACTCTTGCCACATGAGGCCGGACATTATTGTGCATCAGGAGGAACCCAGGACCTACTGCACCAGCGTAGGCTCTGACAATGAGTTCAAGGATTTCATCCCGATATCTAATGGCAGTCAGAGTGCCGTTTTCTAGCCAGTAGAGGTCTGTGTGTCCCTCCATGGATATGCCTCCCCAGACCATCACTGACCCACCACCAAACCGCTCATGCTGAACCATGTTGCAGGCAGCAGAGTGTTCTCCTTGTCTTCTCCAGACTCTTTCGCGTCTATCACAGGAGCTCAGGGTGAACCTGCCCTCATCTGTGAAAAGCACAGGGCACCAGTGGTGGACTTGCCAATTCTGGTGTTGTCTAGCAAATGCCAATGGAGCTCCACGATGCTGCGCAGTGAACTCAGGGCCCACTACAGGACATGGCACCCTCAAGCCGCCCTCATGAAGTCTGTTTCTGATTGTTTGGGCAGAGACATTCACACCAGTGGCCTGCTGGTGGTCGTTCTGTTGGGCACAGGCAGTGCTCAACCTGTTCCTCCTGCACAAAGGAGCAGATATGGGTCGTGCTGATGAGTTGAGGACCTTCTACGGACCTGTCCAGCTCTCCTAGAGTAACTGCCTGTTTCCTGAAATCTCCGCCATGTTCTGGAGATTGTGCTGGGAGACACATTAAATCTCCTTGCAACAGCACGTCTGGATGTGCCATCCAGGAGAAGTCGGACAATCTGTGCAACTTCTGTAGGGTTAAGGAATGGTCTCATACTCCTAGTAGTGATTATCACTGTAGCCAAAGCCTAGTGGAAAACCTTTCAGTGAGAGGGACATGTTCTTCAGTGTGTCATCTGCAGATACTCATGTTTGGTCTTAAAGTATAAAGCCATAAAAACAGGATTAACCTCATTTAAAAACAAACAAACAATATGTCATATACACAGACACTAGGGGCGAGGTGGGTTAACTGTCTTGCTCAAGGACACAACAACAGCATTCGTCGACAAGGAGCTTCAGTCGCACCAGCCAGCCAGTGAGTCAGTGGATCTGAACGCTCAACCAATGATGTTTATGTCAAGAGCGGGATTCAAACCACCAACCTTCGGATCAGTGGACAAATGCTCAACCAACTGAGCTGCTGTCGCCCCGAGGTACATGTCCCGCTACAGTTTTTTAGACGTTGCTTTCTCATTCTCCTCCACTGCTCTGTGAAGCGAGGGTCAGTCAGGTTATCTGTATTTACTGCCACAACTGGTCCAAACCTGCTCAGGAAAAAAACAGAAAAACGTGACATAAACTACCACCTATGCACATGAACTATAGCAAACAAATGAGCTTGTACTGTGGCAGAGTGGTTAGCCTGTCTCCTCCCCTCAGTGAGGAGGTTGTGGGTCAGATTCCTCAGTGTTGTCCCTTAGTATTAAAAATATAGACTGTAAGATACACTACATAACTTTCATGGTGGAGGGTCTGCCACCTGCCTGTCTCTATGGAGATGTTACTGCTTTGTCTCCATGGAAACAAGCAGGTGGCACCACCAGACCAAATTACATGTCAGATCTGTTGAGAGGCGATCCCATTCATTGTAAGAATGCATGTTTTCAATATATTTTTGAATAGAACAGGGGAATAAATCATATCAGAATATATCATTTTAATGTCTGTGAAACATTCCAGGCAAAGCAATTCGATTTCCATGGAGACAAGAAGGTAGTGGACCTTGACTAGAAAAGTGACTGAAGTCTCTTTTCTTCTGCAGCATTCACTTGGGGCCTTGGAGCGGTGGTTGTCTGGAGCGGTGGTTGTCTGGAGCGGTGGTTGTTTGGAGCGGTGGTTGTCTGGAGCGGTGGTTGTCTGGAGCGGTGGTTGTTTGGAGCGGTGGTTGTTTGGAGCGGTGGTTGTCTGGAGCGGTGGTTGTCTGGAGCGGTGGTTGTTTGGAGCGGTGGTTGTCTGGAGCGGTGGTTGTTTGGAGTGGTGGTTATGTTTCCAGGCTCCTGGTCCGGGGCAGAGATGTGCATAGACCGTGTGAGACACTGACATCACCCAAACGTTACAAATGTTTACTTTACAAATACAATCTAAATCAAAGCTGAATTATACTCGATCTCAGAGATTCATAAAGACACATTTAGTAAATTCTAAGTTTGTGGCACTGTGAGACGAGGCTAAACTACCTCTACAACACGTTTGAACCTCTCTTTATGTAACGCAGTGGGTTTGGCTAAAGTGAGCTGCATTATGCACTGGAAATATCAGATTTTGATCTTAACACAAGTGACATGCATTGATAAACAGGAAAGAGCTGGCTAGCCTTGTCTTGCTAACATGTTGGTTGAACAAGTGTCAGCGTTTGGTGAGAAATAATTATTTTCTGTGTAGATCTGTTTTTTTGCCGTCCCGATGATGTCCTCACGACCTCCTCCCAGGTCCCTGTGCCAGACCCTCTCTTAGGCTGTGGAAACACTCCACTCTGTCTCTACGCCTCGCACGGCCCTATGGAAACACCTACAGCAGCGGCTCTTGCACATACACATAGCTGGGATTCCACGCGTAATAAGCAGCTTCACCATTATGTCATAACAACAGCCTGCAGCGGTGTGTTTTTCAACTGTGGAGTAGACCCTGAACTGTCCACGTGTGAACTGAGTGATACTGGGCCAGCGCTCACTCTGGGTTAAAGGGGCAGTATGTAGGAATTAGATTATAAATCCCATTAACCTTATATCTGTGTCCTTAGATACGAGATAGACATGTTCATATCAGATACAGCTCTCACTGATAACAGTTCTAATGCTGGACCTGCAGCCAGTCATGACTCAGTGCTAGTGCAGACTCTCCAGCTCAGGGAGGGAATTCTGGAGGTTCTGAGCTTTCACATGAGGCACGACCTGTCCGTATACTGAGAATGAGACAAACATGGATGTGTCTCTATCTGCAGGTTAAGATATTTGTAACACAGGTTCAGTTTTTTAAGTGTATGAGCTCAGGCTACACACAGTTCCTTTAAAACTAATGCATGTTCACACTTTTTCTTCCTGCCCAATATTTGACAAAGTGCATTCAGTTTGAATGGCAACGTGTTTGGGCACAAACAAGAGACGTCTGTGGAATCATTTGTGACTTCAAATTGGATTGACCAAAGTTGCATAAGCACATAGCTCTGTTAGAGAATCAGGAGGAGGAGCGGCTCGTTGTTCTGGTGCACAGTGGCTCATTATTGGCTCTGTGTCTGTATCTCAGTGTTTGGTGATTTGGCTCCAGAGGTCGAAGTCGAGTGTCGAGCCAAACTGCAATCACCCCAATCACCACATCTATTTATGGTGCACACCTGAAAAGTGCATTGTCACTTTTTTATAGGAGGTGTGCTACCGGCTTGTCTCCATGAAGATAATATTGCCTTGCTTACATCCTCCATAGTACAAATAGAGTCTCCACACATTCATACTGTGGAACATTCCAAGCAGTTCCCCAAAAAAGTTAATTGAATTCTTCTTCTTTTTTTTTTTTTTAATTATTATATTTATTTTTTTATTTTTAATGAAAACGTGCACTTTAACTCTGAGCTAGAAAAAAACATTGAAATTCAAAGCAATCATGTGGTCGTAATATTCTTGTCCTTGTGTTTTGTGGTAATGTGTAATGGAATAATTCTATAAAACGTGCCTTTTTCCCAATAAAGTCTTTCCATTTTCAACACAACACAGTTGGTTTCATGTAGATTAAAGCTGGGTGGAAGTGGCCATAAAGATTAGCCATATAATAAGCATGCCGTGGAAGCTCTACACTAATAGCTCGTGTGATAATGATCCAGATAAACAGGTGAAGGTCAGATTGGCTAACAGGAGAAACTAGCAACTCCGAGCCAAGTTCAAGGCCCCTTTATCTCCCACTGCGCATGCTATCCAGGAATTACAGGGATTGAGGCCCTTTGTATGTGTCTGTACTTATAGCTGGTTGTATATATTTAAATCCTAAATACAAAATTTGATTTTAGTTATAATGACAAGCAACATTTTATTATGTTAACTGTCCCAAAAAATATTGAAACAATCAGAAAGACAAATCAGTTGTTCTGAACTGGTAAGTCAGGACCCAAAAGTGGATCATGGCATTTTGCACATATATATATAAAATCTCTTCCTCACTCTCTGCGGGTGATCTTTCTCTCATCCTCATCCAGCTCGGGTCCTCTACCAGAGGCCTGGGAGCTTGAGAGTTCTGCGCAGTATCTGCACCACTGATGCCTTCACCTTCCAGGCCTCCAGCTCTTCTATGAGCCCCTGGTATTTCTCTAGTTTTTCGTATTCCTTTTTGTACGCTAAGTGTGAGCAAAACTCAGTGATCCACACCACCAGGATCTACAGCACAGACATTGGAATGTCATTCAGGCAGGAGAAGTGTAGTCGCAGGGTGAAAAAGAGAGGAATGGTAGTCCACACAGAACAGTCTCATTCCCAGAAGGAACAACAGCAGACACTGAGGACAGTTACAAGTACCTTGGTATCCCACAAACAAATGGCAGCTTCGAAGAGGCAACAAGGAAAGGGGCTACGGCCAAATAACTACAACGAGTAAGGCAAGTCCTAAGAATCATCACGACAGGACACCACCGGAACATAACTGAAGTGGATGAAATCAAGAAATCCTAACCCTATTCCTAACCCTACCAATGGCTGGAGAGGGCTGGTCTGAAGGACAGCAGACACAGGAACGGGCCAGGAGCACCCGAGCAATAGAGTATTATCTATCTATATAAATATACATGAGACAGAGAGAGAGTGTATGAACAGGCCATGCCTCATGTGAAAGCTCAGAACTCAGTCACTGAGCTGCAGAGGCTGCACTAGCGCTGATTCATGGTATTTTGGGTTTAAACCAACTGAATTTCAGTATTGAAACTGGCAACCCAAATGAGAGACTCATGAGAGACTCATTGGATAATCAAAATTCTCCATTATATTTGAACAACTTGTCCAGCAGGTCCAATGTTTTTATAATTACATATTACATATGTGAGTATTTGCCCAGTAACTGTGCACACATCGATTTTCTCCTGCGAAAGCCAAAACTTCACTTTTACTTTCTTAAATATTCAGGTTTGAGGTTTATTAATATTTTGGATTGACCCAAACCACTTTAATTTTTCCAATTATAAAATTAATCCTCATAAATACAACTTGCCTAATAATTATGCACACAGAGTAGAGAAAAAGGTTCACAAAATTCACACAAATTCACAAATGCAAAATTCCATCTAATCTTCCCACTGTATTTGAATTTCAGAAGATGCTGTACTATACTGTGGCAGATTTAACAATTACGGAGTTACCTCTACGTATACGACCACATCTGCTGCCCAGGTCCAGTCAGGAAGGTAAAAAATCCACCAAAATCATCAAACTAGGGAAAACTAGGCCAAATGATGTGATTGTTGATTGGGGAATCGAACCCACAACCCCCCGTCATGTGACCACCATAGTAAATATACAACATGACCAAAATGCATTCTTTGTCACTTGTTGTTTATTGCTTGAAATGTTGAATGTTTTCACAGCTTTGACAAAACAAAATAAAAGTCTCTACAAAAAGCTTATTATCGCACACGTAAAACATAGAATTCTTATGTACATATAAACACTATTTACATATTCACTCTGCAATGCAAAAACGTCATCAGTTCAACTTTTGACAATGTTTATAAGCTACTATTTCTATTCACTGAACCTTTCTTTGTTCACAGAAAGAAGATTTTGCTTGAAATGAAAAAAAAAAAAAACTTATTAAAACCAATAAAAAACATCAGGGCTTTAAGCAACATTTTAACTGAAAATGTTGCTTAAGACTGAAAATATAATTTATTTCCTTAACACTGGCCACTAAATTGTCTTATTACACCAGTCTGTAGACCAAAATGGGATATCGACTGAAATGTTTCCTTGGAACTGATATCCAATCCACCAAAATGTTTACCGATATCCGATACCGGTATCGTATCGGTGCATCCCCACTAATAATAGCATTACATTATTAAATCATAACTATACAATTTATCATTTTAACTCTATGTTTACTTTGTCTCTGCACTAGTTTGCATTGGCTGGCATTGGTTAGTGATACTTTACAGCTGATGTCATCACATTTACTAGGAATGTGATGCTAACTGGATGCACTGCTCTGTCTGAAGCTCTGTTACTCAAGATAGACTTAAATCTGAGTTGTTTTTTTTGTTGTTGTTTTTTTAATTAAACATCACTCTCTGACCTGAAAGAGGATTCAGCGCTGATCTGTGCTGTTAAAAAAGTCTCTTACAGTCACAAACTGGCCAGCATTAGCCAAGAGTTCTTCAGTCACTCTCACCGTTTTTGTTGGAAATTAAACACCTACATGGGACCATGAATCACAGGCCCTGGAAAATGTGCTTAAATAAGGTAATTCATCTAAAACTATTGTCAAAACTACAAAATAAACATGTAAAACAAAATAAAATCTAATAGAGAGATCTTTTACAGTGTCGTGTCCACTCTTAGCGTCCTCTTTAGTGTCCATAATCATGTCCTCTTTAGCTCGTGGACCGTAGTTTGTATCTGAAGTCCACGTCGTAGGTGGGCTGGAGAATGCCCAGGCCGGCGCGGGATTGGTCGAGGGGTGGGACTTTGATGGCGGGCTCCAGTAGCTCCATGTCGAAGTAGGACAGTACGAGGGTGAGGAACTGTTTGATCTCGTAGATGGCGAAGAAGCGCCCGGGGCATTTTGTGACGCCCGACCCGAACGGCATGTAGAAGTATCTGAGGCGGCGGCCATTACGGAAGAACATCGTCTTCTCCTGACCACTCTCGTCCAGGAAGCGGTCAAACCTGTACTCCTGCAAGAAAAAAAGTACAATGAGCTTTTAGCCATGTTGGAAGATTGTTACCTCCTCAAAAACAGACCTGGAGTTGTGTTTTGTTTCATTCACACATGTCTGAGTAACCTTCATTATTAGGTTTATCAGAATGCTCTGTTCCACCTTGTGATGTCATGAAGCAGTACTTTTCAAGTTAACGGCTCCTTTTACCTTTAGTTCAGTAGAGATTGGCAATTTCAGGGCTGAAAATATCCAGATGAATCTAGTTAAGGTGAATGGTGTGTTTTTAAAAAAAAAACAAAAAACAGTGGAGCATTTCCTGTATTACCACATGACATCACAAAGTGGAACAGTGTTTAAGAGAAGAATTCAGCCTAAATATGCAGGATTTGTGTTAAACATGTGTAAATGAAACAAAACACAGCTCTACGTTTGTGATGAGGAAACAACATTATATCATAGATCAGAAAACAGCGTAATATAACCCCTTTAAAGTAACTGTTTGCAAGATTTTTATTTAAAATTTCATAAACATGACCTCTCCAAAACCATTGGACATGATGGCCAAGTCGTTAAAATGCCTCTCTCTGATCTGAATGGACCTGCAGCCAATACTGAATCAGTGCTAGTGCAGCCTCTGCAGCTCAGGGAGGGAATTCTGGAGGTTCTGAGCTTCACATGAGGCCTGTCCATAAACTGAGAATGAGACAAACTTGGATGTGTCTCTATCTGCAGGTTAAGGCTCTGGAGACACAGGCTCAGTTGTGTTTGTAGTGGCATTTTTTTAAACAGTTACAGCTCCTTTAATTCACTAGACATTTAACCTAACTCATGTTTTTGTCAGAGGTGGTACAGTTGAAAAAGAAAGTTTTTTTTGTCTGTCTATTTACATTGTTTCTAAAATACAAATCAGTGTTACTTTTACACTTCTACAAACATACTGCTGTAATAATACTCTAACATTACCACCTCTTTTTATATGTTTCAATAAAATACACTTGTTTTCTTGACATAACTCTAATTACGCCTCTTACATAAGGGTCCTCGTAGATCTCGGGGTCGTAGTGCAGCATGGGCGGGTACAGGGCGATGACATCATCCTTCCTTATATGGTAGGACTCCTGGTTGTCAAGGTGAAGCAGGAAGTCCTCCTTAGCAACGCGGATGTTGAGGGAGGCGCTGGACAGGCGCATGGCTTCTTTTATGATGCTGTCTGTGGAAACAATACAACAGATACACACATTATTGTCAGGTAATGAATGTAATGCAATATTTGAGAGTGGAACTAATGAAAACTAAATAAAAATAACAAAATAAAAAATAACTACATAAAAAGAAATACATAAATCTAAAAGGCCAAATCACAAAAAACACAAAACAGGGGCCAAACTAAGATGAGTGTGAACACAGTCATAGTGTATTGTGGATTTGTGATGAAAATGTGGGACTGTTGTCATAGCAATCAACACATTTCTGTCTGTTGAAGGGTAAAAGTCCTCAAAATGGCGCCTATAAACAGGAAGCTGAAACCCAGGAATAACATAAGATATAATAACAACAATAAGACAATGAAATTGCAGTACTACTTCATAATGCCAATGTAAACACATGTACTACAGCTAAATCATGGAGTAGAGCTGAGAAGTGCGTACCCAGGACTGGCATATTGTCCAGCTGGTCGCGGTTCAGACTGAGGGTGGGGTTATTGGGGTCAGGGGTCAAACCGGCTGCATCCAAAACTCTCTTCACCTCCTCCTTAGCGGCTTTCATGGCCTCAGGGCTCCTGCGGATAAAAGGGAAATGCTTTCATTAAAAAACAATATTAATAATTATAATAAAACATAATAACAGTTAATTAAAGGCACGTGACTTGCATGATTCCATGGAAATAGAAAGTTAAAACAATTCTTCAGAACATTCTCATGGAGATAGACACGGTTTATGCCATACTGTGTAGCTAAAGGAACATTTCCATGGAAACAAGCAGGAGCACACCCTCCTCCAGGCCAAGAGTCAGGTTTGTGGAGATGCAAGCCCATTCACAGTAAGGACCCACACTGAAAACCAGAGCAATATCTCTATGTTGAATTGACACAATTTTCTTTTGTGTCTTTGTCACAAATCCGTTCTTCTGGCCAACATGTTTGGACTGGTTTGAATCTACAGTAAATACACAAGAACATGAAGAGCATGTAGGAGTAACACAATGTAACGATGGACACTTGTTGCACATGACTCATTTGGGGAGAGTCTACTCCATCAAATGTTGCCAGTGCCTTGTATGAGAGTTTACTGTGGCACGGTGGTTCCTGCAAGACCGACTTGAGCTCATGTGGAGCTCTGTTCTCCAGAGTCATGGTCCTACACAAACACATTGTGTGGCTTAACACTATTGTATCACATAGAACCAAACCAAATGTCCTGTGTGCAACAAGTGTCCACTATTCAGTTGTGTTGATTCAACAGATTTTTTCAGTGCATGTTTTTCTACACACACATTTATAACATTAACACAGGTTATTATTGTACCAGGTTGATAACACCTTATTTCATTATTGTAAACATCAGAACCACATCGAATGATAAGCTAAAAAGTAAGTTCAACAATTTTGTATTAATTTTACAGCAATAAACACATCTGACTAACTTCAAATGACGCTGTCTACTTCATGGGTCAAAAACACAGTCATCACTATTATTCAGTTCCTCTTATATTAGTTTGCATGTCTGGTCTTGTACACTGCATACAGTCCTACAATATGAGCAATGATCAGAGTGACATAACAGTACACGATAACAAGAGCCAGCGATAAGCACAGATGTGCTGACTCAGCACTGTCTTAACATGACTTTTGGACACACACACACACACACACACACACACACACACACACACAAATTTTTAAAAAAGTTTTCAAAAAGTTACTGCGTTTTCAAAAAGTTACGAACAAAACACAAAATGTAAACATAGACTGCACTTACGTCAAATAAAATGTTTTTGCAATCGTCATTTTTAGCAAATCCAAATATGAATACACAGATATTTGTTTATGAAATATTAGAAAAGAAAATCACAATTCTTGCACTACTTTTAAACACACCCAAAACAAAACTGTAAGAAATGATGGACATATCCCCATACAGCTGTAGTGCTCCTTGTTACCTCCCAGTGACCTCAAACCTGTTCTACCAGTACCAGCCATTAAGCATGTAAACTCTATACTGGCATGACTAATATTATTTTTACAATGTTTCCTCGAGTGGGCAGTGAGCTATTTTGTTTTGCTTTCATGTTAAGAGCGCTGACTCAGTCCACGTAGGTTTAACATGGATGGGTGTTTCTGGCAAATGTAGTTGACTCACTGTCATTTGGTCGAGAAGAAAATAATAAATTGTAATTTCATTGTAATTTCATTGTTTTTTTAATGTTCACCTTCCTTTCAAAGTCCTATATTACGCAAAATTGACTCGTGTGAGCTTAAAGTCATGTTATAATGTTGTTCCCTCCTCAAAAACAGACCTGGAGTTGTGTTTTGTTTCAGTCACATGTTTGAGTAACAGTTTATTATTTGTCTGTCTACATCTCCAAAGCTCAAAATGCTCTGTTCTGCCTTTTGATGTAATTAAGTTGTTGTTTTCAAGTTAAAAGTACACTGTGTAACCTTTGAGGTGGACAGTCTGCTACTTGCTTGTTATTTTTTTGCCTGGAATGTTCCACAGTAGGGCATTAAAACACATCTCCATTGCATGTGTTTAATTATAGGTGTTTTACAGCTCAGAAATCCCTTAAAAAACATATATTCTTATATTCTTACCATGTGCATGCTTGCTTCTCCATAGCTCTGACCAATCACCTGTCCCCATTGTGATTACCAAGTATGGAGACAAGTAGACATACAGCCAAAAGGTGCACTGTGTACCTTTTCTGGTATACAGTGCACCTTTAACAGCTTTTACCTTTAGTTCAGTAAAGAGACCCTAAAAGCGACCTTTTATTATTAGTCTATTTACATCTCCAAAGCTCAAAATGCTCTGTTCCACCTTGTGATGTCATGAAGTGGTAGACGTCAAGTTAGCGGCTACCTTTTACCTTTAGTTCAGTAGAGACTGGCAATTCGAGGGCTGAAATTATCCAAATGTTTCTAGTGAAGATGCATGGAGTTTAAAAAGACATTGGAGCACTTCCTGTATTACCACATGACATCACAAGGTGGAACAGAGTGTTGTCTGTTTGAGAGAAGAACTCCTAAATCTGCAGGGTTTGTGTGTTAAAAATGTGTGAATGAAACAAAACACAACTCCAAGTTCTGTTTGTGATGAGGAGTCTTTCGCAGAATCTTACAACTAACTGTAAGGAGGGTTTGAACAGGGCCCGGGTGAGATCGCTAAACTACTCAAACATGCATGGGTGATGACTGTAATGTTTTTAATTTGTTAACAGTTACAAAACCTTTTTTCCTCCCTACCTTACCTGTGTCTTGGTTTAAATGACTGAATTGTGTTAAAACGTTGCCATAGCTTGAGCAGCAGTTTGAGAGCGTGTGGTACCTGATCATGTAGAAGAGGCTCCAGAAGGTGGCGGGTAGTGTGTTAGCCTGGGACGCCCACAGCAGAGCGACGTGCGTGCGCGATTTGCTGATGTCATTAAAGGTGGACAGGGAGTCGTTGAGCAGTATGCGCATAGAGATGAGGTCGGACACGTTCTCGCGCTTGGACAGCTTCTCCGCCTGCATCGTCTTCGCCAGGTTCTGTAGGACACAAGAGGATTTAGAGCCATTCTTCTGCTAAAATATCGATACTTCAAGGTGCACCATGTAACTTTTTGGTTGTGGGTCTGTCACCTGCTGCTTGTTTCTATGGATATATCGTTGCTCTGCCTGGAATGTTCCACAGTCTGACATTAAACAACTCTACCTTATGTTTATTCAATTACAGGTGGTTTTATAGCTCAAAATACTGTGAGTGGGGTTGCCTCTCCACAGATCTGACCTGTAACTTGGTCTGGTTTGGTCTCCATGAAGATAGAAGGGTAAACACAGACAAAAAAGTTTTAAGAGTTTTTAAGGAGTTTGATTTTCAACAAAAAGGTGACAGTGACTAAATAAAGTGACTAAATTCTTTATAGTCAGATTGTGTTAAAACAGAGCTCAGATCAAGTCCAATTTGAGTAACATAGCTTCAGGCAGAGCAGTGCCTACAGTTAGCATCACATCCCCAGGGAGTGTTGATTACATCAGCTGCAAAGGGTCAATACCAAGAATAAGAAAAACTTGTATGTGCCCTCTGTCTGCAGGTTAAGGCTCTGGCAACACAGGTTCAGTTGTGATTGTAGCACCGTTTTTAAACTGTAAGAGGTGATAGGTCTTTAAACATTCACATTTCTTCAAAAGTCGGCATGGACCCACCTCTCGGGCACTGTAGGCGCTCTTGAACACGTGGATGGGTAGCCCGGCCACCAGAGCGGGGAAGATCTTGTCGAACTCCTTGAAGTTCTCAAGCGCGTTGAGGACCAGGGATTTCTGAGCTTCCTGCCTCGCCTGACACTTGTCCTCACCCAGCTCCTTCCCAAAGAGCGTCAGGTACCCCGCCTCAAACATCACCTGAGGAGCACGGCCAGAGCAGAGCTTACAGCCACTGTACATGAGAGACCATTCAACAAGGACAGGCTGAAACGGATGCAAATACTGAGATATACTTACATGACTATAGAAAGTGTTGTTTCATTATTGCAGACTATTACAGATTGCAACAGTATGAAACGTTTTAAGCAAAAAATACTAAATTAAAAGCATGTTTCTTTTCATTTTGGCAGTTTTTATTGCACTGAAGAAAAAAAAACAAAAACATTCTTACGGTAAATGGGCTTGCATCTCCACAAACCTGACTCTTATTTGCCCTCCTCCTGCTTGTTTCCATGGAAATTTTGTTCCTTTGGCTATAATCTACCAATAGTATGGCTTAAAACTCTCCATGGAGAATGTTCCGCAGTATGGTTTTAACTTTCTATTTCCATGGAATCATGCAGGTGAGGTGCCTCCAGAAAGAAACATATTGAACATGCGCAGTACAAGTATGACCAAAAATACTCTTTGTACTGGCAAGTTACTATAAATGTACTGCATACTCAGATGAAGGGGAAAGTGCAGCCTGCTCAAACAGATGTAAATCAGGCCAACGTGATCTTCACTGTTATGTCAGTTAGGTTTTTTTTTTACGAGGGACGCAGCGTCTTTGCTTTAGTGTTTGTTTGTCTAAGGGTGTATCCCATAATGCCACTATCTTTAAGTGTGAAAACTGTTATTCCAGGACTGTGTGTCTTGCAGGACTTCTGAGGAGCAAACCCAACATACCAGCGGATATGGAGCTCACCACTGACCTGCTCCTGTTCCAGATGCACATTTTAAATTCATTTTGCTCATAAACTTTTCCAAACATTCAAATATTAAGAGTTCAAAGACATCGCGAAGGCTAAGCAGCGATGTGTTAACTACTACTATCTGTAACATAGTTTTAAGTCCAAAAAGCACATTTAAAACACAAGATTCTGCATAATGCTTTTAGAACTGTACAGTTTATAAAGTGTCAGAAATACATTTTAAATAAAATTCTAGGTCTTGTGGTCATTAGTCACAATGTAGATGATTATGCCTGAGCCTTCAAACTTTTAACAAATTTAGTTCCATAACCGTGGGATAGGCGGTCAGTGTTGAGCTCCATAGCCAAACATCTGAAATGTTTTAATCTCCAGAATATGAAAGTGACCTTGTAGCAGAAGGCGAAGATGCCGTCCACCTCCCAGCTGTGGGTGCTGGGGTGCAGGGTGTCAGAGCGCAGCATGACGTCCTGGAGATGGCCCATCATGGTCTGGATGAGGTGGGGCAGAGCCTCTCCCTGCAGGGTCTTCAGGAAGGTCTGGTGCAGGTTCTCCGTGGTGTGGCCATGCCGAGGGTCGAAGCTGTCGTGTCCAAATGCCTACGAGAAGAAAGGAGCGTACAGGATTCTGAAGATGTTCTGATATTGAACTAAAACTGAATTGAAACCCTAGGTGGAAGAAGTACTCCATTTTTGTTACTTAAAGGTGCATTGTGTAACTTTTCTGGTGGAGGGTTCATTAAATGCTTTTCTCCATGAAGATATTATCACTTTGTCTGGAATGTTTGACAGTATGACATTAAACCTTTCTATCTTCATGGAGACCAAACCAGACCAAGTTACTGGTCAGATCTGTAGAGAGGTGACCCCACTGAAAGTTAGAATGCCTGTTTTTCTAGGTATTTTTGGGCTATAAAACCACCTGTAATTGAATAAATGTAAAGTAGAGCTGTTTAATGTCATACTGTGGAACATTCCAGGCAGAGCAATGACATCTCCATGGAGAAAATAATTTAATGGACCCTCCACCAGCAAAGTTACACAATGCACCTTTAAGTAAAAGTACAAATAGCAGTGCAAAAAAGAAACTCAGGTAAAAGTATCACATGAAAACGTATATTTAAGTAAAAGTATAAAAGTTCCTGTTTAAAAATTTACTAAAAAAGTAAGTAAAGTAAAAGTAAAAAGTAAAAGTATTTTGTGCATATTTTGAGGTCTTGTACGGCTCCAGATGTAGTTAATCCATCTGTCAATCACTCCCTCTGTAATCAGGGAGACAGGCTACAGCTCCAGATCCACTCGTCTTTGTAAAGTTTTGTCAAAGGCTGTGTTCTAGCTGCTCAGGTTTCCTACCACCAGTGTCAAGGAGAAACAGAAATAATCCAGTCTGGGAATCGAACCCGTGACCTTGTGGTCGTGCTGCACTCTCAGAGGTGGAGCGTAATGAACCAAAAGTAGTAAAGTACTGTACTAAAGTATACATTTTAGGTATCTATGCTTTACTTAAGTACATTTTCAAATTGAAACTTTTCACTTTTACTTCACTACACTTGAGAGCAGTATCTGTACTTTCTACTCCACTCCATTTTTAAACTGGACAGAAAAGTAAAAGTATTACATTTTTTATTATAGTTTGAAACATGCTGAAAAGGCATGAGGGGTTTATTTTGAACACATTTGTAATATACAAATAAAACTGAACAACTGAACGAAATTCAGCACAAATCTGTATCAAAACACACAACATCTGAAGCTTTATAAGATCTCAAAATATGCACAAAATACTTTTAGTTTTTACTCTTGAAGTACATTTTTAAACAGATGCACTGTGTAACTTTTCCATTAGAGGGTCCGCCACCTACTTGTCTTCATGGAGATATTACTGTTTTGCCTTGATAATCCCACAGTATAGAAATAAACTGGTCAGATCTATGGAGAAGCAAGCCTGCAGATAGTAAGAATTCACGTTTTAAGGTATTTTTGAGCTATAAAACACCTCTAATTGAACAAATGCCCTACAGTGGAACATTCTAGGCAAAGAAATAACATCTCCATGGAGACAAGCAAGTAGCAGACCCTCCATCTTTGAAGTTACATAGTGCACCTTTTCATGTGATACTTTTGTATTTCCTTGAGTATTTCTTTCCTCTGGTGTTGTACTTTGACTTGATCCAGCTCTGCTCACAGTGGCGTTACCTTGACAGAGGTGGCAAAGTGGAACTTCCTCCAGTCCAGGTGACGTCCCTGGCGGATGACCGAGTGGTAGGAGAAGGGGTCGCACAGGAAGTGGATGTACTGACCGGCGATTTTACACGTGAAGATGTGCCCGTGCTTCCTCTGTCTGCTCTTCAGGAACGCCAGAGGGTTCGCCCCAAACTGAAGAGCACAGCCCAGGTATGGAATCAGACCATTCTCCAACGCAGGCTCACCCGGGTGTCTGTGGAGAGGGAGGAGAGGAGGAGGGAGAGAGAAGAGAATGAAGGGGGAGAAAAGAAGAGAGGGAGGAGAGAAGAGAGGGAGGAGAGTGAGGTAAGAGGACGGGGAGAGGGGGAGAGGGAAGGGGACAAAAGGGAGAGATGAGAGGGAGAGCAGGAGAGGAGAGATGGGCATGAGAGGGGGAGAGAATAAATAAAGAGGAGAGAGAGAGGGAGGGAGATAAAGAGGACAGGTAAATATAGACAGATACAGATACAGACAGACTGTTGTGACTGGCACAGAGATATTGGACCGTGCTTTTTGCTCTCCGTAAGATAAACTCATAATGGACATTGCACCAGTGTAAAATACATGACTCACTTAGGGCAAAATGCAGTACTTTGTATATCTTTACTGAAATAAATGAATGAGGTAATATAGATAAAAGGGTCTTGAACTGACAGTCCTCCTGTTGGTGGTCATATGCTTAACCCACTGTACCACCGTCACACCAAAAACACAATGCAGTATTATTACTACTACTACTTCAGCTACTATTACCAATACTACTGCTACTGAAGACACAAATAAAAAATGTATTCCTACTACTACTACTGTGGCTGCTGCTGTTACTACTGCAATTACTACACTACTACAACTAGATCTTCTACTAGAACTGCAAGTGCAACTACAACTAATACAATTACTGCAGCCATTACTATGACAATTACTACTACGGCTGCTGCTGCAGTAATTACTACGAATACTGCAGCCATATTACAACTAGTACTAAACTACTACTAAAACTGCTGCAGTTGCCACTAAAACTAATACTACTAGAATCGCTGCTAGAACTACATCTGCTGCAGCCTGAAGCCACTACTACTACTACTACTACTACTACTACCTACTACACTACTATATTTACTACTATTACTTAATAGCCAAAGCAAATCCACACATGCCATGCTTATTTTGATTTGTCACGTACAGCGATAATTACTGATATTATCCAGACCAGTGCTGCAAGTCGTGTCTTCTCATTATTATTATTTTAATTAAGTCAGTTAATTCAGAGGTAAAGCCGTCATCTTTTCCTTTGACATCTCACTGTGTGTTTTTGAGGCGTGTGTGAATGAATCATTCAGAAACAAAACGAAACAATACGATCTGTTGCCATGGCGCCATCCAACGACTATCAAAAACATGCAGAACCTGTACGTACTATCAGCACATCTGCACTGAGTAATAAGGAGAGTGTTTCCTCATCAAACAGACCTGGAGTTGTGTTTTGTTTCATTCACACATGTTTAACACACAAACCCTGCAGATTTAGGCTGAGTTCTTCTCTCAAACAGAAAACACTGTTCCATTGTGATGTCATGTGGTAATACAGGAAGTGCTCCACTGTGTTTTTAAACTCCACACACCTTCAGTAGAATCATTTGGATGATTTCAGATCTGGAATTGCCAATCTCTACTGAACTAAAGGTAGCTGTTAAAGGTCCTAAATTACACAAAATTGAGCTTTTAGCCATGTTATAATGTTGTTACCTCCCCAAAAACATACCTGGAGTTGTGTTTTGTTTCACTCACACATGTTTGAGTAATCCTTTATCATTAGTATGTTTAAGCTCAAAGCTCAAAGTGCCGTGGGCTGCACCGCCAATTGCTACGCCACTGGATTTTGCGAGGATTCATGAGCGTGTGGTGCCCCCGAGCACTTAGTGCCCTACGCACTGTGCATAATGTGCCTAATGGGGAGCAACAATACCGGGCCCAGAATTGGACCCTCTTCCTATTCATTTATATTAGGGGGGCCATGTGAGGCCAAATTACTGTCGACGGACCAGGAACTCCAACGTGCACTGGAGCGGTTTGCAGCCAAGTGTGAAGCGGCTGGGATGAGGATCAGCTCCTCCAAATCCAAGGCCATGGTTCTCGACCAGAAAAAGGTGGCTTGCCCTCTCCAGGTGGGTGGAGAGTCCTTGGCTCAAGTGGAGGAGTTCAAGTATCTCGGGGTCTTGTTCACGAGTGAGGGGAGGATGGAGCGTGAGACTGACAGGCGGATTGGTGCAGCGTCGGTAGTGATGTGGTCGCTGTATCAGACCGTTGTGGTGAAGAGGGAGCTGAGCTGAAAGGCAAAGCTCTCGATTTACCATCAGTCTACGTTCCTCCCCTCACCTATGGTCATGAGCTTTGGGTAATGACTGAAAGGACGAGATCGCGGATACAAGCGACCGAAATGAGTTTCTTCCGCAGAGTGGCTGGGCGCTCCCTTAGAGACAGGGTGAGGAGCTCAGTCACACGGGAGGAGCTCAAAGTAGAGCTGCTGCTCCTCCACGTCGAGAGGAGCCAGCTGAGGTGGCTCAGGCATCTGTTCTGGATGCCTCCTGGACGCCTCCCTCGGGAGGTGTTCTGGGCATGTCCCACCGAGAGGAGGCCCTGGGGAAGACCCAAGACACACTGGAGGGACTGTGTCTCTCGGCTGGCCTGGGAACGCCTCAGGGTCCCCCTGGAGAAGCTGGAGGAAGTGTCTGGGGTGAGGGAAGTCTAGGAGTCCCTCCTTAGACTGTTGCCCCCGCGACTCGGCCCCGGATAAGTGGAAGAAAATGGATGGGCCTGGTTATAGACAGAGAAGCGCTAGAAAACGTAAACGTATCGTAAAATACTAAACCCAATGTGAACCAGGTATTCACTCAAAAACTTCAAGGTCCAAGTTTGACGCAGTTCAGATACCAACTGCAGATTTGAAAATTGTGTTCCCTAAATAATAATGTAATATTATATACATATTTACTGCATTTACCTCACTTTCAGACCATCCAAACGGCGTGGTACAGGTCCTACAGGTCTATGACTCGTGCTAAAGCATTCTCCGGCCAGTGTCTGGATGATGGTTACATAAGTTTATAAAGCTGATGACTGTGTTTGTATTTGAATCACAAAATGTCCTTTTTACAAGACTGTTTTACATGATTTTCACAAAGTTAAATTTTTTCAAACGTTCAGAATTATTTTGTGTCTTGCGTGAACAGTTTTGAAAAATGTATAAAAGGTTTCAGAAAATGTGTGAATGAAACAAAACACAACTCCAGGTATGTTTTTGAGGAGGAATCAATATTATAACATAACATATAATGTAGAAAATTGTGTAATATAGGTCCTTTAACTTAAAAATTACCTCTTCATTACATCACAAGGTGGATGTTTTTTGAGCTTTGGAGATGTAAACAGACTAATAATAAAGGATGACTCAAACATGTGTGAATGAAACAAAACACAACTCCAGATGTTTGTGATGAACTAACAACATTCTAACATGACTTAAAGCTCACAAGAGTCACTGTAGTGTGAGATAGGAGCTTTAAGTGTGATGAAGTGCGTGTGAAATGCAGGTGATGAAATGTCTTGTGAGTGTGGCCACAGCAGCAGACAAACCACAGTGCAGCCAGTGTTCCAACGCGACCAAAACAAAGTCTTGAGCTGGAGACGAGTATACGCAGTGGTGAAATGTAACAAAGTAAAAGTAGTTGTAGTACTGTACTTAAAGCTCCTCCAAAATTGACTCTTGTGAGCTTTAAACCATGTTAGAATGGCAGGTGACAGACCCCCAACCAAAAAGTTACACAGTGCACTTTCAAAACTGAGTGCTTCTTCCACCATTGTGTATTTAGCATTATGAACTACACTGCTCAAAAAAACTTCAAGGAACACTTTGAACGCATCAGATCATCAGGACACGCCCTCAAGCCGCCCTCTTGAAGTCTGTTTCTGATTGTTTGGGCAGAGACATTCACACCAGTGGCCTGCTGGAGGTCGTTCTGCAGGGCACCGGCAGTGTTCAACCTGTTCCTCTTTGCACAAAGGAGCAGATATGGGTCGTGCTGATGAGTTGAGGACCTTCTACGGCCCTGTCCAGCTCTCCTAGAGTAACTGCCTGTCTCCTGAAATCTCCTTACAACAGCATGTCCAGATGTGCCATCCTGAAGAAGCTGGACAATCTGTGCAAATTCTGTAGAGTTAAGGAATGGCCTCATACTCCCAGTAGGGATAATCACTCTAGCCAAAGCAGCACTAGTGGAACCAGCCAAAAAAGACCAAGAAGGAGAAACTTGAAATGACCTCCACATGCAAAACCAGTCCTGTTTTAGGGGCTGTCTCTTTAATGCCGCTCTAGTGCACCTGTTGTTCATTTCCATTAAAAGAGGTGGCATCCTTTTGTTCCTAAGACATTGCCCTGTCCCGATTTGTATAGATATTCAACAGATTTTTGTTTCACCTTGAGTTCTGATGTGTTTTCAAATTGTTCCTTTAATTTTTTTGGAGAAAGGTATTAAAGTAAAAGCTACCATTATTTAGGTCATAGTACAGTATGGCTCTGCAAACGAAAAGCCAGCAGCTTATGTACTGTTTAAAAGTCCTGCATTACACACTATTGATTCTTGTGAATTTTAAGCCATGTTACCTCATCAAAACATAGAAACTTAAAATTGTGTTTTTGAGTTTTTGAGTAATCCTTTATTATTAGTCTGTCTACATCTCCAAAGCTCAAAATGCTCTGTTCCACCTTGTGATGTCATGAAGTGATAGTTTCCAAGTTAACAGCTCCTTTTACCTTTAGTTCCGTATAGACTGGCAATTAAAGGGCTGATATGATCCAAATGATTCTAGTGTAGGTGTGTGGAGCACAGCATTTTGAGCCTTGGAGACGCAGACAGACTAATAATAAAGGATCACTCAAAGATGTGTTTTGCCTAAGACCTGTAATTTTGATAAAGTATGGCATTCATCCCCAACAAGCAGGAGTTTTCCATTAAACACATCTAAGTTATAATTAGACACTATAAAAATGATCTGGCTGTCTCATAAACCCCACACACTTGTATCTGCTGTTGGTGGTGCTGCAGGCGCTGAAAATTAGCAAAAAAAAGTATAGATTTGATTTGCTCCATATTTCAATAAAAGAATGCACAGCTATTGAATAAATAATGCAAATATGTCACGTAAAATATACATGCCCACTTTGTAATATGCAGTACACATTATTTAAAGAGTCAACACTGGTGGAATGTAACTGGCTAAAAGTAGTTAAGTACTGTACTTAAAGGTGCACTGCACAACTTTTGGAAATGTTCTTGCTTTGTCTAAAATGTTCCTCAGTGTAGATTAAACACTACAACACTACACTAGGTTACATGTCAGATTTGTACTTTACTTAAATACATTTTAAAGTGGATACTTTTTACTTTAACTTCACTACATTTGAGAGCAGGTATCTGTACTTACTACATTTTTAACTGGACTGAAAAGTCAAAGTATTTTTGTTATAGTTTGAGACCTGTTGAAAAGGCTGATAAATAATTCTGCACAAATCTGTATCAAAACCACTACATTTGAAGCTGATTAGATCTCAAAATCTGCACAAAATACTTAAAGTACATTTTAAATTGGTACTTTAATACTTTTACTTAAAGGTGCACTATGTAACTTTTTGGTTAGGGGTCCTTCACCTGCTTGTTTCTATGGAGATGCCATTGCTCTGCCTGGAATGTTCCACAGTATGACATTAAACAGCTCTGCCTGACATTTATTCAGTTAGAGGTGGTTTTATAGCTCAAAAATACCTAGAAAAACAGACATTCTGACTCCACAGATCTGACCAGTAACTTGGTCTAGTTTTGTCTCCATGAAGATAAAAAGGTTTAATGTCATACTGTGAAACATTCCAGACAAAGCAATAACATTTTCATGAAGAAAATCCTCCACCAGAAAAGTTACAGAATGCACCTTTATTTTTTCATGTGATACTTTTACTTGAGTATTTAAAAAAAAAAAAAAAAAAAAAAAATCTGTACTTCTATTTAAGTCCCAAAATTGAGTCAGCAGTAATTGATTCTTTTTTTTTTTTTTTTTTTATGAATGGACCATTCAAACAAAGGTTCAAACAAACAGACTTGGTCACACTTTATAATGAGGCATACCTACAAATCCTTTATAAATGTGTATTAACAATATTAAAATTAACAACATAATTAACATAAAAAAAAATCTTCATGCAATGATTTGAAACATTTAAAATGTGAGATATTTCTTATTTGTATATTCTTACCTGTGCCGGATGCCCACAGCAAGCCACAGCAGGCAGCACAGACCCACCACCACGGCCCAGATCAGAGCGATGCTCAGGAACATGTCCACACAGACACAGAACCACAGCTGTACAGAACCACAGCTCTACAGGACCACAGCTCTACAGGACCACAGCTCTACAGGACCACAGCTCTACAGAACCACAGCTCTACAGGACCACAGCTCTACAGGACCACAGCTCTACAGGACCACAGCTCTACAGGACCACAGCTCTACAGAACCACAGCTGTACAGGACCACAGCTCTACAGGACCACAGCTCTACAGAACCACAGCTGTACAGAACCACAGCTCTACAGGACCACAGCTCTACAGGACCACAGCTCTACAGGACCACAGCTCTACAGGACCACAGCTGTACAGAACCACAGCTCTACAGGACCACAGCTCTACAGGACCACAGCTCTACAGGACCACAGCTCTACAGAACCACAGCTGTACAGGACCACAGCTCTACAGGACCACAGCTCTACAGAACCACAGCTGTACAGAACCACAGCTCTACAGGACCACAGCTCTACAGGACCACAGCTCTACAGAACCACAGTACAGGAGGGGACAGAGGGAGCACGCTGTTCCTTTAAGAGCTACAGCTGCACCGTGAGCCACACTATTGTGAATGAATAACATGCACACGCTCTACATGTTTAAATACACTCTCCAAACCCCGCCCCCTCAGCTCCAACACGTAGGCCACAATAGAACCTGCTGCCATTGAGCAACGTGACACAACCGCATGAATGGTGAGCTTTAAAGTGCCTATGACAGGGCAGACTACTCACTTTACCTAAACTGTTCATTCTGTTCATTATATTTAAGGTTTTACTAAAAATATGACCACGTTTTTCTGTTTTCATATTGTGTATGACTCTGAAGTGAGTTCTACACATGATCAGAAAAGTGATCAGAAACACGCACCATGACCATTACTGAATCTGACTGGTCAAAGCATCACAACAGTGGAACAAGGTCAGAATCAAAGCTCTTAACTTCTGCACGTTTTTCACAAACTAAATAATCCACATTTTCACTGAAATAGGCTGAAGTACGTCTGTTGCCATGTTTTTTTTTTATTGTTTTTTTTTTTATCTGGGCGCTTTGCCTTTGGCTTCTGCACAAACCTCAATGCTGTAACGTGCTTGGTCCACACAGCCGATTAACCATACAGCCTGTGCATGCCAAGATGGATTGTGAAGTTTGGAGTTTGTGAAGTCACAAATATCAGAGAATCCATCTTCCTGGGCTAGACACAAGCAGCAGATGTGACATGTGTAGAGATAATTCAATTCCATGTTAACAAACATGTCTAAATTACACAACAGTTATGGTTACACCAACACAAATAAATGACAACAGCAACACCTTTATTTTGTTAAATGAAGGCTGAAACTGAAAATGCCTTATTTTCTTTATTGTCACTGGTTTGTAGATGGAATTTCCCTGTACCTACAACGTTTACTGATATTCAGTTTAAATGATGAAATTGTGAAAATACATTGTGCTCTGACTAATGTGCAGACTCTGTAGCTACATAGCAGCTAAATCACTTATGCCAATGTAATAAACATAAAAATCACTGATTTCATTTTCTACAGTCCACATTTCTAAACAGTCAGTTAACGTTAAACATATGAACAGTGTTAAGCAAAAAGTATTTGGGATTGTTTTTCTTCACTCGCCTTTCTCTGCCTCTTTAATACACTATTTAATACTAATCAACAAGACACAAACTTACAGTTTTTCAGTCGTTATGAGACTATGGTTGAATCATTCAAATTAAACCAAATAAAGAAAAATATCTGTGTAAAAAAAATATATATATATATTTTTTAGCTTTCTACCATGTTATACGGTTGTTCCCTCATCAAAAACATGTCTGAAGAGATCTTAGATGTCATCCATACAGGTTTAAGTAATCTAGTGATCTCTCCTGGGCCTTATTCAAACCCTCCTTACAGTTAGTTATAAGATTCTGTGCAATGCTCCGCCCACAAGTCTACGTCACCCATGCTCCCACAGGACTATTCTCCATAAATATAAAAAACATGATACAAAAACTGTACACAAAAACTTGATGCAATGTGCAGTAGTTTCATTAGCGGGATGTGCACTGATTGTTTTGTGATGGAGCTGTGAAGAGGGAGCTACTTAGCATGGAGAGCAAAGGGAGAGGTAGGACTCAAAAAACAAAGTGGAACTTAAAAACATGGTAATATGTTGTTTTTGGTGAATATAGCATTTTTAAAACAATACCAGGTAACATGGTGATCCCACGATCCCCCTCCCCGTAAACACTTTAAAACCTGTTTTACATATCACATATCATTTCTAATCACATTTTTTCAACATAATTTTATATCACATTTGAATATAAAACTATATCACCTACATTCGTGATATTCTCTTAGACTTAGACTTAGACAAACTTAATTGATCCACAAGGGAAATTATTTGGATACAGCAGCTCAAACATCACAATATAATATAATAACAGAGAGTAACAAAAATAGATGGTATAGCAAAAAGAGCAAGAGACACGTGTCAAATGAGACATAATTATAAAAAAAAAATAAATGTATATGTACAAGTCAAAACAACAGAAAAATAAGTAATAAAATATAAAATAAAATATAAAATCACAGCTATAAACAAGAGACAAGAACGACAAAATACTCTGCTGATTGACAGGACATAAGGTTATGCGTTACTTAAGATTGGGTTGTTGTACAGTTGTAGGGAGTATTATAGTATGAATGTAGTCCTGTATCTCTCACTGTTTGAGCGGAGCTGTAGGAGCCTGTTGGAGAATGAGCTCCTCTGTCCCTCTATAGTCCGGTGCAGTGGGTGAGTTGTTGTACAGTTGTAGGGAGTATTATCTCCTCTGTCTCTCTATAGTCTGGTGCAGTGGGTGAGTTGTTGTACAGTTGTAGGGAGTATTTTTAGTCCCTGTCATTTATATTGGTCCAGAAGGGAAACAGGTAACGTGCTGTCCTCCCCAGAAACAGTGTCAGTCGACAGGGGTCAGGACAGGGAAGGACCTGTACACACTGTGCGTACCTTAAATGTCCTAAAATGTTACAAATGGAGGAGTGTGACAGTGATTAATGACTTAATTGTTCACTTTTTTACTAAGGACAGGGCTGTAAAACTATGAACTATTCTAACATGTAGAAAAGTCTGCTTCTGCTCCACCATCAGCAGTATGGGGAGGCCAGCAGGGCCCTCTTTGTCTGGCCAACCAGGACTATATCGTGGGTGGACAGTAATCAAGTAAAAGTAGTAAAGTATTGTACATAAAAATTTTATGTGCATTCGTCACTAGGGCTGGTATCATTAAGAAGTTGCCGATACGATACATACCTCGATACACAGGCCACGATACAATACATATCTCAATACAGTACACTTTCGATTTGATACCATATAGTTCAAATCAATTCGATACAGTTCAATAAAAACATAATGGCTAAATCATGGCTGTGATGTTAAAAGTCTTAAACCAATTCTTGTGCAAAGTTAATAAAGAAACACACCCATTTTAATCATCAAAACAGTGAATATGTCAAATGTGTTGAATAAACGAGTTTTCTTCCTCTAAGCAAGCAACAAAAATGTAAGAGATAAGAGATAAGATATGCCTTTATTAGTCCCACAGTGGGGAAATTCCAGTGTTGCAACACACAGTTCAAGAACAGCAGGAAAATGGAACATGCAATAAAACAAGATAATAGATAATGGCTAAAAAATAAAAAATAATTTAAAAATTATAGCGCTGTAACAAAATAATTTTGTAAAATAATAAAAAAAAATACTCTTGGTGATATATTGATACAGCAGCCCACGATATTGATACAGTATCACCACATTAAATGGTATGATATATTGATATTTTTGCAAAT
The DNA here is from genome assembly GCA_029959045.1 of Taenioides sp. WSHXM2023. Taxonomy (NCBI): domain Eukaryota; kingdom Metazoa; phylum Chordata; class Actinopteri; order Gobiiformes; family Gobiidae; genus Taenioides; species Taenioides sp. WSHXM2023. Next base: position 5,117,700 of record CM057096.1, on the reverse strand, counting down.
ATATGTATAATAATATATGTATATATAAATATGTCACTGCTCTGCCAGGAATGTTTCACAGTGTGACATTAAACAGCTCTAACTTACATGTATTCAATTACAGATGGTTTTAGAGCTCAAAAATACCTAGAAAAACAGACATTCTGACTGTGTGCGGTGTCGCCTCTCCACAGATCTGACCTGTAACTTGGCTTGGTTTAGTCTCTATGAAGATACAAAGGTTTAATGCCGTACTGTGAAACATTCCAAACAAAGCAATAACATCTCCATGGACAAAAGCATTTGACGTAACCTCCACCATAAAAGTTACACAATGCACCTTTATAGTGCTGTAGTGCTCACAGTTAAAATGTCTGTTTTTCTAGGTATTTTTTTTTTACCTATAAAATCACCTGTAATTGAATAAATGTAAGGTAGAGCTTTTTAATGTCATACTGTGGAACATTCCAGACAGAGCAATGACATCCACAGAAACAAGCAGGTGACGAACCCCCAAACATAAAGTTACATAGTGCACCTTTCAGTAACAAAATTGAGTATTTCTTCCACCACTGGACTACATCCATGCTTTTCCTGCACTTTACAAAGATTCTAAACCCTTATTTTTTTCTGAAGGTTCAGATGGATGTGACTGAGGTATTAAAAAAATAGCACCAAAAAGCATGAGGATGAGCTGGACTAAGTGGGACCTGCAGAGTGCTCTGGGTCAGTGTTCTCACTGGATAGTTCTGAATAGGTCAAATCATAGCTCCTATAGCTCCTAACTCCTTCACTTTTGGAGCTACGTCACAGGATCAACCATAAGAGTCGCAGGCAGAGAGGAGAAGAAGCTTCAGCTGCATTTGGAGAATCCCACCATCCTAACCTGTGTTTGTACATGAGATGCTGCTGCTGTTGAATATGAAAGCTCAGTAATAAACCCACAGACTGTAAGATCTGTAAACATGAACCACCTCCAACATCTCCATATGCACCCATGCCCAGAAGACAATCAATATATATTCTCCAGACTCACCATCATTCTCCTTTGTCCTCTGCTCTGTCCTCTTCTCTGTCTTCTGCTCTTTCCTCTGTCCCAACAAATATTACACCAAACCCTATCCTTCAGTCCATCTGCAGGAGTAGAGCACAGTAGAGTTTATGCGAATGAGCCATGTAGCTTTAAGTTTGGTTTCTATAAACATTAACAATGTGCCAGATCTTCCCTTCCTCTGTAAGTGTGTGCCATCAAGGCTTCACACTTACTGATAAAATGTGTGAAGCCTTGATGGCCCTAAAAGCTTTCATTCTCATTCTTATATGAAGTTTGGCTTATCCAGGTACTTGTATTGTATGATGTCTAAGGCAATGAAACTTTTAACACATTACAAACTCTTGGTGCAGAGATCGACCATGTTGGGAAACCTTCGGGGAAAATGTGCACTATGTGAGACGCCTCATAGCTCCTTACGGCTGGTCAGGAAGCTCCTGATGTTCCTGTGCTAAAGGAGCTATGAAAGAAAGCATGCAGGCTCCTTTTTCCTAATTCCTTTCTAACTCAGCGGACTATCCGGAAATGGTTGTTATCATGGCAGGTGGTGATACACATCCAGTTTTGAATTAAGGAGCGAGGAGCTTAGAGGCCAATTTGATGAATTCGGAGCTAGCCACTGAAAGCTTCATCCTTGTGGAACTTTGGAGCTGCAGCTCTGGCATGTGACAGATATTACCTAATCTTTTTATGTGTTGGTTTTAATTTTTTACAAATACCGAAATAACCAGGAACGAAAGCTTCTTAATAAGTCATGTACTACATGGACACTGGTCACTCATTTGGTAGCAAAGTCTACACAAAGTTGACACATTACATTGTTACTGTTGTGGAAAAAAATATGTATCACTTGATGATAAGTAATAATCCATTTCCAAAGCCCAGTGAGTTTTTCGAATACAGACAAAGTTTTATTCTTGTTACAGCAGATATAGACTGGGCATGGGCCTGCCCTGGCCAGAGACCAACAGCCTCTCCTGAGTCTCCTCTCTCTATCTCCCAGATCATCTGAGCTCTGAGTATTTGTACAGAAGGCAAAAGGAGAAATTCAATTTGTCAAATGGACACAGTTGACAAATTGAGAACACAGCCGAATTTGTGAACAAAGTCAAGCATCTCCAGTTTGACTTGGATGAGACAATGGTTTTCTTTGACGTGACCTCACTTGTATCCACTTGTAGAAGAAGACTACTGGAGGATTCCAAGTTAGAAGAGAGAACCAAACTTTCACCCGACCAAATCTGCCAACTGCTGGAAATTTGTTTAAGTACCACCTATTTCCAGTTCAGAGGAAACTTCTACAGCCAAATCCACGGCTGTGCAATGGGCTCACCGGTCTCCCCTATCATTGCAAACTTATACATGGAACAATTTGAACAGAGTGCCCTGGCCTCATATCCAGGCACTCCACCCACACACTGGTATCGCTTTGTTGATGATAATTTCTCAAAAATCAAAATTCAAGATTTGGAACCTTTTACTGCACATATCAATTCTGTAGATCCGAACAACAAATTCACACGTGAAGATGCCAAGGACAACACTTTGGCCTTCTTAGATTGTGCAGTAACGATAGGAGAAGACCGGCAACTCCAGGTAGAGGTCTTCAGGAAGCCCACACACACCGACCAATATCTGCTTTTTGATTCACACCACCCACTTCAGCACAAACTTGGAGTCATTCGGACATTAAAACACAGAGCCCAAGTGGTTCCTACAAGCGCAGAGGGAAAGGAGAAAGAAGAACAACACGTGGAGAAAGCCCTCTCCGTTTGTGGATATCCTAAATGGGCTTTCAATAAAACGAAGAGAGCAAAGAAACAGGACAACAGAGAACCAGAACCCAGGAGAAAGGGTGTAACTATTCCTTACCTGGCTGGCATTTCCGAAAAACTACAGAGGATCTTCAGACAACATGAAATCCCAATCTATTTCAAACCCACAAACACTTTAAGACAAAAACTGGTCCATCCTAAGGACAAAACACCGAGCCACAAACAAAGCAATGTGGTCTACTCCATTCAGTGTAGTGAAGACTGCAGTGAGCGCTACATTGGAGAAACAAAACAGCCACTTTTCAAACGAATGTATCAACACAGACGGGAAAACCAGGGTGGGCCACAATCTGCCGTACATCTCCACCTAAAAGCCACAGGCCACTCCTACAGTGAGGTCCAGATCTTGGCCAGAGAAAAGAACTGGTTTGAGAGGGGAGTGAAAGAGGCTATTTTTGTCAAGAAAGAGAATCCTTCCTTGAACAGAAATGGAGGTCTCAGACATCATTTGTCTCCCATCTATAACTCTATCCTCAAACCTAAATCAGAACATACAGAGAAAACAATGGGACTAGCCAGGACATGTCCAGAGGTGTGAAAACACCATCATAGCCCTGAATGGTTCTGCTAACTACACCCCACTCCCACTCCATATTGAATAGACCCACCTAACTAACAGAAACTGTAAACAAATATGTTTTGTCTCAGAGTAATTTCATTGTAATTAGCTCCTCCCTTCAGGCAGATATAAAGCAGTGTCCACCAGCATCTGACCAGAACTGAAGAAGCAGCTTGGATGAGCTGCGAAACGTATTCGACCAAATAAACTCTGTCCAGTTGACAAATTGAATTTCTCCTTTTGCCATGGATTCTACCTGGACAACTGAGGGATTCTACACATATTTATACAGAAATACAAGTTACAGACATATCAAAGCAAAGACACACTTGTGCTAATCTGTCACAGCCCCTCAAGCTCCTCTGACCTCATCTGCCACTTTAACTTCTTGGGTTCTTTTTTAAAGACAATACAGTAACATGTATTTACCTTGTTGACATGTTTCGGCTGCTAGCTGCAAGCCATCTTCAGAACTGTCACTGTGACCGAAACATGTCAACAAGGTAAATACACGTTACTGTATTGTCTTTAAAAAAGAACCCAAGAAGTTAAAGTACATAAGAAGACAAAATGAACATCTTTGGTTTATCTGCCACTCCCTGAATGACAACCTCCTTCCCCTCCCCTTCTTTTGTGTTTCAGGATTGGCGACAGGTGTGCTGGAGCCAAACTCAGCTGGGCCCACTCTGTAATCAGCAGGGTTTAAGCTGCCAGATCATAATACTTTTTCAGTCAGTGCTACATTCCAGCTACTTTTGATTTACCTACCTGTAATTCGCATTACTTACCCCTTTGTCCATCTGCCTCAGATCTCCGTGCTCCAGCCACCTACTCCAGTCTCCAGCTCCGATCCACTCCAGTCTCCTTGTCGAGTGTCTTTCACCAACCTACTCCAGTGTCCTGTTCCGTCCTGCTCTGACCTCTGTCCGTTACATAATCAACTTAACTTAAATTTGAAGACAAGTAGTACAACAAAAGGCTTCCTGAGGGTGGAGACAGTTGTGTCTGTTAAGCCTTTACACATGTTAATGACTGCTCTGGTCTCAGGTTGAAATCACATTAATTTACACAAAGACAGATTGAGAGAAATCTTCCCACAATATAAATTTCCATCACAGTTACCTCATCAAAAACATACCTACGTTTCATCCTCCGATACCTGGAGTTGTGTTTTGTTTCATTCACACAGGTTTGAGTAACCCTCTTCTGTCCTTGTATTGGTTTTGTTCCAACAAGTCAAAAATGGTTTCCAGTTACAAAACAGACATCTCCAGTACACAAGGTTCTACAGACAAAGTTCAAAGAAACATAAAGGATCCAGACAAGAGATGCCCCATACACAAAAAGCCACACACTTTGCAGAAGTGCAGCGGGTTTCAGCTTAAACCTCTAGAAGAGAGAAAAAGCTTTCTCAAAGAGAATGGGTTTTGCTTTAAGTGCTGTAACACAACAATATACACAGAAAAGGATTGTCAAACCACTGTCAAGTGTACGGAGTGCAATAGTGAGAGACATCTGCTCTTCACCCAGGGCTACCACCTTGGGCTTCTCAGGAAAACCCCTCTCCAGAGCATGGCAGGGAGTAGGACACAACAATGTCCACAGAGGCAACTATGAACTGCACTACTGTGTGTAGAAAAGGCCACTCTGCTCAAAGATTTGCTTGGCAAGAATATACCCCAGTGGACAAGAAGACAACGCTGTCAAAGTCTATGTTATTCTAGATGAACAAAGAAATAGGTCTTTGGTTTGTCCCGAGTTCTTCAAGATGTTTAATGTTCAAGGACTCCAGTCATCCTACATGCTTACGATCTGCACTTGACTGACAAGGAACAAAGGTCGTACGGACACAGCTTTTACACTGAGTCACTGGACAGTAAAACAGTACAACCTTTGCCAACTTTACTGGAGTGTGCAAACATACCAGCCAACAGAGCAGAGAAACCTACACTCAATGCTGCTGTTCATCACATCCATCTGAAACAGATTGCCCACCTTATCCCAGAAGTGGATGTCCATGCTCCTACCTTGTTACTTCTCGGCCGTGATGCTATCAGTCTCCTCAAGGAACGTGAGAACATCAATGGTCTATGCTCCATACGCCCAAAGATTAGATTTGGGATGGGTGATAGTGGGAAATGTTTGTCTCAAAGGGGGTCACAAACCTACAAGTGTGAGCACTCTTTTCACCAATGCTCTGCAACAAGGTGGTAATTAGCATATCTGGTAACATGGTAACATCTGAGCTTGACTTTGGGATTGACACCACAACCTTCTACACAGACAGTACAGTTGTGCTCGGGTACATCTACAACGAAACAAGATGTTTTTATGTGTACGTCAGTATGCCTGTTCTTCGGATACGCAGATCCTCAAGTCCAAGTCAATGGAAGTACATACCTTCTGACAAAAATCCTGCTGACTGCACAACAAGAAGTGTTGCAGCAACTCATCTCAAAGACTCTAGTTGGCTCATCAGACCTCCTTCTCTGTATATGCCTTCTCATGGGCTTAGGGATCCTAAACTCTATGAGCTCATTGACCCAAACACAGATGCAGATGTTCGAGCACAAGTATCCAGTCTAAAAACATAGACTACAGTCGAACAGTGGTTTGCAAAGTTCTCCTGGTCCTCTCTGAGAAAGGCTATCCCTCATCTTCGCCATAAGCTACAGCGCTAAACTAGCTGTAGGAAATCAGAACTGTAAAAGATGGCATCTGTGCAGAAATGCATACATTCCAGAAAATTTTCAAGAATCAAAAAAGGTCATTATCAGATCCGTGCAAGAAGAGATTTATGCAGAAGAGCTTGCACGCTTACAGAAAAACAAGAAGCTTTCTCAGAACAGTCCACACAGATATTTGGACCCTTTCATCGACTCTGACAATCTTCTCAGAGTTGGAGGTCGCATTCAATATGGAGAACTTCAAGACCGCCTGTCTTTTGAGCCTCCATTCACCAACGTGGGGCTCGATGTGTTTGGCCCGTGGAGTGTTGAAGCTTGTCGTACAGGAGGAGGCCTTGCATACAGCAAGAGATGGGCTGTTATTTATACTTGTATGACAGTGCGAGCAGTCCATATAGAGATAACTGAATCTCTCAACACTTCAAGCTTCATCAATGCTCTCAGGCAATTCCTTGCAATACGAGGCCCAGTGAAATGTCACTATGTCACTGGAGAGTGGTCTCTGATTGGTTGACGCGGCAATGGCAGAGCCGCGACTGATCAATCATCTAAACAACAAGGTCAACAGCCCCACTTAAAGGCAATAAAAACATACAAAGTCTTCATGACTTATGATTAAATCGGTCCTATATTATGTTAAATGGACTCTTGTGAGCTTTACACCATGTCAGAATTACCGCCTCAAAAACATACCTGGAGTTGAGTTTCATTCAGATGTTTGAGTAATCCTTTATTATTAGTCTGGCTATATCTCTAAAGCTCAAAATACTCAGTTTCACCTTGTGATGTCACTAAGCGGTAGTTTTCAAAATAACAGCTACCTTTTACCTTTTGTTCAGCAGAGATTGGCAATTCCAGGGTTGAAATCATCCAAATGATTCTAGTGAACGTTTATGGAGTTTTAAAACACAGTGGAGCACTTCCTGTATTACCAAATAACATCACAAGGGGGAAGAGATTGTTTTCTGTTTGAGAGAAAGACTCAAGATAAATATATAGGGTTTGTGTGTTAAACATCTGTGAATGAAGCAAAACAACAGGTCTGTTTGTGATGAGGAAACATTATAACATCGATCAGAAAATAGCGGGATATGGGCCCATTAAGAAAAATAAAGTATATTCATTATTTGCTCAACACTTTTAATTAATTGGCGCAGAAAGTATTTCTTAAACTCCATATTTGGAGAACAAAACAGTGCATATGATTTTCATTCAGAATTAGATCCACTATTCAGATGAGTTTGCAAAGGCCTTGCCCTATGGTAGCACTTAATACACTGAACCAAGGCTAAAGATAATACTAATAAAACAGAGATATTACTAATGAAACCATAAAACAATGAAAATCTGTAAACAAAGGCTACGCAGCACAAACTGAATAATACAGATAAACGCTCTGCTTTTTGCCCAGTGGTGAGGGAGACAGTTCATTGGACATTAGAGGTGGTGAAGAGGAGGAGAGGCTGAGGAGGCTCATGGTTCTGCTGCTGTGAGATGAGACAGTGGAGGCGTTATAGAGATAGAGGCAGTGGTGGAAGGTAACAAAATAAAAGTAGTAAAGTATACAATTTAGGTATCTGTACTTTACTGAAGTAGATTTTAAAGTGGATACTTTCACTTTACTTCATTTGAGGAAGTTATCTGTACTTTCCACATCACTACATTTTTTAACAGGACTGAAACGTAAGAGTATTTTTTAATTATTGCATGAGACCTGCTGAAAATTCTGATGCGTTTATTTTTAACACATTTGTAGTTTAATAAAACGAAAATATATAAATAAAAAAGCTAGGAAAAACAACAATAGATTAATGGTTTCTACTCAACAAAACTGACTAAAAACTCTGCTCAGAATACTATACTTTTTACTCTTTAAGTACATTTCTTAAGCGGGTACTTTAATATTTTTACTTAAGTACATTTTGTCATGTGATGCGTTTTGCCCCTGTATCTGTACTTTTACTTAAGTAACAAAATTTTGGGTACTTGTTCTTCTTCTTCCATCACTGGACAGAGGGGAGGCGAGCTGTTCACTCTCCTGACTATAGCCCTAACCCTGGACATAACATGGCTTAAAGGTGTGTGTAAAATCCCTCAGTCGTCCAGGTAGAATCCAAGGCAAAGGAGAAAAACTTAGGAGAAACTAACACACCTACTTGTTTACAGTTCCTGTTTGTGCTTGGTCTACTGAACTGCACTGAGTGTGGGGTCATATTAAGGAATGATTATGTTAATATGACCCACTCTCAGTGTAGTTCAACAGGCCTAGCTAACAAACACAAACTGTAAACAAGTAGTTTCGGTGTAGTTAGCCCCTCCCTTCAGGCAGATATAAAGCAGTGTCCACCAGTGTCTAACCAGAACTGAAGAAGCAGCTTGGATGAGCTGCGAAACATATTCGATCAAATAAACGTTTGTCCAGTTGACAAATTGAATTTCTCCTTTGCCATGGCTTAAAGGTGCACTGTGTAACTTTTTAGTTGGGAATCCGTGATCTGCTTGTTTCAATGGACATGTCATTGCTCTGCTTGGAATGTTCCACATTATGACTCTTCTTATTATTTTATTTAACCTGATCTTCTGGAGTCCTAACTGAGGTTGAGTTGTGTTAGAGCTCCAATATTCTTCCTGACTGCCAAAACTCTTGTGCTGATTAAGGCTCTCCTCATTAAACACAGTGTGCTTTATTATATTTAATATTTATGGATGTTTATTTGAGATGATTTATTAATGATCAGTGCTTATTTTAGAAGTGCTTATGCTATGAGCAGACTCAGTCTACCAGCTGAACACCAGGATGTCCTTTCGCACCTGATCGTGTTCATCAGTGACACACCTTTACACACCACCTACTGTTGTGTTCTGTTTTCTTTCGGATATATATTTGAACAGATCAGCATTTTTGTCTTTTTCACGTTTGACTTTATAAAGTAGCAGTCTGTTAAGATCACAAATACACTTCTGTTTAACTCAATAATCAAATCCCAGGCAAAGACAATGGCAGAAAAAAAAAAAAAAAGAGCCCTAACTGTGAGTGGGCTTGCATCTCCACAAACCTGACCTGGCCTGGAGGATGGCCTCCTCTCAGTGGAGAATATAAGGATGGTTTTAACTTTCTATCTCCATAGAATGATGCAGGTGATGCCACATCCAGAAGTGGCACACTGTACCATTCAAAGAAAGAAATGAAAATGTCATCCCAGGCCAGATTATTTTCCACACAATAAGGAACACGTATACTGAAACCATTCATATTGTTCTTCATACTGTAATATCATGTAGAAAAAGTGTTTTTGGCAGTGTAGAGCTTTTCTTTGGGCTGAGATTTGCGCGTGGCCTTGACCAGGGTCCATAGTTGGTTACCTGAAAGCTGCAATAGTGCTGATAAACAGAGTCAAGGCCACTGCTACTGTGCTGTCACGACAGAAATAATACAAAATGTACACCAACTTCACATGGGAATTCACAATACTGTCATTCATATTAACAGGTGGCAGGTGAGCAAAATGTCTTGTCCCAGTACAGATATATCGTATAAGCAACTTGTGAGGTCAAAATAAGTCTGTTGTGTTATGTTTGCATTTAATTATTATTATTATTATTATTAGTATTATTATTATTAGTAGTAGTATTAGTAGTATTAGTATTAGTATTTTAACACTCTGTTTATTGTGTTTTTGACATTTAATACACACTGACAGTCCCCAAAATAAGACATCAGTCAAAAAGGTTAAACATACATGTAATTATAAGTGCCTATATAATGTCTTAGAAGATCTTTATATATGAAATTATAGATTATAGAAATTATGTATTTAAATTATAGTAATAATAAAAACAAAACAAAAATAAAAGCTGAATATTCACACAGACAAAAAAACAAAACAAAAAACCCACCAAAGTTTACAAGTTGAAAAGGTGGATATCACAAAGACCATCATATAACTCAGATTTAAATATAAGTTCAAATACTTTCTTCCATATCAATAAAATCAATCTTCGTGCAAGCAGACAGGTAAATTGTAACGCTCTGATTTTTATTTATTTATGTATTTTTTACAACTTTTGAGTCCATTATCCCAAGTACTGCTGTAAGAAAATTCAAATCAATAAGTTTATGTAGAACATTTGACAATAATAGAACGATATTTGACCAGGAAGTTAACAGCTCAGAACATCCCCAGTTTGCGTTTTATTGTCCGGGAATCAGGAAGTACACTGTGATAATGCTAGTTGTTTTATCATTACCATATGGTGGAAAGTCCTCACCGCAGTCAATAATCAGGATGCTCAAAATGCATAAGGTGTAACTTTGGTCCACTACAAACTATTTCAAATGAACTAGTTCTGTTTTTCATGAAGTCCTATGTATTCCAATAAGAACTTAATAACACCAAAACTTAAAGATCAAAATATATTCAAAATATATTCTAGGCGAGATCAGTGGACTAAACACCATCACAACGAAGAGCCGTGTAGCTGTCAGCACCTCCAATAGATATCTGCACATTACACTAGCGATTTGTATGAACAGGACTACGCAACGCTGCCAAATCCGACACCTATCACCAATTAAGAAAATAAAATTAGAGAATGAAGTAAGTATAGAGCAGTGGGCGTGTACTGGTGGCTATTATTTTGAAAACTGAGAGAGTATTGAGAAAGGGCTGTAATTGTTAAATAAGTGTTCATTGCTATTTTTAAATATAGGCATTATATTTGCAATTTTCATTTGTTGAGGGAAGATTCCGGTACAAAACGATAAAGTAAAGCAGAGTCTATTGCCCTTTTTACTATAGTCATGTCACTTCCATCACAGTCATTTTGCGTTTTTGTACGAGAGAAGTCATTTTCTGTGATGTGATTTTCTGTGATGTTGACTCACATTAACAAATAAGGAATTAAATTCATTTGTTATTTCAGTTTCATGATTTATTACTTTTTCATTGTGCATAAAATAATCAGGTAATTTCTTAAATTGGTAATTGAGTATTGGGCCTCGTCAACTTTAAGATTTTCCATTTTCCTTTCATATTGTTTTGTTATCTTCTAATTTCTTCTTGTTGTAAACTTTGTATTTAATCTCAAGACTTTTTGTTCTATATTTCATATCTCTATACATTTTTTTTTTTTTGGAATGCCTTTTTAAGCTCCAGAGTTTTGTTTTTCCCCCAAACCTGTTCCTTGTACTTGTACTTAATTTTAAAGGGCTCAACATGAACTATTTATAAGCATTTATCCCCAGATCAGCACCTTTTGACATATAACCATGTCTCAGAAATGGCAACATTAAACTGATCTTTCAATACAGCCAAATAGTCATTTTATTTATATTTGCGTAGAGGCTTCTGCAGTTAAAATGAATAACAGAATAGCTATTATTATATTATTTAGCTTAACATTTAAATGAAATCATCCTCACTGTAATTATTACAAGGAGAAGAAGTAAAATATATTCTTTTCAGGGTCCAGATTCACCGATAGCCTTCTGAGATCCAGAAAACAAACCCACATCATGTTTGAAGACTAAAACTATGAAAATATTTTTTCAGAACCTTGTGCATAATGTCTTTCCTGGTAAATCGTTATTCTGTTCACCTAGGGCCATTTCATAGAAACTCAGTTTGCAGGTAATAAATTCTGTCCAAAGTTTCCTCCTTATTTCCATGATTATTTCCATTGCAGATTCATCATCAACAATATGAATGACACATATAGAATGCAATAACATGCTTCTGCAGACAGAGCCTTGTGAATATGCAAGCTGCCACTCACTGGAGCTACACACGGTGACCTTTCACCTGTGCTTTAGAACAAATCTACAGACAGAGCCAGACTCACCTGCACAGACAGACCCAATATCACCTGCACAAAGGTTTTAATCAGAGTTTTTTTTATGTTTCATGATAAATGTGAAAAAAATGACTATTACTTTTGGAGGCCGTATAAATGAATTCAAGTCTGTAAGATACTAAGCATCACGTCAAGCAAGTTAGCAAGTTATGTCAATATGTTTACACCAGATAAAAATGTATGATCAAATTGCAGTATGTTTAAAGTGTGGAGTTAATATAACTCCTTAACCTCCTCACCAGCCAACCACAGCTCATCTCAACCACACCTTCAATTACCCAGAAGCCCTATTTATACAGCCTATCCCGACAACACCGTCCATGTCAGCTCTCTCGACCTCTGGTCCTTCTCTCGTCCTTCAGCCTGAAGACATCATCTTTAAGGAGGGGGGTTCTGAGTCAGCTGAGGGACCATTTTGGATTGGAGACGGAGCCCCTACCCTGAGTCTCCCCCCAGCCATCACATCTATCCACCGTTAAATATCTTTATCGCATTTCATTGTCGTGGCGTGGTCCTTGCTAGTGAAATTGGATGTAAAGTAGTGTTGTCAACAACTCGATTTCAATACTAAGGAATAGACTCAATACCCAATACTGATTATATCATTAAAACACTTCTTTAGACAATGTCATTTTCAACATTAAGTGGTAGTACTTTCTTTTCTATTCCCATGTGGTCTTATATCTGTGTAATCCCTCAGTGCTCCATGGGTGTATACTAGTCTATTTGCTCTTATACTTGTTCTGATACAGCTCAAGATCATTCTAAAGATAATCAGGAAAGGTTCATTTCTGTCATGAGTGGGACTTTTTTAGTATTGATACCTGCTCAAATGAATATCTAGTTCCCATTCACAAATGTGTTCTGATTTACAAAGTCACCACTAGGTCAAATACTAATCGAGTAGTTTTAGTACTTTGCTTGGATGTACTCGGCTCTGTTTCCTGGGTGCAGATGTGAGTGAGGCTATAGGAATGTTAACAGCTGTGTGTGTATGCTGACTCTTCCCTTTACACAAAGAGAGTGGGCCCAGCACAGAGCCATCAACAGTGACACACCAGCTCCAGTGTGCTCACTAAGGACAATAAGCTCTGAAGAACCACAAACTGTCACTGTCCAGCTCCACCCAAGCAGATGCCGGACCCTCACTTACCTTAGGCCAGGGATCGGCAAACGTTTTGGCTTCGGGCTGACACTTTGAAAAGTTCAACCCTCTGAGTGTGCTACCACCACCACAGTCACGTGTTAGTGCACATTTTTTGCTCATTCATTATAAATTGCCACATTGCAGTTTTGATGTTGTACTTTTAGTGCAGCTCATTTCTGCATCATTTGACTGAAAATGTTCTTTGGTATAAAACATTCTCTTGGCCCTTCATACAAGTGGCACTTAAGCAACATACAGCGCTGTAACGGCGGTTTTCATAAGAAAATTTCTCCTCCGCCCATCGCTCCACCACCCATCGCTCCACCACCCATCGCTCCTCTGCCCATCATTCCTCTGCCCATCGCTCCTCCCCCATCGCTCCTCTGCCCATCGCTCCTCCCCCATCGCTCCTCCCCCATCGCTCCTCCGCCCATCGCTCCACCACCCATCGCTCCTCTGCCCATCGCTCCTCTGCCCATCATTCCTCTGCCCATCGCTCCTCCCCCATCGCTCCTCCCCCATCGCTCCTCCCCCATCGCTCCTCCGCCCATCGCTCCTCCAACCATCGCTCCTCTGCCCATCGCTCCTCTGTCCATCGCTCCTCTGCCCATCGCTCCTCCCCCATCGCTCCTCTGCCCATCGCTCCTCTGCCCATCGCTCCTCCCCCATCGCTCCTCTGCCCATCACTCCTCTGCCCATCGCTCCTCTGCCCATCGCTCCTCCCCCATCACTCCTCTGCCCATCGCTCCTCTGCCCATCACTCCTCTGCCCATCGCTCCTCTGCCCATCGCTCCTCCCCCATCGCTCCTCCGCCCATCGCTCCTCCGCCCATCGCTCCTCTGCCCATCGCTCCTCTGCCCATCGCTCCTCCCCCATCGCTCCTCTGCCCATCACTCCTCTGCCCATCGCTCCTCTGCCCATCGCTCCTCCCCCATCACTCCTCTGCCCATCGCTCCTCTGCCCATCACTCCTCTGCCCATCGCTCCTCTGCCCATCGCTCCTCCCCCATCGCTCCTCCGCCCATCGCTCCTCTGCCCATCGCTCCTCTGCCCATCGCTCCTCCCCCATCGCTCCTCTGCCCATCGCTCCTCTGTCCATCGCTCCTCCGCCCATCGCTCCTCTGCCCATCGCTCCTCTGTCCATCGCTCCTCCGCCCATCGCTCCTCCAACCATCGCTCCTCTGCCCATCGCTCCTCCAACCATCGCTCCTCTGCCCATCGCTCCTCCAACCATCACTCCTCCAACCATCGCTCCTCTGCCCATCGCTCCTCCGCCCATCGCTCCTCTGCCCATCGCTCCTCCGCCCATCGCTCCTCTGCCCATCACTCCTCCAACCATCGCTCCTCTGCCCATCACTCCTCTGAGCTCCAGCCTCCGCTTGGTTCCAACACATGCATCCAAACTGAGGAAATCCCCCAAAGCCGTGGTGGCCCGTGTGCAGGAGGAGGTGAATGTGGAGACACTGCAGATGCTGTCAGTCACCTCTGCTGTGAGCTGTAGTAGCGAGTGTATGGCAGGTTTGCTGACCTGTCTTCAGAGTGGAGTTTTGTTGTGATGGTAAAGCTAACAACAAGTAGCATGCTGACTGCACACTTCCTAATTATTAGACAAAAAAATATATATAATTTTCTAATTAGATATAGACAGCATGCAGGGAGCTTATTTTGAGCTGCTTATACATTATTTTTCATTCATAATTTTTTTTTAATCTCAAACATAAAACTGTAGTCAAAGTTTGTGGTGACACAAAGTTTGTAGTGACACATAAGTTCAAAGTTAGCTGCTGTCCAACAAAGTGGTCACTGGGTTACCACAAAGTTTGCCTTATCGATCTCTCTTCCTCGTGGATCAGAGGCTTCTGCTTCAGATATCTGATACCAGCTCCTCCACTGACTTTGGACAGGCACTTCCCATTCACACGTTGTTATTTGGGGAGTCAGCATGTGTTCGTTCTCCAGGTTTAGGTTGGGCTATAGCCGAACAGGCAGAGCACCAGTGAGGTTGGCCGGGTCAAACCGATTATTTAAGAAATAATATTTAAAAAGAGGATTTACCGAGGATGCTTCATCACTGGGGCACTGACGTTTCTATTCAAGACTGAAAAAAATCATTATTTCAGAGTTAACTAGAAATCAAATCTAGTTAAATCTTAACTGGTTTGAAGTGATGCAAAGTTATTCTCACTTACCTTATGCATTCTGAGACCAGAGCAGAGTTTTGCTATAACGCTAAACCTAATAATAACTAGCATGCTAACAGTGCACGCTTTATAATTAAATGTAAACAGCACATAGCAGAAGCAGACTTATTTGGATCTCAAGTTGCTTATACAATCTATCTGTACTGGGGCAAGACCCATTTTGCTCAAATACATGGGAAAAGTCAGGTACAGGACCTTCATCCATAGGGAACATTTGTGTCATGTACACACACTGTCATGCTGAAATTTGTCATTGTAGTCCATTTTGTGGGTGTTGTCGTTTTTTATTAAACAGCTGTAGAGTCACATGGCGTCTTCGTTGTTCCCGGTGCTGGTTAGGATGGTCGGATTCTCCAAACGCAGCTGAAGCTCCATCTCCTCTCTGCCTACAACTCTTATAATTCTAGCTATGATTTGACCTATTCAGAAGTCATATCTTGTAAAATATTGAACAGTATTAATTGGGCTGCAGACCTCCACCCAGAGGATCCTCATGTGACTCACCTCCATCCACAGGTCTCTAAAAGTAAACAAACAGCGGCCATGCCAAAGTCCATTATTTCCTGGACACTGTTTAATGTTGGCAAGCCCAAACCCTTTTCCTGGTCATTACACATTTGTGCCTCATCTTAACCCCGCACAGGGCCTACAGCAGCATATTCAAGAACAAAATGTTGTGATGATGTTTGAGACAACATATTTTAAGCTGCTAATTTCCTTATGTGAGCAGAGTAGGACAATTTTACGAATGTATCAGTCTTTGAAGTGCTAAAGTGCAAAAATAAAAATGAGTTTTTAATAACATTTAACATCAAACTGAGGCAAAAACTGATCAAAACTGTTATTCATTTGCTAGGAAACATGTGGGTGGAGGTGCATCCTGGTGGAGGTGTGTGGGGTAGAATCCTCTTGGGTGAGATCTGCAGCCAGACTGGAAATCTGGTAGTACTTTTTTATTTATTTATTTTTGTATTTTGCAAACTTAGACTTCGACAAACTTTACTGACCCACAAGAGAAATTATTTGGACACAGTAGCTCACGCATCACAATATATTATAATAAATAAATGTAGTATATCACAGTTATATGCAAACATGAATATTTACCACATGAAGTGCATATTACATTAACATTAACATTAAGTGAATATACAAAAGTGAAGGAAATATGTCGAGCAAGAAAGAGGCTTGTAGTAAAGTCAGTTGTCAAGGCACATAACACACACACAAACACACACAATTAAGAATATAACACACACAGAATCTATAATTGTGCTGTTCTTAGATGGTTCTTGGTGTGAAAAGTCCGACCTGCTGATCTTCTTTAGACATTTGTGTTATCTGTTGCTTCAGATAAGCTTACAGCACATTTACAGTAGAAGACAACCTGTTTGACCTTGACACAGCTCTTTTATAAACAATAAATCAAGGGTGTTAAGGGCCCTTATCGCGCTCTTAAGTGAAGAATACAACAGTGCTTGTTTGCTTTGGCTCAGTGTCCACTGGATCCTTGCATTTATCTATTGATCTATTTATCTCTTTATCGCTTTATCGTGCCCATAAGGAAGACCATATTTTATTTATGGATTTGTAGTTTTGACTTTATTAAAGGTGCATTATGTAGAAGGTGCAGTCACTTTTCTGGTGGAGAGTTTGCCACCCGTTTATCTCTATGAGTATTTCAGGCACAGCAATGTTAATTTGACCTATCTGTGCCCCCAGATACAATCTAAACATGTTAAAATCAAATATAGTTTTTACTAATAACACAGGAGAATTTGCCCGATTTTGGCTGCGATTTGCTTCTCTCTGAGTTCGAGGAGGCGTAACCCGACCTTGTGTCTTCGTTCATGATTTTGTAGCCGCTTTGCTCCTCGTGTGTGCGGTGTCAGTGTGACTCTGAGCTGCTCTGTCAGATCATAACCACTAAACATCAGCAACGCTACGATAACAGACAATAAAACACAAGCATCAGGGGGAGTGACGGACACAGAGGCACAAGATCTCGGGATATAGCGAAAATAATGAGAAGACTTTATTACTCTCTTCTCGAAAAGTTGGAAATTTAAAGTGCAGCATCTCATCCATATTATCCATAAAATTTATCCTCCATAAATAATGAAGGCGACACGGTGGCTGAGCCTCACAGCAAGAAGGTTACGGGTTCAATCCCCGGGTCGCCCGGGCCTTTCTGTGTGGAGTTTGCATGTTTCCTCCCCGTGTCTGGATGGGTTTCCTCTGGGTACTCCGGTTTCCCCCCATCAACCAAAAACATGCAACATCCCTATGAACAGTTTACAATCAAGGACCGTCAAGGAATTCCTCCCTCCTGTGGCTCACCACCTGCAGAGGGGTTCATAGCTCCTCACGTGTGTCTGTTTACATCCACAGCGCACGGATCGAGCTGAAGCTGCAGATTAGAGATAGTGACTCTACTTCCTGTGGACTTTATCGCCAACTTTCTATCCATTAAAAATCATGTATCTGAAGTACGGCACCACATTTCACAAATAATAATAACACAGTTTTGACTTGTATCTAACCTAGAAGTGCAGTGCTCTGATCTTTGAACACTGAAGAGTCTCAAAGCGAGTGGTTCTAGACTGGAAACAGCTGATGTGATCGCGCTCACAACTGTCTAGTCTGTACTATCATATCCCGCTGCAGTCTTTGCGATCGAAGATTTAAAATCTCATAAGATTCTTTTCGTGTCTGTGGTGTACCGAAAAATCCTGTAGTGTGTGGCGGCTTTAAGAAGATAAAATTGAAGAACAAGTAAGTACATATATCGGTGGCAAAATGGTGTCTGGAAAATAAGCAACTAAAGATTGCTCAAACATGCACAAATCACTCCAAATACAACTTCAGGTGAGTAAATGGTGAAGGAAAACAATTAGAACATGGTTAAGACCTCTGAAAAGTTGATTTTTGCAGAATAGGTCTGCTTTAAGTGTGCCACAGAGCAAATGTCACTAGATTTTTCTCTGTCACTCCTCTTCTTCTCACTCGGAGGGGGATGCTCATGAGCCTGCCCTCCCTCTTCTCTGGACCTTATGGTAATACGTGTCAGACTGGATGTAGCTTCTCATCAGTGTTGCTAAAGCTAACCTCAAAAACAGGAAGGAAAGTCTTTCTTATTTTCGTGTCAGAAAATGTCTGACGAAACCTCAGACAGCTCGTGTGTAGACCAGCAGCACTTGCGCAAATGACTCAAAACAAAGCAATTTCCTATCTCATTGTTTTACTCATATGGTAAGAGGGAGTGCAACAATGGAGATAATAATGGAAACAAAAATCATACAAAAATGTTATTCAATTCAATTCAATTCAATTTATTTTTGTATAGCCCAAAATCACAACAAGAGTTATCTCGGCGGACTTCACAAAATTGTTGATTAATAAAGCAGAAGAAACATTCATAAAACAAAAATACAGAATGTTCAACAACAAGCAGGCAAATGGATGATTGTCCCAGCATCTCCTGTCCTTAGACCCTCCATCTCGGCAAGGAAAAACTCCGAAAAACCCAATGGGAAAACGGAGAAACCTCGAGGAGAACCACAGTGAAGGAGAGATCCTACTCCTAAGGACGGACAGGCAGATGAGACTACTAATCTAGCAGGACAAGGACAGTTAATCCAGGATTTATAACAATAAAGAAATACTCATAACAAGATAAGATAAGATAAGATAAAATAAGATATGCCTTTTATTAGTCCCACAGTGGGGAAATTCCAGTGTTGCAACGCACAGTTCAAGAACAGCAGAAAAATGGTAACATGCAATAAAACAAGATAATAGATAATGGCTTAAAAATAATTTAAAAATAGACTCTAATGTAACACACTGTTCTGGTGGAGCAAAAATATAAAATACCAAAAAACTATAATAACAAACATACACACAGACAGAAGTATATAACACACATAGAATCTATTATTGTTCTTTTCTTAGATGGTTCTTGGTGTGAAAAGTCTGACCTGCTAATCTTCTTTAGACATTTTGAGTTGACTGAAACCTTGAGTGTTATCTGCTGCTGCTCAGATAAGGTTACAGTGCATTTACAGTAGAAGACAACCTGTTTGATCTTAGCACAGCTCATTTATTTATTGAGAATAAAACAATAAAACAATGATGTTATGTAGTACACCACTTGCCTCAAGTGGAGGAGTTCAAGTATCTCGGGGTCTTGTTCACGAGTGAGGGGAGGATGGAACGTGAGATGTTGTGGTGAAGAGGGAGCTGAGCCAAAAGGCAAAGCTCTCGATTTACCGTCAGTCTACGTTCCTGCCCTCACCTATGGTCATGAGCTTTGGGTAATGACTGAAAGGACGAGATCGCAGATACAAGCGGCCGAAATGAGTTTCCTCCGCAGAGTGGCTGGACGCTCCCTTAGAGATAGGGTGAGGAGCTCAGTCACACGGGAGGAGCTTGGAGTAGAGCTGCTGCTCCTCCACGTTAAGAGGATGAGGTGGCTCGGGCATCTCGACTTATTTTATTATGCTTAATCGATTTTTTTGAGCTGTCTACCATGCTATAACGTTCCCTCATCAAAACCATGGCTGAAGAGGTTTTAGATGTCATCCATACACGTTTGAGTAATTTAGCAATCTCTCCGAAGCCCTATTTGAACCCTCCCTACAGTTAGTTGTAAGATTCTGTGCAATGCTCCGCCCACAAGTCTACATCACCCACGCTCCCACACGACAATTCTCCATAAATATACAAAAACATGATACAAAACTGTACACAGCAGCTTGACAAACTTGATGTAATGTGCAGTAATTTCATTAGCGGGATGCACACTGTTGTGTTGAAGGGGGAGTGACTTTGCACAGGGAGCAAAGGGAGAGGGGGACTTGTGAAACATGTTAATATGTTATTTTCAGCATTTTCAAAGTTACAAAAGATAACACGGTGCGCATCCAGAGTGAGCCATGGGTGGGAGGGGCTGGGGGTTACAATAGGGTGAGGACCTGTACACAGACTGGTTAAAACAGCACAGCTCCAGGGTACAATGTGTCAATGTCAACTTTTCAATTTGCCAGTGGTGGAAAGAATACTTCATGGCTAATAATGTACTCAAATACTGAAAAGAAGGCCTATTACGCTATTTTTTATCCAGGTTATCATGTTGTTTCCTCATCACAAACATACCTGGAGTTGTGTTTTGTTTAACACACAAACCCTGCAGATTTAAGCTGAGTTCTTCTCTTAAATTGAAAACACTCTGTTCTTTGTCATGTGGTAATAGAGGAAGTGCTCCACTATGTTTTTAAACTCCATACACCTTCACTAGAATCATTTGGATTATTTCAGGCCAGGAATTGCCAATCTCTACTGAACTAAAGGTAAATGGAAGCTGTTGACTTAAAAACTACCGCTTAATAACATCACAAGGTGGAACAGAGCATTTTGAGCTTTGGAGATGTAGAGAAACTAATAATAAAAGTTACTCAAACATGTGCGAATGAAACAAAACACTATTCCAGGTATGTTTTTGAGGAAGTGACATTCTAACATGGTTTAAAGCACACACGAGTTAATTTTGCGTAATATAGGGCATTTAAAGATCAAATATTTTACATTAAATTTGACATTGGCCTTGAGTGCGTTTTGCTTTGGAATTTCATGATTTGGTACTTAAAATAAAGCCTAATTAGAATTGCAGGACAAATTACTTTTACAGAGGATTACTGAAACCATGCGAATAACATGAAATACAACTCTAGGTGTGATTTTTTTTTTTTTTTAATGAGGGAACAATCAAAGTTAAAATAGTCAATTTAGCATAGTATGTGTTCTTTGAGTAAAAGTAAAATGCATGAATAATACTACAATTAGAGTATTAGTTACTTTTAAGTAGGCATTTTGATCATACTTTTAAAAAAACTTCAGTCAAAAAAAATTAATTTGATTGAATCATTTTAAATTGCAGTGTGTGTATTCTCTGAGCTCTGGCCAATCAGAGCAGGCGATGCTGTTACGTGTGGTTGTAGGTATAGAAAAAGGCACAACTGGGACTTACTGAGTGCAGTTCTCAGTAATGTCTATGATTTAATTTTGTAACTTATTACAATTAAATGGCTAGAATTATACTCTAAAAGTACAAATTTAAAAATCTATCAAAAAAGTACAATAACTCCAAAAATATACTCAATTATACTAATATGAGTAATTGTAATCAGTTACTTTTCCTTATAGCAAGAAGATTCCTGGTTCGAGTCCTTTCTGTGTGGAGTTTGTACAGGTGTGAAAAGAATATTTCTCCAGAGGTCATTCCAGGGCATTGTCCTGACTGAGAATCATTTGGCAGTCTCTTCTCAAATTTATTTGTCTAGCGCAATTTGTACACAAAGTAATTCAAAGGTAAAGGTAAAAAGTAGCTGTTCACTTGAAAACTACCTCTACGTGACATCACAACGTGGAACAGAGCGTTTGGAGCTTTGGAGATGTAGACAGATGTTGGTGCATGTAGGTTACTTGCGTACACTGACTGGGTCTCTGTTGGTGAGTGTAAGGGCGTGCTCTAAGGCTACTCTGTGTCATTGTCCTGCTTCACTTTATTTTGGTTTCATTTACACATTCACAACCCTTACTCTGTTTATTTCCCTCTTTTGTTCCACCACGTGAAATAAGATGGAAATCTTACACGTTTATAAGGTTTCTACACTTTAAAGATTTTGCGCTTTTAAATGAATTTCAAATGTGAGACAAAAATAGCAGATCACAAATTTAATTCTTAATTCTATCTATCTATCTATCTATCTATCTATCTATCTATCTATCTATCTATCTATCTATCTATCTATCTATCTATCTATCTATCTATCTATCTATCTATCTATCTATCTATCTATCTATCTATCTATCTATCTATCTATCTATCTATCTATCTATCTATCTATCTATCTACAGTTTGTTCCTCACCTTCCACGGTGGTCTACCAGAGGCCTGGGAAGTACTGCACTTTTCTGGACTGAGATGTCTGATGTTTTTCCTGGGATCTGCTGTAGCCACTCCGCCAGTTTGAGGTTTACAGCCCGAGTGCTCCGATCACCACGGGCACCACTGATGCCTTCACCTTCCAGGCCTTCTCCAGCTCTTCCTTGAGCCCCTGGTATTTCTCTAGTTTCTCATCTTGCTTTTTTCTGATGTTACCATCGCTTGGTATTGCAATGTCCACCATGGCTTTGTTCTGTTGCTTATCCAGCACCATAATACCTGACTGATTTGCCATCACCGTTATGTCAGTTTGTATCTGGAAGTCCAACCTTTGGCAGTATTTCCCACCTTAACCTTGGGGTCTCCAGCCCGTACTCTGCACAGATGTTTCTGTACACTATGCCCACCACTTGGTTGTGTCGCTCCATGTATGCTTTCCCTGCCAGCATCTTACACCCTGCAGTTATGTGCTGGACTGTCTCAGGAGCCTCTTTGCAAAACTTACACCTTGGGTCTTGTCTGGTGTGGTAGATCTGGGCCTCTATTGCTCGGGTGCTCAAGGCCTGCTCCTGTGCAGCCAGGATGAGGGCCTCTGTACTGTCCTTCAGACCAGCCCTCTCCAGCCATTGGTAGGATTTATTGATATCAGCCACTTCAGTTATGTATCGGTGGTAGGGGCTTGTCCTCCTCCTCTGTATTTCACTGTCTGAGACATTATCTGAGCACGTCACCTGTTGGGGCCTTGTCCTTGAAGTACTTATGGATCTTGGATGTTTTATCCTGAGATGTTTCATCTCACATTTACTAGTCCTCAGCCCCCTACTTTACGGCTCTCGTACAGTCTCAGGGTGTTGGATTTGGGGTGGAACCCTCCATCCATGGTCAGGAGCTTTTGTGTTTTAACATCTGTGGTCTGTATCTTCTCCTTTGGCCAGCTTATGATTTCTGCTGGGTATCTGATCACTGACAGGGCGTAGCTGGACATGTTATTGCATTGAGCTGGCTTCTTAGGACTTGCCTTACTTGTTGTAGGTATTTATCAGTGCGTATATATACACAGATATACGGCCACAAGGGAATATAAAAGAAAGTACTACCATTTAATGTTGGAAAATCACATTCTATTGTCTAAATATTTTTTTTAATTATCATTTTAGTATTGGAATCGGTATTGAGTTTTGTAGACTTAAACAAACTTTATACACACACACACACACACGCACACGCACACACACACGCACGCACACACACACGCACACGCACACGCACACACACACACACACACACACACACACACACACACATTGTGGTGTTAAAACGACAGTGTGACAGTGAACTGTAAACTACTGACCTCGGACCTAATAATACATCATTTCTGACATCACAGAAACCATAAAGCCTATCTTCTGACATCTTCTGACATGACTAAAGGAAATAGTGTCTGCTTTCTGAGGAATGTTTCATCAGAACACTTCTCTAAATAATATTTCCTATTGTCAGTGTTTATTTTTGGGGAAAAGTGTTACAGCTCCTTGCATCACACCATCACATGACATTACATACACTTTACGCCTTTTATTACACGCCTTTTATATCCAAATCTCTTGGTATGATATTTATTGCGGTATTTTGTGGAGGCTTACAAAACTGTGAATATGCTCCTTTTTCCTCTTAAAATGCCTTGACAAAACTTAACCCAAAGAACTAAATTTGAAAAGTGCTTAGAACAGTTATTTCTTCATGTAGTCTGAACCGAACTGGGGCAAAAGATCATAGTCTATGCAGTTCCCTCTTTTTTTCTTTTTTTAGCTATTGCTGCACCATAACTATTCATTTAAGCGAAGAGACTTGTAATTCGATATACTGTGATGGTCCACGATATTATTGTGAGACTTTTGACAATACAGTACGATATTTAAGACCAGCTTTGGTTTGTAGTTTGAACAAATAGATGATAAATTCCTGAATGGTGACAAAAGTAAAGTTAATATTGGGGTTAAAGGCCTTGTATGCATCTAGTTATAACACGTTCTATTGTCCGAGAATCAGGAAGTTCTGTAAGTTGTGAAAAGCTCTTATAAACTCACCGTGGTGAACAATTAGGATGCTCTGAATGCATAAGGTAAGTGAGGAATAACTTTGGACCACTGCAAACTGTTTCAAATAAACTAATTCTGTTTTTTTTTTACGTTTTTAAGACAGTAAAAATCAGGAATGCCGCAGCACTATGAAAAATCAAGGGTGGTTTGGTAAAAGATAGGCAGATACATGTGAGTGATATCAGAGCCCATTATAAAGACATACAGCTGCAATAAAAAAATGAAATAAAAATGTTCAAATGATGGTTTTTGGTATAATACAAGAAGTGAATGGATCTAGACACTAATAGGTCTAGGTAATGGTGGTGATGGTGGTGCGTCGGCAGTGATGTGGTCATTGTACCGGACTGTTGTGGTGAAGAGGAGCTGAGCCGAAAGGCAAAGCTCTCAATTTACCGTCAATCTACGTTCCTGCCCTCACCTATGGTCATGAGCTTTGGGTAATGACCGAAAGGACAAGATCGCGGATACAAGCGGCCGAAATGAGTTTCCTCCGCAGAGTGGCTGGGTGCTCCCTTAGAGACAGGGTGAGGAGCTCAGTCACATGAGAGGAGCTCAGAGTAGAGCCGCTGCTCCTCCACGTCGAGAGGAGCCAGCTTAAGTGGGTCGGGCATCTGTTCCGGATGCCTCCTGGACGCCTCCCTCGGGAGGTGTTCCGGGCATGTCCCACCAGGAGGAGGCCCTGGGGAAGACCCAAGACATGCTGGAGGGACTATGTCTCTCTGCTGGCCTGGGAACGCCTTGGGGTCCCCCTGGAGGAGCTGGAGGAAGACTTCAGGGTGAAGGAAGTCTGGGAGTCCCTGCTTAGACTGTTTCCCCCAGTGACGCGGCCTCGGATAAGCAGAAGAAAATGGATGGATGGACTAATCGGTCACACTAAGTACAATGTAATATAGTATAGTATATACATATGCATATGCATATGTATATGTATTGTAATCATTTCCATTCATTTTTCCCATAGACTTTTGGATTATTTCAGCCCTGGAATTTCGAATCTCTGCTGAACAAAATGTAAAAGATAACTGTTAACTTGAAAACTATCGCTTCATGACATCACAAGGTGGAACAGAGCATTTTGAGCTTTGGAGATGTGGACAGACTGATAATAAAAAACTACTCGAACGTGTGAATGAAACAAAACACAACTCCAGGTCTGTTTTTGAGGAGGAAACAGCATAACACGGTTTAAAGCTCATAAGGACCTTTAAATACTTGACTTCAGTCTTGAGCGAATGTAGAATGAGCCTAAAGCGCTGTACTCATATTGGACAGAAGATAACTGAAGCACCTCAGATATGATAAAAACCTACAGCTCCATGTCACAACAGGTGAGCGGAGAGTCTCATTCACCTTGACCTAATCTCTCCCTAGGCTTCTGCTGCATGGTTACCATGGCAACAATCAACTTTGTGTCAACCTTGATAATAATGCGGTCTATCTGTACCTTGTGTTTCTTCTTGTGATGTGGTAAACTGATGGGAAAGTATTGAAAATGTGTACTCCAATAAGTACTGCTAGATGGCCGAGATGTTCCTGTTTTGATGAGAATGTTCCACAGTATGGCATCAAATTTATCAAATATAGCTTTTACTTTTAACAATTCTATGCTGATTTATCTTTAATTACAAAAACATTGTATATGATGGCAGATTTATTTATGTTATAATTTGGTTTATG
The DNA here is from genome assembly GCA_029959045.1 of Taenioides sp. WSHXM2023. NCBI lineage: Eukaryota > Metazoa > Chordata > Actinopteri > Gobiiformes > Gobiidae > Taenioides > Taenioides sp. WSHXM2023. Next base: position 5,091,665 of record CM057096.1, on the reverse strand, counting down.
AGTTTTAATGTCGTACCAGTTGGTTTAAACCTAAAATGTGTCTCTGAACGGGCACTCCCTAAAATCCAGCACCCACAGTCAGTCATGAATCAGTGCTAGTGCAGCCTCTGCAGCTCAGTGAGGGAGGTTCTGGAGGTTCTGAGCTTTCACATTAAGCACATTAAGCATGGTCTGTCTATATACTGAGAATGAGACAAACTTGGATGTGTCTTTATCTGCAGGTTAAGGCTCTGGAGACGCAGGTCCAGGCTAACTCCACTGAACATTTCGAAAAGCACTTATAAACTCATCCCGGTGAATAATTAGGATGCTCAGAATTCCTAAGGTAAGTGAGGAATAACTTTGGACCACTGCAAATTGTTTAAAATGAACTAGTTTTTCACGTTCTCGAGACGAAGCTGACAAATCGAACATTTAGAGTTTGATTTGTCAGAAGTTCTTTGGTGTCTTTTTCTTAGTGCAGGCCTGAGTTGTGCTCTTTTGCTCACACTGCGTCAGAGGCAGTTTGCAGATGCAGGTTATCGGTAGCTCCTCTGACCTTGAACATTTATGGTCTCACAGATATGATTATTCCTGATTATCAGCATTAGCGATATCAGTCGACACAATAAACAAAGTGTGTAAAACGTTCACACCTGGTAACCGCAGTCGGTATCAATAAGCAGCATCAGTGACCCTCTTTATCTGAGCTGCTGTTGTAGTTCAGTTACTCTAAGCCACCTGAGCTCTGTGACATACCACCATATCACCCCCTCAGCTGTGGTACTCCTCTGTCACCCCCTCAGCTGTGGTACTTCTTCATCACCCCATCAGCTGTGGTACTTCTTCATCACCCCATCAGCTGTGGTACTCCTCTGTCACCCCCTCAGCTGTGGTACTCCTCCATCACCCCTTCAGCTGTGGTACTTCTTCATCACCCCATCAGCTGTGGTACTCCTCTGTCACCCCCTCAGCTGTGGTACTCCTTCATCACCCCCTCAGCTGTGGTACTCCTCCATCACCCCATCAGCTGTGGTATTCCTCCATCACCCCCTCAGCTGTGGTACTCCTCCATCACCCCCTCAGCTGTGGTACTCCTCCATCACCCCCTCAGCTGTGGTACTCCTCCATCACCCCTTCAGCTGTGGTACTTCTTCATCACCCCATCAGCTGTGGTACTCCTCTGTCACCCCCTCAGCTGTGGTACTTCTTCATCACCCCATCAGCTGTGGTACTTCTTCATCACCCCATCAGCTGTGGTACTCCTCTGTCACCCCCTCAGCTGTGGTACTCCTCCATCACCCCTTCAGCTGTGGTACTTCTTCATCACCCCATCAGCTGTGGTACTCCTCTGTCACCCCCTCAGCTGTGGTACTTCTTCATCACCCCATCAGCTGTGGTACTTCTTCATCACCCCATCAGCTGTGGTACTCCTCTGTCACCCCCTCAGCTGTGGTACTCCTCCATCACCCCTTCAGCTGTGGTACTTCTTCATCACCCCATCAGCTGTGGTACTCCTCTGTCACCCCCTCAGCTGTGGTACTCCTTCATCACCCCCTCAGCTGTGGTACTCCTCCATCACCCCATCAGCTGTGGTATTCCTCCATCACCCCCTCAGCTGTGGTACTCCTCCATCACCCCCTCAGCTGTGGTACTCCTCCATCACCCCCTCAGCTGTGGTACTCCTTCATCATCCCTTCAGCTGTGGTACTCCTCTGTCACCCCCTCAGCTGTGGTACTTCTTCATCACCCCATCAGCTGTGGTACTCCTCTGTCACCCCCTCAGCTGTGGTACTCCTCCATCACCCCTTCAGCTGTGGTACTTCTTCATCACCCCATCAGCTGTGGTACTCCTCTGTCACCCCCTCAGCTGTGGTACTCCTCCATCACCCCTTCAGCTGTGGTACTCCTCCATCACCCCTTCAGCTGTGGTACTCCTCTGTCACCCCATCAGCTGTGGTACTTCTTCATCACCCCCTCAGCTGTGGTACTCCTCCATCACCCCTTCAGCTGTGGTACTTCTTCATCACCCCTTCAGCTGTGGTACTCCTCTGTCACCCCTCAGCTGTGGTACTCCTCTGTCACCCCTTCAGCTGTGGTACTCCTCCATCACCCCCTCAGCTGTGGTATTCCTCCATCACCCTGTCAGCTGTGGCACTCCTTCATCTTCCCTTCAGCTGTGGTACTCCTCTGTCACCCCTCAGCTGTGGTACTCCTCTGTCACCCCTTCAGCTGTGGTACTCCTCCATCACCCCCTCAGCTGTGGTATTCCTCCATCACCCTGTCAGCTGTGGTACTCCTTCATCTTCCCTTCAGCTGTGGTACTCCTCCATCACCCCCTCAGCTGTGGTACTCCTTCATCACCCCCTCAGCTGTGGTACTCCTTCATCATCCCCTCAGCTGTGGTACTCCTCCATCACCCCCTCAGCTGTGGTACTCCTTCATCACTCCCTCCATCTCCCATTGTTGATACTCCTGTATTCACCTCCTTTGTACTTTACCACTTGCAGTAAAAAAGAAAACATTTGTTTGTTTTTAACGCTTGGACTGGCCCATCAGCACAGCTTGGACCTCATTAAAAAAAAGTTAATAGCTCCATTTATCTTTAGTTCATTGAAGGTGTGTGGAGTTTAACTAGCACCATTAAACTTGATTGTTTTCAAAGTGCCTTATACTAGTCAATAAAGTTGCAGGTAAAAACATAATGGAGCACTTCCTGTATTACCACATGACATCACAAGGTGGAACACTCACTTTTATTCTCTGGCTTTTTACACTGTGTGAGTTGTGTGGTCCTCTGTGTTTTTATTTATTTATATTTATTTTTTTTAAAAAACATTAATTTATTGATTACCTTTATTTATTTATTGCTTTTGTGTGCTGTATATAAATTAAGTGGATGTGGATTTCCTCAGCAGTGGTACTCCCTGTGATTGGTACTCCCCCATCACCTCCTCATCAGTGGTGCTTCTACCCCCACCACCCATGAGGTACTCCATCCTCACACACTCCCCATCAGTGGTGCTTCTTCAGCAGTTGTACATTTCTTTCTTGGAATTCTGTCATTGTTTAATAGGGTTCAGCATTATGAGTACTTTTTATTTAGCCTAAACCCTTTTGGTCCTGATCCATGGAGTTGTAGTCTATGTTTTTTGTTTTATGGAGTGACCGAATAAACCACTACCACTGCTACTACTACATCTGTCTCCCTCTTCATTTAGCTATGGGGTTTGATAACACCAAAAACGTAGTATGGCCACATGTGTCAAACAGATAGAAAAGAAAGAGAAAAACACATGTCCAAACTCGTGCACTGTTGACATTTTATTTGCACTTCTGCCATCTAGTGGTCACATCTAGAACATATAAATAGGATGCATTTAAGGCAAGACAGTGCAGGTGAATAGGAAAAACAACAACAACAACAACAACAACAACAACAACAAAAAGAGATTTGATTTAGATTTGAGATTTGATACGTCTTCTGTAGTTTACACACAAAAATGTAACAAATGTTTTTCATCATGTAATATTTTTGTTGACATTAGATTCAAACAAATTTAAAGAGGAGATGTTGGCATTTTATGTAATATGAGAAAACATGAGTCATATTGAAAAGCTTTTTCGTTAAAACTTAAATAATTTAATTAAAAAAGGGTTGGTGTTTGCAGGCGCTACATTAAGTGGTGACATTTAGTGTATATTTATGTATCATGTGAGAAAAATGCATTTTGAGAAAACTTTCTGTGGAATTCAAACGTCTCATACAATTCAATGGATATTTGAGCTTTTTACTCATATAAGTGCCATTCTTTTGCATGGAGTTGTGTTTTGTTTCATTCATGTTCAGGTTTAACACACAAACCCTGTAAATTTGGCCTGAGTTCTTCTCTCAAACAGAAAACCGAGTCGAACACTGGTACTTTTCCTGCCTCTGCTGCAGCTCTGAGCCTCTCCTCACAGTTTACAGTTTCTTTTGTCGGTCACTGAGCAGAGATAGAGATATTTCTGTACTCACCACACACGTGCACAGTGTCTCGTGTTTTCAGACGCTGCGCAACCAAAATAAAATAATGGAGGGAGCCATTTTTCCACGTGTCAAAGCGTCTCAGTGTGCATTGGCCTTTACTGATCACAATGGTAATGCTGATTGATTCTTAATTACAAAAACATTTCACATGATGGACATTTTTTTTAATGTTATAAGTTGGTTCTCAAGACAATTATACAATCAAAAAGCAGAGTGTCACAGGAGTTTTAAAACTTCGGGCGCACTCACACTAGGACTTTAAAACCGTGCTGTGCTCAAGCACGATTGCTGAGGACATGGCCCAAACTCACACCTGCACAAGGAAAGAGAACTGAGACGCAGCCATGGCTGTGATCAGGGCAGAGGCACGTGAGGCCACCGAAGGCAGCACAAACTTAGATTTAGGCGTTTTTCACCAGAAAGCTGAAGTTTACCTAGTTTGCACTGAAGTTGCCAAACAAGGACTAGGAACAATAGAAAATGCTATTGAAACACCATATATACAGTTTAATAATGAAAAAAAACTTGGATGTAGTGTTTAATTCCTCTTTAAGCAGGAGATGGAACTAGTTTCAGCTCAGGATTTCAGGATAAGTCTGGACTTGTTAAGCTCCTTTATGGAATACCCTGCATGCTGTGATACTCCTTATTGCAGTGTGGGCACATGATGCTGTTACCGCTTATGTTATTAATGTTGCTGCATTACTTTGTGATGATAAACATATCGTTCTGCAGGGGAAGTGGAACAAGACAAACCACAAATCTCTATCATATGGAGTTTCCATATGATAGAGATTTGTGATGGATATCAGCATGTCTCAGAGTAATGTAAATAACACGCAAGCATGAATAACAGTGTTATTCTAAAATGGCTTAATAATTAAAAGGACTGATTAACTGTTCAAAATGCTGAATTGAAAAAATTGTTCTGCAATATTTTTTAATACTTGGCATATAACTCAAAGTCAGGCTCAGTGTCTACATTTTTTAATTGTGCAAGTAAGCACAGTGTGTGGATTCAAACCATTAAAGTCACATTCCTTTAAAAGCATATTTTCCTCCAGTCGAAATGATCATAGAAGCCATTGAGACACATTTAACTCGGGTCTTTCTTTTGGCGGCACAGTGTCTGAGTGATTAGCACTCTCACCTCACCACAAGAAGATCCCAAGTTTGAGTCCCGGGTGGTCAAGAGTTTGTCATGTGGTGGGTGTCCTCTGGGTAAAGTAGGCCAAGTGGTCCTATAGTCGTGACAAAACGTGTAGCTAAATGATGAGGATTTTAAGATGGATACAGAGACATTTGTCCCAGTGAGGGACAGGAGGACACTGGACAAACTATAGAGGGACAGAGGAGATAATACTCCCTACAACTGTACAACAGCTCACCCACTGCACCAGACTATAGAGGGACAGAGGAGCTCATTCTCCAACAGGCTCCTACAGCTCCGCTCAAACAGTGAGAGATACAGGACTACATTCATACTATAATACTCCCTACAACTGTGCAACAACTCACCCTTATGCAACAGATAATACTCCCTACAACTGTACAACAACTCAGTCTTAAGTAACAGATAACGTTACGCCCTGTCAATCAGCATATTATTTGCACTGTCGTTCTTGTCTCTTGTTTATAGCTGTGATTTTATAGTTTATTTTATATTTTATTACTTATTTTTCTATTTTATTTTGACTTGTACATGACGCTGTCTTTTTTGCTATACCATCTATTTTTGTTACTCTCAGTTATTATATTATATTGTGATGTTTGAGCGACTGTATTGTGGATCAATTAAGTAAGTCTAAGTCTAAGAAAAGTTTCCTGTGCCGTCATTTCCTCAAGTGAAAAACAAAACACGCAGAACAAGACCAACCCTGTCATAACCCACTCTGAACCTCTCCGAGTACACGATGGAGCAGTTCAGGAGAAGGTACTCTGGCCGTATCCAAACTGAGGACGCAGGTAAGGTTTTGCACATTGTACATTGTAATATTAGGCCTGTCATGATATCAAATTTAGAAACATATTTTACTACTGAGAAATATTACAATACACTATAATACTGAAAGTACTTTATGCCACTGATACAATTAAAGTTCCAAATGGACCTTTATGAGCGTTTAGGAATGTTATAATGTTATTCCCTCATTAAATAGATACACATAGATGGAGTTGTGTTTTGTTTCATTCACACATTTTTGAGTAATCCTTTATTTTGGTCTGTTTGCATCACCTAAGCTCTGTTCCACCTTGTGATGTCATGTAGTGGTAGTTTTCGAGTTAACAGCTCCTTTTTACCTTTTGTTCAGTAGAGATTTGCAATTCCAGGACTGAAATTATCCAAATGATTCTAGTGAAGGTGTATGGGGCTTAAAGGTGCACTGTGTAACTTTTTGGATGTTGTTTGTCACCTGCTTGTTTCTATGGAGATGTCATTGCTCTGCTTGGAATGTTCCACAGTGTGACATTAAACAGTTCTACCTACATTTAGTAAATTACATGTGGTTTTATAGCTCAAAAATACATAGAAAAACAGGCATTCTGACTGTGAGTGGGGTCGCCTCTCCACAGATCTGACCTGTAACTTTCTCTGGTTTGGTTTCCATGAAGATAGAAAGGTTTAATACCATACTGTAGAACATTTCAGGCAAAGCATTAACATCTCCACAGAGAAAAGCGTTTGACAGATCCTCCAACAGAAAAGTTACACAATGCACCTTTAAAAACACAGTGGAGCACTTCCAGTATTACCACTAGAAGAACTCAGCCTAAATATGCAGGGTTTGTGTGTTAAACGAATGAAACAAAACACAACTCCAGGTCTGTTAAAGCCAGATAATCCCAGTGAACCATTTATGAACAGACAGTGTCATTAAAAGGTGTGGGCTGCAACAAATAAATGGCAGAAAAAGTGACTTATTCAAACTTCTACAGCTCAAATCTTCGTATTACAACAAAAATAACAAAAATCTCTCCACTTTTGCAAAGAAAACATACACACGATAAATACTGAGCCCCAAAATCAATACATAAGTCGATACAGTAATTATTGTGACAAGCCTGTGTTATATATGTTGTTTGATATTCATCCTGTTTTGAAGGAAACTGGATTCTACTGGTCCTCTTCTACTTTGGACCTCTTTGCATGATACAAGCTCTCAACATATACTTCCACGTCTGTGAGTTGTTAAGGATAACAATAATAATGATAGCAGTAGCAGTAGTAGTGATAATAACATTATCATTTTCAGGCTTAGGCGTGAAATATCAAAATACAACAGCAGAACGGCAAGTCCTGCAGAGCAGTAAGTTCTAACATCAATGTCTGAAATAACAAATGCAGCAATGTTGTTTTGACTCAACTCTTTGCAGGATATACATGCATATTTTCTAGGTCTATTATTTTTTTTTTTAATCTTAAAATAGACGTGAAGAACAGTGAGAATAAACACATGACTCATATTATGTAGCTTATTAAAATAATCAAATTAAAGCTACAGTACATAACTTTTTGGGCAAAAATATACTTACTTTTTTCATTTTGGTCATGTTAACTATAGTGAAAAACATGCGTCCTGACTTGCATCTCCACAAACCAGACTCACCAGGCCAAACGACCCAAACTCACAGGTGTTCTGTACTCGAGTTCACTTGAAGACGACCAAATGGTGGAGGTGTGAAAGCTCCTGAACAGTCAACACTGGGTTTAACAGGTCAGACCCATGTTAATGGGGCAAGAAGATCCTGGACCAGGATAGTTGTCCTATGCTGTGATGACATAAGTAGATTCTGTGATGACATAAGTAGATTATTATATTCTGTTTAAGATCACACTGCTACTAAATGTATTTTTGTACTTTTCAACTTTTTTTCCCCACAAACAGTCACTTAACTGATAAAAAAAAAACTGTAATAAATGTTCACCACAAGATACTATCTCAGAAAAATATGAAAACCTGTCAAATGCACTTTAAGGACTCTCAGGTGTCTTTATTTATATTTCTGGGTACATCAATGCACACAATGAATGAATACAGACATGAAGGATAAAATATTTCAATAGTGCCTTATTAAGCAGGACAGTGGCATCTGGGACAAAACTGTCCCTGTATCTTTTGGTCCATGCATTCACAATTATTCTTATTTTCCAGCCCTTGAAAGCCTAAATGACCAAATTACTGAAGAAAGAGCAAAACTGAAGCAAAGATTGCAGGAGATAGGTAAGTCAGTGTTGATGTTTATTACTGAAGAGTAAATGTGCTTTTACCATGTGAGGATGTCATTGTTCTGTCATATAAATATAGCATTTTTGCTATGAAAAGCAAAGCCTTTAATATGAGTGATTCTTCATAGGATTCTTGAGTTTTTCAAAGTAGAGAACACAGAACCATCAGGCTATTCACTTATGTCACTTACTGATATTTATCCTAATGCTGCTGTACATAAACATAGTCATATTACGGTAAATAACATTATAATATACTGAAGTCACTTTACTGAGATTTATTCTGTTCATTTGCTGCACTGTTACTTTTATTGCACATAATAGTTTTTTGGTATTTTATATTTTTGCTCCACCGGAACAGTGTGTTACATTAGAGTCTATTTTTAAGTCTATTTTTAAATGATTTTTAAGCCATTATCTATTATCTTGTTTTATTGCATGCTCCATTTTCCTGCTGTTCTTGAACTGTGCGTTGCAACACTGGAATTTCCCCACTGTGGGACTAATAAAGGCATATCTTATCTTATCTGCATTATAACACTGGCTCTCTGAAACATGAGGGAGGGTGTGGGGAGACTGTCCACAGCAAAGTAAAACAACAGCAGTGCGTTGCTTTCCCCTTTGAGTAAAGGCCTCACATACCGTGACTATAGTAAGAGAAGCAGATTATCAAATCATTGGAGATGTGAACAACAAAGAATATTTTCTTTTCAGATAACTATGCGTCTGAAGGTTGGTTGTATTTCCAAGGCAGTGTGTACCTGGGCTCCACCACAAAGCAGACCTGGCAGGAGAGCCGGCAGTACTGTCAGGAGAGAGGAGCAGATCTCCCCATCATCAGCAGTGTCCAGGAGCAGGTCTGCAGCTGGGATGCCTGAGCAGCCAGCCCCCCCTACTTTCTGTTCAAATCCAGAAGGGCCTGGAATCTAATCAAAGATCATGAAAAGCCTCCGTCCAAACTCGAGACAATCCAACCACAGCTGCTAATTAGTATCACGTGTCTCTCTTGAAAATGATCATATCATTCAGAACTAAATATATCACTTCTTTTACCTGATAAATAAGAGTTTGGTGCTTCAATTATTGATTGTCAGTCAGAGTATTCTTTCAACCTTTTCATTCTGAAAAATATGCTTCCAAAACGGGCAGGATTTACACTCCTGTAGGGTGAAATATGCGTGCAGTGTGTCCAGGCGCTTTCATTTTATCTGAACGGAAGATGCTTCTCCTATATGTCAATCACCCAACTCAAATCAGGGGAGACAGGATACAGTTCCAGACCAAAGGATTGTCAAAGCATGTGGTTCTGAACAAAAATAAAAACAATATATAATTTTAAACTACTGCTTTCTTTCACAGGAATTTGTATCTTCGCAATTTCCAAATAACAGATGGATTGGACTGAGTGACCTGGAGCAGAAGGGGGTCTGGAAATGGCTGGATGGCTCACTGCTCAATACAAGGTTCAGAATTAACTTTGATCAAACCCTAAAAAAAAAAAAAAAAAAAAAAAAAAAAAACACACACAAAATTGCTTTAAATACAAAACATGTCATTGTGTCAATATCTGTTTGGATTTCAGATTCTGGAGTGGTGGTGAGCCAAACGAAGGAATAAGAATTGAAACCTGTGTTGAAATTATGTATAGAGACACGTTATTTAACTGGAATGACCTCAGATGTGATCGGAAACGTGATTTCATCTGTGAGAAAAGAATTTTTACAGACATAAAATAATGACGCACATGCATTTTGTTCTATTCTGATGTTTGTTATGCTTATACCATAGTCACTTTTAAATCTTACAACCTTTTAGCTCTCTGTGGATGTTCAAAGCATTTGTTATTTCTGTTTTTAAGCTAGTCCCTATTAACAGTAGTTCATTTGTGCTCACAGCATAATACAGACAGCGATTAACTGCTGCTGGACTACCTATGCTGTTACACCAAATGAATTTATGGCATTATAATTCCCTCTGTCCATGGTATAACTGGTAATAAAGTGCTTATCTGCATTCAGTAAACCTTGGAGACTTGTCCTCGAGAGTTTTTTTTGGAACCATTATCTATAATTAATCATTAGCCTTGCACAACAAATTGAATTCTAAAGCGTTATTTGCAAGGGATTCGTTTTACATGTGGTCCACTGGTAAATTGTAAAAAATATGAATGTTGTTTGTGTTTCTAGTCCCATGCGAATCATCCATGTTTGCAAAAAATTTACCTCCTGTAATTCTGCAAACTCGGTGTGTTTATCAGTCCACCATTTCCAGAATAAAGTTTGTAAATACAGGTAGTTTACTGACATGTCTTACCCCGTGTGAATGTACACAAAAAACACAAAAAACACAAACGCCGTGGGGTCATTTCAGTTTTACAGACGTCCCTGGGTAAAACTTATCCCGTGTAAATAGGGCTTAACTGTGTGTGTGTTTCCAAACTCATTGTCCATTTACTTTGTGGACATATTAGTATCATGACAGGACTTTTTACTTATGGCAAGTTTGTCTGTTGAGAGTCGACCTATTGCAAAAAATTTGAATATAATGAAAAGTATATATTATTGAAGATATTTTAGACTGTACACTGTGTACTGGGACACTTCATCCAAACAATACTCCGGTCAGAGAGTAAATTAGAACAACTGAATGTATTTGTGGAGCTTTTAATGTCCTTTCTTCAATCTTTTCATCTGGTATCTATAACAACATTCTGAATCATATTACTAACTAAAAATGACACACATATAATCAGTCTATGAATAACAATTAAAACAGTTTATCTCAACAATCCCCCAAAATATGTAAATTCATCGAGTTAATTATTATCAGAACATTACATCTAAAATTTAAACAGTTAAAAGAACAATTAAATATTTACAACCCTCCACAAAAGGTCATTGCTAAAGAAACTGTTTGCTCACAGAGTGCTGTATCCAAGCATGTTTATAGAAACTTGAGTAGAAGAAAAACATGTGGTAGGAAAAGGTGCACCAGATAAAGGGAAGACCGCAAACTTCAGAGGATTGTCAAGCAAAATCCACTCAAGAATTTGGGGGAGTTTCATAAGGAGTGGACTGAGGCTGGAGTCAGTGCGTCAAGGGCCACAGACGAAGACTATGGGACATGAGACAATGTCAAGAGTCTTCCCTGGGCTGTGGAGAAAAAGAACTGGACTGTTTGGACTGTTGCTCAGTGGTCCAAAGTCTCTTTTCAGATCAAAGTACATTTTGCCCATCCTTTGGAAGTCAAGGCCACAGAGTCTGGAGAAAGACTGGAGAAGTACAGAGTCCACGCTGCTTGAAGTCTAGTGTGAAGTTTCCACAGTCAGTGATGATTTGAGCTGCCATGTCATCTGCTGATGTTGGTCCACTGTGTTTTCTGAAGGCCACGGTGAACGCAGACCTCTACCAGGACATTTTTAGAGTACTTCATGCTTCCATGCATCCGTCTGCTGGCAAGCTTTATGGAGATGCTGATTTCATTTTCCAGCAGGACTTTTGGAACACAGCCAAAAGGTTCCAAAAGACGGCTCACTGACCACGGTGTTACTCTGCTCTGCCAGCAACACAGATGACCTGAAGGCCACTATCAAAGCAACCTGGGCTTCCATTCCTCCTGAGCAGTGCCACAGGGTGATCTCCTCCATGCCACGGCGCACTGATGCAGTAATTCACGCCAAAGGAGGCCCATCTACATACTGAGTGCATAGAAATTAACATATTGTTCAGAAGCCTGAAATTTCAGATTTTTTTTTTTTTAGTAATTTTTAGAGACACAGAATTTTCACAATCATAAAAATTCAAGAAATAAACTCAAGTAATATTTTACTCTGCGTGTCATGAGTCTATATAATACAGGGGTTTGACTTTCTGAAAGTGATATTGAACTTTTTCATGATATTGGTGATGATTTTCTATATTTTTTGCAATGGACTAGTATAATGTGGGTCAAAAACTAACCATGGGCTCTCACTATATACGCTATATGCACGGCATCAGCTACAAGCTGTATTTTTAATTAATTAAATTAATGAATCACTGCATTTATATAGCGTCTTTATAGACTCCCAAAGCACTTCACAGTTCACTGTTCATTCACTCATGTTGAAGCCACAGGTCCAAGCCAGAACCACCACACTGAACTGGACTTTGCATTGCTGCATAATGACATTAAAGTGTCTGATCTGCCTGTCCCTGTGACGGCCTTAATGCTGCTGCTGTGACTGTGTTTATTACACATGTGCTGCACTAAATGTGTTTATGGTGCTCATGTTACACTGGGTTTATTTATGGGCTCTTGCACCTTTGGTATTGCACTTTACATCAGATCTGTGTAGTGTTTGATGCTCTTATCATAATATAGTTTTTTTTTTCTTTTGTTGTCTATGACAATAATAATAATAATAATAATAATAATAATAATAATAATAATAATATTCTGATGATCGTGAAGAAGTATTCAGTGTAATCATGGTGGTACGTAACAAAAAAAAAAAATGGGAAGAGGCGAAGAACAGTCACTGTGAAACAACTAAATCTACCACCTAATGTTAGTCTAATGTTCGGCGTATAGGCACAGTTTAAAAGGCTTACAACGTTTTATGGTATGAAGTCAAGACCAGTATTAAAATCTGTCTTGTGCTTGCCTCATTTTCCTCTGACATGTTTTTAAAGAGATGCTCATATTGATTTAAAATTTGTAGAGGGAATACGTTGGATAAACGTTGCTGTCATCCATGTTCATACAACTTGACAAGTTGTATCTGATGGTAACTCGGAGGTCGCATCATTCCAAGATCCGGGCTCCAACCTCCAAGGAATGCAGACTCCATCAGACACTATGTGATTAGAAGGACATATCCAGAGGGACAGATTTCTTTAAACACAACATTTTCTAATTTCATCATTTCTTTTACACAGTGTTACACAGTGATACATGAGATTATCTTTTTAAATCTCTTCCTGCCTGCGCTCATGTGAGTCACATCTTCGTCCTTATCTTAAAAAACAGACTTCAAGCAGCTTTCACTTCATCCGCTCTACGTCCTGAAACATAAATAACCATTTGATAAATATGAACATATTTTTCCATGATGTCAAGTAAACAGAACACTTTTATGAATCTTCTTATAACCTGGTTTTGTGATAAAAATCACTTTGTGATCCTCTTAAATATGTATTATTTGGCAGCATCACATAGTCACTTTCATTAATTTTCATGCTTTTTAGATATCTGGATAAGCCCAACTTTATATGAGAATGAAAATAAAAGCTTTAGGACCATCCATAGACTGTATGGGGTCATCAGAGCTTCATATATTTTATCTGTGCAGATGGACTAAAGGACAGGATTTGGTAGAATATTTGTTGCAACAGAGGACAGAGAAGGCCCTGGGGAAGACCCAGGACACGCTAGAGAGACTGTGTGTCTTGGCTGGCCTGGAAACGCCTCGGGATCAGCTAAACAGGGACGTTAATGAAGGTCCTCTATTTTATGAAATTGATTTTTAGAATTATTACAGTTAGAATGTTGTTACCTCTTCAAAAACAAAGCTGGAGTTGTGTTTTGTTTCATTCACATGTTTGAGTCATCCTTTATTATTAGTCTGTCCATCTCCAAAGCTCAAAATACTCCATTCCACCTTGTGATGTCATGTTAACAGCTCCTTTTACCTTTTGTTCAGTAGAGATTGACAATTACGGGGCTGAAATTATCCAAATGATTCTAGTGAAGGTGGAACAGAGTGTTTTCTGTCTGAGAGAAGAACAGCCTCAGTATGCAGGATTTCTGTGTTAAACACGTGTGAATGAAACAACACACAACTGGAGGTATGTTTTTGATGAGGAAACAACATTGTAACATAGACCAGAAAATACTGTAATATGGGCCCTACTTTAAGGCTTTAAGGAAAGAAAAACTAAAGCCAAGAACACCAACTCCTCAACAATAATCTCAAAAAAGAAGCAACTGGTGTTTTATTGTTATTTATGAGCCGCTCATTTGGACCACACAGCCCTAAAACATGGACGGCGTCTCTCCAACTTCATTATATTGTTATAATATTCACCTCCATTCAACACCAAATAGAAAAGAGAAGAATAGAATAAAAAAGCGCTTTTGTGTGTCTTGCTGCAGGGGGAGCTCTTTTGCTAAAAGCTACTGTTACTGTTCTGCTTAAAGACCATAGAAATCATAGAAGCCAAGTCACTGTTCTGAGCCTATGGGTATAATAAGAATTATTATTAGTGCTGTCAAACAATATAATTTTAATATCAGATTAATTACATTTTAGCATTTTGATTAATCACAACAAATCACAGTTAATTATTCTCCAAAAAAAGACAAATCATGTGAACAGTGTAGTAAGAAGTTGAACCAAGTGCACTTTTTGAACAATTCTGTAAAAATGCATATAACAAGTCTCTGAAAAAACACAAATACAAAAGTGACTAAACAGACATGAACATAACTCAAAGTGCACTGATACACGTCTGAATCACAAAGAATCAACTTTGGTGGTTCTTGTTCTGTTTTGCTGAAGCATGTCACTCAAAGTTTGCCACATGGCTTTCCTTTCTGCCCACAAACAAGAACATACCACATTTTAAAATTTTCTGAATACAAAATTATAATAATAAGAAGGACAACAATAACAGCTCACCTGCAAGGCTCAAGCTGCGTCTCTAACTTTTCCAACTTGTCATATTCTGCTGGTGTTCACAGGGATAAGTTGTGCTTCTGCTGGGCCAGTGTTGCCCTCAGTGGCTCCTTGTTGTGTTGGATCTGAATTCCAGCGTGTAGGTTGCATGTCTCAGGCCATGGGCTTTCAACTCGGCTGTATTAGGGGGGCAGTGATTGAAATGGCGCCCCAATTTGCAGCATTTTACACAGGGCAAAAGTTGAAATAAACTTCTTGCAGCAGCTTCCATATTATGAGCACTGTGTGTCCCTAATGAACAGCCCTTAATATTCCACTTCTTAGTATTTGGAGAAATATAGGAATAGGAAAATAACTCTCTTCAGTTTTTTAAAACACTCAAACAAAGGACTGTTGAAGAGAAAACCTACTACATTCCTGCGTCAAGAGGGATTATTGAAGGTCCAACAAGGTATACTGTACTGTGGCCGGCAAGTGCAAAACACTTTCACATTTCACAAAACACATTAACAAGTTTGAAAACAAAATTACATTTAAAATACACATTTACATCTTGAAAACAAATTTACATTTCATGAAACACATTTGCAAATGTGCAAACACATTTACAAAACACAAAACACTTGTACAAGCGCCAAGACAAATTTACATGTGACAAAAACACAAATACAAACCCCCGAAACAAGCCTGCAGACGGTCTCTGGAGATCACACGGAACCCAGACCAAGCAGAAAACACTTAAAAGCAAACTGAATAATGCTGGGCTGTATCGACGAAAATATTACACCCCGAGAACCACCATAATTCATGCGATCAGAACCGAACTCAGTTTGGTTTTGTCATTCTGAAAATGGAAGAAAGAGATCACACCCTTTTATCGTTTGATGTTTAGTTTGAAAAGCATTTGTCTTATTTGCTAAATTTAATGTTTATTGTCATTCACAAAATGGGAAAAAGATCAAATGCTTATTGTTATTGATTAATTGAATGTTGAATAAAAAATGATTTCATTGATGAAGCTAAAATTGTGTCATAACTAGTCCATTTTACTATGCTGTGGCTATGCTACCACAGAACAACATGCATTTGTGCACATCCTAATAATAGGTAAAAGGTTTATTTGAGTGAAAATCTATAAAAATGTCGAATTTGACTCGTTTTTGTTGTAATGACAATGAGATTTAAAAAAAGCTTTTACAATGCAAGTCAATGGGAAATGTACTGGCTGGATACAGTTATCTGATCCTACAAAAAAAATAAAAATGCCACAAACTTTAACTTTTAGATGAAGTTGAAGCTTCCTAGGACACATATAAATATGTACCCCATTATACCCTGACTTGTGTTTCAGGAAAAATATCTCAATTTTGAAGCAATTTTTTCACTATATGTGAACTTTGTGAAAGTTTTCAAACAAGTATTTAAAGGGTTATTAAATATGGATTGATTTTTAAAAAAGATATTTATAATTAGAGCAGGGATAGATCTTTGGATTTAGTTGACAAAAGTATGAACAAATATTAATTTATGATGATTTTACAGCTATTATTGTGAGTGGACCTTAGGGTCCTAAGTGTGACAAAATTTTTAGTGTGTTTCAATACAGTGGCAGAAAAACAAAACAAAACAAGGTGGTGTCTTTAGCAATAGTGTGCTGATGAATTTTTAAAAAATGGCTAAATGGGCAAAATGGCTAAATTTGGTGTGCAGTAGACGCTGTTTTCACATGAAAGTCTGTATGTTAAGAGCCCAAATAGACCAAAAAAAGAAAAACCGAAAAAAGAAAAAAAGAAAAAAAAAAGACGTCTCCCTTTAAGTGAAACATAAAGTGAGTATGCCACATTTAACATGTTTGACCAGACTGTGGTCTAGAGATGTTGCTGATGTGTAGAAGGGGAAAACACAAAAACTGTTGTATCTGCAGTATTTTTATGTCATATAATTCCTCTTGAGAATACGACAACCAGAGCTACAGGCATAAAAACAAAGATGTCACAGCATGTTTAATAATTAAAAAAAACACAGAAAGAGAGTTGTAGTTCAAAGTACGCTGTACTTCTTCTATTGATAACATCTTACCCATAGACTGAGCTTTCAATCAATCAAACTTTATTTGTATATATGCACTTTTCATACATACGTGATGTAACATAAAGTGCTTCACACAGGAAACAAATCACCAACAGATAAAAGATTGCTTATTTATCAAAGAGGAAAAATACCATCAAGGGCATTTCGGAAATTTGTTTTGTAAGAGTAGATGTCACGGGGTGACTGGACTGGGCGTGTGTGGGTTGATTGGAAGGGAGGTGTGTGTGTGCGCGGGACTAACTCTGACCCTGCCCCCAAATCAGTACTAATAGGGCGCAGGTGTGTCAGTAAAGAGGGAGAGCGGTGCGAGTGGCAGACGACGGGGCTGAGCAGAGGAGACGGACGGTTTTGGGAGCTGGGTCGGGCGTCCGCGGTACCAGACATAGGGCCACGCTGAAGGAGCGCAGGAGGTGGGCAGAGGAAGCGGCGCACGACCTTGGCGCCCGAGCGACAGGACGCAACGTGGGAACAGTGGAGGGGGCGAGTGTGACAACCCCCCTCCTCCCAGCTAAGTGGCTTTTCTTGTTTGTTGTGCGTGTGGCAGGGCTACTCAAAGTTGCATGTTTTAATTTGGATTTTAGTGAAGTATTCTGCAAATTAGCCCTGGCCCAAAGTCCACTGCTCAATTAAGAGTTCCTACCTGTTGCCGGCAAATTGACGGCCTGTTCCTGCACGCAGGCCTCCTGAGCGCATGGACGAGTGCAGCGCGCGCATGGCAGAGCGGCCGGGACAAGAGGGAGAGACTGAGGCATCGCGGGAGCTGTGGAGGAGCACCGGAGCCGCGATCCCAGGGGACCCATCCACCTACCTCCAATGAGGGACTCTTAATAGTTTAGCTTTTAGTAGTTTTGGACATTTTATCATTCATAGACTCAATAAATTTTGTACATTTCTTTTAATTACGTGTGGCATTTTTATTTAATAGAGCACCTCCCCTTGGGACCAGAGGTTTTTAAATTGGGGCGTGTCCGGCCCGTGACAGAAAGTGGCGTTGCTGGCAGGATTGGTCCTTGGGTTGAGCCTCTATTAAATAAATATGTCTAATGAAGAGACACAGTCAGGTGGACAGTCCATGATGATGATGCCTTTTTTTATGGGCGGACCTTGGGTGTCAAGATTTAGTGGGACACACTCCGATGTTAAATTTGGAGAATGGCGGAGCCAAATAGAGACTATGCTTACTTTCCAACCTATCAGAGACTCTCAAAAAGCTGACTTTGTTCTAGGATTTTTAGATGGAGAAGCAAAACGGGAGATTCTAGCTTTAGACCGGACTGAAAGGAACACCTCAAAGAAGATTTTTGATGCACTGTCTGAACTGTATGGAGACAACACCCATGTTTCCATTTTAAGAGCTCAGTTTTTCAACTGCAGACAGGAGTCTAACCAGTCACTGAGGGCTTTCTCTTTACGATTGCGTGAACTGTTTTCCAGGTTGAAGCAGAGAGACACCATGGGCTTGGAGCGGGGAGATTTGGTTCTAAGAGACCAGTTTGTGATGGGCCTGAAGGAGGGCCCCATCCGCCAAGAGCTCAGGCGGCAGGTGCGAGAGAGCCCCCACCTTACCTTTGAAGAGGTAAAAATGGAAGCTCTGGCCCTAGAGGAGGAGCAGGGTGAACATTGGCCAGCCTATGACTGCTTGGCGGTGAGTAGAACGCCCCCGACAAATACAAGTGTAGCTATGGACTGGAAACAAGAGTTGCGTGCTGAAGTTATGAAGGATGTAAAGGAGCAAATGTCAGCAATGACAAAGACAATTTTGGAAGAGCTAAAGGGAGCGGTCTCCCCTCCTTTTGACACCGCTCGACACCCAAGTAGAAGCCCGAGACCTAGAACCCCTCTTAATGCAAGATTTAAGTGGGATCCCCAAGGCCGTCCTATATGCAATGTGTGTGAACAAATTGGTCATATTAGTCGTAGGTGCCCCTCCAAACTGTCCAGTCAGGGTTTTTAAATGCCCCGGCCACTGCGGGTCAAGTGTCCGGACCCTCTCCTAGTGACCCAATCAATTGCAGTCCTAAAGCTAAGCTTATTGGAGATTGTCCCCTAATAGATGTGGGTGTAGATGGGATAAATGTTAAGTGTTTGGTAGACACTGGATCTCAAGTAACGCTGTTTAGTGAGAGTGTCTGTAGGAAGCTCCTTGGGAGTAAGCAACTAAAAAGCGAAGGATTGCCATGGTTAACATTGAGGGCTGCTAATGGGCTTAATATCCCATGGGTGGGTTACATGGTAGCTGACTTTGTCATCCATGGGGTCCGGGTGCCAGCGCGTGGTATTGTTGTAGCCAAGGATGAATGTATTGGAGCCGATAAAGCCATCCTTGGGATGAATGTAATTGCTGATTGTTGGGAAGAACTCTTTAGCAAGTACAGGGAATCCGTAAACCATCCAAAGCCCCCGCTTGGTAAAGAATGGGATTCTGTTTTTGTAGACTGTCAACGTGTCCGTGCTATGTCAACGGCGGACCAGTGGAAAGTTACAGCTCGCCTAGCCAGTCGCTCCCCTGTAACTGTACCTGCACAGAGCGAAATGACTCTTTGGGCCAAAATTCCGCCGCCCGCCCAAAGTCGACCATGTGATGCACTGGTAGAACCCCTAGGGGAACAGGGAAGGGTCGAAGTGGCAAGAGCTCTGGTAACTGTGGGGAAGGGCCGTATTCCCGTGAGGGTCCGGAACCTCCATCCCTTTGATGTTACACTCAGCAGATTTCAGAGGTTGGCAGCTGTGTCTGAAATCAGCCCTGACAGTGTGCGGGATGGCCAGGAGCTGTCCATTGTGGAAGTGGACCCTGGAGTCGTGGAAGTTGGTTTGATCAATTCTGCGGGAGAAAAACCTAAGGTAAATGCAGAGAGTTCTGCTTTTTCTTTCCTTAAGGGAGATGGATTGAATGAGGAGGAACAAAGGCAACTGGAGCAACTATTACAGCGATGGACACATGTCTTTTCCTTACATGAGGAGGACTATGGACGGACGGGTGCTGTGAAACACGCCATACCAACAGGTGATGCTAATCCTATCCGTGAGAGGTTTAGGCCAGTACCCCCGACCCTTTATAAGGAGATACGTAGCCTCTTAAAAGACATGTTAAAGGGGGGAGTCATTAGAGAGAGCTGTAGCCCTTGGGCGGCCCCCATTGTCCTTGTTCAAAAGAAGAATGGAGATTGGCGATTTTGTGTGGATTATCGCAAGTTAAATAGTGTAACCCACAAAGACGCCTACCCGTTGCCTAGAATTGAAGACTCTCTAACCAGCCTGAATAGAGCCGCGTGGTATTCCACCCTAGATTTAGCCAGTGGTTATTGGCAAGTGGAGGTAGAGGAAAGGGACAGAGGGAAAACTGCATTCACTACTCCTTTTGGTTTATTTGAATTTGAAAGAATGCCCTTTGGGTTGTGTAATGCACCTGCAACCTTTCAAAGGTTAATGCAGAAGTGCCTGGGGAATCAGTTAGCCGAATCAGCAATGGTTTATCTTGATGATGTGATTGTGTTTTCCAGAAATTTTGCAGAACACCTTCAACACCTAGAGTCTGTCTTTCAGTCCCTGAGCACCTATGGTCTTAAACTCCACCCGGAAAAATGCCAGCTGTTCCGGAAGCAGGTTAAGTTCCTTGGGCATTTAGTCAGCAGTGAGGGAGTTTCCCCTGATCCAGAGAAGGTGGCAGCTGTTGCAGATTGGCAACCCCCTACTACTGTCAGGCAAGTCCGCTCATTCCTGGGGTTTGTGGGGTACTATAGACGATTTATAAAAGACTTTTCAAAGATTGCTAAGCCCCTGAATGGACTCTTAGTAGGCACTAGTCGAAACAGAGGGCGGGGCTCCCCTTCTGTTGAGTGGAATGAGCAGTGTGAAATGGCCTTCCAGCAGTTAAAGAAAGAACTACTGCAGGCCCCCGTTTTAGCGTATGCCGATTACACCTTACCTTTTACCCTCTACACGGATGCCAGTAACACCGGGCTCGGTGCTGTGTTGGCGCAAGACCAAGGGGGGGTTGAGCGCGTAATTGCCTATGCCAGCAGAAGCTTGCATCCAGCAGAACGTAATGATGCGAATTATAGCTCGTTCAAGCTTGAGCTTCTTGCCATGAAGTGGGCGGTAGCAGAAAAGTTCAAGGACTATCTTTGGGGTGCAAAATTTTCTGTTGTGACGGACAATAACCCACTGGTACATTTACAAACGGCTAAGTTGGGAGCGACGGAACAAAGGTGGGTCGCACAGTTGGCCAACTTTGATTACTCAATCAGATTCCGCCCAGGAAGAGAGAACACTAATGCTGACGTCCTTTCTAGATTCCCCATTGTACCACCAAATCAGGTCCCGGAGGAGCAGGAGCCACTGGTGGCAGCGGTGGAGACCGCGGTCTCTCCACAGACCCGAGCTGACAGCTGGGGATGGGACCTAGACCGATGGCGGAGTCTACAGGGAGAGGACCCTGATTTGTGCAAGATCAAGGAACACATTAAGAGAGGTATGTTACCAAATGCTACAGAACGGCAAGCCATGGCTCCGCCTGGAAAGATTCTGTTGCGGCACTGGCGGAAGTTGGAGCTAAGAGGCGGTGTTGTGTGTAGAACCATCCAAGATCCGCGAACATTAGAGACTGTACACCAAATTGTCGTTCCAGTTTCACAGGCACGACATCTCTGGACTATGTACCATGAGCGGATGGGACATCCGGGGCTGGAGAAGTCATTGGCTCTGCTGCGGAGAGGTTTTTATTGGCCACAGATGGAGGTCATGGTCAATACCTGGCTACAAGCATGCCCGCGCTGTGTTTTGCATAAACCCGGGCCCCAAGGTAAAGCCCCTCTAGTGCCACTGATTGCCAAGGCCCCTATGCACATTGTAGCTGTTGATTTTCTGACATTGAGCCGCCCTACCGATAGATACCAAAATATACTTGTCATGACTGATTTGTTCACAAAGTTTGCATGGGCTGTACCTACACTAGACCAAACGGCCCTCACAACAGCACGTGCCCTGTGGACCTATGTGATCCAGCCGTTTGGGTGCCCAGAAGTACTTCATTCTGACCAAGGCACTAATTTCGAGTCCCGGTTGATATATGAACTTTGCCAAATGTATGGGTCCCGTAAAAGCCGAACCACCCCGTATCACCCTATGGGGAATGGAACCTGTGAACGTTTTAACCAGACAGTGCTGAACCTTCTGGGTACATTAGAAGTAGAAAAGCAACAGAGGTGGGTAGAGTTCTTACCTGGACTCATCCAAGCGTATAACAACACTGTCCATGCGTCTACAGGATATGCACCTGCATTTCTGATGTTTGGCCGTCATATGAGGACTCCTGTGGACCTGCTGACGGGAGGCTTTGGAACTGAGGCCCCCATGGACACTACAGACTGGGTGGCCAAGCACCAAGAACACTTGGCCTATGCTTACCAGAGGACATCCGATAGCCTCCAGAAGGCTGGTCAGAAAAATAAGATGCTCTATGACCGCACTGCCAAAGATGCTCCGCTCTTGCCTGGGGAGCGAGTACTGGTGCGGGACCACAGGCGGCGGCAGACTGGTAAACTCAGTGACCGGTGGGAAAAGAGACCCTTTGTTGTTGTTGCTAGACTTCATCCTGATCGGCCGGTCTATAAAGTGCGTCCAGAGGGGAAGGACGAGCCTGAACGTGTGGTTCATCGCAACAATCTACGGCCGTGCCTCCATTATACGGCGCCTGAGACCGGTGCCATTCATCACCAAGACAACGCGCTAATGCCGATGTGGGGACTCTTGTTGCCGTTGGGAGAGGGTGGGCAAGAGGGGCCTCCACTCCCACCTGAGCCAAGACGGTCTCAGAGGACCAATATGGGGGTACGACCCCGCAGGTATATGGACTAGGCCTTTGTATGTTGTTCCAGGGACTAGAACATATTGGTCAGGGGGGGTGTCACGGGGTGACTGGACTGGGCGTGTGTGGGTTGATTGGAAGGGAGGTGTGTGTGTGCGCGGGACTGACTCTGACCCTGCCCCCAAATCAGTACTAATAGGGCGCAGGTGTGTCAGTAAAGAGGGGAGAGCGGTGCGAGTGGCAGCACGACGGGGCTGAGCAGAGGAGACGGACGGTTTTGGGAGCTGGGTCGGGCGTCCGCGGTACCAGACATAGGGCCACGCTGAAGGAGCGCCGGAGGTGGGCAGAGGAAGTGGCGCACGACCTTGGCGCCCGAGCGACAGGACGCAACGTGGGAACAGTGGAGGGGGCGAGTGTGACAACCCCCCTCCTCCCAGCTAAGTGGCTTTTCTTGTTTGTTGTGCGTGTGGCAGGGCTACTCAAAGTTGCATGTTTTAATTTGGATTTTAGTGAAGTATTCTGCAAATTAGCCCTGGCCCAAAGTCCACTGCTCAATTAAGAGTTCCTACCTGTTGCCGGCCAATTGACGGCCTGTTCCTGCACGCAGGCCTCCTGAGCGCATGGACGAGTGCAGCGCGCGCATGGCAGAGCGGCCGGGATAAGAGGGAGAGACTGAGGCATCGCGGGAGCTGTGGAGGAGCACCGGAGCCGCGATCCCAGGGGACCCATCCACCTACCTCAAATGAGGGACTCTTAATAGTTTAGCTTTTAGTAGTTTTGGACATTTTATCATTCATAGACTCAATAAATTTTGTACATTTCTTTTAATTACGTGTGGCATTTTTATTTAATAGAGCACCTCCCCTTGGGACCAGAGGTTTTTAAATTGGGGCGTGTCCGGCCCGTGACATAGATGTAAACACAAAAAAAAACAACAAAAAACAAACAAACAGACTTTTAATAATTGAGACCAAAAATAATCAATTTCTTTCTCCAAAGTTTATTTTCTGCTCCAAATCATGTCTCAGGGTTCCTACACTTTGCTTGTGATTATTTTCCAGGACATCTTTAGTTACGCAATCACAGCATCGACAAATTAATTATTGTACATGAATTAGCTGGAGGAAGTGTCCGGGGTGAAGGAGGTCTCTGACTGTTGCCCCCTCGACCCGGCCCCGGATAAGTGGAAGAAAATGGATGGATGGAATTACACACAAGGCAAACACACTATCTTTAGTTATGTAGCTCACTGTTTCCACAATTGTATAAGTTACTACAGTATTACAAGGAGCAACTTTCAATCTGAGTTATGTTTAACCAGAGAAAGCCTCTTAGCCTTACCTAAAAGCTTCCATGGACTTGAATTATGAAAAATACTGGTTTATTTATTATTTAAAAAGTGAGGAATAAGTTTGGACCACTGTTTAAAATGAATTAATTCTGTTTCTTTGAACACAGTCAAGTAAGACACTTATTATTATAATGTCTACTATGTGAAGATTTGAAATTTTGTTCCTGCGTATTCATCAAAGGTGGGTGGAGTAGCCAAAAATGATACTCAAGTAAGAGTAACGGTACTTTAAAATAATATTACTTGACAAAGTAGTGGTCCAAGTAATTGCTCAAGAGCGCGAACACAGAGACACGCCCCCTCGCAGAGACATGCCCCCTTGCAGAGACACGCCCCCACGCAGAGACACGCCCCCTCACAGAGACACGCCCCCTCGCAGAGACAGTGAGAGGCTATCCTCACATCGGCTCTGGTCAGACACTGTTTAATGTCATAATATCTCACCAATGTGCTCCTTCATGTCAAGATTATTTGTCCTGACGATAAGAACACAAAGCACCCCCCCCAAAAAAAACATGTAACATTTCAAACATTTCATTCAAACATTCAAACATTCAAATACATTTGATCAGTTTAAATGGAGAAGCAGTGAAAGTGTATGTGGCCACGCTGTCTGTGCATTCTCTTTGCATTATATCCTGTGTGCCTTGTCAGGGTGAAGAAATGCATTCATTATAAATCATATAAATAATATATATGCAAAACATTTTTTGCTGACAGGGTGCAGCATTCAGCATGCAGTGACCAGCTCTACTGTCTCTGCAGAGCGTATGGGATTAGCAGCGGGAGACCTGGAGCCAATACTCACAACAGAAGAGATTTAAATGTTTTTGTCACTTTTTATTTCATGTAAAAAGACCCAAACCAACCCACTGAAATGTGTTACAGATATATAAATGGAGATAGTGTAAATTCAGCCTGGAAGACCAAACTTTGCCTCCATCTACCAGCGTTTAGGTGGTCCTCAGCCTTCATCACCTCACTCTAAATACTCCTCCCCACCCCTCACTACACCTCCTCTTTGTCCAGTCAGCGCCCAGTCTGTCCATTTTACTGCAGATGTACAGCTGCTTCGGTTTGTGCTGCACCCAACCTCAGCTTCTCATCCTCTCATCGTCCCCTTCACTCTCATCCTCTCATTGTCCCCTTCACTCTCATCCTCTCATCGTACCTTGCAGTCTCCTCATCCTCTCATCGTCCCCTTCACTCTCATCCTCTCATTGTCCCCTTCACTCTCATCCTCTCATCGTACCCTGCAGTCTCCTCATCCTCTCATCGTCCCCTTCACTCTCATCCTCTCATCGTCCCCTTCACTCTCATCCTCTCATCGTACCCTGCAGTCTCCTCATCCTCTCATCGTCCCCTTCACTCTCATCCTCTCATCGTCCCCTTCACTCTCATCCTCTCATCGTACCCTGCAGTCTCCTCATCCTCTCATCGTCCCCTTCACTCTCATCCTCTCATCGTCCCCTTCACTCTCCTCATCCTCTCATCGTCCCCTTCACTCTCCTCATCCTCTCATCGTCCCCTTCACTCTGTTCATCCTCTCATCGTCCCCTTCACTCTCCTCATCCTCTCATCGTCCCCTTCACTCTCCTCATCCTCTCATCGTCCCCTTCACTCTCCTCGGCCTCTCATCGTCCCCTTCACTCTGTTCATCCTCTCATCGTCCCCTTCACTCTCCTCATCTTCTCATCGTCCCCTTCACTCTCCTCATCCTCTCATCGTCCCCTTCACTCTCCTCATCTTCTCATCGTCCCCTTCACTCTCCTCATCCTCTCATCGTCCCCTTCACTCTCCTCATCTTCTCATCGTCCCCTTCACTCTCCTCATCCTCTCATCGTCCCCTTCACTCTCCTCATCCTCTTATCGTCCCCTTCACTCTCTTCATCCTCTCATCGTCCCCTTCACTCTCCTCATCCTCTCATCGTCCCCTTCACTCTCTTCATCCTCTCATCGTCCCCTTCACTCTCCTCATCCTCTCATCGTCCCCTTCACTCTCCTCATCCTCTCATCGTCCCCTTCACTCTGCTCATCCTCTCATCGTCCCCTTCACTCTCATCCTCTCATCATCCCCTTCACTCTGTTCATCCTCTCATCGTCCCCTTCACTCTCCTCGGCCTCTCCTCTACCACCTCCAGTGTCCAGGCACCAGGTCTGTCTGAGTCTCTCCAGGCTGAACTATATAATATACATGCAGAGAATAGAGATGAGATGAATCAGCGCAAAGCACAATGGAATTATTTACCACAAGCACAGGATTTATTTTAAAATTCAATGACGAAGGCAAAATACTAGCCTTCATTACCCAATTTGACAGACTATATATAGAATACAGGAAGTATCCTTGTTGCTAAATGCTGACAAGTTAAAACTACAAGATGATAAACACAGATCATTGCATAACATCTACAGTAGGAGCACCCGCTTTTCTGCTCCTCTGTGCAGTGCTGCAGTGAGGACATGATGGAGGAGCCTGTGGTCGGGGGCAGAAGGTACTCGGGCCCTGCTCAAACTCAGGACACAGGCACACGGTCAAGTAAGGCACTTTGCAATACTTTCATTTTTGTTTGTTCATTTTGCTCTCACATATTAATTCTGCTTTTAAAGAAAAATGGATTCTACTGGTCATCTTCTGCTTTGGACTTCTCTGCACTGTACAAGCTGTCAACATTTACCTTCGCATCGGTGAGCAGTAAAACATAAATATGCACTATTACTACTGCTACTATATAATAATAATAATAATAATAATAATAATAATAATAATAATAATAATAATAGTATCACTTCCAGGCTTTTACTCAAGATGTCAGAATGCAACAGCAGAGTTGGATTATTTTAAGAAACGTAAGTTTTACTGATGGCTTATGGTTTCTGTGGTAAATATTAGGGTAACAGTGTGAGGAAACATCCAAAAATGTATTCTATTTGCATTTTTGTGTTTTTCAATTTGTTATTTTGTTATTTATTTAATTAATAAACCAAATATTTGAGGAACTATCACTTGAAATGTCCCAAAAACTCCTCCGCACTGAGCCGAGGAGTCTGTTGAGCTAAAGAGGCACTCTTTGTTAGGTAAAATGGAACAAATAAAAAAGAACTGGATTTCCCATTGACTGGATGAAAGACAGATGAAAGAAAGATACTAAATGATTTTTAAATCAACCTAAGATTAAAATTACATGAAGTATCAGTGAGTTATAACCACAAGATAAGAAGGTGTGAGGGTGGACTGGGTTGTTGTCTTTATGGATGAACTGGAGACGCAGTGAAACTAGCATAACGACGGATGGTGTTGCTAAGTGGGAGGATGTAGAGAATGAAAAGGAAAGGACCAAGCACCAAACCTTGGGGGACACTTTATGATGGGGAGCAGTGGCGGAGGAGCAGCTCACATCTCTCACATCCATAAAAGGCACTAAATTAATTGTTAAGTGAGCACCCCCATTGAAGAACTTGGCACCTCCAAAGCTCCTCCAACCAAAAATGTCTGGCACCACCCTTGACCAGCATTAACAATATTTATTATCTTACAGAAACCTATCAACTCACTGAAGAAAGAGACAAACTGGAGACAAAACTGCGGGACATAGGTGAGTAGAAATCTTCTCTAGTGGCTTCTGTAAATGTTAGCACTTATACCATGAGAGGATAGGATTGTCCAGTCATTGTGAACATCTCTAAAGGCTGTTGTAGAGATCAGGTTCTCAGAGTACAGTGTAACAGTTCTATATATCCATCCATCTATTTTCTTCTGCTTTATCCGTGGCCGGGTCACGGAGGCAGCAGTCTGAGCAGGGAGGCCCAGACTTCCTTCACCCTGGACACATCCTCCACACCTCTCAACCTCCTGCACAAGCTCAGGCTCCTTTCCCCCCAGCGAGGTGACGTTCCAGATCGCTACAGCCAGGTTCTGTGTCCATGGATTGGGGTTGTTGAGGCCCTCGACCTCGGCTGATGTCTAGTCCTCTTCACACCTGACCCTATGAAACCCTCTGCAGGTGGTGAGCCCACAGGAGGGTGGACCCATGTCGTCTTATAGTTATATATTTCATTCTGAATGTTACACTTGGGTTTTTTTTGTTTTTTTTTTGAGAAGTCTTCCACATCTGAGAGGCATGTGATACAAATTAACAGCTGTGATCCCAAATTTTTTCACGCTCTATAGTCCGGTTCCAGTTGGGCTATATAATAATAATAATAATAATATTGCATCAGTTTTATATAGCGCTTTGCTTTACAGATGATTCTTCATTCACTCCACACTCGGTGGTGGTAAGCTACCATTGTAGCCACAGCTGCCCTGGGGCAGACTGATGGAAGCGAGGCTGCCAATCTGCACCATCGGCCCCTCTGACCACCACCATCACTCACGCACACTCCACTTTCATACTAGGCAATGTGGGCGAATAATAATAATAATAATAATAATAATAATAATAATAATAACAATAATAATAATAATAATAATAAATTACAAGATACAATAGAGGAAATAAGTATTTGATCCCTTGCTGATTTTGTAGGTTTGAGAAATGAACAGTCTATAATTTTAATGGTAGGTTTATTTTAACATTGAGAAATAGAATATCTAAAAGAAAATCCAGAAAATAACTTTAAAGAAAATATATAAATTGATTTGCATTTCATTGAGTGAAATAAGTATTTGAACCCTGTAGCCAAAAAAGATTTAAAACCCTTGTTTGCAGCACAGAGGTCAGACATTTCTTGTAGCTGATGACCACATTACAAGGATCTCTGTTTTTAGATAACTATGCGTCTGAAGGTTGGGTGTATTTCCAAGGCAGTTTGTACCTGGGCTCCACCACAGAGCAGACCTGGCAGGAGAGCCGGCAGTTCTGTCAGCAGAGAGGAGCAGATCTCACCATCATCAGCAGTGTCCAGGAGCAGGTCTGGAAATAGAGACCAAAATAAAACAACAACATCTACTGCTACTGCTTTTGTTTCACAGGAATTTGCACGTTGGACATTTAAGGAGCACAGATGGATTGGACTGAGTGACCTGGAGCAAGAAGGGCTCTGGAAATGGGTGGACGGCTCACCACTCAACACAAGGTTTGTGCAGACTTTTATCAATGGAACCAAAATCAATAACACTGCAGTACATCGAGTAAACCGAGTAAAGTGTTTCATTTTCAGCTTTTGGCATTCTCAGGAGCCAAATGATAAAGGTGGGGAAGATTGTGTTGAATTCTACTTTCTGCATGAGTTACAAAACTGGAATGACAACAAGTGCGGTAAAATATCAAAATTTATATGTGAAAAAAAAATTGATTAATTTGCTTGTACATATATTTTTCATATTTTCTACATTAGCATGCCAAAAGGATGTATTTTAGCTGTCTTGAATGTTTTGGAGTGATAACAAGCACATTTTTGAATCCTGTCATTTTCTGTCCATTCAATAAAGTGTCCTGTTTTGGTTGCATTTGCCGAAGAAGGATTTATTGAATTTGCTGAACACACATTTTGATACACACATGAACTGCAGCGTTCACATCCTGAATATAGTCTTGTCAAGTGTGTTTGTGGAAAAAAATAAATGACTGAAAAGACTGTGTTACAGAACAAGCTGAATATATTACTCAAACAGGTTAAGCAAAGTAAGACCTGGTTAGTACTTGAATGGGAGACCAGTAGAAAAACCACAGTGGGGCAGCAGTGGCTCTAGTGAAAATTGTTGTTGTGTCCTTCAGCAAAGCATTTCACTCACCTTAAACCGAAAATGTTCATTTTGTCTTCTTATGTACTTTAAACTTCTTAGGTTCTTTTTAAAGACAATACAGTAACGTGTATTTACCTTGTTGACATGACAGTTCTGAAGATGGCTCGCAGCTAGCAGCCGAAACATGTCAACAAGGTAAATACAAGTTACTGTATTGTCTTTAAAAAGAACCTAAGAAGTTTAATTTCACTCACCTTGCCTAGTATGAATGTGGTGAGTGACTGGTGGTGGTCGGAGGGGATGATGGCTGATTGGCAGGCTCATTTATGTTATTATTTATGACTCCTCTCACAGCTCCTCTCTCCTCACGCCCCCTTGCTGCTGTACTCAAGCCTCCTCTCTGCTCTCTTCATGGTTCCTCTCCTCTCCTCACAGTCCCTTTCTGCTCTCATCGCGGCTCCTCTCCGCTCTCTTCATGGCTTCTCTCCCCTCACGGCTCATCTCTCCCCTCACAGCTCCTCTCTGTTCTCCTCACAGCTCCTCTCTGTTCTCCTCACAGCTCCTCTCTGTTCTCCTCACGGCTCCTCTCTCTTTATGGCTTCTCTTCCCTCATGGCTTCTATCCTCTCACGGCTCCTCTCTCTCGTCACGGCTCCTGTCTCTCCTCACAGTCCCTTTCTGCTCTCATCGCGGCTCCTCTCCGCTCTCCTCATGGCTTCTCTCTCCTCACGGCTCCTCTCTCCTCACAGCTCCTCTCTGTTCTCCTCACGGCTCCTCTCTCTTTATGGCTTCTCTTCCCTCATGGCTTCTCTCCTCTCACGGCTCCTCTCTCTCCTCTGGGCTCCTCTCTCCTCACAGCACGTCTCTCTCTCCTCACGGCTCCTCTCTCCTCACGGCTCCTCTCTCCTCACAGCTCCTCTCTGTTCTCCTCACGGCTCCTCTCTCTTTATGGCTTCTCTTCCCTCATGGCTTCTCTCCTCTCACGGCTCCTCTCTCTCCTCTGGGCTCCTCTCTCCTCACAGCACGTCTCTCTCTCCTCACGGCTCCTCTCTGTTCTCCTCACAGCTCCTCTCTCCTCACAGCTCCTCTCTGTTCTCCTTGTAGCTTCTCTCTCCTCACGGCTCCTCTCTCTCCTCATGGCTCCTCCATTACGATTAGAAAGACATTTCCCCAGTTAAGGCAAGATGGGAATCTGACTTGGGATGCTCTTACACAGACAAAGATTGGAGTAAGTTATTGAACCTTGCTGAAACAAAATTAGTATCTACCAAAAACAGATTCAATTCAACGTCTATCATAGAACTTATTATACTCCACACAGACTAAGCAAATTAATGTCCACTGAAACTCTTCTACATGCTTTGGAGTTGTGTTCAATTTACAGTACTGGAATTACGTGATCAAGATAACTTTGTTTTTCCAGAACTCAGCGCTAATTCCTAATTCACCTAATGTTACGAGCAGCTCGGCTAGAGAAGAGGGAAGTAACAAAAAAACAAAAAACAAAAAACAGATGTATAAGGTTAACTAAAAATTAGAATTTAATAAGTGACAGAAAAAAAGAAAAATAAAATGAATGTTTTATAACAAAAATAATTAACAAAATAGAAGGAAAACTAATAAACAATTGTCTTAACCAAAACGAACCCTAATTAATTACAAACAAATGGCAATTTAACTAAAGTTTATAATCCTAACGAATAACAAAAATGTCTCAAGGGAAAAAAAAAAACAAAAAAACATAGTCACCAGATAGCTATGTGACAACTCAAAAGGAGACACAACACAACATAATAGAACGGAACAAGTGGCGAGCTGACATGGATAAATCCAGCCACCCCGAGCCGGCAGCAGCCAAACACTTTTATCAGCCGCACCCCATCAGGTGGACTCCCGGGATTGGTGGAGCGGGAAGGTGCCTGGCCAATCCAGCTCCGGGACAGCCGCAGCCCACCCACAGTCCAACGGGAACTGCCACAACGAATCAGGACCCCGGGCTCGCAGACGTGATTTACCACTGCACACCATTTGTCACATTAGCAACATTAGTTTAAAAAGACTGATGCCTTCCCTGTACTTCCTCTTGACTTTTCCAACCAGATAAACAGTATAGTATAGCACATTGAGGCACATAGGAGGGATGTTCACCATAGAGCTCCAGGAGATTAGATCACATTAAATTACATATGAATTACATCTGTATCAGAACAGCAAACTGTTCTATCAGTGATGAACATATCCAAAGCGCACAAGACAGATTTCCTCACTCTCTTACACAGTGTGACACAGTGATACTTAAGGTGATTTTTTTTTTTTTTTTTAGCTCAAACCAAACTCAGCTGATCTTGTTCATGTGAGTCACACCTGCTTCTTTATCTTAAAATTAGACTTCAGTACACGTCCTGGAGCTTTCACTTCCTGCCCTCTACATCCTGAATCATGAATAACCTTTGACAGATACATCTCTGTAAAGTCATTTAAACCAGGCTTTGTCAAAGTGGGTGCTGCAAAACCTTTGGGTTTTGTAGAGAAACTGCAGGAGTGCTATAGAAAACAGTTTGAGTCTGCCCAATTTAAAACCCCATCACAGGTGCATGGCTGCTTTGGTTTGGCCGTGCCCCACCTCCTCCCCAGCTTCTCATTGTCCCATTCACTTTCAACAAGCGCAGGATTTAATTTAATTTAACTTAAAATGCAATAAATGCTTTAAAACACAAACTCCAAATACTAGGCTTCATTGCATACAATACAGGAAGTAACAGTGAGTTCCTTGTTGCTAAATGCTGACAAGTTAAAACTGCAAGGTGATGAACACAGATCATTGCATAACATCTACAGTAACAGCACCTGCTCTTCTGCTCCTCTGTGCAGTGCTGCAGTGAGGACATGATGGAGGAGCCTGTGGTCAGGGGCAGAAGGTACTCAGGCCCTGCTCAAACTCAGGACACAGGCACACGGTCAAGTAAGACACTTTGCAATACTGTAAGAATTTGTCATTTTTATTTTTACATTTTGCTCTTACATATTAATTTTGCTTTTAAAGAAAAATGGATTCCACTGGTCATCTTCTGCTTTGGATTTCTCTGCACTGTACAAGCTGTCAACATTTACCTACGCATGGGTGAGCGGTAAAACAAAAATATACATTATTACTGCTACTGCTACTACTAGCTGGATTATTTTAAGAGACGTAAGTTTTACTGATAGCATGTGACTGGATATGTTTTTTATGCATGGATATGAATAACTACACAAAAATACATCAAAACTTTCCTATATGAATCATACTGAATGCATAACGGATTCATGAAAGAATGATGATGAAACACATGTGAATATCCTAAAATAGAACTGACTCGCGATCATGAACAATCAACTACAACACAGAAAAATAATAATGACAATGACTGGTAAATATTTAATGTTTCTGCAAACAAAACAGAACACATGACGCAACAGCGGCTCAGGACAAAGAGCAGCTCATGTTTCTGAGCTGAAATAACAACCCCCGCTGTATGGACCTGTTCCAGCTAGTGTTTTTTGATTGTTTTATTTCTTTTTATAGGGTTTATCTGCCCTTTTCTGACATTAACTTCAAAATAATCAAAAATATTAGTCATTAGAAATAGATGACCTCCTCCTCTTCCTCCTTTCGCTTCTTCTTAAACTATCTGTCCATGTCTAAACAGGGAAAAAAATTTATAATTCTCCAAAATTGTCAATATGCTAACTATGATTTGGTGAAATAGTAATCTTAATATGATGATGTGTATGTGGCACTATCCCGCATCACCATGTCTGATAAAAGGGTTCTATGTTTCCACAAGCAGAAGTGGGTAGAGTAGCCAAAAACTGTACTAAAATCAGAGTAACGTTACTTCAAAAATAATTACTCATGTCGTAGTATAAAGTACTAGTCCAAAAAATAATCAGAAATTAATAGAGTAAAAAAAGCATAAACCTATGTTCCCACATATTAAGTACATTTTTCCTTAAATGTGAGTTGTGATGAAAGTTGAATTCTTGCAAATCGACCAACAAAAAATAGTGTTCTTCTCTGTATTTACGGCATGACATCATTGTGTGGGAAAACAGTTTGTGTTTCTCCACCTACAGACCATCAGAAAGCTTAATGATACTTAGCAGGTGATGTCATCAATATTCCCTGGGGACGTGACACTAACTCTAGGCACTGCTCTGTCTGAGATTTATTTGACTTTAATCTGAACTTTGTTTTAACACAATCTGACTAAAAAGAACTGACTCAGTTGAAACTACAACAAATGAGCTGATTTGTGCTGTTAAACAAGTCGTTTACACATACAGTTACAGTCACAAGCTAGCTTGTATTAGACAACAGTTTTTCAGTTACTCTAATCTCTTTCTCTTTAATCGTGGTATATACATGGTGAATATTCCACTATAAGCATTCATGCAGAATACCCCCTGCATGATATCACTGTAAAGTATCAATTCTATTTTTGATACATTTTGAACAAACAAGCAGCTAATCAATGCCCTTGAATCATTCTGGTAAGGACTACTTTTTTTTGTAAAAAGTTTAAAGTACTTTTTTTGTAGTACTTTTATTATCCCTGTACTTCATCCCCGCATCAAACTTGCTTATAAGATTGTGAGACAATGAGAGGAAAGGGTTGTCCAGTCATTGTGCACATCTCTAAAGGCTGCTGTGTGTAGAGATCAGGTTCTCAGCGTGCAGTGTAACAGTTACACATATGGAACTTCCATATTGAGAAGTGCTACCACATTCATTTACTTACCTGGACCTTTAATAGGACGACTGGTCAGGGAGGGTCAGCAGATCCTGTGGAAGAGCCAAAAGTTTCCATCACCGCAGTGTCCAGGGGGAACCAGGTGAACACAACAAGAAAAGCTCCCCTTTGGTGTTTTGGTTGGTGATGAAATGGTCCATTTCCTCATTCCCTCAGTGTTTCCTCTGAAAGATCTTTTGCCACATTTACTGTCACATATGATGAAAAAAACCTGTAGCATCACAAGCCTAGCCTCCCACATGGTCTCCATGGATAAGGGCAAAACAAACAACTAATTTCACAAAATCCAACAGTCCCTTCCTTGTGTCCTTTGCACTGCACACCCATAAAAAATCCCATATGTCGGTTTTACAGCAACAGTCACTCACTACCATGCACTGGAAGGGAGACTGACAGCGCTGCTGCTTCTCTGCAGGCCTAACTACTATTCACTTGTCCATTGTTACTGTCCAGGAACGCATTTAGTCGAACCAACGGAGACGGCCTACGAAGGAGAAGATGAAGGACAAAAGTGAGAGGCCAGTTCTGACAAGAGGCTGTCGGTTACAATAGGCCACATTAGCGTACAAACACATGGTTAAAAGAGAACATAATGCATGCCTTGGTCTGACGTCACCATTCGTTCAGGAGTAAAACCGATCATTTGGGGAACTCTTTGTTTTTTATTATGACCTCCATAAACCTGTCTGCTTTATGACACTGGTGTTGAAATATAAGGTTGTGAGTTACTCTTATCCAGTACGGTGACTATTGGCAATAGGGCAAGGGCCTTCTTAGACCAAACACAGCACAGTGTAATATAATTATAATTATTTTCTTGTCTTCAAACCTATCAGCAAAAGCAGTCGGAGAAGAGCAAAGAGTACTCTGAATAAACAGTCTTTTCAATACAATATAGAAGGTACATTATAGTCATAGAGACATTGGATTTAATGCATTTAAATAAAATTTTTATATTTTGCAGTGCTTGAAACCAGGACCCATGAAGTAACTGAAGAAAGAGACAAGCTGAAGCTAAAACTGCAGGTCATAGGTGAGTAGAATCTGCTCTAGTGAATCTAGGCTGCCATAAAAACAAATGGAATATAATGAAGGTAAGTAAGAGTGCGTTCACACTTAACGCCTGGTGTACACTGACTGCAGGTGTGTTGTGGTTCTGTTATATTGTTACCACAAACTTAGACTTACTTAGACTTAGACAAACTTTATTGACCCACAATTTCCCTATGCGGATAATAAAAGTACTACAAAAATAAATAAATAAATAAATAAATAAATAAATAAATAAATAAATAACTTGGGCACACATTATAACAATGAAGAGAAAAAATAATAAACTCAAAATAAGTAAAATATAGCAAGTAAAATATAGCAAGAGACTGCTGTCAAATAAGGCATAATTATATAAAACCACCAAAAAAAAAAAAAAAAAAAAAAAAAATATATATATATATATATATATATATATATATATATATATATATATATATATATATATATATATGTACATCAAGGATAAGGCCCAAACAGATGATGTGCTCAGGGAATGCCTCAGACAGTGGAGGTCAGAGGAAGAGGTGCTGGAGGGACCATCATGGCAAGACAAGCCCCTACATGGGGCATACCACCGAAACATAACTGAAGTGGCTGATATCAAGAAATCCTACCAATGGCTGGAGAGGGCTGGTCTGAAGGACAGCACAGAGGCCCTCATCCTGACTGCACAGGGGCAGGCCTTGAGCACCCGAGCAATAGATGCCCAGATCTACCACACCAGACAAGACCCAAGGTGTAGGTTGTGCAAAGAGGCTCCTGAGACAGTCCAGCACATAACTGCAGGGTGTAAGATGCTGGCAGGGAAAGCATACATGGAGCGACACAACCAAGTGGCGGGCATAGTGTACAGAAACATCTGTGCAGAGTACAGGCTGGAGACCCCAAGGTCAAGGTGGGGAACTCCCCCAAAGGTTGTGGAGAATGAGCGAGCCAAGGTCCTGTGGGACTTCCAGATACAGACTGACAGAATGGTGATGGCGAACCAACCAGACATAGTGGTGGTGGATAAGCAACAGAACAAAGCCGTGGTGGTGGACATTGCAATACCAAGCGATGGTAATATCCGGAAAAAGGAACACGAGAAACGAGAGAAATACCAGGGGCACAAAGAAGAGCTGGAGAAGGCCTGGAAGGTGAAGGCATCAGTGGTGCCCGTGGTGATCGGAGCACTCGGGGCTGTAACCCCCAAACTGGAGGAGTGGCTCAAGCAGATACCCGGAAAAAACATCAGACATCTCAGTCCAGAAAAGTGCAGTACTAGGAACAGCAAAGATACTGCGCAGAACTCTCAAGCTCCCAGGCCTCTGGTAGAGGAACCGAGCTGGATGAGGGTGAGAGAGACCAACCACCGTGGAAGGTGAGGAACACATTTTTATATATATATATATATATATATATATATATATATATATATATATATATATATATATATATATATATATATATATATACGACCCATATCTGCTCCTTTGTGCAGGAGGAACAGGTTGAGTACTGCCTGTGCAGTACTCAACAGATGCTGAACGATTAACAGATGTGTCACATTGAGATCTGATGTGTTTTCAAAGTTTTCCTTTAATTTTTGTGAGCAGTATATAATATAAGAGGTCGTAAGGAAAAACCATCAGTGATACCGGTCAGAGTAGTTCCTCACGCATCATGTTTACATAAATCCACTCTGTGGATGAAGATGCAGCACATTAGAGATAGTGATACTTCCTGTGTGTCTATAGACAGCTTTCTGTTCGTGAAGACATTTTCTGAGCTACATTTTGATTTTAAATCTTTCATGATTCTCCTCATGTCTGGTCTGCTTTTAGTCTCAAATTTAAAAATCATTTAAGACTCAAGAATCCTGAAGTATGTGGCGGGCTTTGGCCTCCCAATTTAGTCTCACTTCAATGTCTGTATCATCCGTATTTTCAGATAACTGGGCATCTGAAGGCTGGATGTATTTCAATGGCAGTGTGTACCTGGGCTCTACCACAGCGCGGAGCTGGGAGCAGAGCCGGCAGTACTGTCAGGAGAGAGGAGCAGATCTCCCCATCATCAGCAGTGTCCAGGAGCAGGTCTGGAGCTAAACACCACAGTGTTCACACAAAGGGATGTCACAATATGAAATGTTTCTGTTTATTGCGAGAAGATTAAGCTTGATGCTAATGCTAACTTCTATTCAAATGTCAAATCTAACATAACAACAAAATGAAATATGTAGTAAAGACAACCTGATTATTTTTCTGTGTAGATTATTTCAGTTTGTGGCATTTAACATGTACTAGTCTCAGAAATTAGCATTAAGACACAAAGATGGACCTTTCTAAACACCAGTGTCCCCTGGTGAAGTATTCACATGTTGTCAGTGACATCCACCCACAGCTCGCTGTCCACGGTGTGACCTGTCAGTATTTATTGATTTTAGAGCCACTCCCCAGAGACCGGAGCTAACTGGGTGCTGTTGTGCACAGCCTGTTGTATCAAACACACACTCCAGTTTGGTGTGCGAGTCCCAGAGGACTGAGACGTGTGTTACTGATGTTAAATGCATGTTTCGCTTCAGATCCCTGAATGTGGCTTTAACTGTTTCTTCAGACATTTCTGAGTACATTCATCGGGCGCCGATGGATTGGACTGACTGCAACCAAGTCCGAACCTAGAGAGTGGAGATGGGTGGACGGCTCTCAGCTCAACACAAGGTTCACACAGCAACATTTTAAACTAACATTGAGTTTCAGAAGTGCTTTTAAGTTTTTATTTAATGACTTTCAGTTTTTGGTCCAGTGGAGAGCCAAATAACGAATACAATGAAGAGTTCTGTGGTGAAACCAACTTCAGACTCGCCCTGAACAGCTGGAATGACGAAGCCTGCTCTGACAAGCTTCTTCTGATCTGTCAAAAGAGGCTGACATTTTAAGGCTGATATCAATATTTATTCATACATTACATACAATACATTAAATGTATTACATACATACATTACAATGTATTACAATGTATATTTTTTGTTCAGGGGATAAATTGCAGCAGGTACTAGAAACTATATCAGACGAAGTTAATAAACTAAAATCCTGGTTTGACTCAAATAAGTTATCCTTAAACATAAGTAAAACCAAATTTATGCTATTTGGGAATCATAAAAGAAAAAAATATAGATATGGAAACTGATCACGTAAAAATTTAAATCAAATTTTTAAGACTGATTCTACACCACAAATTAAGTTAGAAATCACATGTAAATTGTCTGTGCGGTAAAACAGCCGTAAGCATTGGTGTATTATTCAAATGCAGATTTATATTAAACCCTAAAATGTTACATACTCTGTACTGTGCTCTCCTGCAACCACATTTCAATTACTGCACTGAAGTATGGGGGACTACCCACAAGATTACTTTATAAAGATTGTACTTCTTGCAAAAAAGAGCGTTAAGAATATTAAATCAGGCAGGATATCGGGATAATACAAACGTTTTATTTATGAAATCACAATGTTTAAATCTAAATGATATTGTTAAACTTAAAATTGCACAACTGATGTATGAAGTGAAAAATAACGTAGTGTCATACAATATACAAAAAAAATTTTAAAAGTAGAGACTGTGTCTATAATTTCGGCAAATTTCGGCTACAGCAGCCTTATGCACGGACCATATTGGCAAAAGGAGAAATTCAATTTGCCAACCGGACAAAAGTTTATTTGGTCAAATACGTTTCGCAGCTCATCCAAGCTGCTTCCTCAGTTCTGGTCAGACGCTGGCGGACACTGCCTTATATCTGCCTGAAGGGAGGAGCTTAATTACAATGAAAATTACTCTGTGAGACACATATTTGTTTACAGTTTCTGTTAGTCAGGTGAGTCTATTCAATATGGAGTGGGAGTGGGGGAGTAGTTAGCATATCCATTCAGGGCCATGATGGGTGTTTTCACACCTCTGGACCTGACCTGGCTAGTCCCATTGTTTTCTCTGTTTGTTTTGCTTTAGGTTTGAGGATAGAGTTATAGATGGGAGACAAATGATGTCTCAGACCCCCATTTCTGTTCAAGGAAGGATTCTCTTTCTTGACAAAAATAGCTTCTTTAACTCCCCTCTCAAACCAGTTCTTTTCTCTGGCCAAGATCTGGACCTCACTGTCCTCAAAGGAGTGGCCTGTGGCTTTTAGGTGGAGATGTACGGCAGACTGAGGTCCTTTTAGGTGGAGATGTACGGCAGACTGAGGTCCTTTTAGGTGGAGATGTACGGCAGACTGAGGTCCTTTTAGGTGGAGATGTACAGCAGACTGAGGTCCACTCTTGCTCTCCCGTCTGTGTTGGTACATCCTCTTGTGCAGTGGCTGTTTTGTTTCTCCAGTGTAGCGCCCCCTGCAGTCTTCACTACACTGAATGGAGTAGACCACATTGCTTTGTTTGTGGCTCGGTGTTTTGTTCTTTGGATGGACCAGTTTCTGTCTTTACGTGTTTGTGGGTTTGAAATAGACTGGGATTTCATGTTGTCTGAAAATCCTCTGTAGTTTTTCAGAAACACCAGCCATGTAAGAAATAGTTACACCCTTTCTCCTGGGTTCTGATTCTCTGTTGTCCTGTTTTTTAGCTCTCTTTGTACTATTGCTACTACCTCTACTGATGTAGGAATACAAGTGAAAAGAGAGGACTGTAACTTCTATATAGTAGTATAAGAATAAAGTTGGAGTTTATTATGCAAATTTGACTTTGACTTGACACACAACAAAAAAAATATACAAAAACATGATACAAAACTGTACCCAGCAATTTCACCTGATGCGATATAGTCTGCACTGAAATAGAAGGATCATGTTCCTTGTAGTTCCCTCTGTTTTACCGTATTGTACTGCAGTCCGATTCATGTCCCGAGTCATTGACCTTCAAGTCCAAGTCTTAGTCCGTTTTATCAAGTCAAGTCTCAAGTCCTAAAGTCATGACTTGCAAGTCTCCATCTCTGCTAAAGAGCGTCAAAAAAGAAAGTGAAACATATTAATACATATGCATATACATATATAATACATTGTTTTCAGTGAATATAGCATTTTCAAAACAATAAAAGGTAACATGGTGATCTAAATATGGTATGTCACTTTTTTTTAAACTACAAAACAGCCTTGAACTCTATGTCTGGTAGTTTCTCACGCTATGATAATTTGCTTTTAAATTAAATTATATGCTCCATTCACATGTTCAGCATATAAAATTCTCATGTGAGGAGAAAGGTGCAGCTGCAGTGCGGCTGAACCATGGATCAAGTTCATATGAAGCTGTGTTGTTTTTAGAAATACAGAATTCATCTATTTATAGTCACGTTATTGTCTGTTCCTGATTATTTGTAGCACATTTTTGCATGTATTTAGGCACAGGAACTATTAAAAAGTGCATCCACAGCAGTAGCAGTGACCATAGGCAGGGTCAAACAGCACTGTGTGGAGCTGCAGTGATGGATGGACACACAGAAATGATGGACATGCAAATGGACGGCTTCACACACAGGTATTACACCACAGACGATGTACTATTTACATTTGCAATTGGTCTTTCATTATTTTGTGTTTGAAGGAAAATGGATTCTCGTGGCCTTCATAAGCATTTGTCTTTCATGCATCGTACTGGGTTCTTTTTTGATTTGCTTTCATATGAGTGAGGGTTTTTTTTTTATTATTGTTTTAGATAAATACTGCAATTTACTATTTCATTATTAACGTTTTTTTTCTTAATTATAGATCAGTTATCATCAGACTTTGACTCAAGAGGTGACAATGTGACTGCAGAGAGGGACGAGCTTAAAAAAAATACAGTTCGTTGTTAATTATAATGAAGATATGAATTCAGTTTAAAAGAAAACTGTTTTGTTCGTATGGTGTTTTTGTTGTAATTGCTTTTGTTACAGTTCTTCAAACGACTAACCAAGACTTGGGCAAAGCAACAGAGGCCTCGCAGGGAAATGGCATATGTAAGTAAATTCAGGTTAATGTTAAAAGATTAAAAGAAAAAAAAAATCTCTTCAAGTTCTTCAAACCTGTGAGCAAATTCTGTTACTGAAGAGCCAAAATTATTCGGGAAAGTCAGCCTATATTATTAGCAAAAGCTTTACGTTACAACATAAAGGCACTGATGCCAAACTGTGATAATAACAGTGGTTTCCTTTTCCAGTCCTTGAAATGATTAACCATGAAATGATCCAGGACAGAGACAAACTCAAGAAAAAACTCCAGGACTTCAGTGAGTACTGTACCAGCCCAAGTGGGAGAAACAGAAAAAACTGACTGGAACAGACCTTTATTGACTTTTGAGAAGGGAATGCTGTACGCTCAATATTAAAGATTCTAGTATTTTTTTCAAGGCAGTTTAGAAATAAGACGGTAGTCCTATAGGGTAGGGGCTGTTTACATGAATGTGAGTTTTCATAAATCTACAATGTCTCGCTTTAAAATGTCAACATGAGGTAAGACTCTTCTGCAGTGTCTATAGGAGCACTGTTTGCTGAACAAATACCTGTAGGTGTGAAAGGCGTGTACTCGCGTCTATCCGTGCATACACCCTAACCCTAGCCTATCACTGACCTCCTAACTTTGGCCCTAACCCCCTAACCCTAACCTTTTCCCCTAACCGTGACCCTTACTCTAAACCCTAACCCTAAACTAACTCCTAACTCCTAACCTTAACCAAACCCA
This sequence comes from Taenioides sp. WSHXM2023, assembly GCA_029959045.1. NCBI lineage: Eukaryota > Metazoa > Chordata > Actinopteri > Gobiiformes > Gobiidae > Taenioides > Taenioides sp. WSHXM2023. Next base: position 5,049,312 of record CM057096.1, on the reverse strand, counting down.
AATCCCTAACCCCAACCCCAACCCATAACCTCTAACACCTAACCCTAAAACATATTTAAAAGTTAATGTGAGAATAATGTACTACTTTTTTTATACAATAAACTACACATTTTCAGAAAGCACTCCCTCATTCCTACTTGATGGTGAGGGTCCATGGTCACTTACAGGCACTTCTCTTCACATTGCGACAGTAATACACCCTTCAGCATCTTCTGGTGCTCAGGCCTAAATAAATAATTAAAGCTAGTGCATTACTTGTCTGTGTTATTGTGGCTTCAGGCTGTACTTTTCCCTTTGGATTCCTTTCATTTTTTGATCGGTAGGACATGAGTCATTAGGCCAAATTTCACATTATTACATGATACTAATATTTTTCTCATTATTGGTAAATTTTGGGTTCGCTCCTGTTAGAATATCATTGGTTTTCACTTGGGCATTCACTTCCTGGGCCTAATGACATCTGTATTTTCAGACAGTCATTCCCATGAAGGTTGGTGTATTTCCAAGGCAGTTTGTACCTGGGCTCCACCACAAAGCAGAGCAGGAGAGCCGGCAGAACAGAGAGGAGCAGATCTCACCATCATCAGCAATGTTCAGGAGCAGGTCTGGAGATTGAGACCAAAATAAAACAACTACATCTACTGTTTAACTATTGCTTTTATTTCACAGGAATTTGCATGTCACAGATTGACAGATCACAGATGGATTGGACTGAATGACCAGAAGCAGGAGGAGGTCTGGAAGTGCGGACGGCTCACTGCTCCCTACAAGGTCACACAGATGTCATGATCAACACCAGCTTAACAATAAATAGCACATAACATTTTGCTCTTTGAATTTCAGATTTTGGTTTCCAGGGGAGCCAAACAATGTCATAAATGAAGAATGTGGTGAACTGAACTTTAAAGATCCAACATCAAACTGGAATGACCTTCCCTGCGATTTCAAAATGAAATGTATCTGTGAAAAAACATTAACATTTTGATTTCAGACATCCAGCTGATGAAATATAAGCATTTTATTTAATCTGAAGGGTCAACAGATTAAATGTAACGAGATTCATAGTAAACAAGCTTTGACAAAATAATGATTTAAATACAAATTTGAATCTAATGAGTAAAAAAATAAAGCAGAGTACACTTTACGCATCTAATCAGCAGAAAAAATAAAGTCGCACTGATGAAGCAAGGGAAGAAGCTGAAAGGTACTAACGTCTATCTGAATGAACATTTGATTAAAAGAAATGCGGACATTGCTAAAAAAGCCAGATTCTTGAGGAAGCAGGACAAGATACAGAATACTTGGGTCATGAACTGTAAGGTATACATTAAACTGAAAGGAACGCCTGAGGAAGCTAAAGTGATGGTTATCAGAGATATAGAGGAACTGAATAAATATGAATGAACATAAATGAGGGTCTGTACAAGCTATGTCAGGTGAGGTAGTGTAAATTCATACAATGACATCTAAACATTCCTTAATCCTGACAGAGAATGAATTAGAGATACATGAACGGATTTTAGACCTTGAGGATTTGGATTTGAAGTATTTCGAATATACTGATCATAATGCTTTAGATCAAGAAGATCAATTAGACCCTGACAACCATTTCCTATTAGCCAACTCAAATGACTGTAAATATTACTTTGAAAATGAATATAATTCCTCAATTAAAGCTGATGGGAAATTTTCAATCATTCATTTTAATAGTAGAAGTTTGTATGCAAATTTCAGTTCAATTAAGGAATATTTACAACAGTTTCAGTATCCATTTAGTATTATAGCAGTATCAGAAACATGGATTAATGAAGGAAAAGGTGTTGATTTTGAATTAAAGGACTATAATCTTAACTATGTAAATAGAACAAACAAAGCAGGAGGAGGTGTTGCTATATATGTCCATAGGAAATTTAAATTTCGAATACTGGAAAGCATGACATTAACAATAAATGACTTACTTGAATGTTTAACCATAGAAATTATCAATGAAAAAGAGAAAAATATTATTGTTAGTTGTCTTTATAGATCACCTGGCTCGAGTCTGGAAGTATTCACTGATTGGGCTGAAAAAACATTTTCAGTTGTAAGTAATAAAATATTATTTATCTGTGGAGATTTCAATATCGATTTGATAAACCCAAACAAACATAAGACTACCGAGGATTATATTAATAGGATGATTAGTATGAGTTTATATCCTACTATCTTAAGACCAAGTCGTATCACATCCCATAGTGCTACCCTCATTGACAACATCTTTACAAATAACTTAGAGTCAACAAATGCTAGCGGACTAATGGTATGTGATATAACTGATCACCTGCCAATATTCATAGTGTACGATGTTAAGGGTGTATGTAAGAAAGCACCTCAGAAATATATTTATAAACGAGTAAGAACTGAAAACTCAATTAATCTCCTTTACCAGGACGTGATGAATCAGGATTGGAACGCACTGTATACTGTAGATGATGTGGACAGTGCTTTTGAAATATTTTTGGATATCTTTAACTCTTTGTATGATAAAAACTGCCCAGTTGGGCAATTCAGTATCAACAATAAATCTATTAAATGCCCGTGGTTAACTAAAGGCTTACACAAGGCTTGTAAGAAGAAAAATTCTTTATATAGACAATTCATTAAGCTAAGAACTGAAGAAGCCGAGCATAGATATAAAAAATATAAAAATAAACTTACGGAAATATTAAGAACTAGCAAGAAATTATATTATACCAATTTAATACATAAGAACAAAAACAACATTAAAGAGGTGTGGGGAATACTTAACACCATTATTAAAGGCAATACAAAAAATAGTTCATATCCAGATTATTTCACTAATAATAACAGTGACAATTACAATCTAAATGAAATTGTGGAGTGTTTTAATAGTTTTTTTGTAAATGTGGGACCGGATCTGGCTACAACAATTCCAGAAAGTAATTGCAATGAAATGTCACTGATAGAAATAAATTCAAAGACTATGTTTTTATCGGGAGTTACAGAATTAGAAATCTTAGACGTGGTTAACAACTGTAAGAATAAGACCTCTACTGATTGTTTTGACATAGATATGACACTAGTTAAACGAATCATACATAGCATTGCCAGACCTTTAGCTTATCTATGTAACTTATCATTTCAAACGGGGAAATGTCCAAATAAAATGAAGATAGCTAAAGTTATACCCATATATAAAAGTGGAAACAAACACATCTTCACTAACTACCCTGAAAACATTGATCCGTCCTGCCGACGTCGGCGTTGCCGACGTATAATCTTAGACGTCGAGCCAACGTCTACACGACGTCGTGCAGCCAACGAACATTACGCAACGTCGAACCGACGTTGTTTGAAGTTCGCGATTTTTCGGTATTCCGTCATATCTGACACAGGTTAACGACGTTGGCGCGACCGTCGAGCCGACGTTTGTAATGACAATTCGTTTCAATAGAGCTCCGGGAGATGACGTCACGTTATCCCAGCATGCACCACCGGGCGCCATCTTGGCAGGAATTATTGTAAACAAACTAACTAACTAGCCTACAAAACTTCCAGCTTACAACGATGGTAGACTCATGCTGTGCCCCTGGATGTACAAACCACCGAGGACAAGTTAAAGATAAAGCCTTTTATCGCATTCCCAAAGATCCAGCTCGGAGGGGAAAATGGATTTCTGCGATAAAACGGGCAAGAAGCGCGCTGAAGAAAAACGAGCGTTGGAACCCGTCACCTAATGGATTTCGCTTGTGCAGTGACCATTTCATATCAGGTAATTTCACGTAAACATTATACATTTAATATTATCTTAAATGGTGCTGATAGTTATTGTTTTGGACAATAAATATCACCGACTAAACTGGGTGGATTGTATTTCAGTCGGACGAGCCGAAACGTCCTCAACCTAATTTACCAACCCAGTCTAGTTGGCGATATAAATCTCACTACGGTGGTTAATGTCCAGACCTAAAAACGTATTAGCTAATGGGTTGCATTCATGTGACATCACAACATTTTAAACTGCCTGTATCATTGAATAGTGAATATTTTTTCTCAGTGTAATCTTAGTGGTTTCTTTACTTAACGTTACTTATTTTGTGTCCTAGGTAAAAAGAGTGACAACCCGCTTTCACCTGACTACATCCCATCGGTTTTCAAGTATGTGCCGTCACCCGTGAAAAGTACTAGATTACTCACTGAATATTGACTAATTATCCATTTTCCAACTGGATTTTGTCCCACGTGGTTTATCGGCTTGTATTTGAAATTCACTTTAGATATATTGTCTAAGATTTGGGTTCGTAATTTTGGTTATTTTGTTAGTAATTCCATCCAGTGCTGGCACACGCACGGTGTATGCATAGTTAGGGTGTGTTTAGTTGATAAAAGTATGAAAATATGCTATGTTTTGGTGCTATGATTTCTCATGATTGTTCAGGTATGTTTTGACATGTTGGTAGTATTTTATTTTTACATTCAGAAGTTGATCTCATTACATTTATTTCCATCTACTTATATAGGTACACAGAAACTTGTAGTGCATTTTAATGCATTTGAAATGTAGTTAACTTTTTCTGTTGTAAATCAGCCTTCAGCAATATATTTTGGTAACATTTTTTGTACATTGTAATTGAGAACCACCCTTGAACATTATATTTTGATAATATGTGTGTACGTGAATTCAAGTATTATCAATAAATGTTGCAATACTGCAACAAAACCTACATGCACTGTTCACCTGTGATTACTTTCCATAAAGTATGCAATTTAGTAGTACAATATATACAGTATATAAAAAGCCTAATTAATAGTTGGGTAGACGTTGGGCCAACGTCTATCCAACCGTCTTTTGATGACGTTGGCCCAACCACTTGCCAATGAGCAAAATGACGTCGGCCCAACGTCAACTGCTAACATTGGCCCAACGTCAACTGCCAACGTCTAGCCAACCGTCTTTTGATGACGTTGGCCCAACCACTTGCCAATGAGCAAAATGACGTTGGCCCAACGTCAACTGCCAACGTTGGGCCAACGTCAACTACCAACGTTGGCCCAACGTCCACACATACGTTGGCCCGACGTAGGGCCAACGTCTGAAACTGACCTATTGAATGTTGGCAAGACGTTGGACCAACGTCTAGCCAACCGTCTTTTGATGACGTTGGCCCAACCACTTGCCAATGAGCAAAATGACGTCGGCCCAACGTCAACTGCCATGACTTGGCATGACGTCGTCATGTTATCAGGGTACCGGCCAGTGTCTCTGCTACCTCAGTTTTCTAAAATATTAGAAAAACTTTATAATAATAGATTAGGTAAATTTATTGATAAACATAAACTAATTAATGAAAGTCAGTATGGATTTAGGACAGGAAGGTCAACTTCAATGGCTATCATTGACGCAATAGAAGAGATAACCAACAGTTTGGATAGAAAAAGATTTGCAGCCGGGATATTTATTGACTTGAAGAAAGCATTTGATACGCTTAATCACAGTATATTATTTAAAAAATTAGACAGATATGGTATTAGGGGAGTGGCTTTGGAATGGATCCAAAGTTATTTGACTGAGAGACAACAGTATGTGAAGATGGGTGAGTTTACATCGGGGTATCTGGGCATTAGTTGTGGAGTGCCACAGGGATCAGTTTTGGGGCCAACACTATTTAATCTTTATATAAACGACATCTTTAATGTATCAAAATTATTAAAATTAGTCATATTTGCTGATTACACCAATATTTTCTATTCTAATGATGACTACAGTAACCTAGTATTTAACATTAACAATGAGTTAAGGAATTTAAAATATGGATGGATGCTAACAAATTATCCATAAATTTGAGCAAAACAAAGGTAATGTTCTTTGGGAACGGCAAAGTAAATGTAGATTCAATAATAAAAATAGAAGGTGTAGTCATAGATGTAGTATCAGAAATAAAATTCCTAGGAGTAATGATTGACAGCAAATTATGTTGGAAATCACATATCAGACATATACAAAATAAAGTGTCCAAAAGTATCTCAATCATAAATAAAGCCAAGTTCTTCCTAAACTACCATGCACTGTTTTTGTTATATTGTGCTCTAGTCCTGCCATACTTGAATTATTGTGTGGAGGTATGGGGCAACAACTACAAAAGTTCTCTGCATCACCTGGTTATACTTCAAAAACGTGCTATAAGAATAATGCATAAGGTAGAATACTGTAGTCACACTAATATTTTATTTCTGCAGTCAAAACTGTTAAAATTGATTGATTTAGTTGAGTTCTCGACTGCTCAACTTCTTTATAAGGCAAACAAAGGTATATTGCCAGAGAATATCCAAAAGCTTTTTACACATAAAGAAGGAGGTTATAGCTTGAGGGGATGTAGTAACTTTAAGATGCAGCTGGTCAGAACCACCAGGAAAAGTTTGTGTGTGTCTGTGTGTGGAGTGAAACTTTGGAATAGACTGGATGCAGAGCTCAAGCAATGTCCAAATATTGTGTGATTGTTTATGTTTTATTGTAAGACAGTAAATAATAATGTACCTAATAACAAACATAGCAATTTGTAGAGTTGAAATAGATACTGTTGTTATTGTCTTACTCTGTTGTTATTACTGTTATCACCATTATTAGGATATAATAGACCAGAATTAATCCTTAAAAGTAAAATTGTTGATAATGATAATGGCGGTGGCAATGGTTGCGATGATGGTGATGATGATGATGACGATGACAATAGTCATAAGCACTCATGGTGATGATAATTACATGCATAATAGTAACTGGTCCAGACAAGGGGATTGGTGTGATGGTAATATGTAACAAGGAGGGGAACAAACATATAGAAAACTTGAACATGTACATACACTAAACGTGTCCTTCCACACCTAATATAGCCCGTAGTATAGGGCAGACAGGTGGGAGCCTGACTGCTGGAGGTTAACTCCCCTCTGGCTTCAGGATCCTTAAACTTGTCTCTTTTAATGCATAGAAAAGACATTTAGCAAAGGAGGGTCCTGTTGCACGGAGGTGCCCCCTTCTGGCAGCAGGCCACATAAAAAGGCACATTTGAATCCCCTGATGGGCAAATATTAAAAGAAACTTTATTACCATGGACACCAGTCAATTTGAAATATTAAACATTGTGTCATTGTTATTGTTGTTTTTGTCACTGTTGTTGTGATTATTGTTATTATTATATTACTGTTATTCTTATTATCTTAAAATGAAAGCATACCTCATTGAAATATTCATAGCTAATATATAAATAATATATGGAGAGGATGTAATGATCATGATGGTGATGACTGTGATATCTAATGGTGGTAATAAAGACAGCATTATTGATGTTAAGTATTTACACTTGTTAAAAAGTGTAGTGTATGCTGTATTCATGAAAAATTATGACCAATGTGATGACTTTATAACTGTGTAATTGTATGTCATAAATATTTAAATGTATTGCGCAACCACAAAACTTGAACAAGATTTTAGGGGGTGGGAGTTAAAAAGCTTGTCTTCATCCCACTCCTTTTCGAGCTAAATCTGGTTAATCCCTTATTTATTTATTTTTTTTGTATTATCATTTATAGAAACAGAAGGTATGGTAATGGATTGTGAACATGTTCACACTGCAAGTGTCTCTGTATTTGGCTAAAACGTATTGTATTGTATGTTATTATTATTGCTCGAAATAAATTTATCAATCAAAAAAAAATCAATCAAATCCTTTAAAGTAAGACTACAAGGAAGTTATAGTTTGAAGAGGAAGTTATGGTTTTACATAGAGTAGGAAGAAATAAGCAGAAGCTTGTCATTCTTGCTATTCTTTGACAAACTTCTCACAAGTGCAATAGAAAATTGTTGCCTGTTTTGAAAATCAATCATGATAATTTAATTTAAGTTTGTCTAGGGAAATACTGCAGTGAAAGTGATTCTTGTTAGTTAGTTGCTGAGTGATGTACTGTACTGCTGAATGCCACTATCCACTTTGAAAAAAATTAGGAACCAGTAAAACCACAAGAGTTTTATAAAACCACTTATAATTGTCCTGTAAGAAAGGCACAAAAAATCTCTGCTTCTCACAGCCACCACAGTTCAGTGCAACAGTAGTAGTAATGCTAATATCTCTGATTTAACAGCCTAACTGCTGTTGGCAGGAGCTTTTGGGCGTAAGTATTGGTAGTTCTATAGACCAACTTTGGCCACTGCCACTGTTTTGGTTGGTTTCTCTTCCGAAAGGTCTTTCGCCATGTCTGTCAAAAAAGGAACAACTGCTGTTGCTGTTCATGCCAGGTTTGGTCATAACTCAGATCTGTCCAAACATAGCCATATATCACAACATGACCATGTCAATCACAAGTCTATTCATTTGCTTGGTTTATGGGATGGTGTGCTATGGTGTGATATCTTACCAAATCTCAGATAAAATAGTATATCCCCACTTTTTTCTGGCTTTTTTCATGGAAGGAATCAGTTCTTTGAGCTTTTGTCTGACATCTTCAGATTAGATATAGATGTTAAATCCTTTTGGGTATTTGGCTTTCTCCAAAACAATATTCCTGTCCTTGAAGCATAGAAACCTGACCACAGTTGGTCTTTGGTTTTTATCTCTGGCAGGTGACTTCCCAGAGCATTCTAGCTCAAGGTGCCTTCTCATCCTCAACATTTCTCTGAGTGAACTGAATACTTGCTCTTAGGTCACATACAGCAGATCTTAACTAACTTGTCCAACTATGTCAAAAGTAGTAGTCCAAAGCACAAGAGTGGTGGTGATGAGCCTGGTGTTAGGCCCTGTGCCTGTCTCTCCAAATACTTTTACTCCAGAGGTTTTGATCTCCAATAGAAAGCTCAAAGGACCTACTGTACTGTTAAAACCATTCCAAATATTTTGGTCACCAAAGATAACTGGTGGGATTAGAATGTTTGATTCCAACCATGAATGCACTGTATAAAAAGTGCAGTCTCTGTGCTGTGCCTTAATCGCCTGGGATCCAGAACAGAGCTCATGCTGATGTCACCACGCAATCCCAGCATGCACCTCCAATTCCCATACTGGCAGTGGTTGAGGTTGAGAATCCACATTCATTAACAAACTTTAGGGAGTTTCAGAGATCGTGGATTATTGTTGTGCACTGGGATTGTACACATTATCAAAGATAGAAGAAAGCCTGAACCTTTTATCTGATACCTATGAATGTATTTTTACAATTTACTTTATTTGGTTTTATTTGAATGATTAAACCATAGTCTTGTAATGATTCAAAACTGTACGTTTGTGTATTGTTGATTAGCATTATAGTGTTTAATTAGTCAGGGAGAGTAATTTGAAAAGAAACAATCCCAAATGCTTTTTGCTAAACACTGTTCATATGTTTAATGTTAATTAACTGCTTAGAAATGTGGATTGTTAAAAAAAAAAAAAAGAAAAAAAATCACAAACTAAAGTTAAATACATGTTTTGACACGAGTGATTTAGCATGCTATGTAGCTACAACATCTGCACACAGTGTATTTTTGCTCAATAAACGTTTGTCATAGGAGTTAATAAATTTGTGAATTTTTGTATTTGCCATTGTTTGCCGTAGAAGTTAATAAAACTCATATTAAAGGCAAATTTAATCTATACTTCTTTGATGGCTCATGGTTATATACAATATTATATAGAGTGGCGTGCAGTCAGAGCAATCAAGGCAAGCAGTGGTTTCCCAATAAAATCTAAAATCATAGTGTGCCAAAAATATAATTAAATATACTTCTCAAAAAAATAAAGGAACCTCAATGTGGAAAAAAAAAAAAGGCTGGATATCTATACAAATATGGACAGGGCGATGTCTTTGGAACAAAAGGATCCCACCTGTTTTAATGGAAAGGTGCACTAGCGTAGCACCAATGAGACAGCCCCTAAAACAGAACTGGTTTTGCATGTGGAGGTCATTTCAAGTTTCTCCTTCTTGGTCTTTTTTGGCTGGTTTCCACTAGTGCTGCTTTGGCTAGAGTGATTATCCCTACTGGGAGTATGAGGCCATTCCTTAACTCTACAGAATTTGCACAGATTGTCCAACTTCTCCAGGATGGCACATCTGGACGTGCCGTTGCAAAGAGATTTGAGGAGACAGGCAGTTACTCTAGGAGAGCTGGACAGGGCCGTAGAAGGTCCTCAACTCATCAGCACGACCCATATCTGCTCCTTTGTGCAAAGAGGAACAGGTTGAACACTGCCGGTGCCCTGCAGAACGACCTCCAGCAGGCCACTGGTGTGAACGTCTCTGCCCAAACAATCAGAAACAGACTTCATGAGGGCGGCTTGAGGCTGCCACGTCCTGTAGTGGGCCCTGTGCTCACCACCCAGCACCGTGTAGCTCCATTGGCATTTGGTAGACGACATCAGAAATGGCAAGTCCACCACTGGTGCCCTGTGCTTTTCACAGCAGCAACATTTAAAGAGGCTTTCACATAATGTCTCAAATTTGTATTTCAGTCTAGTGAGTATAAGAATACAGCAGAGTACACTTTACACATCTTCTTACTTAAAGACTAGAAGACTATAAGGAAGTGATGTCTGAAGAGGAAGTTATGGTTTTAAATGTCCTAGGAGAAAAAAGAAGTACAAGGCTACACCTTGATGAACTTCTCTTCACACAAATGCAACATAAAATTGTTGCTGATTATGAAAATCAATCATAATTTAATTTTAATTTGCCTACCGAAATACTGCCGTGAAAGTTATTCTTGTTAGTTCTGTTGTAGGATGCACCCTGCTGAGTGGACTGTATTGCTGAATGCCACTATCCACATAACTGAAATAATGAGGAACCAGTAAAACCACAAAGAGAAAAAACACATGCATCATTGTAAGTTATGCCCAAAAGAGCTCTTCTACAGAGCTGCAGCTCACATTTGCATCGGCATCTGAGTCTGCAGAGAGAAGGATGGAGGAACATAGAGTTCATGCCAAAAGGAACAGGAGAAACTCTGGAAGTGTCGCAGGTTCACAGACCACCACTGAACCAGGTCAGACTTTATTTAAGCTATTCGCTCCTCTCACAAGTCAAGGCAAGTTGTCATTAATTTTTATAGCATTTAACAGCAACCGCAGTTGAATAAAGTATTGGACTGTTGTGGGAAGAAGCTGTTGAGCATTAGTAACTGTAGTTCTGTAGATCAACTTTGGCTGTGGACACGGTGAAGAATCAAAGGCTGCTATAAACATTGTTAGCATCTAGGTTGCCTTCACTTGGTTGCTTTGGTTGGTTGGTTACTCCTCCAGAAGATCTTTCGCCATATGTGCTGTAAAAAGACTGTAGCATCTCATCAACAGATGGATCAGAAGCATTTTTAGCTCTAGTAGTACATTTTAAATGAAAATTCCTTTTGCAAATGGAACAAAAAACTTGAAAATTCATAACATTTTGGCATTTGCTATTCTTGCCAGTTTTGGTCATAACTCTCCAGTCTGTTAAAACATAACCACATATTACAACGTGACCATGTCATTTACATGTCTATTAATTTGCTTGGTTTGTGGGAGGGTGTGTTATGGTGTGATAGCTTATCAAATCTCAGGTAAGCTTTATCCCCCTTTTCCGGCTTCCTTCATGGCAGGAATCAGTTGCTCTTGTCTGACAACTTCAGATTAGATATAGATGTTAAATCCTTTGAGGCATTTTGCTTTCTCCAAAATAATATTGTCCTTGAAATGTAGAAACTTGACCACAATTGATTTAGTTTTTCATTTCTGGCAGGCGGCTTCCCAGAGTGTGGTGCGTGTTCTAGCCTTTTTAGTCCAGTTTTTCACTCAGGATCTTTCTTATTTTATCATGCACAGACTCAATGATTCCCTCAAAGACCAGGTTTTTTCAACAAGACTGACTTTCAAAGTAGTCAGTTTTTCCATTCATTGTGTTCATCTTGGTGTTGAACGTGTTCATATCCTTAAACAGATCTTTATAGTCTTTAGACAACTTTTTAACAGGAGCCTTCTCATCCTCAACATTCCTCTGAGTGAACTGAAGACTCGCTCTTGGCTCACATCGATCTTTTGTTATTCCATCCAGTCTTTTATTGAATGAATCCCTAAGCATTTGTATAAAGCCGTTGTATGCATTTCCCAACTCCACATGAACAGAATTCTGTTGTTCAAGGAGTTCATGTATTTGAGTAGCAGTGATAAAGTCCTCCTTGGCATTTTGTAACTAATTTGTCCAACTATGCCAAAAGTAGTAGTCCAAAGCACAAAAGTGGTGGTGATTCACCTACTGTTAGGCCCTGTGCCTGCCTCTTCAGATGGTTTTACTCCAGAGGTTTTTTCTCTCACTTTGGAGAATGGATTGACTTGATTCACTTTAGATTGTATCAAGGCCTGCTGCTCAGAAGAGCTTGCCAGCGGCCATCTCAGTCTATATCTAACTTCTTTTAGCAGTCTCCACAGATACAGGATAAAAAATCTCACTCAAAAACCTCAAGGTGTCAGCAAAGCAGCCACAAGAGCAGCCATCCACTCAGTTGCCATGTATAGTCTTCTCCAAACTCTTTTGGGGGAATATATCTCCTGGCTTTGCTCAGAGAAAAATATAAGATAAAATCTGAATATGATCTTCACCCAAAGGAAGATACAAAGAAAAAAAAGGTGGGGGCAAGAACTGCACCCTGTGGCGGTCCAAAGTTCAAAGGTGATATGTTTGATTGAGTACTGCCCCATTTGCACTGAAAAGCCTGTCAGAGAAGTAGGAATGAAAGCATTTGAGAGCAGTGCCCTTAATGCCCACTCTGAACTCAAGGCGAAATACAAGGATGTTGTGACCTACAGTGTCAAATGGGGAAGTTAAATCTAAAAGTAGCAGGACTTTCAAAAGTGCAGTCTCTGTGCTATGCCTTAATTGCCTTGGATCCAGAATACACACTTTCCAATACCTTACAAAGTTGTGAGTGAATCTCAGATGGACATGACTGACGGTGGATTAGACAATCAGGAACATACATTTTTTGTCTGTAATAAAACAAATATGGCAGCTTACGAGGGAAAAAAAGAAAAATCACAGGAGACTGAAAAACACTGGATTTCCACAGAATCAAATCATTCTGGATTTTCCAGGCAAGTGCTTTAAAGCTCGATTGGTATTTCTCAGTGATTTTATTCAAATTAATATGTTAATAGTGAGTCATGTGCCACCATCATTTCTAATCTGCTACATTTTGTTTGCAGGGAAATGGATTCTACTGGTCGGCATCAGCTTTGGTCTTCTGTGCATCATACAAGCTTCTCTCAATGTTTATTTGCGTCTCTGTGAGTTACATAATGAAACAAAACAATAATCACAGCCACAAAAGAATAAATCACTTTTGGATTTGCAGACCTTCCTCCAGACATGACCCCATGTGACAATTTAACTGCTGAGAGAGATGCGCTTGAGAAACGTAAATGGATTTATTCATCGTCTCTTTAGCCTTTACTGTAAAACTCTTAACTAGCAAAACAAGAATACATGTAATGAGATACAAACAAAATTATTTCACCACACATGCTTTTTCTTTTCACTAATCTTTGCAGTTCTTCAAACTAGTCGCCAAGACCTGCTGAAGCAAAAAGATGAGCTGCAGAAAAGCCATTCTTGTGAGTAAAATGAGGAACTTGAGACGCACACTGCTCAAATGTTCTATTACAAACACTGTGGCCTTTTTCAGGCTTGGCATTAATTAATGTGGTTTATTAGGCATCCACAGGAATGGCAGAAGTGTGTGTGTGTGTGTGTGTGTGTGTGTGTGTGTGTGGTTCTACAGGAAACAAAGGAATAAAAATGTATATTGAAAATGTAGATATGTAAATAATCAAACATGTTACAAATGCTACAAATAACTACTTGCTAACGAATAATAATAAAGACTGTACAAAGAAACCCAACAGGGCATCACTCATGTCACCACAATAACCAATGAGCCACACGAGCGCTGGCCCTTTAAGAGAGCCACCTGACAGTGACGTCACTGGAGCCGCACCGTCTGCTCATGTAGCGCGCTGCCTTTAACATGAAGCGCCGACATGTAGCAGCATAATATATACAATAATAACATAATGAACATAAGAAGGCTAAACACACACTAACAAAGAACCATTGTCAACAAATATAGTCTCATCTGCTGACTCGCGCTGTCCAAGACAAACGCAGTTCACGAGGCATGTAATAACTATTCAGTTAACTCAATAACACAGTAATGGCACACATCAAACTGGTTACACATCATAAACAATTACTTACGTTATATTTTCACGCACACAACATAAAACAACCAAAATGAGTCCAGAACAGGCTCTAACTAAATACTGAACGCAACTTCTCTCTGCTCCCTGTAACCTGGCCACAACCCTGTAAGACGGGGTCACATGGGTGGAGCCAGAGTTTTGATTGGCTACTAGAAAGAAGTGTCAGTCTCTGGGCAGAAAAATGTGAGGATGCTGGTGGGCCTTTTCAACACTGTCCATGTCTAAACAGGGAAAAAAATGTATAATTCTCCAAAATTGTCAATCTAACAAGGAGTTTTTTCTAAATCTCTACTTTGAATATGCTAACTATGATTTGGTGAAATAGTAATCTTAATATGATGATGTGTATGTGGCACTATCCTGCATCACCATGTCTGATAAAAGGGTTCTATGTTTCCACAAGCAGAAGTGGGTAGAGTAGCCAAAAACTGTACTAAAATCAGAGTAACGTTACTTCAAAAATAATATTACTCATGTCGTAGTATAAAGTAGTAGTCCAAAAAATAATCAGAAATTAATAGAGTAAAAAAGCATAAACCTATGTCCCACATATTAAGTACATTTTTCCTTAAATGTGAGTTGTGATGAAAGTTGAATTCTTGCAAATCGACCAACAAAAAATAGTGTTCTTCTCTGTATTTACGGCATGACATCATTGTGTGGGAAAACAGTTTGTGTTTCTCCACCTACAGACCATCAGAAAGCTTAATGATACTTAGCAGGTGATGTGATCAATATTCCCTGGGGATGTGACACTAACTCTAGGCACTGCTCTGTCTGAGATTTATTTGACTTTAATCTGAACTTTGTTTTAACACAATCTGACTAAAAAGAACTGACTCAGTTGAAACTACAACAAATGAGCTGATTTGTGCTGTTAAACAAGTCCTTTACACATACAGTTACAGTCACAAGCTAGCTTGTATTAGACAAGTTTACTCTATACCAAACTGTCGCCTTTGTGTCTCAGTCAAAGGTCTCTGCAGTTTTAACAAGACGACTGGTCAGGGAGGGTCAGCAGATCCTGTGGAAGAGCCAAAAGTTTCCATCACCGCAGTGTCCAGGGGAACCAGGTGAACACAACAAGAAAAGCATAGTTCTCACTCCCCTTTGGTGTTTTGGTTGGTGATGAAATGGTCCATTTCCTCATTCCCTCAGTGTTTCCTCTGAAAGATCTTTTGCCACATTTACTGTCACATATGATGAAAAAACCTGTAGCATCACAAGCCTAGCCTCCCACATGGTCTCCATGGATAAGGGCAAAACAAACAACCCATTTCACAAAATCCAACAGTCCCTTCCTTGTGTCCTTTGCACTGCACACCCATAAAAAATCCCATATGTCGGTTTTACAGCAACAGTCACTCCCCTGAAAACATTGATCCGTCTTGCCGACGTCGGCGTTGCCGACGTATAATCTTAGACGTCGAGCCGACGTCTACACGACGTCGTGCAGCCAACGAACATTACGCAACGTCGAACCGACGTTGTTTGAAGTTCGCGATTTTTCGGTATTCCGTCATATCTGACACAGGTTAACGACGTTGGCGCGACCGTCGAGCCGACGTTTGTAATGACAATTCGTTTCAATAGAGCTCCGGGAGATGACGTCACGCTATCCCAGCATGCACCACCGGGCGCCATCTTGGCAGGAATTATTGTAAACAAACTAACTAACTAGCCTACAAAACTTCCAGCTTACAACGATGGTAGACTCATGCTGTGCCCCTGGATGTACAAACCACCGAGGACAAGTTAAAGATAAAGCCTTTTATCGCATTTCCAAAGATCCAGCTCGGAGGGGAAAATGGATTTCTGCGATAAAACGGGCAAGAAGCGCGCTGAAGAAAAACGAGCGTTGGAACCCGTCACCTAATGGATTTCGCTTGTGCAGTGACCATTTCATATCAGGTAATTTCACGTAAACATTATACATTTAATATTATCTTAAATGGTGCTGATAGTTATTGTTTTGGACAATAAATATCACCGACTAAACTGGGTGGATTGTATTTCAGTCGGACGAGCCGAAACGTCCTCAACCTAATCTACCAACCCAGTCTAGTTGGCGATATAAACCTCACTGCGGTGGTTAATGTCCAGACCTAAAAACGTATTAGCTAATGGGTTGCATTCATGTGACATCACAACATTTTAAACTGCCTGTATCATTGAATAGTGAATATTTTTTCTCAGTGTAATCTTAGTGGTTTCTTTACTTAACGTTACTTATTTTGTGTCCTAGGTAAAAAGAGTGACAACCCGCTTTCACCTGACTACATCCCATCGGTTTTCAAGTATGTGCCGTCACCCGTGAAAAGTGCTAGATTACTCACTGAATATTGACTAATTATCCATTTTCCAACTGGATTTTGTCCCACGTGGTTTATCGGCTTGTATTTGAAATTCACTTTAGATAAATTGTCTAAGATTTGGGTTCGTAATTTTGGTTGTTATTTTGTTAGTAATTCCATCCAGTGCTGGCACATGCACGGTGTATGCATAGTTAGGGTGTGTTTAGTTGATAAAAGTATGAAAATATGCTATGTTTTGGTGCTATGATTTCTCATGATTGTTCAGGTATGTTTTGACATGTTGGTAGTATTTTATTTTTACATTCAGAAGTTGATCTCATTACATTTATTTCCATCTACTTATATAGGTACACAGAAACTTGTAGTGCATTTTAATGCATTTGAAATGTAGTTAACTTTTTCTGTTGTAAATCAGCCTTCAGCAATATATTTTGGTAACATTTTTTGTACATTGTAATTAAGAACCACCCTTGAACATTATATTTTGATAATATGTGTGTACATGAATTCAAGTATTATCAATAAATGTTGCAATACTGCAACAAAACCTACATGCACTGTTCACCTATGATTACTTTCCATAAAGTATGCAATTTAGTAGTACAATATATACAGTATATAAAAAGCCTAATTAATAGTTGGGTAGACGTTGGGCCAACGTCTATCCAACCGTCTTTTGATGACGTTGGCCCAACCACTTGCCAATGAGCAAAATGACGTCGGCTCAACGTCAACTGCTAACGTTGGCCCAACGTCAACTGCCAACGTCTAGCCAACCGTCTTTTGATGACGTTGGCCCAACCACTTGCCAATGAGCAAAATGACGTTGGCCCAACGTCAACTGCCAACGTTGGGCCAACGTCAACTACCAACGTTGGGCCAACGTCAACTACCAACGTTGGCCCAACGTCCACACATACGTTGGCCCGACGTAGGGCCAACGTCTGAAACTGACCTATTGAATGTTGGCAAGACGTTGGACCAACGTCTATCCAACCGTCTTTTGATGACGTTGGCCCAACCACTTGCCAATGAGCAAAATGACGTCGGCCCAACGTCAGCTGCCAACGTTGGCCCAACGTATACACATACGTTGGCCCAACGTTGGCATGACGTCGTCATGTTATCAGGGTCACTACCATGCACTGGAAGGGAGACTGACAGCGCTGCTGCTTCTCTGCAGGCCTAACTACTATTCACTTGTCCATTGTTACTGTCCAGGAACGCATTTAGTCGAACCAACGGAGACGGCCTACGAAGGAGAAGATGAAGGACAAAAGTGAGAGGCCAGTTCTGACAAGAGGCTGTCGGTTACAATAGGCCACATTAGCGTACAAACACATGGTTAAAAGAGAACATAATGCATGCCTTGGTCTGACGTCACCATTCGTTCAGGAGTAAAACCGATCATTTGGGGAACTCTTTGTTTTTTATTATGACCTCCATAAACCTGTCTGCTTTATGACACTGGTGTTGAAATATAAGGTTGTGAGTTACTCTTATCCAGTACGGTGACTATTGGCAATAGGGCAAGGGCCTTCTTAGACCAAACACAGCACAGTGTAATATAATTATAATTATTTTCTTGTCTTCAAACCTATCAGCAAAAGCAGTCGGAGAAGAGCAAAGAGTACTCTGAATAAACAGTCTTTTCAATACAATATAGAAGGTACATTATAGTCATAGAGACATTGGATTTAATGCATTTAAATAAAATTTTTATATTTTGCAGTGCTTGAAACCAGGACCCATGAAGTAACTGAAGAAAGAGACAAGCTGAAGCTAAAACTGCAGGTCATAGGTGAGTAGAATCTGCTCTAGTGAATCTAGGCTGCCATAAAAACAAATGGAATATAATGAAGGTAAGTAAGAGTGCGTTCACACTTAACGCCTGGTGTACACTGACTGCAGGTGCGTTGTGGTTCTGTTATATTGTTACCACAAACTTAGACTTACTTAGACTTAGACAAACTTTATTGACCCACAATTTCCCTATGCGGATAATAAAAGTACTACAAAAATAAATAAATAAATAAATAAATAAATAAATAAATAACTTGGGCACACATTATAACAATGAAGAGAAAAAATAATAAATTCAAAATAAGTAAAATATAGCAAGTAAAATATAGCAAGAGACTGCTGTCAAATAAGAAATAAGGCATAATTATATAAAACCACCAAAAAATTAGATTAGATTTCAATGTGAAAGAGAGAGAGAGAGAGAGAGAGAGAGCTATAGAGCTGGATATCTATACAAATATGGACAGAGCAATGTCTTAGGAACAAAAGGATGCCGCCTCTTTTAATGGAAATACAATTTTCAACCTACAGAGCGTTTAATTTCATAAACATCCTGAAAATCAAAGTGAAATAATGATGTGGCAGGCTAGTCCATTTTGCCAAAATTAAATGTCAGCAACTCGAAATGCTTCTCACTATCTTGTGTGGCCCCCATGTGTTTGTTTGCATGTTTGACAACGTCGTGGCACGTTCCTAATGAGACGACGGGTGGAGTCTTGTGAGATGTCCTCCCAGGTCTGTGTAAGGCCATCACTGAGCTCCTGCAGAGTCTGAGGAGGAACCTGATGGCGTCTGATGAACCCAAACATAATGTCCCAGAGGTTCTATCGGGTTTAAGGCAGGTGTTCGTGAGGGCCATTCAATTGTATCAGTCCCTTCATCCTCCAGGTTCTGCCTGCAGACTCTTGCCACATGAGGCCGGACATTATTGTGCATCAGGAGGAACCCAGGACCTACTGCACCAGCGTAGGATCTGACAATGAGTTCAAGGATTTCATCCCAATATCTAATGGCAGTCAGAGTGCTGTTTTCTAGCCGGTAGAGGTCTGTGTGTCCCTCCATGGATATGCCTCCCCAGACCATCACTGACCCACCACCAAACAGCTCATGCTGAACCATGTTGCAGGCAGCAGAGTGTTCTCCTTGTCTTCTCCAGACTCTTTCACGTCTATCACAGGAGCTCATGGTGAACCTGCTCTCATCTATGGAAAGCACAGGGCACCAGTGGTGGACTTGCCAATTCTGGTGTTGTCTAGCAAATGCAGATGGAGCGTCATGGTGCTGGGTGAGCACAGGGCCCACTACAGTTGTGCCCTCAAGCCGCCCTCATGAAGTCTGTTTCTGATTGTTTGGGCAGAGACATTCACACTGCTGGTGGTCGTTCTGTTGGGCACAGGCACTACTCAACCTGTTCCTCCTGCACAAAGGAGCAGATATGGGTCGTGCTGATGAGTTGAAGACCTTCTATGGCCCTGTCCAGCTAAGTAACTGCCTGTCTCCTCAAATCTCCTCCATGTTTTGGAGCTTGTGCTGGGAGACACTTTAAATCTCCTTGCATCAGCACCAGCGCCATCCTGGAAAAGCTGGACAGTCTGTGCAACCAGTAGTGGAAATCACTCTAGCCAAAGCCTAGTGGAAAACCATCCATTAAAGACCAAGAGGAAAAAACTTGAAATGACCTCCACATGCAAAACCAGTCCTGTTTTAGGGCTGTCTCATTGTTGCCGCATTGTTTTTTCCATTAAAACAGGTGGCATCCTTTTGTTCCTAAGACATTGTACTGTCCATATTTGTATAGATATTCAACAGATGCTGAACAATTAACAGATGTGTCACATTGAGATCTGATGTGTTTTCAAAGTTTTCCTTTAATTTTTGTGAGCAGTATATAATATAAGAGGTCGTAAGGAAAAACCATCAGTGATACCGGTCAGAGTAGTTCCTCACGCATCATGTTTACATAAATCCACTCTGTGGATGAAGATGCAGCACATTAGAGATAGTGATACTTCCTGTGTGTCTATAGACAGCTTTCTGTTCGTGAAGACATTTTCTGAGCTACATTTTGATTTTAAATCTTTCATGATTCTCCTCATGTCTGGTCTGCTTTTAGTCTCAAATTTAAAAATCATTTAAGACTCAAGAATCCTGAAGTATGTGGCGGGCTTTGGCCTCCCAATTTAGTCTCACTTCAATGTCTGTATCATCCGTATTTTCAGATAACTGGGCATCTGAAGGCTGGATGTATTTCAATGGCAGTGTGTACCTGGACTCCACCACAGCGCGGAGCTGGGAGCAGAGCCGGCAGTACTGTCAGGAGAGAGGAGCAGATCTCCCCATCATCAGCAGTGTCCAGGAGCAGGTCTGGAGCTAAACACCACAGTGTTCCCACAAAGGGATGTCACAATATGAAATGTTTCTGTTTATTGCGAGAAGATTAAGCTTGATGCTAATGCTAACTTCTATTCAAATGTCAAATCTAACATAACAACAAAATGAAATATGTAGTAAAGACAACTTGATTATTTTTCTGTGTAGATTATTTCAGTTTGTGGCATTTAACATGTACTAGTCTCAGAAATTAGCATTAAGACACAAAGATGGACCTTTCTAAACACCAGTGTCCCCTGGTGAAGTATTCACATGTTGTCAGTGACATCCACCCACAGCTCGCTGTCCACGGTGTGACCTGTCAGTATTTATTGATTTTAGAGCCACTCCCCAGAGACCGGAGCTAACTGGGTGCTGTTGTGCACAGCCTGTTGTATCAAACACACACTCCAGTTTGGTGTGCGAGTCCCAGAGGACTGAGACGTGTGTTACTGATGTTAAATGCATGTTTCGCTTCAGATCCCTGAATGTGGCTTTAACTGTTTCTTCAGACATTTCTGAGTACATTCATCGGGCGCCGATGGATTGGACTGACTGCAAACAAGTCCAAACCTAGAGAGTGGAGATGGGTGGACGGCTCTCAGCTCAACACAAGGTTCGCACAGCAACATTTTAAACTAACATTGAGTTTCAGAAGTGCTTTTAAGTTTTTATTTAATGACTTTCAGTTTTTGGTCCAGTGGAGAGCCAAATAACGAATACAATGAAGAGTTCTGTGTTGAAACCAACTTCAGAACTTCAGAACTTCTGAACAGCTGGAATGACGAAGTCTGCTCTGACAAGCTTCTTCTGATCTGTCAAAAGAGGCTGACATTTTAAGGCTCATATCAATATTTATTCATACATTACATACAATACATTAAATGTATTACATACATACATTACAATGTATTACAATGTATATTTTTTGTTCAGGGGATAAATTGCAGCAGGTACTAGAAACTATATCAGACGAAGTTAATAAACTAAAATCCTGGTTTGACCCAAATAAGTTATCCTTAAACATAATTAAAACCAAATTTATGCTATTTGGGAATCATAAAAGAAAAAAATATAGATATGGAAACTGATCACGTAAAAATTTAAATCAAATTTTTAGGATTGATTCTACACCACAAATTAAGTTAGAAATCACATGTAAATTGTCTGTGCGGTAAAACAGCCGTAAGCATTGGTGTATTATTCAAATGCAGATTTATATTAAACCCTAAAATGTTACATACTCTGTACTGTGCTCTCCTGCAACCACATTTCAATTACTGCACTGAAGTATGGGGGACTACCCACAAGATTACTTTATAAAGATTGTACTTCTTGCAAAAAAGAGCGTTAAGAATATTAAATCAGGCAGGATATCGGGATAATACAAACGTTTTATTTATGAAATCACAATGTTTAAATCTAAATGATATTGTTAAACTTAAAATTGCACAACTGATGTATGAAGTGAAAAATAATGTAGTGTCATACAATATACAAAAAAAAATATTTAAAAGTAGAGACTGTGTCTATAATTTCGGCAAATTTCGGCTACAGCAGTCTTATGCACGGACCATATTGGCAAAAGGAGAAATTCAATTTGTCAACCGGACAAAAGTTTATTTGGTCGAATACGTTTCGCAGCTCATCCAAGCTGCTTCTTCAGTTCTGGTCAGACGCTGGTGGACACTGCCTTATATCTGCTTGAAGGGAGGAGCTTAATTACAATAAAAATTACTCTGTGAGACACATATTTATTTACAGTTTCTGTTAGGTGGGTCTATTCAATATGGAGTGGGAGTGGGGGAGTAGTTAGCATATCCATTCAGGGCCATGATGGTGTTTTCACACCTCTGGACCTGACCTGGCTAGTCCCATTGTTTTCTCTGTTTGTTTTGATTTAGGTTTGAGGATAGAGTTATAGATGGGAGACAAATGATGTCTCAGACCCCCATTTCTGTTCAAGGAAGGATTCTCTTTCTTGACAAAAATAGCTTCTTTAACTCCCCTCTCAAACCAGTTCTTTTCTCTGGCCAAGATCTGGACCTCACTGTCCTCAAAGGAGTGGCCTGTGGCTTTTAGGTGGAGATGTACGGCAGACTGAGGTCCTTTTACTGTAGGTGGAGATGTACGGCAGACTGAGGTCCTTTTAGGTGGAGATGTACGGCAGACTGAGGTCCTTTTACTGTAGGTGGAGATGTACGGCAGATTGAGGTCCTTTTAGGTGGAGATGTACGGCAGACTGAGGTCCTTTTAGGTGGAGATGTACGGCAGACTGAGGTCCTTTTAGGTGGAGATGTACAGCAGACTGAGGTCCTTTTAGGTGGAGATGTACGGCAGACTGAGGTCCTTTTAGGTGGAGATGTACGGCAGACTGAGGTCCTTTTAGGTGGAGATGTACGGCAGACTGAGGTCCTTTTAGGTGGAGATGTACAGCAGACTGAGGTCCTTTTAGGTGGAGATGTACGGCAGACTGAGGTCCACTCTTGCTCTCTCGTCTGTGTTGGTACATCCTTTTGTGAAGTGTCTGTTTTGTTTCTCCAGTGTAGCGCCCCCTGCAGTCTTCACTACACTGAATGGAGTAGAGCACATTGCTTTGTTTGTGGCTCGGTGTTTTGTCCTTTGGATGGACCAGTTTCTGTCTTTACGTGTTTGTGGGTTTGAAATAGACTGGGATTTCATGTTGTCTGAAAATCCTCTGTAGTTTTTCAGAAACACCAGCCATGTAAGAAATAGTTACACCCTTTCTCCTGGGTTCTGATTCTCTGTTGTCCTGTTTTTTAGCTCTCTTTGTACTATTGCTACTACCTCTACTGATGTAGGAATACAAGTGAAAAGAGAGGACTGTAACTTCTATATAGTAGTATAAGAATAAAGTTGGAGTTTATTATGCAAATTTGACTTTGACTTGACACACAACAACAAAAATATACAAAAACATGATACAAAACTGTACCCAGCAATTTCACCTGATGCGATATAGTCTGCACTGAAATAGAAGGATCATGTTCCTTGTAGTTCCCTCTGTTTTACCGTATTGTACTGCAGTCCGATTCATGTCCCGAGTCATTGACCTTCAAGTCCAAGTCTTAGTCCGTTTTATCAAGTCAAGTCTCAAGTCCTAAAGTCATGACTTGCAAGTCTCCATCTCTGCTAAAGAGCGTCAAAAAAGAAAGTGAAACATATTAATACATATGCATATACATATATAATACATTGTTTTCAGTGAATATAGCATTTTCAAAACAATAAAAGGTAACATGGTGATCTAAATATGGTATGTCACTTTTTTTTAAACTACAAAACAGCCTTGAACTCTATGTCTGGTAGTTTCTCACGCTATGATAATTTGCTTTTAAATTAAATTATATGCTCCATTCACATGTTCAGCATATAAAATTCTCATGTGAGGAGAAAGGTGCAGCTGCAGTGCGGCTGAACCATGGATCAAGTTCATATGAAGCTGTGTTGTTTTTAGAAATACAGAATTCATCTATTTATAGTCACGTTATTGTCTGTTCCTGATTATTTGTAGCACATTTTTGCATGTATTTAGGCACAGGAACTATTAAAAAGTGCATCCACAGCAGTAGCAGTGACCATAGGCAGGGTCAAACAGCACTGTGTGGAGCTGCAGTGATGGATGGACACACAGAAATGATGGACATGCAAATGGACGGCTTCACACACAGGTATTACACCACAGACGATGTACTATTTACATTTGCAATTGGTCTTTCATTATTTTGTGTTTGAAGGAAAATGGATTCTCGTGGCCTTCATAAGCATTTGTCTTTCATGCATCGTACTGGGTTCTTTTTTGATTTGCTTTCATATGAGTGAGGGTTTTTTTTTTAATTATTGTTTTAGATAAATACTGCAATTTACTATTTCATTATTAACGTTTTTTTTCTTAATTATAGATCAGTTATCATCAGACTTTGACTCAAGAGGTGACAATGTGACTGCAGAGAGGGACGAGCTTAAAAAAAATACAGTTCGTTGTTAATTATAATGAAGATATGAATTCAGTTTAAAAGAAAACTGTTTTGTTCGTATGGTGTTTTTGTTGTAATTGCTTTTGTTACAGTTCTTCAAACGACTAACCAAGACTTGGGCAAAGCAACAGAGGCCTCGCAGGGAAATGGCATATGTAAGTAAATTCAGGTTAATGTTAAAAGATTAAAAGAAAAAAAAAATCTCTTCAAGTTCTTCAAACCTGTGAGCAAATTCTGTTACTGAAGAGCCAAAATTATTCGGGAAAGTCAGCCTATATTATTAGCAAAAGTTTTACGTTACAACATAAAGGCACTGATGCCAAACTGTGATAATAACAGTGGTTTCCTTTTCCAGTCCTTGAAATGATTAACCATGAAATGATCCAGGACAGAGACAAACTCAAGAAAAAAACTCCAGGACTTCAGTGAGTACTGTACCAGCCCAAGTGGGAGAAACAGAAAAACCTGACTGGAACAGACCTTTATTGACTTTTGAGAAGGGAATGCTGCACGCTCAATATTAAAGATTCTAGTATTTTTTTCAAGGCAGTTTAGAAATAAGACGGTAGTCCTATAGGGTAGGGGCTGTTTACATGAATGTGAGTTTTCATAAATCTACAATGTCTCTCTTTAAAATGACAACATGAGGTAAGACTCTTCTGCAGTGTCTATAGGAGCACTGTTTGCTGAACAAATACCTGTAGGTGTGAAAGGCGTGTACTCGCGTCTATCCGTGCATACACCCTAACCCTAGCCTATCACTGACCTCCTAACTTTGGCCCTAACCCCCTAACCCTAACCTTTTCCCCTAACCGTGACCCTTACTCTAAACCCTAACCCTAAACTAACTCCTAACTCCTAACCTTAACCAAACCCAAATCCCTAACCCCAACCCATAACCTCTAACACCTAACCCTAAAACATATTTAAAAGTTAATGTGAGAATAATGTACTACTTTTTTTATACAATAAACTACACATTTTCAGAAAGCACTCCCTCATTCCTACTTGATGGTGAGGGTCCATGGTCACTTACAGGCACTTCTCTTCACATTGCGACAGTAATACACCCTTCAGCATCTTCTGGTGCTCAGGCCTAAATAAATAATTAAAGCTAGTGCATTACTTGTCTGTGTTATTGTGGCTTCAGGCTGTACTTTTCCCTTTGGATTCCTTTCATTTTTTGATCGGTAGGACATGAGTCATTAGGCCAAATTTCACATTATTACATGATACTAATATTTTTCTCATTATTGGTAAATTTTGGGTTCGCTCCTGTTAGAATATCATTGGTTTTCACTTGGGCATTCACTTCCTGGGCCTAATGACATCTGTATTTTCAGACAGTCATTCCCATGAAGGTTGGTGTATTTCCAAGGCAGTTTGTACCTGGGCTCCACCACAAAGCAGAGCAGGAGAGCCGGCAGAACAGAGAGGAGCAGATCTCACCATCATCAGCAGTGTTCAGGAGCAGGTCTGGAGATTGAGACCAAAATAAAACAACTACATCTACTGTTTAACTATTGCTTTTATTTCACAGGAATTTGCATGTCACAGATTGACAGATCACAGATGGACTGGACTGAATGACCAGAAGCAGGAGGAGGTCTGGAAGTGCGGACGGCTCACTGCTCCCTACAAGGTCACACAGATGTCATGATCAACACCAGCTTAACAATAAATAGCACATAACATTTTGCTCTTTGAATTTCAGATTTTGGTTTCCAGGGGAGCCAAACAATGTCATAAATGAAGACTGTGGTGAACTGAACTTTAAAGATCCGACATCAAACTGGAATGACCTTCTCTGCGATTTCAAAATGAAATGTATCTGTGAAAAAACATTAACATTTTGATTTCAGACATCCAGCTGATGAAATATAAGCATTTTATTTAATCTGAAGGTTCAACAGATTAAATGTAATGAGATTCATAGTAAACAAGCTTTGACAAAATAATGATTTAAATACAAATTTGAATCTAATGAGTAAAAAAATAAAGCAGAGTACACTTTATGTATCAAATTCTTTAAAGTAAGACTACAAGGAAGTTTTAATTTGAAGAGGAAGTTATGGTGTTAAATAGAGTAGGAAGAAATAAGCAGAAGCTTGTCATTCTTGCTATTCTTTGACAAACTTCTCACAAGTGCAATGGAAAATTGTTGCCTGTTTTGAAAATCAATCATGATAATTTAATTTAAGTTTGTCTAGGGAAATACTGCAGTGAAAGTGATTCTTGTTAGTTAGTTGCTGAGTGATGTACTGTACTGCTGAATGCCACTATCCACTTTGAAAAAATTAGGAACCAGTAAAACCACAAGAGTTTTATAAAACCACTTATAATTGTCCTGTAAGAAAGGCACAAAAGATCTCTGCTTCTCACAGCCACCACAGTTCAGTGCAACAGTAGTAGTAATGCTAATATCTCTGATTTAACAGCCTAACTGCTGTTGGCAGGAGCTTTTGGGCGTAAGTATTGGTAGTTCTATAGACCAACTTTGGCCACTGCCACTGTTTTGGTTGGTTTCTCTTCCGAAAGGTCTTTCGCCATGTCTGTCAAAAAAGGAACAACTGCTGTTGCTGTTCATGCCAGGTTTGGTCATAACTCAGATCTGTCCAAACATAGCCATATATCACAACATGACCATGTCAATCACAAGTCTATTCATTTGCTTGGTTTATGGGATGGTGTGCTATGGTGTGATATCTTACCAAATCTCAGATAAAATAGTATATCCCCACTTTTTTCTGGCTTTTTTCATGGAAGGAATCAGTTCTTTGAGCTTTTGTCTGACATCTTCAGATTAGATATAGATGTTAAATCCTTTTGGGTATTTGGCTTTCTCCAAAACAATATTCCTGTCCTTGAAGCATAGAAACCTGACCACAGTTGGTCTTTGGTTTTTATCTCTGGCAGGTGACTTCCCAGAGCATTCTAGCTCAAGGTGCCTTCTCATCCTCAACATTTCTCTGAGTGAACTGAATACTTGCTCTTAGGTCACATACAGCAGATCTTAACTAACTTGTCCAACTATGTCAAAAGTAGTAGTCCAAAGCACAAGAGTGGTGGTGATGAGCCTGGTGTTAGGCCCTGTGCCTGTCTCTCCAAATACTTTTACTCCAGAGGTTTTGATCTCCAATAGAAAGCTCAAAGGACCTACTGTACTGTTAAAACCATTCCAAATATTTTGGTCACCAAAGATAACTGGTGGGATTAGAATGTTTGATTCCAACCATGAATGCACTGTATAAAAAGTGCAGTCTCTGTGCTGTGCCTTAATCGCCTGGGATCCAGAACAGAGCTCATGCTGATGTCACCACGCAATCCCAGCATGCACCTCCAATTCCCATACTGGCAGTGGTTGAGGTTGAGAATCCACATTCATTAACAAACTTTATGGAGTTTCAGAGATCGTGGATTATTGTTGTGCACTGGGATTGTACACATTATCAAAGATAGAAGAAAGCCTGAGCCTTTTATCTGATACCTATGAATGTATTTTTACAATTTACTTTATTTGGTTTTATTTGAATGATTAAACCATAGTCTTGTAATGATTCAAAACTGTACGTTTGTGTATTGTTGATTAGCATTATAGTGTTTAATTAGTCAGGGAGAGTAATTTGAAAAGAAACAATCCCAAATGCTTTTTGCTAAACACTGTTCATATGTTTAACGTTAATTAACTGCTTAGAAATGTGGATTGTTTAAAAAAAAAAGAAAAAAAATCTAAAGTTAAATACATGTTTTGACACGAGTGATTTAGCATGCTATGTAGCTACAACATCTGCACACAGTGTATTTTTGCTCAATAAACGTTTGTCATAGGAGTTAATAAATTTGTGAATTTTTGTATTTGCCATTGTTTGCCGTAGAAGTTAATAAAACTCATATTAAAGGCAAATTTAATCTATACTTCTTTGATGGCTCATGGTTATATACAATATTATATACAGTGGCGTGCAGTCAGAGCAATCAAGGCAAGCAGTGGTTTCCCAATAAAATCTAAAATCATAGTGTGCCAAAAATATAATTAAATATACTTCTCAAAAAAATAAAGGAACCTCAATGTGGAAAAAAAAAAAGGCTGGATATCTATACAAATATGGACAGGGCGATGTCTTTGGAACAAAAGGATCCCACCTGTTTTAATGGAAAGGTGCACTAGCGTAGCACCAATGAGACAGCCCCTAAAACAGAACTGGTTTTGCATGTGGAGGTCATTTCAAGTTTCTCCTTCTTGGTCTTTTTTGGCTGGTTCCACTAGTGCTGCTTTGGCTAGAGTGATTATCCCTACTGGGAGTATGAGGCCATTCCTTAACTCTACAGAATTTGCACAGATTGTCCAACTTCTGCAGGATTGCACATCTGGACGTGCTGTTGTAAGGACATTTCAGGAGACAGGCAGTTACTCTAGGAGAGCTGGACAGGGCCGTAAAAGGTCCTCAACTCATCAGCACGACCCATATCTGCTCCTTTGTGCAAAGAGGAACAGGTTGAACACTGCCGGTGCCCTGCAGAACGACCTCCAGCAGGCCACTGGTGTGAACGTCTCTGCCCAAACAATCAGAAACAGACTTCATGAGGGCGGCTTGAGGCTGCCACGTCCTGTAGTGGGCCCTGTGCTCACCACCCAGCACCGTGTAGCTCCATTGGCATTTGGTAGACGACATCAGAAATGGCAAGTCCACCACTGGTGCCCTGTGCTTTTCACAGCAGCAACATTTAAAGAGGCTTTCACATAATGTCTCAAATTTGTATTTCAGTCTAGTGAGTATAAGAATACAGCAGAGTACACTTTACACATCTTTTGTAAAGAAAGACTACAAGGAAGTGATGTCTGAAGAGGAAGTTATGGTTTTAAATGTCCGAGGAGAAAAAAGAAGTACAAGGCTACATCTTGATGAACTTCTCATCACACAAATGCAACATAAAATTGTTACTGATTGTGAAAATCAATCATAATTTAATTTTAATTTGCCTGAAATACTGCCTTGAAATACTGCCGTGAAAGTTATTCTTGTTAGTTCTGTTGTAGGATGCACCCTGCTGAGTGGACTGTATTGCTGAATGCCAATATCCACATAACTGAAATAATGAGGAACCAGTAAAACCACAAAGAGAAAAAACACATGCATCATTGTAAATTATGCCCAAAAGAGCTCTGCTACAGGGCTGCAGCTCACATTTGCATCGGCATCTGAGTCTGCAGAGAGAAGGATGGAGGAACATAGAGTTCATGCCAAAAGGAACAGGAGAAACTCTGGAAGTGTCGCAGGTTCACAGACCACCACTGAACCAGGTCAGACTTTATTTAAGCTATTCACTCCTCTCACAAGTCAAGGCAAGTTGTCATTAATTTCTATAGCATTTAACAGCAACCGCAGTTGAATAAAGTATTGGACTGTTGTGGGATAAGCTGTTGAGCATTAGTAACTGTAGTTCTGTAGATCAACTTTGGCTGTGGACACGGTGAAGAATCAAAGGCTGCTATAAACATTGTTAGCATCTAGGTTGCCTTCACTTGGTTGCTTTGGTTGGTTGGTTACTCCTCCAGAAGATCTTTCGCCATATGTGCTGTAAAAAGACTGTAGCATCTCATCAACAGATGGATCAGAAGCATTTTTAGCTCTAGGAGTACATTTTAAATGAAAATCACTTTTACGAATGAAACAAAAAACTTAAAAATTCATAACATTTTGGCATTTGCTATTCTTGCCAGTTTTGGTCATAACTCTCCAGTCTGTTAAAACATAACCACATATTACAACGTGACCATGTCATTTACATGTCTATTAATTTGCTTGGTTTGTGGGAGGGTGTGTTATGGTGTGATAGCTTATCAAATCTCAGGTAAGCTTTATCCCCCTTTTCCGGCTTCCTTCATAGCAGGAATCAGTTGCTCTTGTCTGACAACTTCAGAATAGATATAGATGTTAAATCCTTTGAGGCATTTTGCTTTCTCCAAAATAATATTGTCCTTGAAATGTAGAAACTTGACCACAATTGATTTAGTTTTTCATCTCTGGCAGGTGGCTTCCCAGAGTGGTGTGCGTGTTCTAGCCTTTTTAGTCCAGTTTTTCACTCAGGATCTTTCTTATTTTATCATGCACAGACTCAATGATTCCCTCAAAGACCAGGTTTTTTCAACAAGACTGACTTTCAAAGTAGTCAGTTTTTCCATTCATTATGTTCATCTTGGTGTTGAGCGTGTTCATATCCTTAAACAGATCTTTATAGTCTTTAGACAACTTTTTAACAGGAGCCTTCTCATCCTCAACATTCCTCTGAGTGAACTGAAGACTTGCTCTTAGCTCACATCGATCTTTTGTTATTCCATCCAGTCTTTTACTGAATGAATCCTTAAGCATTTGTACAAAGCTGTTGTATGCATTTTCATTTCAACAACTCCACATAAACAGAATTCTGTTGTTCAAGGAGTTCATGTATTTGAGTAGCAGTGATAAAGTCCTCCTTGTTTTTCATCTTAGGAGGCATTTTGTAACTAATTTGTCCAACTATGCCAAAAGTAGTAGTCCAAAGCACAAAAGTGGTGGTGATTCACCTACTGTTAGGCCCTGTGCCTGCCTCTTCAGATGGTTTTACTCCAGAGGTTTTTTCTCTCACTTTGGAGAATGGATTGACTTGATTCACTTTAGATTGTATCAAGGCCTGCTGCTCAGAAGAGCTTGCCAGCGGCCATCTCAGTCTATATCTAGCTTCTTTTAGCAGTCTCCACAGATACAGGATAAAAAATCTCACTCAAAAACCTCAAGGTGTCAGCAAAGCAGCCACAAGAGCAGCCATCCACTCAGTTGCCATGTATAGTCTTCTCCAAACTCTTTTGGGGGAATATATCTCCTGGCTTTGCTCCGAGAAAAATATAAGATAAAATCTGAATATGATCTTCACCCAAAGGAAGATACAAAGAAAAAAAAGGTGGGGGCAAGAACTGCACCCTGTGGCGGTCCAAAGTTCAAAGGTGATATGTTTGATTGAGTACTGCCCCATTTGCACTGAAAAGCCTGTCAGAGAAGTAGGAATGAAAGCATTTGAGAGCAGTGCCCTTAATGCCCACTCTGAACTCAAGGCGAAATACAAGGATATTGTGACCTACAGTGTCAAATGGGGAAGTTAAATCTAAAAGTAGCAGGACTTTCAAAAGTGCAGTCTCTGTGCTATGCCTTAATTGCCTTGGATCCAGAATACACACTTTCCAATACCTTACAAAGTTGTGAGTGAATCTCAGATGGACATGACTGACGGGTGGATTAGACAATCAGGAACATACATTTTTTGTCTGTAATAAAACAAATATGGCAGCTTACGAGGGAAAAAAAGAAAAATCACAGGAGACTGAAAAACATTGTGGATTTCCACAGAATCAAATCATTCTGGATTTTCCAGGCAAGTGCTTTAAAGCTCGATTGGTATTTCTCAGTGATTTTATTCAAATTAATATGTTAATAGTGAGTCATGTGCCACCATCATTTCTAATCTGCTACATTTTGTTTGCAGGGAAATGTATTCTACTGGTCGGCATCAGCTTTGGTCTTCTGTGCATCATACAAGCTTCTCTCAATGTTTATTTGCGTCTCTGTGAGTTACATAATGAAACAAAACAATAATCACAGCCACAAAAGAATAAATCACTTTTGGATTTGCAGACCTTCCTCCAGACATGACCCCATGTGACAATTTAACTGCTGAGAGAGATGCGCTTGAGAAACGTAAATGGATTTATTCATCGTCTCTTTAGCCTTTACTGTAAAACTCTTAACTAGCAAAACAAGAATACATGTAATGAGATACAAACAAAATTATTTCACCACACATGCTTTTTCTTTTCACTAATCTTTGCAGTTCTTCAAACTAGTCACCAAGACCTGCTGAAGCAAAAAGATCAGCTGCAGAAAAGCCATTCTTGTGAGTAAAATGAGGAACTTGAGACACACACTGCTCAAATGTTCTATTACAAACACTGTGGCCTTTTTCAGGCTTGGAAGCCTGTGAGCAAGCTCTGTCCCAGAAAAGAGACGAGATGGTGCCTCCTTCCGGTAAGTAATATTGCACAACTAAAACCATTTCTATTTCAACCTGTAAACATGACAACAAGCACTGACCACCCATCAGTTCCATAGTAAACATAACGTGCACATGCCGATCCTGCATGCTGTTGTCATTTTATCGGTACAATTCGGTACAATGCATTATGACTACAATAGTCATATTTGAGTAGTCATACTTCTAGGTGAATGAAGTCCCAGATCATAGACAACATGTGCAAAGGGTTAGTGCCTTCACACTGTGCCAGGAATTCTCCTGCATGGTCCAGGTTTCTTGAGTCCCAACCTCTCCTAAAAGCATCTGCACAAATGTGCTGAGAAGTGCATTTGGATGTTACCAGTAAAGCATCATAAACATAGAACCACACATTCACCAGGTCAACATAATGCGTTTATTTAATATTTACCCATTTATAGCTTTGATATTTTGGATTGTGTATTGCTTTGGCAATGGTCCTAATAGACTATTTCACTTGAAATGCCCACATACGTAGGTGCATTCATCTGGTCCTGCGGCAGGAATAACAGTCTTCCACAACAAAAAAACATACAAGAGCATCTGGAAAAAACAAAACAAAAAACACGTAAAGTAAAAAACTAAGTTTAGTGATAGAGCTCCCCCTACAGCGCCCTGTAGAGAATATCACACACAAAAACGTGACGTTACCAAAGATAGAAAAGAGCCGTGGTTTCCCAGGAGCATTGTTGTTTTTGTCATTCTTTGTCATTGGAGTTAATAAAACTCATTAATGGCAGTTAGTCTTTTGATGGTTTATGTTTAAATACAATATTTAAAAGAGCTTCAGAATAATTTGTCCTTTGCCTCTGTGCAGCACCTGGTCCCCCAAAGCCACGGGGCTTTGAGGGCTGCTCCATGAGGACAATGGGCAAAAAGCTAATGAAATTTGTCTTACAATTAAATTAAAATAACAACTCATTTTTTGTTTTACAAATTTGTTTATAAACCCAAAACAAATAACAGATTGTTATGGATCATATTAACATTCAGTTCATTAATTGTTATAATTAACATATGTTTTAAGCATCAACACACAATGTAATAAAAAGAAGTAGTGCATTTTATCATAAGCAATTCAATAAGAATATAACCCCAACAAACAGTTTTCAGAGTTTTCAGTCTATTTACTTTTACTGAAGGGGCAGATGGAAATGGTGGAAGTACATCTTTCCCAGCTTGCCTTTCCTCTGATTGGTTGATGAAAAGCTGCAGATGGACCCTGCTTAAATATTTAGTATCATCCCTTTTTTCAGACGACTACCCATCTGAAGAGTGGGTGTACACGTTTGACGACAGGGTGTACCAGCCTGAAGGTTGGGTGTACTTCCAATGCAGTTTGTACCTGGGCTCCACCACAGAGCAGACCTGGCACGAGAGCCGGCAGTACTGTCAGCAGAGAGGAGCAGAGCTCATCATCATCAGCAGTGTCCAGGAGCAGGTCTGCAGCTAGAGACCAAAATAAAATAACAAAATACACTGTTTAACTACAGCTTTTGTTTCACAGGAATTTGCACACTCGACATTTAAGGGGCGCCGATGGATTGGACTGAGCGACCTGGAACAGGAGGGAGTCTGGAAATGGGTGGACGGCTCACTGGTCTCTACAAGGTTCACCACCTTTTATAAATGAAAATCAAAAGAAAAGAAAATCACTTGCCATAACGTCACTTTGTAAATATTTGTTTGAATTTTAGATTCTGGGCCGATGGGGAGCCGAACAATGACAAAGGGGATGAAGACTGCGTTGAACTGAACTTTTCCAACAACTTATTAAATTGGAATGACCGCAACTGTACTGTTACAAATATGTGTATCTGTGAAAAGAGACAAATTTAGTGATTTGGGGTGCGTTTACATTTGTTCAAAATTATATAGCTTACATTTTACATGCTTACATACATTACTTCTTACCCGGAATTTACACCTGGAATTATGACAACACATAATGGGGCATATTTCCTAAACAGGTGCTAAATTACGAGTGCAAATTGAAAAAAAAATAAAAAAATACATGTGCTAATTGTGGTTGTGTTGCACCTCATTTTCCTTTAGAAACTGCGCTTCTTTTTCCTATTCTGAAATGTTAATGAGAGTTTAGAGTATGAGCGAAACGACTGTGCTGTTTCTTCTCTGGGTGTATCATATGAGAACTTTGCTCACTGTTATACCTTTGTATCTGTAAAATTTAGCCTATCACAATTAAAATTTAGCCTGTTACAATTAAAAGTAGCTTAAATTTTCCAATTTGTGAAATCATCATCTTTACACCGTGCTCACTGTGGGCACATAGGCCTTTTGCACGTTATAGCGCAGGTGAATTTCATACAAAAACATCGAGGTCCAGGTCTGACGCAGTTCAGAAACCAACTGCTTTAAACACAGATTTGGTGAAATTGTGTGGTTTTGTTGCCGAAATCATGTATTTACAGCATTTACCTCACGCTCATCAGAAACAGTGTGATTCAGGTCCTACAGGTCTATGACTCGTGCTTCAGCATCTGGCCAGTGTCTGGATAATGTTTTCATAAGTTTATAAATCTCATGACTGTGTTTGTATTTGAACCACAAAATGTCCTTTTTACAAGAGTGTGTTACATTTTGTTCATTTTTCAAACGTTCTGAATTGTTTTGGTGTAAATTGGGGGTTATTGTTGTTATTGTTTCATAACTGGACAGTTAATTACTAATTTGTGGACACTTTATTGAAAATATCTTATTAAATCTGATCAGTTTTTTTTTGCCTCTTTGCTGGAAATTGAAAAATATACTCATAATTACACAAGTTTATTATTGCTGTTATTGTTATTCTGTTGCTGTTATTGTTTTTCTATTGCTGTTATTGTTTTTCTATATTCTGTGTGTACCTTTATGCTTTATCTGCTGATGCAAATTGCCTCTTTGAACGATAATAAAGATACTTTGAACAGTGGACACACAAACTGCAGAGCCCACACTGCCATTTGCCTTTCTAAAGTTGGAGGTTAGTTGGAGTTAGTGTAGCATCTCTGGTTGAAAAGATGGTCTCTCAAAGTGATGGTTCACAGTGCTTATTGCATGTGGACACACTGTAAAATGTTCTTACAGTTCTAATAGTTCCCCTTTTTACCTTTTAACCATATTTATTTTGCCTACCTTTATGACTTGCTGTTATCCTGAAATGATTACACCTTATTTATTACCTTACAAAAATTCTCTACCTTTGAGTACTTAATAATTGCTGTTTTTTAATAAATCTTAGTATGTAGTAAGTATGAAATGTTTCTTTTGTCTGTGCTAAACTATGAAATTACACATTTAAATTATATTACTTTACTCTGAGCCTTATATTACAGTAACAAAGCGCACTGGGGCCATGTAGTGAACAAAAACTTACTGCGCTAGAACTTTGCAGAACACGTTAAATACAGAAGAAACACATTTCACAATATTACTTAGTCCCGACCTTGTTCCCTCATCAACCAGTGTGAAAGTGATAATGAACCATCATTTTGCACATTAACTTTTGAATTACTTTTAGCTTAAACAATAGAAACCCTCTCTGCACACGAGGTCTATGCTGCTTCTCTATTAGCTGAGTGGTAATTTCCACTTTTTTGCAATAACAAAAAAAATATATTGTGTCATTTACAGGAGCCATTTGTGCAATTACTAGTGCTGTGTGGCTTTTTCTGAAGCACAGAGCCTTTGACTGAAGTCTTGAGTGCAAAGTGCTAAATCAGGGCACAGCACTGTGAGCTAGGGACTCAATAAAGTCTCTACCAAGACGTTTAGGGACAAAATTGGCTTTTTGTATTCTTGTTTTCCTTTCATTGTAAGAATTATCTGAGGTATCTCACTTACACTATATTGCCAAAAGTATTCACTCACCGATCCAAATAATCAAAATCAGTTGTTCCAATCACTTCCATGGCCACATTTGTATAAAATCCAGCACCTCAGCCTGCAGACTGTTTCTACAAACATTTGTGAAAGAATCGGTCGCTCTCAGAGGCTCAGTGAATTCCAGCGGTACTTGTCTGACTGCATTGTGCCAAGTGTAAAGTTTGGTGGAGGGGAGATTATGGTGTGGGGGTTTTTTTCAAGAGCTGATCTTGGCCCCTTAGTTCCAGTGAAAGGAACTCTGAATGCTTCAACATACCAAGAGATTTTGGACAATTCCACGCTCCCAACTTTGTGGGAACAGTTTGGAGATGGCCCCTTCCTCTTCAACATGACTGTGCACCAGTGCAGAAAGCAAGGCCCATAAAGACATGGATGATAGAGTTTGGTGCGGATGCACAGAGTCCTGACCTCAACCCGATAGAACACCTTTGGGATGAATTAGAGCAGAGACTGAGAGCCAGACCTCCTCGTCCAACATCAGTGTGTGACCTCACAAATGCACCTCTGGAAGAGTGGTCAGAAATTCCCATAAACACACTCCTAAACCTTGTGGACAGCCTTCCCAGAAGAGTTGAAGCTGTTACAGCTGCAAAGGGTGGACCGACATCATATTAAACCCTGTGGATTAAGAATAGGATGTCACTTAAGTTCATATGTGAGTCAAGGCAGGTGAGTGAATACTTTTGACAATATAGCGTATATATAACATTTTGATCAAACCACTGAATACCACAAGATTTTCATTTTGGTAGCATTATGCAATGCCACAATTCACTAAAATAGGACCATTCATTCATGAGGCCAAGGAAATAAAAATGATAAAAAAGCTCTGGAACACACAGCTTTCTGCAATGTGTTTTATTCTTTGATAAAAATATACACCAGAACAGGCTTCATATGCTCCATCTGTCATTACGCTTTCATGGGACTGTGAATAGATTAGTCAAAACAAACTTCAAATAATTCAAAATTAATCCATACAAAAATCAACATGACCATTAAACATTACTAGTGATTTAGATCAAATTATCAAAAAACAAAGCAAAAAAAAAATAAAAATTACCAATTTCTCAAACTAGCTTCACTAATAGCCAGGGGCAAGGATCTTTTTAAAAATTTTTGTCAGTAATTGCAAAGAGTGGCCAAATCAGTCTATTCTCCTGAAAACATAATATTTCATTGACTGAATAATTGATTGATTAATTACAATTCAGGCAGATGAGTTTTTGTTTGTTGCTTCACTCACCACTATGACCAGCAGAGGGAGCCAGATACATAACCCAGCTCGGGTTGGCGTCAATGGGAAAAGGAAAGATACAAACATCATTTGTTATATAAAAACACAGTTAAAGAATTGAACGGTAAATGGGAGCTTTACCATTTCAACAACACAAGGTATAATCATTTAAATAATAATAATAATAATAATTTGCCTGTTTTCCTGTTGCTTCAAAATACAAAATAGCTGTCATATCAGCACAGTACATATACATACAAAACGGTGGCATTAAAAACAGTTTGTTACCATAAGTCTGCATTGTGAAAGTAACCATCATTTTGTTTTAGTTTTGGGCAATTTAAAAAAAAAACAACAACAACAAAAAAAAACCCAACAAAAAAACAAACAATATGATTTAAAAAAAAAAAAAATAAATTAAAATGATACATTTAAGTTTATTCATTTAATTATTCATCTAAAAATATATAATTACAATTTGTTATAGTTTTATATATTTTCATTTAGTTTCTGACATTTTTGTCTGATTGCATTGGACAAATGGATTAGACTACTCACAAAATGAACACCGCCAGTGTTCCATTAAAGAAATGCATGAATGAATGCATTTATTATGAAAATGCCTAGATGCTCTTCAATGGTCATTTTAAACCAAAGTATGTTACTATTTAATGAGATATCGCCTGTGTTTAACTAAAAATGTGGTATTGTGCTTTGTACTGTTGTTCCTGCCACTGGCGGTAATACCCTGCATGGCCACATGGAGGAGGTACACACAAATTTTGAGCCGCTGCCCGTCACTATAGCAACATTTACTGTTATCAGTAAAAGTTATATTTGATTTGAACATGTTTAGCTCGTATCTGGGGACACAAAAAGGTCAAGTTTATGAAACTGTAAACAAAATATCTACATACCTCACCTTTAACATTCTCTCAGAAGGGGTTGCATACCAATTTATTATTATTTTTATTCAGTTTGTGGCATGTAGAAAAACATGGTCCATCATAAAAACTAGCAACAACCTTAGAAGGTAAACCTGACAAAATCAGTTTAACAATTTTTCTATTTATTTATTTTATAAAAAAATACCAAACAAGCACAGAGAAAACAACAGTATTCAAAAGACAACTTCAGCTACTCACCATGTTTTTGAGGATCAATAGAAATGGCTTTTCTTGTGCTCTGATTCATGTTTACTGCAAAAAGGGAATACCAACATTATGTAACATGACTTCAGTTCAGAAGATTAATCTAATTTTGAGTGGTTTTAACAAGTTTCAATACTTGACTTCTTGTTTATGTGCTGTTTGAAGGTTTTCTAATTTTATCATCGTCGGTGGAGAAAATTCCATTAAAAGTTTAACTTGACTAGAAAATAATTACACTAGAAATAAAAAAGTGCTAAAACGACACTAGTAAAATATTTCAAAGTAAATTATTCCTTGTCAAAAATACTCAACAAAATTAGTGTTCTGAACTGAAATCATTTCAACTCCTGTAGCCTCCTTTTTTGCAGTGTTCCTTCGTCTTAACCTTTTGCGCCCTGGTTTTCAACAATATCTGCAGCAAAATCATTCAAAGAACATATATAAAAGATTGTGCACTTCTAAGAGTCTGTTGCATCCCGTTCTCCGATAATCCGCTCTAGAACTTGCTGGTCCGGCTCCCAGTCTTCTAAATCGCTGTAGCTTAGTTCTGGAAAAGAATCTAGCGTCAGACCTAGTGAGCTGACAGATCCCGCTAACGACCCTCTCCCTTCGTAGGCGTAGGTTTGGAGCGAATCGTACGGAGGTCCTCTGGTGTCACAGTCCGCCTGAGCAACTTTCCGGTGAAGAATCTGCTGGACGATATCGTGACCGTCCAACAGCAGAGAAGGCGCCGATTGGCTGATGTCTCTCGGGACGTGATCCACAACAAACCACGAAGGTTCTGAGTCGGGACTGTAGCTGTTGCGGTTGAAATTCGATTTTTTTCTGCGTTGCACGATCACGATTCCATCCTCGCTGTTCTCCTCCGTCCCCTCGTCCTCGTAAGGGCTGTGGTCATAGTATCGGTGGAGTTTGGGATAGCGTTCAGATGCTTTGGGGTTCCGTAGCGCGGTGATGTCAAAAGCTTCTGTGTCCTCCTCTCCACCACCCTCGTCGTCGTAGGTTACCACGTTTTCTCGGATGTCCTCCTCGGATAGAATGAGTTTGTCTTTGCTAGTTTTCTTGTGGCGCAGTTGGGTGAAGAGTATGACGATGGCTGCAGTGAAGGATGACAAAATAAAATGTAAATAAGGTTATCTGTGACTGAGTTTTTGGTGATAGCAAGAGGAAATTTAAAATGTACTTTGTAACTTTTTGGTTAGGCGTCCGTCACTTGCTTGTTTCTATGGATACATCATTGCTCTGCCTTGAATGTTCCATAGTATCACTTTAATCAGCTCTATCTTACATTTATTAAATTACAAGTGGGTTTATAGCTCAAAAATACCTAGAAAAACAGGCATTCTGATGGTGAGCGGGTTGCCTCTCGACAGATTTGACCTGTAACTTGGTCTGGTTTGGTCTCCATGAAAACAAGCAGACGGCGGAACCTCCTCCAGAAAAGTTACACAGTGCACCTTTAATCTGTCTGTCTGTTATTGACCAATGTCTGTTTCTCTGTTGGATTTTTTAACTCTCTGTTGGTTAAATCAATGATCTTGTTCAGCCATATCAGTTTAAACATGAGCACAATAAAGACATTCCCTGCAGCACATTCACTACAAGTCAAAAGTCCAGACAAACCCTCTCATTTGTGGTTTTTTTTTATTTTTTAAATTTTTACTACTTTCTACATTTTGTTTACATACAGAAGTAGTCAAATACATCAAGTTTATGAAGTCAGATATATGGAATTATGTTGCAACAAATAAATTAAATGACTGTACTAATTTTTTTTTTTTTTTGACAAAGCAACGGGTGGCAACTTTGAAGAATAAAATACTTTGAATATCAAACATATATAATTTTTTTTTTCTTTGCTACATAATTCCATACAGCTTACTTCATATATTTTATGTCTCCTGTATGTATCTACAATATAGTAGTAAAAGAGTAAAAAAAAAAAACCAAAAAAAAAAAAAACCTTGAATGAGATGGTGTCTCAGCCTTTTGACTGGTAGAGTATGTAATAAACAGTAACAGTATTAGCAGCAGCATAAATCAGCATTAAAAATTAATAAAGTCATTGTTGCATAATGACATTAAAACACATACGTTGTTTTAATGTCATTATGCAACAATGCAAAGTCCACTTCAAGGTTATTGGTGGGTGGTCGGTCAGGTTGTTCTGTATGGACCTGTACCTTCCACCAGAGGGCAGCAGGCGGACCAAGTGATGGAACAAGTCTTCTGGTCTTAAATCTGTTAAGTTTGATTGTTTATATTAACATCAGAGAGGCAGGGCCATGTGATTGCTGTCAGGCTCATTTTAGTCTTAAAATGTTTGTATTGCTATTGCTAAACCAGTGGTCTCCTATAACTGCCAGCCTCGATGAGCTTCATTTGACTGGAAAAATGTTATGGGTGACATCACACTCCCTTAATGCACTTTACAGTCTATGTTGCTAACTCAGACATAAGACTTACCCAGTAATATGACAACGCACAGCAGGATGGCCACAAATGCCCCAGTGCTGATGCCAGCGGAGGAGAGGAAGGCCTGAGCCTGGCACACGTTGGTTCCGTAGCGCCCCCTGCTGTTCCTCTCACATACACACACTCGGATGTGCAGTGTGGCCGTGCTGCTCAGAGGAGGCTCTCCCCCATCTGACACCACCAGCACCAGGCTGAAGAGGCTCTCCCTCTGCCCAGAGAAGCCCTCCCTCCTGCGGGACACCAGGCTGGCTGTGCTGTCTGGGACAGGAGGCAGAACCAGGTACAGAGAGGAGAGAGAGGACAAACCATTAATACGCCGATAGGAAAGTGAATATACACCACCAGTCAAAAGTTTCAGGTTTTTTTTCTTTATGTTTACTTCTATGAATTAAGTATATTGAATTATGAAACAAATCCTCAAAGTAAACACCCTTTGCTTGTTGACAGCGCTGCAAACTCGTCTCATTGAGCTTCATGACTAAGTCTCCTGAAATGATTTTCACTTCACAGGTGTGCCTTGTCAAGAACTGCCCCAAGTGCAAATCAGGGTTCAAAGCAAAGGTTTTCTACGTTCCATTATGTGTCCATTCATAGTTTTGACTGGTAATGTATAACTTTTTTATTGTCACTCCCTTGTGGTATACTTAATTGCAATAAATATTATATTATATAAAAATTAAATATGGTCATTCGCATTTTTTGTCATTTAGTGCATTTATTTGTATAGTTTATAGCAGTGTAAATATGTGGATCATTCTAAGTAATGCATAAAGTTATTTTAACGTAAACCTTTTCATAATCTCTGTGCTGTAACAGAAACAATCTTGTTTTTGTCTAAGGCAACAGGTCCAAAGGTCATTTTCATTCCATATAAAGGTGTCTTGAAGGTTCCAGTAACATGACACTTTTTCCTCAGATGAAACTCCCTGAAGGATCCTGTAAATGAAGGTGCACTGAGTGACTGAGTGACCCACTGTCAAACAAGAACATTTACAAGAGAGGTTCCTGAGGCTGACACACAAGGACAGTGGTCAGGCTTCAGCACAATACACACAAAGACTTCTTTAGTTGTGGAATACAGACTTTTAAGCATACATTTTGCAGAGGCATACTTCGTCCAAGGACATGTGGGGGACATCAGAACAGACCAAAAGACCTTGTAGCACACTCGCTGCTCCAGAGGGGAGGTGTGTACAATGGTCATAGTGAGTCTGTAGTGTATTTAAAGGAGGCAACCATTTATTAAACCATTTATTATTATGAATTCATGTGTTGGAAAATGAAGGGAGGTATGTAAGATGGCCGTTTATATATTTTCCTCAGTAAAATTTCTTTGTTGTGTGGACCCTGGTCTTGTTCAAAGTAGTCCTTTTGTCCAGGAATGGCCAACACTCTCACCTCAAAGAAAGAAGGTTCTGGGTGGGTTTCCTCCAGGCCAATCCAACCCAAACATGTACAATATAGCTAAAGTCGACCAGACCGAGAGTAGCTCAAGGTCTGGTGATGGGTCCCCGAGTGGACACTATTGAATGACGGGTCAAATGCATGGGGAGAACTGAAGAACTCTTTGTAAAAAGTACCAGCAATTTATACAGTTAAATATTTGCCAAAGTATCTCTGAACCAGGCCTACACCAAAAGACTATTCTAGTATTTAACCAAGAATAAATTACAATATGAAGTTCAAGTCGATTAAAAAGCTAAAATCCATGAAGAAAATAAGGACTCTCACGTACTAAAATCAGGGACAACCATTAAAGGTGCATTGTGTAACTTTTCTGGTGGAGAGTCTGTCAAATGCTTTTTCCATGGAGATGTTATTGCTTGTTTGGAATGTTTCACAGTGTGGCATTAAACCTTTCTATCTTCATGGAGACCAAACCAGACAAAGTTACAGGTCGGATCTGTGGAGAGGTAACCCACTCACAGTTTGAATGCCTGTTTTTCTAAATAAATTAAATAACTAAAATAAAATAAATGTAATACATACATTTATTACACTACATATCCGTAGAAACAAGCAGGTGATGGACCCTCCACCAGAAAAGTTACACGGTTGATTACATGCTGTTGGTTTCATGAAAATCCCGCTCCATTTAATGTTTGCTACACAAAATATCAACTGCAACTGCATCACCATCTTCAGTTTTTTACTCTCCAAAAGTTGTGTTTTTGAATGAATGTTTGAATGTTTTTGAATAATGAGGCTTTGCTCATATCCTCCTCCATTTGAGTGCACACTGGTGAAGACTGAAAGAGTGGAGTTTACTGCTCATTTTGTGAGGGCAGAGCCTGATTATACTGTATTTGCATAAAGCAGCGCTCCACCATCTGGCATATACATTTCCCCACGCCAGAGCAGCACAGCCACTGCTTCCTATAGACCCTTCCAGGAGTGACGTGGTTAGAAAAGCTGCACACACAGTCTGGTCCTGGTATAAGCGTTCTATCCCATTCATTTTAATGAGGCAGCAAAATCAAAACATGATTTTTGTAGACTGTGCAGATAGTTGTTACATTTGCAGCGTGTAATACGAGTCACAAATGTCCCACAGGCCTGTTTTCATATATAAACCATATATACTTTACATATATATTATATATAT
Source organism: Taenioides sp. WSHXM2023 (assembly GCA_029959045.1). NCBI lineage: Eukaryota > Metazoa > Chordata > Actinopteri > Gobiiformes > Gobiidae > Taenioides > Taenioides sp. WSHXM2023. The sequence goes on along the minus strand of CM057096.1, from coordinate 5,005,139 downwards.
ACAACCCAACAAATGTGGAAACATAAGCCTCGATTCCATTGGTTCACTTTGGAGCAGATCTGTAGCTTTCATTACTTTGACTATTTTCTGAATTATGCAATTCCAAATGAAAAAAAACAGACATAATTTCACACCCCGGTGCTCAGTCTGGTCTGCTCGGTACATCCTGCCATCTACTGGCAGCAGAGGGAATTACCACAGCGAAAACAATTAAACTGTGGAATGGGGAACATGAGCACGCTTTGAGGCAGAAATGCTTAAAACATGGGGATAATTAAAACAATAATAATAATAATAATAATAATAATAATAATAATAATAATAATAATAATAATAATAATGACTTACACTTGTAATATGCTTTACAGGCTCGTCAAAGCCACTCTGTCATTCTTTATTCACTCCACATTTGGTGGTGGTAAAATAATGCTGTAGTCACAGCTGCCCTGGGACAGACTGATGGAAGTGAGGCTGCCAATCTTTCATACTAGGCAAAGTATTCGACAGAACACTCTGACCTTCAGGTTGGGGGACCACTGCACTAACCTCTGAGCCACTGTTGCCCCTTGGCCTGATTTATGTTGTTTTTTGTTGAGTTATTCCTCGTTGAGAAGGAGGGTCCAAGCACAGAGGATGTTGTGGGACACGTCTCCATTTGCTTGTTTTCTATAAATGTTGGTGAATCTGTCTGTTATTGACCAGTGTCAGTTCTGTTGTTTTTTCTGACTCTCTGTTGGTTAAATCAATTATCTTGTTCAGCCCGTGAGGCGACTGCTGTTGTGATTTTGGACTTTCCAAAAATACAATGAATTAAATTACAATTTAATTAATATTAAATGAAATTGTGAGGCTCACAGGCAAAGGACCTTTTACAGAGATAAACCAGCATGAATGACGTGAAATACATCTCCAGGTATGTTTTTAGTGAGGGAACAATACTCTAACATGGTTAAAGGCTCAATTTTGCACAATGTAATATTTGTCATTTTCCTGCCGTACAACTATATTTAGCAATGTTACAAAAACAATTAGAGAGGATGCTTCATTCCTCCGGTAAAGCCAAAGGACCGGGCAGTTAGAGTGCAGATTGGGGTCCAGATGGTGCGACCGACTGACCCACTGATCTGCTCTGAAATAATGATGAAATAATTACTCACACATGCTACTCTCAGCGACAATCTGCTTTCTCACAAAAGCACAAAACATTTCATTTTTCATAGTGAGGAATGCTGCTTTTTTAAAGGCGCCGTACCTGATTTTTACTTATCTGAAAAACATGAAAAATAGAGATAGTTCACTTTAAGCAGTTTGAAGCCCTTTTCCTCATTTACCTTATGCATTCAGAACATCCTAATTATTCACCTCGATAACTTAGCATTTTTAATAACTTTCAGATCCCAGAGTGGAGTTTTGCAGTGACGGTAAAGCTAATAACAACTAGCATGCCAACGTAGACTTATTTTACTTCAAGAGCTGCTTATAGTTTACAGTATATATTCAATCCATGGAAAAAAAATCTGGTACAGAGCCTTTAACTGCAGAGGATCACTCAATATTGTGTGTAAATAAAAAATATAGAGATTGAAATGTGATATTCTATGCCTGTTATGGTTGTCCAAAGTAACAAAAATTAGACACTAATCGATACTAAAACTAGTATCGAAACTAGATACTAAAAAAGGTCCCATTCACAGGACAGAAATAAACCTTTCCTGAATCGCTTTAGAATGATCTTGAGCTGAATCAGAACAAGTATAAGAGCACATAGACTAGTATACGCCCATGGACCACTGAGGGATTACACAGATATAAAACCACATGGGAATAGAAAAAAGTACTATAATTTATTTAAAGGTCCTATATTACACAAAATTGACTCTTGTGAGCTTTTAGTCATGTTAGAATGTTGTTACCTCACAAAAAAAACATACCCAGAGCTGTTGTGTTTTGTTTCATTCACACATGTTTGAGTAACTCTTTATCATTAGTCTGTCTACATCTCCAAAGCTCAAAATGCTCTGTTCCACCTTATGATGTCATGCAGTGGTAGTTTTCAAGTTAACAGCTCCTTTTATTTAACCTTTAGTTCAGTAGAGTTTGGCAATTCCAGGTCTGAGATCATCCAAATGATTCTAGTGAAGGTGTAAGGAGTTTCAAAAGACACGGGAGCACTTCCTGTATTACCACATGACATCACAAGGTGGAATAAAGTGTTTTCAACTTGAGAGAAGAACTCAAACACAACTCCAGGTATAATTGTGATGAGGAAACATTTTAAAATAGGTCAGAACGTAATAACGTAATATTGGACCTTTAATGTTGAAAATCAGATTCTATTGTCTATATAAATAGTGTTTTTATTATCATCGTGGTGTCGGAATTCCTTAGTATCGAAATCGAGTTTGAAACAACAACATCGTCCAGATAAAACCCCACTTTAGGATGAATAGTAGGTGCACACTCTTCTCCCTCTCCCTTACACAGAGCCAGCGTTTGTAAAATGGACACTGCCCCGGGGACCCTCTCTCCCCTCACACCTGTCAGACTGCAGCAGACAGCAGCTCCACTCCGAACCTCTGCCCTGGAGCGTAGCATCATTAACATTTTGTGTACAGCGCAGCCTGCAGCCTCCCTCCTCTTCTGGGAGAGAGGATAACTGCCCTGGTCTGATGGGCCTGTGGTAGACATTATGCAGGGTTTGGACACAATGGAGCAGCAATGGGGGTCTAGGGGTTCCAGTGACCGTTAAATTTTTGTAGTGGACTAACATTGACGTCATCAATAACACTGGGACTGCAGATGGAAACTACTGTCGCTGTTTAGCCGTAATCTCTGCTTTTTATGAGCTTAATGTCCCTTCAAATGAAGACTAAACTAAACTAAGTGTGATATTGTCGAAGTAAATATAGACAATAAAGCTTAATATTGAAACCAAACCATAAAACAGAATGATAAATATAAATAAATGACAATAAATAAATAACAGAATGAAACACTTGTCATTAATTTGTATCTGTAATGAGTCAAAGAAGTTCATAGTTCAACCCTGTACAGCTCAAATCTCATTGTAGGACAGAAAAATAACCAAAATGTTCCTACAAGTACAAAGAAAAAGTACTCGCGATGAATACTGACCCCCAAAAACAGTTGTTCTATCTTTCATGTACTGAACGATGAGTCAGTATAGTAATTATCCCACACCCTGATCTTAAAGCTGATGTAAAGAGTTTACTGTAAAAGCAGACGTTTGTGACAAAATTAGACCCTGAAGAAGGCGCAAGAAGACATGCATCAGTGTGACAGCGCTCTGAAGGGGGAGTGACTTAGCGCGGTGGGACAAAAACAAAACTGAAACTTATCAAACATGTCACTACGTTGTTTTCGGTGAATAGTGCATTTCAAAACGACAAAAGGTAACATAGCGATTTAAATATTATGTGTTAGCAATGTATACCCGTTGGAAGTGTAATACCGCCTCTTTAATTATTTTCGTGATAATCCCCAGACCTTTCAAGCATTTTAATCAAATAAATTACGTTTTTCCTCTCCCCTCATCACCTCACTGTCCTGGTTTACGCACAAAAGTTTACAGGTTCAATTTTAATGAGCTGATTGTGGACTAATGCCCAACTGAAATCCTCCCACCTGCTCCAGAGCTGCATGGAGCTACAGCCCAGGCCCAGTGTTGTGAATGCTGATGAGGACAGCGACGGCTCCAACTCAGCCTCTTAAGAACGTGAAAAACAGAGCTACTTCACTTTAAGCAGTCTGAAGTCGTACAAACATTTACCTCACTTACCTCATGCATTCTGAGCATCCTAATTATTCACCACGATGAGTTTATAAGCGCTTTTCATAACTCTCAGATCCCAGAGCGGAGTTTTGCAGTGACGTTAAAGCTGATGACAACTAGCATGCCAACGTGCACTTCATGATTATCAGGCATTAAGATCCAGACAGCACACAGTAGACTTATTTTACCTCAAGAGCTGCTATATATACACATACATACTTAACTGCAGAGGACCAGTCAATATTGTGTGTAAATAAAAAATAAAACAAAGAAGACTATTCTCATGAAATGGAAAACCAGGAAACACAAAAAAAAACTACTTATGGATCATATCTCAACAGAATCTCTCCAAAACACCACTAGTCAATCACTGACAGAACCCCTCTCTGTCTGGACTCCACTCGTGCTATTTTCTACAAACTACAGAAACATAAACTTCCCTCTTTTTTCCTTGTCTCTTCTCCTTAGAAATGATATTATCTCACATACATATAACATATAATTCCATAGGGCTTATGATAATAATAATGATTTGGGAAGCTCATGGGGATGTGATGAGGAATAAAAATAAACCTGGTAAACTGCATAAATAAATAAATAAATAAATAAATAAATAAATAAATAACAAAAACATATATAAAAAAAAAATAAAATAACAATAAAATGAATGTAATAAATAATTAAAGTCAAACAATCAATCAGTCAGCAATTGAAATCAATAATAAATCAATAAAAAATAAAATCAATATCAAATTTGGCAAAACAAGGACCTATCCCACTTCTCATGCGCCCAAATCTCCCCTTTTTTAAATGCACCACATTGTCTTTCAATGCACCACACTGTTTTTAATGCACCTCACAAACCTAAGCATACAAACACAACTGCGCATTGAGAAAAAAAACAAAAAACAAAAAAGGGGTGTATGTACTATTATTATTTCCATAGTTGTCGTTATTCTCAACGTTGAGTTCATCCTTCCAATATACTGTTAAAATCTATGCATTACTATACACAATTAGTCCTTTATATTTACTGACGCTGAAACCTCACACTCTTACTCATACACACACACACTCTTATACCTCGTCTGCTGTGGAGTTGTGTGCATTTGTATTGTATTGTTACGTATTATACTTAATGTATTGTCCTGTCCTGTCTAATGTCTGTATGCTTGTATGTTGCAAATTAAAAGAAAAAAAATGGAAATGTGATATTCTACGCCCGTTATTGTGGTCAGAAGTATTGAAAATTAGATAATCAATACTAAAACTAGTATCCAAATAGATACTCGATACTAAAAAAGTCACCTTCATAGGACAGAAATGAAATGTTCCTGAGTAGCTTTAGAATGAATTAAAGTATCAGTATAAGAGCACCTACCTGGACCACTGAGGGAAAAGAAAGTGCTGTTATTTAGTGTTTAAAATCACATTCTGTTGTCTAAAGTAAAAGTGTTTTTAATTATCATCACGGTCTGCCTGCAGGGGACGCTTAGCTCTCTGTAGACAGATCCCCCCACAGCCTTCAGGGTCTGTGCTGTGGGCAAGGAGCAGGGGACAGAGGTTAACTGAGGAGGCCAACACGGAGTAAACAAAGCCAGTGCTGCAGGCGGATCATTAGAGTGTGGGCAGAATCTGACCAGGACTGGAGAAAAACAAGCAGAGAATGCCTGATGCGCTATTACGTTTTTTGTTTTTTTTTAAATAAAGTGAATAAGACATAATGTGCAAGTATGTAGTAGTTGAGAAATGTCCAAAAATTCAAGGAGACAGATATTTTTAAGGGTCAGTTTATGTTTATGTCAGTTGTATTTCACGGTTTTAGATTTTATAGTGGGACTAAACACCTAAACTCTGCCCAAAACCACATTATAAATAGAGCTGTTAAACTGGCAGTACCTAGAGGACTAAAGGGGAGAGTGAAGGAGAGCAAGTTGTGAACTGGAGGACTAAAGGGGAGAATGCAGGAGAAGAGGGGTGAGGCATGGAGGACTAAAGGGGAGAGTGATACCTGTTCAAATGAGCATCCAGTTTCGATACTAGTTTAAGCATCGAGTAGGATCTGATTTTCAATACTTCTGACGCAGTTCTAAAAATACTTCAATTAACAATTCAAATTTCACAAATCCACAAGAGTCTTTTTTCAATGAACATATTTATTTCTCCTCTTGTATCAGCACTTTACAGACTGGATGATTCACTGTCTTGTCTGATTGGCTCCAAATGTGTTCTCCCCTGTAGTGTGTAGGGCTGTGGCTAAACTCTGAGTCACAACAAACCAACAAGCACACAAATCGACCTCATCTGATGTCCTTAAAATCCTCTAGACAAGCCAACGGTGCAGAGCTGCCTGTGCTGTGTTTTAGGACAATCGTGGAATATTGGCAGATGCCCAGGATCAGGCTAAAGGATGGAGAGTCAACTAGAGAAGTACAAGTAATGCAGGAGCTGTGAGTCTGAGCCAGGTGCAATCAAATTTTTTGTTTTAAGTCGTTGTCCATGTCTTTACCCTGTGTGTAGCTTTTTCTAATAACTTGTTTAACTATTTTAAATGTGTTATTTAAGTCCAAGTAAAAGCTCTTTTTGACAAACCAGTCGCCTGTTCACACACACCTTGACAAGCTCCTTCAGAACGACGAGGGGCCCATCAACTTTTAAGAATGTGGGATGCTGTCCTGGAAAAGTCGGACTGCAGATGGCGCTATTCCCCTACCAATGCAGGAGGAGAATGGAGCCGCAAGACATGTCACCAAACGTGTCAAGGTGTGTGTAAACCTTACTTGGGAATATTGGAAGACCAAAAGAAACCTCTTAGAAGTGTTAATTATGTGTTTTGTCTGCCGTAGCTCAAAGTGGTGCTCAATTTAAATGTAAGTTGAACTATTTTATGGAGTTAATCTTAGAAAATCTTGGAAAAAGAAACAAAATCATATCTGCTGCTGATCATCAAAGTTATCCGTTTTACATCTTAAAGAGCCTGTACTTGATTTTCACATTACAGAAGAAGGAAGTATGTAAATCTAACTCGAAAAAAACATACTTCAGAACATTCTATAGAGAGAGATACGTTTCATGCCATACTGTGGAATATTTATTATAGCCAAAGCGACAACATTTCCATAGAAACATGAATTAGGATGTCCTCCTCCAGGCCAAATACGTTAGGACGCAGTTTTGTGTGTTTTTCAGTGCAATAAAAACATTCCTAATGAAAAAATATACTTTTATTTTAGTCTAGTTTTGACAAAAAGTTAACGCAAAGTGAAACTGGTATGGACAGTCCAGCTACAGCCAATCAGAGCGCTGCTTTTCAGTGCTTACTTCTGGGTTAACGATATCACCATATTTACATTGAACACATGTACACTGCTGAACACTGTTGTCTAACTACAAACATTTGGGAAAAGCTACCACCTTATCCTTATTTGAATTGTGAAAACACATTTTACCAACAAAGCTCCACATGCTCCACCAACTTCAAAACTGTTTTAGTGAATTCCGCTCCCCTTTGCTTGTTTTTTCATTAATAATACATTGTAAATATGCTTTAAAGTGACATAAAAGCATGCACCATTCTTCAGCTGTAGTCCATTCCGAACTCGTACTCACCACCCAGTAAATACATCTTTCCTCATGAATAAAAATCACACTTTGCAGTCTGTTTTGGATCGGAGAAAACACCCAAGCATTAAAGCAGGAAATGTTTTTAAATGCAGTATTTTTCTTCTTTTTACTATGTCCAGAGAGTTAGAAAAACGGCAGTGCTCTTCAAGGTTTGGCTGTCCACTCCATCTGTGCAGGAGCTGTCAGCGTGGCTCATTACGGAAAGCTGTCTACCTGATTTGTGTCTGAGGTCAAACAGAAGTAATGCCAGTTGGGACGGATCAGGCAGAAAGACATGGAGCGATAGCCATGTTGACTGATAAATGTCTGACAGATAAAAAGAAATGAGAACTGAAACTATGGCACCTCTAGAAACAGATATTTTCATGTTAAAATGGATATGACAGGTTCATGTTTCTAATTATCACCTGGTTTGGTGAGATAGTACCTGTGCTAAATATTCTAGTTTTAAAATCTGTTAAATAGGTGGTAGTTTGTGAAAAAGAAGTTCCTTCCTTACAGGAAGTAGTGGCGAGTTCTAAAACTGAATACCTCTACTTCTGTCATCAACACAAAAATCCACAAAATTCCATCCAAAATGCAGGGACAGTTTAGACACAAGGAAATCGTTTTTTTTTTGTTTTTTTTTCTCTAGCAGTTTAAACCTTCATTTAACTAAGGACTCAGTTATTCCAGATGCTAAACTGAGTATATTCTGCAGATTCATTCACTCATAGGAGCAAAACTACACTCTGATTTCTTTAGCTTTTCTGTGAGAAATTGTGTCAGGTTCAGGGCTGGACTGAGAAAAAAAAAACGCCCCCCCCCCCCCCCATCTACACGAATCACGTAGGTCACCTGTTTTGGCTTCAAAATGGCGAATTTCATCGAAAGGTGAGCGATTTTCATGCCTGTCCATCACCTAAAATTCCCGGTATTATCCTAACATTCCTACCTGCTTACCCCTCTAAATTGTGGGCAGGTTTCTAAGTAAAAAAACAACAACAAACAAACAAACAAACAAAAAAAAAACAACAACAGCAGCATCGGCCCCTGGGACTGTCGGCCCACCCGGTATGCCCGATTACCAGTCCAGGCCTGGTCAGGTTTTAGCATTTTTGATAAATCTAGTCTAATCATAACTATTTTGAAACTGATTTATTTAGTGCAATTTTATTTAATATTTATTTAATCCGTGGAAATTAAAAGTTAAAAACCATACTTTGGAACATTCACCATGAAGCTGGAGGAGGCCCCCATATTTTTGGAAGAGTGTCACTGATTAAAAGTTCAGTTAAAAATGTTGTGAGACCTAAACAAATTTGGTAGATCTAATATTTCTCTACGCCCATGATAATCTGCTAACATCTTACCTCCGTTGTCCCTGACGGTGAAGTTGGGGTTGACTTGATGCTCTGGAGAAACGCGGAATGAAAACTTCCCATTTGCAAAGTTGTCCCTGTCTGCTGCACGGATGGTCTGGATCACCTGAAGGAGGACACAAAGGTGGTGAAGTAAAGTTAAGTAAAGACAAGCAGACTTATATCCTGTGGAACACTAAATCAACTTTCTTTTGCTACTCAGCTGTGTATTCTACTGTTCCTAGTCATTCCTTTTTGTCAATTTCAGTGGATACTAGATACATTTTCAGCTTTGTGTTCAAAAACTATTGAAAACCGAGAATGTGCTGCCTCCAGTAGCCACTGCAATCATTTCAAGTACTACACGACATAACACAGGACTGAACTGATGACAGACAGGTGTTTCTGATACAAACACCTACTACAACACTGTTCCTTATACCTCCAGACCTCTCTCCCCTCACCCTTTAGTCCTTCAGTTTAGCAGCTCTATTTACGATGTGGTTGTTGGCGGAGTTTAGATTTCTGTCTTTTTAGGTATTGAAGGCTGAGAATGTAAAAAGCGTTAATTATATTTTTGGCAAACCATGTCTGAGTATTACAAACAAGGACAAAACTGCAGATCACGTTCCCATTTCACTCATGGTGTTCCACAAGGCTCAGTACTCGGCCCACTTCTTTTCATTATATACTTCCTTTAATATCTTCTGCCACATTCGTACCCAGTTTGATAGATACTGATCAAATCAACATGCCCACCAAACCAGACTGTACTTCACCCCCTAACACCCTCATAGACTGTTTACAAGCAATTATTACAAGCAAACTCAAACAGAAATGTAATAAAAGAGCAGTTATACTTAATGGATTTAAAACAACATTCCCTGGGGGTGTGATACTAACTGCAGTCATTACTCTGTCAGAAGTTCTATTAGAATTTTATCTGAGCTTTATTTTAACACAATCACAAACAAGTCTGTTACAAAGCATTAGCCAACAGTTTTTCGGTTAGTCAAAGTCCTAAACAGGACCATGAACCCTCGTGTTGATCACAGGCTCCTGAAAATGTGTCGTTTAAATCCATTTTGTATTTTTCCTTGAGTTTTCAGACAGAATCTTTGTTAATGTGTGCGTTGTGTCCCCATGGTAACTCCTAAACATTCCCCCATTAGCGATACAAGTAGAACACCCCCAGCGTGCAAAATAATATAACAGCATTATAGTATAGCCATTTTCTATGTTCACAATATGCCTTCGTCTTTCACTCATTCAATCTTCCACTTAAGTCTTTTATGAAGAATAAAAAAGAGTTCTGCGTGGGTCCATAGAAATTTAATAGATTTTCAAAAGTTTTTCAAACAGGAGCTCAACTGGAGACTGCACGCTGAGGAACGCCATGCTGGGTCGAAATGTGCTGGTGCCTTTTATTTATTATTATAGAAATGCAGTAATGACATTTTTCAGCATTTTTTTTTCTTTGAGAATGTTTAACACACACAATTTTGCTACATATTAAAGCCATACTGTCTTAAAGGTGCTGTGTCAATGCTCTGCCTGGAATGTTCCACAATATGAAAAACAGTTCTACCTTACATTCATTAAAGGTGCATTGTGTAACTTTACTGGTGGAGGGTCCGTCAAATGCTTTTCTCCATGCAGATGCTACTGCTTTGTCTGGAATGTTTCACAGTATGGTATTAAACCTTTCTATCTTCATGAAAAACAAACCAGACCAAGTTACAGGTCAGATCTGTGGAGAGGCGACCCTGCTCACAGCCAGAATGCCTGTTTTTCTGGGTAATTTTGAGCTATAAAACCACCTGTAGTTTAATAAATGTAAAGTAGAGCTGTTTAATGTCACACTGTGGAACATTCCAGGCAGAGCAATGACATATCCATAGAAACAAGCAGGTGAAGGATCTCCAACCAAAAAGTTACATAGTGCACCTTTAAATGACTGGTTTTATAGCTAAAAAAACAAACAAACTTGCATTCTGACTGTGAGAGGGTTGTCTCTCCATAGATCTGACCTGTAACTTGGTCTGGTTTGCTCTCTGTGAAGATGTAAAGGTTAAACATTCCAGACAAAGCATAACATCTCCATGGAGAAAGGCATTTGACAGGCCCTCCACCAGAAAAGTTACACAATGCACCTTTAACATCCAGCCCTGGAGAAGAACCAAGTTAGCAGGATTCACTGGCAGCTTCCTCGTGAATAAAAACAGTGCTGTGTTTTCTTGTTTCTTATTATTTAAAACCACGCAAACATTCAAATTTTGGCATTAAAATCCAGTATTTCTCCAGGGTTTCCAAATTGGAAAAACAACTTTATTCCTCCAGGAGTTTGTTTACCACCAACTGTCCGATCCATCTCCACAAGACTAGGCAGAGCAGCTCATTACGGAGAGCTGTCTGCCTGATCCGTAACTGAGGTCAAACAGTAGAAGACGAGAGGAGACAGATCAGGCATGGGGGAAAAAAAATAGTAGCAGGAACTAGCAGAAAGTGTCTGGGCAGGGGGAAGTTGCATTATTAAAAATCAAAATTAAAGGGCTATTTGTGGAAAAAATGGGACTGAAGGGTAAAAGAGAAAAACTGTACAAGGTAACTTGACAAACCTGATGTGATGTGCAGTAGTGCTGTTTTACTGGTAACAATTGTAATGCTGATTTATTCTTAATTACAAAAACATTGAACATGATGTCCCCTTGATTTGGTGTTTTGGTTCTCAAGACGATTATCCAATCAGAAAGCAGAATGAGCCTCACATGAGTCTCTCATTTGGGTTGCCAGTTTTAATGTTGAAATTCAGTTGGTTTGAACCTAAAATGCCTCTGTCTGATCTGACCGGTCACTACCTAAACTCCACGACCTGCAGCCTCTGCAGCTAAGGGAGGGAATTCTGGAGATTCTGAGCTTTCACATGTCCATATACTGAGAATGAGGAAAACTTGCACATATCTGCACAGGTCTAAACCAATGATGTTCATTTTGTCTTCTTATGAACTTTAACTTCTTGGGTCCTTTTTTAAAGACAATACAGTAACGTGTATTTACCTTGTTGACATGTTTTGGCTGCTAGCTGCGAGCCATCTTCAGAACTGTCACCGGTGTTGGTGGTGACGTGTCGTATATCAGCTGTTGGTATATCAGCAGCTGCCAGGTCAATCAGGCTGACCACGCCTACAGGAAGTAACAACAGCTGACCACGCCTACAGGAAGTGACAACAGCTGACCACGCCTACAGGAAGTAACAACAGCTGACCACGCCTACAGGAAGTAACAACAGCTGATATACAACACGTCACTACCAACACCGGTGACAGTTTTGAAGTCTGCTCAGGTCTGTCGGCCAGATGGACGGATCAGAAGGAGCCTGTTTGGGTAAGTCTGGCATCCCTAAAAAAACCCATTCCAGTACTTCTATCTGCTGAACGTGAAATCATCATAGAGACTGTCAGCGCTGCTCCATGATGAAGCTACAGTGTGTGTGAAAGCAAGGTCCTACCACTCCATGCAAAAATGTTGTGAGAAATTAGAAGAAAACTAAAACTGTGGCCATTTCTGAAAGTTCCAGTGCTGTCTCCAGGTCCTTAGATTCAAATGCACTGGATTTTTCAAAAAGTCTGAAATCAGGTGATGCTCAGACGAGAATCTTAACACCTTCATAACACCAGATGTCCCTCCTCTCACAGTTTAGGTACTTAATTTGTTCACATTTTGGATGACCTTTTTGTGAAAGTCATGCTGAAGGGCTCATATTACGCTATTTTCTGATCTCTGTTATAATGTTTCCTCATCAAACATACCTGGAAGTGTGTTTTGTTTCATTCACACATGTTTGCACATCACTACTGTACACATGAGCTCTTGCATGGTCCAGTTTACACCTGAGCCGTGATGGGACCTGGTTTCACATGTGTAGATTCCAGCTGCTGGTGGGTATATAAATAAAGCAGTGATGGCAGGTGGAGTGCATATAGAGGGTTTTGTGTAGGTCTGGCACTATAAATACTGACTTTGTTCAATACATGAGAGAAGGAACTATACTTTTTGGTCCTTCTTGGTGTTCATTTAAAATATTTTTTGGGAATAGTTTTGCTTTATGGTTTGGCTTCAGTATTATCATTTACATCACACTTTTTCTCGTGACAGGCCTAATTTGTGTGGTGTGCACCTCTCATGGCCACTAGAGGGACGCACTCACACAGAACTCATTTGTGCTACTTGGTAATGATCACAGCTGCATTATTTGTCCTCTTCACATCCTCCTCCATTTTCCTCCCTCTGTTCACTGAAGAACACTTCTCTCCAGCCTCATGAGCAGAGCACATCCTGTTTACATGTGCATTAGAAATCAGAACATCCAAACTCTAAGTTTAGTTCAAGCAGTTCAATACCTTTTAAATGGTATTTTGAAAGTCTAACTTACAAAATGAGCCGTGCAGCCCTCTGCAGGAGCTGCACCACAGGCTGGAACATTAGGAGGAGCTTTTCCCCTCAACCAATGCCTCTATTGTGTCTGTCTAAAGGTGTTCACTGAGCAGCAGTTGCCTTGGTGATATCGCTCAACATTTGCATAAAGTTGACTTAAGTTCAGCTACACTCAGGTCACATAGATCTCCTCAAACTTCCCCGTCTCCTGCTCAACCAAAAGAAGACATGGATGAGTCGCTCACGTTGCTGCTGGTGAAATACAGTTGGTTTAAATGCCTGTCTCTGATCTAAAGTCACTACCTAAACTCCAGCTCCTGCAGCCAAATAATAATAATAATAATAATAATAATAATAATAATAATAATAATAATAATAATAATAATAATAATAATAATAATTTGGTGCATTCTTCATTCACTCCACACTCAGTCAGTGGTGGTAAGACACTTTTGTAGCCACAGCTGCCCTGGGGCAGCCTGGCAGAAGTGTGGCTGCAAATCTGCGCCATTGGCCCCTCCGACCACCACAATCACTCACGCACACACCACTTTCATACTAGACAATGTGGGTGAAGTGTCTCGCCTAAGGACACAACAACACCCCTGGCGCCCCCCGGTGGCACCTGATATTCCCAGTGGTCTCTCATCCAAATACTACCCAGGCCCAGCCCTGCTGAGCTTCCAAGATCTGATGAGATCAGGGTTTGAAAAGGAGGTTTGGCTGCTAGTGCAGCCTCTGCAGCTCAGGGAGGGAATTCTGTATGGTCTGAGCCTCCACATGAGACATGGTCTGTCCATATACTGAGAATGAGACAAACTTGGATGTGTCCTCTCAGGTTCAGCATATCTACAATTTTGTTTCCAGACAATAAATCAAAATGCAATAATCAGCCCACAACAGACCTGACATTAAGGGGTGATGACATCATTGGCTTTTATTATGACATTGTCATGACATTTGCTTAAAACTAATATACTGAATGATTTATGGAGCTGTCTGCACCTCTCAGGTCCTGCACTCTTTTATCAGACTACTGATACTTTGCAGCTGATGTCATCAATATCTCCTGGGGGTGTGATGCTAACTGTAGGCACTGCTCTGAAGCGCTGTTAGACTTTAAACTGAGCTTTAACTTTAACTTTAACACAGTCTGACCAGAAAGTACTGATTTGGCTGGAACTACAACAGGTAAGCTGATTTTTATGGTTAAACAAGTTCCTCTCAAATAACATTACAGTCACAAGTATAGCTAGCATTAGCCAGCAGTTTTTCAGTTTTTCGCTCTCACCTTTTTGTTGAAAATCAAAGCCCTAAACAGGACCATGAATGCTTGGACCAATCACAGGCTACTGAAAATGTGTTGTTTAAATCCATTTTGTATTTTTCTTGAGTTTTTAGCCAATCTTAAAACCCTTTTGACAGTGTTTTCTACTGGGTGCATTGTGTCTCCATGGTAACTGCTAAACATTCCACCATAGAGGTACATGTTCAACACCCCCAGCGTGATGTCACTAAAACATATCAGTATAGTGCACTCATTCACAGAGCCAAAATGAAACACAGCTCACTACATTTCAGGGGGTATTATGGGAAATTTTTAGTGCTCTACTTTTTCCCCCACTGGACATTCAGACAGCACTAAAAATGGCATGACCCCTATTTAGTGCACTATGTAGGGAACACAGCCACGTGTAGACTCACCTGGGAAGTATGTGAAAAATATATGCCACATTTGGACTAAACACTGACACAGTCTTTTTGCTATAAACTGTGTACATGGTGTTTACTGTTCAGCACAAACAAGCTTAAAGTGGGACAAAACAGCTAAACTGCGCAGTGCCTGAAGGACTAAAGAAAAGAGTGAGGCGAGAGGAGGGGCGGAGGGGCGGAGTCTGGGGGTAGAAGGAACAGTGGCCGTTTCTCAGTTCCCAGCCTGCAGACTCTGTACTCGTGTACTCATGGGTACAGACCTGTGAAGCAGATTCAGAGAATAAACTTGAGCAGTTCACACACATTTGGGTCTTTCACCTTTTGGGACAGTTGGACTTGATGACATCACAGGAAATAAAGCTCATGTGCTGCTCGCTGTAATAAAGGCTCATAGTGAATGTGAATGCTGATAAATAAATCATTAGCCTTATCCATAATAGAGTCTAACCTAGTCTTAGCCCTCTTCATCGTTTAGGTGAAATGTCTGAATATCTTGAATTATTCTGGTCAAAGGCTGTATTTGAACTTGTGTAAAAAAAATAAGCCTATACATTGCATTCAATATCTTTTAGGTGCAGTAATGAATACGTACATAAAAATACATATTTGGTGTATTTTGAGTCATTTTAATAAATAAATTCAAAGAAATACATTTTGCTCACAAAAAACAAAATATCCAGTTTTAGACTTTTTAATCTATTCAGTATTCAGACAAAATGTTCTGGTCTTCTGAAAAGACCCCTGCATTTGTCGCCATATTTTTATAGCTTGATATCGTCACTAAACAGGAGGAAGAGAGGAAATGGAAGCAATTAAACAAAGTTTTATACTTCACATCTACTGAAAACAAAGGTTTCATAGACATAGGCTCTATGTGCTGCGTTTAGGGTATTCACACTCCAAACTCCGCCCCTGCAGCCAGGTGTTTGTTGGTTCTGACAGTTACACTTTCAGTTACTCTTTTAAGCAACATCCCACTTACTTGAGTACTATTTTTGGCCTCTGGTGCAATATCACAGCGGCAGAAAGGACTATGTAGGCAGAGGTAAAAGGTCAAGCTAAAATCAGATACAGGACCTTAAACCTCTGAACTGACCTGCCCTATCTTGGTGTTATCACAGGCGATGATGGCGCTGTTGCCCCCGGCAACAGATGGAACATTGTCGTTGACGTCCAGGACCTGGATGGTGACCTGCACATAGCTCATCATACGTGGATTATCTGCAAACACACACACAAGAATATTTGTAGAACTGTGTTTTCAAATAACTTAATTATTAATAACTGTTACTGTCAGTGTCATTTAAAGAGCTCATTTTATGTTATAATGTTGTTTCCTCATCAAAAACAGAGTTGTGTTTTGTTTCATTCACACATGTTTAACACACAAACCCTGTATATTTAAGAAAACACTCTTTGGAACACCTTGTGATACAGGTGTTCCAAATACTCCACTGTTCCATACACCTTCACTGGAATGATTTGGAGGATTTCAGTCCTGGAATTAACAATCTCTACTGAACTAAAGGTAAAATGTAGCTTGAAAACTACCACTTCATGACATCACAAGGTAGAACAGACCATTTGGGCATTTTGAGCTTTAGAGATGTAGACAGACTAGTAATAAAGGATTACTCAAACATTTGTGAATGACACAGAACATTTTGTGTTATACAAGACCTTTAAAAATGAGAGGCAGTAAAATTGAATAGCCTCAGATTCCACTACGATGATCAGCTAAAGACAAGCTCATTAAGGTGACCAATCAGATGCAGCATTTGATGTGGCGCTTTATTGTGATGACGGTGATGTCAGCTCCCATTGGGCCCCACAAAGTCAGCTGGCTTGTTTCTTTTATTAAGTTGTTTTAGATGAATATTGTAATTTAAAATGTGCAAATTATAACAATGATCCATGGGTGTCAAGAGAACTATAGAAGAAAAAATCAGCTACAGCACCTTTTAACATTCTTTCCTCTAAATTATTGAAAGAAATAAGCCAACACAGGTGGATTAGCAGTGATAAAATTAGCAGTACGAATATAACTGAATTCTGTCCATGTTATTTGGCGTTGAATTGTGAGTGGTTCATATGAAGAGCAGACTAGTCGTTTTTATCCTAATCCTCTCGGAGCCTCAGATGGTGCTTTAGAGTCCTGAATGTGAGCCGTGGAAATGGTAAGCCTCTTAATATCAAACACACTTATTAGAGAGGGAAAGAAGAATTTATATTAGAAATGTTTTGCACTGTACCAAGGCTGGTCACAAATCAGACAAAAGCACCTACTTCCACCTCACATTACTTAATTTATCGCTTTCTACCATGTTATATGAACGTGACTGTTATTCCCTCATCAAAGACAGGTTTTAGATGCCATCCATGCATGTTTGAGTAATTTAGCGATCTCTCACGAACCCTACTTGGAACCCTCCTTATGGTTAGCTGTAACATTCTGTACAACAACATGCTCCCAAGTGACAATTCTCCATAAATATGCAAAACCGCTGTAGTTTCATTAGCCGGATTGTGTTGCGATAGCGCTCTGAAGGGGGAGTGATTTAGCGCAGAGAGCAAAGGGAGGGTGGACTCGAAAAACAAAAGTGACACTTATAAAACATGTTCATACTGTGTTTTTTCAGTTAATATAAAACAATAAAACAATAAATCGATAAATAAATATAATAAATATGTTCTGTGTTACCAGTTATTGCCACATAGAAGTTGTTTCAAAAGCAAAAACTGTTGTAATGCATTTTTGTAAATCTGAGTGCAACTTTCTGGTGTCATACTGTAATTTCAAGTACTCTGTGACATTACACATGACTGCCCTGATTACAGCCAGGTGTTCCAGATTACATACACCTGACTTATTCACCACATCACGCTGAATAATTACGATGCTCTGAATACATAAGGTACGTGAGGAATAACCACTGCCAACTGATTCAAATGAACTAGTTCTGTTTTTCACGTTGTGTCCTAATGTCCACATTATTCCCTCCCTAGGGTGTCCGAATGTCCAGTTGCTGAAAAAGTAGTGCACTTAAACTTTCCCACAATGGACCTTGAAAAGTAGTGGGCATCGGTGGTCACTATACTGGTAAATATAGACCACAATGCATTGCGAGAGTGGGGAAAACAAAAGCGTACAGCGACAGGTGTTTAACTCTTTGAATGAGTGCGCTATAAACAGTAGTGCTCTAAAGCAGTGGTTCTCATTCTTTACCAAAATTATATTTGTGCACATTAAAATTATAGAATCCCAACAACACACCCAGTAGGAAAATCAAAATCCGGTGTAATTCAAATTAAACCATATTTTTGGTCCACAATAAATTCATTAAGGTATTTATTACCTCTAACCTGAACTTGCTCAGGCAACCCTCAGGTCAGCTAGCGGGGCATGTAATTCAGCCTGGGTAATTTATAGTTAAATGTCCTTGCAGTTATTATTTCTGAACATTTTATACACCCGGTGACACACAGAAGAAAAGAAACCCATATAGATACTGATATATCTTAACAATGAGTCATTATTTTTCTGTTGTAATGGGGTAAACCTATTCTGTTTGGCTGTCGAAAATTAAACTGTGTCTGTGTTAGATACACCTGATAACATTTAAGGAAGAATTTTTGCAAATAAAAGTTTGTAGTTAATCACTTTTTTCTTTTAGTGCGTAAATGCGAGTAGGATTTGGGGTTGGGGGGGCCTGGCTTGTCTTGGACACAGGCAAGTGGGGCTTCAAGAAAAAAAGGTTGAGAACCACTGCGATAAAGAGTGCGGATCTATGTAGGGGTTAGGGACTAGTGGGGACACTCCGACACAGCCTTAGATTATCGATGGAGTTGGTGCTCTTTCACATTTTGTAGTAGTAACACTCACACACATGCACTCTTGTCTGGAGCAGTGTTGCCTCAGTCGTATCAAATGCCTGAGATCCAGAATATACACTTCTCCAATACTTTACAAAGATGTGAGTCTGGCCACTGCTGAATCTCTCAGAGTTCTGATGGGGATAAGCATGGTCCATCCATATCAAAACAAATATGGCTGCTTACGAGGGAAAAATAAAGGGGAAGAAAATCAGAACATGGTGGATTTCTGCAGAATCACTGAACGAAGCGCTAAACTTAAAAGGAAAATTCTGAGAGGAATGTAATTTTGTTCTTAATGGTAGGTGACCAGTGAGCTCCTTCATTTCACATGCATTACTGAAATAAAGGAATCTGATTGGATGACTGTGTGTGTTCCTGATTCAAGATGTGACAGAAGGAGTGGTGACCAGACTGATATCCCTATATATAAAAACAGAGACCATATCAATATTTTACACCAATTGTGAGCAAAAAGTATCACCAAATGCAGGAAAAAGGAAAAGGAAACCCAAATGACTATTGACATATGGGGTAATGTGGCTTGCTCCTATATGAGTGAACATCACCTGGTGCAGCTGCAGAGTCTCAGAGCTGACCTGCTTTCATGTTCCACAGTTATTTCAGCCTCTGTCCTGGATCATCTCTTCTGTCTGACCTCTGAGGAAGTCCTCCACAAGTGTCCTCTCTGTCTCTCTCTGTCTCTCTCTGCATCTTCTCTTGCTGCTCTCTATGTCTCCTTGTCTCTGCTCCTCTCCTCCTCTCTACTCCTCTCTCTCCACCTTTCTACTCTTTCCTTTGTCTCTCTTTCTCAGAGCCATCCTTGCTCTCTGTCCTAATCCTCAGTGACACATGACACCCTCTACTGTGCCCTGCTGTCACTGCACATTTGCAGGCGAGAGTAAAAAGCATCTCCCCAACACATGTGGACGTTAAACTCCTCTGTTCTGCCAAACTCACTTCTACAATGATGTTTCCTGTTCTATAGAGGTGAAGGAGGAGTGGGCCATCAGCCTCCCCTGCATTCACTTGTGATTTTAAGAAAAAGGCTTTTCGCTTTTTGAGCAATAGACAGGCTCACCTGCACAGCAGAGGCAGGAGGAGACATGCCACTGATATGAAGTTGATCCAAATGTCCTCCTGAGATGAATGTGTCAAACAGTAGCTCTGCAGTGCTCATTCATGTCAAGTTCACAGCAGCACAAGAGCACGCTCTCAGAGAGAATGCTCTTTTACATCAATAGACCACTAGGCAGTATGAAAAGGACCTGAGTATTTAAGTAAACTTAATCTCACTGAGAAATTGCAGACAAATTTAAATTTCCCTCAATTTTTAGAGTCAAAACTTTAATAAATAAGACTTGGAATTACATATTAACAAATCCTTCTGTATGTTTCGTCAAAATCTAAGTAAAAGATTCCAAAGTTTGGTGTTTGTAGGAGCTACTTTAAGGGGTGATCTACTTATATCCTTGATGAAAACAGCCTTTAAAGTTCCAATGTCCCTGCAAGTTGATAGAATTAAATATTAAAACATCTTTCCACATGAAAGCTTATATGCTCAGAGACCAAACTGAACATTAAAAAAAAAAAAAAAATGAAAAGAATGTTATGTTGTGTGTATGTGTGAACTTACCAACCTCTGCAGCCATCACAGTGAGGTTGTGCCAGGCTGCCTCCTCTCGGTCCAGAGGCTGGTTTGTGCGGATCAGTCCACTGTTCACTCCAATGGTGAAGAACATGGGGCTGCCCTCCTCCTTCTCGATGAAGTACCTGTAGAGATAAGCAGTTAGACAGTATGTTTTATTCAAAGATGCACTGTGTAACTTTTCTGGTCAAGGGTCTGCCACCTCCTTGTGACCTTGTTCCTCCCGTTTCATTGCGAGGGCGAGTGAATTAGCACGAGGAGCAAAGAGAGGAGGGACATATATTGAATGGTAACGTGGTGATCAAAGTGCACATATCCTTGATTGCTTTTTAATTAGATGTAAACAATACACAGCAGTCTCATTTAGACCCTAAGATCTGCTTTTACAATACAGAATAATGGACACAGCTAACCTGCTAGACGCCGTATTCCAAACAGGAAATGAACATGGGCGCGATTCTGGCTCCATCAACTTTCTCTGTAACTGCTGCTGTCAGGTTCATCATTTTAATTTTAAAATGTTTGTATTAATCCGGTCTTCTTGATCCCATTTGAGAAGCACTTGGGTCGTCTACACCATGCTCCCCCTTCCTCACATCTCTGGCCTCTCTACCTGCCGAGGTCTAAGCGACGAAGTTCATTCAATAACTGCGGTAACTCTCCAGACATACTCCTGCTCTGTTATGCTCTATCAGTGCCACATTTGCTTTCCTCTCTTCTCTTCTGAGGCCCCGGGGCCAGCTCTTGTGTGTGCCCTCTCTGATCTGTTTGAGAGTCTACAGAGGCACAGCCAGTGAGCCAGCAGCTTTGGGCAGAACAGAGTGGAACCACGATGACATTCACGCTCCAATATTCAGCACAGAGGAGGGCATAAGGCACCTCCAGTCCGCCAGTGGTGGAAATTGTATTAGAAATCTGTACTTGAGTAAAAGTACAGTTACATGGCTAAAAATCTGTTATTCCTATACATTAAAACTACAATTGTATTCAGTTATGTCTAGTGAACAAACCTTTCATTAAGTTCACAGTATGTAGCTTTTAGCAAAGAATGTATTTCTTGGACTGAAAAACATGTGTCCTAACTGTGAGTGGGCTTGCATTTCCACAAACCTGACTCTTATGTGGTCTAGAGGAGGGCCTCTTCCTGCTTGTTTCCATGGAAATGTTGTTCCTTTGTCTTTAATATTCCACAGTATGGCATGAAACTCATTTATCTCCATGGAGAATGTTCTGAAGCATAGTTTTAAATTTCTATTTCCATGAAATCATGCAGGCCACCTCCATAAAAAAATAAAAATAAATAAATAAATAAATAAATAAATAAATAAATAAATAAATAAATAAATACATGTTTGGGTGTGGCTACGGACCAGTGCGCAGTTCTAATAAATGGCCATTACTCATTCACAATAGCTGAGTGCAGGCAAAGGTGTGTGTTAGTTTGGCCAGCTGCAGGAATCGGCTGTACTGTTTAATCATTTCTGCTTCAGCCACTGGACCCATGGAGGACATGGACATTGTGGAGTCCAGCAGCAGCAGCTCATTCACCTAAACCCACATGGTCCATGTCCAACTATGTGTGTGTAATGCCTCAGTCGTCCAGGTGGGATCCACAGCAAAAGAAATAATCTATTCTGTAACTGGACAAATGTTTTAGGGTATGTGTGGAATAAATTGGAGCTGGAATTAAAGAAGTGTAGAACACTAAGTTACTTTAAAACCTTGTATAAAAGGAATAATATACAACCATATGTTGAAAGTGAATGCTGACAGCAGCAAATGTATTTATATCCTTACTTTATAAACTAAGGACTCTGCAGACTGAGCAGTCTATGCTGTGCTTAAGATTTTATCAACACCTCTTTATGTAAAGTGTGAAATGTATAAGGGGCATGTGTCATAAGCTCAGGATTCTGCCCGTTTCTTTTCAAGCTTTAACTATTGTCGTGAAGCTTTGTGAAATGTCTGAATAAATAAACTGAACTGAAACTGAAAGTGTAGTTTAATTTGTTAGGTCAAGTGTAAATAATATGTTTGTTAGCTAGGTCTGTTGAAATATACGTTACATCTGGCATAAAATGAACACAGCATTTGATAAAAAGAACATGATGCCAACAGTGAAACATGGTGGTGGTGGTGTCATGGTTTGGGGCTGCTTTGCTGCTTTACGACTTGCTGTGATTGAAGGAACCATAAACTCTGCTCTCTACCAACAAATCCTGAAGGAGAATGTCCGGCCATCAGTTAGTGACCTCAAGCTGAAGCGCACTTGGGTTCTGCAGCAGGACAATGATCCAAAGCACATCAGCAAGTCCACTTCCGAATGGGTTTAAAAAAAAAAAAAAAAAAAAGTGGGTTTTAGAGTGGCCCAGTCAAAGTCCAGACCTGAACCTAACTGAGATGCTGTGGCATGATCTTAAAAAAAAGTGGTTCATGCTCCGTAACCCTCCAATGTGGCTGATTTAAAACAATTCTGCAAAGAAGAGTGGGCCAAAATTCCACAGCGATGTGAAAGACTCATTGCCACTAAGGGTGGTTCAACCAGTTATTAAGTTTAAGGAGCAATTACTTTTTCACATGGACCATGTAGGTTCAGATGGCCTTTTTTCCCTTAATATATAAAACCGGCACTTAAAACTGCATTTTGTGTTTACTTGTGAGTTATATTTGTCTAATATTTAAGTTTGTTTGATCTGAAATGAAGAGTGAGAAAGGTGCAAAAAAGTAAGAAATCTGAAAGGGAGCAAATAGGGAGTACAGTGTCTGGTGGATCTTTTATTCTATTATTTATCTAAAATACAAAGTAAAACCCATAGAGCAGCCCACCTGATGGCGCTGTTGGTGGTGTCCGGGTCCCGCGCTGACACTGTCCCCACCTGTGTCCCTGCAGGGGAGTTCTCGTACACATCCAGGATGTAGAAGTCCATAGTGAAGAGAGGAGGCTCGTCCACGTCCCCCACGATCACCTGCAGAGACGTGGTGTCCCTGAAGGGCCCGAGGTGAGAGAAGCGGGCGTCAGAGTGAGGGTTCCACACCTCGATGTTCAGAGTGTGGACCTTACGCTTCTCATGGTTCAGAGGCTGCAGAGAAGACAACCGAGCAAGACTTTACTCAAGACAGATTATGCTTTTGTCTATTTGTCTCTTAAGCTCAAAATGCTCTGTTCCGCCTTGTGATTGGTGGAGCAGAGCATTGGTCTAACAGGTGTCCACACTGCAAACTCTGCTCCTGCAGTGTTTGTATCAGAAATACCTGACTGTAATCAGGGCAGTCATGTGTGATGTCACCAACTACTGGAAATTGCAGAGGCCACTGAAGGCAGTACACAGATTTAGGCGTTTGTATTGAAAAGTTCGTATTGAAGTTGCCAAAAATGATAAGGAACAGTAGATAATAGCCTTGATATATTTTGTACTTATATATATATTTGACTAGTACATATATAGTTTGTACACCAGACTTATTTAGAATTATTACCATTTATGTTGTTGCTCTTTGTTATTATAAAATATCGTGAGCTACTGTGTCCAAATAATTTCCCTTGTGGATCAATGAAGTTTGTCTAAGTCTTAAAGCACCATATACAAAGTTTTTGTGTTTAGTTTCACTTATATATGTATATAAAACCTGAATTTTTACAAATCCCAGTAAATATAGAGTTGTGGGCAGGGATAGGGGGTAGGCACTTGAGCTACATTAGATTTGCCCCAGTATACATATATTGCAATAGACTCCCAATAGACAGAATCTGAAGCGCCACGACACGTCTGCCCGCCCTGCTGAGCTCCTCCTTTGAACCAGACCTGAACAGAACACTGCGCCAGAGCTGCAGTCTGGGTTTCTGTAGTAAAAGTGATTTGGTGCCTGATAAAGACATGTATCATCATATATAGTGTTGTGATGCACCCTGCCATTCCTAGCCCCTTTTTACTGTGAGCGAGAATGGACTCAACAGTTATTAGCACTGTCCCTGTGTACACAAAATGTTCAAATCTAAAAATTAGTACCATTATTCTGAAGGAGCAGATAGAGTTATGTTCAGTATAAGACATGAACCAAGAAACAGCTGTTGCTAAGAAACACCACCTTTGTTTATGGTCTGAGATTTGTTTCCTTGAAATTCATTAGAAGCCCACTTTGATTTAAGAAATAGTGATGCCTTTGTGTTCCTCTGCCTGTGGAGAGATAACATTAAAAACTGCTTCACTCCTCAGTGGAGCAGCTGAAGACAGGGCAATATGGCCTCAACATTTCATCACCACAAAAAAGAGAACGTTTCCAATAACATTAAAATTAAATCTCAGGCCGACCTTTTATTAGCCAATCACTAAACAGCCACTCCCTTTCAAATGTTTAAAGGTGCATTGTGTAACTTTTCTGGTGCAGTTTCTGTCAAACGCTTTTCTCCATGGAGACGTTATTGCTTTGTCTGAAATGTTTCACAGTATGGCATTAAACCTTTCTATCTTCACAGAGACCAAACCAGAGCAAGTTACAGGTCAGATCTGTGGAGAGGTGACCCCGCTCACAGTTAGAATGCCTGTTTTTTCTAGGTATTTTGAGCCAAACAACCACCTGTAATTGAATAAATGTAAAGTAGAGCTGTTTAACCAAAAAGTTACACAATCCACCTTTAGCTACATCTTCTACTCTGACAGTGTCACTATGGAATAACCCAGACTTCACCAGCAACAGAAAGACTAAACATTTCATCTCGTCTCATTTCCGACTCTGGTGCAGGAGTACGGCACTGGGAGCAAACCATTTCTAGAATAAGTTTTAAATCAGCAATCATTTCTGCCCATAAGAGTACCCCTATCAATCTGCAGCTTCCTCCAGTGGTATTAGAACTAAAGTATAATTAAAGTAAGTACTATATTATGCAAAACTGACTCTTGTGAGATTTAAGCCATGTTTATAATGTTTGTACCTCATCAAAAACATACCTAGAGTTGTGTTTTGTTTCATTTGTGTTTGAGTAACACTTTATTGTTATTAGTATGTCCACATCTCCAAAGTTCAAAATGCTCTGTTCCAGCTTGTGATGTCATGAAGTGGTAGTTTTCAAGTTAACAGCTCCTTTTACCTTTAGTTCGGTAGAGATTGGCAATTCCAGGCCTGGGATGATCCGACACACACAGTGGAACAGAGTCTTACTGGATCCATGAATTAAATGAGGATCCAGGATTAAATGAGGAAATTGACCTCTTATCTTATCTGTAACCTTATCTGGGTTGCCTGTTTTCATATTTGTGGTCTCTGCCATTATCTATTCCATATTTACTGCTGTATAATTTTTATTGTGCAAATATATGTCCTGCTAGATTTTCTATATATGAACATGTGCCACTCTGTGCACAGGCCATGGGCGGCAGGTGATCTGTGTCCACATTGGGACATGCTCATATTATGTGATGCGTCACTCTGTCCCTTATAATGTATGTATATAGTTTTGTACTTTTGTATGGGTGATTTGTCACATGACAGTGTTGTCATGTGACTCGTACATTTAAATACCATCCACACACACCTGTGAATTTTACGTGTCGTGATGAAGATGCAAGTCGAAACGCATTGGCATTTGACATGAAGAAATAAAATAATAGCAAAGCATATCGGAGTGCCTCGGATCTCTTCTTTTATCTAGTAAGTTATTCTGCTCACTCGGGATCTCTGAAGAGCACCTGATTGTTATTTCACTTAGCGGTGATCCAGCGAGCGCCCCACCTCCATCTATTTCTTTGCACACACAGTGGAGCACTTCCTGTATTACCACATGACATCACAAGGTGGAGCAGAGTGTTTTCTGTTTGAGAGAAGAACTCATCTTAAATATGCATTGTTTGTAAAATATTTCTTGTGGCTCTGGTGATTACCAGGAAGACTATCCTCTCACATCTTCCTCTTTTTTCCCCTCTCCACTCTCTCTTCATCTCTAAACTACTACATCAGTAACTCACACCATGAGAATACTGTAAGAAATTATATTGTCTCACAAAATAAATAATTCCATGGGGCTGGCGAGGCCATTATGATCAGAATAATTACTTGCTGCACTTGGGGAGCTGATGGAGGTGGGATGATGAACATTAATAAACCTGGTAAACTGCGTGGGAAACTGTTGTGAGGTCAGGTTAGTTGAATCTATGTGTATCACCAATCAAGGAAGTAAAAGTAAGTAAAGAGCAGTGGGCATATGCCAGTGGTGGTGAAAACAGGAGTTGATCTGCAAAATGTCTTGAAAATACCCAAATAAAGATGACTCAAACATGCACGAATCTCTCCAAATACAACTTCAAAGGGTAAATGAAAAGGGAAACATCTATAACATGATTAAAAGCTCTGAACAGTGGATTTTGCAGAATAGCTCTGCTTTAAAAAACCTCGGGGATTACCACGAGACAAAGTGAGGACACAAAATTACAAAAGTGTTAAAGGTTTGCCTGTTTTGTAAGTAAGTAAGCAAGTAAGATCAATAAAAACAACCTTGTCCACCCAAACTCATTTAAACTTACTCCAAGGTAAAGAAAAGTGCCGAAGTTTCTCGGTTTGATCATAAATAAAGAGCGGTTTCTCATTACCACATTTGTCTGATCATTTGATCTCCAGCCGGGGGAGGAGACACACTTAGATTTGCCTTAGTGTCCACAGCAAGGTCTCCTAAAAGCCTCCAAAAGCACTTTACGTCGTGGTACTTTGCAATAAACGGTAATTAAAGGGGAGTGCTGATGTGTCTGAGGGGCAGTGAAAGCAGCAACGAGCGCTCATATATCTGTGTACATGCCAACGTGCCCAGACCAGCTTATTACTGTAATGTGTCACCGGGACATCTACACAGCAGAGTGAGAGGTTTGTGTGCACAATGTAGGCAATCAGGAAGGTCAATATTAACTTTATCTGTTTTTTTACCGTTTAATCACAGTGTCTTCATCAAAAACATACCAAGAGTGCTTTTTTCTTTCACCCAGTTTCACTATTGTTGCATTTTTAGTCAATCTGTCTACTTAAGTAAAATACAGACACCTACTATTTTTACTTAAAGGTCCTATATTACACAAAACTGACTCTTATGAGCTTTAAGACATGTTAGAATTCCTCAAAAACATACCTGGAGTTTTTGTTTCATTCACACATGTTTGAATAATCCTTTACGTATTAGTCTGTTTACATCTCCAAAGCTCATATTTGTGTGATAAACGTGTGAATGAAACAAAACACAACTCCAGGTATGTTTTTGATAAGGAAACATTATAACATAGACCAGAAAACAGCACAATATCGGCCCTTTAAGTACAGTACTTTACTACTTGTACTTCATTACACTCCACCACTGCATTTTAATAGTCTGATTACTGCAGAAATCCCATCATGATCCGATTTCCGGTGTGCATGTACATAACCAGTGTCAAAATGAGTAGCTGGTACCTGTCTGAGTGATATGATGCCCTCCCTGTGCGTGGGGTCAGGGCTAATTTCAAAGATGGCGGCGGCCTCAGAGTTGGTGATGCTGTAGCTCATCTCGGCGTTGGAGCCCTGGTCTTCGTCAGACGCCTGGATCCGCCCCACGGCCTTGCCCACCGGGGTCAGCTCTGTCACGTACAGCTGGTAACTCTCTGGAAGAAGGAACAGGCACAGGTTAGCACTGAAATGCTAAACGCTCATATGTCACAAACACACCTAGAGTTGTGTTTTGTTTCATTCACACAAACCCTGCATATTTAAGCTGAGTTCTTCTCTCAGACAGAAAACACTCTGTTCCACCTTGTGATGTCATCTGTTACCACATGACATTACATACAGGAAGTGCTACACCCATATTTAAACTCCATACACCTTCACTAGAATCATTTGGATCATTTCTGCCACGGAATTGCCTAATAAAAATGGCAAAAAAAAAAAAAAAAAAAAAAAAAAAAAAACAATCACAGTGGACTCAAACAGCATGGATTTCTGCAGACTCAATCGAAGCACCAAACTCTTATTTTGTTCTGAATGTTACGAAAATTTTGGAGAGATGTTTTCTGCAATTGAGAGACACGTGAAAAGAATTAGCCATGGAGGTTTTTCACTATGGTCTGGTACCAAACCTTTGAAAGACTAACACAATGACACATTCATATCTACAGCAGTTCAGACAGCGTCCTTAAGGGCTGGCAGCACAACTCTTGGAAAAATAACTAAACTGCCTAAGCAAATAAAAGTCCTTTCTCTGAGCTCTAACACAAGCAGAGAAAGAGAGAGTGCTTTGGGAGGTTAGCACGCCCTTGGATCAGACAGAACTGATGCATAAATGATCAGGAGAGGGCATTATACGGAGCTCGGGTGCTTTGTGATCTAACTGCACTGACATGTTTACTACTCCCATTAGCATACGCCTCTACACTGCACAAGCGTATCCAGCCTATAGCGTGTTAGCGACTGCATTTTACATACATTAACAGGGCCTTCTTTAACCTTGCAGTGGAAGAGTCGGCTCCAGGCCTTTATACATCAGTTGTATCCACGAATGCTGTCAGAGTTTAGATGCTTGTGGATTCTTAAAATGCTTCAGCTTGAAAATGCATTGTGTACTTGACATGCAGACGCACAGGACGTTAGTAATTAAACCACAACCCGTAATAAACAAATCATTAAACCAGGGCTGAAGATACAGAAATTCTGTTTTTAAAGAGGGACTATTATGCAAAATGGACTTTCTGGAGCTTTCAGTGTTCTAAATAACATTGTCCCCTCATCAAAAACATGTCTGAAGAGGTTCTGATGCCATCCATGTACGTGAGTAATCTAGTGATCTCTCTGGGCGCTATTCAAACCCACCTTTTGATTAGCTGTCTGATTCTGTCCACTGCTCTGCCCATATGCATACGTCACCCACAAACCTGATGTGATGTGCATGGTTTCATTAGCGGAACGTTGTAATGTGATTTTACAACTTATAAAACATGTATAACATAATAACCAATACTCTAAAAAGAAGGAAACCAACAGAATAATTAGTTCATGTGTGGATGGATATTGTCCTAGCATCAATTCAGGAAATCTTAAACTAATCTATAAATACAGATGGTGGCGTTCCGTTAACACAAAAGATTAGGGCTTTGTTGCTGCAAATGTGCACCAACTTCATCATCTTGTAACACTTGCATCATTCTGATATGGAGTCAGTCTCCAGCTGTGATGTTTGTGTTGTGAGTGAACAGATAGAAGTTCTCATGTTGGCTTCTGTCATATATTAGTATAAACAGTCAAGACTGTCAAAGAGCCAGTCTTTTGAACAGCTCTTTGAAATGAACGAATCCCAAAGGTTTAGATCCAATAAAAGAGCCAAAAGTCCCATCACGAGATACTTGCAGATCAAAACAACAACAATGCTAACTTTGTAACAATCACTAGATTAGAAAATTAAAGACATCCACTCAGCTCCTACTCCTCCCCACTGCCTCCAGAGGACACAGTGAACACAGAACATAGTGATCAGATACAGAGAGTATGAGGAATAAACCAGGTCTCTGTCTGCTTCGTGCTCAGGAAAGAGTATCAGCAGCTGAGCGAGGCCATACACTTTAGAAACTCATTTCTCAAGTCTCAAACTATAGAAATGATCCCTGAAAGTGTAGTGTTAATGTGAGAGTGTCTACAGCAGACACTAGAGCCACACACTGGGACTCTGGCTCAGGGGAGGCTGAGCGAGGACACCTGCTGTGGACGGGGCTGGAAATCAGAAACATGTCTAGTAAAAATATTCTTTAACAGACATAAAAGTGTTTAGAAGACAGACTGCTCTGTCTGCTCTCGATATTTCAGAAGTGTGATCTTTCTCATAAAACTGACCACCAAAGAGCATCTATCAGCATGGTGAGGTTGACAAGGTGCAGTCTGTGTCAGGAGGCACAGGGTCCTCTCTGCCACTGGCTTCATCTTATTTATTCCTCACACCATCCACTGTTTTTAGTTTTGTTTTGTTTGTCCCCCTATGCCTTAACTTTTGTTCTCTCCTGCTTGATTTTTGGTTTGGTTCACAGCATATGAAATCCTTTATGGAACTCCTCAGTTTATTCATTTTCACCTCCATAAGTTTTCTAGTGCAGATTTGGGCATTGTCCAGCTCCCGGGCCACATACGGCCCTTTGGTTGACTCTGACCGAAAATTTAAGATTTTGGAATTTGGAATTACAAAATAATCATATTTTACCTCATGCATGGACTAAAGCTGCATTGCTTTTATTTTAGAGGTGTTTCTTTTAAATGACATTTTTTGTAAGGCAACCTCACTTTTTCATTGCTTAGTCGTATTATATACTCTTACCAGTCTTACCAGCTTGTCAAAACAATGCTATTCACTGCTTTTTATAAAGAAAGAGAATTAATATTATGCCGAATTGAGTTAGGCCTTTTGGCCCGGCCCTCCACAATATTTTCTGTTTCTCATGTAGCCCCATTGAAAAAATAATTGCCCACCCCTGTTCTGAAAACTGAAAAAATCCAATTATTTAGCAAAACAATTCAATTCAATTCAAAGCCAGCTCTTAATCCAAATGATCGTGTAGATATTCTGACAAACAAGTTAATTTATTTTGCCTTTTGTCTTCCTCCTCAGCCTCCCCTGAGCCAGAGTCCCAGTGTGTGGCTCTAGTGTCTGCTGTAGACACTCTCACATTAACACTACACTTTCAGGGATCATTTCTATAGTTTGAGACTTGAGAAATGTGTTTCTAAAGTGTATGGCCTTGCTTACCATGAATAAGAGCTGCTGATACTTCTTCCTGAACATGAAGCAGACAGAGACCTGGTTTACTCCTCATGCTCTCTGTTCCTGATGACTGTCCACTGTGTCCTCTGGACTCTGTGAGTGGGAGGAGTATGAGCTGAGTGGTCAGTGAGTAATTCTATCAATTAAATGTAGAGTGAAGCTGTCTTTTCTGTTTCTGTAAAGAGAAGAGACAATCTTTCATGTGCATTTCGAGCAGACTGCGCAGCAGACAGTGCATTGCTGCTTTTCATTGGAGTCACAGGCCACTGTACTTTGCTCACAGTCTGTTCTGGTATTAAAAATGAAATCCATCAGTGCACTGTAAATCTCCTGCTGATGCAAAGAGGGGCCAAGGAACGTCTGCGATGATACAGACTTAAATCCCACACCAAAAAGTGGAAGAGAAAAAAATAAATAAAAAAGCACTATTTTCTGGACAGTGAACCTGTTACTCACTGTTGAATCAACACAACTGAACAGTGGACACTTGTTGCACACAGGACATTTGGTTTGGTTCTGTGTGATACAATAGTGTTAATCCAGCAGTCCATAATAGTGTTAAATGGACATGATGTGTTTGTGTAGGACCATGACTCTGCAGAACAGAGCTCCACATGAGCTCAAGTCGGTCTGCAGGAACCACCGTGCCACAGTAAACTCTCATACAAGGCACTGGACAGAGGCTGTAGGGCGGCAGGAGAAAATGACACAGCAGAGGGAGTGGCCTCTTTGAGAAATACAAAGACAATTTATTTTAAAGAACTGTTCAAAAAACTGCATCTTTTTATATTTATTTATATATCAGGAGCCAATGTGAGAAATAATTTTAACAAAAAACTAATCACAGAGACAAAAACCAAGGCTCTGGTTTGTTTAAAATCGTTCAAATGGAGAATGGGAGTTTTTACCCTTTGAAATTATGCAGAATCTAAATTGCACTGCTATATAAAAATATCAAATAATTTTATACATAAAAATTTTGTTTAATGTAGTGTAAAAAATAACTTACTACAATGCCTAACATATTTTTCAAAAAAAAACTGTGGTTGTGTCCTTACGCAAGACACTTCACCCACATTGCGTAGTAAGAAAGTGGAGAGTGTGAGTGATGGTGGTGGTCGAATGGACTGAAGGTGCAGATTGGCAGCCTCGCCTCCGTCCGTCTGTCCCAGGGCAGCTGCGCCTACAATAGTGTTTTACCGCCACCGAGTGTGGAGTGAACGAATACTGCAGTGTAAAGCACTTTGGGTCATGAAAGGCGCTGTATAAATACAATGATTGAATAATGAATTACATTTGCTCTTTCTGTAACTGAGACGTCTCTTTTCAGTGACTTCTACTACATCAACAACAAAACATCACATTCTTTTATGATGTTACTTTCTTCTTTGTTTTACTGGCTGGCTGCAACCGACATGCCAGGTGCATACCGCCACCTACTGTACCGTGGGATATAACATCTGGGTGATAAATACTTCAGGATTGTCTTTTAGGGATGCACTGACACCAGATACCGGTGTGCAGGGCAGGTGTGGGCAGGGCAGGTGCAGGTGTGCGCAGGGCAGGTGTGTGCAGGTGCAGGTGTGAGGCTGTGGTAGGTGCTTAATGACTGAGCTTTATGATACTACAGGGCAAATACAAGTGTTCCTGCGGACAGGGGTTGTGTGTTGTGGTTGGGGCCTGGTGTTAGAATGTAGTTGGGCAATAAAAAAGGTACAGAACATTCTACATTCTCCCAAAAGTGTATCAGCCCTACAGGATCACTCCAGGTGGGCTTGACTGTACAGCCAGGGGTGTATTTTCTGTATGTCAATGGCACTTTCAGATGTATTCATAAAGCAGTTCAATCATTACAGTCTTCAGCAGCACACAGAGCTGTGGTGAACACACTCACTCTGGGGGAACTTGGGCGGGTTGTCGTTGACGTCCGACAGGGTGATGTTGACGGTGGTGGACCCCGACAGCCCCCCCACAGAGCCGGCCATGTCTTTGGCCTGCACTAGCACGCTGTAGTGGGCTCTGGTCTCTCTGTCCAGAGTGGAGACCGCAGTCCGGATCACTCCTGCAGAGAAACACACAGACAGGGTATAAGAGAAGTCAAAATGAAGGATATGGGCAAAAATTATATACAGACTGAAGCATTCCAAAAGCTGGTCTATACAGAGTCAATCTGAACTAAAATTTCTTGTAAAAAATTGTCCCCTAAGCCAAATTTTCAAAACAACAAAACACACAAACTGCAAATATATACTCAAAGTTAACTTGCGTAAATAATAAAACCTTGTTCAAACTCTCAACAGACATTACTTCACATCTCAATTTTCACATTTGAAAACGGTATATCTATCTATATCTAATAATAACACCTATAAGTGCAAAGCGCTTTAAACTTGTTAATTGAGTCATTTCCCTTTGGTACCGTCTTTTCAAACTTTCCATATGCTATTTTATATGTTATGTTGTAAGAGGGGGGATTTTGAAAGGTTGGAACCGTCAAAAGAACCGAATCTTTTTAGGTTTTTTTTATGCAGTTTTGTATTATATTTGACATCGTGATTAAAGTTTTGGAATTATTGTTACTGTAAAAAAGGCTAAAGCTAAACACACTCTCACTTTAAACCATTTTAAACAGACCAGTTTAGTCATTTTTGTGATTTATGTTGCGTTCTCACATCAGTTTCTATCACATAAATACAAACTGTACAAAAAGAGCCAATCTTTTTAGAGGTTCTTTGTCATAAGAGGATCAACTTGAGTCAGATGCCATACATTTAAACTCCAATGCACTAACTATGAGGAAACATCTGCATGCAACGATCTCAGACACTCATTTCTGATGCCACTGAAACAGAAAAACTTTTAAACCTGCCCATTACAGAAGAATGCATTTTTAGTCGTCCTTTGTCTCGCGCTGCCTTCACTGAACCCACCGTACATTTGAGCATTATTCAGCTCTCTGCGTTCGGACGGATTGTCAGACTGGGACTCTGATGCTGTTTTAGCAGAAATATTTATAGTGTTGAGAAGTGAACAAAGCTGTAATCTGAAAGTGGAGCTGTGAGACTTTGTACGTGTTTTTATCAGCAGGTTGCACATTTCTGAAGAGTACGGGTGATAATGTAATACTGTAATACTGAGCAGAAATGAGCAGGCAGACAGGGGCAGACAGGGGCAGAGAGGAGCAGCAAAGGAGCAGAGAGGAGCAGACAGGGGCAGAGAGGAGCAGACAGGAGCAGAGAGGAGCAGACAGGGGCAGAGAGGAGCAGCAGAGGAGCAGAGAGGAGCAGACAGGAGCAGACTGGCGCAGCAGAGGCAGACAGGAGTAGCAGAGGAGCAGACAGAAGTAGCAGAGGAGCAGACAGGAGTAGCAGAGGAGCAGCAGCAGAGAAGCAGACAAGAGCAAGGATATAAAAAAATGAGTTCAGTGATGGTGAAGTAAACAGTATGTAGGCTTTACTCTTACAATTAAAAAAATGGATTTCAACATTGAAACTGGCGCATGTGAGGCTGATTCTGCTTTCTGATTGGATAATTATCTTGAGACCAAAACACAATTATAATGGCAGAGCAGATGTTGCAGACTTCCTTGATTGGTAAGAAGTTTCTGCTCTGTGATGATCAGCAGAAGAAATTATGTCAAGTTAAACCAAAACCACTGTCTATACACTACAAAGAAACAAATCAGCATATTATTATAACAACTTTTTCTAAGATTTCAAAACAATTTAAAACAACCACTAATCTCATACTCTTAAACCAGAGCAGAGGAACAGAAGGGGAAGGCAAAAGGCAAAATAAACTATCCTGTCTGAATATTCCTACAATACTTTGGACTAAATCACAAACTGCCTCTGGACATATCTAATGGATCTGTAATGAAAAATAAATTCAGCATGTCTTCTACATTTAATTTCCTATATCTGAGGCACAGAAATGATGTGAAAATCATTAATCATTAATAATAAGACAGATTCAAACCCTATAAGCAATACATAATGAACAAGTGTGTTTAAAAGGTGCTATATTACACAAAATAGACTGCCATGAGATTTAATCCACTGTTACCTCAAAAACAGACCTGGAGTCGTGTTTTTGCTTCATTCACACATGTTTGAATAACCCTCCAAAGCTCAAAATGCTCTGTTCCACCTTCTGATGTCATGTAGTGGTAATTTTCAACAGCTCCTTTTACCTTTAGTTCAGTAGAGATTGGCCATTCCAGATCTGAAATAATCCAAATGATTCTAGTGAAGGCGTATAGAGTTTAAAAACACAGTGGAGTACTCTCTCTAAAATGTCCTATCCTGACTCTTGCCAGATGTAGGACCCTGAATTCAGATGTGAAGCTTATTGGTCAAAGTAACAGTGGAACAAGTCACCAAAGTCATCCTTTAGTTCAATCCAGTCACATTCTGCTCGTTTGTGCAGTACAATAATAAACTAGGAGGTGATGAAGCCGTGTGTTTCAAAGTGCTGCTCTACTTTGGCCAGTTGTCACAGGCTGAAGAAAATGGACCTGATAACTGACCAAATGTGGCCTTCTTGCTTAAATCTTACCTAGCATCTTGTTTAATATTTTTACTTTTTTGTCTATGTTTGAAAGTGAAACTTATGAAACTTTTAACTCTGCTTTAAAAACATTTAAACTAAACAGGCCCCTCCACAGCAGGTGTCCTCGCTCAGCTCCTCTGAGCCAGAGTCCCAGTGTGTGGCTCTGCTGTAGACAGTCTCACATTAAGACTATACTTTTAGGGATCATTTCTATAGTTTTGTACTTGAGAAATGTGTTTGTAAAGTGTTTGGTCTCACTAACCACAATGAAGAACTGCTGATACTCCTTCCTGAACATGAAGCAGACAGAGACCTGGTTCACTCCTTATGAACTCTGTACCTGATGATTGTCCACTGTGTCCTCTGGACCATCTGAGGGGCAGGAGTATGAGGTGAGTCGTTTAGACTTTAAAGTCTATTGACAATCAAAAGCTGCTTTCTTTTACTTACATTTTTATGCATTATTTTTTGTGTTTCTTATGATTTACATTGTAAACTGCAGAGGCCAGGTTACAAAGTGCCTGTAGCACCTGTAGGCTGGGTGTTACTGCTACTGATCTGCTGTTCCTCTCATTTGTTTGGGTCTAATGAGTTCTGGTTTGTGTATGCAAATTCTGGCTTTGAGCCTTGTCTTGGATTGGTGAATTAATTTCCTGCTTCTCCCTGATTTGTGCAGCCGCTGCACACCTGACAAATCAGACACCTGCTCCAGCCTGTTTATGCCCTGCTCACCTGTGGCTCTGAGCTGCTGCTCTGTGGACTGTCGCTCATGCTGCTCTGTCTCTGGAGTTACTGTCTCTCACTGTAAACTGTCACTTGACACTCAGAATGTGCACGTGTTTAAAGCAGGAGTTGGTTTAGTCATCACTTTCTAAATACAATGGGACTCATGTTTCTTGAGATACATTTTTTTGCAGTGATGTTGCTACACTGTCATTGATGTTATTGATTTTGCCTCAGCTTTAACTTCCTTTTACACCTCACAAACAAATTTTTGGTGGTAGCATCATAGATTGTTATATATTACATTGTATTTGATTTACTTTTTGCAAACAGACCACTCAGCTCATACTCTTCCACACTGCCTCCAGAGGACACAGTGAACAGTCAGCAGATACAGAGAGCATGAGGAGTAAATCAGGTCTCTGTCTGCTTCATGTTCAGGAAGGAGTATCAGCAGCTCTTCATCGTGGTCAGCGAGACCAAACACTTTAGAAACTAATTTCTCAAGTCTTAATCTATAGAAACGATTCCTGAAAGTGTAGTCTTAATATGAGACTGTCTACAGCAGACACTAGAGCCACACACTGGGACTCTGGCTCAGAGGAGCAGAGGGGGAAATCACAATTATTAGTCTATCCGTACAATCATTTGGTCTGAATTACTGACTGTAATGGTTTTGTCAAATCTTTTTTTACACTGTCTGTACCAAACTTTGTTTGTTTTGAATGGTTATAGGCAGTGGGCCAAAAGCATCTCTCTGCTTTCATTAGTGAAAACAGTTCTCCTTCAAGGAAGGACACAGAATTCAACACAAGTAGAATATATTTTTGAAACCACATTTCACAAAAGTCAGACTTTTATCTTGTCATCTTTTTCCAAATTTGAAGAACAGGTGGGCGGGGTTTGAGTTGGCACAAGGATATCTCCAGATGCGCTGTTGGCTGATAGTAGTGACTGGATTGCCCAGAGGAGCATGTGAGAAGACATATTTGTGAGCAGTAGTTTGTGTCTGGAGAAGTGTGTTTTTAAACTGTATGGTCTCGCTGACGATGATGAAGAGTTGCTGATACTCCTTCCCCAGCATGAAGCAGACAGAGACCTGGTTTACATCTCAGGTTCTCTGTACCTGATGATTGTCCTGGGAGGAGGAGTATGAGCTGAGCGGTCTGTGATTGTTACTAAAACATACTAATAAGAGAATGAACTCTTAGCATTGGTGGCTTTTTATCAGAAAAAATTTCCATCACGGCCGAACTCCGCTCTCGTCTCTGAAAGTTTGTAGAAAGCGCGGTGAATAGTTAAGATGCTCTGAAAGCATAAGGCAAGAGACGAATAACTTTGAACCACTGTCAAAATGAGCAAGTTCCGATTTTCACGTTTGAAGACGGTAAAAATCAGGTCCAGTGCCTTTTACGTTGCTACTCTGGCCATGCAGCACTCTTATCAGCAGTCCAAACCCACTCTGTTAAAACTTCAAATCATCTAAATTCAGCTGACATCGGCGAGGGTCCCAAAGCACTGGTGCAAATCCGTGTCCACTGGACTTGTTCATATATTTATTCATATGCGTCTTTCATATTCCTCTCTCTCTCCTCTCTTTCCACTCTCCTCTCGCCCCCTCTCTCTCCTTTCTGCTCTCTTTCCTCTCTTTCTTCTCGCTCCCATTTCTCCCTTCTCCTCTTTCTCCTGTCTGCTCCTGGTCACGCTGCTCAGACCACACTCGCTCCCTCACTTGGATGTGTGGATTTCATGTAAAGAATAAGCCTGCACACTATATTCCAGTTTTGTATTCATTAGCTGATAAAACTTCTCCCAGCCTAAAATACAAATTAGCAGATTTTTTTCCCCATGTATTTGAGGAAAAATGTGTCTCGTACAGATAGATCACACAAGCAGCTTAAAATAACTGCTGTGTTCTCTCTGCATCTAATTGTAAAGTATCTGATCTCTTTTCTTCCTGTAAACCTGTGTGTGAGTCCTTCACCCTGATTGGAGGACTGCTTTCCCACCTGTTCCTGGTTCTGTTCCCTGATTGGTGAATTGAGTCCCGTCTGGCCAATCCTGTGTCTCACCTGTAGCTGTCCCTCCTATTTAAGGAGATTGTCCACAGGGGCACAGGGCTGTGGCCAGTCTGATCTGCTTCAGTGAAATCACAGACATATTTTGTTTTAGCTGCACCAAAATACTGTTCTGTCTTGTGATGTGGTTGGCTGCTCTTGTGGCTACCTGGTTCACACACTGAGCAGTAGTGATGGGCAGATGAAGCTTCATGAAGCACTGAAGCCTTTCATCCAATTGGTTCACTCCAGCTCAAAGCTTCTTGAAGCTTCATTTGCTCTAGTAGGACCTCTACTGGATGCAAACATATCAGTTGGTGTGAATTTGAAGTGTGTGGTATTTTGCAGAAAGCCTGTGAATGAAACTGTCAGCAAAATAAAGAAGTATGCAAAACATGTATATTGTAGTAATGGCAGTATACTGTGTGTATATATACTGGCAGTTTGGAAAATGATTATTTGGAAATGATGCCTAACTGCAAATTGGCAAAATCTGAACCACTTCCTGAATCAGCCACATGGTTCAACTGGGCAGCGAGGTTTCGGACGTCATCATTTTCAGCTCCTTCCCTAAATGAAGCAATCCTCGATACACACATCATGGAAACGCCCCCTCCCGTACTCGGCACACGCTTCGAAACCTCGATACAGAACGTCACATGACTACTGAGCAGTTTTTGAAGCTTTTTGTGTTTTGAGCTCAGTTTTTAACATCATATCATGGGATTTTAACAGTTCAAACGACACAAATAAGAGACTCTGTGCAGAGCAGCAGTTCTGAGAATTCTCGCAACTAACTTTCTAAACTAGCCAAAGCGCTGCAATAGGATTATTTTTGTTATGAAATGAAATGACGATGACTGACAGAGCAGACGAAAATGTGAGGAAATAAATACTTATAACATAAAAATGTGCCATACCCTACATAAAAAAGTTTATATATTTATATTCTTTATTGTAGAGGAGTTATAATTCATTTTAATAAAACTCTTTGGTATCAATATCAGATTGATATCACCATACTTGCCATAGTATTAAACTACAAACTCCACCTCTGAATAATCTAAAGAAATCACCCCTCCATTTACCTAGGCCTCCTATTAAAATCCCCAGGGCATTTGACCCAGATGCCCTACCTAGGTGAGGCTCTGCACACCTCATTCTCCAGTCGTTCTGAATTATCCGCTCCACAGACTCTCAAAGAGGGCAGAGCCATCTGGACTTACATGTGCCCTCCTGGACCCTCAGTACAGGGGAGGGGGAGCGGCGTTCTGCACCTGAACTCTGTCTGACCAGGAGAAGGCCACAAGAGGAGAGAGGAGGGGAAAAACGCTGAGGAGAGACAAAGTGAAATGCCTTTGTCTTGTACAGGTTCGAGCAAAGGAGAAGAGGTGCTTTGAGAGTGTTTGAAGAGGCTATCCATCTTTGAACAGAACTGGGCTCTAAGGCACCATTATGTCACTTTTGTCTCCCAGTTACAAATACATCCTCAGACTCAAAACAAAGAAAACAACATGAGAAGTCAGAGTACACTGATAGCTGTTAAATCACACATTAGGTGCTCAGGTGACAGTTCACACCTTAGGGAATGATCTAATTGCTGGGTTTCAAATGACATCACGACATTCTATAGGCCGATAATATTGAACACAGACAGAAGCACCTAAAATGAATAGTGTTAAAGCAGACCCACGTTATAGTTGTTTGCACAAATATGGAACCTGACCTGTTTTAGTATGGACCGGACCCTAGAACTCACTGTATTACAACAAGATATAAGACATACTGGGCTTGTGTCGCTGTATCGTTATAATCTGTGACAACCGTGGATCATTATGTTATAATTTGCACATTTTAAATCAAAAATATTAATATTATTTTTAAATATTAATCTAAAACAACTAAAACAAATTTCCATTTCCACTTTACAAAACTGGGGGTCCAATGGGAGCTGATGTCGCTGTAAACATCATCACAACAAAGCGCAGAGAAGTCGTCAGCACATCTGATGCATACCTCCAAAATTACCTTGCTATGAGTATGAGTGTTTAAAATAAGATTAAAAAAAAAAAAACATTGAAGAATGAAGTAAATACAGAGCAGTGGGTGTGTACCAGAGGCGGTGAGTTGATCTGCAATATGGCATCTTAAAAATTACCGGTTAAAGATTACTCAAACATGCACAAATCACTCCAAACACAACACCAGAGGATAAACGAGCAGGGGAAACATCTATAACAACTGAAAAGTGGATTTAGCAGAATAGGTCTGCTTTAAGATCCAACTCCATCCTATATGCAGTGTTCATACAGCAGCCTGTGTCATGTCGTGGTCCACATGATTTGGAATGGGGCACATGTTAAACTAATGTAACGTGCATGTACATGAGTCTCCAGAGCGTCTGACAGAAGGGCCAGCTCTTCTCACCTCTCTATCCCTGTGAGAGGAGCATACAGACCCCACACAACTCCACTCTCCAACTCATTCCAGGCCTCTGATCTACTCTGATCTACTCATCTGATACCACAGCTTAGGCACTCCACGTTTTAGAACTTTAAAGTGAACTGTGGAACTTTTTTGGGTATAACTTTGCCTGCAATGTGTGGACAGTGGACGCTATTCTCTGTTCTCATCATAAACATACCTGGAGTTGTGTTTTGTTTCTTTTACACATGTTGAACACACAAAGTCTGCATATTTAGACGGTGTTCTTCTCTAAAACAGAAAACAGTCCACGTTGTGATGTCATGTGGTAATACAGGGAGTGGTCCACTGTGTTTTTAAACTCCATACACCTTCATTTGGATGATTTACGCCCTGGAATTGTCAATCTCAACTAAAGTTGACAAATCTCTGTCCAGTTGACAAATTAAATTTCTCCTTTTGCTATCTCAACTAAAGGTAAAAGGTACTTCGTGACATCACAAAGTGGAATAGAGTGTTTGAGCTTTGGAGATGTAGACTGAATGAAACAAAACACAACTCCAGGTATGTTTTTGACGAGGTAACAACATTCTACCACGACTTAAAGCTCACAAGAGTTGATTTTGCATAATACAGGACCTTTAACGTTATCTGTATGGACAGGTGACACCCAGGTAGCCTATTAGACATCAGATCTGTGGAGAGGCGACCCCACTCATTAACAGGCTACCTTAAAACGAGCAACCTGTACCTGAATAAAATGCAAGATCGACAAACTTGATATTTCATAGCTATGGCGTCAGGAATGCAAGAGAATGAAAGAGAGCTCAAACATGCATGACTCACTCTAAACACACTGGAAAACATTACAACATGCTTAAAGAGGGGGTAGTTTACTTCTATGGGGTATTAACTGGGGGGCTACCACATAAACTAGATCACCATGTTACCTTTTCTTGTTATAAAATGTTATATTAGCCGAAAACAATGTATTAAAAGAGACCATTTTTATTCTCCTGTATTCAAGACGTCAATGCTCTGATCTACCCCGGTTTTCGCCACTGCTTTGCACTTACTTTCTTCTTCAATTTTGTTTTCTTAATCATTAATTTTAGCACAAATAAAAATAAATGAAATGCGGCTAATGTGATCTGCAGCCATCAATCAATCAATATGACTTTATTTGTCCCCAAAATACACACATTGAGCAGTCAAATACAATAATGACGGAAAGTTCGAACAGAAGTCTAAGTGCAGCTCAACAGGTCGAGTCTTCAGCGCCTGTGTGAGGGCAGTTTATGGAGAGTAACAGCCCTCAGGACAAAAGCGTCCCTCCTCTGTCCTCCTCTGCCTAGGCATCACAGCAGTGTCCAAGGGGAACCAGGCGGAGACACAACAGGAAGTCCTCTCCTAAGCTTCTCTCTCTCTGCTCTGTTCTTTGAGTCAGTCATGAGCCGGGACCTTCCCTCTGGAACATCTTCTACCATGTTTGGTGTTGAAAGCCTGTAGCATTGTTGTAAAATGTCAGCATTTCAAAGCGGGAAAAAATAGCTCTGAAACGCTAGCTCCATGCGGGGTCCACATGGATACACAAAAAACGGCTCAAATCACACAATTCAACAGCCCTCATCTTCCATCCTTGTAACCGCGCATGCTACAGTTCTTACTTGATCAAAAATGTATGTTACGCTCAGTGTGCCAGCCAGTCAGCCACAAAAGCAGCCAAACACAACCACGGAACACATTCATAGGAGGTTCTGTCATAGATTATAATTATAGCAGACAAAAGCACAATGCGCCTGCTTTAAAGTCCCGGGGAGTGGACAGTATTAGAACACTACTCTTGTGACTGTTCTCTCCCTCTGTGTAATCCTCTCACCACAGACCACAGGGAGCGGAGAAGAGGTGGATTTTCTGTCTGGAGCTCTGGAGACCACCTACCATCACAGAACCATCGGGCCTTACTGGGATTTAACGTTTAAATTTCAAATGCCCAATGCCCTTTTACATGACAAAGGTACTTTATTTTTACTGTCTTAAAACATGTTCATTTTAAAGATCCTGTTTTACACAACACTGACTCTTGTGAGCTTTAAAGGTCCATTGTGTAACTTTTTGGTTGGGGGTCCGTCACTTGCTTGTTTCTATGGATATGTCATTGCAGTGCCTGGAATGTTCCACAGTATGACATTACAACAGCTCCACTTTACATTTATTAAATTACAGGTGGTTTTACAGCTCAAAAATGACTAGAAAAACAGGCATTCTGACAGTAAACAGGATCACCTCTCCACAGATCTGACCTATAACTTGGTCTGGTTTGGTCCCCATGAAGATAGACAGGTTTAATGCCATACTGTGAAACATTCCAGGCAAAGCGATAACATCTCCATGGAGAAAAACATTTGAACGGTTTGCATTGGACTGAAGTTATTCGTCACTTCACCTTGTCCTGTTCACAATGTTCAGAGGCCAAAGTGGAGTTTTGAAGTCATGGTAATGCTCACAACAACTTGCATGCTAATAGCACACTTCCTGGTTTGCTGAGGATAAAAAACCCCCTCTGTAATTAGATGTAGACAGTGCACAGCAGGCATTTTGACCTCAATTTTTCTTTTTTAAATTTGAAGTTTCTGGAAAATCAGAAAACTAATATCGAAACTGGATACTCATTTGAGCAGGTATCAATACTCAAAAAGTCACAGGACAGAAATGAACCTTTCCTGAATAGTTTTAGAATGATCTTGAGCTGAATCAGAACAAGTATAAGAGCACATAGACTAGTATACGCCTATGGACCACTGAGGGATTACACAGATATAGGACCACATAGTAATAGAAAAGAAAGTACTACAATTTAATGCTGAAAATTACACACTACGGTCTAAAGAAAGAGTGTTTTGTATTATAGTGGTATTGGAGTCAGTATCGAGAATCTCTTCCTTAGTATTGTGGCAACACTAGTTTCCAGAGCCATTAAGTCTGACATATTTCTGTTGTTTTTTTTTTCTTTTTCTTTATAGTACATTACAGTGCACAGTTGTCTGTACAAATGAATAGATGAATTAATGAGAATAATTCAGACAAGACTTGCTCTGGTAGTTTCTAATTCCATGATACAAATACTGTACCTTGCTATAAATGAAAGACAGAACTATTTTGAATGCCTTGTGATTTTAATGAAATATGGGCCATTTAAATGCAGCCATACAGCTTCTTGCATTTCAGGAAGAATTAAGAATAAATAAGAATTTATGTGCAGGTTTTGTTTCAGTCATGCACATTTTAGATAAATTAAAGGTCTTATATTACGCAAAACAGATTCTCGTCAGCTTCTTACATCCTCAAAAAACATACCTTGAAGTTGTGTTTTTGTTTCATTCACACATGTTTGAGTAACCCTTTATTATCAGACTGTCTAAATCTCCAAAGCTCAAAATGCTCTGTTCCACCTTGTGATGTCATGAAGCGTGAAGTAGTTTTCAAGTTAACAGCTCCTTTTTTATCTTTTGTTCAGTAGGGATTGGGCAATTCCATGATTCTAGTGAAGGTGTATGGAGTTTAAAAACACAGTGGAGCACTTCCTGTATTACACATGACATCACAAGGTGGAACAGAGTGACTTTGAGGGAAGAACTCAGCCAAATATGTAGGTGAATTAAACAAAACACAACTCCAAGTCTGTTTGTGATGAGGAAACAACATTATAACA
Organism: Taenioides sp. WSHXM2023; assembly: GCA_029959045.1. Lineage (NCBI taxonomy): Eukaryota > Metazoa > Chordata > Actinopteri > Gobiiformes > Gobiidae > Taenioides > Taenioides sp. WSHXM2023. Next base: position 4,960,497 of record CM057096.1, on the reverse strand, counting down.
TACAGTAGCTTGTGTACTTGCAGGTTTGGTATACAATAAAAAGAAAAAAATATATATTTGTTGTTAGTTTTTCACTTAAACCCCATTTTTGTTTGATTTGATGATTCTGTAGATATAAAACCACATTTAGTAAAACTTTATTCTCAACAGACAGAAACTGACTTAACTTGGTATTCATGAGTTTTGAAAAAGACTTGTGAAAGCTTGTGGTGTTTTCCGCTGAAATGATCCTCTAATTGATACTCTGCAGTGACATCCCGCTGACGATGTTCTATATATACATATCTATGGCGTAATGTTCAGCCGTTTCCATGGTGACACAATGCACGCTGTTAAGTACATTTTAGGATAGTCTGAAAAGCCTGGAAGAAAAAGCACAAAATGGATTTAAACAGCACATTTTCAGGAGCCTGTGATCAGTCCGAACGTTCATGGTCCTGTTCAGGGGTTTGATTTTCAATAAAAAGGTGAGAGTGACTAACCTGTGACTGTAAAGTTATTTGAGAGGGACTTGTTTAACAGCACAAATCAGCTCATCTGTTGTAATTCCAGCTAAGTCAGTTCCTTCTGGTCAGATTGGGGTAAAATAAAACTCAGATTAAAGTCTAACTTGAGTAACAGAGCTTCAGACAGAGCAGTTCCTCTAGTTAGCTTCACCCGCCCCAGGGAATGTTGATGACATCAGCTGCAAAGTATCAGTACTATTACATTTTTTACAGAAGCTGTTGAGCAAAATAGTTAAAGCAACACTGTGCAACTTTCTGGATGTGGTACGTCACCTGCATGATTTACAAACAGAAAGTTAAAACCATACTTAGGAACATTTTCTGTGGAGATAGATGCAGTACTATGGAATATTATAGCCAAAGGAACAACTTTTCCATGGAAACAAACAGGAGGAGAGGCTCCACCAGATCAAATATGAGTCAGGTTTGTGGAGATGCAAGCCCTTTCCACATTTTCAGTGTGATCAAAACCTCTAAAAAGAAAATAACGCTTTTATTTTAGTCTAATGTTGGAAAAGAAAAGTTATACAGTGACGCTTTAAAGGTGCTGTACCTGATTTTAATTGATTCTTGTCTAGATAAATGCTCTTTACATCACTTCATCTGAGGTAATAATCAATACAAAAGTTATTTTTTTTAGCCAATTAGGCAAATTCTTATTTAGAATCATGAGAAACCTACTGCGTGACACTATCCCACACACGCGATTCTCTGTCAGGATGCATTAAAAAGACAAACAAGAAAAAAAAAAATACAAGGGCTTGTATATAATTTGTAAAAAAAAAAAAATTAAAGGGCCCATGTTACACTATTTTCTAATCTTTGTTCTAATGCTGTTTCCTCATCACAAACATCCCTAGAGTTCACACACACAAACCTTTAACACACAAACCTTCTTCTGTCAAATTGAAAACACCCTGTTCCACCTTGTGATGTCATGTGGTAATACAAGAAGAGCTCCACTGTGTTTTTAAACTCCATACACCTTCACTAGAATCAACTGGATGATTTCTGCGTTGCAATTGTCAGTCTCTACTGAATTAAAGGTAAAAGTTAGCTGTTAAAAAAACATGAAAACTACAGCTTCATGACATCACAAGGTGGAACAGAGCATTTTGAGCTTTGGAGATGTAGACAAACTAATAAAAGAGGATTAGTCAAACGTGTGAATGAAACAAAACACAACTCCAGGTATTTTTTTGATGAGGTAACAACATTCTAACAAAAATGATGATGCATTAGTCTTATATAGCGTTTTCCAGAGGCTCTAAGTTGCTTTACAACTTGGTCATGGTAGCCACAGCTGCCCTGAGGCAGACTAACAGAAGTGCCATCGGCCCCTCCAACCACCACCATCACTCATGCACACCCCACTTTCATAGTAGACAATGTGAGTGAAGTGTCTTGCCTAAGGTCTCCCATCCAAGTCCTAAGAGAGAGAGATCTACTGAGATGAGGCTTTGACGAGGATGTTTGGCCACATAAACACAACAGCTCACAAGAGTCAATTTTGTGAGCTGTTTGTCATTGCTTCTTGCACAAATTAGCTTCTAACCAGCTAGTAAGACTGCTGTTGAGAAGATAACTCCAATTTACCAATTAAATCTCCAACTTCAATCTCCACGTATCTTCTGAACTATAATGACTTCAGAGCTCCATGCTAACGCGCTAACAGCCCCCCTGACCTTGCTCGGACGGGATTCGTGCTCGCGCATTTAACCCCGCGTGCACCAGGAGGAGGAGGGTGGGTGGGGCTGTGACTGCGCCCGCCTGGGGACCCTGTGTTCTGCCTCACTGCCCCGGACAAGGACAGGCTCCAGTGGACAGGAAGTGCACGCAGGATGTCCAGAGGAACACGCTCAACATATACACAACAAGGTTACAACATGTGACACGCTAACCAGACGAAGGCGAAGGGTCACAGCGCATACAAACACGCTACAACGCACACAGACTGCTCAAGGGGTTCATGCTAACTACGCATTTATCATACAAACACTTCGGAGCTAAACACGCTACACGCTAACCACAGGAAGGCTGCAAGATTCATCGCAGTTTTCAAAGGGCCCATATTAAGCTATTTTCTGATCTGTTATAATGTTGTTTCCTCATCACAAACAGACCTGGAGTTGTGTTTTGTTTCATTCACATGTTTAACACAAACCCTGTATATTTTGGCTGAGTTCTTCTTTCAAACAGAAAACACTCTGTTCCCCATTGTGATGTCATGTGGTAAAACAGGAAGTGCTCCACTGTGTTTCTACACTCCATACACTAGAATCATTTGGATGATTTCAGCCCTGGAATTGCCAATCTCTGCTGAACTAAAGATAAAAGGAGCCGCTAACTTGAAAACTACCACTTCATGACATCATAAGGTGGAACTGAGTGTTTAAAGTCTGGGAGATGTAGACAGACTAGTAATAAAGGGTTACTCAAACATGTGTGAATGAAATAAAACACAACTCCAGGTCTGTTTTTGAAGAGAACATGGGCTAAAACATAGGCCCTTTAAGTCCCATAGTTTCTTCCACAAACAATAAAATCTTCTGTCTTATTCTGCATAAAAACTGCTAACCCTGTAGTTTAGATTTGTACGAACATGTTCTGAAATGCAATTCTTGTTAGTTTCAAAGATGAAAAATATATAAATAGTTCAAATAAAAAAATGCTAACCAAATGAATCCACAAAGGTGAACTTAAGGGTTAAAACAATAATAACATGCAAATTATATAGGTCAGTATAGGTCTTACACTCTACATATCGTGTCCTTTAGTTAAACCAACATTGAAAACATATTAGCAACTCATCTATAAAAAACTCTGAAACACGCTAACCACAACGACTATGAATATTTTACATAATTATTCCAATTACTGTAACTGAGTAGCTCTTTAGGATAATTATAGTTCATTATATACGTACAGAATCGTCTCAAACCACGGCTCACCTCTCCATGGCAAGACACACACATAGCAGCACCTCGACGTACACATGCACCGATACCGATACTATTGGTGTTGATACTGAAAAATTTGCTGGATTGGGTATCGATTCCATGATATCAGTTCAGCCAATATCCTGTATAGACTTTAATTGGATATAATAAGACTAATTACAGGCTGATTTTGTCCAAGAACGTCTCATAATGTTTGAACGTTCAGTAGTCATTAGAAGGATATATAACAGTTGCATAACACAGCTGGATCTCCTATGTAGTAATTATTATTTGGAATTAAGAGTTACTTTCCGCCCCTACATTGGCATCGGTCAATATTGGGTATCGGCACATACTTAAAGTCAAAATATTGGTATCGGTATCAGGACTGAAAAAGCTGGATCAGTGCATCCCTGGTTTAAAGTAATTTAGCTTTCAACAGTTTAATTCATCAAGTTTTGTCACTTAATTAGTACTTTGAGTTGTATTTTTCGTGCTTACTTTACTGACTTAAGTACAAATTTGACAGCAGTACTGTTTGTAATGGAGTACATTTACCACCTTTACTTGAGTATAACTTTTCAGTAGTCTTTCCACCTTTGGCCATACGAAAGCGTAAGTTGTATAGCTATGATAAAAATGAACTGTGAAAGCTGCTGTATTGAAAATAATTAATTTTATAAAATTAATTTATCTTACTTCAATTTAGTTACATGTTTTTGCTTTTTTTCCCCTTTTTTGTGGCAAGGTCTTGAATTCCTTGGAAATATAATAATTATGTAAGTCATTATTTACATATCATGTTCCAAATGTAGATTTCCAGTCTGTGCATGGTGACATACTGGTGCATCTATCATGAGTTCCTCTGTATAAAGCTGTGAGTTCAAGATGCCTATGGGCAAAGTTAAAGTGGGTCATACATGAACAGCAGGGGGCCCAGAGTTGACCCTTGGGGAACACCCAGGTGTACTATTACTATGTTCTGATTTACATAATATAGATGGCATATCCAACTGTAATGTGACATAATTAGGTGGAACACGGAATGGAAATTATTTTACAGATATGAGTTAGTATTGGATAATAGTTTTCATAGATTCTAAATTGTTGCAGTGCTGGTTAGGCTATTGTCAAAATTATTATTTAAAGAGGGGGTATTATGCTAAATCAACTTTTTGGGGCTTTCTACCATGTTATAATGTTCTCTCATCAAAAACATGCATGAAATCATTTTATGTCATTCATGCATGTTTGAGTAATCTAGCGATCTCTGATGGGCTCTATTCGAACCCTCTTTATGGTTTTACAGCTGTAAAATTCGGTTCAAGGCTCTGCCCACAACGCCAACGTCACCCATGCTCCCACATGACAATTCTCCAGAAATATACAAAAATATGATACAAAACTGTGCTACAATTTCACAAACCTGATGTGATGTGCAGGAGTTTCATGTTAATAAGTTATTTTTAGGCAAATACAGCATTTTCAAAACAATAAAAGGTAACATGGTGATTGAAATATGTTATGTGTTAGCAGTTAATACACCATAAAAGTGTAGTACCCCCTCTTTAATGAATTGTCCAAATTTATTTTATTTAATCCAGATTATAACCTACCCTTCTAATTTAGTTTTTTTTAGCCATAACTTGAACATGAACCATGAATTATTCAACCTTAGCATGGTCACTCGCAGTTTGTATTACTTGTTTTTAAACTTTTAAAACTTGTAGGTCTTGAGGGTTACATTATTTTACATTTAAAATTCACAAACAGTGCATTAACCCCAGCCCTTCTGCCTGCTGTGGATCTTTCAGAACTTTATGGTAGTGCTAATGATAAAAGAGAAGCTAAAGTATGCCAGGAGTTTGGCTCTGAGCTTCTGACCCGGAACACTATAATGAGCATTGGTTACTGGTGGATCAAACTCCTCACAGAGGCCCAGGGAATAAACAAACTCATTTAAATATTTATTCATCTGTTTATTAAAAAGTGTAGAAAGGTAGAAAACTAAAGGTATTTGGAAAAAAAGACAGCTTGCCAGACTGGGGGACTGTTATATCAAGTACAACATACAACTAATATAGACAAAAATGGGATCTCGGAAATTCTACTCAGAAAGTCAGAGAACATTTGAGAGTTCAGAGTCACTTTCCATTTAATAGAGGATCATAATGGATCAGTTTTATAAAGACAATTTACAGAGCATTCTTCATTCACTCCACACTCGGTGGTGGTAAGCTACTACTGTTGCCATAGCAGCCCTGGGGCAGGCTAATGGAAACGAGACTGCCAATCTGCGCCATCGGCCCCTCCGACCACCACCATCCTTCATGCACACATCACTTTCATACTAGGCGATGTGGGTGTAGTGCCTTGCCTAAGGACATAACAACAGTTTTTTGCGACTGATGCCCCACTGTGGCACCTGATTTTCCCAGTCAGAAAACTTTAGACCTTAAATTTCAGAGTTCTTTTCTCATAAGTTTCTCTCTACTGCCCCCCGCTGTCTATGAACCTGCTCCTATACAGCCATTGAGTCTTTGCAATTATAAATGCTGTTATGCTCTGCTATGCTAACCCAAACTCTCAAACATCGCTTTATTAATTATTTTAGGACCCCGAACGTTACTACTTTAGGTCAGCTGGATCCACGTTTTGGCTGATTTGAGCACTGTTCTACTTGATTGAGTCTTTACTGTAATATATATACGCTGCTCAAAAAATTTAAACAAACACACACATCAGATCTCAAATATATGTTGAACATCTATACAAATATGGACAGAGCAATGTCTCAGGAACAAAAGGACATGACCTCTTTTAATGAGAATACAATTTTCAGCCTACAGAGCGCTGAATTTCATGAACACCCTGAAAATCAAAGTGAAATAATGATGTGGCAGGCTAATCCATTTTGAGCACTTCTGATTTAGTTTCTGATTTAGAGCAGTATATTAGATTTTTCCAACTTGACAACCGGAACCAGGAGCTCTGAGCATTGGACGGATTGACAAACTGATCCGTAAAGCTAGTCACATGAGAAAATGGGTGAAAATTTTTCAACAACGGAAAGTGGAATGCAGCATTAAACCTGATTGGTGTTTTCGTTGGAGATGCTAAAAATGCATATGCTAATGCTAATGTGCAATGAAAATGGTCTTACCTTAAAATAAGTTTGATGTTTTAGCAACTACACACTGATGCCGATTTCTTCAAAAGCAGTCCTTACCCCTTGTATTTGTATTTTCCATCACCTCAGTTGAACTCTTCCTTTGAGAAAACACTGTTTCCCCCTGCTCTGACCGCCCTTTTCATCCTTAGACCTTTAAGTCTAAGGCCGGGGCTCCAGCTGTCTCATTCTTCCACCTTTTCACATGGGACTGATGTCTGTGTTCCTGACCTTGTTTGACCAGTGTTTTCCTCTACTTTCTGCCTTAAGCGGTTTGTTCACATTTATGTCAAAGCTTTGTTTACATCCAAACCCCCACACGATCTGTCACGATACACACTCTTGAGTTTAATGGACTTCTACAACACAAATGGAGCTAGTGTTTTTGTCTCACCTATTTACAACGTATTTACCTCTTTTTTTAAGTTTTATTTTTGTTTTTGCAGTCTCCCCTCCCTTTGCTGTCAACACAATCAGTGTGCATCCTGCTACTGAAACTACTGCACATTGCATCAGTTTTGTCAAATTGTTGTGTGCAGTTTTTGTGTACAGAGAATTGTCGTGTGGGAGAATGGGTGACGTAGACTTGTGGGCGAAGCATTTCACAGAATCTTAAAGCAAACTGTAAGGAGGGTTTGAATAGAGATCAATAGAGATCGCTAAAATACTCAAACCTGCATGAATAACATCTAAAACTTCTTCTGGCATGTTTTTTTGATGAGGAATCAACTTTATAACATAGTAGAAAGCTACAACAATATATATCACCTCTTTAAGGATAAAACTGTCACAGTTTTCAACAGTGGAACCTGCAAATGAAAAACTTGTGCAGTTTGGATCAGGAAGTCAATTTGTCCTGTTTCTATTACTAAGCTGTTTTAGATCAATACTGCATTTTACAATGGACAAAATGTAAAATGGTAATCTACATATGTTGGTTTAACATTAGCAGGACAAAAAAAAAAAAAAAAATCTGTATAATTATTTACAGACATGCAAATGAATTATCTTTTTAATGAAGCAATAATTTAATTTAATTTATTCTATTTATTAATTATTCAGGCATTCATAACAAATATATTGACAGAATTTTTATTTTTGGATTATTTAATGTTTTATTCTACTGTTACAAGAAATGCATGTAATCTACTTCACTAGATAGATTTGGGCTTGACTAAATTCAATTTGGGCTTGACTAAATGACTCCAAATGAAACAGGACAGGCTGTCAGACTGGCCTTTTTAATTAATATGGCAAAAGTTCATTCCTCAAGAAACTGTCCAGGGTCCACTGCTGTTCATCACTGACCCATATATGTGTGCACCTAGAGACTTCCTGACAACTTTATGCAAATGAAACCATGTAAGCTCCTGCCTTGTCATCCAGCCAGACACTACACAGCCTATTTTCACTTACAATGTCCTTTTCACCTCACAAAGAAGTCAGAAGTAATTTTGGGTTAGCCCTGATGTGTGCAGCACTCATCTACCCAGCCTTCTGTCTTTGTCTGGGGGGAACGGGCTCATTTGAAGTATTGAGTTCAGCTTCAAAGTAAACTGGCCCTGCTATTATCTCCATTTGGATAACTATCTTGTAAAAGCTGCACTGCTGATGCTCGTCTGCTTGTCTCCTCCACTCCTGATTGTCACTCTGTGTTGCACTGTGTGTGTGTAACCTGCTGTAGTCAATAGTCTCATCAGTGTTTGTTTGTTTGTCTTTCATTCATCACAATATCCATGGTTCAATGTGCAATTAAGTCCACTAAAAGCAACACTCATTTCTATGTGACGTGCTCAACTCTACATAAGAATTCTAAGAACTCAGTGTGCCCATAGACAAGACAGTGATCATACCCTGTCTCAATGTGACCTGGTGTGCTGGATTATGTGCATTTGAGTGCCCCAAAAAGGTAGGTCGAATAGCATAATGTATTCTATTAGTGAAAAAAGAAAAACAACAACTTTATTTGGATATAATACTGGAAGACTAAGACTCTTAGATGTCAGTCCTTAGATGTGATTGACAGCCATGAAACTATTGTTCAAACTTGGACCAAAAAAGAAAAATGGTCCATTTTGAATAGATTAACTCAACTGATAATACACTATACACACCTGTACTACACTGTGACCAAACACATGCTAAACCTCAGCATTGTGACATTATTCTCTCAGTTTGCTGATTTGTTCTATCAAATAAAGCCTAGGCCCTAAAATAATAATGTAGTATGAAAAACACTGATGTGCTTTCAACACTATTCTCAGTGGTTTTCTAAATGATTCTATCCAGGCTCAGGTGCAAACATACAGAAAGAACAAAGTGTACATTCTTTTTTAATGATCACACATGTGTGTTTTCACTGACAGCAAGAATACAAATGGAGCACAATAACTGACTACCCCTACAATATATAATTTAACATTCTCCTATAATATAAATGAATTATATCTATTGTTATACATATTTTGGTCCATGCATTCTGCAGACTGACACATGATGACAATAATCCTCCAATACATTTTGTGAATATTATGCAATTAATAAATCAAGCCTGGGTGTTCAAATGAGCCACAGTCAACGTAGCCTGAAGGCTTCCTGTTAGCGCTAAGCAGATGAGTCCATAATGAACTTAACAATACACTTCAGATCTTAATTACTCCCCTAAAGGCTCAAAATATTAAAAGAAATCATCAGAGTCATAGTCATACAGAGCACTTGAAAGTAGGTGGGATCAGTGTTATTCAAACACCTTCAGAGCACACTATAAAGCAAACCTAGTAAGAAAAACACTGTGATGTGCTTTCAACTCTATTCTCAGTGGTTTTCTAAATTATTCTATACTGGCTCAGGTGCAAACATAGCGAAAGAACAAAGTGTACATTGTTTTTAATGATCACACCTGTGTGTTTTCACTGACAGCAAAAGTACAGAAGGAGCACAATAAATGACTACACCTACAATATATTCTGCAATAATATTAAACTTAGGTATTCCCCAAGGGTCACCTCTGGGACCAATTCTGTTCATTGCTGACCTACTTATAAGTTTGCCCAGAGGCTTCTTGACAGCTACGAACAGAAATGCACCACAATGCCACTCAGTAGTTATCTTGAATATACATCAATATTTAAAATGTTGTACTAAGTCTTAACTTTCTTTAGACAGGGAATTACTGTAACAACACGATGAATAAGAACAGAAACCCCCCGCACACCCCCAACCAACCAACCAACCCGTGACTTCAAAGTGGTGTAGATACCGCCATTAAACAGCAAGAAGTAGTTGGTCCAGATGGAATACAGGCTCAGGTGCAAAGCAGAACAGAACAAAGTGTACATTCTCTATAAGTACTCCTCCCCATCTGACTGCCACATCATACTGCAAGTTTTCAACCGTGAAAATCAAAACTATTCTATTGAACATATGCAGCAGATTTTGATTGTATAATATAATATTGCTCAAAATGACTGTGGTCATATAGCCATGATGACAGTAATCTCCCAGGACATTCTGTGAAACATTCAATTTATACGGCACAAACCCGGGTGTCCCACAAGGTTCAACCCTGGATCCCGTGCTATTTATAAATGACCCACATTAAACTTGCCTGAAGCCTTTCTGACAGCTCTATGTAGATGAGGCCTTACTTACCAATACATCTGAGATCTTAATTACTTTCTATCGTGTATGTGGATTATATTTGAAACATATAATGATTATGGTGTGTAAAAAATCAGAAATAAACAGTTTTTCAAATACTGTAGCATTTATTAGAGTGTCATATACTTTTGGAGTAAATAGAACATAAACATACAATTTCCACAATATAGACAATTTATTTAGTTCATTGCCTTTGTGGAAATGTGTTTGTGTGGCTGTGTGGCTGTTAGTGGCTATAGAGGCCATAAGCTACAGAAAAAAGCCACATTTTTGTCAGTCAGTCCTGGGGCATCTCTGGTACAGAAAACTGCCACCACTGAGAAGCGAATGAGTAATGGATTCAATTATAGAAAGCTTTGGGTGCCCTGAACAGCACTATATAAATCAAAACGATAATGCTATTGTTTTCTGCTCACTTCGGTTGACATTTTAAAACATAACGTTGAGAAGAGTTGCATGAATATTCAAAATAAAATTAAAAAAGCATACAATAATCAACACTAAAACTAGTATCTGTATTGATACTGAAATAAAATGACATAAATAAAATGACTAATTTGGATCTTTCCTGAATAGTTTTAGAATGAGTTTGATATATATTAGAACTATTATACTACTACTTTAAAAAGTATATTCTAATGTCCAACATAAGATAATTTCCTATTATCATTGTGGTATTGAAACTGGTATCAAGTAACAAGCGTTTTCCTTAAAGTGGAACTAAACACTAAATCCAGTAGTGAACTTTTTTCACTACTAAACTTTTGTTTTAATATTGTTCCTCATTTTTAGAAACTTTAGGGAAAACTAGGTACATTTGCAACTGGCCAAAAGCTGGTCCAAAATATCTAAATCGAAGTTTGTGCTGTCTTCAGTGGCCTCTGCATTTTCAAGTAGATGGTGACATCACACAGGACTGTCCTCATACCTCCAGACCCTTCCTTTCCTCTCCTTTCTCTCTCTTTCTATCTCTTCTTTAGTCTGCAGTTTAGCAGCTCTGAAATGCAGCTGTGAGAGAAGTTTAGGTGTTTCGTCCCACTTTAATATGAAAATCAAGCTAGAAATTTGAGTCTTGTGTCGACACACCGGAAAATATATTGATACTTTGCAGCTGATGTCATCAACATTCCCCAGGAGTGTGGTGCTAACTGTAAGCACTGCTCTATCTGAGTTAGACTTGGAACTACAAAAGGTAAGCTGAGTGGTGCTGTTAAACAAGTCTCTCTAATAATATTACAGTTAAATCCATTTTGTATTTTTTCTTGAGTTTTTTCTTGAGACTATTTTTTAACTTTTTTGTCAGTGTTTGCTAAATTGTGCATTGTGTCACCATGGTAACTAAGGAACATTCCACCAAGAGAGATAAATGTAGAAAAATAGGTATTAATAGGTAAAATATAAGAAAGAGAAAAGAACAAAATATCCTGTACCCCTGTATACACCAGTGCTGTAGTTTAAAGGTGCACTGTGTAACTTTTCTGATGGAGACCAAATTACAAGTCAGATCTGTGGAGAGGTGACCCCGCTCACAGTCAGAATGCCTGTTTTTCTGTATTTTTGAGCTATAAAACCACCTGTAATTGAATAAATGTAAAGTAGAGCTGTTTAATGTCATCAATTATCACTTATCCATACAAACGAGCAGGTGATGGAAAAAGAAAAAGTTACACAATGCACCTTTAAACCTCAACAAACATATTCTGAATTAGTTTAGCTTTTTTCCCATTTTCTCTCTTATATATTCCAAAACCCTTCATCCCTATAGCCTGGAGAATTGGAGAATATTGAAAGTAGATGTCGTGTGTAGAAGAGCAGAAACTCGCCGCAGAAGGCAGAGTTTGACACAGAGCGGTCCTGACACTTTTGCAGGCAGGATGTGTGGCTTTCCTCCACAGAATCTCTCCAACCCACAGACCCAAGGTTAGCCCCCCGTCCCTGTGCTGATAACTCATGTGCTCGTAGGGCGTGAAGCTGCAGCTCTGTCCAAGGCCGGAGCAGAAGGGAGAGGGGTCTGTATAATATCCTCACGGCTCAGATAAGAGTTGAAGAATGATTCCAAGCTGCAGCCTTTATGAACAGATTTAGAGCTTTGGTACCACTCGGGCCAGCCACCTGCTCCACCTCCGAAATCAGTTATTAAATCAGATAATGAGACGAACAGTGGCAAAACAAAAACACGATGCAGGAGAAAGTAGTGGTGTGGTGAGAAGAATATGAAAGGAAGATAAAATGGTGTCTGAAAGTAGCCCCAAAGAAGAAATAAAGGAGAAAACAGGCCCTTTACAAGCTCCCATATGTTATCCTGGCTTTGTTTTTCATATCTCATATTTTATAGTCAAACTAAAATAAAAATGCATAGGGTTTATATAGTACCTTTGGAGATACAAAACCTGCTTTACGTAACATTATTTATTCTCTCCTCATACATGGTGGTTGCAAGTTATTGGCCTATACTAAAGAGCTCAGCATTGAGTCATCTCATATAATTTTCAGTTAGTTTGTTCATGTAAAAGCAGTGGTGATTTTAAGATGCTAAATATTAAACTTAAAGGTAGTATATTATGCAAAATTGACTCTTGTGAGCTTTAAGTCATGTTATAATGCTGTTACCTCATTAAAAACATACCTGGAGTTGTGTTTTGTTTCATTCACACATGTTTGAGTAATGTTTATTATGTCTGTCTACATCTCCAAAGCTCAAAATGCTCTGTTCCACCTTCTGATCTTCTGATGAAGTGGCAGTTTTCAAGTTAACAGCTCCTTTTACCTTTAGTTCAGTACAGATTGAAAATATCAAAATGATTCTAATGAAGGTGTATGGAGTTTAAAAACAAAGTGGAGCACTTCCTGTATTACCACATGACATCACATGGTGAAATAGAGTGTTTAGAGAAGAGCTCAGCCTAAATATGCAGGGTTTGTGTGTTAAACATGTGTGAATGAAACAAAACACAACTCCAGGTCTGTTTGTGATGAGGAAACATTATAACATAGATCAGAAAATAGTGTAATATGCGCTCTTTAAAATTCATTCTGGTCAAAAACACCAAAATCTAAGTTTGTGCTGCCTTCAGTGGCCTCTGCATTTTCAAGTGTGTCTGTTTCCCCATGTTTGTGTAGTCTGTTGCTATGGTAACTAACCTCCAGCTGAACAAAGGGATGTTACTGGAATGTATCAATACACACAGGCGCTGCCCTGCGTTAGACTGGCGAAAGGTTGTCCATCTTTGCCGACCACTTACACACCACTTAAATTGAAAAGGTGGGTGAATTTTCATCAACTGTCATTTAAAAAGCATATCAAAATTGTGAGAAACAAGATTGAATAAAATTTGGTGAATTTTAAGCACATTAGGGCTTCAAAATTGCCTCTAAATGCCACCATTCTCTCTCATATAAATGACTGTCTGACGAGCTGGAGCCAGGCAAACCAGACCACACGGCTGCCTCTAGAAAGACTCAAGCAGGCTTTGGAAACATGAAATCAAAAATCAATGTTTTAATTGGGAAAACTTAATTATTTACTCAGACATTGTTCTGGTCAATAAAACCCACTATGGTTTTTACTCCACGCCCATTAAAAGAGTTCATACCGCCGCACATTCCTGGAATCTGGTCCCCGAAGAACTAAGAACCTGACCTCCACCCAGAGCTGCAGTAGATCTGTGAAACAATGGCTCCTGGACAATCACACGTGAACATAACATGGACTCACCTGTACTGTATATGTTTTAACATCACAAATGTCTCCATCTTATAGTGTGACTGTGATTTTTGCTGTGTGTACTTTTAGTATGTTCTCATTTGACTAATATGAAACAGTTAATATTCACTTATCTTTAATGTCTTTTGTCATGTGTGATGGACTGAATGTTTTGTGCCTGTTTTTTGCTTTTTTTGCCTTCGTCCGGCCATTGGGACTATGGATAAACCTGATCCTGAATGGCAAACTCTGGCACATTTACATGCTGTACTTACACATGTTGATTAATGTGCGCAGTCCCAATTTTAATAAATAAACATAAGTGTCTTGCACAAAGACGCAACAATTGCTAACTGCACTGATCGAATGTAGGCATAGGGTCAACATGACGCTAGCTGAAACATTATTTGTAGTAATGTGCAGCCAGCCAGTCAGGTTGAACTCACAAATGTGGCTAAAATCTAGGGCAGGAAAACTTTCTTTACAAACAAATTCAAATCTAAAACTCTTCTCAGTAAAAGTACAAAAGTCTACAGTTCTTTTGACGGTGAAGTGTGTGTGTGTGTGTGTAGATATAATGCCAGCCTGGATCTGTCAGACTGGGCTGTGTTGAGAGGATCAGCTGGCCCACATGCACTTACATATAGTGCAGGGGGATCCTCATTATTTTTGCACAGGACTGGACCAGAGTGCACTGAAGTCCACAGAGGCCTGGATGGACTGAGGCTACACTTCACCTTCACAGAGAGGCTAATGCTACAGAGACGGGAGGAGGAACTATGTGAAAACCTCCACCATTATGTGCTATATAACATCAGTAACAGCGCTATCCATGGGTGGGGGTAGTGGTGGTAGAACGATTGCCCACTGACCAAGAGGTTTGTGGTTATTTTGTGGAACTATTTTACTTTTACCATTGTTTGGATTGGGTATGTGAATGGATTTTTAAACTGGTAACAGAACAAAGTAAATAATTTATATTGTCAACATGATAAGAAAGGGTAATGCAGCTTAGTTAGGTCATGAAGCGGTCATTTTCACGTTAAAATGTCTGTATTACGTTATTTTCTGATCTATGTTATAATGTTGGAGTTGTGTTTTGTTTGATTCACACATGTTCAACACACAAACACTGCATATTTAGGCTGAGTTCTTCTCTCAAACTGAAAACACATGTAAAAGGAGCTGTTAACTTGTGTGTTAACATGTGTAAATGAAGCAAAACACAACTCCAGGTATGTTTTTGATGAGGTAACAACATTATAGCATGACTTAGAGCTCACAAGACTCAATTTTGGATAATATAGGACCTTTAACAGCTACCTTTTGCCTTTAGTTCAGTAAAGATTTGCAATTCCAGGGCTGGAATTATCCAAATGATTCTAGTGAAGGTGTATGGAGTTTAAAAACACAGTGGAGCACTTCCTGTTTTACCACATGCCATCACAAGGTGGAACTGGGTATTTTCAGTTTGAGAGAAGAACTATAACATACAGTAGATCAAAAAATAGCGAAATACAGACCCTTTAAAGATTGTCAACTGATAAACTCAAAAGCAGAAATTGCATCAAAATTACATGCCTTATCTTGTCTGAGCTTAAAATCTAAGCAAGGCCGGACCTGGTGAGTACTTGAATGGGAGAGTGGAGAGTTATGGCAGCAGTGGCTCTAGTGCATTCTGTCATTGTGTCTTTAGGCAAGACACGTCTCCCACCTTAGTATGAAAGTGGTGCATGTGAGTGACTGAAGAATGAATGAATAATCCATGAAATTGACAGCCTTTAGCGCAAGAGACTGTTGCATTTTATTAACATTAGTACAATTATTGAAGAAGACACACTGGGCCTCAATCATGAACCTTAAAAATGTTTTCGTAACTTCTACTTTAAGAAGATCTCTGCGCCAGATTCACAAAGTGTTCTTAAGCTCGCAAATTCCTTCTTACATGACAGTTGCGTCTAATTCAGCAGCACCCAGCTACAAACACCTTCACGCTCATTTACATCTAATTTACATAGAAAATTAACATGGATTTGGTTAGAAACGCCCTCTGAACATCCAAATATGGTCAATATGGGTTTAGCATTATGACACGTGAAAGCACGAGGGAGAAAGTGAACGAGGAAATCAGGTGAAGCGCGTCTACAGACCACGGCTTTTTTACAGCTTCATTGGTGATTTCAGATGTCCAAACTCGAACACATGAACACACTCTATGAACACAATATTTAAGTCATAAACTTACTGAAATAAGCGGCCACTTAGTGAGGGGAGTGAGGGGGGTGATGGGGGTGTTGAGTCCAGGGCGGTGACCAGGCGCAGGGCTGTGACAATGGCCCACATGGAGAGCACTGGGGCTGGGACAGACTGAGGCTCACTGCAGCCTGTAGAAAGTCTATTAGACCCAGTAGAACACATGCTCTAGAAAAGGCCTCAGAAATGTTATTGGATCACATAGTAATATGATTATAGGAAAGATTTAAGAGAATATATAATTTACAATCATGGAGGAATTTGAATTTTTGTTGCATTAGCAGAGTAATAATATTCTAAAACAGCAGAATTTTTGTTCTTATGAGTGCTCCTGACTGTTCGTAGGATTTTTTCTTACAGAAGAACATTTTCAGTTAAGAAAAAGTTTCGTGAATGCCAAAAGTGTTCGTAAGAACGTTTCATGAATGAGGCCCATTGTGCTTGTGTCTGCCATAAAGCTATTATCTATGACACTAATGGATCATTATGTTATAATTTGCACATTTTAAATCACAATATTCATCTAGAACAATTTAGAAAACTGCAGATAGCAAGCGTGACCAAAATGACTACTCACTGATTAAGAAAATGAATAAATGAATTAAGTACAGAGCAGCGGGCATGTACGAGCAGCGGTAAAAACGAGGGTTGATTGGCAAAATGGCGTCTTGAAAATAAGCAATTAAAGATTGCTCAAACACACACAAATCACTCCAAATACAACTTCAAGAGGGTCAATGAGAAGGAGAAACAGCTGTAACATGGTTAAAAGATCTGAAAAGTCAATTTTGCACAATACACTGTGTTCCACATTATTATGCAAATAATATTTTTCTCAGATTTTGCCAAATTGTTAATTGTCATTACTGAACAAACCTCCCAATGATAACAGTATTTTTTTTTTAAATAAAAACTTAAAATGCACTGTTCCAAATTATTCTGCACAACAGAGTTTCAAACCATGTTATTGTTATAAAGAGCTGAAAATAGTCATTTGTTTATTTTTCAATTAGCAGCATTAGCATATTACTAAAATCAAAAGCTATTTCAATCAAAACATCTAAACAGGTCAAGTTACATTTTAACATGGGACCCCTTATTTGATAGGAGCTTCATAATTCTGCATCCACTGAATTTGTGAGTTTGTGGAGAGTTTCTACTTGAATTTCTTTGCAGAATGTCAGAATAGTGTTCCAGAGCTGCTGTTTGGATGTGAACTGCCTCCTGCCCTCATAGATCTTTCACTTGAGGAGCTCCAAAGGTTCTCAATAGGGTTAAGGTCAGGGGAGGATGGGGGCCACACCATGAGTTTCTCTTCTTTTATGCCCATAGCAGCCGATGATGCAGAGGTGTTCCTTGCAGCATGAGATGGAGCATTGTCATGCATGAAGATGATTTTGCTATGGAAAGCACGGTTCTTCTTTTTGTATCATGGAAGAAAGTGGTCAGTCAGAAACTCCACATACTTTACAGAGGTCATTTTCACACCTTCAGGGACCCTAAAGGGGCCGACCAGCTCTCTTCCCATGATTCCGGCCCAAAACATGACTCCACCACCTCCTTGTTGACGTAGCAGCATTGTTGGGACATGGTGGCCGTCCACCAACCATCCACTACACTCCATCCACCTGGACCATCTAGGGTTGCATGGCACCCATCAGTGAACAAGACTTTGAAAATAAGTCTTCATGTATTTTTGGGCCCACTGGAGCCATTTCTGCTTGTGAGCTTTGTTTAAGGGTGGCCGAATAGAAGGTTTATGCACAACTGCAAGTCTCTCGAGAATCCTACACCTTGATGTTCGTAGGACTCCAGAGGCACCTGCAGCTTCAAGTATCTGTTTGCTGCTTTGTAATGGCATTTTAGCAGCTGCTCTCTTAATCCGATGTATTTGTCTGGCAGAAACCTTCCTCATTGTGCCTTTAGCTGCACGAATCCACATGTGCTCTGAATCAGCTACAAATCTCTTAATAGTACGATGATCACGCTTATGTTTTTGTGAAATGTCTAAGGTTTTCATACCTTGCCCAATGTATTCAACTATTTCACGCTTTTCGGCACTAGAGAGATCCTTTTTCTTACCCATATTACTTGAAAATGTTGCTCTGTTTAATAATGTGGAACGTCCTTCTTAGTCGTTTTTTCTTTAATTGGACGCACCAGGCAAACTCATTGGCTCAGGTGTGTGAGATGATTTCACTGAGACACAAGACCATCCATGAGTTTGACTGGAAAACAAAACATTTGACCTTTATGACACTTAAACAACATCTGCATAATAATTTGGAACACGGTGTAGGTCTGCTTTAAAATAATCTGCAAATCCAACAGCAATAAATAGAAATCAACACAATTTGTAAGGGAAAAAAAAACAAAACTACAGCAATAATAATTTTGCAATAATCATTCAGCCCTTCAACCTTATACCTGCTCCTCACACAATTCCCCACCTCCTCTCCTCGTCTGTTCTTTACACCTCCAAATACTTCCTCTTGTGTTGTCTGGCTTCCTCTCCCATCTGCCCTCCTGTCAGGTGAATTCTGTTTAACATGTTGTTTTGGCTCCGCACCTGCCCGCATGGCTAAGTTCACCTGTCAAACGCACTGAAGCACTCGGCGCTATACAACCTCCCCAAACGCGCCTTAAGCATTCAGCTGCTAGCCTCCCAGCCACCTCCGTTAACACAGCTAACAACGCCAACAACACTAACACTGCTACTACCATCGCTAACATCCAACGCGAACTGACAACGGCCCCCAGACTCAAAAGGTCCAATCATATCGATCCAAACGAAAGGAGGTTTACGTTTAAGGTGAGACACTGTAGGCGAATGGGGAAAAAGAATAGGGAATAGAGAAAACGTATGGGCTCTGTTCACATTTACGTCACAAAACCGGAAGACGTTTGGAAACATGCGGATGACGACTTCCTTTAGGCTCTGTTGGCAATAGTAACAAAATCTGATGACATTGTATGATTTCTTTTTGTCTTTTATAAATTGCTTATTAATTTGTATATTATAATTTGTCTAACTTAATAAAAAAGAAAAAGAATGTTATTGTAGCATTCTGTTATGTTCGGCAGACCAACAGTTACGACCAGCTGCCTGCGAGTGACATCGACGCCGCGATTAGAGTCCCGTCCCCCATGGAAAGCTCTGGCAGGTTGTGAAGACGCTGCTGCTGAATCCACAGTTTTATCACATTCCCAGTGTCGAGAACTACACTGGAAGTCGTCATCTGCATGTTTCCAAACGTCTTCCAGTAAGCGTGAATAGCGACGATTGTGTCTTAAATAATGTAATGTTTCCATATCAAAAACGTGTTAAAAGAAAGTCAAAATGTGACTTATTTTGAAGATAAATCTAGAAAATGGAGAAAGCATGGTTTAAAATTCTTGCTTATTTTTTTTACATAATAGACACAAAAAAAAAAATTACAGAAGGGATTTTGGATACCTCATTTAGTATTGCAGCAACTTAATTTTAATGTTTTTATTGTTTTTATTGTTTGTGTTTTGTAGCACTGTGTACAACCGGTGTTTTTTTTTTTTTTTTTTTTTTTTTTTAAGTGCGTTATAAATAAAGTTGCAGTTGCAGTACTTTTTAGGGTAAAACTTTGATTAATCAGACTCTGAAGTAGATATCAGCAAATCCTTCAGTAAAAGTCGTCAAAATCTTGTTTAATAGCGAGTACGTTGTTCCCTCATCAAAAACATGTCTGAAGAGGTTTTAAATGTCATCCATGCATGTTTGAGTAATTTAGTGATCGCTCCTGCTAGGGAGCGATCACTAAATTAGGCAGAACATGGCAATTATCTTACAAATGTATCCTACTTTTTGATAATATAGTTTTCGTAGATTCTATATTATTATCTCTCGGGCCCTATTCAAACCGTCGCTATAGTTAGCTGTAAGATTCTGTACAAGGCTCCGCCCACAAGCCTACGTCACCCATGCTCCCACACTAGAGCACGGGTTGGACTCGGACACATCAGCGAGTCGGCTGTTTCCTGTCTACAGTAAAACGATTCACTTTGAGACTCTTAAATGTTCAAAAGATCAGAGCGTTGCACTTCTAGTTTAGATACAAGTCAAAACTGTGTTATTATTATTTGTGAAATGTGGTGCAGTACTATAGATAAATGATTTTTAAAGCATAAAAGATTGGTGATAAAGTCCACAGGAAGTAGAGTTACTATCGCTAATCTGCAGCTTCACCCTGATATGTGCGCTGTGTGGATGTTAACAGACACACATGAAATACTTTCGCATTTTAACTTTTAAAGAACGCCTCAAACTGGATTAACAGCGCGGTTTTGTGGACTGGATGTCATTATTTGTGGAGGACAATTTCTATGGATAATGTGGATGAGATGCTGCTCTTTAAATTTACCACTTTATAACAACAACTTCTCTTTATTTTCTCTATATCCCGAGTTTGTATTTTGCGTCTCTGTGTCCGTTAGACGCCACACAAACAACATCCTACGTGTGTCATAAGTAGGTCTATGAAAATAGTGTGATTTTAATTGTGTCGGGTTCGGACACAAATATCGGAATGCCTTTCGGGCTCGGGTTGGATTCGATCACCGCTCTGTCGGACGTGGGCTGGGCTCGGACAGAAAATTCGGCCCGATCCACACTCTATCCCACATGACAGTTCTCCATTAATATACAAAACCACGATACAGAACTGTACACAGAAACTTGACAAACCTGGGGGAGTGACTTAGCTTGGAGAGCAAAGGGACGGAAGATTTATAAATATGTTCAGAATCCTTTTCCAGTTCTATATCACATTCAAATGTTCATTTCTTGTTGCTTCGGTGTAAAATTTGAAGGTGGATGAATCGATGCCAAAACTGGACATGTGGGTGACGTTGCATCAGATATTTGCACTGAGGAGAACATTTATGGAGGACCACCTTGAAATTGACCAGACACGAATTTTGGAGGAGGAGAATGTTAGCTGTGGGATGTATGAGTCATAAGTGAATGGACATTTAAAATAGAAGAAATTTGAAAATTCTTCGGGAGTACAAATTAGTCATCTTTAGGTTTTAATAAAGTTGTGAAGGTTGTATCGTCATGAGTTTTGGTTCAGTGATGCTTGCTTCAGCATTCACAGATTTTTAGTCCTCTCCAGAACATTAAACTGTATAAAAAAGTGGACTGAGGGACGTCACCTATAGCGTTCAGCTCCAGTCAAATGAAGCTTATTGAGGCTAGTAGTTATTGGGACAAATTTGTAGACATTTTTGGAATTCTGAATGTGAGTATCAAAGCAAACAAAGAGCCATTCGGGAGTGAGGCTACTGAAGGTAATGCTTCTTCCTCTCGCACCTCTGTTTTGGCTGGAAGCGAGCACTTAGCAACACAACGCTATCAATCAAACCTGTTGGTAAAGCTAGCGGGAGTGACCTTGGGGAAAGAAGGTGCCTGATTTGTCTGTTATTAATGTTCGTATCTTGATTTATGTACAAAATTGTGAAATAAAACACCAGGATCATGTAGGGCAGGTTAATACAAACATTTTAAGACCAAATGACAAGGTTCACTACAGCAGTTACAGAGAGAGGGGCAACGGTTTTTCATCCATCCATTTTCTTCCGCTTTATCCGGGGCCGGGTCGCGGGGGCAGCAGTCTGAGCAGGGAGGCCCAGACTTCCCTCTCCACACACAGTTCCTCCGGCTCTTCTGGGGGGATTCCGAGGCGTTCCCAGGCCAGCCAGAGACATTGTCCCTCCAGCTTGTCCAGGGTCTTCCTCGGTTTTTCAATAGAAAGTAAATTGAAGCCAGTGAAGCTGAATTGTGTCCATGCTCACTTCCTATTTGGAACACAGTGGCAAGCGGGTTAGCTATGCCCGTTTATATACACATCCAGAACACCGGTCTTTATGTTTTTATTGTATGCACACCTCCCTACTATAATGCCCTCCATTTGTTAGCTTAGCACGGTTAGCACAAGCAAACTGTCTTTCACAAATCACGTCAAAATTCTTCTCTGCACCAGCGCCCTCTACTGGGGTTTGTGGTATACATATATCTGACAGAAGGAACACCATGTAACTTTTTCAGATAAAGGGTCCGCCACATATGTAAGATACCTGTCACCATGGAGACAAACAGGTGAAATTACAGGTCAGATCTGAGGAGAGGTGAGTCTATGGTGTCCTAAAGAGTTTAAAGAGGGGGTATTATGCAAACTCAACTTTTCAAGCTTTCTACCACGTTATAACATTGTTCTCTCATCAAACACACGCCTGAAGAGGTTTTAGAGTCATCCATGCATGTTTGAGTAATTTAGCGATCTCTCCTGGGCCCTATTCAAACCCTCCTTACAGTTAGTTGTAAGATATGCTCTCTCCCATGCTCTCACACGACAATTCTCCATAAATATAGCAAAACGTGATACAAACTGTACACAGCAACTTGATTCACACTGATTATAATGTGATAGCGCTCTGAAGTGGGAGTGACTTAGCGCAGAGAGTAAAGGGAGGGGCAAATCAGAGCATCAAAGAGGAAACATGGCGATCTATATACGTTATGTGTTAGCAGTTAATACCCCATAGAAGAACTAAAAAAACGACTCAGATTTAAAACTTTAACTGCGTTTGAACCAAGACTAAATCAGGTCTAAGTTGGGACTTGAAAAACACCATTAAATACCACAGTAGTATTTGGACAAAGTAGCATAATTTTTTCACCAGGCGACAAATGAGAAAATACCTGCATTGTCAAAATCCCCAGCAGGCTTCGGAATAAAAGGATGAAGGCTCGATTCACTATTACTCACTATTACACAATGAACTCGTACTGAATTTAATGAGTTTTAATCTCTCACCACCCAACAGGGGAATACACTGCCCAAAACAGTAAAACAGGATCAGAATATCAATAACCCCACAGCGAGTCTCTCTCTCTCCCGTGGATTACACATGAAATATGAATGGGTTATTTTGGGTACGACTAAAACACACTTTTTTAAACACTGACTCCATTTCGCAGACAAAAAACAACAACAAAAACAACAACAAAAAACTGTGCCATGTTGTTGAGATTTGAAAAGAAAAAACTGAAGATTGCAAAGTTCTTCTGCTGCTTTCAGGTTTAGTTTTGGAGGACATTCAAGGTGCATTGCGCAACTTTTCTGGTGGAGGGTCCGTCACCTGCTTGTCTCCATGGAGATGTTATTGCTTTCCCTGGAATGTTCCGCATATGACATTAAACATTTCCGTCTGGCATTTAATCTTTATGGGTGTTTCTATTGCTCAAAATTACAGTAATTCTCTCTGTGAATAGGGTCGCCTCTCCACAGATCTGACCTGTAATGCAGCATACAGTTGTCTCTTGGTTTAATCTGTGCCGCGGAACATTCCAGACAAAGCAATAGCATCTGCGTGGAGACAAGCAGGTGACGGACCCTCCACCAGTGAAAGGTCCACAGTGCACCTTTAACTGCAAACATACTGTAACATATTTAGATGACCATGTTTCCTTTTACTGTTTGAAAATGTAATATTCGGCAAAAAAAACCAACAAATTTACAGGTTTCAGTTCGTCATTGTCACTTTTCTTGTTCACGTTCTATCACAACACAATCAGCGTGAATCCCTACTACTACCGCACATCACATCAGGTTTGTGAAGTTGTTGTGTACAGTTTTGTTTCATGTTTTTGTATATTTCTGGAGAATTGTCGTGTGGGAGGCTTGTGGGCGGAGCGCTGGACAGAATCTTACAGCTGGCCGTAAAGAGGGTCTGAATAGATCACTAAATTAATCAAACATGCATGGATGAGGGAGCATTATAACATTGCATAATACCCCCTCTTTAAGTATATTTGCACTGTAATGTACTGTATGTTTAGATTTTAGATTTACACATGTTTTATTCAGTAAAATGAACAAATAATTATTATTAAAGGTGCATTGTGTAACTTTTCTGGTGGACGGTCCATCAAATGCTTTTCTCCATTGTCTGGATTGTTTCACAGTATGGCAGTTATTGGCCAGATCTGCGGAGAGGCGACCCCGCTCACAGCCAGAACGCCTGTTTTACTGGGTATATTTGATCCACCTGTAACTGAATAAATGTAAAGGTAGAGCTGTTTAATGTCATACTCTGGAACATTCCAGGCAGAGCAATGATATCTCCATAGAAACAAGCAGGTGATGGACCCCCAACCAAAAAGTTACACAGTGCACCTTTAATGATCATTTTAGTTATTGAGTGTATTTTATCTTTTTTAAGAAACATGCTGTAAACTATAATAAAAATTAAAACACCACCACACTGAAATGGCACATCCCCTATAAGATTCCATGGAAACAGAAAGTTAAAACTATACTGCGGAACATTCTCCATGGAGATAGATACGTTTATGCCATACTGTGGAAGATTATAGATTATAGGAATTACAGCATTTCCATGGAAACAAGTAAGACAAGTAAGCATCAGGTTTATCGGGATGTAGTAAGGACGGTTTTTTTTTTTAGTGCAATAAAAACATAATTTAATGGTGCAGTGTGTAACTTTTCTGTTCACCATTGGTTTGTCTCCATGGAGATGTTATTGTTTTACCAGAAATGCTCCACAGTATGGCTTTAAACTGATACATCTTGCATTTATTCAACTGCTGGTGTTTTAATGTCCGGAAAAACATGAATTCTCACTTTGAGCAGGTCACCTCTCCACAGATCTGACCTGTAATCTGACGTTACATGCTTCTATAAGTGCAGTTAAGTTAATGCCTTACTGTAGAACATTTTAGGCAAAGCAATAACGTTTCCATAGAGATAAGCAGGAAACGGACCTTCCGCCAAAAAAGTTACACAATGCAACTTTACAATGCTTATAAAAAGTGACACAGTGGGGCTTTATGGAAGTACAGAAAGTGTGAACTGAACTGATGTGACTCAAAACAATAGCAGCTAGCTTCAAAGTTGTGTACTGGCAACAGATACTTTGTAGTTTTTCTTTTTTTTCCCAGTTCGTCTTAAAAGTGCTAGCTGCGGCGTTTCACACAACAAACTCTTGGATTCGTGCCTGGATTCATCCTCTGAAAAGTCTGACCCAGTTTTCTTTCAAAACCTCAAACTCCACTGCTCTGCTCTTTTGTCGAGGCTGTGAGAATCCTCAGAACAAGACCCAGGCTCCAGCAACACAGATACACAACGCACAGATACACAACGCACACACATCTATTTACATCTCCGTCTGCAGAGAAAGAGGAGGAGGAAGAGGGGGAGGGAGGAGGAGGGAGAAGGAGGGAGGAACAGGAAGAGAGAGGAGGAGGGAGAAGGAGAAAGAGGAGGAGGGAAGAGGAGGGAGAGCGAGGAAGAGGGGAGAGGAGGAGGGAGAAAGAGGAGGAAAGAGGAGGAAAGAAGAGGAAGAGGGAGAGGGTGAAAGAGGAGGAGGAAGAGAGTGGAGAGAGGAGGAGGGAGAGGGAGGACGAGGAGAGAGAAGGAGGAAGGAGAAAGAGGAGGAGCGAGGAGGAGGAAGAGGGAGGAACAGGAGGAGAGAGGAGGAGGGAGAAGGAGAAAGATGGGAGGAAGAGCGTGGAGAGACGAGGAGGGAGAAAGAGAAGGAGAGAGGAGAAAGGAAGAGTAGGAGGGAGGTGGAGGAACAGGAGGAGAGGAGGAGGGAGAAGGAGAAAGAGGAGGAAGAAGAGAGAGGAGGGAGGAAAAGGAGGAGAGGGGAGGAAGGAAGAGGAGAAGGGAGAGGGTGAAAGAGGAGGAGGAAGAGAGAGGAGGGAGGAGGAGGGAGAAGGAGGAAGAGGAGAGAGGAGGAGGAGGGAGGACCAGGAGGAGAGAGGAGGAGGGAGAAGGAGAAAGATGGGGAGGAAGAGAGTGGAGAGAGGAGGAGAGAGGAGGAAGAAAGAGGAGGAGGAAGAGGGAGGAACAGGAGGAGGAAGAAGGAGAAAGGAGGAAGAAGAAAGTAGAGAAAGGAGGAGAGAGGAGGAGGAAGAAAGAGGAAGAGAGAGCTGATTAAACGAGAGAGGAGCCACAGCGCACGGACAAGAGTTTGATATGGGACACTGAACTTTTCTGGTTATTCTGATCTGAGGAGCGAGAGGAAAGACACGACTCCCCCTCCTCTCCTGTTGGCTCTCCCTCCTCTCCTGTTGGCTCCCCCTCCTCTCCCGGTCGCTCCCCCTCCTCTCCCGGTCGCTCCCCCCCCCCCTCCCGGTCGCTCTCCCCCCTCTCCCGGTCGCTCCCCCTCCTCTCCCGGTCGCTCCCCCCCCCCCTCCCGGTCGTTCCCCCTCCTCTCCCAGTCGCTCCCCCTCCTCTCCCGGTCGTTCCCCCCCCTCTCCCGGTCACTCCCCCCCCTCTCCCGGTCGCTCCTCCTCTCCCGGTCGCTCCCCCCCCCCTCCCGGTCGCTCTCCCCCCTCTCCCGGTCGCTCCCCCTCCTCTCCCAGTCGCTCCCCCTCCTCTCCCGGTCGTTCCCCCTCCTCTCCCGGTCGCTCCCCCTCCTCTCCCGGTCGTTCCCCCTCCTCTCCCGGTCGCTCCCCCCCTCTCCCGGTCACTCCCCCCCCTCTCCCGGTCGCTCCCCCTCCTCTCCCGGTCGTTCCCCCTCCTCTCCCGGTCGCTCCCCCCCTCTCCCGGTCACTCCCCCCCCTCTCCCGGTCGCTCTCCCTCCTCTCCCGGTCGCTCCCCCCCTCTCCCGGTCGCTCCCCCCCCTCTCCCGGTCGCTCCTCCTCTCCCGGTCGCTCTCCCTCCTCTCCCGGTCGCTCTCCCTCCTCTCCCGGTCGCTCCGTGGACAGAGAGGAGTCTGGCTGCGGAGCGCGGAGCCTGGTTAATGCACTCGGGGAATGAAGTCGCCTCACCCCTTCCCGATGTGCGGTCGTACATGTGCAGCTTAAGTTCAGCTGTGTGTAAAAGTGACTCTGTAACGGACCTCGTCACATGTATCCTAACAAAAAATGATAAAATCCAGGCCAACGTGTTTGCAGTTTGACAGGGAGCGAGAGACGAGGGAATGAAGAGAGAAACAGACGTGATGAAGGAGAAAACAGACAGAACCCACTGTCCTCCTCAGAGTCCAAACCAGCGTCTGTCTGTGTGTAAAAGCTGCACTGCTCCTCACAACAGACACATCATTTTATGGTTTGTGCCTTTGATGAGTGCAGCGTCCACACGTATGTCCCGTGTGTAGAAACATACGACCTGTAAAAGTCTGAAGCGACACAAAACTATTAAAGTCACTTTTTCACTGTATCAGACAGAGACAGGTGTTCTGACACAAGTGTGTGAGTGCACGTGCTGAAACTTTTGACTAAACTGTTTCTTTAGATGTTCTCGGAGACAGAGCTGAAATGATCTTGACAGTTCGCAGTGTGTTTCCGGGAGTTTGTTACTGCAGCAACTCAGCGCCTCCTCTGGTTAGTCACTTTGCTGGAACAGAACTGAGGCTTTGACAAGCCTGGATTGGCCAAATAAGCCAGACTTTTGCTTTAGCTCGCTTCATGGAATCCCCCCCAGGTCTGTTTGTGATGAGGAAACAACATTACTCAGTTAACAACACTGATCAGAAAATAGCGTAATATGGGCCTTTTAAAGTCTAATTTTGGATATAAATACACTCAAAAGACATCTCTGTGGAGAAAAGAGATAAAATATAATGCTTATTTAGCCTTAACAGTAGAACCCAAATGAGCCAAAGTTCCATTTGGAGCTGTAATGGTGAAGGAGAAAAGCAGGCCTCAGCAGGGCTCTCCCTCGGGCGCACTGGCAGAGTAAACAACCTTTATCTCCGCACACTAAAAAGAGACGCTTTAAAGGCACAGCACAGGAGCACATGAAAAGATGACCGCCCAAGATGACCTCTTCTCGGAAACATCTGACTCCAGAGCTAAAGTCCACATAAGTCTGGTACTGGATCTGCTGTATATGTGAGCACAGAGTTATTGGAGAATATTATGAAAATAGAACTTAAAGAACCTGTACCTCATTTAAATGTAATCTTGAAAATCTAATAATGTTGTTTCCTCATCACAAACATTCAAACATTTGAATTCTTCCCTCAAACAGAAAACACTCTGTTCCACCTTGTGATGTCACTGTGTCCACACACCTTCATTAGAGTCATTTGGATAATTTCAGCCCTGGAATTTTCAATCTCTACTGAACAAAGGGTAAAAGGAGCTGCTAACTTGAAAAATACCCCTGCATGACATCACAAGGTGGGACAGAGATGTAAACAGACTAATAATAATAATAAAAATAATAATAATAATCATGTGTGAAAGAAACAAAACACAACTCCAGGTATTTTTTCGAGGAGGTAACAACATTGTAACACGATTTCAGCTCACAAGAGTCAATTTTATGTAATACTGAACCTTTAAAGTTCTTCAGAAGTAACTTACAACCGCAGAGTGTCGAGTGAATGCACAGAAATGTAAAGCATTTGGAAAAGAGCTCTATAAAACAAATGGGTCCACTATGACTACAATAAAAATATGTAAAAATATGAGTTTAAGTTCAAGTTTAGGCTTGAACCATGAAGACTATGCAGAACATGCAAACTCAGAAACAACAGGAATCACTGAGGCACTGTGTTGGACCAAAAAGTCTATACTATTTACTCTACAAGAAAGGTACACTATGTAACTTTTGGGTTGGGGGGCCGTCACCTGCTTGTTTCTATGGATACGTCATTGCTCTGTCTAGAATGTTCCACAGTATGACATTAAACTGCTTTACTCAATTACAGGTGGTTTTATAGCTCAAAAATACTTAGAAAAACAAGCATTCTGACTGTGAGCGGGGTCGCCTCTCCACAGATCTGACCTGTAACTTGGTTTGGTTTCCATGAAGATAGAAAGGTTTAATGCCATACTGTGAAACATTCCAGACAAAGCAATAATCTCCATGGGGAAATAATTTGACGGACCCTCCACTGGAAAAGTTACACAATGCACCTGCAAACAAATAGTACAACTGTAAACTTTTTTTTTTTTTAAAGAGGAAATCCTGAGGGGCAGGGGCAGAGGGAGGGGCAGGGGCAGGGGCAGGGGCAGGAGCAGGGGCAGGAGCAGGGGCAGAGCGTGTGTCCAGGGAGGGCCTACCTGTCTTGGGGTCGACGGAGAAGTGTGGCTGTCCCTCCAGGAGGCTGTACACGATCTGTGCACTGTTCCCATAGGTCGGGTCGTCTGCATCTGAGGCCGTCACCTGGAAAACCGACGTACCTGAACACAACACGAGAGAGACATGAGAAAGATGGAGAAAAGGAAATACAAGAATGTACCTGAACACAACACGAGAGAGGATTGAGAGGAAGAGAGTGAGAGGGAGGGAGAGAGAGAGAGACGGCAATGTACATGATGTCATGTGATGTCATGTGGTAATACAGGAAGTGCTCCACCGTGTTTTTAAACTCCATACACCTTCACTATAATCATTTGGATAATTTCAGCCCTGGAATTGCCGATCTCTGCAGAGCTAAAGGTTAAAGTAGCTGCGAAAACTACCGCTTCATGACATCACAAGGTGGAACAGAGCATTTTGAGCTTTGGAGATGTAGACAGACTGATAATAAAGGGTCACTCAAACATGTGTGAATGAAACAAAACAACAAACATCAAACAACATTATAACATAGATCAGACAAAAGAGGAAGATTTTTAAAGCCTCTTTCAATCCCCTTGATAATCCTCCAGATAAATGACGATCTAAAAACACAGCTTTAATATTATTCAGTGTTAAAGCGGCAGATGTACTAATGAAACGCTTCCTGCTGGGTCTGTGCACATGGTCTCCGTTAGCAACATCATAGTTTCATCTCAGTCTGTCTCAGAATCTGCTTAGAGGGCTACACTTTCAAAATAGATGGATTTTTTTAGCTGCTATAAAACATGTGCAAACAAATACACATTTAGAGATGGAGAGTGGGAAGGAGGTGCAAAGGAAAGATCGTGAATACTTTAAATACTTTAATACTATATTACGCTAAAATGGACTTTATTGATTTAAAGGTACACTATGTAACATTTCTGGTGGAGGGTCTGCCATCTGCTTGTCTCCATGGAGATGTTTTTGCTTTGTCTGGAATGTCCCGGTATGGCATTAAACGTATCCATCAGCATTTACTCAATAACAAGGGTTTTTATTGTTTTAAAAACTTTCTTACTGTGAGTGGGCTCGCCTCTCCGCATATCTGACATGTAACTTGGCCCTCCATAGAGATAAATAAGCGTAATGACATTCTGTGGAACATTCCAGGCAACATCTCCATGGAGAGAAGTTACACAGTGCACCTTTAAACCTATTTTGAGCTTATACAATATATCTGTACTGGGGCTAGACACATTTTGCTCAAATACATCAGATTCAGACCCTTTAATTCCACCTTAAATTTCAGGCATAAAAATAACGTCTCTATGGCCAAACCTCCAACAGAAAAATCACATATTGCGCCTCTAATCATTTAATTAATTAAAGCAGACAGTCCCTGCACTTTTGCTAAAGAACCAATGCTTCAGACTGTCAAAGCGTGGCTGGAAATCAATGGTAAAGTGTCTTGCCCATGAGCACAGCACCAGCATGCGATAATCACATACGGAATTGAACCACCAACTCATTTGTGACACTAAACCTGCGCTAAACGCAGCTCGTGTGGCTCGGTGTGAAATATACAGACGCGTGTTGTGGCTGACATATTGTGAACAGAAGGAAGAGACGTGTTTATAGCACCGCTCACTCACACTGCAGCAAAGTGAGAAACACTGACATGTGGAGAGAGGGAGAGGAGGAGAGGAGAGGAGAGGGAGAGGAGGAGAGGGAGAGGAGGAGAGGAGGAGGAGAGGAGGAGAGGAGAGGAGGAGGAGAGAGGAGAGGGGGAGAGGGGGAGGAGAGGAGAGGGGGAGAGAGAGGGGGAGAGGAGGAGAGGAGAGGAGAAGAGGAGGAGGAGAGGAGAGAGGAGGAGAGAGGGAGAGGAGGAGAGGAGGAGGAGAGGAGGAGAGGAGAGGGGGAGAGGAGGAGGAGAGGAGAGGAGAGGGGGAGAGGGGGAGGAGAGGAGGAGGAGAGGGAGAGAGGAGGAGGAGAGGAGGAGGAGAGGAGAGGGGGAGAGGAGAGGAGGAGAGGAGGAGGAGAGGAGAGGGAGAGAGGAGGAGAGGAGAGGAGAGGGGGAGAGAGGAGAGGAGGAGAGGGGGAGAGAGGAGAGGAGGAGGAGAGAGGAGAGGAGGAGAGAGAGAGGAGAAGAGAAGAGGAGGAGGAGAGGAGAGAGGAGGAGGAGAGAGGAGGAGGAGAGGAGAGGAGGAGGAGAGAGGAGAGGGGGAGAGGAGAGGAGGAGGAGAGGAGAGGGGGAGAGAGGAGGAGGAGAGGAGGAGGAGAGGAGGAGGAGAGAGGAGAGGGGGAGGAGAGAGGAGAGGGGGAGAGGAGAGGAGGAGGAGAGGAGAGGAGAGGGGGAGAGAGGAGGAGGAGAGGAGGAGGAGAGAGGAGAGGGGGAGAGGAGAGGAGAGGGGGAGAGAGGAGAGGGGGAGAGGGAGAGGAGGAGAGGAGGAGGAGAGAGGAGAGGGGGAGAGAGGAGGAGGAGAGGAGAGGGGGAGAGGGAGAGGAGGAGAGGAGGAGGAGAGGAGAGGGGGAGAGAGGAGAGGGGGAGAGGAGAGGAGGAGGAGAAAGGAGAGGGGGAGGAGAGGAGAGGAGGAGAGAGGAGAGGGGGAGAGGAGAGGAGGAGAGAGGAGAGGGGGAGGAGAGGAGGAGAGGAGGAGGAGAGGAGGAGAGGGGAGAGAGGAGAGGAGGAGGAGAGAGGAGAGGGGGAGAGGGGGAGAGAGGAGAGGGGGAGAGAGAGGGGGAGAGGAGGAGAGGAGAGGAGAAGAGGAGGAGGAGAGGAGAGAGGAGGAGGAGAGGGGGAGAGAGGAGGAGGAGAGGAGAGGGGGAGAGAGGAGAGGAGGAGAGGAGGAGGAGAGGAGGAGAGGAGAAGAGGAGGAGGAGAGGAGAGGAGAGGGGGAGAGGAGAGGAGGAGAGGGGGAGAGGGGGAGAGGGAGAGGAGAGGAGGAGGAGAGGAGGAGGAGAGAGGAGAGGAGAAGAGGAGGAGAGGGGGAGAGAGAGGAGGAGAGGAGGAGGAGAGGGAGAGAGGAGGAGGAGAGGAGGAGAGGAGGAGGAGAGGAGGAGAGGAGGAGAGGAGAGGGGGAGAGGAGAGGAGAGGGGGAGGAGAGGGGGAGAGGAGAGGAGAGGAGGAGAGAGGAGGAGGAGAGGGGGAGAGGAGAGGAGAGGAGGAGAGGGGGAGAGGAGGAGAGGGGGAGAGAGGAGAGGGGGAGAGGAGAGGAGAGGAGGAGAGGGGGAGAGGAGGAGGAGAGGAGGAGAGGGGGAGGAGAGGAGGAGGAGAGGAGGAGGAGAGGAGGAGAGGGGGAGAGGAGAGGAGAGGAGGAGAGGGGGAGAGGAGGAGAGGAGGAGGAGAGGGGGAGGAGAGGAGGAGGAGAGGGGGAGAGAGGAGAGGGGGAGAGGAGAGGAGAGGAGGAGAGGGGGAGAGGAGGAGGAGAGGAGGAGGAGAGGGAGAGAGGAGGAGGAGAGGAGGAGAGGAGGAGGAGAGGAGGAGAGGAGGAGGAGAGGGGGAGAGAGGAGAGGGGGAGAGAGGAGGAGAGGAGGAGAGGGAGTGAGGAGAGGAGGAGGAGAGAGGAGAGGGGGTGTGAGGGAGGAGGAGAGAGGTGAGGGGGAGAGGGGGAGGAGAGGAGAGGGGAGAGAGGAGGAGGGAGGAGGAGTGGGTGGGAGGAGAGGAGGAGAGGGGGAGAGGAGGAGGAGGAGGAGAGAGGAGAGGGGGGGAGTGAGAGGAGGGAGGAGGAGGGAGGAGGGAGAGGAGAGGAGGGGGAGAGGAGAGGAGGAGGAGAGAGGAGAGGGGGAGAGAGGAGGAGGTGAGAGGGAGGGGGAGAGGGGGGAGGGTGGGGGGTGGGGGTTGGGGAGGGAGGGTGGGAGGAGGAGAGGGGAGAGGGGGAGAGAGGAGAGGAGGAGGTGAGAGGAGAGGGGGTGAGGGGGTGGAGAGGAGAGGTGGTGTGAGGAGAGGAGGAGAGAGGAGAGGAGAGGGGGAGGGGAGAGGAGAGGAGAGGAGAGGTGTGAGGTGAGGAGAGGAGAGTGGAGAGGAGAGGAGGGAGAGGGTGGTGAGGGGGAGGAGAGGAGGTGAGGAGAGGGAGAGAGGAGGAGGGAGGGAGAGGGGAGGGGAGGAGAGAGGGTGTGGAGGAGGGAGAGGAGAGCGGGAGAGGAGAAGAAGAGGAGGAGAGGAGAGAGGAGAGGGGGAGAGGAGAAGAGGGGGAGAGAGAGGGGGAGAGAGGAGAGGAGAGCGGGAGAGGAGAAGAGGAGGAGGAGAGGAGAGGAGAGGGGGAGAGAGGAGGGTGAGGGAAGAGTGAGAGGGGGCAGACAGAAAAAGAAAAAGGGTGAAGAGAAAGAGTGGGAGAGAGAGAGGGAAAGAGGAGAGGTAGAGAGTGGAGGGTGAGGGGAGAGAGAGAGGGGGTAGACAGAAAAAAAAGGAGGAATAGAGAGAGTGGGAAAGAGGAGAGGGAGAGAGAGGAGGGTGAGGGGAAAGAGAGATGGGGGATAGACAGAAGGAGAAGGGGGAGGAGATAGAGTGAGAGAAAAAGAGGGAAGGAGGAGAGGGAGAGAGAGCCAAGAGAGAGATGAGGGGGAGAGATGGGGGAGTAGGAGACGGGAGAAAGGGAGGGTGAGAACGAGGGAAAAAAAATAGGAAAAGGGGGAGAGAGAGAGAGAGAGAGAGAGAGAGAGAGAGAGAGAGAGAGAGAGAGAGAGAGAGAGAGGACATTTCTTGACCCTGACATGGTACAGCTGTGAAGTGAAAACCATTTCAGGAGAATTCATCATGTCCATCTGTCTGATCGATCGATCGATCGATCGATCTATCTATCTATCTATCGATCTATCGATCTATCGATCTATCGATCTATCGATCGATCTATCTATCATATATTTGATGTCTTCTGTATTTGCATAAAATATAGAACTTAAAGACAAAGTACATTGAAGAAGAATGTGTGTCCAAACTTTTGACTCAGTATATGGACAGGCCATGCCTCATGTGAAAACTTAGAACCTCCAGAATTCACTCACTGAGCTGCAGAGGCTGCACTAGCATGACCATTCAGATGAGAGAGTCCTTTTATCAGAACCATCTTGAGTCCCAAAGCCCCAAACTATAAAAATGAGCCCGAAATATGGTAATACTGTCCCATCCTTTTGAAAGGCTCTTTGAAATGAACAGATCCAAAAGATTTGGATCCTGTAAAAGAGCCGAAGGTCCCATCACCACAGGGGACGCCTTTATTATCACCAACCAAGAAATATACACACATAATACACACAAATAAACACATTAGAACGTACCAACATCTGCCATCTCAGGTACGGTGGCTGAGAAGGGCCCGTGGGGGAAGGTGGGCGCGTTGTCGTTGACGTCCTGGACCTTGACGATGAACTCGGACTGCGTCTCTATGGAGCGGTTGGTGCGTCTGTCCACGGCCCGGGCGTGGAGGACGTACTGGGCTTTGGTCTCTCGGTCCAGGCTGATGGGAGCGTGTATGTCCCCCGTGTCCTCGTTGATGGTGAAGAGGGATCCGGCGCCCTCTCCTGACAGGATGTAGCGCACTGAGCCGTCGCCTTTGTCCGAGTTGGAGTGGAGCTGGAAGGAAAGGGACGAGAGAAGAGTAGAATGATTTTTTTTTATGTATTTATTTTTCATTTAAACCACTTGAAGGTGCACTGTGCAACTTGTCTGGTTGAGGGTCCGTCACCTGCTTGTTTCTATGGAGATGTCATTGCTCTGCCTGGAATGTTCCACAGTATGACATTAAAAAGCTCTACTTTACATTTATTCAATTACAAGTGGTTTAATAGCTCAAAAATACCCAGAAAAACAGGCATTCTGACTGTGAGCAGGGTCGCCTCTTAACAGATCTGACCTGTAACCTGGTCTGGACTGGATCTCCATGAAGATAGAAAGGTTTAATGCCATACTGTGAAACATTCCAGACAAAGGAATAACATCTCAACGGAGAAAAGCTTTTGATGGACCCTCCACCAGCATTACCACATGACATCACAAGGTGGAAGTGTGGAGTGTTTTGTATTTGAGAGAAGAACTCAGCTTAAATCTGCAGGGTTTGTGCGTTAAACGTGTGAATGAAACAAAACACAACTCCAGGTGTGTTTGTGATGAGGAAACAACATTATAACTGACATAAAAACACCAGATTTTCTTCCTTCACTGCTGTCCGCCGTTGTGAGAGGTCAAAGGTTATTTCATCTCGCCAATGTGGGTATCAGATTATTTCCTGTTCTTTAGAAAATACCACTCATGTGCAATTTCCCACTCAAATGGTATTTACGGTCATTCCCATGGCACCTGAAGGCAGCATCAGGGTCCAAAAGGTTGTAATGTCACCTTTTATTTATTTTCTTATTTATTTAAAAGGGCAGTATACAGATTACATGGATCTCAAAAGATGCTCTGCTCCAGATTTAGCTGCAAGCTCCTTTCCATCTGCAGTCCCCAGGCAGGTACAGAAAACATTAAATACAACTTATTTACAACGTCAGTCAGAAATACACATAACAAATACATACTTTAAGGGACAAATGTGACAGTAAAGGCCCTTGTACCTGATTTTTCCCAGTGTATGTGAGCAAAATTTGAGTACAGAAATATTGTGTAAGCCGCTTTTGAGGTCAAATCAAGTCTGCTGTGGCATTTTTATCATCTGTGAACCAGGTAGTAATGCTTGTGTGCAAATTGTAAGCATTACCGTGACAGCAACACTGTTTGGATGCTCAGACTTAGACTTAGACTTAGACTTAGACAAACTTTATTGATCCACAAGGGAAATTATTTGGATACAGTCGCTCAAACATCACAATATAATATAATAACAGAGAGTAACAAAAATAGATGGTATAGCAAAAAGAGCAAGAGACACATGTCAAATGAGACATAATTATAAAAATAAAAGTATACGTACAAGTCAAAATAAAATAGAAAAATAAGTAATAAACTATAAAATAAACTGTATGTAAAATCCCTCAGTCGTCCAGGTAGAATCCATGGCAAAAAAAGGAGAAAATTTAATTTGTCAACTGGACATAGTTTATTTGGTTGAATACGTTTCGCAGCTCATCCAAGCTGCTTCTTCAGTTCTGAACTGAACTGAACTGAAGAAGCAGCTTGGATGAGCTGCGAAACGTATTCAACCAAATAAACTATGTCCAGTTGACAAATTACATTTTCTCCTTTTTTTGCCATATAAAATAAACTATGAAATCACAGCTATAAACAAGAGACAAGAACAACAGTGCAAATAAAATGCTGATTGACAGGGGCATAAGGTTATCTGTTACTTAAGATTAAGTTGTTGTACAGTTGTAGGGAGTATTATCTCCTCTGTCCCTCTATAGTCTGGTGCAGTGGGTGAGTTGTTGTACAGTTGTAGGGAGTATTATCTCCTCTGTCCCTCTATAGTCTGGTGCAGTGGGTGAGTTGTTGTACAGTTGTAGGGAGTATTATCCTCCTCTGTCCCTCTATAGTCTGGTGCAGTGGGTGAGTTTTTGTACAGTTGTAGGGAGTATTATCCTCCTCTGTCCCTCTATAGTCTGGTGCAGTGGGTGAGTTTTTGTACAGTTGTAGGGAGTAAGGTTTTGATCGGAAAGGTAAGTGTTTTCCAACTCGCATAGAACTGTGTCACTCGCCATAGGACCGACGTTTTCTTTATTGCTTTGCTTATCAACAACGATGTCTTCCAGAATTAATCGTTTTTTGCGAGAGGATCTTTCTAACGTTCGCGAGTATCTTTTCATGGCCGAGTCTTCCAAAGTTTGGCTCACAGAGCTCTTTGACTCGTGACCCATATTGATCGTAGGAGCCTAATCTGGGTTCGTTGGATCGTAAACTGGTGCGGGTTTTCCTGGATAAATGAATGAAGTTTTAGTTCAGTAAGTTTGCTTCTTTCATTAAATAAGCTATGAAACAATCTGAATAGCAAATACCTTGATGAAAGTGACGTGAGCAAACTTCAGGTGTCATGATGGTACCATTCGAAATCTCTTTGTGGTTTATGTTTGCAAGCCATAATTCCCGTCTTTTTTCGAAAAGTCCCTTGTTTGAGCAATTCTTTAAAGCTCCCTTTAAACTATTCCACAGTTTCACCCCGCATACCGAACATGAAAGTACTCCTCAGACTATAGACCCTTTGTCTGTAACTAAACATATTTTGAAGATTGGGTGGTAAAAAGTTTTTACCAGCTTTAAACATGATGAGTGTGATAGGAAATTTGTCTGTCCGCCATGGCTACAGTAATAAAGCAATTCTATTATCTTCCCAATTAAAGTATTCATTATGAGAAATATCCTGAAGGAACATCTACCTACTGTTCCCTGTTCCCATCTCAACAGTTTAATTTAACGCTCAGAGATACAGTGTGTTTTTTTCCCTCCACAAAGCTCCTATCAGTCCCTGAACGCATCGTGTAGATTCATTTACAGATACATTATCATCACAGAAGACATCCGCGGTCACAGAGATGGGACGGATAACAGCGCTCTCCTGTCAATCATGCCACATCATAACACAAGATTACGTTTCCCGCTAGAGCTGAGGAAGAAATAAACTTTTATAGGAACAGTATGTAGCCTCACTCTTACTGTTTTAAAGTGGACATATTATGCAAATCTTATCATACATTATTTGAATAATTTAGATCTTAATTTTGTTGTTTCCCGTCTCATCAAACAAAGTACATAAGTAGAAACTGTACGTAAGTAGAATTTTTAGGTATCTGCACTTTACTATTTTAGACTGGGTACTTTTTACTTTTACTTCAATATACATGTGAGAGCAGGAGTCTGTACTTTCTACTCAAATATATTTTTCAACTGGACTGAAAAATAAAAAGTACTTTTCATGTGATTTTAGGGGTTATTGACACTGTTGATTGGCACTAAAATCTGTATAATTTTTAATCAGTATTACTACATTTAACACTTTAACAAATCTAATAACACTGTGTGAAATACTTTGACTTTTTACTCTTTAAGTACATTTTTAAACAAGTAAGGAAGGTAAGTAACAAAACCGAGTACTTAATCCACCGCTGCTTCACGTTGAACCTCTGAAGATGTATTCAGAGTAATTCGTACATGTTTGAGTATTCTTTATTTTCCCGTATTATTATATTATTATATAGTATTATTTTCCGTTTTTACCTCCACTGGTACACGCCCACTGTGACGTACATGGAATACATGTAGGATTTGGCAGCGTTGCACAGTCTTTTTGATACAAATGGAAAAAAATGGAAAAATCTGCCAGTCGCTCGATGTGCAGCTGTCCACAGGAGGGGTTCACAGCTGCACGGCTCTTTGTTGTGATGATATGGACTTGTTTCTTTTTACTACGTTGTTTTAGATGAATATTGAGCCAGATCACAGTTGCTAGCAGCAGATTTTTTTTTCATTTGTACCAAAATGACTAAGCGAAACTGCAGAATCCTACATGTGTCACAGATGAAGAAAATAAAACTGGAGAATGAAGTAAGTTACAAAGCCGTAGGCGTGTCCTGTAGCGGTGAAAAATGTCATAAAAGATGACTCAAACATGCACGAATCACTCCAAACTTCAGGTGAGTAAATGACGAGAGGAAACAGCTAGAACAGCTCTGAAAAGTTTTGCAGAATAGGTCTGTTTTAACCTTATAAAACCGCCAAACATGGGTATTTCCTGTTCTCCAATAGAAAATGAACCTTGCTCAGATGGATGTTCACAAACTCACAAGAAAAAATACTGTTAATGTGCAATTTCCCAATGTACTGGTATTTACGGTAATTCCCACAGCACCTGAAGGTAGCATCGGGGTGTAATGTCAGCTTAATTACTGCTAATGTGAATCCTCTTCTTCTATTTTTCTTAATGACGCTGTGTGAGTTTGATCTACACCAGCACATTTGTAATGACACTGTACACCTCGTCTCTGTTATTAACCTGCTGCGGAAAATGGCAAACCTCCATATTATATGATGTGTGATATGTGAAGCAGCAGTAGTTTTCAAGTTAACAGCTCCTCTTACTTTTTTAGTTCATCAGAGATTGACAATTCCAGAGCAGAAATGATTCTTGTGAAGGTGTGCGTCGTAAATACGCAGGATTTGTTTTCAGGTATGTTCTTGAGGAGGTAGAAACATTCTAACATGGCTTAAAGTTCACAAGAGTCAACTGGATGTCATATCGGACCTTTAACATTTCTCTGAGTGTATTTGATTGTGGTATTTGAGTGAGGATTGTGTAAAAGTCGTAGGATGAGACGGGCCGTGAAGCAGACATAGCACTGTGCTGTTTAATGACCACAGCTCCTGAGGCGCGTCCCCTCTGCCCTTTAAACCTGACACCAGCACAACACACTCTGCTCATTGTGTGACATGTGTGCGAGCTCATTACCACGCCGCGCACCACTCAACCCTGCGCAACACTCAGCCCTGCGCACCAGCTCACTCTATATTACACTGCGTTTCTTAAAGCGACCGTGAGTTAGTTTTTTAATCTCACAAATGTCGTTTTTGTATATGGTTATATGTTAAAATGGAATGTCAAATTGATCTGTGTATCCCCAGATTTGAGGTAAACATGTTGAAATCTAATTGGTGGTTTTCAGAATATAGAATGTGATAATGTCATACTTTCAGATGGGGGAACAAGAGCATTTTTATTCTGACTTGCACATATACACTTATTTTTATAATTATGTCTCATTTCACTGTCTCTTGCTCTTTTTGCTTTACCATCTATTTTTGTTACTCTCTGTTATTGTTATTGTGATGAGTGAGCGACTGTATCCAAATAATTTCCCTTGTGGATCAATAAAGTTTGTCTACATCTAAGTATTTTGCAATGAAATATCGGAAAGGTAAATTCCCAAATATCGAACCTGATCATATTGGCTAGACCCCGGATCATGCCATATTACAACAAAGATCTAAAAAAAAATCATTTTAGCTGCCCCCATCTGTTTAATAATAATAATATTGGCCTGTAGAATGCTGAAAATAGTTATCACTGATAACTATTGCATAATTGATCAATCCATTTTCGGGCACACCCAGAATGTGCACATTATTACGGCGGGATCTGGACTCCAAATCTTCACATCTATTCTCCAGTCTGTCCAAATCTTTAGACATGATCTCCACCTTGGCCCGGAGATTTACCATATCATCCGTGTAAGTGCTAAGTGACTGCTCCACCTCGACAACAGTGTACCCGAGCCCCGCGACATCTTGTTTTACTTTGTCAACTTCGGAGGAAAGTTCAGCCTTAAGCACACGCAGCTCGTTTCTCACTGATATCAAATGCGCACTGAAAGCTTCTTGCAATTCGGTTTTAAAAAGCGTTTTCATCTCTTCCCGAAAAGCATCCAGATGTTCAGTCTTTAAAACAGTTACGTCGGTCTCGTCTGGCGGTTCTTTGGACGCCTCGGGCACTGATGTACCAGGCGGCGAGGATGCAGAGCTGATAGTAGGAGGAGGTGGAGGCACATTCACGTTTCTGCCCTTGCGTGATGTTTTGATCAATAAAAATGAGATAAATGCACACCTTGAGTTTGGGGTTAAATTATGCCAAACTATTGGATAATAACAATCTGCGAAGGAGCCGTTAGCCACGTCCTACTCCATGAACTATTGGATAATAACAATCTGCGAAGGAGCCGTTAGCCACGTCCTACTCCATGTTAAGCCAAGCCGGAAGTCGATCTATCCATTTTCTTCAGCTTATGCTCCACGTCCCTCCTCCTGGTGGGAAGTGAACACCCACTCAAGGAGGCATCCAGGAGGCATCCAGAACCTCTGCCCTCCCCTCAGCCGCACCTACTCCGAGCTCTTTACCTCATCTCTAAGAGAGCGCCCAGTCACTCTGCGGTGTTTGTTATGGACACTGCTCGGGTTTACCCCTCTCCAGGTGTCACTGGTGTTGCCCACATGGGTACTGAGTGAATTCTGGAGGTTCTGAACTTTCCATACTGTCCATATACTGAGAATGAGACAAACTTGGATGCGTCTCTTCGTGCAGGTTAAGGCTCGGAAGACACAGGTTCAGTTGTGATCGTAATAACTTTTTAAATTCCTTCCAGTATTGAATTTAACATACGTAGATAACAGCGGAGTGTTTTCTTAAGATCACTTCTCTTTTAACACCGCGTGAGTTACATGCTCCTCTGTGTCTTTATTTATTTGAACAAATTTTATTGTTTTACATGATTTATTGCTGTTTTATTGTTTGCTCCTATTTGATTTGACTGGTTTTATTATTTTAGAACTAGTGAGATTAAAGGGCCCAATCTCTGTTGCTACTGTATGTTGTTTCCTCATCGCAAACATGCCCAGAGTTGTGTTTTGTTTCATTCACACATGTTTAACACAAAAACCCTGCAAATTTAGTCTTTCTCACTTTGCGAACTGTCTACAGCACTGCAAAATGTGCTACACAAATAAAGTGGATTGGATACGAATTTTGTACATATGATAAGGAATTTTTTTTTTTACTTTTTGCAGTTGTTTTTGCCAATTGTAATAATGAGAGATAAGTTTAATGCCATACTATGGAAGTTTCCAAAGAAAGCAATTGATACTTCACAGTGACATCATGCTGGGGGTGTTCTGCATGTATCTCTATGGCGGAATGTTCATGATGACACACTGCACACATTAGGAAATATTGTCAAAAACGTTTTAAGACAATCCGAAAACAAAAAGGTGAGAGTAACTGAAAAAAACCCAAAAAAAACAAAACTGTTGGCTAATGCTAGTGTGTGGCTGTAATGTTATTTGTGAGAGATTTGTTTTGTTTTACAGCACAAATCATCAGCTCTTCCTCTTTATGGTCAGATTATGTTACAAAAAATCTCAGATTAAAGGTCCTGTTTTACACAGAATGGACTCGTGTGAGTTTTAAGCCATGTTACAACGGTGTTACCTCCTCAAAAACAGACCTGGAGTTGTGTTTTGTTTCATTCACACATGTTTGAGTAATCCTTTATTATTAGTCTGTCCACATCTCAAAAGCTCAAAATGCTCTGTTCCACCTTGTGATGTCATGAAGCAGAAGTTTTCAAGTGAACAACTCCTTTTACCTTTAGTTCAGTAGAGATTGGCTGAAACTATCCAAATGATTCTAGTGAAGGTGTGTGGAGTTTAAAACATAGTGGAGCACTTCCTGTATTACCACATGACATCACAAGGTGGAATAGAGTGTTTACAGATTGAGAGAAGATCTCAGTATATAAATCTGCAGGGTTTGTGTGTTAAACATGTGTGAATGAAACAAAACACAACTCCAGGTATGATTTAGATGAGGAAACATTATCACATAGACCAGAAAATAGTGTAACAAAGCCTCAGACAGAGCAGAGCCTACAGTTAGCTTCACCCCCACAAGGGATATTGATGACATCAGCCGCAACGCATCAAAAACACCTCCATGAAACAAGCCCCACCAGAAAAGTGACACAGTGCACCTTTAAGTTAAAAATACTTATCTTAAAGGTGCACTATGTAACTTTTTAGTCCATTACCTGCTTGTTGCTATGGATACATCATTGGTCTGCCTTGAATGTTCCACAGTATGACATTAAACAGCTCTGCTTTACATTTATTCAATTACAGGTGGTTTTATAGCTCAAAAATACCTAGAAAAACTGACTGTGAGCGGGGTCGCCTCTCCACAGATCTGACCTGTAACTTGGTCTGGTTTGGTCTCCATGACAATAGAAAGGTTTAATGCCATACTGTGAAACATTCCAGACTAAGGAATAACATCTCCACAGGGAAAAGCATTTGACGGACTCGCCACCGGAAAAGTTACACAATGCAGCTTTATACCAACTACATGAAGGAATACACTCTGCTACGTTGTGTTCCCAAATATATCCAAATTCTCTTGAACGATTTTGGAATTTCTTACATGTACACGCACAAAATCCAAACTGTATTTTTCCAGACAGTTCACGCCACACTACGAGCTCACAGCGTCAACATCCAAGAACGGAGTCTGAGAAACAAAGGAACCTCATCTGTCTGGAAACGCCTGAAACGCCACAAACACACGCGAGGATAAAAATACCGACGGAAACGGGAGGCTTTCCGAAGCGCGTATCTGGCAACCGGGGCTGACATTTTGAGGCTAGAGCTCGTCCCACTGCGTTTGTCGAGGGGGTGCGCCGGGACAAAAGAACATGGGTGTCAAATCTGCACCACAGAACATGGGTGGGCGGCGCATTCATCCAAACAGGTGAAATCCCTTCTGGTGAGAGATACGCGCAGCACTGAGGAGCGTGGAG
This sequence comes from Taenioides sp. WSHXM2023, assembly GCA_029959045.1. Classification (NCBI taxonomy): domain Eukaryota; kingdom Metazoa; phylum Chordata; class Actinopteri; order Gobiiformes; family Gobiidae; genus Taenioides; species Taenioides sp. WSHXM2023. Next base: position 4,916,947 of record CM057096.1, on the reverse strand, counting down.
AACGGATCAGGCGGCGTGTTAGCGAGCTGCAGTGATGCTAATTGTGAGTGTGACGTGGATTTGGAAGCGTTTGGGAAGCTAAACAGAACATGTGTAATCCAGGAAATGTCTGAGAAGAATCCAGAGAGAATACTTTTGTAAACATATGTGCAAAGGTAGTAGTACTCAGTTACTTACTTGAGTAACTTTTTAAATACATTGTACTTTTCAGGATACTTTTCTAGCCGCATTTTACTTCTACTTAAGTAATGTTTTTATGAAAGTAACAGTACTACTACTTTACTAAATGTGCCTTCCTCTTCCCACTGTGACAAAAACTTTATGTTGACAATATGAAATGATTTGAACATGTGTCTGGTCTTGTTTCCTGCTCGGTTCAAGTTCTGTTGTTGTGTCCTTGGGCAAGACACTTATGGTGGTTGATGGTGCACTTCTGTCAGTCTGTCCCAGGGCAGCTGTGGCTACAATCGCGTCTTACCACCAGTGAGTGTGGAGTGAATGAAGAATGACACAGAGCTTGGAGTAATATTTATTGATTTTGTTAAAGGTACTGTGTGTACGTTTCTGGAGGTGGCATGTCTCCTTGGAATAGAAAGTTAAAACCATACTTCGGAACATTCTCCATGGAGGTAGATAGTTTTGTGCCATACAGTGGAAAATTATAGCCAAAGGGACAACATTCCCATCGAAACAGGAAGGCAGCCCTCCTCCAGGCCCAATAAAGAGTCAGGTTTGTGGAGATGCAATAAAAGACATGGCAATAAAAGACAAAACAACTTTTATTTGAGTCTATTTTTGGCTAAAAATGTAAATACTGTGGCTTTAAGTTATTTTAGAAGTGTCTTGTGATGATCCAGGGGTGTCACAGATAAAAACTATAGCACTAATATAATACTTTTGTAGTTTTCAGTTAAATTAAAACGCAACTAACTATATTTTTTGCTTTTTAAACTTTTTCTAATTGTATATCTGAATCCTTCTGCACACACTGCTGTTCATGAACACTCCCCTCTCTTCAGTAAACACTGTGCCCTGTGCTGAGTGCAGAGCCCTGTGTAACTCTATAAGTGCTTCTGATTGGACGAGATGACTGCAGTCTGCCCCCGAGGCTCATGGGAAATTCCTCTCACTGCCACTTCATCAATCACAGAGAGAGAGAGAGAGAGAGAGAGAGAGAGAGAGAGAGAGAGAGAGAGAGAGAGAGAAAGAGAGAGAGAGAGATGAGGAGGGAGAGAGAGAGAGAGAACGAGAGAAAGAGAGAGAGAGAGAGAGACAAAGATGAGGAGGAAGAGAAAGAGTGGTGAGGGAGACAGAGAGAGAGAGAGAAAGAGAGAGAGAGAGAGAGAGAGAGAGAGAGAGAGAGAGAGAGAGAGAGAGAGAGACGGAGAGAGAGAGAGAGATGAGGAGGGAGAGAGAGAGAGAGAAAGAGAGAGAGAGAAAGAGAGAGAGAGAGAAAGAGATGAGGAGGAAGAGAGAGAGTGGTGAGGGAGACAGAGACAGAGAGATGAGGAGGAAGTGACGAGAGAGAGAGAGATGAGGAGGGAGAAGAGAGAGAGATGGAGAGATGAGGGAGCAAGAGAGAGACAGAGATGAGGAGGGAGAGAGACATGAGAGAGAGAGACAGAGAGAGATGAGGAGGGGGAGAGAGAGATGAAGAGAGAGATGAGGAGAGAGAGAGATGAGGAGGAAGAGAGAGCGAGAGAGAGAGAGAAAGAGATGAGGGAGAGAGACACAGACAGAGATAAAGAGAGAAAGCGGGAGGGAGAGGGGGATAGAGAGGGAGAGAGAGAGAAGAGAAAATGAGGGGGAGGGAGGGAGAGAGAAGAGAAACAGAACTGCAAGAGAGATATAGAAAAAGAGCAGTGTGTGCATTATCAATTCACTGGAAAAAGAAGTGGGGAGTGGGTGTGTGGGGGGGTGTAACAAGCAGCATTTGTATCAGTGGCAGAGTAGTTAACACTTACATTTAGTCTATTAAACATACACAAGTTTTAATATTAATGTTCACTGTTAATCATTTTTGGAGCTTTTCTCTTTCAGCACCATGGACAGCTACACACACACACACACACACACACACACACACACACACACACACACGCGCGCGCGCACACGCGCACGCGCACACACACAGGATGCACTGAGGAGGGAGCGCATGTTTTCCTGTGGGATCTGATAATACAAATTGAGTTACTGGTATTAAAGGACAATTTTCTTTTTCTTTTCTTTTTTTTGTCAAGATCATTTTTTTTATTTTTCATAATGTAATTTATAGTAAAAGCAGCTAAACAAGGAAAAAAAGAGACTGTAAAAATATAATATTCAATTTCCACAGCATTTTGTCATGTGAAAACTAATACAGAAGCTACAGACAGGGACATGTTTGTTTGACCAATGAGGCAGTGTAATGGACCAAAGGAGTAAAATAATGAACTGAAATGATTCTAGTGAAGATGTACGGAGTTTAAAAACATGACATCACAAGGTGGAACAGAGTGTTTTCTATCTGAGAGAAGAACTCAGCCTAAATATGCAGGGTTTGTGTGTTAAACATGTGTGAATGAAACAAAACACAACTCCAGGTGTGTTTGTGATGAGCGTAATACGGGCCCGTTAATATGCAAATACAGTACACAGATAGAACACAGGACGTGATTGGCTTAAATACCAGCGCTAACTGAAGCATGCCGTGTCTGTGACGTTCACACAGGTCACACAGCAGATAAACACCTCCTCTGAGCGCTCAAATGTCAAACACTACACCGGCCAGTCATATTTCACATCACTGTCGCCTCTCCGCAGATCTGACATGGGGTTTGGGCTGATGGCGTTATCTGCTCGTCTCCATGGAAATAGATGGGTTTAATGCCGTACAGTGGATCATTCAAGGCAAAGCAATAGAGGCATTTGTTATGTATATTACCAGATATTACACTTCTATGGGTTATAAACTGCTAACATACCATAATTAGATCACCATGTTATGTTTTACTGTTTTGAAATTGCTATATGCACCAAAAACAACATAATCACTCCCCCTTCAGAGCGCTATAACAACAGTTCCTGTGGGAGCGTGGGTGATGGAGGCTTGTGGACCGAGCTTTACATAGAATTTTACAGCTATGACATCTAAAACCTCTTCAGACATGTTTTTGATGAAGAAACAATGCTATATCATGGTAGAAAGCTCCAGAAAGTCCATGTTGCATAATACTCTCTCTTTAATCCAAAGTTTTTTTTTCTGACCAGGAAGTGCAATCATGAACTTTATCAAAATCTAGACATTTGTAGTCAAATCTTAAATGTAATTTTTTTGTGAAATGTCTCATTATGCTCTTTAAATGCATGTTTAGAAGGGGACCTTCACATATGGGACCTCCACATGTGGGACCTTCACATATGGGACCTTCACATGTGGGGTTTTCACAGATGGGACCTTCTCATACAGTATGGGACCTTCACATGTGGGACCTCTTCACATATGGGACCTTCACATATGGGACCTCCACATATGGGACCTCCACATATGGGACCTCCACATATTGGACCTTCACATATTGGATCTTCACATATGAGACTTCCACATATGGGACCTTCACATATGGGACCTCCACTTATTAGACCTTCACATATGGACTTTCACATATGGACTCTGGACACAGTGTCTCAGTGTCTCATATGAAGACATTGATTTTCTCTTCCCTCGTGTCCTGTGTCTGTCAGAGCACTTTATGAGCCTCAGAGTGTGTTCTCAAGTGCTCTCTGCCTCTCCTCTCATCCCCCTTTCCTTTCTTTCTCTCCCTCTCTCTCCCTCTCCTCTCACTTTCCCTTCCTCTCCCCCTTGTCTTCCCCTTGCTCTCCCTCTTTCTTTTTCTCTTTCCCTCTCCTCTTTCCCCCCTTCCCTCCTTCTTCCCACTCACCTCTCTCCCTTTCCTATGCTCTCTCCCTTCTCTCTCCCTTTCCCCCTCTCTCTCCCCCTTGTCTCCTCCTCTCTCCTTTACACTCTTTCTCTTCTCCCCCCTCCTCTCTATTTCAATCTCTGTGAGAGAGATTTTGGAGAGATACAGTATGTAGAAAGAAAGGAGAAAGATGGATAGACCAACAGATAGATATATATACAGAAAAAAAACTTTAGAAACAGAGTGATGGGAAAGAGGAATAGGTGTAGAGAGCGAGGCGGAAGATGGATGGAGAGATAACAAAGGGCAGAAACTGAGGGAAGAGGTACATAAATGGATGGATAGATAGATAGATAGATAGATAGAGAGGGAGAGAGAGGGGAGGTGAGTGATGTAGAAAGAAGTGAGAGGGGCAGATGGAGAGATAGGCAAAGACAAAAGTGAGAGACAGATGGATAGAGACAATCGAGAGAAATACAGAAAAATATCTTACAGAAAGAGGAATGGGAGAGAGACAGATAGGTGTAGGCAAAGAAAGAAGTAGATAGATGGAGAGAGTGAAGGAGGCAGAGAAGGTGTGTGAGTGAGTGTAAGAGAGCGTGATATAAAAAGGAGGGAGAGAGATCCCCGGGGCAATGGACTTCACCTTGAAAGAACCACCAGAGCTGAGTCACGCAATGTCACTGTCAGCCCCACTCACATCACACAGTCCAGCCCAGTGACCGCCGGCCCCCGTGACCACCGGCCCCTGTGACCACCAGCCCTCGTGACCACCGGCCCCTGTGACCACCGGCCCCTGTGACCACCGGCCCTCGTGACCACCGGCCCCTGTGACCACCGGCCCTCGTGACCACCGGCCCCTGTGACCACCGGCCCCCACAGAGAGTCCAGGGGAGTGACCGCCGGCCCCCGTGATCACTGGCCCCTTCACAGTGTCCAGAGGAGTGATCACCAGCCCCTGTACAGAGAGTCCAGAGAAGTGACCACCGGTCCCTGTGATTTTCAACATTAAATCACAGTACTTTCTTTTATATTTTCTTTTATATTATAATGTGGCCTTATATCTGTGTAATCCCTCAGTGGTCCATGGGCGTATTCTAGTCTATGTGCTCTTATACTTGTTCTGATACAGCTCAAGATCATTCTAAAACTATTCAGGAAAGGTTCATTTCTGTCCAGTGAATGGGACTTTTTTAGTATCAAATGAGTATCTAGTTTCTGTCGATTAGTGTCTGATTCTCCATACTTTTCACAACTCTACTCTGAAATGCATACATCTCCTCTCATATTATCATAACGTTCAGAACTAAATCTATAAATTTTGTATTTACGTAAATATCTGCATATATTGACCAGAAGAGCATGATATCAGATGGAAAAAAAAAATAAAAAAAAATCCATATCAGACTATTCCTAGAAATTCTAACAGTTCAGATCTGTGGAGAGGCAACCCCGCTCACAGCAACAATGCCTGTTTTTCTTGGTATTTTTGAGCTATAAAACCACCTGTAATTGAATAAATGTAAAGCAGAGCTGTTTAATGTCATACTGTGGAACATTCCAGGCAGAGCAGTGACATATCCATAGAAACAAGCAGGTGAGCCCCAACCAAAAAGTTACATAGTGCACCTTTAAGTCCAAAAAGCGCGTTTAAACCACAGGATTCAGCTAAATTTTAATAACTTTCCGTTTTATAAAGTTTATAAAGTTAAAGTTTCACAAACAGCTTTTCAATAAAATTATAGGTCTTGTGGTCATTAGTCACCACATAGCTGATTATCCCGAGCAAGCTTTTTTTTTTTTTTTTTTTTTTTGAAAGTCCAAAGCTCCATTATGCAAAATCAACTTTTTTGGAGCTTTCAACCATATCTATACTATCTTCCATATCTATACTTACATAAACATCTGTATATTGGCCACACGAGCTGAAAACATTTTAAAAATAAAATCCATATCAGACTATTCCTAGAAATTCTAACAGTTACAACAAAATTAGCAGTTTCAATGAGCAGAGCCTGGCAGACGATGCGTTCAGGGTCACACCGTGAGTGTGGACATGTATAATTGAGCTGCTCTGTGAAGCGTGGTCACAACTGCTTCCCCCGTTCACTCGCTACATGGCAAAATGTTCAAATATTTAGCAGAGAATGAAACAGCAGACAAAGAGGAAAAGAATATTGAGATTGGTAGTGGTTTAAAGGGCTCATATCACACTGTTTCCTAATCTATGTTATAATATTTCCTCATCACAAACATACCTGGGGGTGCTCCACTGTGTTTTTAAAGGTCCTATATTACGCAAAATGGACTCTTGTGAGCTTTAAGTCATGTTATAATGTTGTTTCCTCCTCAAAAACAGACCTGGAGTTGTGTTTTGTTTCATTCACACGTTTGAGTAATCCTTTATCATTAGTCTGTCTACATCTCCAAAGCTCAAAATGCTCTGTTTCACCTTGTGATGTCATGAAGCGGTAGTTTTAAAGTTAACAACTTATTTTTACCTTTAGTTCAGTAGAGATTGGAAATTCCTGGGTTGATATTATCCAAATGATTCTAGTGAAGGTGTGTGGAGTTTAAAAACACAGTGGAACAGAGTGTTTTCTGTTTGAGAGAAGAACTCAGCCTTAATATACAGGGTTTGTGTGTTAAACGTGTGTGAATGAAACAAAACACAACTCCAGGTGTGTTTGTGATGAGGAAACAACATTATAACATAGATCAGAAAATAGTGTAATATGGGCCCTTTAAACTCTATACACCTTCACTAGAATCATTTCAGCCCTGGAATTTCAAATGTCTGCTGAAGTATTAACTTGAAAACTACCGCTTCATGACATCACAAGGTGGACCTGAGCATTTGGAGAGCATACTCAGCTTTGGAGATGCAGACAGACTAATAATAAAGAGTTACTCAAACATGTGAATGAAACAAACACAAGTTCAGGTATGTTTTTGATGAGGTAACAGCATTCTAACTTGACTCAAAGCTCACCAGAGTCAGTTTTTATGTAATATAGGACTTTTAAACAGAGGAGAGGAGGGTCTGGTGTTAAATAGTTGATGTGAGCAGAGATGATGACAGGACATATGACACAGAAGTGCTCTCAGACGCAGCACCAAGTCACTAAATGTTAATGAAGGAGCGAATGAATGAAGTCGCCTACAACACTACAGCCCACAGGTTTAAAGACGGGGTATGGAGCTCCACAGTGACGCATGCTCTGGTTTCAGAAGAACATTTTTCATTCATTTTCCCATAGACTTTTCGAGAAATTCAAATATTAGCTATGCGGTGACTAACATCCATAACGCGGTTGTTTTCAAGGTGCATTGTGTAACTTTTTTTGGTGGAGGGTCTGTCAAATGCTTTTCTCCATGGAGATGTTATTGCTTTGTCTGGAATGTTTCACAGTATGGTATTAAACATTCCTATCGCCAAACCGGACCAAGTTACAGGTCTGATCTGTGGAGAGGCGACCCCATTCACAGCAAGAATGGTATTTCTAAGCTATAAAACCACCTGTAATTGAATACACGTGAGGTAGAGCTGTTTAATGTCATACTGTGGAACATTCCAGGCAGAGCAATGACATATCCATAGAAACAAGCAGGTGGCGGACCCCCAACCAAAAAGTTACATAGTGCACCTTTAAGTTCAAAAAGCACATTTAAAATGCAAGATTCAGCACAATGTTTCAATAACTTTGCAGTTTATAAAGTTTCAGAAACAGATTTTCAATAAAATTATAGGTCTTGCTGTCATTAGGCACTAAGTAGCTAATTATCCCCGAGAATTTTTCTTTTGTTTTTTTTTTGGAAAGTCTATGACAAAAACAAATCTGAAATTTTGTTCCAGAACCACGGGTTGGGTGGTCACTGTTGGGCTCCATTATGCAAAATCAACTTTTTTTTGGCGCTTTCTACCATATTATAGCATTGTTCCCTCATCAAAAACATGCCTGAAGAGGTTTTAGAGTCATCCATGCATGTTTGAGTAATTTAGCGATCAAAAACATGATACAAAACTGTAAATAGCAACTTGACAAACCTGATGCGATGTGCAGTAGTTTCATTAGCGGGAGGCACGAGTATTGTGTTGCGAGGGAACGGCACGGGGAACAACGGGAAGTGAGGCTCAGAGTGAAACTTATTAAACCTATTTCCAGCGAATATAGAATATAAATATCCTGAAAACTGCAGAGAAGCCAAATGACTGAAGAGCCTTAGCAGAGTCTAGAGGAGGGGGCTGTCAGTTCGGTGTCCCGGTGATGCATTCAGGTGGTGTTCGACTCTGAAACAGGCAGACAACTCTCCTAAGTCTGCTGCACTTTGAACATAACCTGGAGCCAATGAGGAGTGCCACAGCTGTAATGGACCTTGACTCACACATGCAGTAGAAGTGGAACTGCTCTCCCAAAGAATGGGTTAGAGAACTGGGATGCTTTGAAGATATATTTATGTACATTTGGAGAATATTACCTTGAATGAAATAAAATAGCTATGATGCTTTTCTACCTCCATAGGCCCTATTCACTGAACTGCCTGGCTAGTTTTGCATCTCTCAAAAACTGCCGCACTTCCCGCTCCGTTCATTGTGTATTGGGAATTAGTCGAGTCGTGCTAAAATAAATCTATATTTAAATATCAGACAGACGACAGCAGGTTACAGAGGCATAATCACAGACAGCGTGTTCAGACCTTTGCTACGATTTAAATGCTTCACCGGAGGAAGCTTCTGTGTTTAGAAAAGCAGCTATTTGTGTCTAAAAGCTACTGCTAATGCTGACTGAAATGAAAATGAATCACTGATGTTAAAATAGCGCTACAATCTGGATGATCTCACACAGAAAACCAACCATCTTGTCATTAGATGTATGCCTATTGGGTGTTCAAAGCCTCACCAGCCAGTCTTCTAAATTCTGTGCGAATCTAGAAGGATCTGGACCACAGAGCGTGAAAAACCTCTGTCCAAACTTGAGATGATCCAACCACAACTGCTCATTTGTAACAAGTGTCTCTCAAATGTTACATTCAAAACAAAATATATCACTTCATTTACCTGAGATAAGTCATAGTTTGGTGCTTTAGTTGTTGATGCTGTAAAATCTGCGTGGTTTTCTTGGTCTTTTATGTCAATATTTCTCCTTTTTTACATGCAGCCAGGTTTGTTTTTGATGCGAATGGACCATGTGTCTCTCTGATTGGTTAATCTGCTTGTCAATCACAGTCTCTGGAATCAGGGAGACAGGAATAGCTCCAGATCCACTCGTCTTTGTTGAAGTTTTGTCAAAGCGTGTGGTTCTGGCTGGACAGGTAAACGTTACTCTGCATCTGCTCAAGAATACAACAACAGTATTGATTTTTACTGGCGTTAAACTAAGATGGGATGTTATACTATTGGTCTAATCATTTCTTACAGGCAGCGATTTCTGATTTAGGCTTTAAATTGTACAAGGTGAGTTTTAATTTACAGTGAAGCAACATTTTGGTGATTGCGCAATCCATACACCCTCTCCAACACACCTGTGAATGGAAAATGCTGTACAAAGAACTGTCTTAATATTAAAATAGTGGTTCCCAAACTGGACACACATATTTGAGTAACTCTTTTATTATTAGTCTGTCTATAGTCGAGATGGGGAATTCCAGGGCTTAAATGGTCAGTTTAAATGGAGCTTTTAGCTTTGTTGGGCATTCATTATTTAAAGTACTTTTCAGACGTGAGGCATTCAACTGCTATTGGTCGGAAGAAGACAGTAATGGCACTCGAGGCAAGCAGTATTGTGATGTTGTAATTAAAATGGATTAGAAAATATAGAAACAAATGTGAATCATTCTTGTATGTTATTTTTGTATTGCACTCAAAAGGTGCATTGTGTAACTTTTCTGGTGGAGGGTCTGTCAAATGCTTTTCTCCATGGAGATGTTATTACTTTGTCTGGAATATTTCACAGTATGGCCTTAAACCTTTCTATCTCCACGGAGACCAAACCAGACCAAGTTACAGGTCAGATCTGTGGAGATGCGACCCCGTTCACAGCCAGAATGCCTGTTTTTCTAGGTATTTTTGGGCAATAAAACCACTTGTAATTGAATAAATGTAAAGGTAGAGTTGTTTAATGTCATACTGTGGAATATTCCAGGCTGAGCAATGATATCTCCATAGAAACAAGCAGGTGATGGACCCCCAAACAAAAAGTTACATAGTGCACCTTTGTAACAAATAGTTATACAAGATTATGTACAAGAATTGTGTGTAATCAATACAGGAAGTTAAGAGTTTCCTCCACACTTAGAGATTCATTTGTACTTTCTTGTTTCTGAGAGATACATATTTTTTTGTATGCACATTTTATCCTGTTAAACTCAAAATGCTCTGTTCCACCTTGTGATGTCATGAAGCGGTTTTCACGTTCACAGCTTCTTTTACCTATAGTTTGTTAGAGATTGTCAATTCCAGGGATGAAACTACATTAGAACAGACATCAGAAAATACTGTAATATGGGCCCTTTAATTCTAGGACCATCTTGTTCTCATTCTTATCCTTTCACTATACAAGACTCACTTTTTACTACTCATTTCTTATTGCTTACAGTACCATGCATTAAAAGGCCTGGACCACTTTGACATGTGTTATTTCCCCCTCTCTCCACACGTATCACAGGAGAACTGGCATCAACACTTTTAGTCCATTCTCCTCCAAGGTCCTGGCTCTCTGTTTTTCCATCTCCTCCCGAGTCCTCACTCTCCCTCGCAGCTCTTTCAGAAATATGTTTTAATGCCCCCAGCGATCTGACTCCATAAAGCAGATCACATTTGCTGCAGACGCAAAGCAGAGGTTTTCTTGGAAGGAAAAAGATGACATACAATGTGAAAGGGAAGTTACTCAGAATGCATTTGAAGTCTTGCCAAGGTGCTTACGCAGAGGAACACTCACTTCTGGCAGTGTGCCTGTAGTACGAAATGTTACGGAGCTCTTCAATTTGTGTAGTTCTGAGAAGGTTAATTTGGTCAAATGAAGTGTGAAATCAAACCAGACAACAGTATGTTCTTACCTTTCTTATTTTCTCTCGGTGAACCAATCATGGCCTGCCGCATTTAGCTTTCAACCAATCATGTCTCAAGGTTTTCATATAAATGCACTCCCTTTCCTCTCCTTTGTCCTCCTCGCCATGTCTACTGTAGAAGCAGAAGCAGAAACCTCCTCAACCTCTTCATCTTTTCCTCTTAATCTCTACCAATGATCGTTCTGTACCTGCCCAACTATTCATCACACCCTTAGACTGTATATTGAAAATGAATGTATAAATGAAAATGGGTACACACTGAAACCATCATTATTATTATAACCACCATTATTAGCATCACGTTTCCTTGTGTTATGTTCAACATCATCACATACAAACCCAGCAGATTTGACTTTATTTGACAAAACTAGAGCCAAGCAGTGATGAAGAAGAATGAACCATGGAGTGCAGATGTGGACAGCAGCTGGCTCCAGGACATGACATGATGACTCCTCACAATTCTGGTTTCATCCACAATCCAGTTCAGATGATAAAAGAGGACACAATGGTAATACTACAGCTTGAATTCTCTTACTCTGCTCACTGTACACTGCTCACCTGCCTCTCTCCACACTGATATGTGCAGGACTCTGAAGTGAGTTCTACACATGATCAATCTGAACGACTCTCACTGAAAGTGATTGGAAAATGTGCAATGTCATGACAATTATTTGAACCTAAACCAAACCTAAACCGAGCCAGACAGTATCATAAGGTAAGGGATCAGGAGGTACTGTTCATGCTTTAAAAGCAAAGCTTGAACATGTGGTATAAGGAAACTGTGCTAAATAAAACACATCAGGTGTTGATACATCAGGGGTTTGCAGTAAGATCATGTTGTACAATCTGATTATGTCATAATTCTGATGAAGGGCTTAGAAATGTCTTGTTTTTTAAATAAAGCAGCCTTGTAATTATGATAACCAAAAAATAATAATAATAATGAAAATCCATCAACTATAGACGTGGTGGAGCCAGATAAACATTAGCCAATAGATAACGAGGCTACCTCGTCACTAAATGACTTCTGGACAGGTAACTTCTACTTATCATTTGAAAACGTACAGTACAGTTGCAGCAGCAACAGCGATTCTGAATGCACACCGGCTGTAAACAAGCAGCGTAGAGGCGGGATGAGGTGTTTCTACTTAGGGAGGTGTGTAGAATCCCTCAGTTGTCCAGGTAGAATCCATGGCAAAAGGAGAAATTCAATTTGTCAACTGGACAAGGTTTATTAGGTCAAATACGAATATGCAGCTCATCCAAGCTGCTTCTTCAGTTCTGACAAATAAACTTTGTCCAGTTGACAAATTGAATTTCTCCTTTTGCCTTTACTTAGGGAGCAGTGGGGGAGGTGGTTTCACGCATGTGCAACATTTGAAAAAGGACAAACAGTTGCTGGATTTCTCGTTCCTTGGTAAATCCTCTATATAACCTTTTTTGGTATTATTTCTTATAAAAATATGGCTGTGATTCAAAGACATTTATGAGGAGTTTCACAGAGCATATGACGTGTTTGGTCTAACACACTTTACAGGCTGCTGTTCTGCTGTGATAGTGACAGTCCCAGTGCACTCCATATGAGCCACTGGCTGTGGTTTATGTGTGCACTCAAAATCTGATTCAGCTCAGATTTCTTTTTTAAGATTTTTAGAACATTTAAATGAAATGTAAAAAGCCAAATCATTTCATTTCTGATGTGGTCCCTCTGATCACTGACATCAGATTTAGCAGTTTACATGTAATTTAAACAGGTTACCTTACAGGTCTAAATTATAATCACATTTTGGTGCATGTGAATAAGGCCATTGTTACAGCCCGTAACAGTGGCTGGTCACTGCGCAGGATTCAACACTCCACACCTCGCTGACCCCGCTGACCCCCATGTCCCTCATGACCCCCCCATGCACCCCAGATTAGTTTACTGTAGATGTTTGAACCTTTTACGTAAAAAAACATGAAATCCATTCTATATAAAACACCAAAGAACCAGGATTCAAACCAAAGAAGTTCTTACCTTTCCAACGTACTGTGGCTCTGGTCCCATGTGCTCCTCCAGAACATAGAACTGGTTCCAGACCCATCCTCTCTTGGGCTTGTGAGGTTCTTTACTATCCAAATCCTCAGTTTTGGTCAGGTTCTTGCCTGCTCTTGTCTGGGACCTATCCTCAACTTTGGAAATCTTTGTGTCCACTTTAGGAGCAGTCATCGATGACAACTTGAGTTTCGAACGATTTTTGGTCATTGGAGAACTTGAACTAAGACTGGACGTACCATTGGAGATACTTTTTGACATCAACTTATTCCTCAATTCTACAGAAGAACTGATTTTTGATTTTGATCTGCTCTGTAAAGATTCCTTGGTGGCGTTATTCCTTTGTTGCTTCAAGTTAGCTACATATTTGTCTAATGGCTGCAATTTGAGTCTTGAGTTTAAATCCTTGTTTTGGGGCCTACGATAATCAACAGATTCCAATCGACTTTCCGTACTAGTCCTGCTCCAAGGATTGCGTCGAGACTTGGAGGTCACTTGTTGAGGTCTTTGGTCAGCTGAAGAACCAGAGATGAGACCAGATGGTTTGGAATCACCCTGGATCCCATAGCCAGTCTGGGAAATGGAACATAGGAAGACCAGCACAGGACCAAGAACGCAGAACCAAACTTTCATTGTAAAATCCACTCTCACCTCCGCTTTGCCATGTCACTCAATGAAAAAAAATCCTCCAAGAATGCTTTGAAATTCCAAGTTAAAATGCAGTAGCTAAAATGCCCCAAAATTCAAAATTACAAGTTTCTTTAATTTCCGTGATGGCACATGATGGAAATAAACAACGGTGTAATCCTGTTTAAGAAGGTTGTCCAGTCGTGAAAATCCAATATGGCTCAGAAGAATTTTCAGAAACATCACTGAAAGGATAGGAAAATGGCATCTCTGGTCGGGGTTGTCCCAAATCCATGAAAAAATTTAGTTATTTGAGAACAAGGAGGAAGATTAGGTTCCATACAAATCACCTGGATACCTGGAAGACAAAATTGAAAATAATCATTGTAGTTCACAATTACTACATTAATCATCCTGGTCATATATAAAATCTGTTTTGTAGAGAGGGTGTTTTCTTTAGGTTTACTACTTTCTATATTTTAGATACATATGGAAGACATAAAATATACGAAGCATTGTATTAGCATTACATGTAATATTTAAATCTTCATAGTATCCATGCTTTGCTTTGTGGACAGTGCTGCAAACCCTTGGACTTCTCTTAATGACCTTATGAAGTCTCCTGAAATTGGTTTTGAGTTCACAACTGTGCCGCGTCAAGGTCAACAAATGCCAAAAGTGCAAAGCAGTGATCAAAGTAAAGGGTGTTTATTTTATGTTTATTACATTCTGTATGTGTCATTCATAGTTTTGATGCTTCAGTGAGAATCTACAGTGTAAATAATCATGGAAATATAGAAGAAACATAAATTAAAAAGTGTGTCCAAACCCTTGACTGCTTGTGTAGACTATATTTTCATCAGTAACAAACAAAAGACTTTGAGCAGCTTTTTAGCAAGAGGGAGCTCATGAAAATGCTATTGTGTTTACAGTTAACAGTGATAGAGGAAAGTATGGATATTGGACTTGAAAAACCTCTTGCACAGTCTCTTGCACAGTTTTTATGTAACAATATGAGGAGTTCAGTGAAAGACCACCTCATAAACAGGACTTATGAAACAGGCGAAAAAGAAGCAAAATACAACTCCAGATCTGTTTGTGATGAGAGAACAGTGCCACGGTTTAAAGCCCACAGTAATGACAATGACAGGAGAGAATTGTTTAATTATAACAGTTTGCAGTGGTCCAAACGGATTCCTCACCTTCTTCACACATTTCTAGGATTCTAATCATTCATTTCTGAGGACAAAACAGAGTCTTGGAGTTGCACCACTGCTAATCACAGCTAGTTTGGCAAACTCAAAATATCTCATATCATGTTTAAGATTTTGTTGTTTTTTTTGTTTTGTTTTTTTGTTTTTTGTTTTTTAATAGGCACCTTTTGCTTCGAGCACTGCTTTGCACTCTTGACATTTCTCCACAAGGACAAGGATCAGCTGTGAAGCTCATTGAGAGAAGACCAAGGGCATTGTCCACAAAGAAAAGGATGGACACTTTAAAGATTTGAATTAAGTTATTTCATTTTTGTCCTTTGCTACATAATTCCATATATCTTGCTTCATATTTTTGATGTCTACTGTATGTATCTAAAATGTAGAAAGTGGTAAACATAAAGAATAAAACACTGAATGAGATGGTGTGTCCAAACGTCTGACTGGTAGTGTATGTTCCTCAAAGTATAGCCGCCCTTTGTTTTGTCTCCAGCGCTGCAAACCCTTCTCTCAGTGAGCCTCATGATGAAGTCTCCTGAAATGGTTTTCACTTCACAGTTGTGCCATTTCAGGGTTGAGGGCAAGCCAGTCATCAAAGTTAAAGGTGGCTATTTTTCTAAAGTCTGGCGTTTTTTTTCTTTCGTATGTTCCATATTCATTCATAGTTTTGTTGCCTTCAGGGAGAAATCTACAGTATACCTTTGAATGATGAAACTAAATTGAAAAAGAGTGTCCAAACTTTTGACTAGTAGTGTATCTGTACTAGAGCAAGACAAAAGCTGTACTTTATTACGTAAAAACAAAACAAAAAAAGTATTACAGTAAGAGTAGAGTAAAGAGGGGGTATGATACTTCTGTGTCTAGGGCGGCAGTAGCTCAGTAGGAGCATTTGTCCACTGATCCAAAGGTTGGCGGTCCAAATCCTGCTCTTGACATAACATCAGTGGTTGAGCAGTCAGATCCGCTAACCCACAGATTGGCGGTGTGATTCCAGCTCCCACAGATGAATGCTGTTATTGTGTCCATCGGCAAGACACTTAACCCAGTGTCTGCGTACACTGGTGAATGGGTGAGTGGTTCCTTGTGGTAAATCGCTTTGAGTGCCTTGAAGGTCGAAAAGTGCTAAATAAAAAAGTTTCCCTTTCGTTTTTTACACTGAGTCTCCCCTTCCTTTGCTCTTCACGTTGACTCACTCCCCCTTCAGAGCGCTATCACAACACAGTCAGTGTGCATCAAGTTAATTAAACTACTGCACATCACATCGGGTTTGTCAAGTTGCTGTGTACAGTTTTGTATCATGTTTTTGTATATTTATGGAGAATTGTCGTATGGAGCATGGGTGACGTGGGCTTACAGCTAACCATAAGGAGAGTTTGAATATAGCCGATCACTAAATTACTGCATGGATGACATCAAAAACCTTTTCAGACAAGTTTCTGATGAGAGAACAACAACATTATAACATGGTAGAAAGCTAAAAATCGATTTTTGCACAATACTCCCTCTTTAACAGCAGTGATTCATTGCCAACAAAATTCTACAGTGCTCCTGCCTTCACAGAGAAAGCCTATTTTGCTCCTTTTAGGCCTTTTCTAGTAAAGCTGCCTTCTCTGGGACTCTCACACTACAAGAGTTATACATGAAGTTTGCCAATCATAAAAACTGGTGTACCTGCTTGTTTCCACTGATTCCTCTCAGCTATTGCACTTTTTCTCCAGAGATTGCATCATATAAAAACTTGCCATAAATGTAACTTTACAATATCTTTCTCCTAACTCTTAAACCCTGAAATCTCTCTCTCAGGCTGAGCAAATATTTTCTTGTATTACTTTCATACCTCACAGACAATATGAGCTTTCCAATGTCTGTTTCATTAAAATAGCAAAGCAACGTCCAATAAATGAAGCCCAAACATTTCACTCACTTGAGAAGGATTACAGAGAGTTTACAGATTAATCCAGGCTTTATGAATATGGGTTTGTTATATGAAACAGGATTAAGGTGCTCTTAAATGCTGCACCTTTTGTTGAAGTGGTAGCAATAAGAGAATAATTACAAAAGTACAGGGCTGTTTGGAGCTTAGACTCAGCCTTATGTGAAATGCTGTTTGGGGACCTCTTTCCTCATATTTAGAGACACACAATTAATATAAAATTATCTTTCGAAACTCAATACTAGCGTAGGGACTGAAAAGGCCGTTTTATTTCCATCAAAACACAGTTCACTTATTACAAAATGAATCCAATTGTGTTGTTTTTCCATCAAGTATCTGTTGACCAGGTTGTATGAATAAAAGTTCAAACATTATGAAACATTCTATTCCAATATTTGCTAGTAAATAGTATTATACAGCCAATAAAAGGCCCGATCCTGATATCGGCTCAACCGATATCATGGAACCAATACCCGATCCAGGAAAATTTGTATTAGAAATGATTATTTTGCTTGATCAGGGCTAATATTCGCTATCAGTATCGGTGCATCCCTTTCCTTGTGTGGATATGCCATCTGCTTGTCTCCATGGAGAAGTTACTGCATTACATGGAATGTACCACTGTATGGCATTACACTTATCTTGTATTTATTCAATTAACTGTTTTGATGGCAAAAAATACTGCACTCTGATCAGTAACGTTTTCTGGTGGTGTCGCCTGCTTGTCTCCATGGAGACAGATATGATTAATGCCATACTATGGAACATTCCAGACACAACAATGGCATCTCCATGGACAAAATCAGGTGGTGGAACCTCGGTGGAAACAGCGCTGATGTAGCTACGTTTTGCCGTTTTTATGTTAAAACAGACTTATTCTGCAAAACCGACTCTTTTTAATCATGTTATGTGAGTTGCAGCCTTTGCAATTTACTAATTGCGTCCTGTGGTGGATACGTCTGCCACCGCTCCATAGTGTTAGTATTTCATTTCATTTACATTTTCATTAAGTTATAGTTGAATTTAATCCTTTATTTAGACTTATATTTTCTAATTTTGGGTGCACACATTTTAGTTAATGTAAGTCTGAATTATTACTTAGACTTGTTTTTTTTTTTTGTTTTTGTTTGAGTGGCCGGGCAGAGGACCCTTGGAGGACCATCAATGCTGAACAAAGGAGGGGGCTCTATTTAGTTAATTTTGCTAAGTTAGTTTGTTTGACATTACTTTATTATCACTTGTTTTCTATATTATAAGTATTTGCCTTTTTGTTACTTTAAGTTAGTAGCTTATTTAATGTAATTTCCCCCTCTCTTGTGTTCGGTTTAGTCGCCCTCGTCTCTTTAAACGCACCTGTTCTCTGTCTAGGGGTTAGTTTTTGTTTTGTTTAGTTGGATTTCCCCAGTTGGGCCTGACTTTTTGTTAATGATTTACTTAATCTGAGCCTTCGTTAAATTACATTTTTATTTGACTTTATTAAATATAAACATAATTTTTTATACCTTGTCTTTGCCTTTTTTTTTTTTTTTTTTTTGAGCGGTCCACTACATGTCCATTAACATTGTGATTTGATTGTGATGAATCTTGCAGCCCCAGTGGATGTGAAGAAAAACACAAGTCCAGGTATGTTTTTGAATAGACAGGGAACAGTGTTATAGCATGGTTAAAAGATAAAGGAAAGCTTGTTTTCCTCCATAGGAACAGCCTGTGCCTCTCCCTGAACACAGCACACAGGAGTAGAGTAGAGTCACATGACACAGGGGCTGGAAGCTGCAGTGGACAGGCTCCTGCTGAGAGCTACACGTCCTCACACTGAGGAAGGGCATCTGAACAACACTACTATTACTACTGCTACTACTACAGTGTATTATATTGGAATAGGGTCAGGTAAAAATAATTCAGTTTATCTTAAAGTGAGGCAACTCCATCCTTACCTCCACCCTAAACCAGACTTCAGATAGAGCTGTGGAACTGGGCAGAGTCTGGAGGACTAAAGGGGAGAGTGAGGGGGAGAAGGGGCGGGGTCTGAAGGACTAAAGGGGAGAGTGAGGGGGAGAAGGGGCGGGGTCTGGAGGACTAAAGGGGAGAGTGAGGGGGAGAAGGGGCGGGGTCTGGAGGACTAAAGGGGAGAGTGAGGGGGAGAAGGGGCGGGGTCTGGAGGACTAAAGGGGAGAGTGAGGGGGAGAAGGGGCGGGGTCTGAAGGACTAAAGGGGAGAGTGAGGGGGAGAAGGGACGGGGTCTGGAGGACTAAAGGGGAGAGTGAGGGGGAGAAGGGGCAGGGTCTGGAGGACTAAAGAGGAGAGTGAGGGGGAGAAGGGGCGGGGTCTGGAGGTATAAGTAACTTTACAACAGTTTTTTTTTTTTTCAAATGGAGAAGCAATGCAGGATGGACTCTTGTACAGCCAATTCACTGGAAACACCTCTGGTCCTTCAATCAGCTAAGTAGTTTATCATTAGATGCAGACTAGTCTATGGTGGGGAAAGCTAAAGCTTCACTTTTACAAACACCAAACAAAAGTCCAAAAGTTCATACCATGTAATAAGCTGCACTACTTCTGAATCTTGTCCAGATGTGTTCTGATCACATCACTATTGCGCAGTTGACAAACTGAATTTCTCCTTTTGCCATGGATTCTACCTGGACTGAGGGATTCTACACACGTTTTACACTCAGTTAACATGTATTCCCCAGTGCACTGACAGAGGGCCTTACTGGCAACAATTATGATTTTTATTCTTAGAACACATGACAAATAGCTGGTTTGACATACTCAAGTTATAGACCTGTTATGATCATTACTACAGTATATCAACTTCAAGAAATGAGAGCTGGAACAATCATTTTTGGTGGTCGTGATTATTTCTTAGTACTAGTGGAGAACTAGAATTTTTCTATTCTACACTTTGAGCTGTAGAGGGTTGAATAAATAACTTCTTTGACTCTTTATAGATACAAACTAATGATACAAGTGTTAAGTTCCATTCAGCTGTTTATTTATTGCAGCTCATATTTTTAACCATAGTATACATTTGTTTTCTCATCTCACCCGTAGTAGTTCCAGCTAAGTCAGTTCTATCTGGTCAGATTGAGTTCAAATAAAGCTTAGGTTAAAATCACCTACAAGGTTATCAACTAGAACCAGGTGCAAAAAACCTCTTCTACTGAGTAAATTATTCATCATCACCACCTCCTCAGTCCACATATATTTTAATGCACCGTTCTTCCTTCCAAACTTTGAAAACTGTCTCTTTACGAGCGCAGACAGCCACACGCAGCACTGAGCCCCATTCATCTCCTCTCGTCAGCATTCCAGTCAGCCCGGCCTTCCTCTGCGCGCTCCCCTGCAATTAGCATCATAATTAGTGACGCTGCATGCTAATCCAGGGCTAATTGGTCGGGATGGATCTGGAGACAGTGAGACGGCGACGTGGAGAGAGTCTTTGGAAGGCAGACTCTTTGATCAACGCTCACTGTTTTCCTCGGCACAGCTGGTGGTGGTGAATAAACATCTGAACGCAGTGAAATTCTGTGTATTCTGTGTTTTTAAACATTTGCTGCAAAAGGAATGCAGGTGGGTTTCTATTAGGGCTGGGAATTGCAGGAAACCCTCAGTGTTCAATACGATTCTCGGCTCACAATAAGATATTATCACAATATGAATATACATAATAAAAAGTCACACAGATAAACATGCAATAATCGATAAGTTGATATATTGCTATTTTTTTGAAGGTACACTATGTAACTTTTTGGTCACCTGCTTGTTTCTATGGATATGTCATTGCTCTGCTTCAAATGTTCCACAATATGACATTAAATAGGTTTTAATGTCATATTGTGGCATTACACACAATATGACAGTGTTTAAAACCACCTGTATTCCTTTACAGGTGGTTTTAGAGCTCAAAAATACCTAGAAAAACAGGTATTCTGATTGTGAGCGGGGTTGCCAGTGTATCAGGAAGTGTGCAATTAGCATGCTAGTAGTTGTTATCTTTGCTTTGGTTTACGAAAGTTACGAAACTCATCGTGGTGAGTAATTAGGATGCTCAGAATGCATAAGGTAAGTGAGGAATAACGAACCACTGCAAACTGTTTTAAATGGACTAGACCGTATTTTAAGACCATAAAAATCAGGTATAAAGCGCCTTTAATCCTATACATATAAATTTCACTTTGACCCGTACTTATGAATAAGTCATGAACTCACAGCACGCCTTTCTCATTACTTCTAATTACATCAGTGATCCTTGAATTAAAGCGTGCACGTGGCGGTGAATCGGACCACAAAACGCCAGCTAGATTCATGCATTCCGTCGTAATGGGAATAGTATCAGACACACTAGCAGCCACTAAAGAGCTCGCTAGCATGAAGAATTTAGCTCACGCGTGAAGCTAAAGAGTATGTGATATAATGGGGCTGTGGACGGGAGTTTGCGAGCCAGGGCTAGAGGGAAGCCAGTCATGCTCCAGCCACACTGAGGAGTTGTGTTTGTGAATACAGGCAGCACACGTACAGGCATCAAGAGATCTGAGCATGGAGAGGTGAGGTGAGTAATTGTAAGTGTGAAGAAAAAAACCCCACATTTGATCATGAACTCATTTGTATGCGGTAAAAAATGAACTGAAACCATTTAAAGGGCCCATATTACATTGTTTTCTGATCTATGTTCTAATGTGGTTTCTTCATCACAAACATACCTGGAGTTGTGTTTTGTTTCATTCATTCTTCTCTCAAACAGAAAACACTCTTTTCCATCCTGTCATGTGGCAATACTCCATACTCCAGACACTTTCACTAGAATCATCTGGATTATTTCAGCCCCGAAATTGCAAATCTCTACTGAACAAAAGGTAAAAGGTAGTTGTTAACTTGAAAACTACCACCTCATGACATCACAAGGTGGAACAGAGCATTTTGAGAACTAACACCACACACTTACATAAGAGCTTCTTCTCCGCCACAGTCAGAGTGATGGCCAAAGTAAAGTACTGATTATTACTGAGTTTTTTCTTAAACTACTAGCTACCTCATTATCATGTGCAATACACAGTATTATGCATTTATTAATAGGAATCTGCCTCACTGCTGCTTTTAAATATGTCTTTTTTTTTTTTTTTTCCCTTAAATCCACTTTTTACCTGGTCTTGATTGAAGATGTAGACAGACTAATAATAAAGGATTACCCAGACATGTGTGAATGAAACAAAACACAACTCCAGGTCTGTTTTGACGAGGTAACAACATTATAACATGACTTAAAGCTCACAAGAGTCAACTTTGCATAATATAGGACCTTTAAGGAACATATATTATGCATTCTTGTGTCTTTTAATTAATTACTCATTGCATTTATATAGTGCCTTTCAAGACACCCAAAGCACTTTACAGTTCATTGTTCATTCACTCCACACTTGGTGGTGGTAAGCTACTATAGCCACAGCCGCCCTGGGGCAGACTGACGGAAGCGAGGCTGCCAATCTGCACCATCGGCTCCTCCGACCACCACCAACACTCACACACACTTCACTTTCATACTAGGCAATGTGGGTGAAGTGTCTTGCCTAAGGACACGACGACAGTTTTTGCTACTGGCGCCCCCCTGTGGCACCTGGTGTTCCCAGCGGTCTCCCATCCAAGTCCTACCCAGGCCCGGCCCTGCTGAGCTTCTGAGATCTGACAGATCAGGCTTTGACAAGATGGTATAGCCACAGCTTGACTGATCGCCTCGATCAGTATTCCATGTGTTCTAACTTAAAATCATGTTGACATTTTGAAAATATACTTTGTAAACTTCACCTCTGTTTCCAATGAGGCATTTGAGTGTTGGAGCTCCCTCTGCTGTCAGCAATGGGAATGAACAATCAGAACGTAAACAAATGAAGCCCTTATACCAGGAAATGCTACAAGACATGCATTTGTTGTGAACAGTTGGACCACAGAATGAGTCCAGTGATGGTTTATTAACTTAACTTTTACTGAGCATGAGAACTCTGACTTTTAACTGTTGATGCAATTAAACTCAGAGAAGTTCAGAGAAGATGACTTTGGGTTAATAGACAAAAAAATACAACTCCAGGTATGTGTCTGACCAGGAGACAACAATGCAACATAGTTAAAGGCTCAAAAGTTAATTTTGCATATAAAGCAATAACCTCTCCAAGATCTGCTCTGTGGCAAGCTGCTCACCACAGGGATATTAGTTTTTGAAGGTATTTTAGTGCAATAAAACTTCTCACAATAAAATAGACAAATAAAATAAAAAAAATAATAGAATTTGTTATTTTTTGCGTGGAAGTAATGCCAATGTTATTCTATAGTGAGTTCAATTGTACTTAATGGTTTAATGAATCAATCACACAACTTATAACAACATATTTGAGTCCTTCAGGTCTGGACTTTTGAGCGATCAATGTATTCAAAGCACGCCTGTCTCATTCCTTCTCATTATCTGTGAGGCCTGGACTAAAAATGCACACGGCAATACTGCAAACCCACCAATGTCAACTGGTGTAACAGTACTATAAGTATTTGCAAGCACTGATGATCAGATTTCTCACCACACGCACCCCAAAAATCCACCAAAATCTGATAGTTCTTGTTATCTGATTTTTCTGGCTATGTAAATGTACCCTCTGTCGTTATTGTGATGCCAAACCCAGTGAGAGCTGAAGATCGTCTTTGTGCGTTGCATTCAAGGACTCTGGGGCAGTGGGAAATGTGAGGCTGCAGGCAGATGGAGCTAGTGATGCAACGAAAGACAAGTATCTTTTGGACAAAAACACACATTGATATTTGAGAGCAGATGGAGCGTTCAGAGAAAGACAGCAGGATCTGAACACATGTCAGAGCAATCAGTGGATTCAAGATCGCTGCTGGGATATAGACAGAATGTAAAGAAACCCACGGAACAGAGGTGCACAATGCCAAGGACTCACATACTCCACATAACAGATGTAAAATGCAGCTTGTTGAGGCTAAATCAATATTTGCTTAAAGGGACCATACCTGATTTTGCAGACCTATTCTTCAAAATCGACTTTTCAGAGCTTTTAACCATGTTTCTAGTTGTTTTCTTCTCATTTAGTTTCCTTCTCATTCTCTCGAGGTTGTATTTGGAGTGATTCGTGCATGTTTGAATAATCTTTAATCACTTATTTTCAAGACGCCATATGGCCAATCAACCCCTGTTTTCACTGCCGCTGGTACACACCCGCTGTAAGGTACTTAATTCATTCATTTCTTAATCAGTGATACATGTTGGATTCGCCAGCATTGCATTTTTGTATTATTTTTTTTTTAAATCTGCTGCTTGTGAGTGTGATCTGCAGCTATCTATAGGAAGGGTGACAGCTGTACAGATCTTTGTTGTGATGACGTTTACGGCGATGCCATCTTTCATTAGGCACCACAGTTTTCTAATGCGGAACTCAGTGGACTTGATAATTTTATTAAGTCATTTAAGATGAATATTGCGATTTAAATTGTCCAGATTATAACAGAATGATCCAGAGGTGTCATAGAGTTTAACTATCTAGCAAACATAAGCACAATTGGTCTTCTTTAAACATCATCAATTAATTTTACATAGCATTTTCAGGTAATTAACACAGATACCACAGAGGGGGTCAGCTGTTTTCATTTCTTTGCGCTATATAACTTGATTTTCCTGGAACGCAGAGATGCTCACTCCCCAAAGCAGGAGTTTTGTGTATGAGTTTATGTATGTCATGTTCCTATAGGAAAACGATGGATTCTTTTTGTAAAAGACCAGTCAGTGAATGTTGTTTTGATTAGTCGACACTGGGAATTCTTAAAGCAGATCCATTCTGCAAAATCCACTTTTCAGTGCTTTTAACCATGTTATAGTTGTTTCATTTACCCTCTCGAAGTTGTATCTGGAGCGATTTGTGCATGTTTGAGTCATCGTTAATTACACTACAAATACTTCATGCTGATTGGCCGAAGCATCACAGCAGCAGAACAAGTTGAAAAATCAAACTTTAGTTAAACTGAGAGAAACGCTCACGTCTTTCCTGTCCACAGATGCGCACAGCTCTTTTCTCTGCACGTTTTTCACAAACTCAGCAGTCTATTTCTGTTAAAACAGGCTGAAGTATGTCTGTCTGCGCCTCCATGTTTGTTTTGGTTCATTCAGTTCGAGCTTCTTCACAAACCACAGTGCTGCTCTGTGGTTGGTCAGCACTGTGGTTTGGTCTGTGAACTCACAAAAAATCACAAGAATTCATCTTGCTGGTGAGGCTACCATTGACCGATTAATCGACTAAAGCAGGGGTAAACCTTTTCGATCTCAGGGCCTGACTCTGTACAGTGTAACCCGGGTTCCAGTCCCATATGACTGTATTATGTTCTACAGATTGTGAGGCCAAGGAGGTGCCCGTCCTCCTGTCACTGTCAGCCTCTCAAGACATTCATATAAAGGCACTCTCTCACCTCCTTCACTCTCCACCGCAGCAGCAGACCTATCACCTCCTCAGCCTCTCCTCCTCTATGTCCCCGTATATATGTACACCTCCTCCCTCTCCTCTATCTCTCCGTATGTATCTACACCTCCTCCTCCCTCTCCTCTATCACTCTGTATGTATCTACACCTCCTCCCTCTCCTCCTCCCTCTCCTCTATCTCTCCGTATGTATCTACACCTCCTCCTCCCTCTCTTCTATCTCTCCGTCTGTATCTGCATGTGGTTGTCATGCACCACACCTCTCCCCGCAGTCCCCTGGTCCCGTCACAGATGGAGCTGTGGAGCAGAGCAGATGGGAGCCTCCATTAGACCTCCATTGGACTGTGACATGAGCAGCATCAGCACTGGGCTCAGAGATGGGACAGACAGGGGCAGACAGGGGCAGACAGGTGCACGCTGAGAGCACATGTGCAGAGAACAGACTTTTACTACGGAGACGAGCTGTGGAACAGACACCGCAGTGAAGAGGAAAATACTGTATGATTTTTGTATATGGTCATGTTTTTCTACTTAAAATAGTGTCATTATTTGTTATGATACAGTCTACTGATACTTTGCAGCTGATCATCAACATTCCCTGGGGGTGTGATGCTAACTGTAGGCACTGCTCTGTCTGAAGCTCTGTTAGACTTTAATGCGTTTAATCTGATCTTTGTTTTAACACAATCTGACCAGAAAGACCCGACTTTAGCTGGAACTACAACAGGTGAGCCGATTTGTGTTGTTCATGAACTCTCACCTTTTTGCTGAAAATCAAACTTCTAAACAGGACCACGAACATGAACTCGTATTGATGAAAATGTGCTGTTTAAATCCATTTTGTGTTTTTTGTATTTTTTCAGACAATCTTAAAACTGGCTAATGTGTGCATTGTGTCATCATGGTAAACTGTTGAACATTTCACCATAGAGACACATGTAGAATACCCCCAGCGTGATGTCACTGCAAAGTATCATTAGTTCTAGTCTTACACTCCTCCACACTACAGCAGCTTCAGAACACGATGACATAGAGACATTAGATGACCCTCTGTTAGGCTTCTAAAGGCCAGTGTTGGGAATAACAGTGTTTAAGTATAACGGGGTTACTAACGGTGCTACTTTTACCATTAACGAGTAATCTAACTAATTACTCTTTCCTCTGCTTTTGCATTTACTTTGGGGAAAAAGTAACGGGTAAATATAACAAATTACTTTTTTGAAGGATCATGCCCAACACTGCTAAAGTGACCATATTATTTATGTTAAATAAGCCAATAGGAAACAGTGATGGAAGGTTGTGGGGAAGCTGGCCAAAGTGGCCTGAAGTAGGAGGCAAACTCTGAAAATTTTCTGTACTTGTCTCAAAATTTATTCCAAAGAGTCACCGTGGTATCGTAGCAACACAACAAAAAAAAAAAACATATTTACAAAAAAAACTGTGCTCCAAATTAGGCATCAACAAACAGAAACTAACAAAACTAAGGGAAAAACCCCACGTGTTCACGGCTACACTGATGTCTCCCTTGACAGGTAAAGCTGAAGTGCTTTTATAGTCCCCAGCAGGAAGGACCTCTCCCCAGGCAAGTACAACTTTCTTTTACAGGTCAGATGTTCAGGTAACTTCACACTGCGCCAAAGTCAACCCTTTTTATTTACCAGGGCCTAAGTCCTCTTTAAATCAAAGTGTTTAACATAAACAGTAAACACTAAAATATATAAATCAAATATACAAAACCCATGAAACAAAAAAGAACTCAAACCAGTTCTCCCCTCCACATGGTCTGGCCCAAAACCTCCCCCAAGGGCTTTAAATATGGCCGAGCTCGGGCACGTAGGTAAGTGTATGATTTAACTTGTATGTATAACTAAACTGAATAGACTTAACCAAATAAAATATATTTAAAGTAACTTGTGTAGTGTTGTGTTTAACTTAAAGGTTCTAAACAAACTAGACTAAATAAAACAAACCCGGGATAGTTATATTTAGCAGTTTAGTTGGTTATGGAGAAATCAACAAATGAAATTAAGGTGAGTATACAGGGACAAAGGCCCACTTTGTCACAAAGGTAATGAAGTACAAAAGTAAAAGTACAATACTTAAGTACAATTTTTTAGTTATCTGTACTTTACTTGAGTAAAATTTACAGTGGATACATTTTACTTACTTTACTAGATATAAGAGCAGGTATTTGTAATTTCTACTCTGGACTGAAAAGTAAAAAGTACTTTTCTTTATTGTTTGAGACCTTTCAAATTTAACACATTTAATTTGAAATCAGCTGAATTACTTAAAATCAGTAAAATTCTTTATCAAAATCACTACATGTGATGTTTTAACTGTTCTAAAAACCTCTGCAAAACACTTTTACTTTTTACTTTTAAAGCACATTTTTAAACAGGTACTTCAATAGTTTTACTTAAGTGGATTTTTTCCATGTGATACTTTTACTTGTACTTGAGTAATCTTTGTTGTCCTTGTATCTGTACTTTTATTTAAAGGTGCATTGTGTAACTTTTCTGGTGGAGTGTCAGTCATCTGCTTGTTTCTATGGATGTCATTGCTCCGCCTGGAATGTTCCACAGTATGACATTAAACAGCTTTACTTTACATTTATTCAATCACAGGTGGTTTTACAGCTCAAAAATACCTATAAAAACAAGAATTCTGACTGTGAGCGGGATCGCCTCTCCACAGATCTGACCTGTAACTTGGTCTGGTTTGTTCTCCATGAAGATGGACAGGTTTAATGCCATACTGTGGAACATTCTAGACAAAGGAATAACATCAACATGGAGAAAAGCATTTAACGGACCCTCCACCAGAAAAGTTACACAATGCACCTTTAAGTAGATTTTTTGTTTCTATGTGATACTTTTCCTTGAGTAATCTTTTGTCCCTGCATCTGTACTTTTACTCAAGTACCTAAATTGAGTACTTCATCCACCAGGAAAACACTTAACATTTGAATTCTCAGGTTTTGGTGCTTTGTGGTCCAGTTTCTGTTTTGCCTTGGTTTGTATTTTGTGCGTTCAGCTCGATGTGAACGCTTGTGTAACTTGGACACAAATATATGACTGGAGCTGAATTCCAATGTTGCCAGATCCAGTGACACGGATGCTGTGGTACTTTATATTTCAACCTGCTAAATTCTAAATAGGAAACAATTTGTCAAAACTCAAATAAGTTGACTTAAAGGTTCTTTATTACGCAACACTGACTTTTGATCTTTAAGCCGTTAGAATGTTGTTCCCTCATCAAAAACAGACCTGGAGATGTGTTTTGTTTCATTCGCAGATGTTTGAGTAATCCTTTCCTTTCCATTATTAGTCTGTCTACATCTCCAAAGCTCAAAATGCTCTGTTCCACCTTGTGACGTCATGAAGCGGTACATCTGACAGCAAACTTTTACCTTTTGTTCAGTATCGATGGGCAATTCCAGGGCTGCAATTATCCAAATGATTATAGAGAAGGTATATGGAGTTTACAAACACAATGGAGCACTTCCTGTAATACTCAGCCTAAATATGCAGAGTTTGTGTGTTAAACATGTGTGAATGCAACAAAACACAACTCCAGGTATGTTTGTGATGAGTGAACATTCTAACGTAGATCTGAAAATTGTATAATATGGGCCTTTTAATGAAATCTCCTTTAGTCTCTGGACCTGTGTGCCTTCTGTGCCGTCTGTTAATTATGGGCCAATCTCAGGTGGTGCTGTTGGACATTTGTATTTTCTCAACTTGAATTAATTATACTAAATTAGTCATTAGTTATTATTTATGACTGAGGCCTGTAAAAAAGGAGCAGCCTTCCCCAGAGCACACGGCGACTAAATATGTGTGTAAACGAGTGGACTAATCACATTCTGCCCTGGTCCACTGCCTGATTTGGCCAAAGTCTAAGACAATACCCTAAAAATGCCTAGATCGCACATCCCTACATAGAATTATCTTCAGTAGACAATAGACACCTTGATTCTATAGGTGAGCTCCAATACTGAGAACTGGGGTTAAGATGCCATCTACTGGCAGTAAGGGGAATTACCTATTACGTATTAGCAAGCCTTAGGTAAGGTTTCCAGCTTTTTCCAACACTCCAACAGAAACATGTAGCTGTAATGAATGCTATTTAACGGCAGAAATGCTCAGATTTTCTTGTATGGACTTAAAAGCAGCACAGGAGAACTCTGGACTTTTACCTCTGACGTCACAAAACTGGGAAATTCGTAATTGTGTGTTTTAATAGAGGGAGTGAGACTTAGAGAGGGAGTGGACTTACTAAACAAGGATTCATCAAACAAATAAAGCAAAATACAACTGGAGGCATGTTTGTGATGAGGTGAGGTGTTATAACAGGGTTAACAGCTCAGCTCAGTCTGTTTTGCATAAGAGCTGTTTTTCAGACTCATATACATGTTTGTCACAAAGACATTTTCAAAGTGAAAAACAGTGTAAATAAAAATGTGCTGCCCACAGCAGAAAATCAGTTGTGTAGTTGTGAACAGGAAATCAATGGACCTGTTTCCATTATTATTAAGTTGTTTTAGATCAATACTGCGGTTTACAATGAACACAATGTCAAAGAACCACCCGCATATGGGATCTGGTGAGAAAACATGTTCTTTTCATAAATCCTTTTGACTAGTTCCAACTTTCTTCAGGAGTTGCCATAGTGACCTATGGCAATTTTGCAATGTGATTGATCTGTCTTGCCCATGGACACAACAGCATGCTGACAAAGATAATGCTCTTCTGGTACAATGATTGTTATAACTGTAAACTGTACAAAGGAAAAAAAAAAGTTATAAATCTGAGCTACAGTCATGTGAAATTTACGCAAACATAAAACAAGATAACAAAAGTTAAAGGTCCTATATTACATAAAATTTACTCCTGTGAGCTTTCAGACATGTTAGAATGTTGTTACCGCCTCAAAAACATACCTGGCATTGTGTTTTGACTGATTCACACATGTTTGAGTAACCCTTTATTATGTTCCAAATCTCAAAATGCTCTGTTCCACCTTGTGATGTCATGAAGTGGTAGTTAACAGCTCCTTTTACCTTTAAATCAGTAGAGATTGGCAATTACAGGGCTGAAAGTATCGAGATGATTCTAGTGAAGGTTTATGGAGTTTAAAAACACAGTGGAGCACTTCCTCTATTACCAGGTGACATCACAAGGTTGGGATTTTTTGTTTGAGAGAAGAACTTAGCCTAAATATGCAGGTTTGTGTTAAACATGTGTGAATGAAACAAAACACAAGTCCAGTCCTATAAGATTGGCCAAATAAAACTTCCATATTCTCCAAAATACTCATACAACATTTTCAAATTTAAGAAAACGGATGCTGTGCTGTCAGTCTTTTCTAATATCTCTACTAATTAAGTTACATTTTATGCTTTATTTGGTCCATTATCACGCACATATGGCAAAGGAAACAAGGCGTGATACAACTAATTTTCTATGTGCAGAAAGAAAGAAAATTATGAGGAAAAAGTCATTTGTAGCCAACTTTTTCTGCATTTCCCCCCTAAAATAATAAAAAAAAAAATGCATTTACTATAAAATAAACCATGAAATGTTTGTATTTATCTGAGATTTAAAAAAAACAAAACAAAAAAAATTAGATATCTGTGTGTACCTCTGTTAAATATAGTTAAATACTGAAAAATTAATATTCATAAAATTCGAAAAATTAGCCAACACTTCATAAGATCCATTTTTAACATAACCTGCATATGTTAAAATTATCTCACAGTAAACCACTTGAATAATGTTAAGATATAAACAAAATGACCCCTTTAATCTACCCGGATACCGCATAGCAACAGTACAAAACGCCAATTCTTTTTACATTTACACAACATTCTACCAACTCATATTGGATTCTATTACTGCCGTGTGCTCCGAGTTGCTCTAGCTCTTAAACCCACTGCAGACTTTGAACCAGCCAGCGGCATCTGCATCCGAAACCGAGACTCGAAACCAGCTCAAGATGAAAAATAATAATTCAAAAATGCCAAAAATAAACCACATTACCTTTAAATCCCTCCTGTCCGTTGCTCCGAGCTTTTATGTATCTAGAAAGCCGGCTAACCCTTCCTCCTATCTGTGTAGTCGTCTCCTCCTCTCCTCTCCTTCCTCTCCTCTCCTCTGCCGCTCTGTTCACTAGATAGATGCATGCGCTGACGTCCACACACACACACACACACACACACAGACGCACAAACACACACACCCCACCTCCCCCCTCTGCTACACGCTGGCTGCTGCAGTGGCTGGGAAGTGCCCGGTTTATGCACGGAACGCATGGAGGGTCTGTGGTGGTGTACACAAACATGATGATGGAGATTGAGATGAAGATGAAGAAGAAGAGGAGGTGAGATAAATATAGAGAGGGGTGTGCGGTCAGGAGCAGGCTGGGTAATAGAAACGCACAGCGCGGCGTTGTATTGAACAGTTGATCTAATCACCAGAGTAATTTGACAGTGATGTATGCCCCGTAAATAAGACGCATCACCGCAAGCCATGTTGTGTATAAATATAATGTAATACAATATGAGGCGGTGTAGTAGGTGTAGTTGGGAGTAATTACTTATATTCACTTGTACTTGTACTATAGTTCATTTAGTTTGATTAGGTCGACTAGTATGGTCTCTTGAGAACACCCAAACTGTCAAGGTATGGAACTAACATATCTCCTAATGTCTTAAAAACGTGAAAAACTAAATTAGTTTTTTTTTTTTTTATTGTTTGCAGTGGTGCAAAGTGTGGAGTTTCGCCATGATGCACGCCAACTAAGGGTGGGACGAGACGAGATACGAGAGTGGGTCAACGAGAACAAGACAAGACGAGATTTTAACATAATTTCTAATATATACATTAGAATCCTTGGCTCAAGTGGAGAAGTTCAAGTATCTCGGGGTCTTGTTCACGAGTGAGGGGAGGATGGAGCGTGAGATTGACAGGCGGATCGGTGCAGCGTCGCCAGAGATGTGGTCGCTGTATCGGACCGTTGTGGTGAAGAGGGAGCTGAGCTGAAAGGCAAAGCTCTCAATTTACCGTCAGTCTACGTTCCTCCCCTCACCTATGGTCATGAGCTTTGGGTAATGACCGAAAGGACAAGATCGCAGATACAAGCGGCCGAAATGAGTTTCCTCCGCAGAGTGGCTGGGCGCTCCCTTAGAGATAGAGTGAGGAGCTCAGTCACACGGGAGGAGCTCGAAGTAGAGCCGCTGCTCCTCCACGTTGAGAGGAGCCAGCTGAGGTGGCTCAGGCATCTGTTCCGGATGCCTCCAGGAGGCCTCCCTCGGGAGATGTTCCAGGCATGTTCCACCGGGAGGAGGCCCCGGGGAAGATCCAGGACACGCTGGAGGGACTATTTCTCTCAGCTGGCCTGGGAACGCCTCAGGGTCCCTCCGGAGGAGCTGGAGGAAGTGTCTGGGGTGAAGGAAGTCTGGGAGTCCCTGTTTAGACTGTTGCCCCCGCGACCCGGCCCCGGATAAGCGGAAGGAAATGGATGGATGGACATTTCATGATTCAGTTTCCAATTTTGGCCTCACAATTTTTTTATTTATTTGATTTCATATTCTTGTTTCATTCTAGTACTGCTTTTTGGAACTGTAAGAGCTGTAACTCACCAACACATGACCCTTTTTTGCCCAATCCAAATATAAACACATGTAAAAAAAAAAAAAATCTCACAAGATCATTTTTCTCCCGAGTGCTCAAGCTTGCGGCAATTTTGTCTCACAAGATCTTGTACCATTCCCAATTCTAACACACTTCCTGTTTATCAGACAATAAAACACTTTGTAAGCAGATGCACCATAGCACAGAATATTAGATAGGGATGCACCGATTCAGCTTTTACATTTCCGATTCCAATTCCAATACTGTGGCTTTAAGTATCTGCTGATACCCGATATCAGACGATACCAGTGTAGAGACTGAAAACAGTATTTATTTCCTTTAAACAAAAATAAATGAAGACAAAACTGATCCAAATGTGTTCTGGAGCTGTTATGTACCTCTGAAGTCACTACAGAACAGAGCAGTTCAAACATTCTGACACTTTCAGGACAACTACGACCTGTGAGTCTTATTGCATCAGTTTATATATACAACCAGAATATCGACTGAACCCATATTTGCCGATATGCGAGCCAGCAAATGTTTCAGTAACAGTGCAAATATTCAATACTAGTATCAGTATCGGTGCATCCCTAATACACACATATATCTGTACTGGGTTAAGACCATTTTTACTCAAACACATGGGAAAAAATAGGATACTTTAACAAGGTCTTTCAAAGGAAATCATCGTACGATTTTACTTGTACTTAAATCATATTATTTTGAAGTAACGATAAGTAACGAGCAGTTTGATCAGTGATTGGTGTTGGTTGGAGGGCTGGTCACAAATGGCTGCCACACATCTGTCAAGTCGACCCCAGGGCAGCTGTGACTACACAAGTTTTTGAGTTTGGAGTGAATGAATAATGACAGTGTAAAGCTTTGAGAGGCTTGTCAAATTTAGAAAGCCTGAACTGTGCTGATGGTGCAGACTGACAGGCTCATTTCTGTCTGTCATGAATTATAATATATTAAATGAATCAAGTTTTTTGCCAAAGTCTCTGAGTTCATTTGACTATTTTGAGTTTCTAAAGTCAAACCAAAGTGGTGCAGTTTCTTCAAGTAATTTGAGATAATCTAACTTCTCAGGTTTTACAGTGTACCGGGGCAGCTGCGACTACAATTTATGACTTTGCAGCTGATGTCATCAAAATTCTCTGGGGGGTGTGAAGCTAACTGGAGGCACTGCTCTGTCTGAAGTTCTGTTATTCAAGTTAGACTTTAATCTGAACTTTATTTGAACACAATCTGACCAGACAGAGCTGACTTATCTGGAACTACAACAGGTGAGCTGATTTTAAATAACATTACAGTCACAAGCAAGCTAGCATTAGCATTAGTCACCCTTTTTTCAGTTCAAAAATCAAAATTATTATTGTTTTCATTATTATTATTTATTTATTTATTTTGGGCAAGTAAGCAATTTACATTATTTTACATATACATATGGCAAAAGATACAATGTGCTGTTTAAATCCATTCTTCCAACTTAAGTTTTCAGACAATTTTAAAACCTTTTTGGTAGTTATTGCTAATGTGTGCATTGTGTCACCGTGGTAACTGCTAACCATTCTACCATAGGTATACAGGAAAAACACCCCCAGCATGATGTCAAAGTATGAATACATCTACAGTGCCTTCACTAAGTATAATGTAAAGTACTTTAGGTGTATTGAAATTTTACATAGTGGTAAATGGAGTACATTATGATCAGTATGTGAGATAAAAACTTTGTGAGGGTTATTCGATACAGTTTTGTCCTTTTGCCGCTGCGTTGACAGATCTGTGTTGTTTTCTTTTGGATGAATCTTGTTTGACTTGAATGAAAAATGTTTGTCCCCGAAATGGCTGTAAGCACTTTTTGAGAGGAGAGCATTTCCCAAAGAGCCGCGCTTGTGTTTGTGCTGCTGCTGAAGAGCTGCCAGTCGTCACGGAAACCAGCACATATTAGTGACATTGTGAGTGACATGTGCCACCCCAGAGCCCTCTCCAAACACAGCCCCACTCACACTGACAAGTCCACACAACTCACAATAAAAGGGTCTGTCCACACTCACAATGACAAATTAAGTCCACACTCAAAAATAAAAAGCTCAGTCTACACAACATCTCAATAAAAGGGACAGTCCTCACAACTAAAAGGGCAGGCCACACAACTCACAATAAAAGAGTCAGTTCACACAACTCACATTAAGAGGGTGCGTCTATGCAACTCACAATAAAAGGGTCGGTTCACACAACTCACATTAGTCTACAGAACTCATCAAAAAGGGACAATTCACACAACTCACAATAAGAAGTTGAGTCTACGCAACTCACAACTAAAAGGGCAGGCCACACAACTCACAATAAAAGAGTCAGTCCACACAACTCACATTAAGAGGGTGAGTCTATGCGACTCACAATAAAAGGGTCAGATCACACAACTCACATTAAGAGGGTGAATCTATGCAACTCACAATAAAAGGGTCAGTTCACACAACTCACATTAAGAGGGTGAGTCTACACAACTCATCAAAAAGGGACAATTCACACAACTCACAATAAGAGGTTGAGTCTATGCAACTCATAATTAAAAGGGTAGGCCACACAACTCACAATAAAAGGGTCCGTCTACTCAACTCACAATAAAAGGGTCTGTCTACTCAACTCACAATAAAAGGGTCTGTCTACTCAACTCACAATAAAAGTGTCTGTCTACTCAACTCACAATAAAAGAGTCCATCTACTCAACTCACAATAAAAGAGTCCATCTACTCAACTCACAATAAAAGAGTCCATCTACTCAACTCACAATAAAAGAGTCCGTCTACTCAACTCACAATAAAGGAGACAGTTTACTCAACTCACAATAAAAGGGTGTATCCACACATGTAACAATAAGAGTGTCCACACAACTCACATTAAAAGGGTTTGTCAACACAACTCACAATAAAAGGGTCTGTCCTCACAACTCACAATAAGAGGGTTAGTCAACACTCACTGTAAAAGGGTCAATCTAGACAACTTACAGTAAATGGGTCAGTTCACACAACTCACAAAAAGAGTGTCAGGCTACACAACTATGTCATACAGGACAACTCAGAATAAAAGGGTTAGACTACACAACTCACAATAAGAGGATCAGTCTAAGCAACTCACAGTAAAGGGTCTGTCTACACAACTAACAATAAAAGGGTCAGTCTACTCAAGTCACAATAAAAGGGTCTGTCCACACAACTCACAGCAAGAAGATCAGTTTACTCAAATCACAATAAAACGGTCTGTCCACACAAATCACAATAAAAGGGTCAGTCCACAAAACTCACAATAAAAGGTCCAGTCCACACAGCTAAACCAGAGCGCATCTCGGAACTCACATTTACAGGAAAAGCAAAAACAAAACGATCTGAAAACAAACCATCTTCATCTTTCTTCATCTTTGTCTCAAAACCATGAGAGACAATTGTCCAGACATTGTGTTCCAGACATACATTCATTACATACATTTCAGACAGAGGTCAAGGACCTATAGAACTGTCATTATTTCTATAAAAAGCTCTTTTCTTTTGACTCACAGAGAATACTAAATGTTACTAAATGTTAAAGGGCCCATATTAGGCTATTTTTTTATTCATATTATAATGTTTCCTCATCATAAACACACCTGGAGTTGTGTTTTGTTTCATTCACACGTTTAAAACACAAACCCTGCATATTTAGGCTGAGTTCTTCTCTCAAACAGAAAACACTCACCTTATGATGTCATGTGCCAATACAGGAAGTGCTCCACTGTGTTTTTAAACTCCATTCACCTTCACTAGAATCATTGGGATAATTTCAGCCCTGGAATTTCCAATCTCTCCTGAACAAAACGTAAAATTTTGCTGTTAACTTGAAAATTACATGATAATAATACAGAATAATGCCGGATTACTCAAACATGTGTGAATGAAACAAAACACAACTCCAGGTGTGTTTTTGAGGCGGTAACAACATTTTAACATGACTTAAAGCTGCACTGTGTAACTTTCTGGTGGAGGGTCTGGCACCTGCTTGTCTTCATGTAATGCCCCACAGTATGGCATTAAACTTGTCTATTTCCATGGAGACAAGCTCACAATGCCTCTAGGCCAAATTATGGGTCAGATCTGTGGAGAGGTGATCCAGCTCACTGTACGAATGCATGTTTGTTCGTTCGTTGTAGTATTTTTGAGCAGTAAAACACCTGTAATTGAATAAACGCAACATAATTTAGTTTAATGCCATACCGTGAAACTAATAATCTCCATGGAAACAAGCTTGTGGCAGACCCCGTCACAGAAAAGTTACACAGTGCACCTTAAAAGCTCCCGAGAGTCAATTTTGTGTAATATAGGACCTTTAACAGTCAGACAAAATCCAAATGAACACAGCAGTAGTGAGTGACATGTACCATTTCCACACTCTACTCTCTTCCTTTAACCTGCTTTTGTTCGGCTGCTCTCCTCTTCCATTTTGTCACCATAACATCACACAGACACATCCACAAAAGAGCCGCAGCCTTGTAATGACTCACTCACTCCACAATGAAGCCTTTTATTGTAAAAAAAAAAAAAAAGAAAAGATAAAAAAAAAAAGTCTCACAAGGTCTCCCGATGCCTCCTTTCTCTCGCTCCTCTCCCGTGATGGTGAGTTTTTAAATGCGACCTCGTGAAAGTGTGGCTAGCTACAGTCTGGTACCAGGCTATACATGCGCTAATAGGCTGAGAGAGCCAATATGGCCATCGCCGCACAGAGGGCCTTTTATTTTCTCCGTGGAGCAGGGCGTAGCTGCTCTTTGAGGCTATTGTAACTGTCAGGGCAAAAAAATATACTCCAGTCTGAAGAGATGTGTGCTTATGATGAGTATTGGGACTAATCTGGGTCTCAATAATCAGTTACATTCAGGGACTTTTACTTGAGTAACTTATTTAAAGGTTCATTGGTAGAGGGTCTGTCACCAGCTTCTCTCCTTGTCAATGTGGCCTGGAAAGTTCCACAGTATGGCACAGTTACATGTCAGGTCTGTGGAGAGGCAAGTCTGCTAAACTTGCAGATTTGTATGAGGGAAACGCACTGAAATCATTTGAAAAACTTGCCAAAAAACAATTTCTGGAAGTATCTGCAACTTCGAAGTCTACTCAATAAAGTTTTTGGAAGAGACTCTTCCCCACAACAGTCAACTCTTCTATCACAAATAATTCTAAAAAAATGGCAATGGGACATGAGGCATCTTTGTATTATAGTCTGATTTTTCAAAATAAACACTCTGCACATTGAAATCAATCAGGTCTCAACATCAACTCTACAAATGATGATTGGAATAAAATAAGCTGTCAAGAGGTGTAAAAATCAAGCTAATTAACTTTAAAATTCTGAATCGATACTACTGGACTCCATCACAGTTATTTAAACTCAAGCTTACGGACTCAGACAACTGCTGGAAATGCCAAGCCAAAGGAACTCTGATGAATCTCCTCTGGGAATGTCCCGTGATTCAAAACTACTGGAAGAAGATTCACGGGTGTATAAAAAACATCACTTGAAACACTTTTGAATTCATCCCTCGGCTTTATGTTTTAAGTGATCCAAAAATGACCACTGGATGTTCATCATCAGAATTTATTCAAACTAGTTTTATGATTGGAAAACAAATAATAATGAGACATTGAAAGACTCAGAGGAGCCAGTGTTTCATGAGTGGTTCACAGAACTTGATAAAATAGCTTCTTACGAACGGATGTGTTTTAATATGTCAGATCAAACCTTAACCTACAAAGAAAAAAAATGGAAAGCCTACTTGGATTATGTTAATTATAACAGTGGTGGAGAAAACTAAACTGTATGAAGTGTGGAGTAACTATAATGCAAAATGTGAAGGATTTCAGTGTTTTTCTATTTAAAAAAGCTGAAATCCTGAAAACTTGTACTCTTGGACAACATGTACTGTATGAATGTATAAGCCAACTGTCTCTGCCATTTTTTGGTCCTCGCCAGTGACTTTAGTCAATGGCGAGGGCTATTGTTCTTCGTTTGTGTTATTATTAGTATCAACCATGCAACAATCATTGTGAGAGCTGCAGCTGTAAAATTATGCGTGTAATAGGACAAAAACAAACTAAAAACAATCAATCTGACAATCAATTAACATAATTTGATTATGCCATTGTTAAGATAAAAGTAGTATCATTCTATTCTCACTTGATAAATCCACAGCTTGTGACAAGGGAAGTTTGCCTTTATCATAGCACGTGTTAAAGACTATAGCCTGAATCACACAAGCCACATAACGGAGCAGTGCAATCTTGGGGAGCTTGACTAATGCTATAGAATTATGGGGATTCCCCATTGGGCTATTTATAAACACCCGACCGTTGTGTAAAATAAACATTTGGCTATGATAAACTGGATGCTGTATACTATACTGTATGTAACAACTTTGGGGTCCACTCTAAATTATCCTAGGTGTCTGAAAATATGCATCCTTGTCAACATATAAAGTGTACAGTCTATATTTCAATAATTTACTATACGGCCCAGTCACAGAACACATGTGGCAATACCCTATATTTACTACATTATAGTCAAATCAACGTTTTGTCATTGGTCATAACTACAAATACACGAACGAAGATCACAATTTTGTTATTTTCAAACAATAATTTCAAATAAATGTAAAATTTTAGTCAAGATTGAGTAACATTAAATTGGAAGACTCTCACAATATCCTCACATGAGGGAGATCAAACAACAGCAACTGGCAGCAATACTATGCTTATTTATGTACAAAATATTTATCAATATAACTAGTATATCTTATCAATGTAATACAAATGTTATTTTATGCCGATGCCACATACTTACTTTGATATTTATAGATTTCTAACAATATCCACAGTTATTGACAAACACATGTAGAATGGCGTCCTTGTTATGACCAGTACATTGTGGGTAAAAGGTCCCGGTCTCCAGTTTTAGTGTCTGAGTGTTGCGCACAGCTAGCGGCGCTGCAGTCTGACAGCGCCGCTAGCTGTGCGGTTAGCATGAAGTAGCAACACTCGCTAGCGCTGTTGTCAGCGCACTAACACAGTTTATCGCCGTGTGACAAAATAAGTTATGATGCTAAACCAACAGTAGTGAGTGGGAAACGTCTTACCTGATGATACAACTAGCCTAGCATCTGCTTTAATCTGCCGAGATTCCCGATACAAGACACAGCGGCCGTTCTGCAGGAGACATGCGCAGTAGCGCGCGAGTGACGTCATCGACAAATTCGCTCACCTCATTGGTAGATCTTTCAGGGATACTAGACGTCGAGTATGCGTCTAAGTTATACGTCGAGGATTGGGATAACGCGAGAGGTTTAGTATACGTCTAACTAAGGGGTATATACGTATAATCCCCTGCTATCCCTAAATTATACGGATAGTATGCGTTTACACGTTCACCGAAACTTAAAACCACATGGCTAATTTGCATAAACTATAAGCGCTGAAAAAAACAGCTCGCTCCTTCTTCTGTCGGACTAAAGGGCAGGACTCAGTGGAATATGCGTGTTCTTTCTGTGACTGAGGGATGTTCTGCCTATGGTGAGTCTGTTCTGCGCTTCTATCGCGTTGGAGATGGTTCATGTTAAACTTTTCAGAGATTATACGTGTGCAGGTCGTACGTGTGCAGCGCAGTTCTTTATTTCACTCATGCACTTTATTTATGTTGCTACTGTTGTGATGAAAAGACTGAAAGGTGTAAATAATTCTCTTAAGACTCGCGCTTATGAGCTGTAGTGGAGGATGGTGCTTGTTGTCTGTTTTCTGGGAGTTGTAGTTTTGCCTGTAGTTCCTCTGGTTAGCGCTGGTTTAGAGTCAAAAGGTTTTTGTGGCTCCGGGTGTTTCTTTTCTGTGGGAGACGGTTCAAATGGCTCTCCGACCCCTGGCTTATAGCGTTGGGACAGTTGCCATGGTGATTCCCGCCAGGTGAGCGTGAGTCACGTGAGCACAGGTGGCTTATGGGTGCCTTTAAATATGGCGCCTGAGTCGGGAGGACGTGGCACCGGGAGCCAAGATACTCGTATGTTTCCCGCTTCGGTTTTTACGATCTTTTAACGCGCATTTTCACAACAACAAAAGGGAGATATTCTAAGACCATCGCTGCTGCATCACGCCGGACTCGGGAAAACGCGCCAAACGTGCCCCGCCGCTCAGATCACCACGTCACCACGTCGAGCCACGCAGAGGAGTCCAGATAAGTTTTACCTGTTGCCTGACCAGCCAAGACCGGACATGTTTTTACAACGTTTAGTTTATAAGGCCCATTGCGTTAAAATGGGATGTTTTTGAAGTCCCTCCGTCGTTCAGGTAGGATCCATGACAAAGGAGAAAATCAATTATGTCACTGGACAAACTGAATTGAATTTCTCCTTTGCTATAGGCCTACAGGTCCCCTTTTGTTGTACAGTTCCCCCGTCGCTAGACAGTTCCCCTTTGTTATACAGTTTCCCTTTGTTATTTCCCCTTTGCGATGAATTTCCCCTTTTGGCGGGATGTTGGAGGTTCTGGCTGCGCACGCAACTTTACCTGTGTGTGTGTCTTTTTGTGAATTCGAACAATTATCGCAATGAAATGTTTATGTATTTGCTGAACTGTTCATGCCTGTTTTAATGTTAATGTCTGTACTAAATTTGCTCCTCGCTCTGGTTGATTTTTAATTTTTTTTTTAATGCAGTGTGTGGTTTGAATAATGCTGTGATGGGATTTTATGTGACATTTGCTTCGCTTTTGTCGAAACTAAATGCTGTGTGTTATTTCACATTCTGGATTTGTCTAAATGCAATGATTTACTAAAGAAATGGAATATGAAAGGAAAAATCGGGGTCAAACTGTGTGGCCTTGAGTCCTGAATTTTTCTGGTAAAAGGGAGCACAAACTCAAAGAAATGCAAGGAAGGAAATTATCCCAGAAATGAACACGCTCATGAAACAAAACAAAATACAGTGAGGTAGGCGTACTTGACGAATTTCTCGTGATGGAAATTAATTCTTTGCGTTTGAGCCATTTTTCGACCACTGCTGCTGCTCATGACCCATCTCCAGGTCTTGAGCTTTGGTCCAGACCATCAGGAAGACCACAGGTGAATAAACCGTTAAAAATGAAATATACTAGCCTTTAAGAAAGAGCCAAGCTAAAATATACTCTTTACCAAATACTGCTAAACCATGCTAACTTCTGTCGTGTACTGTCTGCCAAGATAAAATATACAGGTCTTTCTAAACCAAGCTTTGTTGAATACTGCTAAGATGAGCCACGCTAACTTTAGTTGTGTTGCTTATTGTGATACTTTACTGACAGTGTTTTTATTATTAATATTGTTAATTAGTTCATAGTTAATGTTAGATAAATCTACTTCATGTCTTGCAACTGTGAGACATGAAGATCATCTGCGGCAACTGTAGCAGATGTTTATTTTATTTGAATACAGCTAAGGTTAAAACATGATGTTTGCCATATTATGTTACTAACCCTTTTTAATTTTCAGGTTTTAGGATGGCGTCTAACCTTTTTTTTTTTTTTTTACAGGGAACAGATATGTTTATTTTAAACTGCTAAGCATTTACTTATTTATAACACAAGCT
Source organism: Taenioides sp. WSHXM2023 (assembly GCA_029959045.1). Classification (NCBI taxonomy): domain Eukaryota; kingdom Metazoa; phylum Chordata; class Actinopteri; order Gobiiformes; family Gobiidae; genus Taenioides; species Taenioides sp. WSHXM2023. Next base: position 4,874,440 of record CM057096.1, on the reverse strand, counting down.
AAAGCTAATGCTAAATCTACTTCATGTCTTGCAACTGTGAGACATGAAGATCATCTGCGGCAACTGTAGCAGATGTTTATTTTATTTGAATACAGCTAAGGTTAAAACATGATGTTTGCCATATTATGTTACTGGATTTTGAACATTGCTAAGCTAAACCATGCTAATGTTACTTTATATTATTTGAATACAGCTAAGGATAAAACAATGTTTGCCATATTATGCTACTAACCCTTTTTAATTTTCAGGTTTTAGGATGGCGTCTAACCTTTTTTTTTTTTTTTTTTTTTTTTTTTTTTTTAAATCGGAGGATGTACCCAAAAATAAGGAATTAATAAAGAGAATATATCATGTAAAATGGATACAAAAAATTCACCCAAAGAAAAAATACACCTTGAAGTGCAAAAATTCAGCACCAAGTACATCAAAGCAATAAAATGGAGCTAATGAGAAAATAGAGCGCTGTGGAGCTAACTATCAATGTGCAAAAGCTGAACAGTGACTAAACCATTATATATTTGAAAAATGGATTGCATTGTGGACAACCAAGCATGTCCTGGGACTAATCTGGAGGAAAGGAGTCTAACTTTGTCTTAAAGCTTCTGCAGTGGAAAAACCCAAAGCCCAAATCCAAACTGCACTAACAGCCCTATCCAGAACGCTGTGTAAATAACAGATGCTGGACAGAGGAAACCAAACAATACATACAAAAATAAATAGCATCTTTTTTTTTATTTGTATTTAAACAAAAGCAATGCAAAGAAACTGTCTTTTATGATGCACAAAAAAGGAAGTCTGTCTTTCCTTCCTTTGGGGTCCCATGATTAACATTCATTCAAAGGCTGGAAGCTGAGAGAATGGCACAAGATGGAACCAAATGGAGATGTTCAAACCGGATCACTTTAAAGTGTACTTTAGTAATCCCGTGTGACGGAAATTCACTTTGTATTTAACCAACTTAACATCAACCAAGTGTTGCTGAGGCAACATCAGGAGCAGTGAGCTGCTGCCGTACACATGTGAGTGCTAACCACTCAGATACCGTCCTATTGGAGGACATTACACACTTTGAATATACTGACAGTCTTGAGTTCTGGTCCAAGGGTTGAGGCCCTTGTGTTTTCTTTTCCTTGTGGCTTTGATGGCCCCAGAGTGGGGCACATATGGACTGAGCGAATGTAATGGTTCAAACCCAAACGCTTGAACGTTTGGTTTGTGACTGAAATAATCTTACAGGTTTGATCTTTCCCTGCTGCTGGTTTCACAGGTTTTATTGGTCTGTCCATGCAGACTTAAACCAGGTAGGTATTTGTGAGGTTCTCTGTGAACCTTGTATCATCTCAGTACACGGTCTGAATACGCTGAGGATTCTTATGTTAAACAGACTGGTAAAACGTGATGATCACATGGGTCTGAGTCTAAAACCCCTGATTTTTAAACTAACACTTCCACAGGTTTAATTGTTTATTTTACTTGGCTTGGTCAGTTCCAGACTGACCTTGGCTTACTGAATGTAATGTGTTTTGTATTTGATTTTGCCTGAACTGGTCTAAATGTGGACTGGTTTGAGTGTAATGGCTCTGGTCCTAACTCTTACACTGGACTAAAATACTGGTTATTCTAAACTAACACTTCCACAGGTTAAACTGATTTTTGTTTCTGTTCATTTAGAGTTTAAAACGAGGTCTTAACTGACAATCTTGGGTTTTTGAATGTTTTTGTATGTATCTGAACTGGTCTAAATGTGAGCCAGATTTAGACTGGTTTAGAATGTGAGGGCTCTGGTCCTAACCCTTACAATGAACTGAAAATACTGGTTGTTCTGCTCTCCTTAACTCTTTCACAGGTTTGCATTGTTAATGGTCTGTTCATTTTAACCTTAAACCAGTTTGAAATATGTTGACATTTTTCTTTGAACATTGGAATTTAACACAAAGTTAAATCTCATATTAATGTGGGTCAGTACTGCCATTTTGTGTTTTGTATGTTGTTTTGATGATTCTAACCCTAACTCTTCTGAAATCTCTTCTTGTTGCAGATCTAAACTTTTACCTAAACTTTTAAATTAGTCTTTAATAGGTCCCAGAGGCTGCTGTTTGTGGTAAGTATCTCTGCACGCACCTACTAACACACTAACACTACAAAAGCACGGGCGGTGGGTCTAATCCAGCCACAGAGGACACTGTGTCCCTCTGTGCCAGTCCCCAGCCTGGACAAATGGAGAGGGTTGCTTTGGCGTAAAATCTGCCGCCTTTATCTTGATCACACGTGTTTGAGTAACCCTTTATTAGTCTGTCTACTTTTTTTTTTTTAATCTCTTATCCTTAGTTCAGTAGAGATTGGCAATTACAGGGCAGAAATTATCCAAAATGATTCTTGTAAAGGTGTATGGGGTCTAAAAACATAGTGGAGTAATCCTGTATCGTTTTCTGTTTGAGAGAAGAACTCAGACTAAATATGATTGGTTTATGTGTGAATGAAATGACAACGGAAAACAAAACTTCCAGATATGTTTTTGATGAGGAAATGGGATTATAGCATAGATCAGAAAACTGCCTAATACGGGCCCTTTAAATGGTACAGGAGTTAGAAGCATTCATTTAAAAAAGTCTGCCTTTGTCTTTGCTCAAGAACCTTGTTTTATCATCTTATTAACTCATTTATTTACTTTTCATGAAGAAACCATAACATCAAATACAAAATACTTATTAGTGGGGATTCATTTTTGCCATATCATACAGCCCAGATCAGAACTTAAACATATTCAACTTCAAACAGGGGTCTCCAAACTTTTTCTTCCGGTGAGCTCCTTTACAAAACGAAAATGCTAGAGAGCTACTAATTTTAGCAGTCGCAAGAAACTGTAAATATAGGAGCCACAGCCTCGGGTGGGAACAGTTGCATTTAAAACATTAGCCATTATCCAGTTTTAGTGCACAAAGTCACATATCAGAATTGTATATTTACACTGGCCAAAGGCATTAAATTTGGCAAATTTGTTATTCACCACAATATGTATAATTTTAGAAGTCCCTTGGTGAAGAGATACAAGTTGGAGACCCCTCACTTAAAATCTAGTCAAGACTACCGTTGAACCATTTACTTTTGCATATCACTGTTGCATTCAGTTCTCCTCTTCTGGTCCCTTCTTTTCTGTTTGCTCTGTTGTCCCCACCTCACTCTCTTCTTTACGAGCTCCACAGGCTTCAGTGAGGTCCATCTGGCTGCTTGAGACTCTGGACTCAGTCACCGTGGGCTTGGGTTTCCTGTCAGAAACATTAAAGCTTCGGGACCTGTAATATGGAAGAAACCGATCATCTGCTACAGCCAGGTAGGTGTGGTAGTCTCAGAGTAATTTCATTATATTTAGCTCCTCCCTTCAAGCAGATATAAAGCAGTGTCAGCCAGCATCTGACCAGAACTGAAGAAGCAGCTTGGATGAGCTGCGAAACATATTCGACCAAATAAACTTTTGTCCGGTTGACAAATTGAATTTCTCCTTTTGCCATGGATTCTACCTGGACGACTGAGGGATTCTACACACATGGTTTAAAGAGTCAATTTAGCGTAATACAGGACCTTTAATATACGGTGACAAGGTGGACGCAACATCAGTATTTGCTGGGTGTGACGGAGTCAGTCCGTCTATGAGGCTCGGCGGCGGTTCCTCCTAAATGTCCCTGCGGCCTGCCCTGGCTGCGCCTGCGCGCACATACGCTCATTTTCCCGCACACACTAGTTCACTCCCCCGTTTTTCCCTGCTGTTTATCCATCTGCGCTCGGTGCGCTATTACGCCTTTTTCTCCCCCGCTCCTCCGTTACTAATTCGCCAAGGGTGCACACTTGAGCGCGTTAGAATACTTTACTTCATACATGCAGCTCTTACCTGTTCGCTGACGCGTCTCTCTCCTCTGACGCTGTGTGACTCCGCCAAACCGAGCCAGTATTTCCTGGTAGTTAAAATAGGCGCTGTTCGCGCCGTTGTGCTAATCACATGATGCATGTTACGTAACCTGATTTTTACCTATTATTAAGCCCTTATTTTTTATAATTTAATGTGCATTATTACCGCTGGGCAAATGAAGATGATACAGTGTAGATTTATTATGAAATTGTTTTTCCCTACATTTATTTGTATATGTTGCTCAATGGGAGGAGCAAGTGGGGTATAAAGGGGAGCCGTTTCTGACTGTCAGTCTGCCACCGGGTACAGGGCAGGTAACGCCGGTGTGCTGCATGAGGTTGGAATTAAAGGGACCTGAGTTAACGTTGAACTCGACCCATTTTTTTGTCTTTTGCTGTAAATTATTGCTCACTTTGGATGCTGGTACAATAAATCCACCGGCACCTGGAAATTCGATCTTGCCTGAGTTTTTAGTAGAGCCCCGCCACACTGGGGTTTGCATCAAATCAATGATAATACTTCTGGTGCAAAAAAAAAAGTTCTCAGGGATGTTTCTTGAAAAAATCTCCTTAATTTGTTGGTGTGTTGAAAGCGGTGACAGCTCCAGAGCTTTGTGCCGCCCATACAGCACTCTACACCTGTTTGTGAATCCTAATCATATGCACCATCATATGCATCACTATGGCCTTCTTTACACCCACTTTACAGAGCAGATCTGCATTTCAAAGAGCTGTGAAAACATGCCACAAATACAAACACGCACCATATGCGCCCATTATGTGAATTCTGTGTAGGAATAAAAACAGACTGAAACATTGAAACACGAAACAGTGTCATGCTTTGATCAGTGCTGGTGGATAAGTGTTTCTGAACATGTTGGTAGGAAATATATTGAATACTTTGAAATCCTACAGTGCATTTTTGACAGAGGTGAGTGTAAAGTAGCTAGAATTGTACTCAAGCAAGAGTACGGTTACTTGAAAATACTACTAGTACATCTGATTTATAACATTAAAAGAGACCTATTCAAAATCAACTTTTCAGAACTTTTAACCATGTTATAGTTCTCATTTACCCTTTCCAAGTTGTATTTGGAGTGACTTGTGCATGTCTTTTTGTTTGTTTGGTGTTCCTTTTATTCAAGACGTCATTGCTCTGATCTAACCCCATTTTCACCTCCTCCGGTACACGCCCACAGTAACGTACTACTTTTTCTTCTCCAATTGTATTTTCTTAATCTATGTGTGACGGTGTAGTCCCATCAGCCCACGCGTGGAGGCCATGGTGCCGATATACACACACACGCACACCAGCGTTTCACTTACTTGGCCGTTTACCGCTATCCCCGAGTTTCCTCACAGAACCATCGCTACAGTCAGGGCTGCACACTTGATTTGCTGCGTAAACATTCCTCTTGCCATAGCCGTTGTTTCATCCCCGAACTTTCCTCCATGTCCGCCGCCCCTCAGTGCACGTGTCCATCGGCCAACTTGAGCGTCATGGTCTTACGCATTTTATAGCATCACGTAGGGCGCACATGTGACGTCACCAGGAACGTCAGGTGACTTTTTCGCTTCGTGAATATATAATGTATATTTTTTTTCCTACCTGTGCTTGGAGATTATTATTATTGTTTGTGGTAATGTTTATGATTTTTCTGTATTAAAAGGGGGGGGATGTATGTGTTTCTGTATGTGGAGAAAAAGCCGTTTTTCATTGTTAATTGATTTGAGGGAGGAGCCTCGTACTTTAAAAAGGGCCTCCATCTTCACAGAGGCAGTGTGTGTGTTGTGGGTTAGAGCCGTGTGCACCGCAGGCACCAGCTCCGAAGCTATTTAAACACTGCTACAGACTGTAAATATGTTTTTTCCCCATTTTCACCATTTTGTGCACTTCTGTAAATAAAATCACCAACATTATTTTGACTACGCTATATTATTTCTTTTTCGCCAAAAAGAACCCACGACAGTTGGTGGCAGTGGTGGGATATGGCTGGTCGTAAGAAGCGCAAAGGACTGCAGTCTCACAAGTTTGAGGAGGATACCGCAGAAATCTTCAGGAGTGCTGAGTCCAATGCAGCAGGGGCTGAGGCGGAGTCGAGTGAGGCAGAGCTTGGACCCTCTGCATCGCCGACACCTGCACAGCAGCCTGTGGGTGAGCTGGTGGCTATAATGAGGGAGTTCCTGGATGGACAGCAGAGGAGAGAAGAAGGGTTGCTAGCAGAGTTGCGTGGTTTGAGAGCCGCCCTTCCAACAGTTCAGCCCTCTCCGCAACCATCTCGGATGCCACCCCAAGCGCCACAGTTTCATGACCCGGGGCCTACTCCCAGCGAATTGGCTAGTATTCCTCCGCTAGGACTACCGACCCCTGGAGGTACAAGAGTGGTTCTGCGTCCTGGCCATAGTGAGATGGACATGCCAGATATTTCGTCCTTCAACAACCTTGAGCCAGAGGGAGGAGCAAGACCTGAGTGGAGGCACTTTACTAACCCACGACACTTTGATACGTGTGGGATTCTGCAGCGATGTATAGTCACTTTGGTACAGTTCACTGTTTGCTAATGTGATGTGCAGCTCTCCACTGGAGGGGCCAACAGCTGCACAGAGCTTTGTTGTGATGACGTTTATGTTGGAACCCAGAAGTCAAAGGATTTAAGTCGTTTTAGATGAATATTGTGATTTTAAAATGTCTAAACTATAACATAATGATCCATAGATGTCTAACTACAGAGCACAGTAAGTCTTCTTTAAAGTGCTAGTTGTAACTTTCTGAAGGTGGCATGTCACCTGCATGATTCCACGGAAACAGAAAGTTAAAATCATACTTATATATATCTCCATGGAGAATGTTTCTGTTTTATCTTATACTGTGGAATATTAGTCAAAAAACATTTCCAGAAGACTCCAAATAAGAGTCAGGTTTGTGAAGATGCAAACCCGCTAACAGTACGATGCATATTTTCCAGTGCAATAAAAGCCTCCAAGTTACATTCTGTGGCTTTAATAATGTAAAAAGTATTTATGAAGGGTAGACCACAAAAAGGTGCTGGTGGCTGGTGCAGGAGGAGTGAAGCAGCTTTAACGCACTGAGAGTAGCACATGTTGAACTTTATCAGCTGAAAACAGAAGACTCACACTTCTGCATTATCTTCAGTAATGCCCAGAGCAGTACAAGCTTTTTAAAGGACTACTGTGTAACTTTTCTGGTGGGAGGCCACACCTTTTTTCCATGGATATGTTATTGCTTTGCATATAATGTTCCACAGTATGGCATTACACATTTTTTAACAACCAAAACATAATATTAAAAACTAATTGGGTCTTCCGCTAATTTATTTGAATAGGTTTTCTTTTTGGTATAAAAACAAACTAAAACTTGGTTAGAAAAAATAAATAAATATATAATATATGCCAATTTAACAGTAAGTGGATTCCACCCTCCACAGCTCTAACTTGCAACTTGGCCTGGTGGCGCCACATGCTTGTCTCCATGGAGATACCTGGAATGTTCCACTGTATGGCATTAAACCAGTTAATGCAAAATCATGACAAGCAGGTGGCAGACCCTACACAGAAATATGACTTGGTACAACTTGGATTAAAGGTCCACAAACACACACAAACTCGACTCATATGAGCTTTAAGCCCATCCATCCATTTTCTTCCACTTATCTGGGCCGGGTCGCAGGGGCAATAGTCTAAGCAGGGACTCCCAGACTTCCTTCACCCCAGACACTTCTTCCAGCTCCTCTGGGGGGACCCAAAGGCGTTCCCAGGCCAGCCGAGAGGGATAGTCCCTCCAGTGTGTCCTGGGTCTTCCCCGGGGCCTCCTCCAGGTGGGACATGCCCAGAACACCTCCCAAGGGAGACATCCCACCTCAGCTGGGTCCTCTCGATGTGGAGGAGCGGCGGCTCTACTCCGAGCTCATCCCGTGTGACTGAGCTCCTTTGGTCCTCATCTCTAAGGGTGCACCCAGCCACTCTACAGAGGAAACTCATTTCGGCCGCTTGTATCTGTGATCTAGTTCTTTCGGTCATTACCCAAAGCTCATGACCCTATTCAGTTTTTAAATAAAATGTGATCATTTCAGTGTTCAACTGACTAAACAGTAAACACCTTGTAATAGAGCACAGATATAGTTTTTTACCTAATTTGATGCACTTCTCAGGGGGAAAAAAACTGGAGTACAGATTCCCACCTGATGACATCATACCGTGCCAAGTGTTTATGAATAACCTAGATTATTTTATGTTTAGGGGGAAAAAAAACAAACAAAAAAAACCCCCAAAAAAGCAGCTGAACTAAAGACAGCGTTGCTTGTTTCTGGTGGAGGATCTGTCAAATACTTTTATCCATGGAGATGTTATTGCTTTGTCTGGAATGTTTCACAGTATGGTATTAAACCTTTCTTCATCTGCCCTAAGTTACAGGGCAGATCTGTGGAGGGGCAACCTCGCTCACAGTCAGAATGCCTGGTTTTCTAAGGTTGTTCAGCTATAAAACCACCTGTAATTGAATAAATGTAAGGTAGAGCTGTTTAACGTCATACTGTGGAACATTCCAGACAGAGCAATGACGTATCCATAGAAATAAGCAGGCGACGAACCCCCAACCAAAAAGTTATATAATGCACCTTTAATTAAACCTTTAAATTCCCTTTTCCATACTGTTCACTTTGTATGAAAATGTGTGATTAGATGAGATGTGTAACAGCTCTGTGATCCACGTATGTGACAGCTGATGGAAGCGTTAACCACTCTGCCAACAGCGCAGTGTGTCAAAATATTCCACCTGCTCAACATATTGTACCAAAAATGTTGTAGGCTGGGGTCACATGACATCACAAATTTATTTTAGAATCCCCACACTTTAAAGGGCACATTTTATGCTATTTTCTGATCTCTGTTCTAATGTCGTTTCCTCATAACAAACAGACCTGGAGTTGTTTTTGTTTTATTCACACATGTTTAACACACAAACCTGAGAGTTCTTCTCTCAAACAGAAAACACTTTGTTCCATCTTGTGATGTCATGTGCACTGTGTTGCTGGTGTAGAAGAAATACAAAGGCGTAGTACATTTTCAATAACATTTAATGCATAGGTATATTACAGTGTTCGTTCTCTTGGGTATGTAACGCTGCCCTCTACAGGTGAGGCGTATATCTTTGTATTAACAGAAATCATTATAGAGTTATTACATACAGGAAGTGCTCCACTGTGTTTTTAAACTCCATACACCTTTACAGAAATAATTTGGATTATCAATCTCAACTAAAGGTAAAAAGGACATATGTTCACTTGAAAACTACCACTTCATGACATCACAAAATGGAACAGAGCATTTTGAGCTTTGGAAATGTAGAAAGACAAATAATAAAGGTTTACTCAAACATGTGAATGAAACAAAACACAACTCCAGATATGTTTTTGGGGAGGTAACAGCGTTCTAGTAGGCGTGTGCATTGCCATGAATTTGGCGATACGATGCACACGATTCAATACATCACGATATATCCCGATGCTAAAACAGAGGACAATATATTGTGATTTATCAGTAATTACATATAATATTTTTGGTTGAGTACACCTTCGCGAGAACAAAAATTGAATGAAAAACAACTGATTTAATTTTAAATCACGAGAAAAGTAAATGGAACTGATGAATCGATACGAGAATCGCGCAATGAAGTATGGCGATATATCACTGAAACGACTTTTTCAGTTTTGTTGTTTGTTCCACACTCATATTTTTGTACAAGGAACCTCTATAAATGATGAATTACAGCTGTATTTACTCTCCGTGTGTCATTATATTTAGATTCAATGCTCAGAGAAAAGGCGCTATGTAAAACGAATGCATTGTTTATGATTAGTAGTAGCGGTGGCTTTCGCTCATTAGAAAATACTAAGAAGTGGGGAGTTTTTCAGATCTTTTTAGCACCTACTTTGGAGCAGAGGTCAGTCCAGGCAACATTTATGGATCCAGACGGAGTTGTACACCAAACCCGCTGATTTAGCTTCGAGTCTGAGCAGCGGGGCCCTTTACTTCACCTGCTCCCCGGATGGTTCTCAGGCTTTTGTTTTTGCGCACGTATCCAGGTCCCCGTCTCTAAAAATAGGAGCGCGCAGACCCTTATCTAATTGTCCAAGGTGGTCTTATGTAAGCTTGCTAATTCAACAGTCCACCACATGTGTTCACTGTTCACTTAGAGACACATCGCCGTCTCATTGGGCAAACGCATTTGATCCAAGAAGGAAGAAGGCACATGTGACTACACCTCTAACTTAACATTTTGACATCTGATTAAACCATTTTTTTACAGAATTTGCATCCAAAAGATCATCAGATGTCAGACCTGGACTTCAACTCAAGTAATACATTATTCACTGTTTAGTAAAGGGCCCATATAAAGCTATTTTGTTTTGTTTCATTCGCACAGGTTTAACACACAAACCCTGCAGGCTTCTTTTCTCAAACAGAAAACGCAGTTCCAACTTGTGATGTCATGCGGTAATACAGGAAATGCTCCACTGTGTTTCCAAACCTTCACTAGAATCATTTGGATAATTTCAGACACGGAATTGCCAAACTCAGTTGAACTAAAAGTAATAGGCAGCTTGAAAACTCACTTGAAAACTACCACCCCATGACATCACAAGGTGGAACAGAGCATTTTGAGCTTTGGAGACAGACTATAAATAAAGGGTTACTCATGAAACAACTTCAGGTATGTTTTTATTGTTGTTGTAGCTGGATCCTCTCACACATGTCCTGGTTTGGTCCCGGTTTTGGTCCAGTTTGAGGCCTAATGTAGTATGTAGTTTGGTCCAGGTCTAGTCTTGGCTTAGTCTTCTGATGTGGTGACCCTTACCCAGCCGATGACAAGCAGGTCACCAGGTCATGGATTTTTTTTGAGTAATAAAAAACATCTGTAATTAAATAATTCAATGCAATTTTTGGGATTTTTTGTTTTGCTAAACGGCGTATGTTATTTTAATAGCAATATCTAGTGTGTCTGGCTGTTTTTGTTTTTGTTTTGTTTTCTGGTCAAAACTGAGTGCGCTGCCTCCAGTGGCCTATGCAATTTCAAGTACTATGTGACATTACAAAAGGCTGCCCTGATTACAACCAAGTGTTTCTGATAAAAAACACCCGGATGCAGCGGCGGAGTTTGAAGCGTGGATACCTGTTAGACCAATCACACGGGTCCTTATACCTCCAGACCCCTCCTCCACCCTGACTCTCCCCTTTAGTCCTCCAGGTACTGCCCAGTTTAACAGCTCTAACTGAAATGTGTCCAACTTTAAGCAGAGTGTTTGTAAAGTCAGTATTTTCTTCATTTTTTCTTCTTTTTAAATGAATTCCTTCTTGTTTTCTTATTGTCACACACTCTTCTTGTTGTTGTCACTCACTTTCTGTTCGAATTCTGCAGTACAAATAAACCGCCTTGCCTAGTGCTCATAATCTACAAACACATAGAAATCAAAGGAGACGATCAAAACACCAGCGCATTATCGTGAATAAGGATCACGCATCGCTGCCAGATCCCTTACATATTTACAGATGAAATATTGTTCTGTCTATATTTGCAAGAACTGTCACGATCAATGTAACTCTGAAGACACTAAATCTTGTCTAAATCTTGTCTTCTTATGTGATGTGCTGTACAATGTAAAACGCTGGATGAAATCACAAGGTGGAACAGAGCATTTTGAGCTTTGGAAATGTAGACAGACTAATAATAAAGAGTCACTCAGACATGTGAATGAAACAAAACACAACTCCAGGTTTGTTTTTGAGGAGGGAACAACATTATAACATAGATCAGAAAATAGTGTGATATTCCCCCTTCAAAATGCTTTCCGGGGACACAGCATTTTACATTGTATTGGCCCAGACGGCACATCATATAAGAAGAAAAGATTTATAATACGGCTTAAAACTCACAAGAATATTTGCATAATATAGGATCTTTAAAGTCCGTGCATCAATAAAAGTGTGAACTTAGATGGAGGCTTGACTATAAATAGACGTCTCATTGTCGTCTTCTGCACGCTGGTTTTCAGTTGGTGGACCTTCAGAGCAGGTCATTAGACACAGTTAGCTTTGATGGTTTGCTAACACAGAAAGGAGCTACCAGGAAGGCTATTTTTAGTCCTGTTGTTGATCTGTTTGTTTGCAGTTTGTATCACTGCAGTTTCTTGTGTTGAATGGTTCATTTGAAAGAAAGCTTATTATGGAAATGTTACTTTTTTGCAATTTTAAAGAGGGGGTATTACACAAAATTGATTTTTTTTAATTTTTTTTTTAGCATTCTACCATGTTATATCATTGTTCCCTCATCAACCACATGCCTGAAGAGGTTGTAGAGTCATCCATGCATGGTTGAATAATCTAGAGATCTCTCCCAGGACCTATTCAAACCCTCCTTATGGTTTGTTGTAAGATTCTTTGCAATGCTTTGCCCACAAGCCTACGCCACACATGATCCCACACTAGAATTCTCCACAAATATACAAAAACATGATACAAAACTGTACAAAGCAACTTGACAAACCTGATGTGATGTGCAGTAGTTTCTTTAGCGGAATGCACGCTGTTGTGTTGTGTTGTGATAGTGCTCTGAAGGGGGAGTGACTTTGCACAGGGAGGAAAGGGAGGGGAGACTCAAGAGCATCAAAAATAAAAATATATGTGTTGAGTATTTAACTTTTTTTTTTCTAACTCATTGAAGATGTTCACTTAAATTCATTAAAGGTGCATTGTGTAACTTTTCTGGTGGAGGGTTCGTCAAATGCTTTTCTCCATGGAGATGTTATTGCTTTGTATGGAATGTTTCACAGTATGGCATTAAACCTTTCTATCTCCATGGAGACCAAACCAGACCAAGTTACAGGTCAGATCTGTGTAGAGCCGACCCCGCTCACAGTCAGAATGCCTGTTTTTCTAGGTATTTTTGAGCAAAAAACCACTTGTAATTGAATAAATGTGAGGTAAATCTGTTTAATGTCATACTGTGGAACATTCCAGGCAGAGCAATGACATCTCCATAGAAACAAGCAGGTGACGGCCCCCTAACTAAAAAGTTACACAGCGCACCTTTAACTTAAATTCAAAAAGAAAGTAATTCAAACATATTTTCTTTTTTTTTTTTTTTTAAATCTAAAGTGAGAAATTCAGCAGCATTCAAAATTCAAAATCTGATGAAACAAATTATCTTCCATGAAAAATAAACACACATAAGCAGGAGATTCAGCTGGTTACATGAGCTGTGCAACTAGCAGCACTTTTCTGAGAATCTGAGAACATTGGAGAGGCTCAGAGGAACAGGCAGTGAATGAGCTTCTCCTGGTGGAACAGGGCAAAGCCAGAACATCTCCTGCTGGGAACAAGATTACTGCTGCACCTTAGACTCTCAGAACATGTGAAACATGCGAACAACGGAGGCTGCTGCTAAGCTGAGCACAAAATGATTATGTGCAGCCATTACAGAGAAAGAAAGGTTATGTGTATGATGGAAAGTACATAACAGGAACATTTGGTAAATAAAAGTGAATTACTCCCATAAAGTTTCAATGTTGTATTTTTCTGTGTTGGATGAATATACTGTGTACCTTACCTGTATTTTTTATACACTCCCTCCATTGCACGTCGAGTCAAAACCAAATCAGATCTAATCAGATTATTTTATTTCAGTGATGCATGCGAAACGAAGGAGCTCATTGATCACTTATCGTTTTGAAATAAAATCGCATGTCTGTTTCCTCAGATGAACAGAGTTTAGTGCTTCGCTTATTGGTTCTGGAGAAATGCGCCATGTTTTTTAGTCCCCTGTGATATTTCTTTCCTTTTCGGTCCTCATAAACAGCCACTTGTTTTAATATGGACGGACCATGTATGCCTCTGATTGGGTAATCCACCTATCAATCATGCCCATCTGAACTTGGGGAGATTCAGCAGTGACCTTCTTCAGTAATCTTCGTCCCTCACTGAGCTGCAAAGGCTGCACTAGCACTGCCGGTTCAGATCAGAGAGGTATTTTAGGTTTATATCAACTGGATGAGAGACACGTGAGGCTCAGTCTACTTTCTTGGATAATCGTCTTGACAACCAAAACACCAAATTATAAGAAACAAACTGTCCATTATGTCCAGTGTTTTTGCAATAAAGAATAAATCAGCTTTACAATTGTGATCTTTAAAGCTACAGTATGTTTGATTTGAACATGTACCTGATATCTGAAACACACATAAGTCTTGTTTATTAAATTCAAAATCTTGCAAAGTTCATTTAAACCAGAGGTGCCCAAACTTTCTTCTTTGACAGGCCCAAATGAATACTTAAGTGTGTTGAGGGCCAAAGCTATCAGTGTTTTTCCTCGCAAAAAGTTTGCCTGAAAAGATATTTGTGATTAAATTGTGTAACATTATTCTACTTTTTAGTGGGATAGACTGGTATGGGCTTTCTTTCACTTCCTAGCACTATTTTCACTGCAAAACGAAATAAAAAAGGATGTTTCTTAAAATCTCAGCAAACCTTGGAGGGCGACTTTGGGCATCCCTGCTTTACCCCCCATTATAGTGAAAAACTAGAAAAGCACTCAGAGAGCGCAGACCTCCGCCAAGCCCCATTTAACGCCAGTAGATGGCAGGATAACACTGGAAAAGCACTCAGCGCAGACGTCCGCCCAGCAGCTAACGAAATTTTCAAAGTAATCCAGGATGTCTTCTGGATCATCACCAAAATTTAATCATCTGTTGGATTTACCATTTGGAACATTTCCTGAAAATTTCATGAAGATCCGTCCATAACTTTTTGAGTTATTTTGGAAACTAACTAACAGACAAACACACAAACACACAGACAAACCCAGACGAAAACATAACCTCCTTGGCGGAGGTAATTAAGACGCATATGGACTTTTGTATTGAAGTGCTCTTCCTGTCAAAAACATGTATCTAATCAAATGCCTCATAAGTCTCACCTGCAGAATTAGAATATTAAAAAATGAAAACAATAAATGAGCATGTCTTGACGTCACACGTCCTGACGTCACACGTCCTGACGTCACACGTCCTGACGTCACACGTCCTGACGTCACACGTCTTGACGTCACATGTGCACTTGACCTGCAGCTTGTTTTTGGAGTAGTAGATCACACAGTCCACTTACCTGAACAGGATGTTCTGTTCTTCTCTCCGTGCTGCTGTGTACATGAGCTCTGTGCTGTCAGGTCGCTCTGACATGAGACAAAATGGCTGGTGAGCACATCATGAGAAAGACATGGACTCTCAAGTCTTTATGGAACAGAGTGCATCAGTGTTCAGTTTGTCTCTATGGGGCTAAATGTAAGTAACGCTAGTTGGACTTTGCAGTTTCAGTGAGAGGAGGTGTTGGGTTTGTTGTTGTTTTGTAACCTGCAGAGGCCAGAGTAATGTGGAGCACTTGAGAGGAGTTACACATGATCACACCGGGATCAGACTGGGGGGTATTCCATCAATGTCACTGAACATAGCGGCGCTTAAGTGATTAGGCCTTGATTGAAGTAGCGTCAGCTTTAACTTAAGGCTGAAGCCATTCCACTAACACAATTCAGCCGTGCCTCATCTGAGTTAACTTCAACCAGGCTTATCCAATCTTGCATTAGGCGCGTGCACGGGGTACATAAGAAGCCCAGAACAAGCAATTGTCGAAAACACGATCATGTCGAAGATTTGGGCAGATTATTTCAGCGCGAGGAATATAAAACCACAATTACAAAGAAGGGAAATATACTTACAATACTCAGTGAGTGCAGTTGATGTCATTACAAATGTTCATATTTGTAGAGCAGTCTTGTCAGTTGTAATTCCTCTTTAATGTGGAAAAGTACTTGCACCAACTAATATGTCAAATTGTGTCTTTGAGCAGGAGTGGTGTTAATAATGTGAAGAGGACGGCTTTACAGGTAATTACAAAACATACAAAAGCATTGGGTCATGCATTGCCTACATTTTTGGTTTTAAAAGTAAAGGTTTACCTTTAACTGTATTGCTTGATGGAGATGTCACATAAAATATAAAGTGTCAGTGCGGTCAAGTGTTAATGTTAGGCCTAGCTATATGCTATGCTATACTATGATGGTATGAATAATTGTAGGTTAAATGGTATGGCATTCATACATTTGTGTAATGTGTGACAAATGTAAGTTGGTGAAAATATAACATATACTTCACTTGAGCATAAATATCATCAGAAATGAGAATCGAACACAGAAGTCCCACATGATTTGTGGAGCACTTCACCACTCGGCCAAAGCTTTTTCCATCGACGTCCGGAAATTCTCATATTTGAAGATATTATAATTACAACAATTTTTAGAAAGAATATTTTTAATTATTGGAAATTCGCCAAAACTGACCAAGAACATAAGGTAAATTATTTTTTGCTGACATTGTCACCCTTGGTTTCGGACAACACAGACAATCAGGCGCGAAGTGTGTGGAACTGTTTGTTTGACACTCTCTTTACTACAGGTACGTATTCTTTGTAACGCCAATTTGTTAAGCCTGATACGGAGCAGGTTAGTTCAAAAGCATATGTTTCCCCAGTAACTCAGCTGAGATTCATGTTGGCGAGAATAATGGAACCAAACTCTCGTTAAAACTAGCGAGGCTTATCAAACGTAGCGAGGATTTGCAGTTAGCGGGCTTGATGAAATACCCCCTTGGGCGGCTCGTACTGAAAACAAACAAGAAAGGGCAGAGCGTTCAGATGAATACCAGCAGATGATTGGGCGAAGAGTCATAGCAGCAGAGTGAGCAGAGATTATTATATATTTGTATGTTTTGATGGGTGCTTTGCATTTGGCTTCCACAAATTGACTCATAAGTGGTTCAAGCTCAAACACAAAGGCCAGACCTCCTTGTCAAAGCCTGATCTCGTCTCATCTCAGAACCTAAGCAGGGCTGGGTCTGGTTCGGACTTGGATGGGAGAGCGCTGGGAATATCAGGAGCCACAGTGGGGCGTTATTGATTAAAAACTTTTGTTGCGTCCTTAGGCAAGACATTTCACCTGCATTGCCTATTATGAATATAGAGTATTTCTGGAGAATCGTCGTGTGGGAGCATGGGTGACATAGACTTGTGGGCTGAGCATTGGACAGAATCTTACAGCTAACCGTAGGAAGGGTTTAAATAGGGAGAGATTCCAAAAAAAAAACTCTTCAGGCATGATTTACCAGGGAACGTTATAACATGGTAGAAAGTAGATTTTGCCCCTCTATAGCAAAAATTCTGCAAAGGTCACAGCTCTATCCCTTACGCTCAAAGAAACGCAACACTTACATGAGCCTACATTCCCCAGATGTATATGACAGGATGAGTTTGAAGGGTAAATGTCCCATAGCGCTCCTTGAAATGATTCCTCATACATGCGGTCTGTGAGTGGTGGTGGAGGACAGCCCCAGGGCACTGTGGGTAGAGAGGAAGCGAACCCCTGTGAGTGTGGGGAGCTAATGAAGAAGGATTACAGAGCTGTGCGGGGGCTCACTGGAGACATGTCTACAGCTGAGCAGAGGTGGGTAACAATGAGAAGGTAGTGGATTATAATGTCCTTTGTGTTAGAGTTAATGTAGAATTGTACAGTATTCACGCTCTGTATTAATACTTTGCAGTGGCGTCGCGCTGGTGGTGTTCTACGTGTATCTCTATGGCTTGATGTTCAGAAGTTACCATGGTGATACAATGCAATCCTTAGCAAAAACAGCCAGAAAAGTTTTAAAAGTTTTAACTCAAACTGAAAACTTTAGCTTGTAACTGTAATGTTACTTGAGAGGGACTTATTTAAAAGTAAAAATCAGCTGTTGCAGTTCTAAATCAGTTCTTTCTGGTCAGATGGTGTTAAAACAAAACTGCATTGTGTAACTTTTTTGTTGGAGGTCCGTCACCAGCTCTACCTTACATTTATTCAATTACAGATGGTTTTATAGCGCAAAAATACCTTGAAAAATAGGCATTCTGACTGTGAGCGGGGTCGCCTCTCCACAGATCTGACCTGTAACTTGGTCTGGCTTGGTCTCCTTAATGATAGAAATGTTTAATGTCATACTGCGAAACATTCCAGACAAAGCAATAACATCTCCGTGAAGAAGAACATTTGACGGACCCTCCACCAGAAAAGTTCACGATGCACCTTTAAAGTCCAACTTGAGTAACGAGAGCTTCAGACAGAGCAGTGCTTATAGTTTGTTGGTGCCCAAACAGAGCTTCAGATTGAGTCCACGATAAGAGACCGTCCTCCTGCTCCATTGTCCACACAGTTTGGTTCACCTTCAGTCCTCGTCAATACATTGAATTTCCCTTGTGAAGCTGTAGATACTGAACAAAGACAGTGTGGTGCTAATCTTACTTAAGTCGGACTAGATACAGGCTCTATTCACGCTTACCGGAACACCTCGGAAACATGCGGATAACGACCTCCATGGATGACGTGGATGACGAAACTGTGGATTCAGCAGCAGCGTCTTCACAACCTGCCAAAGCTTTCCACGGGGGACGGGACTCTAATCGCGTCTTCGATGTCACTCGCAGGAAGCTGGTCGTAACTGTTGATCTGCTGAACATAACAGAACTCTTCAATGACATCTTTTTTTGTATTAAATTAGACAAATTATAATACACAAATTAATAAAAGGAAAAAAGAGAATACAATTCAATCTAAATGAAGAAAACCAGGACATTTTCTCAGTTACTACTGTCAACAGAGCCCAAAGGAAGTCGTCATCCGCATGTTTCCAAACGTCTGCGGGTTTTGTGATGTAAGCGTGAATAGACATTACATTTGTCCAGTGTCCATGATTATGAATGTGAAAATGAAGCTGGTTTTTGACACCACTAGTGTTTTGTATCATGTTTTTGTAGATTCATGGAGAATTGGAGAATGTGGGAATGTCATGTGGGAGCATGGGTGACGTAGGCTTGTGGGTGGAGCCTTGCACAAGAATCTTACAGCTCACCATTAGGAGGGTTTGAATAGGGCCCCGGAGAGATCACTAAATGACTCAGACATGCATGGATGACATCTAAAGCCTCTTCAAACATGTTTTTGATGAGGGAACAATGTTGATTTTGCATAATACCGCCTCTTTCTCTCTCATCTGTACGGTCAGTACCTAAACCCCAGCTCCTGCAGCCAATCCTGAATCAGTGCTAGTGCAGCCTCTGCAGCTCAGGGAGTGAATTCTGGAGGTTCTGAGCTTTAACATGAAGCTTGGCCTGTCCATATACTGAGAAAGAGGAACACTTGGATGTGTCTGTCTGCAGGTTAAGGCTCACACAGGTTCAGTTGTGATTGTGATGTTAAATCTGTTAAATCTGCATAGAGTACAGGATACATACAGTTCCTTTAAAAATGTTCTCTGTAACTTTTCTGGTTCTTGTCTCCATGGAGATGCTATTGCTTTGCTTTGAATGTTCTACACAACCCCCTGCTGAAAGGTTACATAATTCATCTTTAACATTCCGTGCAATTACTACAACCAGACAGTGGTTCTTGTCCAATTATGGGGATGAACCATATTCAAACACGTTCAGTATATTTGGCGTGTTATTCCCCCCATGTTAACCCCCTCCCTCCCCACCTCCACACAGAGAATGGAGACAGTAACATGGAGCGTATAGTGCTGAGCGTGCACAAAGACACCTCTGCTCGTCTCCTCACAGCCCTCTGAAGCCCTCTGAAGCCCCCTGAAGCCCTGCAGTCTGCTCTACATTATACTGAATACACCAGCGCTGTAATTGGTCGGTTTCCCCTTGAGACGAGAGCAAATAAATAATCAAAGGGTAAAAGAGTAAGTGGTGGTGGTGCCAGAGAGAAAGAGGGAGAGAGAAAGGAAGCGAGAGAGAGGGAAGGAGTGGAAAACAAACTGGAGTGAAGTGATCTTGTTCAGGTTGAGTACACACTTCCCTTAAGCATGATGGAAGGTGACATGTTCAATTGTTTAACTGTGTATAAGACTAATATTAAAGGGGCAGAATGTAAGATTTTGATTTTAAATTCCATAAACATGATCTGACTGTGTCCCCAGATACATGTTTAAATCAAGTATAGCTTTTACTGATAACAGTTATAATGCTGACTTATTCTTAGTTACAAAATAAACAAGCATTGGATATGATGGATAAGTTGTTTATGATATAATTTGGTGTTTTGGTTCAAGATGATTATCCAAACAGAAAGCAGAATGATTATCTTATTCGGGTTGCCAGTTTCAATGTTTCAGTTTCAGTTTCAATGCTGAAATCCAGTTGTTTTAAACCTAAATGCCTCTGTCTGATCTGAATGTTCACTCCCTAAACCCCAGCTCCTGCAGCCAATCATGAATCAGTGCTAGTGCAGCCTCTTCAGCTCAGTAAATGAATTCTGCAAGTTTTCACATGAGGCATGGTCTGTCCATAAACTGAGAATGAGGCAAACTTGGATGTGTCTCTATCTGCAGGTTAACTCTCTGGAGACACAGTTTCAGATGTGAATGTAGTTTCTTTTTCAAAAGGTCCTATATTACGCAAAATTCACTCTTGTGACCTTTAAGTCATGTTATAATTACCTCTTACCTTCTCAAAGACCCGTATTTCAGTAATCCTGCATAACTGTATTAGTCTGTCTACATCTCCAAAACTCAGAATGTTCTGTTCCACCTTGTGATGTCATGAAGCAGTAGTTTTGAAGTTGACAGTTACCTTTTACCTTTAGTTCAGTGGAGATGGGCAATTCCAGGGCTGAAAAGTAAAGCTTCCTGTTTACAACTGATTAATAATTGTGATTGAAATGGAATGTACTGATGAAATGTTTTATAGTAACTATTGGTGTTAATGTTTTGTATTGGAAAAGGGAAGAGGGGGCAGATAACATAAGATGACTCTTCTTTCTGCTCCCTTTCATTCATTTCTTGTAATGTTATGATGTCTTTTTATACTTCATGAATGAAATAAACGAACAAATAAATCATCCAAATGGGTGTATGGAGTTTAAAAACACAGTGCAGTACAAAGCTGCAAATGTACCTATAGTAGTTTGCCCTGAAATTCAAACCCAAACAAAAAAAACACCATAGTAGTATCAAAACACTCTTTCTACTAAACCTTCCATGTTGTTTATTTCAGTCCTGCTCAGAACATCCCCTTGACTGTGAATAGTTGAACTCCAATCATGAGCGACACACGTTTAACTGATTGTGTGAGCAGACAAACCGACCAACAAGTACAGGAACTTGCGGTTTAATCTCAGGGTTGTTGGTTCAGTCCTCTCTGGCCTTTTGAAACTGTCATCATTCGCAGTCTCTCCCCACTGTATCTACTTCAATTGTTTGTCCCTCGGAAATTGCCAAATCAATACCCGTCTCTGTGCATCGCATCCATCTCCCGCGGCCGGCCTGTGGGAGTTACAGATGGGCTTATAATGCCAGTCTGACCTTCACTTCATCAGGTCTACATCACGCCCGGGACAATGTGGAAAAACAGATTCACCAACGCGGACGCCAATCCACTCGCTGATTCATTTGGATCCAGAGCTACAGTTCCCTCCATCACACAGAAGACGCTACGCCATCGGAAAAGTGATTGATACAGAGAATAGAAAAATTGATTTCCTGACGGCGCCGCTCGGTGGGGAATCGAAGAGTAGATTAAGCGTGCTGGTTAATGTTAAAGACGGGCTGTTTTAATTGTATGGGGTATTAACATGTGGCATAATGTTTATCTATGTTATCTTTAAAGGGCTCGTATTCTGCTCTTTTCTGATCTATGTTATAATGTTGTTTCATCATCACAAACAAACCCTGTTCCACCTTGTGATGTCATGTGGTAATACAGGAAGTGCTCCATTGTGTTTTTAAATCCCTTACACCTTCACTAGAATCATTTGGATAATTACACCCCTCGAATTGCCAATCTCTACTGGAAAAAAAAGGTAAAAACTAAACTGTTGACTTGAAACCTCACCGCTTCATGACATCACAAGGTGGAACAAAGCATTCAGGCTTTGGAGATGTAGAATAATAAATAATTATAAAGGTTTACTCAAACCTGTGAATGAAACATCGCTTAAAGCTTACAAGAGAATATTCATATTGCATATAATATTGCATTATAGGAAATTTTAAGTTTTAAAAATGCTATAGTCACTTAAAACCACATATTAACATGTTTTAATGTTAACAAGTTTAACTTTCATTTCTGGCACTCTGACTCTCCCCTCCCTTTGCTATCTGCGCTAGGGCATTGTGATTGTGTTGTGATAGCGCTCTGAAGGGGGGGTCCCTTCAGAGCGCTATCACAACACAATCAGCGTGCATCCCACCAATGACACTGCTGCACATTAGGTTTGTCAAGTTGCTGTGTACAGTTTTGTTCCATGTTTTTGTTTATTTCTTGTATAAATCTTACAGCTAACCTTAAGGAGGATTTGAATAGGGCCAGGTGAGATCACTAAATTACTCAGACATCTAACACCTCTTCAGACATGTTTTTGATGAGAGAACAACGTTGTAACATGGTAGAAAGCTAAAAAAAAAAAAAAAAAAAATTTGCATAATACCCCCTTCTTAATTTTTATTCCTAAGCTACAGCACTCTCCATCACACACAACGCACAACGCTGGAAAGACGTCTAATTGGAAATTTGATTAATACAGAAAATAGAAAAATCCATTTCCTGGCGGCTAGGTGGGTAATCGAAGAGTAGATGAAGCGTGCTGATAAATATTAAAAAAAAAACATCTTGGTTTATTCCGGGAGTCTGGCCAAGAGCAAAAAACGTGAAGTTGTCAATACGGCAGGCCAAATAAACATATTACATTTTGTTCATTCAGTTTTCATATGCAAAAAATATTGTGCTTGCCGTGCAGGCGCCGTCACCAGAACTGCAGAGTCAATCGCGTAAACAAGACCCTGGTAAAAGAGCAGAGAGGGTACATTGGTTTCTAGCCAAATGGGTGGAGGAAATGTTTAGTAATTAGCAAGTGGCTGTGTGCTGAGTCAGAGAGCGTACGGGAATAAAGTTTGACCGGATTTGGAGAAATGGCTGTGAGGCTGTGGAGCCAAAGAATCAGCAGTTTGTAGAGAAAGATGTACAAAATGCTTAGTCTGGATATGTTGATGACAAAGCATTTTCAAAGTTTAATAAGTGAGTATTCAATGTTGTCTCGCAGCAAAGAGGAGGAACATGGAAGAGCCAAGAACTAAAGAGTCGGTCCAGAGTGAGTCATCCGTTATATTTAAAGAGCCCATATTATGCTATTTTCTGATCCATGTTATAATGTTTCTTCGTCACAAACAGAACTAGAGTCGTGTTTTGTTTCATTCACACATGTTCAACACACAAACCTTGCATTTGCATATTCTGGCTGTGTTCTTCTCTCAAACTGAAAACACCTTGTGATGTCATGTAGTAATACAAATAGTGCACCACTGTGTTTTTAAACTCCATACATCTTCACTAGAATCATTTGGATAATTTCAGCTCTGAAATGGCCAATCTCTACGGCGCAAGAGGTAAAAGGAGCTGTTAACTTGAAAACAACTACTTCATGACATCACAAGGTGGATCAGAGCATTTTGAGCTTTAAACTAACTGGATTTCAGCATTGAAATTGGCATCAAAATAAGAGAATCATTCTGCTTTCTGACTGGATAATCGTCTTGAGAACCGAACACCAAATAACACCATAATCAGCTTGGCCGTCATGTCCAGTGTTATTGTAATTAAGAGTAAATCAGTATTACAGTTGTTATCAGTAAAAGCTGTGTTTGATTTGAACATTTCTATTTCATCTGGGAACACGGGTGTAAAAATGATTTTGCATCTAGTGGATAAACATACAGCTTTATTTAATATCTGTATTTGAGTCTATACACTAAAATGCACTATATATTTTCTCAGTGCCTTTTCCCACCTGACTCCATAAACAGCAGCTCCGTCTTTCTAAGAACTCCTATTATTGTCCTTACATCATTACCGAGGTTTGATGGATCCTTCTGTCTGAGCCCATTTACCTGCTTCACAAGTAGGTCAGTTTCTCACCGGGAGGCACACTACTCTCATTCACCAGCCCGCCGCCAAAACATTACCCAGGTAACTCCACCGGGAACAAGCCAATTGCACCAACCACCTATTACTCCACAGACAAGAGGCCAATCACCCCAACTGTGTGGTACTCCACCGAGAAGAGGGCAGCTCACCGACTGTGTGGTACTCCACCGATAAGAGGGCAGCTCACCGACTGTGTGGTACTCCACCGAGAAGAGGCCAAACATGCCGACTCCTTGGTGTGTCCTTGTACTTCCGACCCTTGTCATCGATCACACAGGTTGATCACACAGGCGGGTAACAGTCACAGAAAAGGCTGAGGTCAATAGAAGCTTATCTCTGTTTTACACATGCACAGAGACAGTCAGAGGTAAAGGCAAACCCAAGGAGAGAGGACGAGGAAATGAAGTTCCACCATCGGGAGAATATACTGTAGCAGCAGTCTACAGTCAGCAGTACATGCTCATTTTAAAGCCACAAACACATTTGAAAATAAAATCTTTTTTATGATGGAAAATTTGACATTTTTGAACCCTATGTAGGACCTGTTATTTTTAAATTTAAAATAACTGCAAATAAATACAGAGGAGTGGGTGTATATTAACCTGGCTCCTACCAGATTTTGTGTGTGTGTGTGTGTGTGTGTGTGTGTGTGTGTGTGTGTGTGGAACTCTGAACTGACTTATTTTTACACAATAACAATCTGAGATGTCACTGAACGCGATTGGAACTATGTTCGACCAAATAAAGCAAACTGAATGGTCAAAGTGTCACAACAGTGGAACAAGCCGAAAAATGTAACTTTTGTTCCATCCAGAGACATCAGACATCTTGGCCTCTTATGCTTTTGCTTTTTTCCTGGTTGTTTTGCCTTTGGCTCCACCCAAACTTCACTGCTGCCCCATCGTTGGTCCAGTATCTGGCCCACCAGGCTCTGTTGCGCCAGCAGGAGCCAACCAAGATGGATTCTCATGAGTTTGTGAACTCACAAATATCGAGAAGTCTTACTGCGTAAGGTTAGACAAAACCAAACATAAGTCCCATAGAAGCGTCTAACACCAGTGTTCTTCCTCCTCCTCTTCCTCACAGCTGTTTGTCTCCAGGCTCTGCTCTGCTCACTGACCTCTGCATCTGCCACGTCCACAAACCCTCCACAACATCACCACCCCCTCCACCATCGCGTCACCCCTCCACCACCACATCCCTCCATCACCACGTCACTCCTCCACCACCACGTCACTCCTCCACCACCACGTCACTCCTCCACCACCACGTCACTCCTCCACCACCATGTCGCCCCTCCACCACCACATCCCTCCTCCACCACGTCACCCCTCCACCACCACATCACCCCCTCCATCACCACATCACCCCTCCATCACCACATCCCTCCTCCACCATGTCACACCCCACCACTTCAAAGAATAAAGATTTTTTTTTTTTTCAAGATTCATTCACTTTAGTAGAACATAAGCATTAGATAAAGTACACATTCGTTTGTCTGAGTTCGTGAGTAGAATTCTACACATTCTTTATTATTGTTTACCATGATGTCAGTCTCTCTAGTTCCTTATTTATATCTCATTGTGAGCGTGCAAGGGGATGTGATTACTCAGCTGTATAATGTAGCAATATATAAAACATCTGCAACACACAGATTGGCCTAAAATAACCTGACTCAACTAGCAGCAGGGAGGAGGAGGTGTGAGCTGTGTTTGTTTCGATCTGGGTCCAAACTAAATTGCTACATGTCTGGACTGTGGCTCAGATGATGCATGAATACCAGAGGTGATGTGAGGAGACTTGAGGGGACCTGAGGAGAGCTGAAGGGAACTGAGGAGACCTGAGGGGACCTGAGGAGTGCTGAGGAGTGCTGAGGATTCCCGAGGAGACCTGAGGAGAGCTGAAGGGACCTTAAGAGAACTGAGTGGACCTGAGGAGAGCAGAGGGGACCTGAGGAAACCCAAGGAGACTTGAGGGGACCAGAGGAGACCTGACTTAAGGCTGGTCACTGCTGCTCCTTCACAGACTAACTGGGTCTAAAGTACAAGATTACAGCAGAAGATCCAGACCAACTCTTACAATAGTTTGTGTTTATTAAAGGGAGGCCATGCCCATTTTATTCAATACATGATGGGAAAGTGGTTTATGAAATTTCAAGGCGTTTATTCAAATGAGCCTCACTTGAGTCATTTGCTTTCCCAGTTTCAGTTGTGAAATCCAGTTGGTTTAAAGAGGGGTATGATGCAAAACTGTTTTTTTTTCAGCTTTCTGCCATGTTATAATGGTAGAAGAGATTGCCTGAAGAGATTTTAGAGGACATCCATACATGTTGTTTTCGACTAAATTGCATGTTCAGTCCACATACTGAGAATGAGAAAAGCTGTATGTGTCGTCTGTCTGCAGGCATTTTTACAAATGCCAAAAACACTTGGAATCTGCTTCAACAAATATGATACTTTGCACTTCAGAAAACACTGGGAGAGTGTTGGCCGTAACAGGATGTGAGTGAAATATACACACCTCATCTCTGCTCACCTCCTCTGCACAGGTCTGTAGTGCACACCTCCGTCTGTAGTGCACACCTCCTCTGCACACGTCTGTAGTGCACACCTCCTCTCTGCACACGTCTGTAGTGCACACCTCCTCTCTGCACACGTCTGTAGTGCACACCTCCTCCGCACACGTCTGTAGTGCACACCTCCTCTCTGCACACGTCTGTAGTGCACACCTCCTCTCTGCACACGTCTGTAGTGCACACCTCCTCTCTGCACACGTCTGTAGTGCACACCTCCTCCGCACACGTCTGTAGTGCACACCTCCTCCGCACACGTCTGTAGTGCACACCTCCTCCGCACACGTCTGTAGTGCACACCTCCTCCCTGCACACGTCTGTAGTGCACACCTCCTCCGCACACGTCTGTAGTGCACACCTCCTCCGCACACGTCTGTAGTGCACACCTCCTCCGCACACGTCTGTAGTGCACACCTCCTCCGCACACGTCTGTAGTGCACACCTCCTCCGCACACGTCTGTAGTGCACACCTCCTCCGCACACGTCTGTAGTGCACACCTCCTCTCTGCACACGTCTGTAGTGCACACCTCCTCCGCACACGTCTGTAGTGCACACCTCCTTTCTGCACACGTCTGTAGTGCACACCACCTCCGCACACGTCTGTAGTCCACACCTCCTCCGCACACGTCTGTAGTGCACACCTCCTCTCTGCACACGTCTGTAGTGCACACCTCCTCTCTGCACACGTCTGTAGTCCACACCTCCTCCGCACACGTCTGTAGTCCACACCACCTCCTCTCTGCACACGTCTGTAGTCCACACCTCCTCCGCACACGTCTGTAGTCCACACCACCTCCTCTCTGCACACGTCTGCAGTGCATAGCTCTGCTGTGATGTGGTGTGTAAAGGGACAGAATGTGTATCTGTCCAAAGACCCTGGCTCTGAGCGTGTGATGTTAGCAGCAGGATCCTGGCTCCTCTGTATTCAGAGATTCACGAACTGTCCATATATAACTATAGAAAACTCATCAATAAGGAAACAAACAGCAGGCACCTCTCGTCAATACAGTTGTTATATCTGCAATGGGGATGTGATCCTATCATTTTTAATGTTTTGATTATTGTGACAAAAAACATGACATTTGATATTGAAATTGACCCCTTGATCAGTCAACAGAGATCTCCTTCCTTTATTAGGCAGAAGGTGCAGAAGGCCTCCAAAACATGTCAAGGTCGGTGTAAACAACTTAAAAAGAACTTTTATTTGGAGAGATCGCCTTCATTCACTTGAATTACACTGTGTAAAAGATTATGCTTATTCTGTGACCTGAATGATCATGAGTTGTTTCAACTAATCTAGAACAACACTTGGGCACTGCGACCGTGCAGCCTGTCAGTTAAAAATTGGCAAAGAGTGGAAATCTTGAAACTAAACCATGTTATGTCATCATAGCAAATCAAGAGAGGAGGCAATTTTATAGTGAAGGAGTAGGTCATGGTGATACTTCGTTTACATAAAGTCCATGTTTTCTTCTGCTATAGAAGAACAGTAATCTCTTATCAGAACGTGCTGCGTCATCATGTGTCCTGTGGTTCCACCAACAATCCAAAACACCAACCCCCTTTAGGGCGCTGATAATTACAAAAATATGGAAAGAGAAGTCATCAGTGAGCTGTCACGGAAAAGAGAGGGAGCCACAGAGGGAGTCATAGAGGGAGCCACAGAGGGAGTCATAGAGGGAGTGAGAGAGGGAGTGACAGATGTAGTTAGAGGTTGAGCTGTAGCCTGTAGACAGGAGTGAGTTTGTAAACACCAGTCACTGCATTAACACACAAATCACTGTTGGACATTTTACAGAAAATCCATGGTGGATATTATACACGGCCACTCCCCAGGTCCTCCACCCACACTGTGGCTGTACTGATGAGCCACTGGACGTCATGATCTCGTCAGATCAGCAGGGCCGGGCCTGGTTAGGACTTGGACAGGAGACTGCTGGAAATATCAGATGCAACAGTGGGGCGCCAGTGGTAAAAACTGTTGTCGTGTCCTTAGGCAAGGCAACTCACCCACATTGCCTAGTATGAATGTGGTGTGCGTATAAGTGTTGGTGGTGCCATGCAGGCTCCTTTTCCTAACTCTTCCCAAACTCGGCAGACAATTCAGACAGTCCTTGTCATGGCAGACGGTGGTGCAGTGCTACATACAGTTCCTTAAAAATTCTAAATTCTGTCAAGAGGATTATGAAAGAAATGATGCAAATGAAGATCTTTTAGATGTATTTTTTTATTAAATTCCATGAAATTGTGTAAACGTGTAGAACCTCAGGCACTTTGAGGAGCTGACAGCGTTACCCTCCATGTGCCATAGATCTAAAAGTCCTGTCCCTAAACAAAACACCACCTACAAAAATATACTCACCCTACGGCTCCATATAAATGTGTATGGTCACTGCTCATGAAGGTTTTGTACTCACGGGTTTCAGGATCAGAATTATAAATAAATTAGAACAGCTGCCATAGAGATTAACAATTTAAAACAAAATAGTTTTTTTTTTTTTTTTTATAGAAAAACGCCTGAAAATGTTACACATGACAGGATGCTGAAACCCATTGAGAGGTGATATACTGAGGACTTTCCCATTCAATATTTTGTTTTGTTTTGAATTGTTAGTTGCTATGACAGCGTTGCATCACTCTGAAATCCATGTATTGTTTATTTTTTGTTTTTTTCCTGCATTTGACCCATTCACGTTAGACTACCCCTCTAGCTTTACTAGTTTGACCATTTTGCCAATAAATTTACTTCCTGTTTGGACACACAGTACTATATCTCATCTAAGGTACACAATCATTGTTACTACACCTTTATTTTGTAATTATAACATTTAAACTGTCAGAAAATTAGTGCTCCTTGTGCAAGATTGTCCTTGTATTGTGTATAGAATTGTGTTGGGATTTTTTTTTTTAAAGAAATCAGCTACTTCCTGTAATTTTCAAGTTTTCTTCAGAAATAGCCACATGACTGTTGTAAAACTATGACATTTATCCCACCAAATTAAGTAATACTTGGAAGAAAAAGAAGAAAAGCTGTCAAATTCACTTAAAAGCCGTCAGGAGCAGTGGGCGAATGTGAAATAGTAAGGAACCTGACTGTGGTGTCCTTGAGTATTCAGTTTCTGGGCCGGAAAGCTTTGTAAAGCACAAATTCAAATGTGAGCCCTTTGATATAGAAAAAAGTCATCTGAGGATTAAGTTTTCACACTCTTTAAATCCTTCAGTGTTATTACAGCCAGATCCGGATTCTGATTTAAGTCATATTTACCCCTCCAGCTAAGGTCGACCAGGTCACGACACTGGTAGCGTGTACAGACCCACAGACCCACAGGTTGGCGGTGCGATTCCAGCTTCTGCAAATGAATACCGTTACACACACTGGTGTATGAGTGTGCGTGTGTGCGTGTGTGAATGGGTGAAATAAAATGTGACGTTACCAGAAATCTGGAGTAGGCTGGTCCTTATTTATGAACCTTTAAAATCATATGGTCTGACCTTCCCAAAATGCTCCACTTGAGGAGATATTGTGGTCTTTAAAGTTTTATGAAAATACATTCATATTTATAGGTAGCTCAAACGCCCTGAAGTTTCTCGAAGTTTCTGCCTACATCAAGGAGGCTCATATTGGTCTATCCATGGAATAACTGCCATCAAAATTAAAATTCAACAACAGGCTGAGGTGAATTCCTAAGAAGATGATGGTGCAGTGATGACATTGACACAAGCCTGGGAGGGCACAGAGACAAAGACTTCACTTAGTTTGCACTGAACTTTGCAGATGTTAAATGGCCACATTTACATGATATATATATATATATATATATATATATATATATATATATATATATATATATATATATATATATATATATATATATATATATATATATATATATATATATATATATATATATATATATATTTTAAACTCTAATTGAAATGACTCATCAGCATTAATGTCTTAGCACAAAAACTAGCATCAATAAAATATTTTTCTGTCAGTCAATATCATGTTTTCTTTCATAGGACAACAAATGCATCTGCCTGTTGACTGAACAGGATTTTATATTGCAAAAATGTGACTCTTTAATTGTATTACCGTCAGTACTTGAGCTTTAAAACTTCAAGGTCTTCGAGCTACCTTTAAATATGCATGGATTTTTGTGAAACGAGAAGAGAAATTTTAAACTTTTATCGTTTTTCCATTGGATAAGGACCACCCTGGAGATGGGTTCCACTGCTCCTGGCAGGTGGCCCCAGCGGCATTGTGGGTTTGGTCAAATGCAGAGGACACATTTCACAAGGGGGGGCCAATAAAGTGTACTTCCACATTTTTTCACAATATAGTTTTGAAGGACGATTTTCAATTTCAGTGTTTTTTTGTCAGTTAATTTTCCTTAGTTTGTCCCTTAATTTGTTCCTTAAAGGTGCGTTATGTAACTTTTTTGGTAGAGGGTCCACCACCTGCTTGACTCGATGTAGATGTTACTGTTTTTTCATGGAATGTTCTACAGTATCTCCATGAAAACCAGCAGGTCACATCGCCAGGCCAAGTTACAGGTCAGATCTGTGGAGATGTGCGTCCGCTCATAGTAATAATGTATGTTTTTGCGGTAGTTTTGAGAAATAAAATAAAAAATGAATAAATACTAACTACATACATTAGTTTAATGTCGTACTGTAATAACATCACCATGGAGACAAGCAGATAATGGACCCTCCACGAGAAAAGTTGCACAGCGCACCTTTAATTCATTGGTTCCTTAATTTGAAAGTGTTTTTGCCTTTGCCCTACATGTGTCTGTTAGGGTTTCCTTCCAAAAATGTTTTATCAAGTAGGACATGTGACCATACACCGCTACATTACGCCTCGCAAAAGAACACTCTGTAACATTTCCAAAGTTTGTACAAAAGTAGACTATCCCAAAAATTGTCCCAGCGCTCAGTTCCTCTCAGCTGTCTGTCGTAGCAGGCGGCTGTGTGTCCATTATGCTTGCGAGTGTCTTGAACGGTTGTCCCCAGTCTCCTAGCGAGCTAAAATCACCCATGTCCTCCATTACCCACGATTCCTCAATGGAACTCAGCGACCCCGCCTCTGACCCCTCCCCCTCGTACGCGTAGGTCGCCAGCGAATCATAAGCCGGCGCCACGTGTTGCCCCTCCCCCAGTCTCTGCTCGATAAAACTCCTGATTATCTCCGCGTTGTCCCCGGTAGCGGCTTTTCCTCTCCGAAGAGTTGCACTTTTGCTCGCTGCTAAGATGGCGTTAGCGGCCTGGCGGTGGATATCGGGGGAGCGGATGATTTCGTTGTCGCGGGAGGACAGGTGCAGCAGGACGCCCTCGCCGTAGCAGGGGCGGTCCTTGCGGGAGGTGGAGGCGGAGCTCTGGATGCTGGTGCGCTGTGATTGGCTGGTGCGTAGCGTGCCCATGTCGTAGGCGTGCGTATCCTGCTCGCCCCCGCCCTCGTCGTCGTAGTGGATGACGTTGTCTCGGATGTCCTCTTTAGACGTCATGAGCGCCTCCTTCTGTTTGTGCCGCCGCTGACCCATGTACAGAGCGGACATCACTGCAAAATAGAACATACGACTACGAGTTATGCAGTACAGTGACCGCTCTTCAAGTCGAGAATCATGAAAGTATAAATCGACCCCATCCAAAAGTCAAAATAGAACATACGACTGTGAGTTATGCAGTACAGTGACCACTCTTAAAGTCGAGAATCAGTATGAAAGTATAAAATGACCCCATCCAAAAGTCAAAAGTCAAAATAGAACATACGACTACGAGTTATGCAGTACAGTGACCGCTCTTAAAGTCGAGAATCAGTATCAAAATCGACCCCATCCAAAAGTCAAAATGGAACATACAACTATGAGTTATGCAGTACAGTGGGCGCTCTTAAAGTCGAGAATCTGGTATGAAAGTATAAATCGACCCTATCCAAGTCACTTTCATGGTACTGGTCGGAGACACTAGAATTAAACTTCTGAGTGGTCCAGGAGTCAAACCTTAATTCTGTGAGGAGAGTCCCAGCCAGCAATAACTAGTGTCTTTGCCAATGGGTACAAGGGCACAATGTAAAGCTATAACATGCCACGTCACTACGACATGTGAACAAAACATAACACAAATCCTCCAGCACTCAGTGGCATAATTCCTCCTGAAACAGGTGTTATCTTTGTGTGTCGTCCCAGCCCAGTCTGTTTGTGCATAATCTGCTCCAGTTAAAGGGCAGCTGTGACAGCAGGTCAGAGTGTGGCATTTCCTTGAACAAATCACTGCACTGTTTGGATCAGAGGTTTGAGATCATAATAAAACGCTTTTTTTTTTTTTTTTTTTTTTTTAATTCAATTCAAATCAAATCAAAGAGCTTTATTTTTCCTTCATTTGTGGACTGGCACATTCACTGCATACATATAAACAAGGCTGACTGATCCCACTGTTCAAAGAGATTCAGATAAAACGGCAGCGGATTCAACTGAAAGATTGATTTATGTTTCTGTCTCCATCACAGAGACAAGGCTTAGGTTCAGCTGTTTAAAGTCGTGAACAGTGGCTCAGGTGAGAGGTTGTCAAATAACCAGAAGGTTGGCAGTTAGAATCCCTAGTTTATACCCACAACAACAAGCACTTGTTCCACTCACCTCTTGGCATTGCATAGAGCACCTTTAAAGTGGGACGTGTGAGGAACAGTGTGATTGGTCTAACAGGTGTCCACACTTCAAACTCCGCCCCTGCAGCCAGGTGTTTGTATCAGAAACACCTGTCTGTAATCAGGGCAGTGCTATGTGATGTCACGTAGTACTTAAAATCTACAGGCCACTGCAGCCAGCACATACCAACTTGTTTTTTTTAAACAAAGCTGCAATTTTACCTAAATCGCTCCAAAAATGACTACGAACAGCAAACAACACTATTAAAACACCATATAGAAGATTTAGTAGCAAATTTAGTGTGTGATTTAGTGTTTAGTTCCACTTTAAAGGTCCTATTGCACAAAATCGACTCTTGTGAGCTTTAAACTGAGTTATAATGTTGTTTCCTCCTCAAAAACACACCTGGAGTTGTGTTTTGTTTCATCCACACATGTCTGAGTATCTCTATATGCTCTGTTCCACCTTGTGACGTCATGAAGTGGTAGTTAAACGAACAGCCTGTTACCTTCAGTTCAGTAGAGATTTGCTATTTCCAGGGCTGAAATTATCCAAATGATTATAATGAAGGTGTATGTAGTCTTTTCAGTTTGAGAGCTCAGCCTAAATCTGCAGGGTTTGTGTGTTAAACATGTGTGAACGAAACAAAACACAACTCCAGGTGTGTTTGTGATGAGGAAACAACATTATAACACCAGAAAATAGCGTAATATGAGCCCTTTAATTTACTCCACCCTTGCTTGTGAATAGTATTAAGTCCACACTCTCAATGGACGTTTTTTCACCAAATTGGACAGGTATAAAGAATCTAAAACTCTGTGCTTGTTGGACTTTCTTATCATCTCAGTGTGTCACGTCCTGCTGTGAGACCGCAGATCTGATCTTCGTGTTTCCGACACAGATCTGACACAACAATCTGAGCACCAGGAGCCGTGTATCTGCGCATCACCTCAGGCAGACTCATACCACCTCTTTCTGTTCTATCAAGGACTATTTTATCACTAAAAATTATGCATCTTTGACACACAAATAAAACTATATTAAACTATACTATTATGCTATTTTCTGATCTGTTTTAATGTTTCCTCATCAGAAACACACCCGGAGTTGTGTTTTGTTTCATTCAAACATGCTTAAAACACAAAACCTGCATATTTAGGTTCTTTTCTCAAACAGAAAACACTTTGTTACACCTTGTGATGTCATGTGGTAATACAGGAAGTGCTATACTGTGTTTTAAACTCCACACACCTTCATTAGAATCATTTGGATAATTTCAGACCCAGAATTGCCGATCTCTACTGAACTAAAGGTTAAAAAGGAGCTGTTAACTTGAAAATGACCACTTCGCGACATCATAGGTGGAACAGAGCATTTTGAGCTTCAACAGACTAATAATAAAGGATTACTCAAATGTGTGAATGAAAAACACAACTCTAGGTGTGTTTTTGAGGAGGTAACAACATTATAACATGACTTAAGATCACATGAGTTTATAGGAATTAATCTCTCAAAACAAAACAACATGAGTAGTAGGAACTAACTAGTTATATTATTTGTTTTTTCCTTTATTAATGTGAAACTGATATAACTTTAAAGATTCACAGTGTAACTTTTCTGATAGAGGGTATGCCACCTTGACTACATGGGGATAAACAGGTGGCTAAGTTACAGGTCAGATCTTTGAAGAGGCAAGCCATGAAATTACATTACATGCGTTACATTACATTACAATTGTGTATTTACATTAGCATGAGGGTTGAGTTTCTTTTAAAGGTCCTATATATTGCAAAATTGACTCTTGTGAGCTTTAAGCCATGTTATAATGCTGTTACCTCCTCAAAAACACACCTGGAGTTGTGTTTTTCATTCACACGTTTGAGTAATCCCTTATTATTTGTCTGTCTACATCTCCAAACCACATTATAACAAAGACTAGGACTAGAAAACGGCGTAATATGGGCTCTTAAATCCCTCTTTTTCTTCTTTTACGTGGTTCAAAAGTGTAATTCTAGAGTAGAGAATAGCACGTGACTGCTCCTCCAGCACACGTCTCCACGGGTCGGGCTGACATGAAGCTTTCCCATTATGCTGTTAGATCAGACCTGTGATTTTTACTTTCACTGTGAGCTCAAGGGGCTGGAGCGTCTGCACCTCCTCCTGCTTTATCTGACCTCACCTCTGCCCAGTAAACTAAAAGAACAATGTGAGTTTTGCTGCTTAGAGTGTGTGTGTTAGTGTGTTTGAAAGCTGTTACCATTATCACGATGACAAAACTCCGCTCTGGTCTCTCGGAGTTATGAAAAGCACATATCCTGGTAAATAATTAGCACGCTTGAAGTAAGTGAGGAATAACTTGGGATCACAGCAAACAGTTCATCTATACCTGTTTTTCATGTTTAAAATCAGGTACAGCGCTTTTAAAAGTGCTCCTGCCTGCTCCTGTCTGTTCATCTCTTGACATATTTGCACAATCACTGCTGGTCCTCTCAGTGCTGCCCAACTCCAGGTGCGTTTGTGATCAGAAAATAGGCAAGAAATCAACAGAACCTTTTCTTTTCAACCAAATGTAAAATAATGATCTACTTATGTCTTCTTTACCTACGCCTGTCCACTCCTGTCTCCTCCTGTGTGTTCCTGTCTGTACCTGTCTCCTCCTGTCTGTACCTGACCACTCCTGTCTTCCTCGTGTGTTCTCCTGTCTGCACCTGACCACCCGTATCTCCTCCTGTTCGCGCGTGTCTGCACCTGCCTGCTCCTGTCTGCCCCTTGTGTGCTCCTGTCTGCCCCTTGTGTGCTCCTGTCTGCACCTTGTGTGCTCCTGTCTGCACCTGTCCACTCCTGTCTCCTCCTGTTCGCTCTTGTCTGCTTTTGTCTACAGCAGTCTGCTCCTGTCTCCTTCTGCCCGCTCCTGTCTGCACCTGCCTGCTCCTGTCTGCCCCTTGTGTGCTCCTGTCTGCACCTGCCTGCGCCTGCTTGCTCCTGTCTCCTCCTGTCTGCACAATCAGCACTGGTCGTCTCAGCGCTGCCCCCGGAGGTGAGGTTGGACCCTGCGTTTGTTTAAGAACCTCTTAAGTCCAGATCTTGTGTTTGGATGGACAAACACATCAGATTTGGACTCTTTCTGAACTCTACACTCCACAATAACAAACAAAACCACACGTTCATGTGGCAGCGGTTTTGTAAACGAGCATTTCTCATTAAAAACGGGATATTACACTTCATGGGGTATAAATCATTAACACATCACATATTTAAATCACCAAGTAAAATCCCCCCTCAGCTCCAAAAAGTTGATTTTGCATAATAGCGCCGCTTTAATGACCAAAGTGTGAACATACAGTTGATCTGATTTTCTTTTCTTAATATTTGCATTTCACACCTTAGGGCATTTCAACAAACTTAACTCCTTCCTGTAAACAGCTGGGGTGTGTCAGCTCCACCCTGTCTGAAGGACTTAAACTTAAACCTGGCTACTTGAGTAATAAGTACTCTTACTTGAGTAATATTTTGCACAGTATAACAGTACTCTTACTTGAGTAATATTTTGCACAGTATAACAGTACTCTTACTTGAGTAATATTTTGCACAGTATAACAGTACTCTTACTTGAGTAATATTTTGCACAGTATAACAGTACTCTTACTTGAGTAATATTTTGCACAGTATAACAGTACTCTTACTTGAGTAATATTTTGCACAGTATAACAGTACTCTTACTTGAGTAATATTTTGCACAGTATAACAGTACTCTTACTTGAGTAATATTTTGCACAGTATAACAGTACTCTTACTTGAGTAATATTTTGCACAGTATAACAGTACTCTTACTTGAGTAATATTTTGCACAGTATAACAGTACTCTTACTTGAGTAATATTTTATACAGTGTAACAGTACTCTTACTTGAGTAATATTTTATACAGTGTAACAGTACTCTTACTTCAGTAATACAGCGTACAGTCAAAAACACAACTCCAGTTATGTTTTTGATGAGGAAACAAAACAGATCAGAAAATAGTGTAATATGGGCCCTTTAAAGTGTTTAAATTAGCACTACTAATATAACAAAGTTATAATTTACAATATTTAACAGTAATAATTGACAGTAACCTAAAGGGCAAAAAAAAAATATATAGTACTTAATTATTTTATGTAATATTATGAAGTATTTTAGAGTAATCATTACTAAGTATTTGTCAGTGAATAGAACTTATAAGAACCTGGTGTAGAATTATTAATGTCAGCTAATCTATAGTACTTATGTGACTGATTCCCCTATAGCCACATACAGCACATATGTAGTCCAGCTGAAGAGGACGTTAGCCGCCGTGTTACCAGCCCACCCTCCTCACTCCTTTGTATTCTTGTGAGTTAGTCGAGCACATGAACAAGGACAGCTTTAAAGGCTCCATGAAAGACCCGAGGAGGCCGCGCTTGAGTCTGATATGAGTTTAAAGGAAAAGGAATCAAATAAAAAGGACCTGACCCACATTTGTGAGCGCAGGCTTTAATGTGTGTGTACAAAGAGCACGGGGCTGCCTTTCACTTCATTATCACACACCGTTTGTCCAGAGTTTGTTCATAAAAGTCATGAAGGTTTGACATAAACAGAAAATGGTGTGAGAGAAGACTATTGTGGTTTGTGACTGCCCTCTAGTGACCCAGTGTGAATCTACAACCAACAAGACAAGGGGGATAATACTGGATGATTAAATTAAACCTGAAGAACGACTGAGGCAGGATCAAATCAGGACTAAAACATCATTTAAACCAGAACCTAACCAGAACTAAACCAGGAATGCAACATGGAAAAAGGAGCTAACTTAAAACAGTGATTAAAATAAGTAAATAAATAAAGCGAGAGAGAAGAAAATGCATGTTACTACATACTATTACTATGAATACTATTGATACTATTGAAAATTAGACTTGTATTTGTCCCATAAAAATGTGACCAAATGAACCTTATGCATTATATTATTATACGTTTTAATAATTGACATGGTTGATTTGGTTTGAGTTTTGTCGCTCTGAAGGGGGAGTGACTTAACACAGGGAGCAAGAGGAGACTTACGAAAACTTATGAAACATGTTAACACGTTGTTTTGGGCGGTGATCTAAATACGTTATGTGTTAGCGGGTCGGGTAAAGGTGCATCGCGCAACTGCTTGTCTCCATGGAGATGTTATCGCTTTGTCTGGAATGTTCCACGGTAGAGATGAAACCCATCCATCTCAAGGGAGTCAACAATAGGCTACATTACAGGTCTGATCTGTGGAGAAGCAACCCTAAATAAATAAATAAATGCTAGATAGATGTGTTTAAAGTCATACCATGGGACATTCCAGGCAAAGCAATAACATCGTCACCAGAAAAGTTACGCAGTGCACCTTTAATACCCCACACTCTTTAATAGTTTTATTTTCCATTTATTATATTGTAATTTGACTGCTACCGGGTCTAATCAACTTTCCTTCTGGATACGTTTAGTTTGTCTAAATCTTATAAATAAATATTATAAAATTCACAGATGAAATGAGAGCTTCAGGGGAAAGTATATTTCAAAATTTTCAAAAGTATTTCAAAATCTAGAACAGGTGCTCCTCAAGGATAAGGCTCAAAGCTACAGGCATGAAGATCTGACTGAGCTCGTAGTGTTAAAATGTACTGCGATAAAGTAAAAAGTCGCTCTGTAGTATTTAACCGCTGTTGTAGTTTATCAAAGTACTTTTTTTCAAGTCTTCACCGTCTGGTATTATAAAATTCACAGTAGTAAAGTACAGGGGAAGTACTCACCAATGAGCAGAGCCACACACAGCAGGATGGCCATGAGAGCCCCCGTGCTCAGCCCCACCGGGAGCACCACGGCCTGGGCGGAGCAGGTGAGCAGCGCCCCCCCTGGTCCACACGAGCACACGCGGATGGTCAGGGTGGAGGTGCTGCTCTGAGCCGGGTACCCGCTGTCCTCCACCACCAGGGGGAGCGTGTACTCCTCCTGTATGTGCCGGTGGAAGCCAGAGCGCCGAGTCACGATCCCAGCGGTGTTATCTACAGAGAGAGGGAGGAGAGAGAGGGAAAGAGAGGGAGAGAGAGGAGAGAGGGAAGGAGAGGGGCAAAGAAGGAGGGAGGGGAGAGAGAGAGAGAGAGAGAGAGGAGAGAGGGAAGGAGAGGGGCAAAGAAGGAGGGGAGAGAGAGAGAGAGGGAAGGAGAGGGGCAAAGATGGAGGGGAGAGAGAGAGAGAGAGGGAGGAGAGAGAGGGAAGGAGAGGGGCAAAGATGGAGGGGAGAGAGAGAGAGAGGGAGGAGAGAGAGGGAAGGAGAGGGGCAAAGATGGAGGGGAGAGAGAGGGAAGGAGAGGGGCAAAGATGGAGGGGAGAGAGAGAGAGAGAGAGGGAAGGAGAGAGGGAAGGAGAGGGGCAAAGAAGGAGGGGAGAGAGAGAGAGAGGGAGGAGAGAGAAGGAAGGAGAGGGGCAAAGATGGAGGGGAGAGAGAGGGAAGGAGAGGGGAAAAGGAGGGAGGGGAGAGAGAGAGGAGAGAGGGAAGGAGGGGGCAAAGATGGAGGGAGGGGAGAGAGAGAGAGAGAAAGAGAAAAAGGGGGAGCGAGAGGGGGAAAGAGGGACAGAGAGAGAGATAGACAGAGGTATAGAGAGAGGGAGGAGAAGGAGGGAGAGAGGAGGGGAGGGAGGAGGGGAAGGGAGGGAGAAAGAGGAATCAAAAGAGAGGCGAGAGGGAAGGAGAGGGACAAAGAGAGAGATATAGAGAGAGGGAGGAGAAAGGGGTTTCAAGAGATAAAGGAGGGGGAGGGAAGAAAGGAGAGAGAGAGAGGAAGAAAATAAAAGAAACTGTATTTAGCCTCTGCTGTTTAATATTTTTTAAAGGTTTTACTTAAAAAATGTAAAATTTTATCCTCAGTTTGGCCATTTTTAGGTTTCATATTGTACTTCACACCAGGAACACACCAGGGAATTACATAACTTTTTATTTATTTAACTTTTATTTAGGAACCATCCAACACCGACACTGGGCCAAACCTCCTCAAAAGTAATTATTATTTGACAAAAAATATATATACAAGACACAAATAATGAAATACATGTGTTTCTTGTGTCTAAAAGAGCCATACTTTTGGCTACAGTTCGAGTGTGATGTCGTATATATAAGTACTCTCTACTGCCTGTGAATTTCAACATATTTTTCAGCTTTTGAAGTGTTGCTTTTATGTTTCAGCACCACGGACAGCGCTCACTGTGTAGAGCTGGAACTACGAGAAACACAAAAGTTTCAGTATTTTTTGATGTTGCACTCTGACACAGAAGGTGCAACATGCTGCTTCACTGCAATTAAAATAAATAAATAAATAAATTTCAAATCAATAAATAAATGTTTTCTTCTTTTTGTCTCCTCAGAGTTTATGCCTCCTCAGAGTTCATAAACACCAAACAGTGCCGCTCTCTTTCACACTTCTTTTACATTGGGTTCAACTTTTAATTAGAACTTTAATTTCACACCCAGTTTCCACCTAACTGAGGTGACAACAATTTACAAAAACACACGTGTGTACAGAGTTTCACTGTTCCAGTATCGTCTTCCAAAAACACCTCTGCTAATAAGGTCTTGATACTTGAAACTTGATACTTGAAGCTGTGTGGAGTTTTGCAGAGTTTTGAGTCTGGGATAAGTCAGAACACACAGGTAACTTCACTTGTGTTGAATGTAAATTTCATTAAATTCACTCACACACAAAACCTACACCAGTGTACACAGACACTAGTGGGTGGTAAAGTCTCTTGCCCAAAGACACAATGTCAGCACTCATCTGTGGAAACAGGAATCGCACCAGTCTGACCCTCAATCAATGATGTTTATGTTGACAGCGGGATTTGAACCACCAACCTTCTGATCAGTGGACAAACACTGAGCTACTGTTGTATATCGTAATGTTGTGGTTTGAGGTTGTTTTGAAAGAAACTTCTTTGGAGGCAACGCCACCTGCTTGTTGCCATGGAGACAGAGGAGTTTTAATGCCAGTTTGGAACATTCTCAACAACGCAATGACATGTGTGCTGTGTGTGTTCTGTGTGTGCTGTGTGTGTGTTGTATGTGCTCTGTGTGTGCTGTGTGTGTGTTGTATGTGCTCTGTGTGTGCTGTGTGTGTTCTGTGTGTGCTGTGTGTGTGTTGTATGTGCTGCGTGTGTGTGTGTTGTATGTGCTCTGTGTGTGCTGTGTGTGTGTTGTATGTGCTCTGTGTGTGCTGTGTGTGTTCTGTGTGTGCTGTGTGTGTGTTGTATGTGCTGCGTGTGTGTGTGTTGTATGTGCTCTGTGTGTGCTGTGTGTGTGTTGTATGTGCTGCGTGTGTGTGTGTTGTATGTGCTGCGTGTGTGTGCTGTGTGTGTTCTTACTGCCGAAGTCCCGCACAGTGAAGTTGCGGTTGCGTAGTTCTTTGGGAGATTTGAAGAAGAATCTCTGTCCGGCTGAAGGCTGGTCCTGGTCCACTGCACTCACCACCTGGATCACCTGCTCCACAACACACAACACACAACACACAACGCACAGTGTGTTATACAAGACACACACTCACCAGAGAGGCTGCCTTCCTCTGACCATAGACTAACCTACTAGCCAACGTGTTCCAAACAGGAAGTGAGAATGGGGGCACGTCTGGCTCCATCAACTCTGCAGTGAGTCTTCTTATTTTGGTCTTAAAATGTTCATATTAACCCGCTCCACATTATCCTGCTGTTTTATATCACAATTTTCTCCATACATTTATTCCTATTCCTAATATGGAAATCGACTCCAAATTCGCTCCTCTAACTGCTAACCTCAGTGAGCTTCATTTGACTGGATTCTGGCTATGAGTGACGTTCCACTCACTCAGCCCACTTCTTTATACAGTCTGTGCCTCTGACAGAAATTTCACCTTGGCTCAGTCCATTTTTCAAACTGATTTGTCCAAATATTTGCAGTTTTGGACATTTTCGCACATAAACAGCCTGATTATTAAATGAAAACAATAGTCCTTTTTTTTAGAGTTACAGTGTTACCTTGGTGCTTATGTTTGCAAATTCGCCCCTGTAACTTATGTTTACCCATTGAAGAGATATACTATTTTGTTCTAAGTTGTTATTTGCCATGGAAACAGTCATATTTTTCGTTCATTCATAAACCCTTGGACATACAGCACACAGTAGCACATCCGTCCCATGTCCTGACCTGTCCCGCGCGGGCGTCCTCACACACGTACGACTCTGTGGACACAAACAGCTCTGGAGGAAACTCATTCACGTCCAACACCTCCACCAGCACAGACACTCTGGAGAAGAGGAGAGGGCTGTCTGCAAGAAACACACAACACAACACAACACAACACAACACGCATCAGAACAAACACAAAGGCGACAAAGATGAAATTCATACAAACACGATTAGATTAGATTTATTGTCATTGTAGAAAATAAAACCAAACTTGCAGCAGTAAACAAGATCAATCACCTCGCCATAAATGTTTAACACACAAGTTCTTCTCTCAAACTGAAAACACTCTGTTCCACTTTGTGATGTCATGTGGTAATACAGGAAGTGCTCTATTGAGTTTTTAAACTGCATACACCTTCACTAGACTCATTTGGATGATTTAAGCCCAGGAATTCCAATTTCTACTGAACTAAAGATAAAAGGTAGCTGTTAGTTATGAGGTAACACCACTATAACATGACTTAAAGCTCAAAGAGTCAATTTAGTATAATATAGGACTTTTAAGTTTCAGTAGTAGTCTCTAAGTGTAAGTACTAATGTTGCATGTATTTAACGCCCTTTTCAACAGTTTGTTCATCTACAAAACCAGAGGTGTGTAGTTACTCAGTCCATTTGTTTGGTTTAATTTTTTTTTTAAAGCCACATGAGCTTTTTGAATGTTTGTATTGCACTGAAAAACATGTGTCCTCACTGCGAGCAGGCTTGCATCTCCACAAACCTGACACTTTGGTTTGGAGGATTACAGTTAATAACAATAGTTGAGTTAAACCTCGCCCCGGTGTCAGTGACCTACTTAAACATGTGTGGCTCTGCTGAGTGTATTCAGAACTCACACTCTCATAGGATTATTAAGGAAGTCATTTTATTAATTAAAAACAATATAGGAATTTGGATCATTATTAGCCTTATATTTGTGACTGATTTATGTTAAAAATATTGACAAAATTCACAAATCTAAAATATATGTATATGTTTTTATATGTTTTTTACTTGCACTGCGTTGTGTTTGAGTTTATTTTCTAATATTTA
This sequence comes from Taenioides sp. WSHXM2023, assembly GCA_029959045.1. Classification (NCBI taxonomy): domain Eukaryota; kingdom Metazoa; phylum Chordata; class Actinopteri; order Gobiiformes; family Gobiidae; genus Taenioides; species Taenioides sp. WSHXM2023. The sequence continues at coordinate 4,830,959 of CM057096.1, read as the reverse complement.
TTTAATATTTTGCAACACTGGCCACATTTCAGCACTGTGGGACAATAAAGGTTCTCTTATCCTCTCATCTTAACATGTGCATTCTGCTCTGTGTCCACCAGATGGAGCCATTGTCTTGTCTGTGTGAACACTGGACTTTTGTCTTGTCCACACTGTAATGCAGGACACTTTCTCCTCAGAAATGTTGTCACCAGTAATCACAGTACCACCACCACCAGCAGCAGTAGTAGTAGATGAATAAGTATAAGTAGTAGTAGTAGTATTAGTAGTACCAGCACCAAATAGTAGTACCAGCAAGTAGTAGAATTACAACTACCAGTAGTAGACGACTAATAGTCCCACCAGTAGTAGTAGTAGTAGTAGTAGTAGTAGTAGTAGTAGTAGTAGTAGTAGTAGTAGTAGTAGTAGTAGTAGTAGTTGTAGTAGTAGTAGTAGTTGTAGTAGTTGTAGTAGTTGTAGTAGTTGTAGTAGTTGTAGTAGTTGTAGTAGTAGTAGTAGTAGTTGTAGTAGTAGTAGTAGTTGTAGTAGTAGTAGTAGTTGTTGTAGTAGTTGTAGTAGTTGTAGTAGTTGTAGTAGTTGTAGTAGTTGTTGTAGTTGTAGTAGTTGTAGTAGTTGTAGTAGTTGTAGTTGTAGTAGTTGTAGTAGTTGTAGTTGTAGTAGTTGTAGTTGTAGTTGTAGTAGTTGTTGTAGTAGTTGTTGTAGTAGTTGTACTGCCCTATAAAGGCAGAACGCCGTAACATCATGTTTGGTCAAAAATGAGTTAGTCATTTTGGGGGTATTTGAGACCTCCTTTATCATGTGAATAAATATCGTGAGCCAGTTTGATTCTTTGAACAAGAAATTAAAGGGCTACGACAACCGTAATATCCAAAACCATATGAGAAACCGCAGCTTTGAAACTTTGAAGTCATTTTTCTGTTTCACACTCTGGTGAGTTAAGGTCTTTTGCCTTTGTAGGGCAGTAGTAGTAGTTGCAGTACAAGCAGAAGTAGTAGTAGTACTCCCACCAGCTATACAACAGAATAGTATGGTGTAATCTGTAATCTGTAAAGCAGTTTTGACTTGCAGCTCTTGTACATCGCCATATCAAATGAAGCTGCCTCTCGTCCTGCGTCTATAATGACCCATATGTTGTCACTTGTTACCATGGTGAACGTTAGCTCTATAATCGCTCATGTTAGACGGCCACCTGCTGCTCGCCGTCGCTCGGACCTGATTGTATCTTCATACGCACATCCATATTTCACATTCACACGGAGGTAATGTGCAGCCGGGCTCTCCAGCTGGCCCTGCCTTCCTCCTCAGACACGCTGGGCTCTGATTGCACGGCGCACAAATCATTAGTGAACGCTTTTAACATTCTGTCCACACAAACTGCGCACACACAGTTTACTGTACTGACAACAGCTGTGCAGGAGGAGGCTTAGGAATGTAAGTGCTTTAGGAAAACGACAAGTTACAAGTTAATCCTAGAGTTAGATTTTACAGTGTGGCAAGCAGCAGATTTTTTTTTTTCATTTGTACCAAAATGACTACGAAATGCTGCTGAATCCTGCGTGTATCACCTGTTAAGAAAATGTAACTGGAGAAGGAAGTAGAATAGAATAGAACAGTAGAATAAAAATGACTCAAACAATCTGCAGTGTAAAATCTAACACTGGGGTTAACTTGAATTCAGCTAGTTTACTTTACTCACAGCTACGAATTTGTGGCTCTAAATGATTATGGTAAAGTAACAGTCACTTTCAGGGCAAAAAAAGCACATTACTTGTCAATTAGACTAAGGTCAACTTGAATGAGACGAGTAACTTCAAGAGTCCACCTCCATTTTCCAGTCTGTTCTGGTCCTCCCTTTGTTCCCTCCCTGTTTTTCCTACAGCCGCCGCTCATTCCCTAACCGTCCCAGGGCGTCTCTATACACTCCCTCTGTTCATTCAGTCTTTTCCAGATTACACCTGTGCACCTGTTTTGTTTCATCCAGCATTTTTTGAGCCCTAAGTGCGGGGGCCTTGGTTGAGTTCACATGGAATGACCGAGCGATATTATTTTATTGTTACACATGTTACGATGTGTTTTTAACTTAAGCTGAACAAAAGTTTTCCTACGTTTTTTCAAAGACTAATACATATTCAAATCCTTGTGTACCTGATGCAGATCTAAGTGGCATTATTGTAGAATAGAACCAGTTTTTACTCCAACTTGTGTATATAAGTAACATTTACTCGCTCAATTCAAGGCAATTGGTTTTCATGATTTTACCAAGTAAGATGAAATTAGTGACTGATTAGTTGGCACAGCTTCACAACATGAGTTCTATGAATGAAAAGCAAAGTACACTTAACTTGCTTTGCCTCGTTAGATGAAACTGTTTAACTGCACACTACACTGAGGAATTACTTAAGATCAGCTTTAGATTCACAGTCCAGTTTAGTCAGACTTTTCAAAGCAATCAGTTTCCTAGATTTTTTTCAAGTAAGGTCTACCTATTAGATTTTATAGTGTGCATGTGCCAGACCATGTGCTCACGGCAAAAATACACTCAGAAACAGAAACAATCGAGGTCTGCACGGCGTGTGGTCTGAGCCTGGGGTCAGTATGATTCATTTTCTTATATATAGAGTGAAGGTAATAAGCATTTGATCCACTGACAAAGAAATATAATATAAATAGTATTTAATAATAATATTAATAAGATTCGGATCTCATGAAGGAGCCGAAAATCCCATCACTAGCCCCTACCCTCTGGAACTTCCTCCCACCTGAACTCAGACCAATCACCTCTGTGCCCCTTTTCAAGTCCCTGCTCAAAAAAACCAAAAATAAAACCTTTATAAATGAGCAAATGAGCTCATTTTCTTTAATGTTCTATAATATGAAACGTTTTTATTACAAGTTCTTCTCTTTTAAAGGGCCCATATTACGCTATTTTCTGTTTTTGAGGAGGTAACATTATAACATGACTTAAAGCTCACAAGAGTCAATTTTGCCTAATAAAGGACCTTTGATATTAATTTTATGACGATTATTTATGTTTTGATCTGGTTGTATTGTGATTTTAATGCCTTTCTTATTCTGTAAAGCACTTTGAATTACTTTGTGTATGAACTGCGCTGAACAAATACACTCGCCTTGCATTGCCTAGTTGTATTAATGCGTTTTTTGCTGTGTTAAGTGACCCTGAGTGTTAGAAAGGCGTTTATAAATACATCATTCTTCTATCTTCTTCTATCATTATTATTCGTATAAATAGACTTCTATTACTGCTCCATTATCACAGCGTCCTGTCAGTTCAGATACAAGTGCACACCGTGTCCAGGGCAGTTTATTCTAATCAAAAGGCCACAACCAGCCCTCTGTCTGTAAAGAGTTCTGTGATCAGACATTATAACTCTGGATGAATTCTAATGCTGATTTATTCTTAATTACGAAAACATTGGACATGACGACCCCTTTATTTATGTCATCATCATCATCAGAATGAGCCTCACGGGATTCTCTGGCCGTGTCTCATTTCTCTTTCCTCGTTTCCTTCTCCTTGATTCCTCTCCTTGATCCTCCATTTTTCAGCTGTCAATCAAACGTGTCATATTAAGCGGTGTCCCAAAGAAAAACACGGAATGAAGGAGTAAACATGAGGGAGGCTTCAGGAGGCAGACATCAGATAAAAGAATCAGACTTTACTGGTCTCAGTGAGGAGTTTATGTCCTCTCTCTTCGCTGTCTCCTCTGTGGGCGGGACTTCCTCACCCATTTCCTGCAGAATCGAGGAGACGAATCAAGGAGAAGGAAGTGAGGAAAGAGAAATGAGCCTTGAGTTGCCAAGTTTCGATAAAGCTCAACAGTGACCTCCAACGCCCTGGTTCCACAACTGCATTTCTCATTCATTTTTTCCCATAGACTTTCCAAAAAAAAGTTAATATTAAAAGTTTGAAAGGGGCGAATCAGCTACATGACTAATGATCACAAGACCACACTTTTTATTTAAAGGTCCTATATTACACAAAATGTACTCTTGTGAGCTTTAAGTCATGTTATAATGTTGTTAAATCCTCAAAAACATACCTGGAGTTGTGTTTTGTTTCATCCACCTTGTGATGTCATGAATGATGTCACGGTTGTTTTCAAGTTAACACCTACATTTTACTTTTGATGAGTAAAAATTGGCAATTTAAGGGCTGAAATTATCCAAATGATTCAAGTGAAGGTGTGTGGAGTTTAAAAACACAGCAGAGCACTTCCTGTATTACCGCATGACATCACAAGGTGGAACAGAGTGTTTTCTGTTTGAAAGAAACATTATACAAACATTATAACATAGATCAGAAAATAGCGTAATATGAGGCCTTTAAAATCTATTTCTGAAACTTTCTAAACAGTTAAGCTATTAAATATTTCAAATCTTTTTTTTTAAATGTGCTTTTTGGACTTAAAACATCTTAAAACGTTATGGATATTAGTTACGTAGCTGATTAGCCTCCTTTGAACTCTTAATATTTGAAATCTATTGAAAAAATGTATGGAAAATTTAAGCAGGCGTCACTGTTGAGCTCCATTTTCAATTTATTAGATTTTTTTTCCCAAATGAAAAGACCTGCTCTCAGGTCTTTTCAAATCTGATATTAGGACACCAATCAGGTTAATAGCCCTTCATTAACAAAACCCCTCCTGATCATCCCAGCTCTATATTAGTCTGATTATAACTGATACTCCCCTGTGCTCTGGCCATGGACCCACATTAGAGGCACTTTGTTCAAATTAAACTCATTCAGAATCTAAAAAAAAAGAAAAAATCTAAAAATCCAAAATGAATCAGCGTGCATCCCGCTAATGAAACTACTGTATTTATGGAGAATTGTCTTAACCATAAGGAGGGGTTCAAATAGGGCCCATGAGAGATCACTAAATTACTCAAACATGCATGGGTGACATCAAAAACCTGCTCAGAGCTGCAGAACAACTTAACATTCTGTACTTTTAGTCCTCATTAATTCCTTTTTCTTGTGTGCTTTTTATGGTTTAGTTGGTTAATCATTAAAAAAAAAAAAAATCTTAACAAATACTCAACAATTTGAACCAATTTAGAATAAGAGTAAAAGCAACGCTGACTCCTGACAGATTTTATACTAAGAGTTGTGTACTGAAGCGGCTTCTCCACATCCCAGTGACTTCTTGTGACTTTAACCTAATTTAATGTAAACCCATCCATCACTTTAAGCACAGACCTGATGTTAATCTGCTCTGATTGGACGTACAGGCAGAACTGCTCCACAAATAATGAAGAAGTGTTCGAACAAACACATGCCCCAACCAGCTTTACAGCCAATCTGTGTGCTCCCCCACCTGAGGCCATGTGTTTGTCAAAGACTGGATTAGCTGTGGTTTGACTAGACCCAGGTAAGCAGTACCAGGAGGGGGTGAGGAGGGTGAGCGTGGCCCGGGCAGAATGGCACGTCGTGGGGATAAATCCCGGCAGTGAGTGGCATTCAGCACGGCACAGAGGATTAAGAAAGATTTAAACACAAAGTGAGCTGCCTTAAGCTAACTAATGACTCTGACAGACTTATGGCCATTCACCCTCACTCTACAGGTGCAGTGTATGTACGGCTGCTTTTCTCACCCAGGCACTACTAAAGCTGGGGTCCCTTATGTTAGAGCTGTAAAAACAGGAGGAAAAATGCATTTAATGGCCTTCACAGTGAGGTTGTACTGTAGTATACTAGTACTTACTGACTTTGGTGGCCTTCACAGTGACGTTGTACTGTAGTATACTAGTACTTACTGACTTTGGTGGCCTTCACAGTGAGGTTGTGCTGTAGTATACTAGTACTTACTAACTTTGGTGGCCCTCACAGTGAGGTTGTGCTGTAGTATACTAGTACTTACTGACTTTGGTGGCCCTCACAGTGAGGTTGTGCTGGGCAGTGGTCTCTCTGTCCAGTGGTTCGTTGGTGGAGATGGTTCCTTCCACAGTGTCGATGTCAAAGCAGCTGTCAGTCTCTGTCTTCCACTCCAGAGAGTACCTGCAATACCAGCGCCACTGAGTAAGTCAAGTACATAAACAATGTAAGTCAAGTACATTTACAGCTGGAGAACAGGACTTTGAGAAAAGAGAAATGAGACCACTGCCTGTAATACTTAGACTAATAATAAAGTCCTTTTGTATCTCCTCAGGAACCAGCACTCAGATTGGCTGTGCTTGACCAGAGCAGAGTAAAGCTAACAACAACAACTAGCATGCGAACACACACTACCTGATACTCGGACAATAGTAGATACAGACAACACATAGCATATTTATTTTGACCTAAAAAGCTGTTAAACAAAATCTCTGTACTGGGGTAAGACAAAATACCCCAGGGGAATTTCAAATACAAGGGGAAAAATTGGGTACAGAACTTTTAAATAGAAATATTTTAATATTTAATATTTCCGTGGTAACACTGGACCTCACAGCATGGAAATATATGTTTGTTGGGGTTTAATTGTATTTGCATGCATTAATACGTAACTGAATTGCTATTGCCCATAAGGTATCATATTTCCTTGTTTTATTTTCAGACTCTCTTGTTTGTCACATTAATACAGATTTGTGACCAACCCAAATTAAAACCTACTTTGCATGCAATCATTCGTTGGCAAAGGAACACCTGATACAATAGAACCAGAGACTTGAAGGTCCTATATTATGCAAAATTGCCTCTTGTGAGCTTTTAGTCATGTTATAATGTTGTTACCTCATCAAAAATAAGCCTGAAGTGTTTTGTTTCATTCGCACATGCTTGAGTACCCCTTTATTATTAGTGTCTACATCTCCAAAGCTCAAAACGTTCTGTTCCACCTTGTGATGTGAAGTGGTAGTTGTGACGTGATGTGAAGTGGTAGTTTTCATGCTAGAATCTACCTTAAGCGTGTGTGAATGAAACAAAACGCAACTCCAGGTCTGTTTGTGATGAGGAAGCAACATTATAACAGATCAGAAAATAGTGTAATATGGGCCCTTTAACCATGTTTGTACTTGTTTTCCTGATGTAAGAGTGTGACCAGTCCATGTGTGGTGGGAGGGTGGGCTGGGTGCTTATCCATCCTCTGACCTGACGGCGCTGCTGCTGGCGTCCAGGTCGTAGGCGGTGACAGACCCGATGACGGTCCCGGGGGCCGCGTCCTCAAACGTGTCCATGTAGTACTGAGGTTTGGTGAAGACGGGGGGCTCGTCCACGTCCAGCACCGTCACCTTCACCGTGGCAGAGTCCTGGAAAGGGCCCACGTGAAGGAAACGAGGGTCCAGGTGAGTGTTGGTTGCATCCACTTTGAACGTGTACGACTTTTTGGACTCGTAGTCAAGAGTCTGAGAAAACAAATATAGAAAGAAAAAGAGTTATATTAAATCATTGCATCATTTCATTTTAATCAGACCTATCCTACAAAATTGACTTTTCAGAGCTTTTAACCATGTTATAGTTATTTTCACCATTTACCCTCTGAGGTTGACCCCATTTGGTCGATCAACTCCCATTTTCACCACCGGTACACGCCCACTGCTCTGTACTTCATTCTCCAATTTTATTTTCTTAATCAGTGATACGCGTAGGATTCGGCAGCGTCGCGTAGCCATTTTGGTACAAATGAAAAAAATCAGTTTCTTGCAACGTGTGGAGGGGACGACAACTTCACGGTTCTTTGTTGTGATGACGTTTGCGGCGATGTCAGCTCCCATAGGCCCTATTCACGGAGTTCCATTTCTCTCAAAAACTGCGTCTCTGCACTTCTCGCTCCATTCTCTGTGTATTGGGAATTAGCCGAGTTGTGCTAAAATAAATCTATATTTAAATATCAGACAGACGACAGCAGGTTACAGATAATCACAGACAGCGTGTTCAGACTTTTGCTATGACGTACATACTTCACCGGAGGAAGCTTCTGTGTTCATAAAAATAGGTGTTTGTGTCTTGAAGCTAGCGCTAACTGAAATTAAAATGAATTACTAAATTGTTTTGTGTTTGAGGTTTAGATTAGGTTAGTATTATCATTAGTTTTTAGACAGAAACACCTTTTATACACACAAAAGCTTCCTCTGGTGAAGTATTTACATTGTTGTAAAGGTCTGAACACGCTCCCTGTGATTATCCATGTGTAACCTGCTGTCCTCTGTATAATATTTAAAAATAGATTTCATTTTAGCACGACTCAAATGAATGAACATAGCAGGAAGTGCGATGTTTTTAAGAAAAGCAGAATTAGTGAGTGAATAGGGTCTGTTGGGCGCCAGAGTTTTCAAACACAAACTTTTTTCTTTTACTGAGTAGTTTTAGATAAATATTGTGATTTAAAATGTTCAAATTATAACCTAATGATCCACGCCGGCATAGATTATAACTGTACAGCAGACACAAGCACAATGGTTCTTTAAGATTTCTTCATATTCACCTTCATTGTCTCGCCTTAAATCCATGTCTCTATTGTCTCTGGCCCTCGTCTCATTTCTGTCCTCTCATTCCTACATAATACACACCTCTTTCCAGACACTTCAACATAATTAAGTTCTCCTGTACACTTCCCTCTCTGCATCACCCCGTCTTTGTTCCCTGGCAACCGTGTCGGCGTTTGGATACGGAACCCGCTGGCATGGGGACTTCAAAGGTTAGCGGATTTGCTTATATTGACAGCAGATCCCGCCGCTAACGCCAAAAGAAATGATTGATTGCGTCGGAGAGGAGGCGGGGTCCCGGTTTCTTCCATGTTTCGCGGGGTAGAGAAGGCGGACAGGAGAGGGGCGCTTTGATATGGAAATGCGCGGGGCTAGCTGTAGCGTACACGTTAGCATTTCCATATCAAACTACATTCCTGGAGTGTGCGTGTGAACGAGGAGGTGTGGACGATGCGTTTGACAGGGTTTGTTCGGGTGCTGTTCCAGGACTTTTGAGAGAAGTGCGACAGAGGTGGTGTGATTGTGATGACAAATACTGAACTGAACGCAAATAAGATCATGGAAAATGGAAAAGAAAAGGTAACGGTACCATATTAAATCACCAACTATGTTATACGTAAACTAAGTAAACTAAGAAATAGACTCGATACTCATTCCAATACCACAATAATAAAAAAAAAAACACTTTCTTTAGGCAATAGAATGTGATTTTCCACTTTAAATCATAGTACTTTGTTTTATATTACCATATAATAGTACCTTTCAGAAGAGTGACATTTTTGTTTAAAATATCCTTTTTTTATTGATCTTATGTAATATTTAAATTTTCTGAGGCACTGCCATACTAAAAAACTTTTCAAGAAATAAATGTTGTTTTTTAATACTTGTTCTGATACAGCTCAAGATCATTCTAAAGCTATTCAGGAAAGGTTCATTTCTGTCCTGTGAACTGGACTTTTTTAATATCAATACCCGCTGAAATGAGTATCTAGTTTCATTACAAGTTTTAGTATTGATTAGTGTCTTTGATTTTTTTGATTTTCGATACTTTCGACGACCCCAGATGAGGTTGTGTGGGTCTGTGTAGGTGCAGATGAGCGGAAGCCCACACTGTGACCACACTCTCTCTCCTCATGTGAAATCCTTTGCTGCTGGTTCCCACAGCTCTGTCAATGAGTCCTATTGACATCACAAAGGCCCCTGATGACGCACTGGGCTGGGTCAGTACCTGTGCCAGAGTGAGGAGGCGGGGGGCTTATACACCATTACAAGTATTGAGTATTTGAATAGTGGTCCTACTGTAGACTGCAAAACGAAGTGGACTAAAAGAGTGTGACGTCACCCACAACATTCGGCTTCACTGGAACGAAGCTCACGAGTTAAGCAGTTTTAGAGTTTGGTGCCAGTTTCCATATTAGGAATAGGAATTTATTTACAGACAAAACAGCAAAATAAAAAACCCCTGGATCATGTTGAGCGGGTTAATACGAACATTCTAAGATCAAAATGATGAGGCTCACTGCAGCACTTACGGAGAGAGAGGGGGCAACTTTTCAATGTAAAGTCAATTGGAGCCAGAGTTGATAGAGCTGGAAGCACCCCCATGAACACTTCCTGTCTGGAACATGGTGACTAGCAGGTTAGCTATGTCCATTTACATATACAGTCTATGGGTCCTACAAACTGCGGTAAAAACTTAAAGGCCCTGTACCCAATTTTTCCCATGTATTTGCCAAGTTTTTATTGTCCAATGATCAGGAAGTGCATGATAGCATGCTAGTTGTCATTAGCTCTCGCGTGACGACAAAACTCCAGTCTGGTCTCTGAAAGTTGTGGAAAGTGCTTACAGTGCTCAGAATGCATAAGGTAAGTGAGGAATTACTTTGGACCACTGAAAACTGTTTCAAAATGAACTAGTTCTGTTTTTCATGTTCGTAAGACAAGTACAGCACCTTTAAATAATTAAAATACAAACTCACAACCTGAGATGTCTTTGTCTGTCTTATGTCTTATCTGTCCTACACTGAGCACACATTATTACATCACCGAGAGCCATGTTGGGTTTATTTCAAACAGTTTTTTGTTGTAGAATCTGTCAAATCAGCTTTAAATCACTTTATACAGGCAAGTCCTTCACAGTCTTGTATTCTATTAGTAGCTGCACCTCCCTCGGCCTGGATGTGAGAGGTGCCCGCATTGGCACTTGCCTATAACTTACTTTTATGTATTTATTTTTTTCAACAGTGCCATGTGAGTTCAGCAGAGTAATGGCAAATGGCACAAAAGAATGTTTGTTCAACTTCAGGTCTGAGGACACAGTTAAAGGTCCTATATTACACAACACTGCCATGTGAACTTGATGGCATGTTATAATGTTGTTACTTCATCAAAAACATACCTGGAGTTGTGTTTAGTTTCATTCACACATGTCTGAGTAAACCTTTATTACACCTCCACCTACATCTCCAAACTCTGATGTCATGTGGTGCTAATTTTTAATTTAACAGCTGCATTTGACCTTAGCTTTGTTCAGTAGAGATTGGCGATTTCAGGGCTGAAATCATCCAAATGATTCTAGTGAAAGTTTATGGAATTTAAAACCACAGTGGAGCACTTCCTGTATTACTGCATGACATCAGAAGGTAGAACAGCGTGTTTCCAAATTGAGAGAAGAATTCAGCCTAAATATGCAGGATTTGTGTGTTAAACATGTGTGAATAAAAAAACACAACTCCATGTATGTTAGAGATGAGGAAACTACATTATAACATACAATACTGTAATACGGGCCCTTTAATGTTGCACTATGTAACTACGAAACATCAGTCAGTGTAATCCCTCATCCATATTGAAAATGCCTTCCGGATGGCAGCCAAAAAGTCCTGATAAAAAATAAAAAAAAAACATCCTCTGTCCTCCTCTTCCTAACCACCTGTCTTATCTTATTTACTTTCCACACACACTTCCTCCAGCTCCTCCGGGGGGGACCCTAACGTGTTCCCAGGCCAGCCAAGAGACATAGTCCCTCCAGCGTGTCCTGAGTCTTCTCTAGGCCTCCTCCCAGTGAAACATGAGGCTTCCAGGAGGCATCCACAACAGATGCCCGAGTCACTTCATCTGGTCCTCTCCACTCCGAGTTCCTCTCGCCTATCCACTCTGCGTAAATATTGTTATTCCTGAGAGACAGACTATTATGCAAAATCATTTTTTAGAGCTTTCTGCCATGTTATACATAATAATACACTACAACTTGACAAACCTGATGCGATGTGCAGGAGTTTTATTAACAGAATGTGCTGACTGTGTTGATAGTGCTCTGAAGGGGAAGTTGGGAGCAAACTTATAAAATAAAACTTATAAAACATGTTAATACATTGTTTTCACTGAATAGAGCATTTTCAAAACAGTAAAAGGTAACATGGTGATCTAAATATGTTATGTTTTAGCACTTAATACCCCACAGAAGTCAAATAACAGCAGGTGGTTGGGCTGTGAGGTTGAGTGAAGGCTTTGGAGTGGAACAGGGATTGATTTCATTTGTAAAGAGAGTTCAAACCTTTTTTTTTTTTTTTTTTCCAGATCAATGCTTTTTTCAGAGCCTTCCTGGGGTGAGGGTACAGACTGTGGGTTAAACCAGGGCACGAGACCAGTCTGACCAGCAACAAGAAGAGAGAGAAGAGGAGGGAGGGAGGAATGGAGAGAGCAGGTGGATAGCTACAGACCCTTCATGTTAACGAGGGGGTATGACACTTCTATGGGGTATTAACTTAGATTTAGACTTAGACAAACTTTATTGATCCACAAGGGAAATTATTTGGATACAGTAGCTCCCACATCACAATATGATATAATAACAGAGAGTAAAAAATAAATGGTATAGCAAAAAAGAGCAAGAGACAGGTGTCGACTAAGACATAATTATAAAAATAAATGTCAAAATAATAATAAATAAACAATAACACATAAATAAATAAATAATACATAAATAAATATAAATAAATGTACAAGTCAAAATAAAATAGAAAAATAAGTAATAAAATATAAAATAAACTATAAAATTACAGCTATATACAAGAGACAATAAAGGCAGTGCAATGATATGCTGATTGACAGGGCATAAGGTTATCTGTTACGTAAGATTGAGTTGTTGTACAGTTGTAGGGAGTATTATCTGTTACGTAAGGGTGAGTAACTGCTAGCATATAACATTTTTAGATCACCATGTTACATTTTATTGGTCTTAAAATGCTTAATTCACTAAAAATAGTGTATTACAATGTGTATCAGTTTCTCTGCTGCCCCTCTTCCCTTTGCTCTCCACTCTAAGTCACTCCCCCTTCAGAGCGCTATCACAACACAATCAGCGTGCATCGCGCTAATGAAACTACTGCACATCGCGTCAGGTTTGTCAAGTTGTTGTGAACAGTTTGTGTCATGTTTTTGTGTATTTATGGAGAATTGTCGTGCAGGAGCATGGGTGTTGTGGGCTTGTGGGCGGAGCCTTGTACAGCTTTGTAATGCCAACGGAATAGTGCCAATTATTACTCAAACATGCATGGATGACATCTCAGACCTCTTCAGACATGTTTTTGATGACTTTATAACATGGTAGAAAGTTCCAAAAAGTAATACTAGTAATAATATAAAACAGTTATAAAGTAATAATAATAATAATAATGATGATAATAATGATGATAATAATAATAATAATAATAATAATAATAATAATAATAATAATAATAATAATAATAATATCCCCACTTTAACTACCAATGTGTGTTGTCAGATATGAAATTAACAAAAAATTAAAAAAAACAGTGCCACTATGAACCTTTTCTGCTGGAGAGACAATCCGCCACTTGCTTGTCTCTACGGAGATGTTATTGCTTTGACTAGAATATTCCACAGTACGACATTAAACCTATCTTCATGTAGACAAACAGGTGACATTTCCCGAGTTACAGGTCAGATCTGTGGAGAGGCGCACCCACTCACAGCAAGAATGTTTTCTGAGGTTTTTTTAAGCAATAAAAACACCTGAAATTGAATATATGTGAGGTAGATGAGTTTAATGCCATACTGCGGAACATTCAGGTATAACACTAACATCTCCATGGAGACAAGCAGTAAATGCATTTCTAACTTCCAAAATGAGCTTTAACTGCATTGCGCATAAATAAAATCCACCTGAAGAGAGTGAATAAACTTATGAGAAGTAAGGGTTCCAAATTCGATATATTTTCGATTTGTGCGTTTCCACCTCTGTTGAGCCAAAATTGAAAGAATAAATGTTAAAATGTCATCGTTAGCATATATTAGCATACATTTGCAATTAGCGTTTTCTCTGCCATTTGGCACTTTTCTCTGATTGGTTATTTTGAATTATTTATTTTTGTAACATTATAAAATTGGGGATAATCAGAGAAATCAAGCGTCTTTAATTGGAGAATAGTTACGTGATTGTGCTCACATTACAAACATGAGAAACGGCGCAGAAATAAAGAAAATTATACAAATCATTCAATTTATTCATATTAATACAATTTTATGAATTTTACTGAAAAGAGAAAGAAGAAAAAAGTGACCAAATATTGCTATTGCTGTGATTCTTTTCAAGCTTCCATCTGTTATTAGACTGACCGACCTGCTCCTGTTGTATTCTCACATTTCACCACTAGATGCTGTCTATGTTACTGCTGTCTACTGTTCCAGCTTTGGTCTGACAGAAGAAGACCAGAAAGCACAGGTGAGGGGAGGGGGGAAAGGCCAGGTAAGGGAAAGAGGGATTCATGTCATCCATCTACTCGATTGAATAAACTTATGGATGGTAGCTTTAAAGGTTCCATATTACTCTATTTTCTGATCTCTGTTATAATCGTACCTGGAGTTGTGTTTTGTTTCATTCACATGTTTAATACACAAACTTCGTATATTTAGGCTGAGTTCTTCTCTCAAACAGAAAACACTTGTGATGTCATGTGATAATACAGGAAGTGCTCCACTGTGTTTTTAACTCCTACTAGACATACACCTTCATTAGAATAATTTGGATGATTCCAGCCCTGCTATTTCCAGTCTCTCTTGAACTAAAAGTAAAAAGTAGACATTTACCTGAAAACTACATGACATCACAAGGTGGAACAGAGCATTTTGAGCTTTGGAGATGTAGACAGACTAATAATAAAGGGTTACTCAAACGTATGAATTAAAAAACAAAAACAAAAACACAACTCACGGTATGTTTTTGATGATGTAACAGAATTATAGCATGGCATAATATAGGAGCTTTAAACTCGAATATCTTGCAAGTAAAACCTTCACATTCTAAGCGGATGTTCTCTTCTTTTTATATTGCAAAAACAGCCTTTTTTAGTGAATCTGAGTCTGATTTTTGTTCATGTTTTGAGCTGAGAAAAACTTCAAACGCTGAGCCTGTTTCAGCACCTTGGACAGCTCCTCTCCACAACTTCCACACTCCACTTCTTTTATCAGCAGAAAAAAAAAAATAAAAATCTCCTGACATTTTCTGAAGAATTTGTAAGATTTGTATTTCTTTCCCCAGTGATCTCCAAGCTCCAAAACTTCAATGCCAAATATTGACTGAAAATCGCACCGCTCTAACCCTGAATATGAAAACAGTCCAACAACTTGAATCAATACAGACAAGTGAGATATTAAATTTTCATGAAACCAAATCTTTTCTGCTTGTCTGATCTCTGTGGGGCCTTCTCAATATTGACCAAACCCTGTCTAAGCCTGCACGTTGTGGTACCTGCTGCTAGCTTGGGTGAGCATTGCTTTAAACAGGTGAATTTGTATTGAGGGTAACTTGATATATGCAAAACAATATTTTTATTACACAAACTTGACTCTTGTGAACTTTTAGCCATATTATAATGTTGTTACCTCCTCAAAAACATACCATACATAACATTTTTGACTTTTAATAATATTTTTTGGGCAATAAAACTAGCTAAGAAGAACCATTAGGGGTTGTTCAGCACCATGGACAGTGCTTGCTTTCAAACTAGCTTCTTTTGTTATTAGGTTAGAGGTCTTGTTGTTGTTACCTCATCAAAAAACATACCTGGAGTTGTTTTGTTTCATTCACATGTTTGAGTAACCCTTTATTATTAGTCTGTTTGCAACTCCAAAACTCAAAATGCTCTCCAAATGCTCTGTTCCACCTTGTGATGTCATGAAGCGGTAGTTTTCAAGTTAACAGCTCCTTTTACCTTTAGTTCGGCAGGGATTGGTGATTCCAGGGCTGCAAATATTCAAACATTCTAGTGAAGGTGTACGGGGTTAAAACACAGCGGAGCGCTTCCTGTGTTACCACATGACATCACAAAGTGGAACAGGGTGTTTTCTGTTTGAGGGAAGAAGGGTTTGCGTGTTAAACGTGTGAATGAAACAAAACACAACTCCATATGTTTGTGATGAGGAAACAACATTATAACATAGGTCAGAAAATAGCGTAATAGGGGCTCTTTAAATGTGAATAAAACAGCTGTAAAAACATTATTAATAAAACCAATATTTGGAGTTCTCGTTGTGCTTTTTGATGACACCACAGGGTAGACGTGCACACAGCACCTTGAAGCATAAAACTCTGACAGAACTCCCTTTACTCTGCATAGATTTAAGAGAATCCACCATAAAGCAGCATGTTTTCTCTCTTAAACTCTCCACAGACTCACTATGAACCAGATGTGAGCCCAGGTAGAGACAGGAGACACAAGAGCAGAGTGAGGACATGGGGCTTATGTGTGTCAGTCTGTGTGTCTCTGCTGTTCAGAATGACATGTTTGGTGCTTAATCTTGGCATTTGAAATCAGCATGTAGGGAAGGATCATGTTTACATTGCTCAAATACATATATTTTGTATTTACACTGCGAAAAAGTCATATCTAAGTAAGTTCAAAATACTCAAATTAAGAAGATTTAACTTTGACGGAGTAGAATGAGTAGCTTTCACTTGACAAGTAAAATTAGTAATATAATCTACCAATGGAACAAGTGTTTTTTTTTTTTTTTCTTAATTCAAATAACATATGATTTAGTTTCTTATTTTAAGTACATCTTCTGCGTAACTAGGTGTATTTTCCTATTTCACCTACAAAAAAGTCTTGTTCCATTGGTATATCGTTTTACTTTACAGAAATGAATTCAACATGTTCTTGATTCAAGTCATTTTAACTTGAGCAAGATTTTAGTTTTTATAGTGAAGTCTTTATTTAAGTCTTTATTTTAAAGTGAGAGTACGTAACATGTGATCTCTAACTGGTGTTAAAATGTTACTAAAATCACAACTGAAACTGTGTCTCCAGAGCCTTAACCTGCAGGTAGAGACACATCCAAGTTTGTCTCATTCTCAGTTTATGGATGGGCCTCATGTGAAGCTCAGAACCTCCAGAATTCCCTCCCTGAGCTGCAGAGGCTGCACTAGCACTGATTCATGACTGGCTGCAGGTGCTGGGGTTTAGGTAGTGACCGTTCAGATCAGAGAGACGCATTTAAGGTTTAAACACAATGGATTTCAACACAGTGGCAACACCAAATTATTAAGAAAATAACTTGGTCAAAGGTTACAGTACACTTTCCTCTTTCAGTACCACTGGAGCAGTTCACGTAATTAGTGCTAAAGAATAAATCAGCATTAGAATAGTTACCACTAAGAGCTATATTTGACATGAAAATGTTTACCTCATATCTGGAGAAGATATGAGGTATGACATGTGAAATACACAGTGTACAGACCCTCTCTTTAAAGAAAGCACAGTGTTTAGAGTCTGTCATGGTGAACTAGGTCACTGTTTGCTCTGGTGCATCTCCAGCCCACACACTCCTCATGCATCTGTTACTTCTTGTTTGTTTGACTAGATCAGTCTAAAAAAGACATAATAAAGTCATTCTGCTCAGTGTGCTCCTGTAAACTCCCACAGGGAGGGAGTCGTGTCTGGGTCTGGACAGTAGAGTACAGACAGTGTCACACATGAGAGGCCACAGCTGTTGCTCTGGCAAACTCTGTTATGCTAAACACGTCTCACCAACATATACATAAGCTGCCATCACTGGAAATACGACACTTTATCAGGAGCCACGCCGGCCTGTCAAATCCTGATCTCATCAGATCTCTTTTGCTAAGCAGAGCCGGGCCTGGTTTGGACTTGGATGAAAGAGCTCTGGGAATATTGGAAATGGGGTCCTTAGGCAAGACACTTCACCCACATTGCCTTTTGTGAGTCTGGTGTGTGAGTGTTGGTAGTGGGAGGGTCTGATGGGCAGATTGGCAGCCTCGCGTCGGTCAGTCTGCCCCAGGGCAGCTGTGGCTTCAACAGCAGCTTACCATCATTAAGTGTGCAGTGAATGAAGAATGCTCTGTAGAGTGTTTTGGGTGTCAAGAAAGGTGTGGTATAAATCATAAATCAATGATTAATTCATTAATTCAATTTTCATGAAACTAAATCAGAATCCTCTGAGCTGCTTTTTGAGCTCTGTGGGGCCTTGTCATTATTGACCAAACCAAGTCCAGGTTCTGCTGCTGGCCTGGTTCAGCCTCGCTTTAAACATGTCAGTTTGTATTCATGAGGATTTAAAGAATTAAAAACCTGCTTATCACCATGGAGATGTTGTCATTTTGCCTGGAATATCCCACAGTATGGCATTAAACCTATATATCTGCATTCATTAAATTCCAGGTGTTTAGTTAAAAAAGAAACATGCATTATCACTGTAAAATAAAATAAAATAAGTGTTAGGGTAATGATAAAGTAACCAGACTCCAGACTGATGCGTCTAACCCTGTGAAATGAGTTCTACATATTATGAGTCTTGTAACCAAAGATCAGAGCGTTCAAACAACAGTGGAACCAGCTGAAAAATCAAACTTGAGTTAAAGGTGCATTGTGTAACTTGGGCCTGCCAAATGAACTGAACATTCCAGGCAAAAGCAATGCCACATCCATAGAAACAAGCAGGTGATGGACAACAACCAAAAAGTTACACAGTGCATCTTTAAATCCAGTTGAGAGAATAGCAGATGTGTATTTCCTGTCTCACAAAACTCACAGAATTCATGTTGCTGGTAAGGCCAATGATACAAGAAGGTAAATTATTATACATTTTCTGACTCATCCATGAAAATGCAGCACCTCAACATCCCTTAATGCAATTTAGACAGGATTATACAGCAATAACAACCTCCGCAGTTTCTCTCTGATCTGTAATAGTGCAGAGAATAGCCTGATGCACATTAACACGAGGGAGTGTTCTGGATTTCACTTTTGTTTTGGTTGTGCCGTTTCCACTGAGTCTCCGTGAAGCACAAACGCTGCACCAGGCCTCTCCAACACACATTACAACTACAGTTCACAGTTAGACAGTGCGACATTACAAAGAAAGCAGATTTAAGCTTCTCACAAGGTTTCACAATCACAGTTTTTTCCTCAGGCTGTGTGGACATGGGTCAAAATAATGTAAATAAAGTTCATAAATGTAAAAATATGAAGCGAACACGACACGAGGGTCCGTCAAATGCTTTCACAGTATGGCATTAAACCATTCTATCTGCATGGAGACCAAACCAGACCAAGCGACAGGTCAGATCTGTGGAGAGGCGACCCTACTCAAAGTCAGAATACTTGTTTTTCTAGGTATTTTTGAGCAATAAAACCACCTGTAACTGATTAAATGTAAGGTAGAGCTGCTTAATGTCATACTGTGGAACATTCCAGGCAGAGCAATGACATCCATAGAAATGAGAAGGTAACGAACCCCCAACTAAAAAGTTACACAGTGCAGCTTTAAGGTAAGTACCTCTTTAAAGTAACTACACCATAATTAACCTTATCTCATTCATAAAGACATGGTTTATTAAGAATGATTCAGACTTAATAACTGCTTAACTATTACAGTAGTTCATTTAAATTAACACTGAACATGTCTGTTAATTTTAATCTAAAGGTGCACTGTGTAACTTTTCTTGGGGAGGGTACGCCATATACTAGTCTCCATTTAGATGTATTTAACTGTTCAGCCTGGAATTTTCACAGTACAGCTTTAAACTTGTCTATCTCCATGGAGACAAGCAGGTACGGATCAGTTCGATGGAGAGGCGGGCCTGCTCACACAAGCACACGTGTTCTTAAAGGTATTTCTGAACAATAAAATCACCTTTAATGAAACAAAGGCTGAAAAGACTTTTAATGAAATACTGTGGAACATACCAAGCAAAGGAATAAAAAAAAAAATATAATGTGGCCTAACCTCCACCAGAAAAGTTACACAATGCACCTTTAATCCGCAAATGTACTTTTATCACAGCTAATTTCCGTATTATTTCAATAACAATGACAATATGGTACACAGCAAATGTTCCTACAACCTAAAAATAAAGTTAAAAAATTAAACCTTAAAATTAAGTGAAAGTACACTGTTTCTGTCTTTCTCTTTTTCCACTAGAACAAATGTAGGAATTTCACAAATATTTAGGAATTATTAGGAATTATTACTATTAAAATTTAATATTTATACATATCTATCGCCACGGAAACAAGCGACACCTCCAGGCCAAGTTATAGGACAGATCTGCGGAGAGGCAACGCCGCTCACAGTAACAGTGCAATAAACAACACATGTAATTCAGTAAATGCAAGAATCATACACTTAATACGCTACAGTGGAACATTCTACGCAAAGCAAAAGCATCACCGTGGCAACAAGTGTACCCTCCTCCGGAAAAGTTACAGAGTGCACCTTTAAATCAAGCCCAGTTCTATCATCAAGGTTTATATCGTATCACAGCCTACGAAAAGGGGCAATATTACGTTATTTTCGTCTCTCAAACGGAAAACACTCAATACAGGAAGTGCTCTATTGTGTTTTTAAACTTCATACACATTCACTAGAATCATCTGGATAATTTCAGACCTGGAATTTCCGATCTCTACTGGACTTAAGGTAAAAGGAGCTGAAAATTACCACTACATGACATCACAAGGTGGAACAGAGCATTTTGAGCTTTGGAGATGTTGACAGACTGATAATAAAGTGTTACTCAAATGTGTGAATGAAACAAAACACAACTCCGGGTACGTTTTTGAGGAGGTAACATCATTATAACATGACTTCAAGCTCACAAGAGTCAGTTTTGACCTTTAATCTAATAACAACACAAGATAGTTTGAAAGTAGGCACTGTCCATGGTGCTGAACAACCTCTATTGTTTCTTTGCGAGTTTTATTGCCCAAAAATATTATTAGAAGACAAAAAAAACCTACAGCTTATGCACAAATGAACCCAAACTGTCACACTAAAAGCAACATTCCTCACCATGAGCGCTCCCTCTGGCCGTAATCTCCTCTTTTTTCCCAGTCTCAAGCCCCACTAACTTCCTCTCTCTGCTCTACAAAGATCCTCTATTGTCAGGGGAGACCTACGGCTGACTCTGCACACTGCATTATCTTCCGTAATGGCGCGGTTCAATGAAAGGTTAAGAGGCTGGATGGTTCTGGAGCGAGGCCAGGAGATGTATCCCTCACTCGGATACCAGAGCTGACAGCAGCCCCCGATACAGGCGTGTGCGCTTCAGAGGAGGCTGGGTTTACAAAAAGTCTGAGTTATACGCTGACAAAAAGCACTGGCAGAGATGAAGTGAAAAACGATACGAGGCTGAAAGATTAAGTTTGGATCTGGACGAGGTTTTAGCATTTTTTTTGCATTCTAGGAGTTGTTTTGGAGTGAGTTTTAAAAGGGGATTCAGGGACAGGGGTGGAGACATTACTTTAAAGTAAGGCTAAACACTAAATCATGTTTTTTTGTGGTTATGCGGCAGAGTTTGGAGAGGAGAATGAGACAGAAAATTACTTAAAGGTACAATATTATGCAAAATGGACTCTTGTGAGCTTGAAGCCATGTTATAATGTTGTTACCTTCTCAAAAACACACCTGGAATTGTGTTTTGTTTCATTCAAACATGTTTGAATAACCCTTTATTATTAGTCTGTCGACATCTCCAAAGCTCAAAATGCTCTGTTCCACCTTGTGATGTCATGAAGAGATGTTTTTTCAAGGTAACAGCTCCTTTTACCTTTTGTTCAGTAGAGATTGGCAATTCCAGGTCTGAAATTATCCAAATGTTTCTAGTCAAAGTGTATGGAATTTAAAACACAGTGGAGCACTTCCTGTATTAGTGTGAAATCACAAGGTGGAACAGAGTTTTTTCAGTTTGAGAGAAGAACTCAGCCTAAATATGCAGTTTGTGTGTTTCATTCACACACGTTTAACACACAAACCCTGCATATTTAGGAGCTCTTCTCTCAGAAAATGATCTGTTCCACCTTGTGATGTCATGTGGTAATACAGGAAGCGCTCCACTGTGTTTTTAAACTCCATTCACCTTCACTAGAATCATCTGGATAATTTCAGACCTTGGAATTGCAAATCTTTACTGAACAAAAGGTAAAAGGAGCTGTTAACTTGAAAAACTACCTCTTCATGACATCACAAGGTGGAACAGAGCATTTTGAGCCTTGGAGATGTAGACAGACTAATGATAAAGGGTTACTCAAGCATGTGTGAATGAAACAAAACACAACTGAGAAAACTACATTATAAAAGATCAGAAAACAGTGTAATATGGGCCTTTAAAGTGAGACTAAACACTAAATCAACTTGTTTTTGTGGCCGATTCATCTGAAATCCATGAAATCACTAAATTTATTTTTTATATGTGTGTACAATGATTGCAGGTACCACATCTTGAGTTTTTTATTTTTTATTTTTTTGAGGAAGGTGCTGGGCTTTTGAGCGGGGAGTAACAGTTCACAAGTTTCTCTGTGAGTGTACAATCTCGTCTGATTGTAAACATGGGGCTTTTGATCGTCTGGGCTTTGTTGCTGTATTCAACAACTCTTGTGTGGAGGTGCTTTTTTTTTTATTGTGTACATGATGCGTCGTGTTTTTCTTTTTGAACATTGTGTCTTGGGTCTCTTGGGTTACATGACTCGCATGTCTGAATAAAGGACTTTTCATTTTTGTACACAGCAGTGCCTCAGGTTGTTTCAGTTCCACTACCATTCACCTTTTTACATCGGTATGTGCTAAGCTAAACCTCCGTTCCTCCATGATTAGTGCCTCATCCTTGAAGAGCGCCTGTGTCCTGGATCATTCTGTCTCACTCCCTGGTGCCCCATTAGAGCCCTCACCTTCTCTCCTGTTTTTATTCTCTAAGCTTTCAGTTTTGGAGAGGGTTTCTCTGCTAACGCAATAAAGTTTAACTGGTGCCAGCTGTGAAGAATACGGCATTCTGGGTAATAAAACCTCAAGCATGTGCCGAGCGAGATTTGAACCCCCGTCCTCAGAGCCCCAGTCTAGGGTCTCACAGCTGCACCATCAGAGCAGGGACTTTAGACATAGAAATAAAGCAGTAGACGACCTCCTGACACGTGCTCATGTGTAACTTTTCTGGTGGAGGGTCCGTCACCAGCTTGTTTCTATGGAGATGTCATTGCTCTGCCTGGAATGTTCCGCAGTATGACATTAAACAGCTCTACCTTACATTTATTCAATTACAGGTGGTTTTAAAGCTCAAAAATACCTAGAGAAACAGACATTCTGACTGTGAGCGGGGTCGCCTCTTCACAGATCTGACCTGTAACTTGGTCTGGTTTGGTCTCCATGAAGATAGAAAGGTTTAATGCCATACTGTGAAACATTCCAGATGAAGCAATAACATCAACATGGAGAAAAGCATTTGATGGACGGACCCTCCACCAAAAATTTACAAAATACACTTTTAAGAGTCTGTTCAAATCATGAAAAGGTATCAAAATGTTAAGAGTTGAAAGGTGCGAAAAACCATGAAAAAAAATATAATGATGGTGTCTGATGTCACCACACAGTCATAATAATAAACTTGGTCTAGTCTCCAGTACCTTCCGGAGCAGCACCACCCCGTCCTGGCCAGTGGAGCTCATGTCAAACACGTCCCCATCGTCTCCGGGGACGATGGCGTACTCCACCAGTGCGTTGTCCCCAGTGTCGGCATCATGAGCACGGATACGGCCCACAGACGAGCCGGAGGGGGCGCTCTCAGGCACACGCAAGTGGAAGATACCTGCACCGAACAAGAACAGGATCAGTGAGCAAGAAATCCCAAAAGCAATGAGTTAAATGCATGTGTGTGTTTGATTTTTTTATTATTTTTGAGTTTTTAAAGGTCACATATTACACAAAATTGACTGTTGTGAGCTTTAAGCCATGTTATAACGCTGATACCTCCTCAAAATGCTCTGTTCCACCTTAATAGCTCATTTTACCTGTAATTCAATAGAGATTGGTAATTCCAGGTCTGAAATCATCCAAATAATTCTAGTGAATGTGTGTGGAGTTTAAAAACACAGTGGAGCGCTTCCTGTATTACCACATGACATCACAAGGTGGAACAGAGTGTTTTCAATTTAAGAACTCAGCCTGAATATGCAGGGTTTGTGTTTTAAACCCCTGGACACGTGATCGGCTGTGAGCTGGAGGCATTTGTCACAGTGAGGGACACGAGGACACTGGACAAACTGCTCTCCATCATGGACACTCCTGCTCACCCACTGCACCAGACTATAGAGGGACAGAGGAGATAATACTCCCTACAACTGTACAACAACTCACTCACTGCACCAGAGTATAGAGGGACAGAGGAGATAATGCTCCCTACAACTGTACAACAACTCACCCACTGCACCAGACTATAGAGGGACAGAGGAGATAATACTCCCTACAACTGCACAACAACTCAACCACTGCACCAGACTATAGAGGGACAGAGGAGATAATACTCCCTACAACTGTACAACTCACCCACTGCACCAGACTATAGAGGGACAGAGGAGATAATACTCCCTACAGCTGTACAACTCACCCACTGCACCAGACTATAGAGGGACAGAGGAGATAATACTCCCTACAGCTGTACAACTCACCCACTGCACCAGACTATAGAGGGACAGAGGAGATAATACTCCCTACAGCTGTACAACTCCCCCACTGCACCAGACTATAGAGGGACAGAGGAGATAATACTCCCTACAGCTGTACAACTCCCCCACTGCACCAGACTATAAAGGGACAGAGGAGCTCATTCTCCAACAGGCTCCTACAGCTCCGCTCAAACAGTGAGAGATACAGGACTACAGTCATACTATAATACTCCCTACAACTGTGCAACAACTCACCCTTATGCAACAGATAATACTCCCTACAACTGTACAACAACTCAATCTTAAGTAACGGATAACCTTATGCCCTGTCAATCAGCAGAGTATTTACACTGTTGTTCTTGTCTCTTGTTTATAGCTGTGATTTTATAGTTTATTTTATAGTTTATTACTTATTTTTTAGGGGTCCACAAGGGACACAGTAGCTCACATAGTACAATAGAATGACAAAACATTTAAAAATAATACTAAAACATTTCAAATTAATTGCCAAAAAAAGTAGGAGACGGCATATTTTTGGCTCCAGTACTGACTCTTGGCGAATCTTGGTGGATTGTCATTGACGTCACTCAGGCTGATGTTGACGTTGGTAGTGGAGGCCAGCCCCCCGAGCTGACCCCCCATGTCTTTGGCCTGCAGCAGAACCTGGTACTCCGCCTTCACCTCGCGGTCCAGGTTAGCCAGGGCCGTCCGGATCACCCCTGAAAGAACGAGGGACAAAGTAGATTTAATACTAACAACGAAGCTGTGATAAGTCGTGAGTAGAGTTTGTGTGGTGTGGCTGCGTTCAAACTCATCTTTTCATGTTATCCAAGGAAATGTGTTTTATTTACAGTTTCATCTGTAAATTAAAGGCGCTGTACCTGATTTTTACTGTCTCAAAAACGTGGAAAAAACAGAGCTAGTTCATTTAAAACAGTCTGCAGTGGTCCAAAGTTACTCCTTACTTACCTTAAGTATTCTGAGCATCCTAATGATTCACTAAAATGAGTTTATAAGCACTCAGAAACCAGTCAGTGGACTTAATTTGACATCAAGAGCTGCTTATACAGTAGATCTGTACTCGGGTTTGGACCTAAAAGGACTCTCTCTCTCCCCTGGACTTCAACTATTTTAGCTTGAGACAAAACACCAGCGTCTTCTCGACTTCTGAACTCGCCCTGAAGCTGCTGTACATTTTTCACACTAAAGTTCAGACTTTTCATCTCAGTTCAAAGTCACAGCTCGTGTGTTCTGCTTCACAAATCATTTTCTTTTGGATCTGAACATTGTTAGAGGAGGTTTTAAATAATATACTTATCAAAGTCATGTTCAGACCCCATATTTTTACTCCTGTTTGAGTAATACCATATTGTATGGTGTAACTTAATTGAGTAAAAGTTGTGTTTCCTCTTCCCACTGTAAGGCTGCATCCCATTCCTCTGTCTTACCCCTTCGTCTTACCCCTACCCCTTGGTTTTCCCCGTTCATGTGAGGGCAAGGGGTGTCTCGATTCTAATTTTGATCACGGACTAGAGCCACGACCTAGGGCCACATACCCCCTGAAACGAAGTAAGCTCTGGACCAGACTTGAAACGAAGGGGTCAGCCGACAAGCTCAGGCAGGTGTTGGGATCAGGATGGAGCGTCACATCGACCAGCCAAGGAGTCTCATAAACGTAAATATTTTCAGCAGTTGTAAATATCAATTAACAGTTTAGCAGGTTTACAATTCTGACGCTTATGTTCTACGTTACTTTTAGTGAACTGTTGTTGTGGTTTTAATTGTAGTAATGTCTGTTTAGCCGACGTTATCGTGTTCATCGAACTTTCATGTATAAACAAGCTCGTTTTTTGTCGAGCTGAGGTACCCGATAATCCTTGACATGGCACTTTTTAGGTGAAATCAGTGTGAAGTCAATTTGCTTAACAGAAGCAAACGGTAATCGAGTGGTGTTCCATTTCTTAGGGGAACATTCGTACCCTGAGCCCTCACAGCTCGGTATCGAGGGACAAGACAAAGACGTAGATAAAGGGGAAGGGGAAGGGGTAAGACAGAGGAATGGGACGCAGCCTAAGTCTAAAGTGACAAAAGCTTTATGTGACAATGTGAAATGAGTTGAACATTTGTGTTTCTTGCAGTGCTCTTTTAGATATAATTTAGTTTTGTTTTTTTTTTATTTCTGTGGTCTAGCCATTGTAAATACCATATTCCTCTCACATTAGTCAGTAGAAGATTGGTTTAAATGTTCCTATAGCTATAAATGTTCTGTATATTTAACCCTGTGTGTGTGTGTCCCTCTGGCTGCAGATACAGGACTCTGAAAAGGTAAAAGTTTGTCTCTTCTTCCATCACTGCTCCCAACAGTCTGTAATCTGGATCCTGTCTGTGTCTGTGTCTGTGTGGATGTGCGTGTCTGTGTGTGTACGTGTGTGTTTTGTGTCCATTTGTCCTTATTGTCTGTATCTTTGTGGTTTCTTTTGACAGTGTCCGTGAAAAAGAATGTCCCCTTGAGGACGATAAAGGTCTGTCTCTCACCGGTCTTGGGGTCCACAGAGAAGTACGGCTGTCCCTGCAGGATGCTGTACACGATACGAGCGCTGCTGCCGTACGTCGGGTCGTCTGCGTCTGTCGCCGTTACCTGGGTTACGTATGTGCCTATAGAGAGAGAGAGAGGAAGTAAGAGAGAGAGAGAGGAAGTAAGAGAGGAAGTAAGAGAGGAAGTAAGAGGGAGAGAGAGAGAGAGACAGGAAGTAAAAGGGAGAGAGAGAGAGGAAGTAAGAGGGAGAGAGAGAGAGAAGAGAAGAGAGAGAGAGGAAGTAAGAGGGAGAGAGAGAGAGAGAGAGAGAAGAGAAGAGAGAGGGAGGAAGTAAGAGAGAGAGAGGGAGGAAGTAAGAGGGAGAGAGAGAGAGGAGACAGAGAAGCGAGAGGTTGTGAGAGGGAGAGAGAGAGAAGAGAGAGAGATACAGAAAGAAGGAGAGAGGGGGTGTGAGAGGGAAAGAGAGAAGAGAGAGTGAGGTAGTGAGAGGGAGAGAGAAGAGAGAGAGAGAGAAAGGAAGTGAGAGGGAGAGAGAGAAGAGAGAGAGAAGAGAGAGGTAGTGAGAGGAAGAGAGAGAGAGGAGAGAGAGGTAGTGAGAGGGAGAGAGAAGGAAAGAGAGGGAGAGATAGAAGAAGAAGGAGAGAGAGGGAGGGAGAGAGAGAGAAGAGAGAGAAGGAAAGAGAGTGAGCGATATAGAAAGAAGAGAGGGAGAGAGAGAGAAGAGAGAGAAGGAAAGAGAGAGAGCGATATAGAAAGAAGAGAGGGTGTGAGAGAGAGACAGAGAGAGAGGGAGAGAGACAGGGAGGGGGAGCCAGAAAGAAGGGGAGAGAAGGTAGTGAGAGGGAGAGAGAGAAAAGAGAGAGAGAGAAGGAAAGAGAGGGAGCGATAGGGAAAGGAGAGAGGGTGTGAGAGGGAGACAGAGAGAGGGAGAGAGTAGGGAAGGGAGTGAGAGACAGAGAGGGGGAGACAGAGAGGGAAGGAGAGAGAAATAAATGAGTATAACATAAGTTTTCAGGTTTTCATAGTTTTTCATGCGTTCACACTTTTAGACCCTTTGAGTCTTTGTTTGATTCTGTTCTAGTCCCGGTTTAGTCCTGGTCTGGTCAAGGTTCAGTTCCAGAACAAGTCCCAGTCTGGATGTGCTGCGTGTTTAAGGACGACATACAGGAGCGAATTTGAATTATACTTTCACATGATGATTTTGATGAGTTTGTGAGGGAAAACTGAACATCTGAGGAAGTCGAGCAGATCTGTAAAACCTTTATTTCAACACTATAAGGAACACGTCTGTGACCATTTAAAGGTATTCACTTATAACAAAGTAAAGGCGCCGTCATAGATTTGTATTTGTGCAAATTTCTCTGTTCTGGCCAAGATTTTAAAACTTATATCAGGTTATTCATCTTGTTTTCAGATTTATTATCGACTTACTAGTTCTGAGACGGCTTAATTCTAGTCTAGAGGCAGTTTATTTTAAGATAACTGGTCAAGTAAAAATGATCTTGCTGCATGAACAGATCATTTCACTACTTTTAAATCGTTTTCTGATAGATTTAAGTGTTTATATCTTAAATTTAGGCTAAGCTTTTTTGCAGTATACAGTAAATCTCCAAATATCTCACAGACGTCATACATAACCCTTTATGATTCATGAAGTCCAATACTGAAACAATTAACACATGAACATGGTATGTACTGATACTTTGCAGCTGGGGGAGTGATGCTAACTAAAGGCACTGCTCTGTTACTCAAGTTAGACTTTAATCTGAGCTTTGTTTTTAACACAATCTGACCAGAAAGAGTTGACTTTGCTGGAACTACAACAAGTGAGCTGATCTGTACAATTACAGTCACAAGCCAGCTCACATTAACCAACAGTTTTTCAGTTTTCTCACCTTTTTGTTAAAAATCAAACTCTTAAACAGGACCATGAACGCTCGCACTGATCACATACTCCTGAAAATGTGCTGTTTAAATCCATTTTGTATTTGAGTTTTCAGAAAAGTTTGCTAATGTATGGTAACTACTGAACATTCTGCCATACACATACACGTACAATGCCCCCAGCGTGACGTCCCTGCAAAGTATCAATAGATGACAGAAGGGCAGTGCGGTGTCCTTATCCCTCCATAGGATTAGGTGTGAATCATATGGAGCTCTGTTTGCTAACAGACTAATCCTCTCCACACCTCACACAGACCAACACGAGGGGTCAGTGTGTGTGTGTGTGTGTGTGTGTGTGTGTGCATGTGTGTGTGTGTGGGTGTGTGTGTATGTGCGTGATAGGGCTGCAAAGTGCCCCCTGAGCTCTGGTATTTAACAGAC
This sequence comes from Taenioides sp. WSHXM2023, assembly GCA_029959045.1. NCBI lineage: Eukaryota > Metazoa > Chordata > Actinopteri > Gobiiformes > Gobiidae > Taenioides > Taenioides sp. WSHXM2023. The sequence goes on along the minus strand of CM057096.1, from coordinate 4,801,700 downwards.
AGATGGTCAGGAACAGGTGGACAGAGTGGGCAGACCAGAAATACATTGCACTATTGTGAGGATTTAATTAAAGCTCCAATATTGTCTCCGTGAAGATGTTATTGCTTTTCCTGAAAAGTTCCACAGTATCTATCTAACATTTATTCATCACAAGTGTTTTATATCTCAAAGGTTTCATTAACATGATCTATCTGTGTCAACTGATACGGGATAGACATGTTCAAATCAATTATAACTTTTACTCATAACATGCTGATTTATTCTTAATTACAGAAACACTGAACGTGACCAAATTGCCAGTTTCAATGCTGAAATCCAGTTGGTTTAAACCTAAAATGTCTCTCTCCGATCTGAACGGTCACTACCTAAACCCCAGGACCCGCAGCTAATCCTGAGCCAGTGCTAGTGCAGCATCTGCAGCTCAGGGAGGGAATTCTGCAGGTTCTGACATTTCACATGAGACATGGTCTGTCCATAAATTGAGAATCAGCCAAACTTGGACGTGTCTCTACCTGCAGGTTAAGGCTATGGCAACACTGGTTCAGTTGTGATCTTGGGGACATTATACAGTCATGTCTCACCTGTAGGGGACATCACAGGGACACTAGTAGAGGTTCATGTCTTACCCGTCACTAGTATATTAATTAATGAATTAATCATTGCATTTATATAGCACCTTTTAAGACACTCAAAGACGCTTTACAGTTCATTTTTCATTCACTCCACACTCGGTGGCAAGCTACTTCTGTAGCCACAGCTGCCATGTTTCTTACGAGGCAATGTATAGATGAAGTGTCTTGCCTAAGGACACAACAACAGTTTTTGACACTGGTTCCCCACTGTACACCTGGAATTCCCAGCAGTCTCCCATCCAAGTACTACCCAGGCCTGGCCCTGCTGAGCTTTAGAGATCTGACGAGATCAGCCTGGTATGGCCATATGTCCGTGTCTTACCTGTAGGGGACACTAGTATAAGTCCATGTCTTACCTGTAGGGGACACTAGTATAAGTCAGTGTCTTACCTGTAGGGGACACTAGTATAAGTCCATGTCTTACCTGTAGGGGACACTAGTATAAGTCAGTGTCTTACCTGTAGGGGACACTAGTATAAGTCCGTGTCTTACCTGTAGGGGACACTAGTATAAGTCCATGTCTTACCTGTAGGGGACACTAGTATAAGTCAGTGTCTTACCTGTAGGGGACACTAGTATAAGTCCATGTCTTACCTGTAGGGGACATCTCGGGGACAGTGGCACTGTAGGGTCCCTCTGTGAAGCGTGGTTCGTTGTCGTTGATGTCCTGGACTTTGATGATGAACTCAGATTCGGGCTCCAAGGGGACGCCGGTGTGGATGTCCACGGCCTGAGCCTTCAGGGTGTAGAAGGAGCGCTCCTCCCTGTCCCACACACAGAGAGAGTTCAAATGAAAAACTGTTTATTTTATGTATTTTACTGACAGCAGTGGGAGAAATCATTTAAACACAACATTTTGTCCCTTAAAGGTCCTACATTATGCAAAACCGACACTGCGCTTTAAAGGTGCATTGTGTAACTTTTCTGGTGGAGGGTCCGTCAAAGGCTTTTGTGTGGAGATGTTATTGCTTTGTCTGGAATGTTTCACAGTATGGCATTAAACCATTCTATCTTCATGGAGACCAAACGAGAACAAATTACAGGTGAGATCTGTGGAGAGGCGACCCCGCTCACAGTCAGAATGCCTGTTTTTCTGGGTATTTGTGAGATATAAAACCACCTGTAATTGAATGAATGTAAGTTAGAACTTATGTTTAATGTCATACTGTGGAACATTCCAGGCAGAGCAATGACATATCCATAGAAACAAGAAACGTTACGCAATCTTTAAGTCATGTTATAATGTTGTTACCTCCTCAAAAAAATACCTGGAGTTGTGTTTTGTTTAATTCACACATGTTTGAGTAAACCTGCTTTATTAGTCTGCCTTCATCTCTCAAAATGCTCTGTTCCACCTTGTGATGTCATGAAGCGATAGTTTTCAAGTTAACAGCTCCTTTTACCTCTAATTCAGTAGAGATCGAAAATTCCCAGGCTGAAAATATCCAAATGATTCTAGTAAAAAGTTCTTAAAAAGTTTTTTGACAGTGCTAATGTGTGCGTCACCATAGTAACCCCTAAACATTCCACTGTAGAGATAAATGTAGAAAACCCCGACATGAAAATGATTTAACATCAGAAATGTGTGATAACCTTTGGATAATTGAAACAGGGAGATTTCTGAGGCTCAGAACAAAATGACCTTGTAAACAGAATTAACAGAGCGTGAATGAAAAGAAATACAACTCCAGCTATTTCTCTGATGAGGAAACAATCCTATAATGTGTTTTTTTTTTTTCTTTATAATATACGTCCTTTGAAAGTAAAAAAAAAAGAAAAAAGCTGCTTTGCATATGTCCCTATTATACTTTGTCCATCTTAAAGGTGCTATATTACACAAAAAGGACTCTTGTAGCTTTAAGTCATGTTATAACACTGTCACCTCCTCAAAAACATAAAGTTGCATTTTGTTTCATTCACACATGTTTGAGTGACACTTTATTATTAGTCTGTCTACATCTCCAAAGCTCAAAATGCTTCGTTCCACCTTGTGATGTCATGAAGCAGTAGTTTTAGCTCCTTTTACCTTTAGTTCAGTAGAGATTGGAAATTCCAGTGCTGAAATTATGCAAATGATTATAGTGAAGATGTATGGAGTTTAAAAACACAGTGGAGCACTTTCTGTATTACCACATGACGTCACAAGGTGGAACAGAGGGCAGGGTTTGTGTGTTAAACATGTGTGAATGAAACAAAACACAACTCCAGGTCTGTTTGTGAAGAGGAAACAACATTATACCAGAGATCAGAAAATAGTGTAATATGGCCCTTTTACGTGACATGGTAAAGTGGAAGGTGGAAGTCCACGTTAGCATGTTAGTCGTTGTTAGCTTTACCGTCAAGGCGAAACAGCGCTCTGGTCTCTGAAAGTCGTGAAAAGTGCTTATAAACTCATCGTGGTGAATCATTTGGACGCTCTCAGTGCATAAGGTAAATAAGGAAGAACTTTGGACCACTGCAAACTGTTTTAAATGAAGTACTGCTGTTTTTCACATTTTTGGCAGTAAAAATCTGGTACAGTGTGTTTGTGCAGCTTTGTGTGTCGTACCTGTCCAGCCCCACCAGAGCGTGGATGTCTCCGGTCAGCTGGTCGATGGTGAAGATCGACCCCACCCCCTCTCCGGACAGCGTGTACTTCACAGCATTCTCCCCGTGGTCCATGTCCGAATGCAGCTACAACACACAAACACACACAGGAGATGTTTTTAGATTTGACAAAGTACATTGCATTTATTTTCCTTTTGTAATATTATTAAAGGTGCACTGTGTAACTTTCTGGTTGGGGGTCCGTCACCTGCTTTTTTCTATGGATACGTCATTGCTCTACCTGGAATGTTCCACAGTATGACATTAAACAGCTCTACCTTACATTTATTCAATTACAGGTGGTTTTATAGCTTAAAAATACCTAGAAAAACAGGGATTCTGACTGTGGGCGGGGTCGCCTCTCCACAGATCTGACCTGGCAGAGCAATGACATTTCAATAGAAACAAGCAGGTGACGGACCTTCCATCCGAAAAGCTACACAATGCACCTTTAACAGATCAGAAAATAGGGTAACATGGGCCCTTTAATCTGGAAGTAATTTGAACTTGTACTTTATTTATTTATACATAATAATAATGTTAATGGGATCATAATATCAAGCCATGAATCAGCCTTTAATCCCAGCTTTATGAGGACATGACTTATACTTCATACTCTGCATTAATAATCCATATTTAAACCACACTGAGCTCACATCATTATATGGTTATGAATCACACCACAGCCCTCTGCACCCAGCACTAAATCTGTGCACATGGCACTAGCACGCTGGCCTGATCCGTCTTCACACAGATGTGCACAGTGTGGAGACGTGTGCAGAGGTGTCATCCATAACCATCAGTGAGGAACATGTGGAACCAGTGTGATCAATGTGATCATACGCCTCTATATAAACCTGCTTTAAATATGCACAGTGTGAGTACACAGTATATGGCACACACACACATGTATATATGCACCCAGTAAAGGGTGGACACATGAATAAACATTATATATGAGGAAATACATGTCTGACTGTAAATGAAGCTGATCTGAAACAGGATGTGATATGAACAAAATAAATCAATTGATATCGCAGGAAAATGTAAAATATTTTCAGTCAGATACAGCTAAACAGAACTGTTCTGAGCCTGGATTTCATCAGAGGCAAAGTAGAGGCCTGTCTCACATGTTCAGGAAGCTGCATAAAACTGAAACACTGACTCCTCATGTTTAGTCTTGACTCTGGGCACCAGCAGGAGGCCAGGTCTAAACCAAGACTAAACCAGAAATGAATCAGGACTACATCAGGACTACAGCAGGAGGCCGGTCCCTGAGCTCCTCACAGTGCAGAGTACCGTACCATGGAGAGACATGTACACATCAGATCTGCTTTAAAGTCTATTCTCTGAGCCACAGGGGGCAGTGCTGAGACCTGAGCACAGGACGCATGTGCTCGGACCTCCTGGTTCTAGTCAGGACCCGAGCAGCAGTGTCCTGGATGTCCTGCAGCTGTCTCATAGTGAACAGTAGTCTAACCTGCTGGAGACAAAGACATGGAGAAGTCTCACCAAGTCTGCTTTACACACTAGACCTTTGATTACAAAACAAAAGCCCAAGTGGGGGAGGTTTTCAGATTTTCACAAAAATGTAAATAAAGTAGATGGTAGCTATAAAGTCACTGTAACCATTTTTTTCATGTAAAATCAAATGTTGCACACTAATCAATAAGAGATTATAAAAACACTTAGCAGAGCGATGTGGGGGCTGCACAGGTCCCTGTTCATTCCTTCAGTATTGGACATAGAGCAGAGCTAAAACAGCCATACTGCACTACTTTGATCTCCAGCCTGAGCTTCCAAAGAGCAGAACAGCCCGGCGGTGCGTTCAGGGCACTCTGGAAATATCAGCGTCATTATGGAGATTGAACATACCTGCAGGCTTCAGCTAATGTGGAGTGGCTAATGGAATATTAATGATTTACTCAGATTAAAGTGCTTATGACAGGTTAGACTTTTCATTTCACTCAAACACCCGTGGATCATTATATTGTATTTTGTTCAATTTAAATCTCAATATTCATCTAAAAATGTAATAAAAGAAACAAGTGCACTGATTCCTGGGTTGAAAATTGCTGCGCCAATCGGTTCCCGTCACCGTAAACGTCATCATACTGCAAAAATTAAAAGCTAGCCAAGATAAAATGGCTTGAATTAAGAAAGTTTAATCATGATTTGAGTAAATTTCACTAAATTTCACAAGTAAAATGATAAAACCAATGAAACAAGACTTTTTGTAGCTAAAATATGAAAATGCATCGTGCTACACTTAAGATAAGAAAAACAACAACTTTTTGCACTTAAAATAAGAAACAAAATTGAATGTTGCTGGAATTAAGAAAAACGCATGTATTCCATTGGTAGATAATTTTACTTGTCAAGTTGAATCTACTCAAAGTTAAATGCTCTTAATTCAAGTCATTTTTACTTTAATGAGTTTTTGCAGAGTACAACAAAGAGCCGGGCAGCTGTGGGCCCCTCCTGTGGATAACTGCACATCACACTAACGTTTTTTAAATTTGTGCGAAAATGACTACATGACGACAAAACACAAAAACTGTGGCCTGGAGGAAGGCCTTCGAATGTCTTTTTCCAGCGATGTTGTTTTTTTGGCTGTAATTTTTCATATTATGGCATAAAGCATATATTCGGAGAATGTTTTCTTAATCGGTGATACACGATACAATTGAAAAACAAAGTGCGTACATCAGAGTGGGTGTGTACCTGTGGAGGTGAAAATGGGGGTAGACCAGAGCAATGACCTTGTGAATACAGGAGAATAAAGATGAATGACACTAAATACAACTTCAAGAGGGTCAATGAGAAGAAAAAAATTATAACATGACACAACCAAAATGATTAAAAAAAGTCTAATTTTTGGATAAAGAGTTACATACTCTGGCTTTAATATCATTATTTTTTACCTTACACTGCAAATAATTTTTTTCTAGCTTTTTAATTTAAAGGTGCATTGTGTAAATTTTCTGGTGGAAGGTCCATCAAACGCTTTTCTCCATGGAGATGCTATTGCTTTGTCTGGAATGTTTCACAGTATGGCATTAAACCTTTCTATCTTAATGGAGACCAAACCAGACCAAGTTACAGGTCAGAACTGTGGAGAGGCGACCCCGCTCACAGTCAGAATGCCTTTTTTTCTTGGTATTTGTGAGCTATAAAACCACCTGTAAGTGAATAAATGTAAGGTAGAGCTGTTTAATGTCACAGTGCACACATTCCAGGCAGAGCAATGACATCTCCATAGAAACAAGCAGGTGACCGACCCCCAACCAGAAAGTTACATAGTGTTTGGACACGGGGAGCAGTATGACATGCATTGAGGTAAATCCATAACTCTTACATTGAAAAACTAGGCATGTTTTTTTTTAAATTAAATCTTTAATATAAGATAAATAGATAATTACCATTCAAACAAAGCAATAGCAACAATTCCCTGAAGTATTTTCAGGTTCCATCTACGCCACATCAGCTCATAACTCCTCCATAATTCATCTCATAATGTATATTTGAACACACATGTCCCCACGGTTTGGACATGGACAGGGGACATAAGGACACGTCCCTGTGAATGTTCTCCTGTGAGTATTTCATTATTCATAAAAGCATGCGTACTTTAACAGCCATTACCCTGTACTACAGAGAGGGGCAGTACTTCTGTTGTGGTTGAGTGTACTACTTACAGTACAAGTATGTGAAAGCGTACTATTTTGAGACAAAGAGCCCGTGTGTTCTTATTACAATGCATTTGCTTTTCCCACTATGTACATTATTTATCTAGCCTAATTTTAATACGTTTTATTCTTCTGCTGCTACTTTGGTGTTGCAACATTGGAATCTCTAGACAAACCAATACATGTAGGAGTTTTAACTTTTTTTTTTTTTTCCCTTTTGGCAGTATTTTGTTATTTATCATTATGCTGTATTTTATTAGAGTTTACTGGAATCTTGTGATGTCATGGGGTAACACTGTGCTCCACTGTGTTCTTAAAACTACCACTTCATGACATCACAAGGTGGAACACAGTTTAGTTTAGTCTTTATTTTTGTGGTTGTTGTACAGGACCGTTGTGGTGAAGAGGGAGCTGAACCGAAAGGCAAAGCTCTCGTCAATCTACGTTCCTGCCCTCACCTATGGTCATGAGCTTTGGGTAATGACTGAAAGGACAAGATCGCGGATACAAGCGGCCGAAAAGAGTTTCCTCCGCAGAGTGGCTGGGCGCTCCCTTAGAGATAGGGTGAGGAGCTCAGTCACACGGGAGGAGCTCGAAGTAGAGCCGCTGCTCCTCCATGTCGAGAGGAGCCAGCTTAAGTGGGTCGGGCATCCGTTCCGGGACTACGTCTCTCAGCTGGCCTGGGAAAGCCTTGGGGTCCCCCCGGAGGAGCTGGAGGAAGTGTCCGGGGTGAAGGAAGTCTGGGAGTCCCTGTTTAGACTGTTGCCCCCACGACCCGGTCCCGGATAAGCGGAAGAAAATGGATGGATGGATTGATTGAAGGGACAATGTACAGAGACAATAAGCTCATAAAAAACAGATGTCAAGCACTAGATTATGGCTAAATGGCTAGTTTCCATCTGCAGTCCCTGATTTAAAGAAATAAATTATACAACGCAATTAGTCAACAATAAGAACAATACACACACACACACACACACACACATTAACAGAACAATGTATTAGGTATTTACAGCGTCACAAAGTCATTTTATAAAATACATATTAACCTAGCATTTCTACATTGCACTATTACATCAGTCCACAGCTTATCAAAAATACAATATTCCAGTGTTACTCACTACAAAGTGTGTGGTATTACACACTCGTTATCAGTGCTGCAGGTTTGGTTATTAAGGTTAAAATGTGACATACTTTGTTTAGGCTTTTAGTTCAGTCAGGATATTGCTCCACTCCTTTATTACATTATAAGAGAAGGCTGTTTGTGCGAATACATTTTTTGATATAATACACTGCCCCCTGGTGGAGGCATGTGTGGCTCTGGTTGTCACTGCAGAGGTGGATTGGACAAAGTGTTTAAAAGGTGTGGGTGCAGAGTTATTAAGGATTCTATGTACCAAACGAATTGAGGCTAGTCTTTGTATATTGTCGAAGTTGAGCAGTCTGTATTTTTGTAGGAGACAGTGGCAGTGGAGGTGTGGTCGTGCAGAGCGTTTTGAGCTTTGGAGATGTAGACAGACTAATAATAAAGTGTTACTCAAACATGTGTGAATGAAACAAAACACAACTCCAGGCATGTTTTTGATGAGGGAACAACATTCTAACATGGCTTAAATCTCACAAGAGTCAATTTAGTGTAATACAAGAGCTTTAAAGAGGGGCTATTATGCAAAATTTGTTATTGTAGAACTTTTTCTTTTTATATTTTGGGCAAGTAAGCAACTTATATACTTTTACATATACATATGACAAAAGTGCAATCATAACAGAAATAACAACAAAAAAACATTTGCCCAAAAAGGAGTGGGAAGAAGAAAACGTATTTAATCCCACCTCCTCTTCTAATTTAACATAATGATCTTTCTTTTGCATTCTTCAGACATTTTTACATTAGACCATATGGACTTTTTCCATGTGAGAACAATGAGTCTCTGTTATAGCTTGGTAACACAACTATCGTCATATTGCAATAATACAAAAGGATACAAACAATGGAAACACACAGCAGATACAAGTAAAGTAATGGACAGAACAAACCAGCAAAGGTGAGGAAACAACAAGCATAAACCAGCACTAAGAAACTTTGTAGGATGAGGTTTTAGATAATAGATTAGACATGTATGTTTGAGTATTTTAGCGACAAAAACATGACACAAATCTGTACACAACAACCTGACAAACCTGGTGTAATGTGCAGTAGTTTCATTAGCGGGACGCACGCTGATTGTGTTATGATAGCGCGCTCTAAAGGGGGAGTGACTTAACACGGCGAGCAAAGGGAGGGGAAACTCAGAGTGTCAAAAACGAAAGTGAAACTTATAAAACATGTTAATACGTTGTTTTTCAGTGAGAACAGCATTTTCAAAACAATAAAAGGTAACATGGTGAGCTAAATAAATTATACTGTAGTTTGGCAAAGTTTACATGATCTAATGGCATGCAATTGTAATTTTGTTCTTTTTTTTTTGCTAAATATTTAGTTATAGACAAAAACCTGTACATATTTTGGCCTGGTTCTTTCCCCTTACAATTTAAATTATTCGCCTGGACTTCCAGAACGACCCAAACTCTCCTCAGTGCATGTTTTTCAACTCTGTCTAAAAAGGTCTTGCACGTGGCGGGAATTACACCCTCGGCCTTAAAGTGGTAAATATGTATGACATGTGGAACCCCCCAGCGCCCCTGCCTGCACCTGTCCTGTCTCTGTGTCCTGTATGTTAGTATGATGGATGGCGGTCAGTAGTGGTCAGTGTTAGCAGTCCACACACAGAGCGAGGACAGAGGGCTGTGGGCAGCTCTGTGAAAAGGTCAAACGCACATGATAAATGAAGCCCACAGGAGAACATGACTGTAGTACTGATGTGCCGTATGTTGGTCATCCACGTGGAAAAGCACATTCGGTTCAGTAGGTTGTAATCATGACATTTTTGGATTTGAAGTCTTAGTTTTAGGTGAAGAGCGCTGAGCAACACACTGGGAAACTAATATGTCATTCATTTCTTCTATGCTTCATGTTGCTTTTAAATCAGATCTATTGTGCAAAATGGACTTTTCAGATCTTTTAATCATGTTATAGTCATTTCCTTCTCATTGACCCTCTGAAATTGTATTTGGAGTCTTTAATTGCTTATTCTCAAGACGCCATTTTTCTGGTCTACCCCCGTTGTCATCATCACCAGTACACGCCCACTGCTTTGTACTAACTTTGTTTTCCAGTTTTATTTTCTTGATCTGTGATACACGTTGCAGTGTGGAGTAGTAATTTTGGTACAAACTCCACTGCTCACTAGTGTGATGTCCAGCTATCCATAGGAGGGCCCACAGCATGCGGCGCTTTGTTGTGATGACGTTTACGGTGACGTCAGCTCCCACAGTTTTCCAACACAGAACTCAGCGGACTTGTGTCTATTATTAAGTTGTTTTAGATCAATATTGTGATTTAAAATGTGCAAATTACAACATAATGATTCACAGGACAGGTGTCATACATTATAACTACAGTATACAGCAGACACACGCACATGTCTTCTTTAGGTTAATGGTTCTGTACCTAAATTTCTTGTTTATCTGAGCAAAATATGTCTTGCCCCAGTGCACATATACTGTATAAGCAGCTCTCGAGGTCCACTGTGTACTGTCTTACATCCTAATGATTCACCATGATGACTTTATAAGCACGTTTTACAACTTTGTCTTCACAATGATGGTAAAATCAACTAGCATGCTAAGCTCACACTTCCTGATTCTTGGACAAATGCTTTCCAAATATGATGCAGCCAGCACACAGCAGACAAGTGTTGACTTCAGGAGCTGCTTATACAATATATATCTGTACTGAGGCAAGACACATTTTGCTCAAATACATGGAAACAAATCAGGTACAGGGCCTTTAGTATAAAGATCTACAGGGTGACAGCTACAACAGTCTGTCTTCATGGAAATACATTAATGTCACACTGAAACATCTGCGCAGCCTCCATTAGAGCAGTGACACAGTGCACACATGATCAGGGCTCTGAGGACCTCCTAATGCAGAGGAATGTAAAAATAGCTCTTTACAGGTTGCTGGTTGCACACATTTCCACAGGTGACACTGACAGGTGAAGGACAACCTGACAGCTGTCAAACTCCTCTCCCTGTCAGAGGATGTCTCCACAACTACGGTGGCTCCATAGGTGCAAGCCCTGCTCAAATCTACTCTGCTCTCAGATAAAGCTGCTGAAGGTGTGTGGACCTGAAACTTAATCTAAAAATAAAAATACAAACTTGTGCATGAGAGTAACCAAACACAGCTCTACTGTTGTGACACTGTGCAAGACACTTCACTAACTTTGCCTTTATTTGTGGTGTGGCAGCCTTGTTTCTGTCAGTCTGCTCCAGGGCAGATGTGGCAGCAGGCGTTGCCATGTTGCAAATGGATGTGTTTTAAAGAGACTGTTTGTATCTTAGATAGAGAACACATCCAAGTTTGTCTCATTCTGAGTATATGGACAGGCCTCATGTTAAAGCTCAGAACCTCCAGAATTCTCTTGCTGAGCTGCAGAGGCTGCACTAGCACTGATTCATGATTGGCTGGAGCTCCTGGTGTTTAGGCAGTGACCGTTCAGATCAGAGAGAGACATTTTAGGTTTAAACCAACTGGATTTCATCACTGACACTGGGGCTCATTCTGCTTTTTTTAAACACCAAATTATAACATAAACAACTCATCCATCATCTCCAATGTTTTTGTAATTAAGAATAAATCAGCATTACAATTGTTATTAGGAAAAGTTATATTTGATTAAGGCATGTTTACCTTGTATCTGGGGACACAGAGTTCCTTTAACAACATACATCAGCCAATTTTAAAGGTGAAATTCAATGCTTAAGTGACAAAAAGTGGTTTAAATATTCCCAAACTGGCCAAAATTAACATTTGTAGCCTAATTACAATTCAAATGATGGAAAAAACTTTAAGACACAAGTCAGAACATTGTAAAGAATTAAGAGGTTCAACTTGTATCAATATAAACAGCTCTGCTTGTAAATTCCCCTTCATGTCTATGTGACTAATGTTAACATACAATCTTCATTATCATCTGCATTTGACCCAACTTTCAACCAGCAACCACAGTGCAGCACCCAGGCACCCATCTCCAGAGCTTCAGTCAGGATCAGTCAAAAAGGACCCACAGAAAACCCAGCACCCAGGTAGGCCAGTCCTCACCCTATGCATTGCACACTTGAATATAGCGTGCATTTTCCGAGTACAAGGGCGCAGGGGAGGTATGAAATAGAATTGGGACAGTGTGTACTTCAGACGACTCGTGTAGTGAACTGCAGAAGGAGAAACATCCAGTACTGGAAAAAAGCTGTCAGTGGTGTTGTTAAAGAGGGAGTAGGCAAAAATCGATTTTTTTGAGATTTCTACCATATTATAAAATTTTTCCCCTCATCAAAAACATGCCTGAAGAGGTTTTAAATGTCATCCATGCATGTTTCGGTAATTCAGAGATCTCTCCCAAGCCCTATTCAAACCCTTCTTGTGGTTCGCTGTAAGATTCTGTGCAAGGCTCCGCCCACACGACAGTTCTCCATAAATATACAAAAAACGTGATACAAAACTATACACAGCACCATGACAAACCTGATGTGATGTGCAGCAGTTTCATTAGTGTTTGTTCATTAGCTGATTGTGTTGTGATAGCGCTCTGAAGGGGGAGTGACTTTTGATGATAACAACATTCTAACATGAGAGAGTCAATTATAGGACCTTTAAGTTGAAGTAATGATCACAAAATAACTTAATAATAATCACTTTTGTAAAAATAAAAACAAAATGTATTTATATGGAATGTAAAATAATTAGTCACATGTTTGTTTCACATACAGCCATATAATTCTCTTCGATGTCCATTGTTCCTCATGAGTCTGCTCAAAAAGGACACGCAAAGAAGGAGGAAGAGCCACAAAAATATTGCTATTAAATATTGGTGTCGAGTATCGTTGCAGACTGATGCTGATATCGAACCATCTGTATCAATATCGACAAACATTGATACTGGAACCGATATATCACCCATCCCTAATTCAAACTCCACCTAATGGTCTATTTAGGAATCAAACCCAGAACCCTCTCGCTGTGTGGTCACAACACTAAGCTCTCCACACGGTGTTTGCATGTGTCTTACAGCTGAGTGCAGTGTGAGCCCAGGCTCTGGTGCTTTTGTGCTGTTGCATCAGGCTCTGCACTGGCTCCTCCTGTTACAGAACACCTCCATGTGGAAGTGGAGCAATGCAAATCACAATGACAGTCTACTCCCACACCAGCATAGCACAGACGTGTACGCTGTCACAACTCCTCACCTAGATCATTTTTTAAGGAAGACATATTCTGCTTGTGTCCAACAAAGTGTTGCTTGCTGCCTGCCCCTCCTATGGTTATCTGCACATCACACTAGAACAGAGGATTTTTTTTTTCTCCTTTGTACAAAATGACCAAATCCTACATCACAGATTAAGAAAATAAAACTGAAGACTTAAGTAACTTCAGAGCAGTGGGAGTGTACTGGTGGAGGTGAAAATGGCGTCTTTAAAAGACGACTCAAACATGCACGAATCACTCCAAACAGAACTTCTGATGAGTAAATGTTGGGGGGAAACAACTATAACATGGTTGAAAGCTCTGAAATAACAATATTAATGTTACTGTATCGTGATAAAAATGTTTAAACCTCCAGTTTTGTGCAAAATTCAATATTCTGAACCCTCTGCAATATTCACTCTGTTGGGTTTGGAGGCACATTTAGTAGGAACACAGAAGCAAATCATGAATAATTGTGTAAAGACTGATGAATATGAAAGAGTTTGACAGTGAGATGAGACTAGTGGTTTTTAATGAGGTCATTATCAGGGTCATCACACCGAACACTCACACCACATTTAAAGCTGCACTATGGAACTTTCCTGGTGGAAAGCATGCCATCAGAAAGTTTTCTGTTTTGTTTTTGAAAAATAACAACTCCCATTATTGATTAAATGCAAGATATGCATTAACATTATACTGTGGCCGATCCTCACCAGATCAATCGGTATCGGCCAGTCTTAATATCTGATACCAATATTCAATACTCAAAACAAACTTAAGATACATTTGTGCTCTTATACTTGTTCTGATTCAGCTCAAGATCATTCTAAAGCTATTTGGGAAAGGTTCATTTCTGTCCTGTCAATGGAACGTTTTTAGTATTGATTCCTGCTCAAATGAGTATTTAGTTTAGATATTAGTTTTAGTAGAAGTTTTTGATACTTTTGACAATGCTAACTTGTACTTGGGCAAGACAAAATTTGCTCAAAGACATTTTGGAAAAATCAGGTACAGGGCCTTTAAAGGGTATTGCTCAAAACTGACTCGTGTGAGCTTTAAGCCATGTTATAATGTTGTTACCTCATCAAAAACATGCCTGGAGTTGTGTTTTGTTTCATTCACACATGTTTGAGTAAACCTTTATTATTAGTCTGTCTACATCTCCAAACCTCAAAATTCTCTGTTCCACCTTGTGATGTCATGAAGCGTTCAAGTCTAAGTTCATAGCTACCTTTTACCTTTAGTTCAGTAGAGATTGACAGTTCCAGGGTTGAAATCATCCAAATGATTCTAGTGAAGATGTATGGAGTTTAAAAACACAGTGGAGCACTTCCTGTATCACATAACACATCACAAGGTGAAACAGTGGGCCTCATTCATGAAACGTTCTTACGAACATTTTTGGCATTCACAAAACTTTTTCTTAACTGAAAATGTTCTTCTGGAAGAACAAATCCTACGAACAGTCAGGAGCACTCATAAGAACAAAAATTCTGCTGTTTTAGAATATTATTACTCTGATAATGCAACTAAAAATTCTAATTCCCCATGATTGTAAATTATATATATTTTCTTAAATTATTTCCTATAATCATATTACTATGTGATCTAATAACATTTCTGAGGCCTTTTCTAGAGCATGTGTTCTACTGGGTCTAATAGACTTTCTACAGGCTGCAGTGAGCCTCAGTCTGATCCAGCCCCAGTGCTCTCCATGTGGGCCACTGTCACAGCCCTGCACGCTGGACTCAACACCCCCGCAACACCCTCACTGGAGATTCAGAGTGACGTTATCTTCTGTGGATGAGAACAGAGGACCTTTGCTCACACATAATTAGACCCTGATTTTCAACAAAAGCTTTACTTTCATTCTTTCAGTTTATCCGTGTTAGAAATTTGCCACCATTTTAAGAGCAATCAAATGCCTTCAGTTTTCCTCCAAACAAGTTCATACGTCTTCATAATTCACACTTTTAATGACTTGGTGTAAATGAAAATATAACACTCATACTCAGAAATCAGCCCATACCTGCCCTTCCTTCTCCAGCTCCACTGTCCAGGAATCCACTTCAGTTATAAAAGATTCACGAACAATGCTGTAGTTTCCGAAAATAGTTTAATAAGACTGAATTATTCACTGCAGAACTTCGGATTATGTAAAACTGACTATTTTCCATTCATCTGAACAATCGAATGATTCAAGCTCTAGTGTGTCCTGTGAGGAGCTCTGTCAGATTCACCTTTAAGCTGTGGAGACATACATTATAACATGCACTGTATATTTAATTTTTTATACTTATTTTTATATACCGTAAATTCCGGACTATAAGCCGCTACTTTTTTCTCACACTTTGAACCCTGCAGCTTATACAACGATGCGGCATGAAGTTGCAACACTAGCTAGAACACTAAAACAGTTTATGTTAAGTGATAAAATAAGTTCTGATGCTAAATGAACGTTAGTGAGTGGGATACGTCTTACCCGTATGCGTTAAATGCAGGTGAGTGCGAAAATGACGAGAAGAAATGTCTCATACCTGATCGATACACTTAGCCCCGCCCCCCAGGAGAGCCCAAAATCTGCTGAAATCCTACGAGACACTGACATGATCCTAGACTGGACAGCGGCTCTTTCTGCAGGAGACATGCGCAGTAGAGCGAGAAGTGACGGGGGTGGAAGAGATGATGCGCTGTGGTCGACAAAGATGCTAGTTTGATTGTGTTTTGAATAGCAAAAGGAGAAATTTAATTTGTCAACTGGACAGAGTTTATTTGGTCGAATACGTTTCGCAGCTCATCCGAGCTGCTTCTTCAGTTCTGGTCAGATGCTGGCGGACACTGCTTTATATCTGCCTGAAGGGAGGAGCTTAATTACAATGAAAATTACTCTGAGACACACATATTTATTTACAGTTTCAGTTAGTCAGGTGAGTCTATTCAATATGGAGTGTTTACAGTTTCTGTTAGTCAGGTGTGTCTATTCAATATGGAGTGGGAGTGGGGGTGTAGTTGGCATAACCATTCAGGGCCATGATGGTGTTTTCACACCTCTGGACATGTCCTGTCTAGTCCCGTTGTTTTCCCAGTTTGTTTTGATTTAGGTTTGAGGATAGAGTTATAGATGGGAGATGTTTTTAAGTTATTTTCCGCTTCATGCACACACCCTCCTCATGGAAAACAAACAAAGAAATTAATATGTTGCAGCTTTTAAGTTAAAGGCAATCGATCTGGCTGTCAAAGAAGGAAACAGAGCTGCTGCATGTGAGTTTGGCATCAATGAGTCGATGGTGAGACGCTGGCGACGGCAGCGTGACAAACTGACTCAATGCAAAAAGACGACAAAAGCTTTCAGAGGCAATAAAAGCAAAAACATTCTTGAAAACGTGGACACCTGCGGCTTATAGACAGGTGCAGCCTATATATATATATATATATATATATATATATATATATATATATATATATATATATATATATATATATATATATATATATATATATATATATATATATATATATATATATATATATATATATATATATATATATATGTTGTTTCTGTTGCCATGTTGGCCCCACAGTGCCACTCTTTGACTTCACAAATATGGCCACCTATCCCTTATCCCCAGCCACTGCTCTGTATTTACCTTTTTTACTGATTGTTCTATCATTATTCTGCAGTAGGGATCAAAATGTTGCTATTTTCTGATTTTTCCTCATCACTAACATTCCTGGAGTTTTATTTTGTTTCATTCACACATGTCCTGCAGAAAACACTCCTTGTTCCACCTTGTGATGTCATGTAGTAATACAGGAAGTGCTTCACTGTGTTTTTAAACTCCATACACCTTCACTAGAATCATTTGGATAATTTCAGGCCTTAAATTGCCAAATACTGTTCACTTGATAACTAGCAATACATAACATCACAAGGTGCAATAGAGCATTTTGAGCTTTGGAGATGTAGACAGACTAAAAATAAAGGGTTACTCAAAATATAGAACCTTTAAAGGGCAGCAACATTTAAGTTTGTACATGCATTAGCTTTTAACATTATCTTAGAGCATTAGCCGTGATTAATCCTGATTTAAAGGTAATGCCGCGACCTCTCCTCACTCTTCTCCTGAGCCTTTGTCTGCCCCGTGGAGTAAAACATTGTGCCTTCTCAGATCTGCCAGGCTCATGTGACTGTAATCCCCTCACGTGATTGGCTCCCTCCTGTGATAATCAAGCTTGGATGACCCCCCTCCAGGACACAGTCAAGTCCAGACCCCCACACGTGAGCTCAGCCTGGGCCAAACGTCTGGACTGGATGGGCCCTGTGATGGATGAGGTGTGTAAAGTTCTTTCTGATTGTCCAAGTACAAAGTAATCAGAGGTGGGTAACTTTGAAGATGCATTGCACGACTTTTCTGGTGGAGCTTCCGTCACCTGCTTGTCTCCATGGAGATGTTATTGCTTTGACTGGAATTGCTTCTAGCATTTCTTCGATACAGGTGTTTCTATCGCTCAAAAATACAATAATTATCTCTGTGGATAAGGTTGCCTCTCCACAGATCTGACCTGTAACGCAGCAGATAGGTGTCTTCCTCGAGATAAGTTTCATCTCTACGTGGAACATCCTAGACAAAGGAATAAAGTCTCCACGAAGACAAGCAGGTGGCGGATGCTCCACTAGAAAAGTTACGCAGTGCACCTTTAAATAAACCCCTGATATATAGTTGTAATCTATGAAACGTGTGGATCATTATCTTATCATTTGTTCATTCGCAATATTTATCTAAAACAACTTGATAAAAGAAACAAGTCCCCTGACAACTGCTGTGCCCAATGGGAGCTGACGTGATGTTCTGCCTAAACAAATACTGACAGTTTTGAGGAGTTAATTCACCAAATATTTATCTAAATTGTGCGCTGGCCTATTTTTGGCTACACAAACGCCCTCCTCGGGGTATATTAGACCATGTGTGCTATCATCTGGAACGGACAGATTTACAGCTATGTATTCTGAGCAGGGCACAGAGCAGGCTTTACAGTGCATAGGTTAGACTACTCATGTCAGTAAAGCAGTTCATATATTTTAAATGTCTCTAGTTCTGTGTTTTTGTTAAGACTATGGTGGCACAAATTGTTTTAAATTTATGGAAGATCATTATATTTAAGTTTTTACTAAGAATACCTGTTAACTTGAAAACAAATACATGACATCACAAGGTGGAACAGAGCATTTTGAGCTTTGGCGATGTAGACAGACTAATAATAAAGGATTACTCAAACCTCTGTGAATGAAACAAAACACAACTCCAGGTCTGTTTTTGTTCACAAGAGAAATTCCGTGTAATATAGGATCTTTAAATGTGACTAATAATTTGTTCACATGGCTGGAATTATACTCAAAAAAAGTACAATTACCCCAAAATCTATCAATTACAGTAACATGAGTGTTTGTAGTTAGTTACTTTCCACCCTTGGTATTTTCTTTATTAGGATATTATAGAACATGCATTCTAACATCTGTGTCGCAACTATTTTGATGATTAAAATCTTTTCTTTTCACCTCAAAGTGTGAATAAAAACAGAAGTGACACCATTTGTACTCAGCTAAAGTATTCATTAGTTTAAATCATATGTGTGACCAAGCCAACTCCTGTAGTTGGCTCCATCAGCAGATTAGCGGTGACCCCCCAGGCAGCGCGCTAAAGCCCTCTGCCCCACACGTGAGCTCTGTCTGGGCCAAACAGTCACGGGTGGGTACCTCCAGTCTCCTCTCACCCACAACACACTACACGAGGAAGAGAGAGAGATACGCCACGGAGAGCAGAGCGAGACCTGTGTTTCTGTACGCTGAAGTGAAGAACAGAACACCAAACACACAGCACGAGCGAGAGACAGCTGCACGTCTTCCGCGTCTCATTTCTCTTTCCTCGCTTCCTTCTCCTTGATTCCTCTCCTCGATTCTGCAGGAAATGAGTGAGGAAGTCCCACCCACAGAGGAGACACAGGGAGGAGAGAGGATATAAACTCCTCAAAGAGACCAATAAAGCTTGATTCTTGTTTCTGATGTCTGCCTCCTGAAGCCTTCCTCATGTTTACTCCTTCATTCCGTGGTTTTCTTTGGGACAGTTATTGACAGCTGAAAAATGGAGGCCCGAGGAGAGGAATCAAGGAGAAGGAAGCGAGGAAAGAGAAATGAAACGCGGCCCTTGTTCCTCTTCTCACAAAAGGTCTCTGAATTTGTTTGTCTCCTCCTCCTCTGTGTCTGTGGGCTGATGAGGTCAGACACCAGAGTTAATGTTAATGTTAAAAGTTATTCTGATTCTGATTTCTGATTCTGATTCTGATTAAAGAAAGTCTAGAATCAGTGTGAGTCTGAGCCAGTCTCTAATGAGTGTGTGATGTGATGTTAATATAGTCCTCAAAAGGCATCGATAAAAGACTATTTTCTATATATTTGTGATTGTAAACCTCTTCACATCAGCATCTTTTAGTTTTGGTTTAGTATTTGGAGTGTGCAGACAGCACATGTGCAAACACTAAACCAACACTAAAAAAACATATTGTGGAACTTTCCAGGACAGGCAAAAACATGTGGCCAATCCCTAGAAAAAGTTACATTGTGATCTTTAAAGGACACCTATTCTGCAAAATGGACTTCGTGCATGGTGATTCGTGCATGTTTGAGCAATCTTTAATCAGTTTCACTTTCATTTTCAAGGCACAATTTTGCCAGGACACAACATTGTAACATAAATCAGAAAACAGTGTAATGTAGGCCCTGCAAACAACATTATAACACTGCAGAATTTTGTCGTGTCATAGAAACGGTTGGCGTTACACAAAGATCTTGTATAAGCCTCCGTAGGTGTGAACATAGTGACACACAGTGATTCATTTCCGCGTTGAGATGATCTTCCTCACATGTGTCAGCAGTGACTCACTGTTAAACCCATATGCCCCATCCTGCTCCTTCCTCCTCTTCCTCATCCACTCATCTTCTTCGTCTTCTCTTCATCATCTCCTCTTTCTCATCCAGTTTTACAATCTGTTCTTCATCTACATCTCATTTACCTTATACTATCTTAGTCCTTGTCTTCAATTATTCCTCTTCTTGTAACAGCCATCTACCAAATTGTTTTCCAAAGTTCATGTTCATTTCTTGAGGTCAAAATAAGCCCATTGTGGACTGTCTGTATCTAATTATAAAGCGACTTATCATCAGGAAGTGCGAGTTAGCATGGTAGTATAGTGTGGGAAATGGGACACAGTGAGTTTGATTTTCCATCCATGTTGAGTTTGGACTGTGGTCGTCATGTAAGGTCACTGCTCATTGTTGAACAGTTTTCAGCTTTCAGGATGGCGTTCTCTCCTCTTCCACCTTCTCTCCCTCTCTTTTTTCTCTCCTCCTCCTCTCATCTCCCTCCTCTTGCTCCTCCCCTTTTCCCGTTCCTCTCCTTTTTCCTCTCATCTTCTTCCTCCTATTCTCTCCCAACTCCTTTTCCTCTCCTCCTCCTTCTCTTATTTAGCTTGTCTCGTGAGGTGTCTGGTGCATGGGTGTGGACAGGTGCCAGAGGGGGGCATTAGTCAGGCTCATTCTGATGCTTCGTAATTAAACATAACCACGGCAACCGAGCACAACGTGAGAATGGGACTCCACACAGACACAGGGGCGGCTCATCCGCTTTTGTCCCTCATTTTTACCGTCTTAAAACCATGAACAACAGAACTAGTTTATTTTAAACAGTTATTAGCAAGTTATTCCTCACTTACCCTATGCATTCTGAGCATCCTAATTATTCGGCATGATGAGTTTATAAGCACTTTCAGAGAGAACTGAGCCTTGTTTTGATGGTGACAACAACTACCATGCTAACAGTGCACTTACTAATACCGTGACAGTAAAACACGCAGTCTCAAGATCTGATTATACAATAGATCTGCAGAACACATTTTGCTCAAATACAGGGGCTTTAACAATACTGAATTTTGTGAATATAGATTGTGGCTCTGTTACTATGTCCTTAGGCAAGGCCTATGAGTGTGGTGTGGGCGTGAGTGGTGGTGCTCAGAGGGGCAGATGGTGCAGATTTGCAGCGTCACTTCCATCAGTTTGAACGTCTAGAAAATTAATTAATAATTATTATAAAACGACACAAGTGTTGAAAATATTTTTATTGTATCCTATTGCGAGCACCACAGTAAATGCTAACCTCCCAGCCGCTGCATTGCAAACAGGAAGTGAGCATGGCCGCAATCTGGATCCATCGACAGTCGTCATTTTGGTCTTAAAACGTTCATATTAACCCACTCTACATGATCCTGAGGTTTTTGTTTCACAATTTTGTCCCTAAATCAAGATATGAACATTAATAACAGAGAAATCAGGCACCTTCTTTCTTCACGATCCCTCCTGACGGTGCTGCTAAGAGTCCGCACCTCTGATTTGCCACCCTCACTCCTGATTGGCTCTTTGCTTGCTTTGGTACTCGCGGTTTCTAAATATGTAACCCAGCTCCACATTCGCCACTATAACCGCTAGCCTCGATGAGCTTCATTTGGAGCCGCTGTGGGTGACGTCACACTCCCTCAGTCCACCAGCAGACCTCAGACCACCTCAGAGTCCAACAGAGGTGAGAGATCCAACATGACCAGTACAGCCCGTATACGTGTCCTTGTAACTGCCTGATGAAAAGTCCAGTGTTATTTTAATGAGGTAAGCTGCTTTGATGGGCCTCTCTCTCTCTCCGCAGTCCACTCATGCTGACCCTCACTCGCTCGGAGGTGATGAAAGCCCCTCTCCTGCAGCTGACCGGCCTTTAATATCGCACCATTAAACTTTAAACCCAATAAAAGATTTAGTACAGGCGAAGGAATGTACAGATTTAGACCTATGTATTCTGAGCAGGGCGCGCAGCAGGCTTTACAGTGTGTGGGTTAGAGTAGTCACGTCACGAAAACAGTTCATATATTTTACATTTCCTCTAGTTCCTCGTGTTTCCCATTTTGTTAAGACTATAGTGGCACAAACTGTTTTTATTTGAATAATTTCACTTATGGCCTATATGTAATCTTTTAAGTGGTTATGCCAGGTTGGACTACTTATTTGACTAAAGCACACTTAAGATTATTATATTTAAGATTTTACTAAGAATAGACGTTAACTTGAAAACTTCTAAATGACATCACAAGGTGGAAAAGAGCATTTTGAGCTTTGGAGACGTACAGATTAATAATAAAGGTTTACTCAAACGTGTGAATGAAACAAAACATAACTCCAGGTATGTTTTTGAGAAGGTAACAAGATTATAACATGGCTTAAAGCTCACAAGAGTCAATTTTTGCATAATATTGTACCTTTGAATGTAGCTAATAACAAACACACTGATTTTACTTAATTACATGGAAAAATTATGTACAGCCACTTAAAGGTGCATG
Source organism: Taenioides sp. WSHXM2023 (assembly GCA_029959045.1). NCBI lineage: Eukaryota > Metazoa > Chordata > Actinopteri > Gobiiformes > Gobiidae > Taenioides > Taenioides sp. WSHXM2023. The sequence goes on along the minus strand of CM057096.1, from coordinate 4,779,012 downwards.
GTGTAACTTTTCTAGCGGTGGGTCTGTCAAATTATTTTGTCCATAGAGATGTTATTGCTTTGTCTGGAATGTTTCGCAGTATGCCATTAAACCTTTATCTCTTCATGGAGACCAAACCAGACCAAGTTACAGGTCAGATCTGTGGAGAGGCGACTCCATTTACAGTCAGAATGCCTGTTTTTCTAGGTATTTTTGAGCTATAAAACAACCAGTAATTGAATAAATGTAAGGTAGAGCTGTTTAATGCCATACTGCGGGACATTCCAGGCTAAGCAATGACATATCCATAGAAACAAGCAGGAGATGGATCCTCCACCAGAAAAGTTACACAATGCACCTTTAAATGTAACTAATGACAATCACATGGCTGGAATTATACTCTATTACATGTTTAAAAATCTACTCAAAAAAGTACAATTACTCAAAAATCTTCTAAATGACAGTTACACAAGTATTTGTAATTAGTTACTTTCTACCCGGTATTTTCTGTATTGCGAAAGCCAAACTGATTTTACATAATTATATGGAAAAATTGGGTGCAGACACTTTTTTCGTGAAGCGGCTCACCTCTCTGCAGCTGTGTCCTCACCACAAGAGCATGAGTGTGATTTCTCCACTCTTTCATAAACATATATTTACATCCAGTCTGAATAGCACATGATGAGAGCCTTACAAAATGGTGTCCGTTTCCATAGAGACCGGCCTAAATGTCCTCTGTTCTGATGAGGACGCAGATGTTAGAGATTTGGTTGTCTTGTTCATAATTACTGAGGGGTGAAGGTAGTGTATAGGAATGTTCAAATATAATTCTTCTGTATGTTACTTAAAGGTCCTATATTACACAGAACTGACTCATGAGCTTTTAGTCATGTTATAATGTTGTTACCTCCTCAGGTTTTTCAAGTTAACAGCTCCTTTTTCCTTTTGTTCAATAGAAATTGGCAATTATGGGGCTGAAATCATCCAAATGATTCCAGTGAAGGTGTGTGGACTTCCAGTATTACCACATGACATTGCAGAGTGTAGCACAATGTTTTCAGCTTGAGAAAAGAACAAAATATAACCCGTGCTGTCTGTATATAATTTTGAATTGATTTTGGAGGAGGTGCTCTGTTAGCATGCTAGTTGTTGTTAGCATTACCGTGATGGCAGAACTCTCTGGCCTCTCACACTCTGGCCTCTTATAAAGTAATCGTGGTGAATAATTAGGATGCTCTGAATGCATAAGGTAACTGAGGAATAATTTTGAACCACTGTAAGCGTTTAAAATGGACTAGTTCTGTTTTTCATTTTTTAAGACAGTAAAAATCAGGTACAGTGTCATATGTAAATTAATATTAAAACAACATTAAAGTATCAATTTAGAAGTATACTCAAGTATTTTACTCCTTAATAAAAAATACCACTGAGATCCACAGAAGAGACTGGGCATGTTTCATGGGTTTGTTTTCTTTTTCGGGGACTGGAGCTCCCAACACTCAGTGATTTCAGAGGTTTCACTGGAGATAATTCCAGTCTGTCATTGTGACGGACAGGGTCCAAAAAATCCATCATTATATTTACACTGTGTGACCAATGAGGTCCTTTGTTTCACATGCGTCACTGAAAAAAGACAAATCTGATTGGATGATCATGTTTCATTGGGCTTGAGACGCAGTAGAGCGCGTGGGGCTTTCATCAGTCTGCCCCAGACTGTGGCTACAATAGTGTTTTACTACCACCGAGTGTGGAGTGAATGAATAATGACAGAGTAGTACTTTGAAGGGCTTTGACAAGTCTGTAAAGTGCATTACAAATGTAAGGAATTATTATTATTATTATTATTATTATTATTATTAATGTACATGTGCAGGTATTGGGCCCCTTTTATGAAGTGTCAGAGAACCACATTAAAGTGGAGCAAAACCTGACACAGCCGCTTGGTTTAGATTTGAAGTCTCCCCATCATTTTCCACACATGCCTCTTATTGTAGCGTCTGCACTGACCTCATTTCCACAGAAAAATGTTTAACTATGTGGATGGTTTTCACAGAAAGAAGCAGGATTCTCTTGTAGCTACTCATAGAGGTGCGCGATATATCGATTAAATCGATTAATTCGAATTTACAGTTCAGAACAATGTGTTTTTATGAAAATCGATTTTTTTTATTATTAGTATTATTTTTTACACGCGTCAAAAGCGGAACTAATGCGCTGCAGCGCTCTACACGGGTAAGTTAGCGGGGCGCAGAGCGGAGGAGGTGTCGTATTTTTCTACTACGACTGACCTGTGGTCCAGCCGAACGATGCAGCCCTACTTGAGTTTAACGGTACATTTTGTTAATAGTAGCTGGGCGATGCGAAGCGTTTGTCTGCAAACAGTGTATTTTCCCGAGGATCACAAGGAGGGATTAATCGTGCAAGGATTGAAAGATGCTTTCACTTCTTGGAAACTTGCAGAAGACCGACTCATCTGCATGACAACAGACAGCGGCAGCAATATGATCAAAACTTTCTAAAAGTGTTTACAATGGCCTGGTCTGCCATTTCACTTACAAGTATGTTTGTTGCTTGTCAGATTGCACTCTAACCCTAAATTAAAAAAAAAGAATAAAGTTAAAACTTGTTTTGAGCCATTTATTTGTCATCTGTTATTTGTTTTTGAGTAGGGCAGAGAAAAATCGATTAAAATCGGAAATCGGATTTTTTGTAAAAAAATCTGAGATTTTATTTTTAGGCCATATCGCCCAGCTCTAGCTACTCAGCATGGCGGCTGGTCAACAGAAAATCAAATTGGGCATGTATCCGCACACATTCATATCAACTGACTGGTCTACATAAACGTTTATCACACATCTGACCTATTGTGTTTCAGCCTGCCAGCTGTCTCCGTCTAGCCCCTATGCTCCACCATGTCTCCATGTTTGTTTTGGTTCGTTCAGCTCTGGCTTCGGCACAAACCACAGTGCTGCTCTGTGATTGTTCAGTTTATGACATCACATGGAAATGATTCAGCTGAAGCTGTTCAAGACGAATTCTCAAGAGTTTGTGAACTCACAGAAATCATAAGAATTCCTCTGGTGAGAACCTTTAAGGGACGTGTGCCAGAGCCATTGTAATATTCTGTGTTAAACTGTAGATAGCTGCTTGCTTTTCAAACAGTTAAAATAACAGACTGCTTTCAGAATGTGAGATATAAAACTTTACACTCAAATTTGCCTCTGAGTTGCAACATTTTAACTTGACACCACAGTTTGGAAAAACAAAATCACAAATAAGAACAAGCTATAATAATGCTAATCAAATCTGACAAACATTCCAGTTGATTTCCCAGCAGGATTTGGAAAGTGAGTTAGTGCCTTACCTTCCCGACGTACTGTGGCTCTGAGCCCATGTACTCCTCCAGCACAAAGAACTGGTTCCAGACCCATCCTCTCTTAATCCTGTGCGCCCTCTCTCTCCCGTGTCTCCTCAGCCTCGCTCGCCCCTGCACCGCCCTCGCCGATGATGTCACTCCTCCTACGGCCAGGCCCCGCCCCCTCTGCACCGCCGTCTTCACCCCGCCCCCGAGAGACTCCGCCCTGGCTTTAGTCCTGCCTGGGAACTCTGACTGAGAACTGCAGTCCAAAGGCACGCACAGGACCAGGAGAGACAGTGCTGCATAGTTCCAAGTGATCATTCCAAATATCGTGTGTAAGATTAGACCCAGATTAGCATCCAGTTGTGAAATTGGTGGTGATGTGATGAATATGGAAAAAAATATAATCCAGATTATTGTAGAGGTGAAAAAAATTTGATTTGTTGGTTGAGAAAATATTGAATTTGTTTAATGGCTGCGCTCTGGTGTCTCAAAGCAAAAAGTGCAGGTCAGCCATGGTTAAAAGCTCCATGTCCAATATGTCCAGTGAATCTGTAAAAAATAGAAAATAAATATTACAATATGGCAGAAACCAGATGCAGAGAGCAGGGAGATCATGACAAAAGCTACCACACAGTACAGGAGCTGAACCGGGGACCTGCTTGCTGTGAGGTAAAACTGCACCACCAAAATAATACTTTAGTAGCAGTTTCTAGGATTTTTTGTCCTTTGTAGATTAATGCAAGGTTCTGTCACATATTTGTATCTATGGAGACACATGTAATTAGCCTGTAATGTTCCATGTCATTAAAATTATCCTTTTGGAATTTATTTACTTACATGGTTTTAATAGCTAAAAATACCTTGGTCTCTCCACTGATCTGACCTATAACTTGGTGCATCTCCATGGAAATAAGGAGGTGGCAGACTATGATATACTGCACCTTTAGAGCCACAGTTTGTAACTTTTTACATAAAAAATATAGACAAAAAGCATGTTTTTGTTTGTTTTTGTTGTTGTTTTCAGGGTCTCCTCCTGCTTGTTTCCATTGAAAGGCTGTTCCTTTAACTATAAATTTCCACAGTATGACTTAAAACACGTGTATCTCCATGGAGAATGTTCAGAAGTACGGTTATTTCTATGGAATCATGAGGGTGACATGCCACCTCCAGAAAGTTACACACTGTACCTTTGAGTAAGAATGTGTTAGCTTTTTCAAATTGAGTCTGGTACTTCAGACGTGTTTAAGGGGAAGAGTCAAGAGTGTTAAAGTCAAAAACAACATCATGCCAATATCTGTGGGCGGATATAGGGGGTAGGTGAAAACAGACATTTTCTGAGCGCTCAAACCTCTTAAGCAGTACAATACAAGTTTATTCAAACATACAGGAATCAAAATACAACTCGGAATAGGGTAATGATCAGGGAATACCACTGATACATGGTTAAAAGCCTATAAAAATTGATTTTACTTAATATTTTGTTATTACCAAAAAAGTATAAAAAGTAACAAACAACTGACACAAACAATTAAAGGTGCATTGTGTAACTTTACTGGTGGAGGGTCCGCTACTTGCTTTTCTCCACGGCGATGTTATTGCTTTGTCTGGAATGTTTCACAGTATGGCATTAAACCTTCCCTTTCCGTCAGATCTGTGGAACGGCGACCCCGATCACAGTCAGAATGCCTGTTTTTCTAGGTATTTTTGAGCTCTAAAACCAGCTGTAATTGAATAAATGTAAAGTTGAGCTGTTTAATGTCATACTGTGGAACATTCCAAGCAGAGCAATGACATATCCATAGAAACAAGAAAGTGACGGACCCAAAAAAGTTACACAGTGCACCTTCAACTTCTTACTTTCCACTTTTGCAGCGGTGAAGTTCTCTTTGAAAAGTTCTCCTCAGTTCATATAACAGCAGTGTGCCTGTATAGTGCTGCGTTCACTGTTCTGTTTGAAACGAGACGTGCTACAAACCACAAACTGAACTTTTATGTTAAATACTGCCTGTCTGTTTTTTAAAATGTAAGTGAACTCTTTAAAGATTTAAGACACTGGTTTCAGAACAAACAACAAGTTAAAGTGAAACATTCTAATCATGTTTCTTGTCCCTGTTTAAAGGGTCTATATTAAGCTATTTCTATGATTAATGTTATAATGTTTCCTCATCAAAAACATATTGTCAAACAGAAAAACACTTTGTTCTGTCATGTGGTAATACAGAAAGTACTCCACTGTGTTTTTAAACTCCATAAACCTTATATATAGAAACATTTGAATAACTTCAGCCCTGGAATTGCCAAAAAAAGAGAGCTGTAAACTTTCAAACTACTGATTCATGACATCACAACGGTAATGGTAATGGATGAGGTAACAACATTATAACATGGCTTCATTTTGTGTCATGTAGGACCTTTAAGAAGGGGAGTGGCGGGCGATTACACTCTGCCTCCCCGGTGAGGTCTGCTCCAGGGACCACAGAGGAGAGTCTGACCCACAGTCCAACCTCAGATTCAGGAGGAGCAGTGTGTTTTTTGTCCAGGTTGTGGAACACTGGGCCAGCTCTATACTGTCCATCGGGAGCTCGAGGGCTCATGGGAGTTCACTTGCCTCAGCAGCCAGTCTCTTCTACATTCTGTTCAGAAGGGTTTGGAATCAGACCACAGAGCGTGAAAAACCTCTGTCCAAACTTGGGATGGTGCATTTAAGATAATCTACATCATGTATCTCTCAAATGCAGAAAACATCTCCTCTTGAAACAAAATATTTAACTTATTTTACTTGAGATAAATAAGAGTTTGGTGATTGTAGATTCTGCTTAAATCACTTTCTCAGTCCTTTATGTTGTTTTTTTCCACATTTGCCAGTTTTGTAAGTAGCCATGTTTGTTTTTGATGCAAACTGACCATGCGTCTCTCTGATTGGTTAATCCACCTGTCAATCACGCCCTCTTAAATCAGGGAGACAGGTTACAGCTCCAGGACCAAAGTAGCTTGGAATAATTTTGGAGACCTCTGTTCTACGCATTATCCTCATACAGTCAAAGCAATATCCTGTCTTTTCTCTCCTTTCCAAAGCCAGGCCGCACTTCTGAGTCCAACTGCTACAGACCACTGCTCCTCTGCTCCACACACTGCCCCCTGGGGTCTGGGGAGACTGCCCCAGTGCAGTTTGTGTGAGCGCAGATGAATGAGCCTCTCCAGAGAATAGACCGAACCGAAAGAGCTCTTCCAGAGAATAGACCCATCCCAGCACAGCCCACTGCTCACACTCTTGTGAATTTTTAGCCATGTTATAATGTTGTTACCTCCTCAATAGAGTTTTGTTTCATTCACACGTTTGAGTAACCCTTTAACATCAGTCTGTCTACATCTCCAAAGCTCAAAATGTTCTGTTCCACCTTGTGATGTCATGAAGCAGTAGTTTTCAAGTTAACAGTTACATTTTACCTTTTGTTCAATAGAGATTGACAATTCCAGGTCTGAAATTACCAAAATGATTCTAGTAAAGGTGTATTAAGTTTAAAAACACAGCAAAGCACTTCTTGTATTGCCACGAGATCCCAAAATGACAGCAAAAATCAGGTATAGCACTTTTAAGGTTTACATTCCTGAACATAAACCTTGGCTATTAAATGACACTGGACTAAAAGATGTTCTTTTTGGCAGACAAAGAATAGTGTTAAGTAAAGTGAATGAAGTGAGGTGTGCTCATGTAGTGAGAAAAGGCCTGAAGCACACACAAAACAACACTGGTTAGTTGTAAATAAAATCATTAGTCTGTGTTCATTCACTGTTACAGACGTCTGCTGCTGTTTACACTGCACTAGGTTAAAAGGCCTCTAACACCAGGCTCCCGCTGTATGAATAATCCACACTTCTGCTGAGTGAAAAAAGATTGATTGGGCTGTTTGGAGTCTAAATACGGATCTCAGCTTTCACTTGTGTCTGAATCTGTTCATACAATGGACTCACTTGTTTGCATTGGTTGCAGTGGTTAGTGCTTTTGCCTCATAACAAGAAGGTCCTTGGTTTGACTCCAGGGGCACAGGGTCTTACTGCGTGGAGTTTGCATTTTCTCGCTGTGCTTTTCTTTTGGACAGAGGTTTTGTATTTTCTCCCTTTGCTTGTGTTTCCCCTACCACTAAAAATATGAACAACAGGCTCCTCGTCTCTGGGGGCAGGACTGTCATGAAAAAGAATCTCAGCAGGACTTTCCTGGTTAAAAAAAGGTCAGACATTTAGAGCCCCATGTACATTATAGTACATTATAATAGTAATAGTCCAGAATACATAGTACATGTAGAGCCTTATGTAGATAAAAGTACATTGTAATAGTAATAGTAATACTAGAAAGTACATGTAAAGCCCTATATACGTAATAGTGTGGACATCCGGACTGCCAGATTGTGTATGTGCAGACGGAGGATATTTCAACAGGATCTGATTTTCAGGTGAGTCCTGACCCCTGACTCCATTGTTTGTTTGTTTGTTTTTTTGTCAAATGCTCATGGCCCAGTGGAAACTCACCACTTGGTAGTAGCACATGTTAAATATCTTTAAACCACTAAAGGCACCACATTAAACTGAGGTGAGAGAAGTTTTACATTTTGTTCTGAATTATACAAATGCTTGAGAGGAGGTGTCTCAGGCATATGAAGGACAAATAATGGGATTGGTTCACCACCAAATGTCAGGCCCACGATATGCCTGAGACCCTGTTCTTAGCATTCTCATTGTATCCATTGTGCACAGGAAACACAGACTTTAGTTTGGTTTGACAAGCAAGTCAGCTTTTAGTTCCCAAGACACAGAGATTGTGGGATTTGAAAATAAGATCAGAAAAAAGAGAGAACCATATTTTGTTCCCCAATGGGGAAATTCCAGAAGTAAAAGCATAAACCGTATATATGAATGGACATAACTAACACGTTAGCTACCGCGTTCCAAATAGGAAGTGCGCCGGGGCCTCTTCCGGCACCTTCTGACCCTGGCTCCAATTGACTTACACTAGGATCTTGTCGCTCCTCTCTCTGTAACGGCTGCTGTGAGCCTCGTCATTTTGGTCTTAAAATGTTCATATTAACCTTCTCTACATGATCCTGAATTTTTCATTTCACTATTTTGTTCCTAAATGAAGATATGAACATTACTATTGGACCAATCAGATGCCTTCATTCCCCAAGGTCGCTCCTGCTAGCGTTGATATGTCCTCTTCCCGCTTTCCGGTGAGAAGGATGGGCACATTTAACGACCTCAATCATGGCTGGCTCTTGTGGTTGCTGATACTCATGGTCGGATTTCCAAATATGGAGCCTGGTTCCAAATTCGCTCCTGTAACAGTTAGCATCGGGAGCTTCATTTGAGTGGAGCTGAACTTTATGGGTCACACTCGCTTAGTCCACTTCTTTTGTACAGTCTAAGACCAAGTGTAACAGGAACAACCAGCAGCCAACTCTGACCAGCGCTGGTCACTAATCACTAATATAATCTATTTCTAAATTAAACTAAATATGAATTAGTTATTAATGACTTCTATTTTATTATAAATAATCTAAAAATATATATATCCATGGCAACAAATGTGCGCTAAACTCTTCCATAAAAAGTCTCAAACAGACTCCCCATTGCTCAGAACTCACAATAACTCACTCACAAACGCTTCAAGATGGATGTTGGCATTTCCACTTCTAAAATCACATTCCACATTATGGGCTGTGATTCAGTGCGCACCCCTGGACTGAAACGATTCAATTAATTACTCTAAATCATGATATTGATTTGAGATCCCTGACACTGTTAATATCCTCTGTGACAGAATGAGCCCCAGCCTCCTGCGCTCCCTGCCCCAGATGGGAAGTGCGTGGTGGGCAAGTACGGAGCGGGCGAAGCGTGTCTGGATGAGAGCTCTGGTGGTGCAAATGGACAGGTGTCTGCTGTAATATTCTACGCACTGCTTCACCCAAAGAGCGCACTAATGATGCTGTCAATCAGGTTTAGAGTGGAGGGTACCCAAGGGAGAGCCTGGAGTCGTCACGGCAACAGAAGCATAATGCAGGTGAAGTTGAGGAAGTTTGAAAGTGCTTGCTGTGAGATTTGAGATAATCAGGAAGTGTGTGTTAGCATGCTGAATATTGGCTTTAATGTGACAATGAAACTCTGCTCTGCTTTTGAAGAACAAGACAAAGCTGAAGAAACCACTACAGCTGTCAATCACCAAGATACAAACAGCAAAAATGTTAGTCTGGTGGAAGTTTGTGCTTCAAAGACACAGGTTCAAATCTACTTTGTAGTTTTTACTGATTCTAATGTCTAAATCCAGTGGTTTTAAAATGTCTCTTATCTAAACCCCAATCATGGATCAGTGCTAGTGCAGCCTCTGCAGCTCAGTGAGTGACAGTGCAGGCTAAGGCACTGGCAACTCAGGTTCAGTGGTGACTGTGATATGTTTTAAAACCTTAAGAGTGCGGGCTGCTGGTAAACCTCTGTAACCAGTGGCTATCCCACAGGCTTCACAGGAAGAAGGTTGTGGGTTTGACTCCCGCTTCCTCCGGGCACTCTAGTTTCCCCCATCAAGCCAAAACATGCACCATACATGATATCCTCCAGTTAAGGTAGACCAAGGTGACCAAGACATGTATACAACGTGTTAAGTGTCTTGCCCAAGGACATGATTGTAGCAAAATCCCCAACTGCAGGTTTTAAAACAGCTACTCTAGCACCCAGGCTACTGTTGTTCTGTCTCCTGGTGTAATGTAAAAATACTACTACTACTACAAAGACTACTACGACTACGACTACTACTACTACTACTACTACAACGACTACTACTACTACGACTACTACTACTAGTACTAAAACTACTACCGATGTACTTGTTTGACCACCACTGATCGCTCACTCACACAGGTAGCTGAAGTGTCTTGCCCCACGACTCACAGAATGTAAAAAACAAGACCAAGTTGGGGTTTTTTTTGTTGTTTTGTTTTTTTCTTTCTATGTTTAAGTGTGTGTCTATAATAGTGGTCTTTCAAACTCTATTTCTTGAGGCTGTTTCATTATTCAAGCAGAAACATGGCTGAAAACACAGAGGACATTCCCACAAAGTGTGTCAGAGCTCGGTGTACCAGAGAGAACAAGAACACGGCACAGAGGCCCGGGGTGTGAGAGGAGAGGTCTGTGAGCTGTTCAAAGACTCCATGCTGATCTGGACAAAACACTACTACTGACAAGACTACCTAGGGTCAGAGCTCAGTGTATCGGAGCGCACCTGAACTCAGCATTTTAATGGGAAAAAAAAAAATCAAATCTGCAGCTCAGCGCCTTGCCTCACAGCAAGACGGTTGTAAGTTCGACTCCCATGGTGGCTCTGGCTTTTGAGTTTGCATGTTCTCCCGGTGTCTGTGTGGCTTTCCTCTGGGTACTCCTGTTTCCCCCATAAACCCATAACATGCACAAAGATAGTCCTGACCAAGACCAGCTCAAGATCTCTAAATCTTGACTGGCGGAGTAGAGGCTCCACAGCTCATAGCTCCTCCTGGGTTCACTTTTCAAAACTTCAAAACAGCAATCAACAAAATCCTGACTCGAGATTACACAAGGGCATTGGGCATTTTGCTTTGGTCACTGCCTATGCCTCGGACAAAAGCAACCAAAACTAAGGATATGGCAGATGCACAATCTGAAGACACTGAGGTCGTCGCGGGGGGAGCTGACCGTGGCGTCACTCGCGGACACACTGTCAAAGTTTTTCTATAAAGCGGACAAACAAGCAGAAGAACTTTTTCAACGTTTGCAGAATTAACTTGATTCTATGAAAGAGATTCTTGCCGGACACACAAGAGATTTAGAATCCCAACGCAAAATGACCACCTCTCTCCAAGCGTGGAGAGTTTGAGGATGCTAAAGCTAATCACCTTGAGATGCTGACGCTGCGACAGGACAAAATAACTTCTTTGGAGGACAAGAGCAGAAGGGAAAATTTCTGCATTGACAAATTGAAAGAAGTGGAGGAACAGAGAAATGCTTTGGCTTACCTATTATAGAGTTTCCCTAAATGGTTTCCCGAAATGGCCAGCAATCCACCGGAGCTGATGCGGGCGCATCGCTTTGGTCCATCGCGGTCTCGCTGTATCCTGCAATCATCAAACTGACCCGGGCATCTGATCTTCATCTGTTTGAGGATCTGCTCGAGGCTGTGAAGTTCATTGACTCCGTGGACCCACAAACTTCCAGTAAGGACTCTCAGTAACTTTTTTTTTTAACTTTTTTTTTTTTTTGTCTGCGTGAACAATTAACGGCTGCACGCCGTATTTGTTTACTTCCGCATTGACGGTATAGAACAGTGGACCACGTCTGACGTCACACTCCGCATGGCGCGTGTTCGTCAGGTACCTTATTTTGGTGAACTAATGCTACGTTTCTGTTATAATTGCCTAATGGTGAACTGTTTTCCCCCGTCTGAAACTCTGAGTTATGATTTAAAAAAAAAAAAAAAAGGTGCATGTGAGTTTTGTAGAGCAAGGATGCTATCTTTTCCCCTTGTATGCATACATATATTTTTTGGGTGGGGGGAGGTCAAGATGATTTGGGGATCACGGATGATGATAATATAATGGGTATATGTTTTTTATTTGTTTGTTTGTCTGTGTTTGTCTGTGTGTCTGTCTGTATTTGCTCCATGCCACCTCTCTCCTTCATTACTCATCTCACTTATTTATTTACCAAATCTAAAGTATGGTATCAATTTAAGTACTTAAAATTATCCATATCAACATAAGGAGTCTAGTATCTAAAATTGACCTTTTGAGAGTTTGAGCATCTTACCACAAGCCTCATATTATCACTATTTCAAAAACATGAGCAATATATTGGATGTTGAAATAAAAATCAATGATTATGCTGCTTATCGAGCTGATAGAGGATCTCGGGGAGGTGGTAAATGTGAACTTCTCACTCCAATTGTGGAGCCAGTTCATTTTGAGTCAGTATTTGTAAAAAATGTTTTTCATGACAACAAAAATATAATTATTACTAACATATACAGACCACCATCGGCTCCATCTGATTCAGTGAAATCGATTATCAATACAATAAGCTCTCTCAGGAAAAGCAGTGAAATGGTAGTTTTGGGAGATTTTAATAGTAACTGGCTTCACCGCTCCTCATCCAACGATAGAAATCTGGTCACAAGTGTCATTCTCACTCACTTAATAAAAGAACCATCTAGAGTAGACCACCGCTCCTCATCTCTGTTATACTGGATACTGGTTACTAACCCAGAAAGAATCACTACATCTGGTGTACCGTCTGACAGTTTTAGTGATCACTCAATAGTTTTCTGTGTGTGGAAAATTAGAACACCCAAATTTCCAACCAAATACATAAAAGTCAGAAAAACATAAATACCGAACAACATAAAAATGGCCTACCTAATATTAACTGGACTAGATTTAAACTAATTCCATCTGTTGAAAATGCTTTCACTCTGAAGTTTCCAGTATAATTGACAAACATGCTCCACTTTAGACATTTCGTGTAAAGGGAAGACCTCTTCCATGGATTATTCCTAGTTTAATTGGCCTTTTTAAAAAGACGGGACCATGCTTGGCATAAATACAGATTATCTAAGGACCTTACCGACTGGGCAGCATACTGGCTTTTTAGGAACCACTGTAAAATACAAACACGGAATGCACAAGCTAACGGCTATAAGGAAGCCTTAGGTCAAAATTGTAAAAATCCCAGACAGTTTTGGAAACATCTAGACCATCTTCTCTATAAGTCAAATGATGACACAATCAATCATATTATTGTTAATGATAACGCTACTTCAGATCCTCTGCTGATATCTGAGGCTTTTATGACATATGTTTCTTTGGTTAACAGCACAGAGCAGTTCATATTATTCAGTCTCCTCATCCCCATTAAATCAAACTGAAGCATCTTTTTCTTTTACTACAGTTCAACCATCTGATGTACATCAAGCTATTTCTGAACTAAAAATTGGAAGTTCTGGCCCAGATGGCTTAGAAGCCAAATTTCTTAAACTGGGATCTAGTATACTTATATATCCACTATCAGATCTATACAATATGTCTTTAGATACCAGCAACATTCCGATGATTTGGAAAACAGCAAGAGTAATTCCGATATTCAAGGGAGGCGATAACACTGACTTAAGCAATTACAGGCCTATTTCCATTATCTGTACTGTTGCCAAAATATTTGAAAAAATTATTTTCCAACAATTATATAAATATCTCAATCAATTCAGCATCTTATCTCCGTATCAATCAGGGTTTCGTTCTGGTTACTCTACAACAACAGCTTTAGTAAAACTGACTAATGATGTATTCTCCTCCTTTGATCAAAACCAGTGTACAGGTGCTGTGTTTCTTGATCTTTCAAAGGCTTTTGATTTAGTTGACCACTATCTACTGTTGGACAAACTCGCATCCATAGGTCTTAATAGAAATGCTCTTTTGTGGTTCAGTGCTTACCTCCATAACAGACGTCAGTTTGTTGTATTTAAAGACGCACAATCTAGTCAGTACATCCTGGAAAAAGGTGTACCACAGGGTTCTACTCTTGGTCCCTTGTTATTTTCTATTTTTATTAATGATTTGTCTCAAGTGTGCACAAACTGTCAAGTTCATTTATATGCAGATGATACTGTTTTCTATTTTTCAGGTTCCAACGTATCTCAACTCCAAAACAATCTACAGACAGATTTCAGTTCAGTCCAAAATTGGCTCTGTGTATGCTTTTGGCACTCATTTACTCCAGTCTTCTGATCTCAACATATATTCTTTCAATGGCGCCCCAATGACCAAGGAAACCTCTGTCAAATATTTGGGAGTGTGGATGGATCCAGAATTAATTTTCAAACCCCACACTGATTATATAATAACGTTTAATGTCTCTGTACAGATCAGCAAACTACTTCACGCAAGAAGTAAGAAAGAGGATAATCTCCCATCTTATCCTGCCTATCATTGATTATGCTGACATACTGTAGTTTATCAGAACACCTACAATATACGTCTTAAACCAGTAAAAGCATTTTTCATTATGTAGATTCATCTTCAAATGTCCATATAGAACTCATCACTGTGAGTTATACGTTCAGCTTGACTGGTTACAGCCTGAAAAAAGAAGACAGTACCACTGGTTTCTGTTTATCTTTAAATGTATTTATTCTGACCTTCCATCATATCTGAAATGTTTTCTTGTTAGTCTCCTACAAGTTACTCTCTCAGTATTTAAACTTTACTGTACCTCCCATTCGTAAGGAGGTGGGTCAGAGGTCCTTTCACTTTAAGGCCTCCTCAGACTGGAACGAACTGCCTTCATCACTGAGGTCTCTAACTTCTCTCGGCTCCTTTAGAACGGCTCTGTTAACCTACCTGAAAACTGACACTAACATTGTGTTTAGGTTAATGCCTGTATGAGATGAACCTATAGGGGGTGGGAAGGGATGTGAGCAAAGTGTTTTATGCGTTGTTGTGAAACTATGTGTTTGAAAACGAGATGCTGCATCTCAAGGGGCTTTCCATAAATAAATTAAAATTCAAATCAATTCAAGATCCAGAGATAAAACCTTCAGAGAGTTTGAAATTGGAGTACCATGACAACACTAACACAAGTTCAGAGACTTTTTATTTTATTCCTTTACACTGTACCATATTACATGTCTTATCTCCACCCAGTCCAACCTTTATCATATGTTTCCCAGTAACAGTTCAAATATGACATCTTTTTTACTCATTTTCTCTTCCTTCATGTTAACTATTATAGTATAAGTCATCTGTCATGCTTTAATAGACCTCATAGAATAGACAGAATGAGACAGACACACAAAGAGAAAGAGAGAGACAAAAAAAAGAAACAGAAAGGGAGAGGCAGACAGAAAAATAGAAAGAGGCAGAGAGACATCGAGCGAAAAAGAGTGATGTGCAAGAGAAAAAGAGAGAGATGCACAAAGAAAGAGAAGACAGAGATAAAGACAAAGAGAAACACAGAAAGAAAGACACACACACACAGAGGGATAGAGAGAAACAAAGGAGAGAAAGAGAAAGACAGAGATATTTAGAGAGAGTTCAGCTGTGTCATTAGCCGAGGACAGCAGATCTTCATAAGGTCGAGAGCAGCACAGAACACAAAGAGTCTGTTCTCAGGACTGGGCTTTTAGAGCGGAGGTAATAAGAGGTCTCACTCACACACACTACTCAGACAGAGAGAGAGAGAGAGATACAGAACAGAGAGAGAGAGAGAAGCAGAGAGAGGCACACAGACAGAAAGAGGGAGATGACAAGACTGGGTTTTTAGAGCTGAGGTAATAAGAGGTCTCACTCACACACACTGCTCAGACAGAGAAAGAGAGACAGATACAGAACAGAGAGAAAGAGAGAGAAGCAGAGAGAGACACAAAGAGAGAGAGACAGAAAGAGAGAGATGACAGACAGAGAGAAAGAGAGAGAGAGAGAGAAAGAGAGAGAGACAAACTGGGCTTTTAAAGCAGAGGTAATAAGAATGCTGTTCAGACAGAGAGATAGACACAGATACAGAACAAAGAGAGAGAAAGACAGAAAGAGATATATAGAGAGAGGTATAGAGAGACAGAAAGAGAGAGAGACAGACTGATTTTTGGAGCTGAGATAATACAAGGTCTCACAGTCACACAAGCTGTTCAGACACAGAGAGAGAGATACGGAGATACAGAACAAAGAGAGATAAAGACAGAAAGAGAGACAGAGAGAAAGAGAGAGAGAAAGACAGACTGGATATTTAGAGCTGAGGTATCAGAGGTCTTACAGTCACACACACTGCACTCAGACAGAGAGACAAAAACAGAACAGAGAGACAGAAAGAAACAGAGGCAGAGAGACAAATAGAGACAGAGAGCAAAAGACGGAGAGACACAGAACAAGGGACAGAGACAGTGAGAGAGAGAGACCAACAGAGAGAGACAAAGAGAGAGACTGACAGATAGAGCCAGACAGAGAGACAGAGAGACAAAGACACAGACACACAGAGAGACAGAGACAAACTGCTGTGTGCAGAGGACTGGACCTTTAAAGCGGAGGTAAAAAGAGATCTCACAGTCACAAACACTGCTCAGACAGAGAGAGAGAGAGAGAGATACAGAACACAGAGAGAGAAAGACAGAAAGAGAGAGAAGCAGAGAGAGACACACAGAGAGACAGAAAGAGAGAGATGACAGACTGGGCTTTTAGAGCTGAGGTAAAAAAGAGAGCTCAGTCACACAGACTGCTCAGACAGAGAGAGAGATACAGAACACAGAGAGAGAAAAACAGAAAGAGAGAGAGAGAGTGAGACAGAGACACAGAAAAAGAGAGAGAGACAGACTGGAGTTTTTGAGGTAATAAGAGATCTCACAGTCACACACCCTGCTCAGATAAGTGACCTGACCAATTTTTTATTTATTTTTTCTTCTTCTAAATTGGTTTTATATGAAAGGACACGGAGCTTGAGTCATTTAAAAGCAGTGGATTTGATGTGAATGTTCTGCAAATACTTGTGATTGAAAATGATTTTAATTTCACTGTTGGCTATCGAGCTTTTTGAGTGCTAAAAAGTTGCTTGGGAACTGGCAGATTTTGTAACAACATGCCTTCAGAGCTTCTATAATTGTTTTTTGATTGATTTTTTACTTGAATTTTACCATTTACCGGTACATTTTTAATTAGAAATGAATGGTTACTTAAATACTTAACTATAATTTAAATGGGGTGAAGTGTTTTGCAAAGTGACACAGGAACAGAATGTGCCACCTATATATTATGTGTATGTAATGTAACCTATATATTAGTATGTGTCTGTATGTGTTGGTAATGTCACCTACATTAATGCGTGTGTGTCTATATTAGTAATTGTGTGTACGTAATTTAACCTGTTAATACTTTGCAGCTGCTGTCATCAACATTCCCTGGGGGGGGAGGGGTGCTAACTAGAGGCACTACTCTATCTGAAGTCCTTTTAATCAATTTAGACTTTAATCTAAGTTTTATTTTAACACAATCTCATCTCAAATAACTGATTTAGTTTTAATACAACAAGTGATGTGCTGTTAAACAAGCCCCTCTCAAATAAAATTACAGTCACAAACTAGCAAATCAGGACCATGAACGCTCGTACTGATCACATTTTTTTTTTTCTTAAATTCGTTTCGTCGTAAGGTGTGCTTTGTGTCACCATGGTAACCTCTACACATTCCTCCAGAGACATACATGCAGTAGCCCCCCCATTGCGATGCCACTGCACAGTATCAGTGTTAGAGGCTTTTAATAGAACATCACCAGATCATTATTACGTTTGTGCGTTTACTCTTCTGCCTATTGCTGAAAGCGTTTAAATCACAGTGCGGTGGTTATTTCTTTCACTGGTGCATTTTTATATATTTGTGTTTCCTCTGTCAGAATCCTCACAGGAGCTCATTTACAAGTGCTGATGGAGCTTCACTTGTCACAGATAATTATCATGTGAATCAGTCTCTTCAGCGAGAGTGTGTCTGTGTGTGTTTGTGTGTGTTTGTGTGTGTTTTCTATGAGTCGTCTGTAGTGACACTGATGTGAGGAGTGAGACATCAGACTACTGTTACTGTTACTCCTGTGGGATCTCACACTCCATAAACAAACTTTCCCCACATGCAAATACTGATAGGGTCTTTACAGTAAATCTAAATCAACTTCATCTAACTCTTGTTGATAATCCAAAAGTGCTCCTCTGTGTTTTTAAAATCCGCATTCTCCACAATCATTACTGTGTTTAAAAAAGGTGGCATTAAGCTAAATCTAGTTTTTGGAGCTTTCTACCATGTTATAACGTTCCCTCATCGCAAACATGCCTGACGTGGTTTCAAATGTCATCCATGCATGTTTGAGTAATCTAGTGATCTCTCCCGGGCCCAATTCAAACCCTCCTTAGCTGTGAAATTCTGTAAAACCTAAGTCACCCATGCTCCCACGGGATAATCCTCCCTAAATTTACAAAAACATGATACAAAACTGTACACAGCAACTTCACAAACCTGATTGTGTTGTGATAGCGCTCTGAAGGGGGAGTGACTTAGCGCGGAGAGCAAAGGACTCCCGTTCCTTTGCTCTCCGCGACTCAGACTCAGACTCAGAGTGAAACTTATTTAAAAAAATGCTGATACGTGAATAAAAGGTAACACGGTGATGTAAATGTGTTTACACTTAATACCCCATAGAAGTAATACAGTACCCCCCCCTAATAGCCCAGAAGTCCATGTAGAATAATTATAATCATCTGTGTGTTTAAAGGAACCGGATTTAAGATTTTGATTTTAAATTCTATAAAAACGACCTGTCAATGTCCAAAGATACGAGTTAAATATGTTCAAATCAAGTGTAACTCTTACTGCTAACGATTCAAATGCTGATTTATTCTTAATTACAAAAACACTGGACACTGGAAATTATTATTTCCACTGAGAATGAGAAAAACTTGTATGTGTCCTCTATCTGCAGGTAAAGGCTCTGGCATCTGAGGTTCAGATCTGTGGAGAAGAGAGCCTGGTCACAGAAAGAATGATGTTTTTATGTTTAAGTTCTGTTATTAGAAAAATGGAAGATAGAACAGTTTGGTATTCCAGAAATTAAAGGTTCATTGTGTAATTCTGTCACCTGCTTGTTTCTATGGATACGTCATTGCTCTGCCTGGAATGTTCCACAGTATGACATTAAACAGCTCTACATTATTCATTTACTTTATTCAGTTACGGGTGGTTTTATAGCTCAAAAATACCTATAAAAACAGGCATTCTGACTGTGAGAAAAGTACTTGACGGACCCTCCACCAGAAAAGTTACACAGTGCACTTCTAACATCTCCGTGGAAACAAGCAGATGGAATACAGATACCAGAAAAGTTACACAGCCCACCATTAGCTGCACTTGTAACACTACATCACGCAGAGGACGACCTGTGTCAAAACCATCTGAAGAGAAAAGATAAGGGACGAGGAGACGAGGAGGCAGGACGGGGCAGAGGAGACAGGAGCAGAGGAGACAGGAGCAGAGGAGACAGGTGCAAATCCCTGAAACCACAAGTCATCAATCTCCCGCTGAAGTGGAACAAGCTCTGCCCCATTTGGAGCTAGCGGCTAAACGCGTTACCCTCATTTATTTCAATACATCACAGCACTTCCTCTGGCCTCTTGACAACACATAGATCAGCGCATACATTATACGCACACACAGCATAAGCATAACATATGGTTGGAGAGGAAGTGTGCCGTTTGCATTGGAGCCTTGGAAAATCAAATTAGCATCTGTCAGAGTGTCTTGGAACGAGATGAATGTGTTTATGAATATATATTGTGTAGCAGCGGAGTACAGCGTCAGATATGATTTTATGTTTTCAAGTGTGGTTTTTCACAACAGTTGTCTAGTATTACAGGCGCTCTACCTGATTTTTACCGTCTTAACATAAAAAAAAACAACTAGTTCATTTGAAACAGTTTTGCAGTGGTTCAAAGTTCTTCCTCACTTCCCTTATGCATTCAGAGCGTCCTAATTATTCACCACGATGCGTCTCAAAGCATTTTGCGGTAAAGCTGACAACAACTAGCATGCTAACAGCGCACTTTCTGATTATCGGGCAATAAAATGGTGTACTATTACTATGCTAACTTATTTGCTTTTGTCTGCTATGCCAAGTTAGGAATTGGGAATTGATTCACGGACAAAATAGCGAAATAAAAACACCGGGATCGTGTACGTTTTAAAGGTGTGCTATGTAACTTTTTTGGCTGGGGGTCCGCCACCTGCTTGTTTCTATGGATATGTGATCGCTCTGCTTGGAATGTTCCACAGTAGGACATTAAACAGCTACAACATACATTTATTCAATTATAGACGGTTTTACAGCTCAAAAATACCTACAAAAACAAGCATTCTGACTGTGAGCAGGGTCGCCTCTCCACAGATCTGACCTGTAACTTGGTCTGGTTTGGTCTCCGTGAAGATAGAAAGGTTTAATGCCATACTGTGAAACATTCCAGACATAGTAATAACATCTCCATTGAGCATCCAAAAGCATTTGACGCACCCTTCACCAGAAAAGTTACGCAGTCCAGCTTTAAGACGAAGAAGCCTGACAACAGCAGTTACGGAAACGGGGGTGACAGCGTTTTGGTACATCCAGGCATTGAACTCACAACCTCCTCACCTGAATACCAACCAAACCATGACTATAACAAAGTCCACATATCCAGCTGACAAACCTGACTTCCAAAATGCCATAGAAAAAAAATACAAAATCGAAAATACACTCTTCAATCTCCCATCCCCGTCTAATGCTGTCGAGAGCGGACTCGTGTATCATTACGTGGGCCGGCCGAGTCTGCGCTGACGCTGAGTGATGGTTTAAAGTGTGCGATTGAGACATCAAAGTGCTGTCAGCCCAGAGAACATCTTTGATTTGAGACGCTGCAGGAAAAGTGTTAGCTCTGACCTCCACTACACCTCCCCCTTATAGTAATGTTGTGATCATAACAGAGAGACCTGTGAATGAAAGAGATGAATGAGAGATTGGCAAGACTACGTTACATTTACTTCAAACAAGGGGGTATTTTACTTCTATGGACTGTCAACTGTCACACATATGTTACCTTTTAATAATAATAATAATAATAATAATAATAATAATAATAATAATACATTTTATTTGTAATGCACTTCTTCTCAAAGTGCTACACAGCAGATAAATTACATAAAACACAGTTAAAAAATATGCAAAAAGGAAAAACACTACACATTCATAAAATGGTTATCATAATCATAAAAGTGTGTTAATAGGCCATTTTAAAAAGGCCTAAACACTCTGGGGAGCCCTCAGGGACTCCCTCCAGGGGCAGCTGCCTGAAAAGCTCTACCTCCCATTGTGGAGAGTTTGGTCCGAGGCTGGTGAAGGCAGTAGGTGGAGGTGGAGGTGGACTGGTGAAGGCAGTAGGTGGAGGTGGAGGTGGACTGGTGAAGGCAGTAGGTGGAGGTGGAGGTGGACTGGTGAAGGCAGTAGGTAGAGGTGGAGGTGGACTGGTGAAGGCAGTAGGTGGAGGTGGAGGTGGACTGGTGAAGGCAGTAGGTAGAGGTGGAGGTGGACTGGTGAAGGCAGTAGGTGGAGGTGGAGGTGGACTGGTGAAGGCAGTAGGTGGAGGTGGAGGTGGACTGGTGAAGGCAGTAGGTGGAGGTGGAGGTGGACTGGTGAAGGCAGTAGGTAGAGGTGGAGGTGGACTGGTGAAGGCAGTAGGTGGAGGTGGAGGTGGACTGGTGAAGGCAGTAGGTGGAGGTGGACTGGAGATGTCTGGAGGTGGTGTGCAGGGTGAGGAGCTCCCTGAGGTTGGCTGGGGCTGTTCCATGGACACACTGATATGTGACGAGACAAAGTTTATAGTGGATACGGTAGTGTACGGGGAACCGGTGAAGTGACTGGAGAACAGGTGTGATATGGTCATATTTGCGCCTCGGGAGATTTTATTGTTTTGAAAATGCTATATTAGCCAAAAACAACATATTAACATGTTTTATAAGTTTCCATTTTCGAGTCTACCCTCTCTTTGCTCTCCACATTAAGTCACACCCCCTTCAGAGCGCTATCACAGCACAATCAGTGTGCATCCCGCTAATGAAACTACTGCACATCGCAGTCAGGTTTGTCAAGTTGCTGTGTAGTTTTTCAGAATCTTACGGTTTAAGGAGGATTTGAATAGGGCCAGAGAGAGATCACTAAATTACTCATGCACAGGTGACATCTAAAACCTCTTCAGACATGTTTTTGGTGAGGGAACAACGTTATAAAATGGGAGAAAGCTCCAAAAAGTTGATTTTGTATAATACCCCTTTAAGTACATTTACTTAAAATCATATTAGTAGTTTCCAACACCATACTTTTTACTCCTACTTGAGTTACAGTGTATTTGTATTGTACTAAGAAAAAGTACTCTTACTTGAGTAAAAGTTGTAGTTACTTTTCCCACTGTGAGTAAGTCTACAGTGACAAAAGCTTTACATGGAAAATATGAAATTATGTGAACATCGCTCGTTCACATATACTTTAGTTTATCTCATTTTTGTGTACATTTTTGTGCATTAATTAATATATATCCAGACAGTTACTCATAAGTATAACTCTACTACTACTACTCTCAGTTAGTTTCCTCACATGCATTTTTACTCTTCCATGACCATCCTCTTCACCACCACTTTCTACTTCAGTGATCTTACTTGAATACAGCATTAGTGTACTCCACCTGCCTCTTGTGAAGTGAATCCTGCAGAGTGGGCTGCAGCAGTAGCACAGAAAGACTCAGTGTCAGATGTGTTTGTCTGAGCCGCGAGTGACGAGTGCAGAGTCACTGATCACATGGTCTCAGTTCCTCGTCAGCACAAATACTACGACTGTGACGGGAGAGAGCGACAAGAAGAGGAGGTGTGGGGGAGGAACTCGAACGCGGATCAAGAGTTTTCATTTTCAAAGCTGCTTTATCTCGTAACTCTGTGGTACCACTGATTCTGATTAGTTCTTTACATCTAGCTAGAGATGTTATGTTGGGGCCCACAGCTTGACAAAGGCCTCGATCTTTTGAAGCAGAAGGTTTGTAGTGAGTGTTTTGAAGCACTGTTTCAGATCGTGTGACTTCTGTAAATGAAGCCTCGTTTCAGATCTGCTAATGTATTTCTATCACATGCGGTTCTGACAGGCAGCCAGCAGATGGTTATAGTCTCTATTCTCAGTTATAGTTAGTGTTTTAAAACAGTGTTAGCAGCAGTTTCAAAATGATTCACTGAGTCGTGAAGTTTCAAATTCACGACACGAGTAAAAACTGCTACATAAGAAATTAAATGAGACTGTTAAAGAAAACATTGTACTTGAGCCTCCTATATGATTCTAATCTACAATCTACATGGATCATTATGTTAGAATTTGCACATTTTAAATCACAATATTCGTCTAAAATGATTTAATAACAGAAAAAAGTCCACTGACTCCTGCGTTAGAAAACTGTGGTGCCCAATGACGAGCTGACGTCGCCATAATCACAATAAAGAGTCTGGATTACAAAGTATGGATAGCTGAAGATCACACTCACAAGCAGCATCTATTTATTTTATTTTTTTCATTTGTACCAAAATAACAACACGACACTGCCAAATCCTACATGTATCACCAATTAAGAAAACTAAATTGGAGAAGTACTCAAACATGCTTGAACCACTCCAAATACAACTTCAAGAGGCTAAATGTTGAGGGAAACAATTATGGCATGATTAAAAGCTCTGAAAAGCCCATTTTTCCACAATAAGTGCGCATTTAAAATAAAGTAATCATTTTACAGTTCTCAGTCTATGACTAACCCTGCAGCTACTGTCAGAATCACTGTTTCTCCTCCATTCATGTGCATTGTTTTTATGAATCACATGAAAACAACTGCCTGACACTATCCCAGACAGCAGTTTCTGTGTCATGATGCAATATCACAGGGGCAGGATTAAGGGCTAAAAGTTCAAACTAAAACATGTTTGTGACTCATGGTTTGAAATCAAGTACAGAACCTTCAACTGATGGTAAATGGTCACAGCACTTTCCCACCTACACAGACACTGAGGGCGAGATGGGTTAAATGTCTTGCCCAAGGACACAGTGACAGCATTTATCTGTGGGAAATGGAATTGCACCACCAACCTGTGGGTCAGTGGGCCACAACCAGTGATGATTCTGTCTAGATCCAACCTTCGGATCAGTGGGCAAAAGCTCAACCAACTGAGCTACTGTTGCCCCACGCTGACACTTTAAACATGGAGGTACATTGTGTTATTTACCCACTACACACTACTTTTTCCACAGCTGCACTGCTCTTTTTAACTGTCAAGGTTAAAAAAAAAAAACATCCACTCTGCTACCTTCTACAGGATATGAAGAATAATGTTTTATAGGGGTGGACGATATGGCAAAAAATGTACACCACAATAATGTTGGAGCCAGATCACGATTTCAATTCACGATTCATGCAAACTTTTCTTCTGAATGTCCACACTTCACTGTGATTGGTTAGATCCAGCTGTCACTCAGAGGCTGGTTAGTGTGTGTGGGAAAAAAAAAGTGTGTGTTTGACTATAGAGCAGCATCCAAGAGGAAATGAGTGAGTCACGATTTGCAGATCTGACCAAAATAGCAGGTCGTCACAGGGATCAGATCAGGATTGGATTTTCATCACTGGATTTGAAAATGTGATTGTTGAGGTTATAATGTAACCTTGGTTCTCTGAGTCAAGCCATGCTCTGTGCCATGTAACAGACTGAAAATAGTCCAGAGACATACACGTATGCACAGCACTCACACTAGTCAACCCATTTCTGTCAGCGTGAAAGCTGGTGTACCCAGTATCTTGAAAATTAGTCAATGTGTGTAGTTTTTCCACTCGAAAAAGTATTTTGTAAAACCTGCTGTTAGATTTATTTTCTAATTATAAGGTTGATAAGATTTGATAAGAGCCTGTTTCTCTAACTTTGCCATGTGAAAATTCAGTTGTAAAGTTGTGCCAAAAAGTGCCAAAGACTCTAGGAATTAGTCCCTTTTGGATTCAGACATAATGCAGAGACTGACTTTTACCTGTATAATCTACAATTCGCTTTCCTTACAACTTTTCCATACGCTATATCCATGAATGTAAAGCATCTGTATCATAAAGGACACATATTACACTATTTTCTGCTATAATGTTCTTTCCTCATACATACAGACATACCTGGAGTTGTGTTTTGTTTCACACACCTTCACTAGAATCATTTAGATGATTTTAGCCCTGGACTTGGCAATCTCTACTGAACTAAAAGTGAAAGGTAGCTGTTAACTTGAAAGCTACCACAACATGACTTCACGAGGTGGAACAGAACATTCTGAGCGTGTGTGAATGTGTGAATGAAATAAAACACAACTCCAGGTATGTTTTTGTGGAGGTAATCACATTGTAACATGCCTAAAAGCTCACAAGAGTCCACTTTGTGTAATATAGGACCTTTGTGCTTGTGAGAGGTACAGAACATGGCGTCTTCTGGACAGGTGGTGGACAGTTAGACAGTTCTATAAATGCGCACGTATCTGCCGATGGTTTCATCACAAATCAAAT
The DNA here is from genome assembly GCA_029959045.1 of Taenioides sp. WSHXM2023. NCBI lineage: Eukaryota > Metazoa > Chordata > Actinopteri > Gobiiformes > Gobiidae > Taenioides > Taenioides sp. WSHXM2023. The sequence continues at coordinate 4,753,502 of CM057096.1, read as the reverse complement.
TCAGGACACGGCATTTACTGTGGACAGGATGACATTACACGCTCAAATCTCCGTGGAAATAGAAGCAATTTGAACGCATCAAATCTCCACAAGACAATGTATCATCCAATATTGACTGCTCTGATCAGACGCATATGGGCTGGAGACGGGAGACGGGGTGTTCGTATTCCGGGAAGGACCAGTTAGAATGATTTTCGACATATTGGAAAAAAGTGGCTCCTGTTACAATGAAAATGTGAGTTTTGGTCGATTTTTGAAGAGCTTATTAAAGGGAGGAAGACGCGTGGAAACATGCGGATGACGACACTGGGCAGGTGATAAAACCGTGGATTCAGCAGCAGCGTCTTCACAACCTGCCAGAGTTTTTCATGGAGGACAGGACTCTAATCGCGTCTTTGACGTCACTCACAGGCAGCTGGCCGTAACTGCTGATTTCACGAACATAATGGAATGCTTTTTTTTTTTTTTAATTAGACAAATTATAATGCACAAATTAATAGGCAGTTTATAAAAGGAAAAAAAAAAAGAATACAATGACATCTAGATGAAGAAAACCGGGCCATTTTCTCAGTTTTCCCAGATTTTGTCTGCGTTTCTATCGCCAACAGAGCCCAAAGGAAGTCGTCATCCGCATGTTTCCAAACGTCTTCCGATTTTGTGACGTAAGTGTGAATACAGCCCATTGTATCATTGTTATCGTGTCGTGATAGCACAACGGGGAGTGACTTAGCACGGAGAGCAAAGCGAGCTGGACTCAGAGTGCCAAATGAAAGTGGAACTCATAAAGTATGTTAATATGTTTTACCAACATGGTGATCTAAATATGTTCTGTTCTTTACGTGATTTTAAAGGTCTAAAAATCAGGTGTGAATCATGTTTTGTTGAGCTTTTAGCCCCATTCGGTGTAGTTCACACAATGTGAGTGAGGCCAGGCTGTAAGAATAGAAGAGCCTTGTACTTGGCGGAGGAGTGGAGGAGTGAAGGAAGAGGAGAGATAACCTTGAGAAACTGCTTTGACTGAACTACATGGCTCTGTGTACGAGTAGGGCAAGCATCAAGGTAAAAAAAAAAAAAAAAACTTTATGTAAGGATCAGATAATAATGATGGTAATACATTTTAGTTTCGAGAGCGGAATTTTCAGATTATGCACGATATTGACCCCATGACAGTGATATCCTTCATTTACTTTTATTCACATTATCTAATAGACTCCTCCGTATGTTAACAACTTTATCAGCTCTAACTGTGTGAACAATAAAGTCAAGATAATAAACATAAACAGCTATCTCATGCACGTTTTTTAGCATATACATTGATTTGAAATGACTTAAAGGTCCTATATTACACAAAACTGACTCTTGTGAGTTTTTAGTCATGTTATAATGTTGTTACCTCACCAAAAACATACCTGGAGTTGTGTTTTTTGTTTTATTATTAGTCTGTTTACATCTCCAAAGCTCAAAATGCTCTGTTCCACCTTGTGATGTCATGTAGCGGTAGTTTTCAAGCTCCTTTTACCTTTTGTTTGGCAGAAATGGGCAATTCCTGGTCTGAAATTATCCAAAAGATTGTAGTGAAGGTGTATGGAGATTAAAAACACAGTGGAGCACTTCCTGTATTACCACATGGTTTGTGTGTTAAGCATGTGTGAATGAAGCAAAACACAACTCCAGGTGTGTTTTTTCATGAGGAAACAATAGCGCAACATCGGCCCGTTAAATCTGTTTCTAAAATTGCCATGATCAGAGAATCGAAAAGTTAATAAAAAATAATATTGCTCAAGTAGAAGTACAAAGTAGTAGTCCAAGAAATGACTCAAGTAAGAGTAACTTAAACAGTAACTGTCGGGAGTTAATGTAACGTGAAGGACAAAACATTAAATAATGCACAAACTCTGGTGTTTTCAAAGGACAGACACAAAAATGAGTCAAACTAAATCATATCTGAAGGAGCGCTGCAAGAAACACGTTGGCTGCTGTTATAGAAATATACAGTAAAAGAGCAAGTCTTTTGGACGGCTCTTTGAAAGATTCAGATCCCATAAAAGATCTGAAAATCCCATAACTAACACTTACTCTAAAATAATGAATACATGTCAGTTTAATCGTCTTACATCTCAACTGACACGATTCATTTTACATGTACTGCAAAAAGTAATATCTAGGTAAGTTAAAATGACTTAAATTAAGACATTATTTGATTTTATTTGAGCAGATTCAACTTGACAAGTAAAATGATCTACCAATGGAATACGTGTTTTTATTAATTCAAGCAATGTTTGATTTCGTTTCTTATTTTAAACGCAAAGAGTTGTTGTTTTTCTTATCTTAAGTGTAGCACGATGTATTTTCATATTTTAAGTACAAAAAGTCTTATTCCATTAGTAGATATGTTTACTTGTCCAGTGAAATTTACTCAAATCGTGATAAAACTTTCTTAATTAAAGTAATCTGAAGTTGGCTAGATTTTCGTTCTTGCAGTGTGGTATTTTCTGAGGTATACTAATAATAAATCAATACGATAAGCTACTGATAAGGCCACCTGTTAGTGCAATCAGGAACATCGTTACTAAGAATCATGGGAAACTAGCTTTTCTATTATGGTATATTTTTGAAGTAGTGAAAAATTAAACGAAGAACACCAGATAAAACAGATGTCTGCAATGGTGCAACATCACAGCAAAAGTTCTACCTAAAACATGTTCCTGACTCATGGTTCAAAATCAAGTATAAGTTTTTTTTGTTTTTTTTTTTTATAATCAGGACTCCAACCGTCAAAAGCCTGAATAATGCATTTTTATATGAATTCAGTGTCTCTCCTGCCCCAGAGCAAGGAGAGTGAGCTTTGAACATGTGTGAGCTGCCAGGAGTCCCTCAGGGAATTGTACAGGCCCCTCCACTGTCCTAACTCTAATTTATGTGTACAATATGTCCTCAAAGTGTTAGTGCATGTCAGTGATGAATAGTCTGAGCATATAAAAGTCATAGATTTAAATATGCACTGTAACTGCCACCTGCTGATGTATAGAGAAATGCCAATGCCAAAGGAAAAATGCAAGATCAGTGGAACCCAAAGAAAAGCCGTAAAGACCCTATAATACACAAAATTTAAGTCACGTTAGACAAAAACATACCTGGAGTTGTGTTTTGTTTCATTCACACAGAAGAGTATCCCTTTGTTTTTAGTCTGTCTACATCTCCAAAGTTCAAAATGCTCTGTTCCAACTTGTGATGTCATGTAGTAGTGGTTTTTAAGTTAACAGCTGCCTTTTACCTTTTGTTCAGTAGAAATGTTCAAATATTCAGTAGAGTGAAGGTGCATGGTGGAGTGGAGCACTTCCTGTATTACCACATGACATCACAAGGTGGAACTCAGTCTAAAATATGCAGAGTTTGTGTGTTAAACATGTGTGAATGAAACAAAACGCAACTCCAAGTATGTTTTTTACAACATAAACCAGAAAACAGTGTAACATGGGCCCTTTAAGACAGAACTGCAGTGATATTAATGCAAAATCTGCACCAACTGCTTGACAGTAGCAAAAAATGGTTGTGATTTATATGCTAATTGTTGGATTCAGTTCACATTGAACATTTTAAACATGTCTAGAACCATCTGAGAGAAAAACATAAATATTAACCATAATGTTAGTGGAACTGTTTGTAGCTTTGGTCTTTATGGTTTTCACAAACAAACGACAATCACAACTGAACCTGTGTCTCCAGAGCCTTAACCTGCAGACAGAGACACATCCAAGTTTGTCTCATTCTCAGTTTATGGACAGGGCAAGCCTCATGTAAAAGCTCAGAACCTCCAGAACTCCCTCACTGAGCTGCAGAGGTTCATTGATTCTAGGGATAGGCTAAGTTTAGAAAATAACTAAAAAAAAACAAAAACAAAAAAACAAAACAATTAGGGGCTTGTATTGCAAGAGATTGTTTTTTTTTACTGATTAAGAAAATTGTACTTGACAGAAAATGCATATTTTAATAAGTAAAAATACAGTGATTTGCTGACAAAAACAGTACTTTGCTCGCTGGCCTCATACAATAGAATCACTGTTTCAAATCTCCTTATGATGTCATGTGGTAATACAGGAAGTGCTCCACTGTGTTTTTAAACTCCACACACCTTCACTAGAATCATTTGGATAATTAATTTCAGTGGAACTGGCTCCAAACAATCTCAACCAAACAAAAGGCAAAAGGAGCCGTTAACTGGAAAACTACTAAGGTGGAACGGAGCTTTGGAGATGCAGACGGATTAATAAACCAGGATTACTCTAACGTGTGAATGAAACAAAACACAACTCCAGATATGTTTTTGATGAGGAAACAACATTAGAACATGGCTTAGAGCTCACAAGAATCCATTTTGTGTAATATAGAACCTTTAAGTCATTAACTGAATTTTCTGTCTCACTTTACTGTCCAGACCCTGCTGAAGAGAAATATACTGTAATTATAGTATAACACTGTACTTGTACTACTTATACTTATGGTACACAGTATCATTAAAATACACTTAAAATAACAACAAAACAAAGAAATAAACATATTACTGGAGCGTACAGTCAATATGTAACTCCACCTTAACTCCACCGGTTTGACTCCTCGCTCCCTTTAACCCTATTAACAGGCTTTGCACCCGGCCCTCTGACCTCCTCCACCCCTCCATCCCTCCTCCACCCCTCCATCCCTCCGCCCTCTCTGTCACTCAGAACAAATCCACATGCGCTTTAGCTAAGAATACCGCTGTTACAATATAACTAATAAGAATAATAGCCTGACAAAAATGAATAAAATAAAATAAAATAATAAACCAAATTTTAAAAAAGCTAAATTTAAAGAATAAACAAACAAAAAAATAAAAAAATAATAATACATACATAAAATGACAAAAATAAACACATAAAATAAAATAGATAGATAAATAAATAAATAAATAAATAAAAATCACACTACATTAAAAATTAAATAAATAAATAAATACATACATTATAAAACTGCTAAATTAATCATTGCAAGCATGTTAAAATAATATAAATAGATTCAGAAACGAAAGGTGCACTGCATAAGTGTGGTGTGGGGGGTCCGCTGTTATTGTTCAGGGTGAAATGTTCCACAGTATGGCATTAATCTTGCATTTATTCAATCACGGGCGTGTTTATTACTCCAAAAATATCTTGAAAAACAGGCACTCTGACTGTGAGCGGGATCACCTGTCCACGGATCTGAGCTGTAACGTAGTCTGTTGGCCTTAACTTATTATCCTCATAAAGAGATAAGTTTAATGCCATACTGTGGAACATTCTAAAACAAAGCAATAACATCTCCATAGAGACAAGCAGGTTGCAGACCACCAGAAAAGGTGCACAGTGACCCTTTAAAGAAGAAATAAAATAAAAACAGCAGTGGCTTTCGTAAGGCATGCAACACATAATTAAAAAAAAAAAAAGAACAAAAGACACACACAAAAAATATAATAAAAAATAAAATAAATAAATAAATCTGCTAAATTAAATAAAGCATGCATGTTAAAGGGCTCATATTACGCTATGTTGTGATCTCTGTTCTAATGTTGTTTCCTCATTACAAACAGACCTGGAGTTGTGTTTTGTTTCATTCACACATGTTTAACACACAAATACAAATTTCAACTCTGAAACTGCCAACCTCTACTGAACAAAAGGAGCTGTTAACTTGAAAACTACTGGTTCATGACATCACAAGGTGGAACAGAGCGTTTGAACATGTGTGAATGAAACAAAACACAACTCCACGTATGTTTTTTTGCGAAGGTAACAGCATTGTAACATGGGTAAAAGTTGACACAGGTCATTTTTGCAAAAAATTTCTGAAAAACTGATTTTGCACAATATATCCCCTTTATATAAATGCATAAATACACAAAGATAAAAAATTGTAGAGGGGAAAAAGGCATAAAAAAAGAAGAAAAAAACCCACAAAATACTCTGTTTTACAGTCTCCTCCAAAGCCCCCTCTCCTCCTCTCATCTCCTTTTGCTGCTTTAGAATGCGCAACATGTCCGGACTGCAGCTCCTCCACTCATCACTTCTCTAATTCTTTTAAACCATCTCTAAGACCCCTCCATGACTATCCCCTACCCCCTACCTCCTAACCCCTAAACCCTTTGGCTCACTGCCCCACTTCAGCAGGTGGATTAGCAGGATAGTCTGGACACTTCGCAGCACCGTCTCTAACAATAAGACACATGGTTGGAATTCCAGATCTGGAGAGTCATTCCAAGTGTTTGTCTGTTTGTTCTGACAGATGTGAAGGTTTGAAGGCGTGCTCCTACCTTCTCCGAGTGTTCTGAAGTGCTGTGGATGAGATAAGTCCAGAGTATGTCCGTGCAGAGGGAGAGAGGAGAGGAGTCAAAGCGCTCTTTATGCAGCTCAGAGGCGCGTGTGGGGCTGTCTGAAAGAGGCAGAGCAACGCCGGCTACAAGTCCCGCCCCCTCCTCGCTCTCTCTCACCCCAGTTTCTCGCTCTCCTCGTTAGACTCCATCTCTCCTCCCTCCCTCTCTCCTCTGGTGCGTGTGTGTGGAGAGTGCAGAGGGAATTATCAAGCTTCACTTATGGTTCTTATGCGTAACACTGGACAATATGAGGATAATCATGATGAGGGACCTGTTAAAATCTGCTGTTTTTATTATTTTATTATTTTCTGCAGTTGATAGGAGACTCACTAGTTAATTCAAGCATTCGGGTTAGGAGTGGGACAGGAGTACGCAGTCACAGCTGGGGCAGACTGATGGAAGTGAGGCTGCCATCATCATGCATCCATCTGAGCAGCTTGAACTGTTGCACAAGCAGCTCTGTCATAAAGAGGATAAAAGCACAGGCCTGGTGAGACACATGCGGTGTACAGATTGTTCTTACAAAAGAACAGAATTCCTATGAACCCCGAGGCAGCCCCTAGGACAGCTCTCACATCACCACACTGATATGGGACATTAAATAAGATTCAGGCCAATACACTTTGCGAACATTCAGTGGAGAAATAAAAGTCCACAGTACAATTTGTAAGTGTAATTTATCTTTTTTAATCAGGATTCTGTTCAGAGTTACATTTTTTAATCAGATCCAGGATTTTTCTTTTTTTTTTTTTTTTTTAATTTGAGAGAAGTCTGAAATCTGCACTAATACAAGAATCCCATGCATTTCAGAACATGAAACTAGTCACTTGGCTCTCTCCTGATATGTGCAGCCCTCTGAAATGGCACATGATCGGTGTGGGGTGCTTCTGGCTGAAATTGATGAGAATCAATGAGCAGAGCGTTCAAACAAAGACTTCATGTTGATCAGTCAAAGAGTCACAGCCGTGGAAAAGGCGAGGAATTAAACTTTTATTAAATCCAGTTGAGAGAAAAGCACAGACATCTTCCCTGTCCACAAAAGCACACGACACTTCCCTTCTGTATGTTTATCACAAACTAAACAGTCTGTTTTTGCCCTAAAATAAGTCTCAGTCTCAGTCTGGACCATAGGCTGTATAAAGAAGTGGACTAAGCGAGTGTGACATCACCCGTAGCTGGAGCCAGGATTTTTTTAACAGACAAAATAGTGAAATAAAAACACCAGGATCATGTATAGCGGGTTAATACGAATATTTTAAGACCAAAATGATGAGGCTCACAGCAGCAGTTACAAAGAGAGGACCACAATATTCCAATGTAAATCAAAGGGAGCTGGCGCAGAAGGAGCCATTTATATGTCCATTTATATCTACAGTCTCAATCTGGAGTTATGACAAGTGAACACTTCAGCCCCAGCCAGTGGATTCTCAAGAGCCTGTGAACTCACAAACATCGTGAGAATTCAACTTGCTGGCAAGAATACATAACTACATAACTACATGATTAACATAATAAGACAGGATATAGTTTTATTGCAGAATAAATAACTGGAGTCTGTATAATTTGCTAATCGCAAAAATTTAAAAACAGATAAAACATTAAATTTGCTATAAATCATGTGACTCCACAGTGTACCAGACGGGCCCTGTACACCCGGAGCTCTTTAGTTTATTTGGGCTTTTTTTACATGCATACATTAGAAAGAAGCACACAGAGCCCTAAAGGAGTAAAATGAAGCACTTGCTGATTAGCACCTGCTCCAAACAGAGCTGTGATGTGAATGTGTGTGTGTAAAGTCTATGTATATGTGAGCCCCTCCAGCTACAGGCCTCTGCTCACACTACACCACCTAAACTCTGTGTTCCACATGTGTGCAGTGGAGCAGTGTGTGCAGAGGGGAGAGGTGTGTGCAGAGGGGAGAGGTGTGTGCCGAGGGGAGAGGTGTGTGCAGAGGGGAAAGGTGTGTGCAGAGGGGAGAGCAGCCTGCAGACCAAACCCAGGGACAACAGGCTCAACACTAACCAGGTTATGTATGCTCCATTGAACACTGGAACACAGCAGCTACGAGCTTTTGTCGTGCTTTAGTCATGTTTTGGATTTAAGCTGTACCTTAAAACACACAAAAACAGATCTATTTCATTTAAAATGATGTGCAGTGGTCCAAAGTTATTCTCCACTTACCTTATGCATTCAGAGGATCTCAGTTATTCACCAAAATGAACAAATTTTACTTCCTTTTCCCCTAAAAAGGTGGATTAACTGCTAACACATAACATATTTAGATCAGCATGTTACCTTTTTTTGTTTGGAAAATGTTATATTCACAGAAACTAACGTATTAACATGGTGCTCTACGTCTCCCCTCCCGTTGCTCTCTGCACTAAATCACTCCAGAAAATGTCGTAATATGGGCCCTTTAATGTAGTCGGCAGGTTTAGTGAAGTCCTAGTTTCAGACCTAAGTAATATTTCTTCACATAAACCACACGGTAAAACTTGAATACAAATTGAAATTGAACCCTTGACTGGAAGCAGTGAAGTCTAAGTCACATATAATGAATTCGACAAAAGAGCCGTGTACGTCTTTATGATTCATCTTCCTGGATTCAAGTCCTCTCCGGTTTTCTTTCATTTAAACAAAAGCACAGTCTACTTCAAAGCCACATGTTCCCTGTGCTTTAATGAATACTGATACTGAAACTCTCCTTCTGCAATGCACGTTCTCCCTCTGTTCCACGTTCGGTGTGGCATGGTCTTAAAATCGCCTTGTTGGAGGTCTTGGGTTCGATTCCCAGACAGCGTGGGGCTTGGAGTTTGCATGTTTACCTCCAGGATCCTCCAGCTAGGTCCTCCTGACGAAGATCTCTGCTTGTTTTATGTGTAATCCTGTTATTAAAAGGAAATGTTTTGGAGCAAAGTTCAGACGATGGAGGAAGAAATGAATTATGTGGAGGGTCCGCTCATTGCTCGTCTCCATGGAGATGTTATTGCTTTGTCTAGAATGTGCCTCAGTATGGTACTAGGCTTATTTAGTTCCATAAAAACAAGCATGCAATGCCACCAAGCTAAGTTACAGGCCAGATCTATGGAGAGGCGACCACGCTCCCAGTACGAATGCATGTACTTCAAGGTATTTTTGAGCAATAAAAACAACTTTAATGGAATGAATGCAAGATGGATACGTTTAATGCCGTTCTGTGGAATATTCCAGACAAAGCAATAACATCATGGAGACAAGCAGGTGACGGACCCTCCCCATGAAAGTTACACAGTGCAACTTTAAAGTTTATCTTGTTTATGTTCAAGAAATGGATATTGAAAAGGCATTTTTATTTTGTTTTAATAAGGCCACATGAACAACTTTTTGGAGCTTTCTCTAATATAACATTGACTTTGAACAGTGACTTTGTGCATGTAAGTGGGTCCGTCACCTGCTTGTTTCTATGGAGATGTCATTGCTCTGTCTGGAATGTTCCACAGTATGACATTAAACAGCTCTACCTTACATTTATTCAACTACAGGTGGTTTTATAGCTCAAAAATACCTAGAAAAACAGGTATTCTGACTGTGAGCGGGGTCGCCTCTCCACAGATCTGACCTGGTAAGCATTACGAACTTGGTAAGCATTTGACGGGCCCCTCACCATAAAAGTTACACAATCCACCTTTAAATCAAATCAGAATTGTGATTTTGCACAGCCTAAGGTCACATTTTTATAGCGCTTTCCTACCTCCTCTTGGCACTACAACAGCTTGACATCATGCAGTCACCCGTTCACACAAACACATTCACACATCACTGTACATGTCTTGCCAAAGGACACAAAAGAAAGCACAGATGGGAGCAGAACAACAAGCCTCCAGGTTAGTGGGCAGTGCTCGACAAACTGAACTGAACTGAAACAGCAGCTGAATCAGATCTGCAGTTTTATAGGGCTATTTTCTGATCTGTTATAATGTTGTTTCCTCATCACAAACACACCTGGAGTTGTGTTTTGTTTCTTTCACACATGTTTAACACACAAATCATGTAAATCTAAACTTCATAAACCTTCATGAGAATCACTAAAATGTGAATTGTCTGTGTGTCTCTATGGAACTAAAGGTAAAAGGAGCTGTTAACTTGAAAACTACAGCTTCATGACGTCACAAGGTGGAACTGGAGCTTTGGAGATAATAATAATGATAATAATAATAATAATAATAATAATAATAATAATAATAATAATAATAATAATAATAATAATAATAATAATAATAATAATAATATTAGTCTTATACAGCGCTTTTCCAGACACTCAAAGTCGCTTTACAATTTGGTGCATTCTTCATTCACTCCACACTCAGTCAGTGCTGATAAGACACTACTGTAGCCACAGCTGCCCTGGGGCGCCATCAGTTCCCTCGGACCACCACCAACAGTCACGCACACACCACTTTCATACTAGACAATGTAATTAAAGTGTCTTGCCTAAGGACACAACTGCCCCACTGTGGCACCTGGAATTCCCAGCGGTTTCCCATCCAAGTACGAACCAGGCCCGGCCCTGCTTAGCCTCTGAGATCTGACGGGATCAGGGTTTGACAAGGAGGTTTGGCCACCAGATGTAGACAAACTAATAATAAAGGGTTACTCAAACATGTGAATGCAACAAAACACAACTCCAGGTCTGTTTGTGAGGAGGTAACAACATTATAACATCACTTAAAGCTCACGGGAGTCAGTTTGTGTAATATAGGACCTTTAAAGGGCAGTTACCATTATGCATAAAATGATAAATGCTGCTAAAAACAAACAAACAAAAAGAACAAAAAAAATAAATAAAAATAATAATAATAATAATAAACAAAGAAAAAAGAAAATGAGAATCTATTCATTTTACGTAGTATTTCCTCTGGTAAAAGCCCAACTAATACAGAAGCTACTCACAGGGTCACCTTTTTGTCCAATCAGGGACATTGTTATGAAGAATCATGGAAAATCAACTGCCTGACACCATGGCCGCGTCTCATTTGTCTTTCCTCGCTTCCTTCTCCTTGATTCCTCTCTTTGATTCTGCAGGACATGGGTGAGGAAGTCCCGTCCACAGTGGAGACGCAGCGAGGAGAGAGGACGTAAACTCCTCACTGAGAACAATAAAGTTTGATTCTTTTCTCTGATGTCTGCTCCTGAAGCCTTCCTCAGTGGCATTATTTGACTAACATAATCAGTCATCGTTAAAGTAGCTAAAAATTTTACTAATATTACTCAAGTAGAAGTACAAAATTCAAACATTAAGGTCAGGACGTCAGGACATAACATCTGATTTATAATTTGAAGTTAATGTAATGTGACAGACACAAAAATGAGACAAACTAAAGAACTAAAGAAACACAAATGTTCAAATAATTTCATAATGTCCACATAAAGCTTTTGTCCTTTGTAAACTTATTCACAGTGGGATGAGGAAGAGTACTGTTACTTCAATAAAAATATGAAGTAGGAGTAAAAGTATGCTGCTTGAAAAGTACAATTTCTCAAGTAAATCTAAATGAGTACCCACTTCTGAATATAACCATCTGATGTACAACATAAATGGCAATGGGAAGAATAAAAGTACTGCTACATCAATAAAAATATTAAGGAGTAAAAGTATGCTGCTACAAAAGTACTCTGAAAAGTACAATTTCTCAAATAAAGTACCCACTTCTGAATACAAGCATGTGATGTACTACATAAAATCTAGTGTAGACATCAGCGGTCACATGTGGTAGAAGCAGCACTAAGCACAGTACAGTGTGAGAGGAATGAGCCAGTGTTGTTGCCAGAGGCGAGAACACAAATCAGTGGAATTATAGCTCCCTTTCTAAACACGCTGGCAGCACTGAGGCTTTTACACTGGAGTTTAGCACTGTGGCCGGCTTTTATGGAGTGTTCAAGCTGACGTTTTGCAGTCTCCCACTAAACTAACCAGATGAGCACTATCACTCAGAGCAGACAGAGCTGGAACATGGAAGAAAGTCATGACAAGAACATGGTAGAGAGCAGAGGTGGACCAAATGGTACTCAGGAGATCTAGAAAAGGACTACTACCCAAATACTACAACATTTGAGATAACATAATATTAAAGAAGACAGAAGGCCCCTCCAAAATGACATACATGAGAAAATAAGAAGATAAAACTGGGGAATGAAGTGCGTACTGTATGCTGGTAGAAGTGAAAACAGGGGTAGATAGACAAATGGCGCTGTGAAAATAAGAGATAAAAAATTGCTCAAACAGGCACAAATCACTACAAATACAACTTCAGAAAGCTGAGAAAGAAACAACTATAACATGGTTAAAAAAAAACAGTGGATTTTGGATTATCTTTTAGTCCTTATGCACGCAAACAAAATATTTATATATATATATATATATATATATATATATATATATATATATATATATATATATATATATATATATATATATATATATATATATATACTGATACTGAAACAAACAAATAAACATGATAACTAGAAAAATTAAAACCATACTTCGGAACATTCTCCATAATGATAAATACATTTTACTGAGGGGGAGTCGTAGCCAAAGGAACAACATTTCCATGGAAACAAGCAGGAGGAGGCCCTCCTCCAGGCCAAGAGTCAAGTTGGTGGAGAGGCAAGCCCACTCACAGAAAGGACAAAGTGTGTATTTATTTTTTCAGTGCTATAAAATCAAGCAAAATTATATAACAAAAAAAGGCTTATAATTTGGTCTTTTTGTTGCTAAAAAGTGAAAAAACAACAACAAACAAACTAAACATGGCCTAGTGCACTGTGCTTTTTTGGACACCCAAAGACGCTTTACACTGCATCATTCACAAAACAAAATGCCTGAAAAGTTACTTGTGTAGCCACGGCTGCCCTGGGGCAGTCTGAGGGAGGTGATGGGGCAGAGTCTTCACCACGTGAATGAAGTGTCCTGGGGTATATACTGGTCCAATCGGGACTCAATCCTCTGAGCTTCAGGTTGGTAGACGAGTGCTTTAACCGCTGAGCCCCTGTCACTCCAGTACAAGTCGTATACGCTGTCAGTATTTAATTTGTATTTAAAGAGGGGGTATTATGCTTATGGATGTTAATGTCTCTGGAGTATTCCTGTCGTTTGAGTCACAACCAAGACTGCCCTAAAGAGAAGCACTTGTGAATGCAGAAGCCGTGAGTGGCTCAGTTTGTCATCTGAATGTGTTTAATCATGAGCAGTCTTTAGTTTGATGCACAACGTCTTTCACAGCCGCCCCTACAAGGAGCACGTTTTTTCAAGCTTTCTATCATGTTATAACTTCAGCTCATCTAAAAGATTTTAGATTTTAGATGTCATCCATGCATCTTTGAGTCATTTAAATCTCTCCAGGGCCCTGTTCAAACCCTCCTTACAGTTAGTGTTACAAATTGTGCTGTGATTGCACTCTAAACGGGGAGTGACTTAGCAAGGAGAGAAAAGGGAGGGGTGAGCATCAAAAACAAAAGGGAAACTTCTAAAACATGTTACCACATTGTTTTCGGTGAATATAGTTTTTTAAATATGTCATGTGTTAGCAGTTAATACGCCACAGAAGTGTAATACCCCCTGTTTAATTAAAAAGGTTAATGTAGTACAGTCTGTGTAACTGAGGAGACTCCACACCTCCTACATCATGCAACAATCTCATTACTGGGAGGAGAGGCACAATGGGTGGATGGAATACAGATAGAAGCATTAGGGTTGTCAGTGCCCTCCTCTCCTCCACACACTGTAATAGAAAGTGTACGGCCACCTATAGCCTGTGACAGTCCAATCTGGCGCCCATCACAGTGATTGCTGAAAGCACAAAATCTCCTTTAAGTGGAATGTTGTGACCCTGAGCTGTAATAAAGAGACTTCCATTCAGCTCAAGTGCACTAGACCAGAGCACTACAGAGGAGGCCGAGTGGGCAGGGACGTGTCAACCAGTGTCACTACTACAGACACACAATATTGTTCTCAATGAAGAACTGGCTCCACAGAGGTGTTTCTGTGTGAACATGGATGTTACTGTGTCCTTTCAATCGGATCTATGCTGCAAAATCCACTTTTTTAAACTGTCGGTCATGGTGTAGCTGTTTACCCTCCTCATTTATCCTCTCGAAGTTGTGTTTGGGGTGATTTGTGCACATTTGAGTAATCTTTAATCACTTAATTTTGAGTCTTTTTTGCCGATCAGCTCCTGTTTTCACCTCCTCCGGTATTGGTACACGCCCACTGTGACGTACACTCTTCGTTATCCAATTTTATTTTCTTAATCAATGATACGTGTAGGATTCGGCTGTGTCACGTAGTCATTTTGGTACAAATGAAAAAACTCCACTGCTCACGAGTGTGATGTGCAGTGGAGTTTTCAAACGCGATAGTCACCAGATTTATTTTATGAAGTTGTTTTAGATGAATATTGTGATTTTAAATGTGAAAATATAACAAAATGATCAACAGGTGTCATCGGTTATCACTATAGAGCACACACAAGTGCAATATGTCTTCTTTAAAGTCCACTGTGTAACTTTCTTTCTTTGCAAGGTCGGCTACCTGCAAACCAAACTCAAAACATGCCCAACAAGTCAAATCCTCCTTGAGACGAGGGCAAGACCTGGAGATGGGTCCTGCTCCTGCGGAAAAGCCCCAGCGGCATTGAAAGATGGGTCAAATGCAGAAGACAAATTTCGCTATGGGGGCAATAAAGTGTACTGTAACCTTGTTTTTCATTGAAATGTTTCACAGTATGGCATTACACGGACATGTACACTGGAACATTCCAGGTCTAAAATAATATGTTCACAGAGACGAGCGCTGGTGGAGATCCCAATAGGTCCACCGTGCACCCTAAACCTTCTGAAGATGTCATGTGACCTTTTTGCATGTTCTTTCTGTGGATGTTCATCAGTGTGCTCCTTCATAGCCACATGTGTCTTAGTACAGGAGTAAAAAAAAAAAAAAAAATGGGTAAATGATGTGTGGGTTTTGTTCCATCCTTTCAAATGTTCTGGGGGAAGCAATAACATCTCCATGGAGGTCAGAATTTTATGGGTTTTTGGAATAATCATTTAGTTTAGAAAAATGGAGGGTGGAGGGTCTGTCTGAAGTTATGTAAATGTATTCAATTACAGGCGTTTTTATTGCATAAATAAACACTTAGCGTGGTGGTCTCGCCTCCTCGCCTCCATGGAGATAAATGGGTTTTATGCAAAGGAATCACAGCTCCATGAAAGAGTGTAAATGCCCCAGAACTATTTTTGATGCATTGTTAAAATTCTTAAGAACTCTTGAAAAAAAAATATCACCAGAGGGAGCATGTGATGTGAGTAAAAAACATCACGATGACCTTTGACCTCATGCCTTTAGAGCATTCTGTCATTTTCATTGTGTTTAAAGCAGGGCACAGTTGACCAGAGTCACAAATGTCAGATCCCTCCTGTTCTGTGTGACCAGCGGACATGAGAGTGGCCCCCAGGGTCCTTAGGGACCCCTCTCCAGTCCTGTACCTGGTGTTTGAGGGCTGCGCTGTGTGGGACCCGTCTCCTGTGTGGACTGTAGGACACAGAGGAAGAAGGTCTTTGTCCCTCACCTCTGACTCGTCCCTTCCCCAGCACTGTAAAAAGAGCTCTGTCGTATGTGAATCTTATTAATATTATTATTATTATTTTATTTACACCTTTTGTGGACCTCTGCTACTCTCTGTGCCTTTTATTTGCCCCTCAGGGATAAATAAAGTGATTGAATTGAGTTGGAGATGTGACATTTTCTTTTTTTTTTTTTTTAACTAATAATATCATTTAGAAACTTAGACTTAAACAAACTTTATTGATCCACAAGGGAAATTATTTGGATATAGTAGCTCACACATCACAATATAATATAATAACAGAGAGTAACAAAAATAGATGGTATAGCAAAAAGAGCAAGAGACACGTGTCAAATGAGACATAATTATAAAAAAAAAAAAGTATATGTACAAGTCAAAATAAAATAGAAAAATAAGTAATAAATAAACTATAAAATCACAGCTATAAACAAGAGACAAGAACGACAGTGCAAATACTGTGCTGACTGACAGGGCATAAGGTTATCTGTTACTTAAGATTGAGTTGTTGTACAGTTGTAGGGAGTATTATCTGTTACATAACGGTGAGTTGTTGTACAAAAACTATACTTTTCAGCAAAAGTATCCCAAAACTTCTCAAACCACACCTGAACTCATTCACATTTTTCCTGTAATTTTTCATTCTTATTTTTTTGTAAAAATTTGAATTCACACCTAGTTTACCTCATAGCAGAAGTCACACTGAACCGGCACCGTTTCTCCTCATTCTCCTCGTCCTCCTCGTCGTCACTGTTCAAATGTTCCTAAAGTCTGCTGCGTCGTGCTTTCATCTATCCCCCGGTGTACTGGCGTGGGGCTCATGACTCGAGGGGCTGAGTTCTTCACAGCTGTTGACGTGGCGTTTGAGTTTGCGTTTACTTTTTTTTCCGCCGGCTGTTTTCCTCTGTATTTCTTGTATCTTTGGCTGCTGTGTGCCGGAGCGTCCCCAGAGCCCTTGAAAGCCTCTCTTAATCACAAACACGAGGACTTTTACGGCGTGCCAGTGAACGTACCACTACACCACCAAGTGCCAACCCAGGAGCTATGACTGTGCATGAATAGAACTCTTCACTGTGCCACTGGTGAAGAGTTAGAACGCTAATTGAGGAGAAAAACTGGATTTCTGTGGGGTTTTAAAATAGCGTTACAAGTCAAGTCATGAAGTTTAAAGAGGCGCTATTATTCAAAATCGATTTTTTTTTTTAAGCTTACCATATTATAACATTTTCCCCTCATTAAAACATGCCTGAAGAGGTTTTAGATGTCATCCGTGCATGTCTGAGTAATTTAGTGATCTCGCTTTGGGCCTATTCAAACCCTCCTTATGGTTAGGCGTAAGATTTTGTACAAGGCTCCGCCCACAAGCCTACGTCCCCCATGCTCTCACATGATAATTCTCCATAAATACAAAAGCATGAAGATCTAAATACATTATGTGTCAGCAGTTAATACCACATAGAAGTAAAATACCCCCTCTTTAATGAATTATGCATAAAGTTATGGCTGGTAAAGAAAAAAAAAATCTAACTGGCATTAATTACAAATTAAATTATTATTATTAAAACGTATGTAGAATCTTTATGTTCAGATCCATAAACAGGATTTAAACTGTGTCCCCAGATACAAATAAACATGTTCAAATCAAACAACTTTAACTGACAACAGCTGTAATGCTGATTTATTCTTAATTTTAGAAACACTGGACATGATGGACAAGTTATTTAAGTTATAATTTCATATGTTGGTTCAAGACGATTATCCAATCAGAAAGCAGAATGAGCCTCACATGGGTCTCTCATTTGGGTTGCCAGTTTCAATGCTGAAATCCAGTTGGTTTAAACCTAAAATGCCTCTCTCTGATCTGAACGGTCACTACCTAAACCCCAGCTCCATGAATCAGCCAGTCATGAATCAGTGCTAGTGCAGCCTCTGCAGCTCAGGGAGAGAATTCTGGAGGTTCAGGTTAAGGCTCTGGCAACACAGGTTCAGTTGTGGTTGTAGGACCTGCAGTACCTTTATTAAACTGTACAGTACAAAGCAGTAAGACCTGTAAGAGTCCAGTGAATGTAGAAAGTTCACATAAAAAAGCACATGTGAATGAAAAACACTGAAGGAGCCAGTGAGTTTAAACTTTTGACTGGTAGAGTAAAACTTTTCCAAAATAAATGCAGTGTTTATGCTTGAGCTGAATCTGATAATACGCAGAAACATCAAATGGATTACCACCTTGTGACATCATGAGGTGAGTGTTTTGACCTTTGAGCAGGACATATACAGGACGACTTAAACATGAGACACAAAGCACATACGTGTTTTGATCGGCCATTATCACATGGTTATCAGCTGAATATATAACACACACACACAGTCAGGCCTCATATGCATTGTACAACACACACGAGGCATTAGTGAGCGTGACACGTCTCATGTTATCAAACACATGCATTAACAGAGGATTATCTGTCCAGCTCTGAACTTTACATCTACGAGGTCTCGGCTCCCGTCGCCATGGTAATTACAGCCTTATCCCGCAATGAGGCTGGTCTGTCCTGTAGGCCTGAGGAGAGGCGCCTGCAGAGTGCAACTGTGTTATGACAAATGCTTGGGTCTGTAAGTATAATAAGATCTGAAGATGAATCCAAGATGGTGTCGTGTTGTTTTCAGTGGCTTAGACTTAGACATAGATAAACTTTATAAATCCACAAAGGAAATGACTTGGACACAGTCGCTCACACATCACAATATATTATAATAACAATGAGAAAATATATAAAAATAAATTGTAAATAAGCAGCAAACATAGCAAGAGACTGGTGTCAAATAAGGCATAATTATACAAAAATATATGTACAAGTCAAAATAAAATATACAAATACAGTATATCTCAGGTCATAAGGAGAAACAGAGCAAAGATGATATGATTGTATAGTAAAGATGATCGTATAGACCAGTGTTCAGCTGACAGGGCATTTGCAGCTTTCACAAAAAATACATCGTGTTTTATGGGACAACTGGGACAACTGCAGTACCTGGAACGGCCACTAGTCACTGGAGAAGTTTATCCCACACTGTAGAACATTCCAGGCAAAGCTTTAACATCAGAAGATCTTCAAACCACTTCCTGATGTTATTTTAATGCACCTTGATTCTATACTCCTTTCTTCTTACTCCTCCTTTCCTCAACTCCACTCTTTCTCCCCTCCTCTCCTCCCATCTCTCTCTCTCTGTCCTCTCCTCAGTGTTCTTTTATCTCCCTGACAGAAGCTCTCCTCCTCTCATCTATCCATCTATCCTCTCTTTCTCTGTCTGTCTCTCTCTATCTATCTGTCCCTCTCTCCTTCCTATTCCATCCCTCCATTCTCTATCTCTCACTATCTGACTGTCTCTCTCCTCTCTGTCTCTCTCTCTATATATATCTTCTCACTCTCTGCCTCTCCTTCTGTTGTTCTCTTTCTCTCTATCTCCGTGTCCTACCCTCTCTCCATCTTCTCTTTCCCTCCCTCTCCACCCTGTTCTTTCTCTCATCCTTCCTTTCCTCAACTCCACTCTCTCTCCCCTCCTCTCCTCCCATCTCTCTCTCTCTCCTCTCCTCAGTGTTCTTTTATCTCCCTGACAGAAGCTCTCCTCCTCTCATCTATCCTCTCTTCCCTTCTCCTTTCGTCTCCTAATCCCTCTCCTCCCCTCTCCTCTTTTCCCCTCTCCTCTTGTCTCTTCTTTCCTGTGTCTTATTTTTATCTCCCTTGACAGAAGTTCTCCCCCTTTCTCCTCTTTCCAAATGTTTTCTTTCTATCTTACTGACATATGCACTCCTCCTCACCTCTACTCCTCTCCTCCTCTCTCATCTCTTCCTTTCTCTCCCTTCCTAGTGTCTTCTTTATGTCCCTGACAGTTGTACTCCTCCTTTCTCATCTTCCTTCTCTTCTCTCTCCCCTCTCCTCCTCTGTCTGACATATGCACTCCTCCTCACCTCTGCTCTTCTTTTGTCCCCTTTCTCCTCTCCTCTCTTTGCTCTCCCGGTGATCTTGTGGAGGAGCATCCAAAATCTGATTATAATCTGATTTCTGGACCATTACTTCCTACTACAAACTACAAAATCTTATGTGAGTGAACAGAGGAACTGTGTAAAAAAAAAAAAAATCATATGAAGCAGTAGCTCAGTTGTAGAGCCTTTGTCCACTGATCCTGAAGTTTGGCGGTTTGAATCCCGCTCACATCGTTGGTGGAGCGTTCAGATCCACTGACACACAGGTTGGCTGGTGTGATTCCAGCTCGTACAGATGAATGCTGTCATTGTGTCCTTGGGCAAGACACTTAACCCACCTCACCCCCATTGTCTGCGTACACTGGTGTGTGAATGTGTGTGTGAGTGGGTGAGCGGTTCCTTGTTGTCCTTTGAGTGCCTTAAAGGTGGAAAAGCGCTGTATAAAAATGTGACCATTTACCATGATTTTGCTGTTAACATTTTAATTATCTGATCTAAAAATCTGATTTTGAATGAGCATATGGCCACAACCAGTCAAGTGTTTTGCCGATGGACACAACAACGGTTTATACAAGAGCCATTGCTGACCCACTATGGCACCTGGTATTCTTAGACTTAGACAAACTTTATTGATCCACAAAGGAAATTATTTGAATTATTATTATTGAATATTATTGAATTATTCCCAGTGCTCTCCCATCAAAGTACTAACCAGGCCCAGCTCTGCTCAGCAAAAGAGACCGGATGAGATCGGGCTGAAGATGGTCTGACCGCCATATGCATTAAATAACAGGCTGCACTAGCACTGATTCATGATTGTCTGCACGTGCTGGGGTTTAGGTCGTGACCGTTCAGATCAGAGAGACGCATTTTAGGTTTAAACACACTGGATTTCAGCACTGACAATGGGAACTTTTATTTAATTGTCTCTAATGAAACATAAAAGCACATATTTGATTTAATTACAGAGTAGAATGTTTTAAAGGGGATTAAAATATCAAAAAAGTAAAAAAAAAACTCTTCACAAGTGACCCGTCTCAATAAACATTACACAGAGCATTACATATTCCCTTGTCAAAGCATTTACTGTAAAATAGACTTATTCCTGACAAAAATGTTCATTGAATTAATAGTTATTTTGTTTTAAAATATGAACATTTTAACAGTCACATGACATTCCAAATTATGCAAATCCATGGCAAATATCGGCAGCCAATCAGAGCGCAGTTGCCATGGGCGCCATTGACACGTGCGGAATAGTAGATTATATAAGACCAAGAACAGGTCTGAAGTTCCTCATTTCACTCAGCTCATCCCTGCAGTGCGCACGCATTTTCACAGCTCCCGATCCTTGTACTACCTGTCGCAGTAGTTGTACCTGTACCTGTATCCGTTTACCCGTACCTGTACTCGTACACCTCTGCCTGTACTTGTGAAGCCTTCTACGGCCTTCTACTCGACTGTTTTGACCTGGTGAGGGCACTGTAACGCAGTTTTTAGGAACATGTCTGTAGCTACATCTCAAACTCAAATAGTATGCACTTTTTGCGATCGAGATGGTGAAATTGTAACCTTCTCTACATCCATACTCTTTTTGGGACGCGTTTTTTGCAAGGTTCCCCTCGTGAAAGACAAATCTCAATGCAGTTAAGGTTCAAGCATTGTACAGAATGTGAAAAACACAAACAGATTAGGTCAAGTAATATTTTCAACATAAAGTCAGGATAATTCCTATATTGACTTGTTCAGTAAATTATCAATCGGGACGAGTACTGTTACTTCACGTGCATATTACTCAAGTATGCTGTGATAGAGCTACTCTCACAAGTACAATTTCTCCATGAAGTTACTTGAATGTAATAAGATTTGTTTTTTAACATTTTCAATTTGATGTACAGAAGGTTTCAAAGGTGGTCTAAATTTCTTGCTTCATTTTGTTGTCATATTAGATACAAAATATACAGCAGGGATTTGGGACATCTTATTTAATATACTATAATGTCATCAATATTAACATATATTCTGTGCGTACAAGTACAAGAAAGTAAAGTCTGTATGTAAGTGCTACTTTAAGAGCTGGTCCTTACATTTCCGCATTAAATCTTCTATGTTAAGAGAACAAACTGACCAAAAAACACAAAATTTAAATCAAAGAGTCACCACTTAACTCCTAACTCTCTTGTCTTCTCCTCAGATCATGCAGTCCTCTCAGAACACTGAATCCACTCTGGATCAGAACCTTGGAGACTTGGTTTCTCAGACCAAGGACTCCTCTGTGGATCCGACCGGTGGAGAACTTCCTCCTCCGAACACCGAGTCCACTCTGGATCAGAACAATGGAGACATGGTTCCTCAGACCAAAGACTCCCCTCTGGTCCTGGGACCTGGAGACCTGATCCGGTCCCCCTCCTCCGTCTACGAGCTGCACAGTCTTCTGGGCTCAGGGGCCTACGGAAATGTAGTACTCTGCCGCAATCTTACCGCCAACCGCATGGTGGCGCTCAAGATGCTCAAGGGCCCCCAGTTCCAGCACGCCGGTCGTCACGAGGTCAGTTCTAACCTGCCATATTCTGATCAACTTCTATTAATCATTACATTATAGCGTTACAATGTGATTTTCTCATTAGTGAGTTTAGGGCTGCAAGTTTAATCCCAGTCGAATCAAAATCACAATTTAAATTCGCAAATCTCAAATTCTGCAATTTTTGAAGTGCCATAATTTCCTCCACAAAAAACACAATATCCGGTCTTATTCTGCATAACAACTGCTAATCCTGTAGTTTTTTTGTATTAGTTTGTCTTTCTGGGTTTTTTTTTTTTTTTTTTGTCAATTCTTATGTATGTGCTGACAACAACTAGCATGCTGACATGCACTTTCTGATACTCAATACAGTACAGTACATAGTGGGCTTATTTTGACCTGAAAAGCTGCTTATACAGTATATCTGTACTGTATGTATAATGTTTAATACTTTGTTCACTGTAAACTGCAATATTGAAAAGTCTCAAACGCAGGACAATACAGAATTAGTCAGACATGCATGAATCACTCGAAATACAACTCTGAGTAAGCTAGAACGGGAACCATTATACCACGATTAAAAGCTCATTAAAGTGAATGTTATACGGTTTGAAAAGGAAACATAACACATTACCTTTAAGATTGTGTTTTTCCTGCCCACAGATGAACCTGCTGCGCACCTTGGAGGAGCAGGGAGCGCACAACCACCACATCATACACTGGTTCGGCTCTTTTGAATTCTCCGATCACTTCTGTCACGAATTTGAGAAGCTGGACATCAGCCTGGAACAGCTCCTGAAGGACAGTCCATGTAAGAGGCTAAAGCTGATGGAGATCCGGCCAATCGTCTATCAGGTACCAACTGTTACATCACACTATTGCTACAAAAACAAAATGAACAAAAACATTCCATTTCAATATGGGGGAAAAAATGTGTAGTATGACGTTTAATTCTACAGTGAAAAAACACACAACATTGCATTTACAACTCAAATGCACTTTCTCCTTAAATTAGTTCTGATAAAGATAAAGACCATTTTAAAACCATTAGAGAAAAGTCCAGATGTGTTCTATTTTTGTTTAGTAATCAGTTCTTGCTCAAATGAATTTCAAAAGTCTACATATACTATAAACTGTAGTAAGAAATGTTGTTGTATTGATACCGTGTCATCCTGTTTGCAGATGGCCAAGGCGCTGCACTTCCTGAAGCGTATGGGGATCATGCATTGTGACCTGAAGCCAGAAAACATTATGATGATCCAGCACGTCCAGAAGCCTCTGCGTATCAAAATTATTGATTTTGGCATTGGCTGTACAACTGCAACGGCCAACCGGGGAGAGGAGAGGCAGACACTCTACTACAGGTAAGGAACCACCTGGATACTGCACTAACTACTGTAGTACATTTAAGTACAAGTACTACAGGTCTGTGACCATCTTCTACTTAATTCAAGTATAATTACTACACGGGGACTGGAGTATGATACTTTAAGTATAAGTACTGCAAGTCCAATAGGTATGTGAGTCTGGTACTTAACTCAAGTACAAATACTAACCTGCGCACACACAGGGACAGGATTGTGTTAGTGACTGGAGGATAAGTACTACTAACTTTAGTTCAGGAGACACACTGCATACTGCACACACTGCACTGAAAACCTGTCCAACACCAGACTCATAATTCTACACTGATGATCTGAAATATCTCCCAATGGAAGAAGAGGGACTCTCAGTAGAGTTTAAGCCAATCACAACAGCCTGACCTACTGCAATAATAAAACAATATTGTTTTTGACTGAATGAATGTGTAGCATCACACCTGTTAGATGCTAACATAAGTGTCTGTTTGCACAGAGCTCCGGAGGTGCTGCTGGGTGCTCCAGTCGATGAGGGCATCGATATGTGGTCTGTTGGCTGCATTGTGGCTGAAATGTTCCTGGGAGCGATCTTGTTTCCGGCGGAGGATGAGGAGGACCTGGTCAGTATCTCTGCATTTATACTAAAACTTCATTTTGTGACTGTACAATGTGACTGTGGCTCAGTGGTTAGAAAAGTGTTCCCCGACCCAAAGGTTGGGGGGCTGATTTCCACTCAGACCACGTTCTGATGTTGTGTTTGACTTCGACTTGACTACAGCTGTATTCTTGGTCATGGATAAACTCACTTGATATGTCCCACCTGTTTGTGTCCACAGATGAAGCACATCGTAGAGACATTTGGACATCCTCCTGGTACCTGTCTGGATCAGGGTTTATACACCTTCGACTTCTACCATTGCTGCCTGCACACAGATCAGTGGCAATATAACGTACGTACACACATTCATATGTTCATAATCACATCTGTCATGTACTTGTGATACTGACACTGTTTTTTTTCAGCTGACCTCTTTGGACCCTCCTCGACATATTATCGAAAACCTAAACGCCATTAAGACGGTAAGAGCAAATACCACTTTGAATCATTTATCATATTTTGTCCTAAACTGTACTTTGTAATGCAGTTTTATTAGTCACTTCCTTTTTATAACATATGTGTTGAGATATGGTTTGATCAGCACTATTTTACATGCTTTCTGACAAAAAATACTAGCACTAGTTTCATAATTTATAGGATTAGTACTCACAATAATTGCACACTGCAGTGCAGTGCATCTTCAGTTTAGCTTTTATTTATTTATTTCTAATTGAAATAATTAAAGCTTTTAATATATTTAATTAAGTATTCATACTTTTCTTTTGTTCTGCCAGTCTCTAATTTGTCCTCTGTCTATGTTTATCAGAACGGGTCCGCAGAGGAACATGACCACGTCTTCTTCATGGACCTGATCACGTCCATGCTGGACGTTAACCCAAGGACCAGGTACAAGCCGTCACAAGTGCTCAAGCACCCCTTCATCCGGATGAGCCACCTGATCAAGCGGGAACGTGCCTAGTGAGTATACCTCCACCCCCACCTCTGCACACAGCGGTCGGACTGCTCAGCGCGCTCATACATCACACTGCATTTACATGGGCAGAGAAATCAGATAACTGGAGTAATCACACAACCCAACATTAAATCAGATTATTGTAGGGAATATTACGACTGTGATCATCCAAAACTCCAACTGTGTTCAATAATGAAGTTTTAGAGTACCAGTGGTATTTGGATGTCAAAGTCCAAGTTAAATGGAATGTTTCACAGTATGTTATGAAACGCATCTTATCTCCATGGAGACAACAGGTCACAGCACCAAACCTGTATTTAAATGTATTTTTATGTCACTGAATGGAGCGCAACAGTGACCGCTTGTTTCCATGGCAGAGGCAGCTATGTGGTAACTAATATCCATAGCACAGTTGTTTTAAATTAAAACACACACACACACACACACACACACACACACACACACACACACACACACACACACACACACACACACACACACACACACACACACACACACACACACACACATTTAACCGCAAGATTCAGTCAAATATTTCAATAACTTTATGGTTTAAAAAGTTTCAGAAACACATTTGAAATAAAATGATAGGTCTTCTGGTCATTAGTCACCACGTAGCTGATTATTATCCTTGAGCAAACTTTCGAACTTTTAATATTTTTTTTTGTAATGTCTATGAGAAGAACTAATGGGTAATATTGTCACTGTCACTGTCATTAAGGCAAGTGTAGGGCCATACTGCGGAACTTTCCAGACAAACCCTTACAACATCAGAAAGAAATCAGATTACTCTCATCAGATCATGATCATTTTTCAGGCTACGACATGAAGGGCCTTTACTTTTGTTCAAATTGTCAATAATTGTGACTATGGATCTCTTCTAACCTTGAAATTGTCTTGTCTTGCAGTGCTGCTCAGAGCCTCCGCACGATGTACCAGGCGTACGGCTTTGTTCCCTCTACCCCACCTATAGCTCCCACTATGACGGCCTCACAGGGACAAACTCTGAAAGGCAAATGTGAGGAACAGGATTCTTCTAACAAGAGAGTCTGCCAGGAAACCAGTACTCCAGCCAAATGTAGGACCTCCAGCCAGAGTCCCCAGGTTCCTCCAGGCTCCTGTCCTCTTACAAACGGGAGCACAACCCAGGGTCATCGAGAGACCTCCTCTCCACTGCCTGGTCCCCTGTCCTCACTTGTTTCTTCTCCTCCGCCGTCTGGTGGAAGAAGGAAGAGAAGCCATGAGGAGGACCTGGAGACAACGGTGATTACTCTGACGTCACCATTCTTACCTGACAGGAGAATGGGCATTGTCCAGGAGAATCACCAGAAGGCTGTGTCCTCCAGAAAGAGAGTATCTGAAGAAGACCTGGAGAAAGTGGTCACTGGCCTGACTTCTCCGTGCCCTCCCAAAAGAAGAAAAAGCTCCACCCAGGCTCATCAGTCAGTCTCCTCTCCACAGCCTGCTCCCACTCCCATGCCCTCTGCTGTGCCCTTTGTTGGAAGAAGGAAGAGAACCTATGAGGAGCACCTGGAGACAACAGTAACTGACATGACTTCTCAGTTCCCTCACAAAAGAAGAAGGAGCTCCACCCAAGGTCATCAGTCAGTCTCCTCTCCACAGCCTGCTCCCACTCCCATGCCCTCTGCTGTGCCCTTTGTTGGAAGAAGGAAGAGAACCTATGAGGAGCACCTGGAGACAACAGTAACTGACATGACTTCTCAGTTCCCTCACAAAAGAAGAAGGAGCTCCACCCAGGGTCATCAGTCAGTCTCCTCTCCACATCCTGCTCCCATGCCCTCTGCTGTGTCCTCTCCTTTGCCCTCTGGTGGTAGAAGGAAGAGAGCCTATGAGGAGGACCTGGAGACAACAGTAATTGACCTGACGTCACCAGTCCTTCCCAAGAGGAGAATGAACATTGTGCAGGGTCATGAGGATAATCAGAACCACCAAAAGACTGAGTCCTCCAGAAAAAGAGCATCTGAGGAACCCCTGGAGACAGTGGTCATTGACCTGACTTCTCCTTTAACTCTCAATACCAGAAAGAGCCCCACCCAGAGTGGAGGAGGTAGGAGACTGAGTATTGAAGCACTGGCTCGTCAGTAGGGGGCGCAAGTGTGGTGCACTCCCTCACTTGAACTAAATAAAAAAATAATAAAGTTGTTATTGAATTTGACTAAATGTTTCACTTTTTGTTTGAAATTGAACGTGCATCTGTATAGACATTTTTATAATGTTAAATGTGCTCATATCACTTTATTTGATTCATGTGTTTATCCTTTGAGCGCTCTGGGTCGGAGCGAACACAATGGAGTTCTGTGGGAGAGCCTGAAGTTTTGAGACGGGGCCTTGGGGCGCAGGAGAGACTGGACTCAAATCAACTGATTGTGATTCAGTCTGCTAGCTATCTCCCACCTAGCCCCAACTCTCCACTGACGGCATTTTACTAGTATAATGACTGGATAACAACAGAGCTATGGCTAGTTCAACTTGAAGTCAAAGTGTGTAGTAACGCTGGTCATAACTTTCAGATTTAAGTCGAATGTGGGGTTTAAGACTAGATTTATGACTAGCTGTTCCAAAAGGAGAGGGTGCATTGCCCTAGACACCTTCTTCTCTCCGATGTCTTCTCCCATGTCTTCTGTTGTGTCCTCACTTTGTCCTTTTGTCCTCACATTTGCCCTTATTTGACTTGATCCTGTTCCAGTCCTAATCTAGTCCTGTTTAGTTTCATCTTTAGTCCCAGTTTAGTCCTAATGTTGGTGTTGTACACAGTGTGAACACACCATAAAACAGGACTAGCCTAGGTCATCCAATCCCTCTATCATCACCATATCAGATTAAAACCACTGCCTTCTTCATAATACATCTATAATACCTTCAATAATATGAATTTATGCCTCGTGAGTTTTAGCGCATCCCATAATTCCTCTGAGTCTGAAGTGCATTAGTAAATCAAACTCCTCTCCGTCAGCACAAATGAATGAGAAATGTCATCGCTGTTTATTAAGCCCTCTGTAGGACTGCAGTAAATCATAAGAGCTGTTACGAAAGACCTGAATTGTGTGAGTATTATTATTACGCTTCTCTAACTGTTAATGTGTCTTAAAAGCTTTTCATGAAATCTGTTTAGAGTCTTATATTACGCCGTTTTCTGGTCTGTGCTATAACGCTGTTTTCTCATCACAAACAGACCTGGGGCTGTGTTTTGTTTCATTCACACATGTTTAATTAACACACAAACCCTGCAGATTTAAGCTGATTCTTCTCTCAAACAGAAAACGCACTGTTCCACCTTGTGATGTCATGTGGTAATACAGGAAGTGCTCCACTGTGTTTTTAAACCCCATACACCTTCACTAGAATCAATTGGATCATTTCAGCCCTGGAATTTCCCATTGCTACTGAACTAAAAATAAAAGGAGCTGTTAACTAACTAAACTGACTAATAAACTAAAAATAAAATATTACTCAAACGTGTGTGAATGAAAGAATCACAACTCCAGGTTTGTTTTTGAAGAGGTAAGCGCATTCTAACACGGCTTAAAGGTGCATTGTGTAACTTTTCAGGTGGAGGGTATTTCACCTGTTGTTTCTATGTCATTGCTCTGCCTGGAATGTTCCACAGTATGACATTAAACAGCTCTACCTTACATTTATTCAATTACGGGTGGTTTTATAGCTCAAAAATACCCAGAAACTTGGTCTGGTTTGGTCTCCGTGAAGATAGAAAGACTTAATGCCATACTGTGAAACATTCCAGACAAAGCAATAAAACCTCCATGGAGAAAAGCATTTGACTGACCCTCCACCAGAAAAAGTTACACAATGCACCTTTGAAGCTCAAGCGTAATATGAGCCCTTTAAAATACAAAATAAAAACCATAGGACTGTGTTAATAGTATGCCTGAGGGAGTGGGGAGTGGTCAGTCTGCACAGATGGTCAGTAGCTCCTCTGGACATGCACATCCTAATCCCCCCGACACACGGTGATGGTGGTGGGCTTAAGCGCCAAGTCAGTCTGCCCCAAAGGGAGAGGAGGGATTGGGCAAAAGGGAGGAGGAATAAAGGGAGGGGGTACTTTTCCCAAGGGAGGTCATCAAAGTGAGATATGCAATTCCAGTTTAATGGTCCATCACCACATTGTTTTTAGTTTCATTCACACATGTTTGAGTAATCCTTCATTATTAGTCCGTCTACTTCTCTAAAGCTCAAAATGCTCTGTTGCACCTTGTGATGTCATGTAGTGGTAGTGGTGGAACAGTGTTTTTTTCTGTTTGAGAGAAATGTGCAGGGTTTGTGTGTCAAACATGTGTGAATGGAGCAAAACACAGCTCCAGGTGTGTTTGTAATACGGGCCCTTTTAAGAGTGGGTATTATGCAAAGTCGACTTTTTGGAGCTTTGTACCATATTTTAACATGGTAAAAAGTGGTAAAAATAAAGTTCCCTCATCAAAAACATGGATGAAGAGGTTTTAGATGTCATCCATGCATGTTTGAGTAATCTAGCGATCTCTCTTGTGTCCTATTCAAACCCTCCTTACCCTCCTTGCACAAAATCCGTAAGATTCTGTGCAAGGCTCTACCCAGAAGCCTTCAACACCCTTCCTCCCACACGACAATTCTCCATAAATATACAAAAACATGATACAAAACTGAACACAGCAACCTGACAAATTAATTAAAGGGATATAAGCTGATTATGTCGTGATAGCGCTCTGAAGGGGGAGTGATTTAATGCAGAGAGCAATGAGAGGGGGCTTGCAGAGCGTCAAAAACTAGTGTGGTGTAAAGTTTTACCAGTGGTTTTCTTAGTGACTGTGGTCCCAGCTGCCTTGAGATCACTGACGAGCTCCTCCTGTGTAGTTCTAGGCTGATTTCACACTGTTCTCATGATCACTGAAACCCCACGAGGTGAGATCTTGTGTGGAGCCCCAGACCGAGGTCGACTGATGGTCATTTTGTATTTCTTAAATTTCCGAACAATTGCACCAACAGTTGTCTCCCTAACACCAGCTTCTTGCTTATGGTTTTGTAGCCCATTCCAGCCTTGTGCAGGTCTACAGTCTTGTCCCTGACGTCCTTTGGCAGCTCTTTGGTCTTTCCCATGTTGGAGAGTTTGGAGTTTGATTGATTGACTGATTCTGTGGACAGGCGTCTTTTATACAGGTGACTAGTTAAAACAGGCGTCTAATTCAGGTGACGAGTGGATTAGGAGAGTCTAACTGGTCTGTGGGAGCCAGAACTCTTACTGGTTGGTATGGGATCAAATACTTATTTCACTCAATGAAATGCAAATCAATTAATATATTTTCTATAATGTGATTTTCAGGATTTTCTTTTTAATATTCAATCTCTCAATGTTAAAATAAACCTACCATTGAAATTATAGACTGTTCATTTGTTTGTCAGTGGGAAAACCTACAAAATCAGCAAAGGATCAGATACTTATTTCCTCCACTGTACACCACCACTGACCCACACCTTCACTTACCTTTATTTAAAAAACCTTTGTTCAAACATTCGCTCCTTGTGTGTCTCCTCTGTAATATTACTGACACTGGATGGCCAGACCTCCCTCTCCACACACACACGCACACGCGCACACACACACATTACCACTGGATATTTAGATTATATTTATATTGCAGCTATATTTGACTTACCCCCCAACATTACTGGTGGATTTTACATGATACATTTGCACAGTAGGTGGTAGAGGCTGAAATATGGTTGTTAGAACGTTACAGCAGCTGACTCACCCTCTTCTGTTACCTCAAAGTGGAGCCCCCACGCCCTGGTTTGTCACCGGCTCCTCGTGTGTTCTCTTAGCTCATAAAACAGTCACATATGCCTCTGACTTTACGACCCTGTGGTGCTACTGCAAAAAACATGTGAGTTTTTGAGGAGTTGTCGTACACTGTAGCCGTGGTAAGTCATGACAAAAGCTAACGTGAGTCATAAAGAGGTGGTTAGAGCCTTTGCCCACTAACCTGACGGTCAGACGTTCAATCCAATGAGGAAAAATTTGTTTTATGGTGATTTAGTGCTTCTGTTTAAAAGGCCCTGTACCTGATTTTTTCCATGTGAGCAAAATGTGTCTTGCCCCAGTACAGAAATATTGTAAAAGCAGCTCTTGAGGTCAAAATAAGTCCACTGTGTACTGTCTGCATCTGACTATCGAGAGTTTTATTGTCAGAAATAATGGGCACATTAGCATGCTAGTTGTTTTGCAGAGGTCCAAAGTGATTCTTTGTATTCTTCACATTTAGAACATCATAATTTTTCAGTTTTTCAATCACTTATAAGCACTTTTCACAACACAACTTCAGAGTATCATAACAACAACAGCAGCAACTAGCACGCTAACACAAACTTCCTGATTATCAAACAATAAGAAGCTTTATAATCAGACGCAGACCGTACATGGCTGACATATTTTGCCCTGAAGATACAACACAATAGATCTGTACTACTGCAAGACCATTTTTGCATACAGACATATGGAAAATCAAGTACAGGACCTTTGAAACTTTTTGCCAGTTGCTTTCTGTACATTATTTTATTTACTCCTAAGTGAACAAATACCTTGAGAGGACGAGCATCTGTGAAGTGGGTGCGTTTCCTCTGGCATATGTGCTCCTGCTTGGCTGCTGATTGGCTCCACACGCCTCATATCCTTTAAAAATAGCCCTGTTACTGTGCCCTAGGTGGGACGGGCACAGGTTCCAAGAGTGCACATCCCGCTCGCCCTTCATCTGCCTGGCACCGAGAGGAGGGCCCCGCCTGTGAGAACAACCCCTGAAAACAGCTCCTGAGGGCCCAGAGAGGAAAGTAGCAATGTTCTAATACCAGATGTTCTACCTTTATTCACTATTATTAACCCCATGATCTAACAACCGTGAAATCCTTAAAGAGAGGGTATTAAGCAAGAAGTTTAGGCGCTTTCACCCATGTTATAATGATGTCTCCTCATCAAAACACGTCTGAAGAGTTTTTAGATGTTATCCATGCATGTTTGAGTATTGTAGGAGGCCCTATTCAAACCCTCCTTACAGTTAACTTTTAGATTCTGCCCAATGCTCCGCCCACAATCCTACATCACCCATTCTCCCACACGACCATGGAGCAGAGATCGCTCACTCAGGTTTTAAAAGTCAATTTTCTATTCATTTATACCATAGACTCTTTGCAAAAAATCAAATATTAAGAGTTCAAAGACATTGTGGAAGCAGCTATGTCAGAGACAGTTTATATTTATTTAAGAAATGATTCATTTGATGAATATATGTATTATTAAATGCACTTTTGGGCCTAATGCATTCATCCTGAGCTCTCCTCCCCTCTTCCTGTAATCAGGTTTATCTCTCCACCTGTAGCAGCTACAGAGGAGCAGAGAAACTATTTTGTGACCACTAAAAAATCTATTGAAAGTCAACCACGGACAATATAATATTTTTGTTCTTTAAAAATAAATCGATAAAGGCAAATACTGGATCTCCGCAAGTGCTTATTTTTATTATGCGAGTTACAAACCTCCTGAAGCAAAAAGCACAACAAGTTACGTGCGTGCTGACTTATACTCATAACGCAGTTGTTTAAAGTGTAAAAAGGCAGTTAAAAATGCAAGATTTGGTGAAATGTTTTAATAACTTTATGGTTTATAAAGTTTCACAAACAGATTTGAAATAAAATGATAGTTTAGTTTAGCCATCGCGTAGCTGTTTATCCCCGAGCAGGTTTTTGTGGAAAGTCTGAGAACAATGAACGGGAAATTTTGTTCTGGAACCAGTGTGTGGTCAGTGTCGAACTTGATTCTCGATAAATATACAAAAACATGATACAAAACTGCACACAGCAACTTGACAAACCAGATGCGATGTGCAGTAGCAGTTGATCGATTGTGTTGTGATAGTGCTCTGAAGGGGGAGTAACATAAAACAGGGAGCAAAGGGAAGGGAGAATGTCAAAAATGAAGTTGAAACATGTTAATGCGGCGCTGTTTTTGACAAATACTATAGCATGATGACTGAATGTGTTAGCAGTTAATCAGTTAATACTCCCTCTTTAATTCACTTTCAGTCACATTGTCTAATGCAGGGGTCTCCAGCCTTTTTCTTCTGTTGAGCTACCTTTCCAAAAAAAAAAAAAAAACAACATTCCAAAGAGCTACTAAATTTTAGTGGTCACAAGAAACGTAGAAGCGTAGGAAAGCCTTAGATCGGGAGCAGTTAGATCGCTATAAAACAGAAACCTTTATCCATTTATTAGAGCACAAAGTTAGGCATCAAAATGATTCCAGTCCATCAAATTTGAGTCATTCAGCACAGTATAATTCAGAAATCCTTTGGCGAGTTACTTGGAAGGGGGTGGAGAGCTACCCTAATGTATCACCACATGACGTCACAAGGTGTTTTTAGTTTCAGCGGAAGAACTCAGTGTAAATCTGCAGGGTTTGTGTGTTAAACGTGTGAATGAAACAAAACACAACTCCAGGTTTGTTTGTGATGAGGAAACTACATTCTAACAGACCAGAAAACAGAGTAATGGGCCCTTTAACCAGCTTTGTAAAATCACATTGATAAAGTCATGTTACGTGTACAGTGATGTGACATAAGCAGATACATACATTAAAAGCACGTTGCACCTTTTGACTTTTTGGAGTTAAGATTGAACTGAAAAGACTTCTTGCTTCACAATTGTTATTTCTTTAGTTTGTACCATTATTTCATGACCTAAATAATCAGAATTATGGATTAAGCAGATAACCTTGAAATCCCCGGAGGAGAGCGCAGTGAGAGGAGCCGTCTGTGTTTTGAATGTTCTCCTCCACTGCCAGAGTTATTGGTGCTGACAAACTCCACTCCAAGGACCAGGATGTTGTCACGCTTTTGGAGATGTCTGACAGTTTTATTAATGTTCAGCTTTTTGCTGCCGGGGAGGATGGTGATAGGTCATAAATGTGAAATAAACGTGCTTAGTTTGAGACAAGATGCTGCAAACAAAGACGCAGAGGTCTTAAAGGAACTGTAAGGGAGATTGAGATTTTAAAGTGGGACTACACACTAAATCAACTCTACCAAACTGTGTATATGGTGTTTGAATAGTATTATCTACTGTTCCAAGTACTTTTTTGGTAACTTTAGTGCTTTAGATAATTTCAAGTACTACGTGACATCACACAAGACTGCCCTGATTACTGCCAGATGTTTCTGAGACAAACACCTGTCTGCAGGGGTAGAGTTTGGGCCTTTAGTCCTCCAGACCCTGCCTTTAGTTCTCCAAATCCCACCTTTAGTCCTCCAGACCCCGCCTTTAGTCCTCCAGACCCCGCCTTTAGTTCTCCAAATCCCGCCTTTAGTCCTCCAGACTCTGCCTTTAGTCCTCCAGACCCCGCCTTTAGTCCTCTAAACCCTGCCTTTAGTCCTCCAGACCCCACCTTTAGTCCTCCAGACCCTGCCTTTAGTTCTCCAAATCCCACCTTTAGTCCTCCAGACCCCGCCTTTAGTCCTCCAGACCCCGCCTTTAGTTCTCCAAATCCCGCCTTTAGTCCTCCAGACTCTGCCTTTAGTCCTCCAGACCCCGCCTTTAGTCCTCAAACCCTGCCTTTAGTCCTTCAGACCCCACCTTTAGTCCTCCAGACCCCGCCTTTAGTCCTCTAAACCCCGCCTTTAGTCCTCCAGACCCCGCCTTTAGTCCTCCAGACCCTGCCTTTAGTCCTCTAAACCCCGCCTTTAGTCCTCCAGACCCCGCCTTTAGTCCTCCAGACCCTGCCTTTAGTCCTCCAGACCCCGCCTTTAGTCCTCCAGACCCTGCCTTTAGTCCTCCAGACCCCGCCTTTAGTCCTCCAGACCCCAACTTTAGTCCTCCAGACCCCGCCTTTAGTCCACCAGACCCCCCCCTTTAGTCCTCCAGACCGCGCCTTTAGTTCTCCAAACCCCGCCTTTAGTCCTTCAAACCCCACCTTTACTCCACCAAACCCCACCTTTAGTCCTCCAAAAACCCCCTTTAGACCTCCAGACCCCGCCTCCTCGTCCCCCCTCACTCTCCCCTTTAGTCCTCCAGGTACTGCCCAGTTAAGCAGCTCTGTTTGAAATGTGGTTGTGGGCGAAGTTTAATTGTCCCACAAATTCCATAAACATGACCTATATCTGTGTCCCCATATATGAGGCAAACATGTTCAAATCGAACTTAGGTTTTACTGGTAACGACTCTAATGCTGATTTATTCTGAATTACAAACACACTGGGCATGACGTCTCTTTTTGTCAAGACTAATCAATCAGAAAGCAGAATTAGCCTCACAAATCCAGTTGGTTTAAACCTAAAATGCCTCTCTCTGGTCTGAACGGTCACTGAATCAGTGCTAGTGCAGCCTTTGCAGATCAGGGAGGGAATTCTGGAGGTTCTGAGCTTTCACATGAGGCAACAGTAAGAGCAGAGGCAGCATAAAGTTTCTTTAAAGGACCTGTATGTAATAAGTCTGAATAGCGTTGCAATGTAGAACTAACATGCCGTCATTACCATGGTAGTCGCTATGGTGAATCTGTTGAAGGTCACATTAATAACTAGATGAAATGTCTTGCACAGAATCTGAAATGAAAAGGGTCAAGAAGACGTGAGGAGACTGGTGAGGGAGGACACACTTATTCACTATTCTGTTGGGATTCAAAAGAAGAATTCTAAAAGACGATCACTTGTTTTTGTTCACGGTCAATTCAAGCACTAAGAACTCATTAGCAACAGCAGGTGGTGAAAAGTGGGGTTTTGATATTTGGCCCTATAACCAGATTCCAGCCCAGAATTCCTCTTTGTTGTGCAATGTTGAAATCCAGTTGGTGCCTCTCTCTGATCTGAACGGTCACTCCCTAAACCCCAGTACCTGCAGCTAATCATGAGTCAGTGCTAGTGCAGCCTCTGCAGCTCCATCAATTTGTGTTTCTTTTAGTTTGGCTGTAAAAGTTTTTTTTTTTTTTTCTGATTGGCTGAGGATGGAGCCAATAACAACTACAGACGCTGCAAGGTCTGCAGGTAGAATGAGACAAAAAAAAAAACAAAAAAAAAAGACTTACACAATAATGCAACGGGGCCGGTAGTATCAACAGCATTTTCACTGATAACAACTGTAATGCTGATTTAGTTATAATTACAAAAATATTGGACATGATGGCCACATAAGTTTCATTTGAGTTGCCAGTTTCATTGCTGAAATCCAGTTGATTTAAACCTGAAAGTGCTGAAACCTCACTAAACCCCAGCTCCAGCAGCCAATCATGAATCAGTGCTAGTGCAGCCTCCGCAGCTCAGGGAGGGAATTCTGGAGGTTCTGAGGTTTAACATGATGTCCATATACTGAGAATGAGACAAACTTGATACGTTTTGATTGTAGTAACATTTTTAAAAACAGTAAGAGTGCAGGCTACATACAATTCCTGTAAAATGAGTGCCTCCTCTGTAAATCTTCATAAATCCACACTATTAATCCAGCCTCATTGATGTCAAGCACAGGCCTAGCTTCAGTGCTCATGACGGATGACTCTCTCTCTCTGACTTTATGATATTATATGCGGCGCGCTGCTTCCTGCGGCGTTCTGACACTGGGTTATGGATGGGGGGGATTGCTGCTGCTCCCGTCCCAGGGGAGAGGGCCCGTCCTTGGCTGCAGATGGCACCACGCCAAGGGCACAGCGCAGTCCATGGAGCTCCCATCTCCCCCAGCCAAACCCGCCGCTCCCTCCATCTCTCCCCTCCATCGCTCCCCTCCATCACTCCTCTGTTGGTTCTGTGCTGGTTGGGTTCACATGGATGGGTAAGAGAACGCGTAAAGCCCCCGAAGCAAATGCAGACTCACTAAACGTACAAGTCCACTGAAGATAGTGAGTGGAGAGGATTAGTGAAGTTTAATAGTGTTTAATTAAGTGAGTGTAGTGGGAAGTCAGAGCTGGGAGTAATTAGGCCAATATGAAACATGTTTATGAAGACATGTTATCTGATCTAATGGCCTGTGGTCTCATATCGGGACTATAGATAAAGACAGAGGATTAGTAGCCCCAGTGGAGTAGCTTAGACCACACAATTAAACGTATTCAAACATTTTATTCCTGGAAATATTTAGCTTATCTTTTGTAACACAGTTAAAGGAGGACTACACAACCAAACTCCATCCACAACCACGTTTCAAATAGAGCTGTTGGGCAGTACCTGGAGGACTAAAGAGGACCGTGAGGGGGTAGGAAGGGTGTGGCCTGGAGCTATAAGGAACAGTGTGATTGGTCTAACAGGTTTCCACATTTCAAACTCCGCCCTGCAGCTTTCTGTTTGTATCGGAAACACCTGTCTGTAATCATGGCAGTCCTGTTTCACCAACTACTTGAAATTGCACTGAAGGCTTAGACACTTTAGACGATTTAGGCGTTTTGGAATTTACCTTTGCAAACCATATGCACAGTTTGGTAACAAAAAAAGTGGCTTTAGTGTTTAGTTCCACCAGTCCGTACTAACGATCAAATCTGTCTTAAAGATGTTTCTTAGCAACAAAAATAGCTGCAACTGAATAATGGGAGATGGACAAGACTAAATCTGAGCATTCTTGGCAAAGCAATAACATCTGATGCGAGAAAAGTTACGTACATACCAAGAGTTGTGTTTTGTTTCATTCACACGTTTGAGCAGTGGTGGGCCGTCAGGGCCAGCAAGGCCTTCTCTGCTGGCCTAAACATGCTCAGAAAAGTAAATTTATGTTATTTTATTTTCATAAATATGTAAACAAAATGATTCTCTATTCTCTGTATTCTTTACGTCATATTATTTCCACTTAGTCGAGTGGCTTCCAATGGTGTTTTTTATGGTAGAGTTTTTAACCAATTATATTTCAGCTAGCTTGTGTTGTCAGGTAAATTAAATTTGCTTGAGACCTTCAGAATAAACAGTGCAGGCAGGGGCCTGCACTGTAAGTGAACGAGCACAGTCAGGTTGCAATAGCCAATCAGATCTCGATTCTGCGTACCAAGGCAAGCTAGAAGGTCTTACGCTGAACTTGACGCGTGCGCGTTCGGTGATTGGATTAGCACTTGCTAGGGCCTGACAAGCGGCAATCTGGAGAATATCTAATCGAAATAAACACGGAAATTCAAGAGCCAGCTGTATTTTTAACCCATAATGGCCAAAGGAGAAGACATTGATCTGGTTGCAGATCTACTTTCCACGGCATTTTCAAGACGGGCCTTTCAGGAAAAGTTGGATATCGTGAGAAGAGTTCGCTTAACCCCTGCGCTAGCTAGCCTGTCCCAGCAAGGAAAAGGGGTTGTCCGACGGACACAGGTGTCAAGGAGCGTTTCATAAAATTTGAGGATGTAACCAGTGGCAAACGAGCTGATGACATTGCCGCTCTTATTTTCCATTTATTTGAGGAATATGAATGTTCTCTGGACAAAGTTGTGGCACAGTGTTATGACGGCGCAGTGGTAATGGCATCCGGGTTGAATGGGCTGCAGGCTAAAGTTAAAGAAAAGGCACCTATGGCCTTATTCATTCATTGTTATGCGTATCGTCTAAATTTAGTACTGATGCAAGGGGCCTCAAAGCTTAAAGAGTGTAAGGTCTTTTTAGCCAATTTGAATGGCCTCGCTGCATTCTTCTCCAGATCCCCGAAGCGCACTAAACTACTAGACGACATAGGTTGTGCCAACGCGGTGGCAATATACATCAAGATTGGTGAATGCAGTTTATGAGAAGAGACTTGCGTTGAAGGAGCTGTTCGATCACATATTGGAGCACCATGATGAGTATGATCAGGACACTGTGCTTTCTGCTGATGGATTTACTGCACGTCTGGGTGATTTTGAGTTTTGTTTTTTGCTCAACATATTCAATGGGATTTTTGAGTATGCTGATGTGCTTTTTGGAATACTTCAGACAAAATCACTGGATGTGCAATTTTGCATGGCAAGGGTGAACGAATTTTATGACACAGTTGAGCGAGCAAGGGACAAATTCAGTGAAATATACAAAGAAACAGTGCGCATCTCAGGTGGTCCAAGCGCGCGCAGAGGCCAGGGCGCGACACAAGACGACCTGCGCGCACACTACCAACGTCTCCACACCAGCATTCTGGACAACATTCTTTCCCAGACACGGACTCGATTTCAGGACCACGAAAGGCTGATGTTTCTCTCCCTTCTTGACCCTCAGCACTTTCAGACATACAGGAAAAAATATCCACAAACAGCCTTCTCCAGCTTAACACAGAGCCACGGATCATTATTTGATCTTCCCCGACTTAAAACAAAACTGACTGTAATGTATGCCATGGTTGATTTTGAAGGGAGAAGTCCAGCTGATCTTCATGATTTTCTTCGGAGCAAAAATCTGAGTGAGAGTTTGGGACAACTTTACGCACTGGCCTGTTTGGCTGTTACTATCCCTGTATCCACTGCATCTGCCGAGCGGTCATTTTCAGCGTTAAAGCGTATTAAAACTTATGCCAGAAACGGCTTTCAGCATTAGCCTCCATGTCCATAGAAAAGGACTTACTGATGGACCTGAAACGCGCAGATAAACTGTACAACAGAGCCACTGAAGTGTTCTTGAGAAAAGAAAGGAGGCTCGACTTTATTTTCAAATAAGCAGACGCTGTGGAGAACTATGTTGGTGAGTAAATGCATTTTATTTTTAATTTCTTCTTGTCATTGCAACATTTTCAGTTATTTGCTGTTGTATAGCCTATTCTCAAAAATGCAAACGATCTCTTAACTTTATTTTCTAAGAATAGTTTGTTTTGTTATTGTCTGGTTGGTGTCTTATATGAAACGGCGACATTGCGCAATTTATTAGACAGACTTGTTTAAGATCACACAGCGTAATTTTGGTGGCATTTTGTTTAGTATTTTTAAATCACCTTTTTATTTTTGACAATATCTGTAAACTTAGTTCCCTAATCTTAATTGTGAATGCATACTTGATGGTTTTAAATGCTCCTGAAATAAAGTGCTGCTTGACTAGCCTATATTGAGGTGAAGTTAATATATGGGGCGTCACTGAAGGCCTAAGGTTGAAATGCACGGCCCGCCACTGCGTTTGAGTAACCCTTTATTATTAGTCTGTCTACATCTCCAAAAGCTCAAAATGCTCTGTCCCACCTTGTGATGTCAGATTACAGCTCCTTTTACCTTTTGTTCAGTAGAGATCGGAAATTCCAGGACTGAAATTATACAAATGATTCTAGTGAAGGTGAATGGAGTTTGAAAACACAGTGGAGCACTTCCTGTATTACCACATGACATCACATGGTGGGACAGAGTGTTTTCTGTTTGAGAGAAGAACTAAGAAGCCTAAATCTGCAGGGTTTGTGTGTTAAACATGTGTGAATGAAACGAAACACAACTCCAGATATATTTGTGATGAGGAAACAATATTATAGCATAGATCAGAAAACAGCATAATACAAGTTATTCCTCACTTCCGAGCATCCACAATTATTCACTGCACTAAAAATGCTTTACAATTAAATGCAGACAGCACACAAAGGGCTCATTTTGACCCCATGAGCTGCTTTTACAATACATCTGTACTGGGGTGTTACTTATTAAACTGTATTAGGCCTAAATGAAACAAAGAAAAATAAAATAAGGTACAGCTAATGTAAAAATATGGGCTTGTCTTGTTTTGGGACACTGATAATTGTTCTCAATGCGAAACAATTCTCTTTAAAGAGCGGGTATATTATGCAAAACCGATTTTTTTGAGCTTTCTACCATGTTATAATGTTGTTCCCTGATCAAAAACACGCCTGAAGAGGTTTTAGATGCATGCATGTTTCAGTGATATGGTGATTTCCCCCAGGCCCTGCCCAAAGCTCCGCCCACAACTTACATCAGCCATGCTTCCACATGACAGTTCTCCAGAAAAATACAAAAACATGATAAACTGTGCACAATAACTTCACAAACCTGATGCGATGTGCGATAGTTTCATTAGAATCTTATTTGTTACATATATCTGCATATATTAGATTATATTTGCTATATGTTGATTTGGTGAATATAACATTTTTAAAACAATAAAAGGCAACACGGTGATCTAAATATGTTTATGTGTTAGCAGTTAATACCTCATAGAAGTGTAATTCTACTCGTGCATTATTTAATACACAACTTTTAGTTTTTTTGTCTGTAATATTCTGGAATAAATCGCGTATCCAAACTTTATTCAAGTAAAAATCCACGCAAGATGCACAAATATTTTCCCACAGGCTGAAAATGGCCGCAGCTCTGTGTATGGAAAAAGCATAGAAAACGTGTAGAGACATGCTCTGCCCACATGACCTCCAGAGTGTACGGACCATGCTTTTATTCATTATTCATAAGGTTATATATATGTGTGTGTGTATGTGTGTGTGTGTGTGTGTGTGAGAAAAGACAGCTCTGATCTCCCTTCTGAGCCAAAACTAAAAATACAGGCCCTTCCATGTCCCAGCTCCATGCCCCACAGACGTGTCCATGTTCGGGTAAATATAACCGCGAGGAGACAAACACATGTTCTTGGACGTAAGGCGTCGTTCAACTCCACAGAAGAAAAAAAGCAAACACATGTCCTTGTACAGATGTATACATGTGTCACATGTGTGTTATCATTTGTTTGCAGAGGTGGAAGGTAACGAAATAGTAAAAAGTACAAAACTTCAAGGTGCACTATGTAAATTTCTGGTTGGGGGTCAGTCACCTTCATTGATCTGCCCAGCTCTACTTTACATTTATTCAATTACAGGTGGTTTTGTAGCTCGAAAATACTTAGAAAAACAGGGATTCTGACTGTAAGCGGGGTCGCCTCTCCACAGATCTGACCTGTAACTTGGTCCGGTTTGATCTCCATAAAGATAGAAAAGGTTTAATACCAAATTGACAAAGCAAAAACATCTCCATGAAGAAAAGCATTTGACGGACCCTCCACCAGAAGTTACACAATGCGCCTTTAAGTACAAATTTTACATATCTGTACTTTCCTTAAGTACATTTTACAGTGGATACTTTTTACTTTTACTACACGACATTTGAGAACACGTGTACTCCACTACATTTGAGAACATGTGTACTCCACTACATTTAAAATCTGGACTGAAAAGCAAAACGTGCTTTTCTTTATGGTGTGAGACCTGCTGAAATGGCTGAGACTTATTTTTAGCACATTTAATTTGATTTAATGTTCCAACTTTGAACAAACCAAACTGATACACAAAAACAGCAAGAAAAAAGAAGAAATCAAATGAATCACTTAAAATCAGTTAAGTTCTTGATCAAAATCACTACATTTGATGCTTTAATTGTTCTAAAAATCTCTGGAAAACTCTTTTTACTCTTTAAGTACATTTTTAAACAGGTACTTTAATACTTTCACTTAAGTAGATTTAATCTTGTGATACTTTTACTTTTGCTTGTGTAACCTTTTGCCCCAGTATCTGTACTTTTACTTAAGTAACAAAATTGAGTACTTCATCCACCACATTATTATTATTATTATTTATTTAAAACAAGGACAATGCACAGAAAACATGTTTGATTATTGAATTTACTGACTGTAGAATAACCAAATTTGTAG
This sequence comes from Taenioides sp. WSHXM2023, assembly GCA_029959045.1. Classification (NCBI taxonomy): domain Eukaryota; kingdom Metazoa; phylum Chordata; class Actinopteri; order Gobiiformes; family Gobiidae; genus Taenioides; species Taenioides sp. WSHXM2023. Next base: position 4,710,453 of record CM057096.1, on the reverse strand, counting down.
TCATAGAGTTACTTTCAAATAATATTCTGACAAAGAAACAAGGGGGAAAGAGTACAGAAAACGTGTACTCAATTAAAAGTACAGATGTCTGAAAATGTATTTTATTACTGCTGCCAAAACTGTACTTAAAGCGTGTATTATACTTTTATGGGGTATTAAGTGCTAAAACATCACATATTTAGATCACCATGTTACCTTTTATTATTTTGAAAATGCTATATTCACAGAAAACATTTCACTTTTTCTCCCCGCACTCTTTGCTAAGTCACTCCCCCTTCAGAGCACTATCACAGCACAAGTCGCTGTGTACACTTTTATATCATGTTTTTGTATATTTATGGAGAATTGTCATGTGCGAGCATGGGTGACGTAGGCTTGTGGGCGGAGCCTTGTACAGAATCTTACAGCTAACCGAAAAGAGGGTTGGAATAGGGCCTGGGAGAGATCACTAGATTACTCAAACATGCATGGACGACATCTAAAACCTCTTCAGACATGTTTTTGATGAGGGAACGGCGTTATAACATGGTAGAAAGCTGACGGGGGGCCAACGTGGGTTAAATGTTTAGCCCAAGGACACGACGACAGCATTCATGTGTGAGAGCTGGAATTGCACCGCCAACCTGTGGGTCTGTGGATCTGACCACTCAACCAATGATAATTAAGTCGAACTGCCAACTTTGTGGACAAACGCTCTACCAACTGAGCTACTGCCGCCTGTACTTAGTAACTTCTGTGATTGTAAGATAAGATAAGATATGCCTTTATTAGTCCCACAGTGGGGAAATTCCAGTGTTGCAACGCACAGTTCAAGAACAGCAGGAAAATGGAACATGCAATAAAACAAGATAATAGATAATGGCTAAAAAAATAATAATTTAGAAATAGACTTAAAGATAGACTCTAATTTTGTTCCGGTGGAGCAAAAATATAAAATACAAAATATAAAATATAAAATACCAAAAAAACTATTATGTACAATAAAGGTAGCAGTGCAGCATATGAACAGAGTAAATCTCAGTAAAGTGACTTCAGTACAGTGACTAAATACATTTACACGTTAAAACTGCAGTCAATTACAAGTACAGGTTTAAAAGTTAAAGTACATATTATTTGTAATGACTTCACGAGTGTATTCTGAGTTCTGAGCTTGGTCGTTTTGCTCTCTCGTCATTAGAGCGTGTGTCTTACAGACGTAATCATCCACTTCACATCAAACCCCCTCACACCGCCCACCTATAACCACATCCAAACTTCATTCAGACTAGAGAGAGCCGTGTACCACCATCTGCACAACATTCTGCCTCCTGTGATGCCTCCTGTGGTGCCCACTGCCCACGGCCACAGGGTCACACACTTGATCTGTTTATATCCAATTTAAACTTCATCAATAACATAGAAGAAGTTTCTGACCTTAAAGGGCCTGCTTCTTTCTGCATCTGTGTTTTTTTCTTAAAGACAAGAATAAATTAAAGTAGAAGCCCTTTATAATAACATCATTGCAATTATCAACTCAATCTACAATGGCCAAGAATCTGCAATACACACACTCAAACACATTCTCTTTCTCTCAGCCTTTTGGAGGTCACTACAACAGAAACCTGAACCACATTCTGAAAGATCATGTCCCACTGAAAACAAGGACAGCTACATTTATCATTCTTGTCTTTTTTGCTTTTAACATAGACTATCAGTCAAACGTTTGGACACTGTTTTTCATGTATGTTTCTATGATTATCACTGTAGATTCTCACTGAAGCATCAAAACTATGAATGGACACATATGGAATGTAGTAGACAAAAATACATATTCAAAATAACCCTTTAACTTGTTTTAGATGAAAAAATACATTGAAAAAGCCTTTATCCTTTGCTTTGACCACTGCTTTGCACTTGACATTGACGAGACACAGTTGTGAAGTGAAAAAGCATTTCAGGAGACTTCATCAGCAAGTTCATTAAGAGAGGTCCAAGGGAGAAAGCAAAGGATAGGTACTATGAGGATAAAATATAAAAAAACTATGCAAACTCGTGAACACGTGAGGAGACGTAAAGAGACGCGCTGTGGCTCAGGCGCTTTTTCCTAAACAAAAGCGTAAATCCTCGTTAGCACCACGACAGGACTGGCTGTTGACCTGCCGATTAAAATGCAGCAGCTTGCCTCATAATCGAGGTCAACCAAAGCAGAGATTGTGATATATAAGTCTTTCGATTTTTGGAAAGAAAAGAAAAAATAACATCGAGTGAGAGAGTTTGTACAAACCTTTGCAGTTCTTACATCACACTGGAATTACATTTGTATACAGGGTAAAGCTCTTTGAGTACTTTGAAGGTGGAAAACTTTCGAAGCACTTCATCAAGAAACCACTCCCTCACTGACACACACTCACACACCAGTGTACACAGACACGACAATGTAAATACTCATGGAAATAAAGAAGAAACATGCGTGAAAAAGTGTGAAGTGTGCGCAACCCTTTGACTGGTAGTTTACAGGCAAAAAGCACCTAATAATAAAAAAAAAAATCTTCCAGTTTTTCTGCGTGAGCCTCTGCCCCCCTGACGCTCTCTCCACAGCCCTGCTCACTCCTCCTCCTCAACAGAGCATCAAAAATATTCCAAATCCATCAGCCTGGTCCATGTTCTTCTGCGCTCAAATAAACAAAAGCCCTGGGAACTCTGAACCACTCTTCTCCACTGTGACTCAGCTCCTCCAATCTCCACTTCATACACTTGAGTTAACGCTATCAACACAGCGGCCGTCTTTCTTCTCCATTAAAGTGGAAGTTATCCACTCGTCCGTCTGCCAACTCCTGTGTCTTTGGCCATGTCTGAACAAGAACGGATTTAAAAGCATCACACCAGGGAAGTGGACTACATCAGGAAAATGAAAGCAAGCAAATAAAACCAAGCAGCTGTCATCGGAGGTGGTGGAGAAGCTGAAGATTGTACTCAAATAAGAGAAATGTTACTTCAAAATATTACTCAAGTAGAAGTACAAAGTAGTGGTCCAAGAAATGACTCAAGTAAAAACGTACTTGGGAAATGTACTACTTAAAGATGCCTTATGTAACTTTTCTGGTGGAAGGTCCGTCAAACGCTTTTCTCTGTGGAGATGTCGTTGTTCTGGCTGGAATGTTCCACAGTGTGACATTAAACAGCTCTACTTGACATTTATTTTATTACAGCTGGCTTTATAGCTCAAAAATACCTAGAAAAACAGGGATTCTGGCTGTGAGCGGGGTCGCCTCTCCACAGATCTAATCTGTAACTTGGTCTGGTTTGGTCTCAGTGATGACAGGTTTAATGCCATACTGTGAAACATTCCAGACAAAGCAATAACAAAGCATGCACCAGAAAAGTCACACAATGCATCTGATTTTATACTTTTAAGTTAAAGTATTTGGAAGGACAAAACATTAAATAAGCCACAAAATCTGGTATTTTTAAAGAACAGACACAAAAATGAGACAAACTAAATCAGATCTGAAGGAGCTGCGAGAAACACAAATGTCTAAATCATTTCATATTGTTCACATAAAGCTTTTGTCACTTGTAGAGTAAAAGTGTACTGCTAGAAAATAAATGCAAGCGAGTAAATTTAACTGAGAACTACCCACCTTTGGCTATCGAGTTTAGCTTAATTTAAACTGCTTCTCTCCTCAGTGTTCCAGCAGATATAACACATTTAAAGGGCCTGTAGTGGATTTTAATTTAGTCTTGTCAAGTTAAATGCTCTTTACATCATGGAGTGTATAGCAAAAGCTGCTAAATAAAGCCAAAATAAATAAATAAATAAATAAACAACAACAATAATAATAATAATAATACATTCTCAGATAATAACTAATAGTCATATTAAGTTAAGGTTAAGGTACATTTTGTAAGACCTGCAGGGAAATCCTCTGCATTTGACCCATAATCCACAGCACAATGCAGTATTCAGAGACACACCTCTGCAGCCATGTTGCTAGGCTTGGTCACATTGCTTTTTGTTAATATTCATTCCCCTTACCACAATTAGAGAACCACATATAAAAACAGCTGCCTGACACTGTCCCTTAGACTTAGACTTACTTAGACAAACTTTATTGATCCACAAGGGAAATTATTCGGATACAGTAGCTCACTCATACTATTGTACTCAGCTGCCACTTTCTCAGGCGCTTGGAGTGTGGGGCCTGTCCCTCCGTCCGAACATTACAACATACAAAACAATATGACATGGGGAAGACTACACGGACCGGACCGGAAGACAGGAAGCAGATGGAAATAAACAAAAACAGCGTAACATGAGGAAAAACGGCGTAACATGAGGATAGGGGGAGGAGAAAAAAAAAAAGAGAACCGCCCCCAGACCATGCTCCTATTGGGGCATAGTATGGAGTGAGTGCACAAAATAAAATAAAAAACACCTCCGAGCATCAGCAACATTGTCAAAACACAGTGCAAACCTTCCACAGGACTTGCAACAGGGTAGAGGAGGGGTGTGGAGGAAGTCCAACGTAGGCAAGCAGCCATCCGGATCCTGCAGCCCTGTCGGCGCTGGATGAAACAGACCCGCCCACCCGGTCGGGGGTACGAAGCAGCGAGGGGTTGGGGAGGGGCCAGGCTCTCTCCGCTGTAATCTCAGGGCGATTTGACACCTGCCCGGCCTTGGTCGTGGCTTGTGGAGGCCAAAAGATAAGATTGATCCCAGTGTTTGAACTAAAACATGCTTCTGACTCATGAGTTGAAATCAAGTACAGGCGCTTAATTATTAATCCTAATAATAACAAATCATAACAATACATACTGTACATGTCATGATCAGAAATGGTGAAGGGGCTAAAACACTAAATCAGATGTGTCTGCGTTTGTTTTCATCAATCAAAACACAGATGAAGTGGGGGCTGATTGAGGCCCATAGATGGTGAATACAGTGAATAATTCAAATATGTGCGTTTATAACAGGTTAGAATGAGCCACCAGACTTTTATACATCCTTAGATCCTCAACAGGACACGCTAAACATTTGATATTGGCTTTATCAAGGTAGATTTTCAAAAACGTACAGTAAAAAGTACAGCTTAAAGTCATATACATAAAATTGAGGATAAAGAAAAACTGGTCTGAGGGCCACATTTGTCCTCCGGGCCATAGTTTGGACATTCCTGCACTAAACTAAAGCAGCCTTAGGAGACTGGTCCCAGGACAGAGACACTGGTGATGCAGTACTCTGAGCTCGTGGTAAAAAGGCGATGCAGTACTCTGAGCTCGTGGTAAAAAGGCGATGCAGTACTCTGAGCTGTCAGTAAAAAGGTTATCCATAATATATGTTTGCATAGTCAGCTCTCCAGAGGGACTGAACCAGGGGAGTCAGGTACACTGTCCTGCATGTGCTTTATTAGCTCTGATAAACCTCTACACAACTGTTTTGAGCCATTAACCATGTCATAACCAAAAACGTACCTGGAGTTGTATTTTGTTTCACGTTCGTTCATCTTGTGTGTGTTCTTTCCACCGAAGCACTCAAAAAGTAATATTCTCCAGATGGTTCCATAGCAGAAGATAAACCTGGAAGTCAACCGTGGAGATTTAAAGGCCCATAAAACTCCACTGGATTTGTTACTATAGCAACAGCCTACACTAAAGCGCTGATAGGGCTGGAGCTTATTGATCCAGTGGACCGTTCACATGTGGCACTGGTGCTGTTATGATACTATGATACTAAATCAGTGTTTTTCATGTACAAACTTCATCTGCAAAGACATTTAAGGTTAAACTGTCTTCAGTTCAGTATAATCTGTACTTGTTCTGTGTATGTTTGCTCTGAGCCCAGTGGGGACAGCAGATATATCGATACTGACTGAGTACAAATCTGGTTATTGTTTGTATTGTTACTTATCAATACAAAAGAACTTATGCACATTCTATATTTTTAACCATGTTTAGCCATTTCTTTATAGTTTCCATCTGTGTCAGGTGTTCTGTTTGTCCTTTTGTATATTTGTTGAAACAGCTTTGCCTATAAGATTATAAGGCTATAGTATTGAGTATTGGTATCGTATCCATACAACGTGTATTATTTTACGAAACCTCACTTCTCCCATTACTATCAGAAGATGCTTGTACTATCCAGTATCTTAGGAACTCACTCTTGGAGGCCTGCTACAAACCAAGCCATTTAAAGTATGGAAAAGAAAGAAAGAAAAGAAAACATCCACTGTTTTACTGTCAAGGACTTTATGCCAAAAACATATTGTGGAAGCATATGAAAATATGTCCTGCTAAAAACAACAAGAGCAATAGTGAGTCATCTGTTGGAAGACAGAGAGTTCCATCAAAATGTGCACTCAAGACTGCTGTGGTCTGTGAAGGGAAGGACGAGCGAAGTCACCGAGACAAAAACTTCGATAAACAGGCGACTGTTAGTTGTGACACAAAAGAACACTCCTGTTAAGAAAGCAGAAGAACTGATTTATCCTTCAAACTTCAGCCATATGATTGTTAGTGTAAAAGAACTGCCTGTATCATACAGAAAAAAAACACATTTGCCAAACCTTAGGCCTTAAAATCGGTAACAGCCTTTATAAAGCTTTATTGAGCAAGCGTGTGAAAAGTGAAAATGTAACATCAGCACAAGGAGACTAGAATCAAAAACCTTGGATGGAAAGGACTGCTCACCAGGGAGGAAACCACTACTATGACAGAAAAAATGAAATTAGCACTCACTGTAGGCGTGAAGCGGTTGAGCGCGCTCATTGAAAATGCTCGATATCTGTTAGAAAGGATTTTACTAATGTGCCCCTCAACCAAAAATGATGCCGACCTCGCAAAAGTTACTCTGGCCTAGGTGATACTTTTCAGCAGAAGAAGAGAAGGGAAGGTTTTAGGTGTTTTACTTCTTAAACTGCCCTTTAACTGATAGAGAATTATCAAAAGTATTTATCTCAGGTACTAACCCACGAAATGACGTGACAATTAAAAGAAAAAAAAATAATTGTATATGAAAAACTGCACTGGTTACAAATGCTTATAAAACTAAACATATGTGAATGCAACATGTTTGTTATTATTGTAAAATATGTGTTAAAATAGCATGTGTTCCTATACTGTATATAACAAAAGAAATTAAGAACTCAAAGTGGACATTTATGAGTTTGTGTACACAGATGTCCTCAAAGTGGAGATTTGGGTACAAGTTGGCAACCTCAAAAGTCCTCTAAGTGAGTATACGTGTATATATGTGTGCGCTTACGTGTGTGTGTGTGTGTGTGTGTGTGTGTGCGTATGAGTGTGTAGCTGATAAGTGACACACCCTGTGGACTTTACGCAGGTCAACTTTCTCACACATGCAGGAATCAGTCGAGTCTTTAGCTGCAGGTAAGAATCACCTTTAACTAGAACCTTTTTTGAACCAATAACTGATCTAACCACATTTAACGGATCTAATCTGGTTTCACTGATATAACTGTGTTTAACTGATCTGATCCAGTTTAACTGATGTAACCTGGATTAATTTATTTAATCTGGTTTAATTGATTTAACCTGAATTCATTTATTTAATATGGTTTAATTGATTCAACCAGTTTTAACTGATTTAACCTGGTTGAATTAATCTAACCTGGTTTAACTGACAGTGCTGATCCTTTCGCTGCTGCTGCTTAAACAGACTTTTACACGAGTTGCTCTACAGACGTGCCCAGAACATTTTGAGGGCCATTGCTCTAACCTCCACAAAAATCATTTGGCCCAGATTTTTGCTCATCAAATCCACATACAGTCTAATGTGTGTATGTTCTTCTACTTGGAGCTGTCGACTCTGGCTCCAGTTGACTTTACACTGAAAAATTGTCACCCTTCTCTTTGTAACTGCTGCTGTGAGACTCGTCATTTTGATCTTAAACTGTGCATATTAACCCACTACATGATCCTTGTGTTTTTTCATTTTGCCATTTTGTCCGTAAACAAATTCCTATTCCTAATATGGAACTCTGACATCTGATTCACCATTTATTTTATTCTGTTTTTCTTTTTTCAAACCTCTAAACACACTCCGATCGTTCGTTAAAGTAATGCACGCACAATAGTTTGTTCAGTTAATTCTTTTTGGAAATAGACAAGCGGAAATTGTGACATATAAAGCTTAATCAAGAGTTTTTATGGTTGCAGAAAAATGGAGAACTCCAGACCAGGACCACGGTCTGGACGTAGACCCAGCGCTAAAGCTGAACCAGGACTAAACCCAGACTATATCAGGACTAAAGCAGAACTAAGCCCGGACTGTGTAGGGGCTGAACCAGGACTAAACCAGGACTATATCAAGACTAAAGCAGGACTAAAAAAAGTCTATACCAGGTCTAATGCAGGACTAAACCCGAAGTACATCGGGTCTAAAGCAGGACTAAAACCAGTCTCTAAAGCAGGTCCTGGCCCCAGAGGAGTTTCTCTGAGCAGCAACAGCTCCAAAGACCATGACCTAAAAAAAGCACCAATTGGATCCTCTGTTCAGCTCAGGTCAGTTTTGTTTTCCTTTGGGCATCTTCAAAGTTCATGTTCACCACTGACACTGTTTTCAAACTCAACCAGCAGATCAGTCATTAAGTCTTATCTTTAAGCTGCTAGACTGAACCTAAAGGCCGCCAAACACTACAGGAGAATTTGGCCGATTTTGGCTGTGATTTGCTTCGACTTCGTGTGCGATTTTGAAGCTGCTGCGCTCCTCGTGTGTGTGGTGTCAGTGTGACTCTGAGTGGCTCTATCAGATCATAACCACCAAACATCAGCAACGCTACGGCAACAGCGCAGAGGAGTGATGCAAAATACAAGAGAGACAGAGACTCAAAATACAAACTCTGGATATAGCGAAAATAATGAGAAGACTTTATTAGTCACCTCTCAAAGTGGTAAATTTAAAGTGCAGCATCTCATCCACATTATCCATAGAAATTGTCCTCCCCAAATAATGACATCCAGTTCACAAAACCGCGCTGTTAATCCAGTTTGAGGCGTTCTTTAAAAGTAAAAAGGCCAGAGTATTTCCTCACGTGTGTCTGTTTACATCCACAGCACATGGATCGAGGTGAAGCTGCAGATTAGCGACAGTGACTCTACTTCCTGTGGACTTTATCGCCAATCTTTTATGCTTTAAAAATCATGTATCTGAAGTACTGCACCACATTTCACAAATAATAATAACAGTTTTGACTTGTATCTAAACTAGAAGTGCAGTGCTCTGATCTTTTGAACAAAGCGAGTCGTTTTACTCTAGACAGGAAACAGCCGACGCGATCGCACTCACAACTTTATAGCCTGTGATTCTCCTCGTGTCTGTGGTGTACGCTTTTTGTCGCACGTTTAAAAATCGTTTGAGACCAAAAAATCCTGTAGTGTCTTAAATCCACCATTCTGTTCAAAGAGGGATTATCTTTCTGCACAAAGCAATCAAAGACACACCCCTGGTGAAATTAGTGTAATTACGTAGGATATATTTTCCACAAATCAAAAGCAGCCTTAATATGGGTCAAATAATGACGTGAATTATTCTGAATGTTCAAATTATTGTCCTTGTGTGCCACACTTGGCTTGTTTTTTTTTTTTTGTTTTTTTTTATCACAACAAATATTTTAGTCAGACAAAATCTGCTGATGCCACCCATGCCAGATGGCATATGGGATGTCTGAACTTTTCCCCACTAAAAGCAGTGTAAATTGACATCAAATTTTGCACAGATGGCAGTCTCATTTGACCATTCCTTGTTATTTAACAGGCAATTTTAATTTAGCAGAGGGTTGTGTTTAACATCAGACAAAAAGCTGACGTTAGCTTCATTTAGACACCAAGATCGTCCATGTGTCCATTCTGAGGATTTGTCCAAAAAGGCCTGTGGGCTTAAGAGGTTAAGGGGAGTGTGAGTGTCTGCTGTGTTCATACAGTCTCTTATGTAGTGGTTACTTGGTTTCCCAAATGTACTGTTCATTGCATCCTCCAGCACTACAGTGAAAACACGAAATTGCTCTGTTTTTGTGTTGGTTTAAAGACCCAGTCATCACATCATTTGAAGACAGTGAGGTTCAGATTTGAAGCAGAGGGAAGACTTGGTTTGAAAGAGTGTCTTGATTTCAAAAACAGTCCAGAAGAATACCTCTGGAAGACTTCAAACCAGGGGCCAGGGTCTTCTCTGTGTCCGGCCTTTAGCTCTCAAACAAGTTACGTCAAAAGGTTTTATATCAGGCAATGACAGGTCTGTGTGATGCAGGAAATGTGTGGGGTGTGTCTGATGGCTCAGGGGTTAGAACTGCAGCATGTGTGCATCTTTATAGTTCACACTCCAAACCTTTATTCAATATTACATTTCAAATAATACTTCTGTGATTGTTCCTCAGTGCGAACAGCGCCCCCTATCGACCCAAAGCAGAGTCTCTGAAAAGTGACAGCTCCAAAAACTGGGTCATAGAGTTTAAAGACTCACATCAGAGGTATGGACTAAACCAGGATTGAACCAAGACTAAACAGGGACTGAACCAGGACTAAACCACGACTACACCTGGACTACATCACGACTAAACTAGGATTGAACCAGGACTAAACCAGGACCAAACCAGGACTAAACCAGGACTAAACAGAACTCTGTTGTTACTGGTTGACAGAGACGAGGATTCAAGTGTTCCCATTGGTCAGGAACCTCAGGCGGAGCTGGACTCCATCTTCCAGGTCTGTGCTGTGAAAGAGTCATTGTTATTATTCACAGTGTTGGGAATAACTGTGTTTAAATATAATGGTGTTACTAACGGCGTTACTTTGACCAGTAACGAGTAATCTAACGAATTACTCTTTCCTCTGCAGCAACGTCATTATAGTTACTGTCAGTGTAACGGGACTCTTTATTTTAGCGCTCTCTCGTCTCATTCAGAGGAGCTGTAAAAAAGTAAACGAGGTGAGGCGAGGTGAGGAATTAGAGACAGTGATTGGCTAAAAAAAAGAGATGTAATGTGACCAATCAGAAGCAGCGTGAGGCGGCCATAAAGACTTTCCTGACAATTCTATGGTGACTCTTGTGGATGTTATGGATATACCTCGTTATTTGGCAAATCTTTAGTATCAGACACAGACACTACAGCGGGAGGGACATGTTTGTTTGGAGTTTGCAGATCAATTAAAAGGACGCCGGTGATCTTTCTTTGTAACTTAATAGTTATTTTATCTGGTAATTAGTGACTTTAATCACACAGTAACGCAGTGGTGAAAACAGTGGTGCCCAGTGGGAGCTGACGTTGCCGTAAACGTCATCACCTGCTGCCGGCCCCTCCTATGGATAACATCACATTACAGTCGCGAGCAGACTTTTTTTTTCTTTTGTACCAAATTAAATCCTATATGTACCACCGATTATGAACAATTATTACATAGAGGAGCACAACAGAGAGAAGAACAAAGGAAAACGTCCTGGAATCAGACTTGTGGGCCTATGTGGGTGCTCTGGGGGTCTGTGTGGGTGCTGTGTGGCTCTAACGCTCTCCTCTTGTTCCTCTTGTGTCTCTGTGGTTCCAGGTTCTGGAGGAACAGGTCCTGAGGTTTGTCCAACAGCAGCTGAAGAGGCTCCACAGTCTCCTGGCCTCAGATTACTCAGAATGCTCCAAGAGTGAGGAAGAGGAGGAGAGCAGAGAGGTTCTGAACATCACCCTAGACTTCCTGAAGAGGATGGACCAGGAGCATCTGGCCCAGCGCCTGTTTAGCAGTAAGAACCTCCAGATGCCCTACCATCCTCCTGTATCCCTGTGTGTTAGATACCCTTCCGTATGAAATATTAGACATGTTTAACATTCTAACTCTTCTGTCTTATTTAAAGGGAGTAAAGTTGGATTCAGGGATAAACTGAAGTGTGAGCTGCAGCAGAGGTTCAGTCGTGTGTTTGAGGGCGTGGCTAAAGCAGGTGACTCTGCCCCCCTAACTCAGATCTACACAGAGCTCTACATCATAGAGGGCGAGGCCTCAGAAGTCAACCAGGAACATGAGGTCAGACAAATGGAGAAGGCATCCAGGAGACAGGTTGCTCCAGAGATCACCGTCACATGTGAAAACATCTTTAAAGCTTGCCCACATTCGCCAGAGCCAATTAGAGCAGTGCTGACGAAGGGTGTGGCCGGTGTGGGAAAAACAGTGTTGACTCAGAAGTTCAGTCTGGACTGGGCTGAAGGTAGGGCCAACCAGGACCTCCAGCTGCTGTTCCCGATCACTTTCAGAGAGCTCAGTATGCTCAAAGACACACAATTCAGCCTGGTGGAGCTGCTGCACCACTTCTTCAGTCCATGTAAAGATCTCCGCATCTTCCAACAGCTCCAGGTGCTCTTTATCTTTGACGGTCTGGACGAGTGCAGACTTCCTCTGGACTTCAGCCGAACCCGGGTCCTGACCGACCCCACAGAGTCCACCTCAGTGCACGTGCTGCTGGTAAACCTCATCAGGGGGAGCCTGCTTCCCTCTGCTCGCCTCTGGATAACCACACGCCCCGCCGCGGCCAATCAGATCCCTTCTGAGTGCGTCTCCATGGTGACAGAGGTGCGAGGTTTTGCTGACCCGCAGAAGGAGCAGTACTTCAGGAAGAGGTTCAGAGACCAGGCCACAGCCATCATCTCCCACATCAAGAGCATCCGTAGCCTCCACATCATGTGTCACATGCCGATCTTCTGCTGGATCCTTTCCACAGTTCTACAGAAGCTTCTGGAACAAACAGAGAGACCAGAGCTGCCCCGGACTCTCACACAGATGTATGTCCACTTTATGGTGGTGCAGGCCAAAGTCCAGAACATCAAGTATCATGAGGGATCAGGGGCTGAACTTCACTGGAGTCCAAAGACCAGGGAGATGGTGTGGTCTCTGGGAAAAGTGGCATTTGAGCAGCTACAAAAAGGGAACCTGATCTTTTACGAAAGTGACCTGAGCGAATGTGGTCTGGATGCTGTAGCGGCCTCAGTGTACTCCGGAGTGTTCACACAGGTGTTTAGAGAGGAGCCAGGCCTGTACCAAGATAAGGTCTACTGCTTCATCCATCTGAGTGTGCAGGAGTTTTTAGCTGCTCTTCACGTCCATCACACCTTCTTCAGCTGTGGAGAGAACCTGCTGGAGCCACCACACTTCTCTGAGAGTCCTGAGTCTGAGGTAGCCTTCTACCGCTCTGCTGTGGACCAGGCCTTACAGAGTCCAAATGGACACCTGGACCTGTTCCTACGCTTCCTCCTGGGACTGTCTCTACCGACCAATCAGAGGCTGCTGCAAGGCTTGTTGACTCAGACAGGAAGTGAGCAGACCAATCAGAGGACAGTAAAGTACATCAAACAGAAGTTGAATGAAGAGGGTCTGTCTGCAGAAAGAAATCTGAACCTGTTCCACTGTCTGAATGAACTGAATGACCTCAGTCTGGTGCACGAGATACAGAAGAACATGAGGAAATACCTCTCTGATAGAAACATGTCTCCTGCTCAGTGGTCAGCTCTGTCCTTCGTTTTACTGTCCTCAGACTCAGACCTGGAGGAGTTTGACCTGAGAAAATATCAGGCCTCAGAGACAGCTCTCCTGGGTCTGCTGCCAGTGATCAGAGCCTCCACCAAAGCTCTGTGAGTCCACACTGTATTTAAACTCTTGTTTGGTGGTTCTAGTCTCTAATGTCCCTCTCTCTCCTCAGTCTGATTGGCTGTGGCCTGTCCGCTCACAGCTGTGGTCCTCTGGCTTCAGTCCTCAGCTCCTCCAGTCTCACACACCTGGATCTCAGTCACAACGAAATACAGAACTCAGGAGTTGACCTGCTGTGCTCTGGACTGAAAAGCACCCTCTGCAGACTGGAGACACTCAGGTGAGACGGTTCCCATGATGCACTCTGCCCTCCTGTGTTCACATGAGTGTAATGCTGTGCCTTTAGGCTGTCTGGATGTCTGGTCTCAGAGAAGGGTGGGGCTGCACTGGCCTCAGCTCTGAGCTCCACCACCTCCCACCTGAGAGAGTTAGACCTAAGCTACAACCATCTCGGACCCTCAGCCGTGCTCCTGACCGCTTTACGGGATCACTGCCCCCTGCTGTCTGTCAGGTGAGACGACCCCTGCAGTCTGTCAGGTGAGACTGCCCGCTGCAGTCTGTCACTTGACCATAACCAAGTCCTGGTCTCTGGTTCTGGTCTGTGGCCCATGGTTGGTCCTGGTCTCTGGTAATGGTCTGTGGTCCTGGTCTCTGGTCCATGGTTGGTCCTGGTCTGGTCTTGGGGCTGGTCTTAACTTGACTTGTGTGTTTCAGACTGGATCCTTCTGGAGAGTGCTGGATGGTCCCAGGCCTGAGGAAGTGTGAGTCGGTTTTTATTTCATTCACTTAGTGAAGTGCAAATAACAGCTCAAATCATTATACGCATTATGTTTCTAATGTGTTAATGTGTTATGCTGCTGTTGTGTCCTTGGGCAAGACACTTAACCCACTTAAAGTATGAATGTGTGTGTGAATGGGTGAGTGGTTCCTTGTTGTAAAGCGCTTCAGCCTAAATCTAGCCAGTGTGGGCTGATAGTCCACATGAGAATGTTGTACCTCATTATAAAGTTTAGACTCTCTATATTACAGCAATTTAGTTCAGTTTACAGATAAATGTCCTAATATGTAGCACTGCATCAGTATTTATCAGAGGAGTCTTTTGTCTGTGTCTGTGATGCCGTACTGCACTTGATTGGATCTCCACGTGTTCTTGTTTACACCAGTACGCTCTCACCATTTGCTCCGAGACAGCACTGAGGCAGTGGCTTCAAATGCTCTTGTGGTCAGATCTAAGCTATTGACTATAAATAAAAGCACAGTTTAGGTCAGCAACAAAACTACTGCTTGTTTTTAAGTGTGAGTGCAGAGAAGAGAGGACTGTCCCATAGACAGAGGACACACAGTTGCTGTTAACATGCTGGATTATATTCTTTTTATGGACAATCGCTTTCAGTCAAGATTAAAAGGACACTTTTTTGTGAAGACTTGTGATCTTAGATGTGCCTGTATGAGCGCTGAGTGTTGCAAATGCGTCGGTTTTGGAGGTTCTTTCTCTGCTGCTGTAAGCTACCACACATAAACAGACTGTTTTCTCTTACACTGACCTACTGTAAAGTGATATAGCGGCTGTACATGTTACTGGACCCCAGCCGAAATATGCAGGCTTTGTGTGAATGAAACAAAACACTACTCCAGGTATGTTTTTGATGAGGAAACAACATTACAACATAGGTCTGAAAACAGCATAATATGGGCCAGTTAGAACAAAATTATGAGATAAAATGTTTGTGTTTCAGACTGCTGTGAGTTCTCTCTGGACCCAAATACAGTTCACAGACATGCGCTTCTTTCTGAGGACAATCGGACTGTGAGACGTGTGGTGGAGGAGCAGGAGTATCCAGATCATGAGGATAGGTTCACAGACTGGGAACAGGTCCTGAGCTGCACCGGCCTGAGGGGGCGCTGTTACTGGGAGGTGGACTGGAGCGGGGGGGTTGATATAGCAGTGAGTTACAGAGGGATCAGACGGAGCGGAGGGGGACTGGAGTGTGCGTTTGGACTCAACGATCTGTCCTGGAGTCTGAGGATCTATGATGATGGCGTGTACTATGTCTGTCACAACAGCAACTCAACACGACTCCACCTCTCTCGTCGCTCAGAGAGAGAGGGCATGTCCTCTGGTAAAGGGGGCGCGTCATCAGGTGAAGGGGGCATGTCCTCTGGTAAAGGGAGAGTGTTCTCTGGCAGAGTGGGCATATTCCTAGACTCTGAGGCTGGAGCTCTGTCCTTCTATGACGTCTCTTCTGATGGAGAACCGTCCCACCTCTGGACCTTCTCCTTGTCCGTCTCTGAGCCTCTGTTACCTGGGTTTGGACTGGGGAAAGGTTCTTCTTTGACTCTGGTGAAAGAGACAAGACAGTGAACTCCTCAGAACAATAAGAGCAAAAGGTATGCAAGATAAACTACTAAATGGAGCTTAAATTTCACTGTTTAAATCTGACTTTGAATCAAATAAAGATAAAACATACAGTAAATGAATGATGCTGAAGCAAATGTTTCAGATGTAATAGTTCTTCACAGTGCATAAAGTTGAGTTGTTTTTTCACAGTCAGCGTGCTTTTTGCAAATAAAACTCCTACTGCTATCCATAAGGAGGCTTCAAATAGGGCCAGGGAGAGAGGAGCAGAGGACAGAGACAGGAGGAGACACGAGGTGAGGGTCAATGGCTTGGTCTCTTCAGCCTTTGGTTCCATCCAAAATTACCCTATAGGGAAGTCTACTAAGGATTGTTTTAAGTTATCATTCCAGGACTTTTTAATCAAAATCAGACCAACATCTTCTCTTTCATAGGTGCATGTTTTTATAAGTTTTAATGTCAAATTCAGGATTATGTCAAATTTCCTTTGCTGCTGTGCTTGGGTTTTGCGAGGTCTTTCTGGCCCTCCTCTTCCAGTGGATCCAACTCACAACCAGGTGGTGATCAGCTGACAACTGCCCCTTTCACCTGAGTGTCCAAGACACGCGGTTGAAGGTCAGATGACGACAACAAAGTTGATCATCAACCTCCGGCCTAGGGTGTCCTGGTGCCATGTGCACTGACGGACACCCTTGTGCTCGAATATGGTGTTTGTTATGGACAAACTGTCAGGAAAAAAAACATCAGAAAACAGTGTAATATGGCTCCTTGAACATATCCTTTTACATACTGTATTTGCATTGTACACAAACTGAATGTAAGACTTGGAGGAACACAGTGAAATCAAACATGGGAACACTTCATGCATGAAAAATGATTTACACTGCAGCACATGGAAACACACAAAGGGAGAGTCCTGTGTACTGTGAGAGGAATATAACTACGACTACTACTACTACTACTGCTACTACTACTACTACTACTACTACTACTACTACTACTACTACTACTACTACTAATAATAATAATAATAATAATAATAATAATAATAAGATAGATAGATAGATAGATAGATAGATAGATAGATAGACAAGATGCATTTCAGAGGTAACTTGACTAAATACATACAACTGGCAGGGTAAACGTCATTGTCTAATATGAAGAAGTGGTCATAAGGCAAATTCTGGATGAATTAAAAACACGTTTAAAATTAAAACAGTATATTGTATTAACATTTGTAAATAAATCTGTAATGTTTTAGAGCTACAATGAATTTTTGGGCTCAATGATTGAGCCGTGCTGCCATCTCCTGGAGAAATATCTGCATTACAACAGTTGGCTAAACATCAATTGTCTTGTTATTGTATCCACTTTAACAATTATTCACATTTTAATTTGTAACTGTTATAATCTGTATAATTATTTATATCAAAAATACTCTATCAATCAATCAACCAGTCATTCATGCATAATTTTATTTATCCCTAAGGGGCAAAGTGTCTCCTATAACATTTTCACATAACATATAACAAGTCCTGTGCCTGACTTCTATTTATTCTCAAGACAAACGATCTTTACATCATGCAATGTATGATAAAAGCAATATTTTTTTGTAATGACCACATTAGAATGTACTAAGAAAAACCACATCTTCCAAAAACAAACAAACAAAAAAAAAAACAAAAACAAAAACAAAACTACCCCAGACACAGAATTCTCTGTCATGGTGCATCATCCAGAGTAAGAAATTAAAAGAAATTAAAGTAATAAGCAGTGTTTTGAGAACTGTAAGGAAACAATTGCATGACACTATCCCAGACAGTTCCTGTGTTATGGGGCAATTATAGTATTTTATATTTTATTTATTTTATATTATAGTAACAGAGAACTAAGTGAGCAGAGCTAGAAGTTCAAACTAAAACATGCCCTGTTTGAGATCAGCAGTCGCTCTAATTTCTTTTTTCATTGTTAATCCCGTTGCTGACAGCCTATTTTTTTCTTGTAAATAAGTAAAAGCCGTAGCAGCAGGACTGATTGTGCTTTACGTATTCACCCAGACCTTTAAATTATATTACAGGCAAACAAGCAGCGGTCCAACAGTCTGTTTTATGCAGCTGATGGATCTAGAGAGGGAGGAGTTTCTGTTTTCTGCTCACATCATCTACATTTATCAGGGAATTGAAACACATTTTGTATT
The DNA here is from genome assembly GCA_029959045.1 of Taenioides sp. WSHXM2023. NCBI lineage: Eukaryota > Metazoa > Chordata > Actinopteri > Gobiiformes > Gobiidae > Taenioides > Taenioides sp. WSHXM2023. The sequence continues at coordinate 4,692,349 of CM057096.1, read as the reverse complement.
TCTCTGCTATCAGTCAGTAGTGCATCTGGACATATTCTCGTGCAGATTCAAACCCTGCCCACCTTCAACTTTTGCCGTGCTCCTAATCATGAGCGAGGATGCACTTTGTGGGGCGCAGTATAAAGCAAAAACATTCTATACTTATTATGTGCTACGTTTCTGATTATTGTGCGTCACCATGAATCTATGATAAAATCTCTACACTGTACCCGTCTCTCAGCAACTTTACTAACACAATAACAATACCAAACGCATCCACAAGGACGGAAACCAACAGAATAATTAGTTCATGTGTAGATGGAGGTTTTCAGTGTTGTTTCAGGAAATCTTAAACTAATCTATAAACATACAATCACACGGTGGTGGTGTTACGTTGACACAAAAGATCAGAGTTTTCTCTACAAATGTGCACCATCTTCTCACATATTATTCTCATATGAAGCTGATCTCCAGACAAGTTAAAAGTGTCTGGTTGAAATACTTACCTGGAGATCTATGTTTTCACCAAAGAAAGCAGATAGACGCTTTTGGCCCACTGTCTAAAAGCTGCTCCACAAAATGTGCATCACACTCTGGACAATAACAGGTCATATTTTCACCGTCAGTGATAACATGACTGGGGACAGGTACTTCATGTTTCAGGCCTTAAAATCATAATTATCATTAGCACGCCCTCTACTGGCAGCAGTGGGAATGAACCATGGAACAAGCAAACATTTAGCAGCATAACCAGCGCGCTGATACACTGTGTAGACTCGGTTAGTACTTTAATGAGAGATGGGAGAACTCTGGAAATACAGGAGCCACAGTGAGGCAGCTCTAGTGCAAACTGATGTTGTGTCCTTAGGCAAGAGCTTCACCTACATTGCCTAGTATGAATGTGGTGTGTAGACTGAATGAATAAGTCAGGAATTTGTAAAAGGACTTTAAGTGTCTGGGAAAACACTAAAGTCTAATGCATTATTACTGTTAAAGTAGAAACCTGTTCAAATACCAAAACACATCATGTTTTTATTGCTGTAGACGTATCTCCGTCCATATAGTATTTATGGAAAAATACATCATTTATTTTGTTTTTGGCTAAACACTACACAAAGGTTCTATAACTCTAAATCTATTTGTTTGTTTGCTTCATAACTGTTCAACAGTTGTTTTTCATAAGAGCGAGGTATGTGTTTTTGAATTCAAACCCATTTCACACCGCCTTGTTCCTCCCACGCTGTGCACAAAGACTTTCATATGAAGAACGTTAAAAGCTTTTGGTCATGGCTGTGTTTCTGTGGATGAAAACATGAAGAATAGTTTGTGCCAGGGACGGGCCTGTCTCTGCTCCTGCCGTCCACTCTGGTATTTGATCTGTAACACAAGAACATTCAAGGCTGGAATGTTGTGCATTGGAGTTCAGAGGTCAGATAAAGTTATGTTAAGTAGTATTTTGATATATTTACTTACCATGTGTTGCTTTCAGACCCCAAACTGTTACTCCTACTTAAGTAACGCTGTATTAATACTCTTAGTTGAGTAAAAGTTTTGGTTCCCTCTGTGAGTGATGGTTGGTTTATAGTTAGTGGAGCTAATCGGGGTCTAGGTGCATTGTGGGAACCTTTTTAATCTGCAGCATTTATTTATTGGACAATAAACAAACCTCTATTTCAGTTGTTTCACACGGTTTTGGTCAGTCGTCCATATTGTCTTTAGGAATCAACCAATCACAGCTGAGGCACACATACACGGCATGTAGAGTAAGCAACGAAAGCTTTCTGATTGGCTGTGAAGGGTGTGGCACATGGGCACTGATTAAATGCTGGACAATAAACCAGCCAAAACAAAAGCTTTATGTCGACAATATTATTATAATTTAAAACATTTGTGTTTCTTGCATCGCTGCCTCAGATGGTAAAATGGTCACGGTCACATTTTTATAAGGCACTTTTCCACCTTCAAGGCTCTAATGAGCTTTACACCAAGAAAAGCGCCCACACACACATTCAGATGTACATTCAGACACACACATTCACACACGTTCAGACACCAGTGTACGCACACACAGGGGGTAAGGTGAGGTTTAAATATGCCGCTCAGATATGATTTAGTTTTTCGTCTATCCTTTGAAAATACCAAATGTTGTGATCTTTAATTGCAAACCACATTACATCTACACAGTTACTTTTTCCCCAAATACTTTTTTGAAACTCATCTTCAATATTGATGTCTCAACAATACAGACTTCAGAATCAGTACCATTTAATACATAAAAACAACTCAAATGTCCATCCATCCATTTTCCTCCGCTTATCCGGGGCCGGGTCGCGGGGGCAACAGTCTGAGCAGGGACTCAAATGTATTCATTTTATTCATAAATCCTAATTCCAATGTGAAATTATAGAATCTTGATGAAATTACGTTCATTTTACAGTTTCAGTGCATGTTTGTCACTTATAAAGGCAGCAGATGCTTGTATGATACTGCAGATAAGTATAAAGTAAATTACTATATATTTCAGATCAGATGCAGATATGATGACATTATAACTAACAACAGACAGAAATCTATAACATGTGCTTTGTATATTTCTACGTCTTGCGCGAAAATAAGCATTTTTGTTATTAAAGACTAGTTCACTAACCCTCTTTGACTGAGCACATCTGAAATGGTGGTGAGTCTCCCTAATGCATTGAAACCCATTTGAAAACATAACAGAGTTGAGCGCTTGAGGATTGAGGATTTGTGAATCTGATTTGTGATTTTAAAAAGTAAGTCGTTTTAAACAAATTTGCTCAAATTAAATGCAAAATTTAACTCAGAAAGTCTGTTTTTATGAATATGTATTATTTATGATAATTGCTTGTTATTACTTTGTTTCTACGGCAAAAGCAAAAGTCCATAGACTGGACTAAAAGTGAGTAAGAAGGTAATATTTTTTTGTCAAAACAGAATACAGAAATGCCAGTTGCACATTTCTAAAGCTCACAAAAACATCACTCAGAGCTGCAGCAGTGTGGGATCAGGTAAGTATTCAAGCCTACGCTACAGTTACCTGCTCATACTGTTAATGATTTAGTTCAAACCGACCTTGTGAAACCCTTCCTCAAAGACGAAGCTGTATGGAAACCACAAACTGATAAATAATCTCACAGATGCACGTGACTTCCCGTAGAATCAAGTTGTAGAAATAAAGGGAAACAAAACAAAAAAACACCTGGCTCATTTTGTAACATAACACATGTAATTGTGCTAATGTTTTAAAAATGTCAAAAACATCTCCACCTGTGTCTGCAGCTGTGTCAAGTGGATGATACGATGACAGCACTGGTACTGGTGTCTCCTCTCCAAATATCAGTGACTCAGACAGTGATTTAAGGATTCATAAACCCAGAGAGGGAAAAACATCCAATCATCTGCAGATTCTGAAAAGCAGCTGCACCGGAGCCATATGAGAGCTGAGGACAATACAACAGCCTTCACTACAAATCAGGAGTTAAGAAAGCAGGTGAACATTATTACAAGATATTGCAAAATTTCAGTAGTTTTCAGTTTTCATCTTCACTTGGATGATTTCAGCCCTGGAATTGATAAAGGTAAAAGGCAGCTGTTAACTTGAAAAGTACCGCTTCATGACATCATAAGGTAGAACGGAGTATTTTGAGGTTTGAATATATAGACAAACTCCATTTTGTGTAATATAGGACCTTTAACGTTCACATTTAAAGCAGCACTGCGTGAGATTTCTGGTGTCGGCCTGTCACCTGCACGACTCAATGGTGAAAGGAAGTTAAAGCCAAACTTAAAGCGCATTCTCTTGGGAAATAGAGCTACAGTTTTATGCTATTTTGGAACATTACAGACACAATAAGAACATCTTAATTGAGGCAGGTGGCATGTCCCCCTCCAGGCAGAATACCAGGTCAGGTTTGTGGAGAGGCAAGCCCATTTACAGTAAGGATGCATGCTCTTAAAGGCTTTTGAATGCAATAAAAACATCCATAGTAAAACATGTTAAGGCTTTAAGATGAGTATGTTTATGTGAAAGGATTTTGTTAATTAATGCAAGTAATCAGTGTAGAATTTTGAGAATACAAAAATTGCACTGTAACAAAACTTAAGTATGGCGTGAAAGGTTATAGAAACCACTGTATGCACCATTTTAGTTGAATGTACAGCAATAAATGTCTTGCATATTGTCCGTGTTTCGTTTTTTCCAGTGAAGGTGCCTGACGAGATAATAAAGAGGTACCACAGCTGCATGATGCTGGAGACTTTTTAACTGAGCAACACTGATCAGGACGCCATCAAAATGACTGCACCCATCGCAGAGCTTAATATAGTAGTGGCAATATCAGTTTATATTGTGATTTACTGCTGTGTTTTACTGTCCAGCATTAAATCAATGCCACTGTGCCGCAAACCTGACAGTCAATCAGAAACCTCTGTGATGCACCCGACAGCCAATCAAAAATAGGGCCCAGGACAGATACTCAAACATGCGTGGATGATCTAAAACCTCTTCAAGCATGTTGTTGATAAGGGATATCAAAGCAGCAGAATGCACTATAGCAAAATGATAATATATATAAACATAGAACATTGTATGGCATGGTAACAGATTGTAAATTTATCAGGAACTTTTTCATATACTTTTACAAAGGCTAAGTCTAAGTTTCTGTTGTATTCCACAAGAGGGAGCCAACGTAACACCAGTCACACTTAGGAACCCCAGCAATGTTATGGTACAGATTCGTTGGATTTGCATTGATTTTGCTGACTGAAAGCTTCTAAATATTTAGGAAATATAGTCCCAGTATCATTCTTTATCGTTTCTGTTTTCTTAAAGTGGAACTAAACATTGAATCCATTTTTTTTTTTTGCTACTAAATAGTGTTGTCTAATGTTTTTAGTATTTTGTTTTTGGCGACTTAAGTGCAAACTAAGTCAATTTGCAACTTTATCTTCTCTTCTAAAATCTTAGTGCTCCAGTGGCTGCTGCAATTTCAAGTACTACGTGACATCACATATGACTGCGCTGATTCCATCCAGGTGTTTCCGATTACAAACAGAGTTCGAAGTGTGGATACATGTTAGACCGATCGCATTGTTGTCCAGACCCCCTCACTCTCCCCTTTAGTCCTCCATGTACTGCCCAGTTTAGCAGCGTTATTTGAAAAGTGGCTGTGGGCGGAGTTTAAATGTTTAGCCCCACTTTAAGTAATCACACTTCAGAATTTGTTATTGTCACACAGGCCTGCCTCCCCCGTCCCACTCCTCCGCTCCACTCCTCCGCTCCCTCCTGCTCTTTGACACCCTCTTCCCCCTGGTTGCATCAGCCTCTCTCTCTCCCGCTCTCTGTGTCTGTGCCCACTTAAAGAGTCTCTGCTGTGAGACAATTAAAGTCCTGCAGTGCAACATTATTTGGCGTGTGTTTGGCTGCTGAGCCGGGGGTGCTAATGGTAGCGTCTTGCACTAGCTCACTCGATTCCTGCCTGATGTTACAGTAGTAATTGTTCTGTGGTCTGTTTGGGTTTGTTTTGGTTAGTACCGGTTTAGACTTTGTACAATCCTGGTTTAGTTACTGGGTCCGTGGTCCCAGACGGATATGTGTAGCTATCTGATTTGAGTTCTACACACTATCAATCTGGGACGGCTCTCGCTGAAAGAGATCAGGAAAATACAGAACATCATAGCGATCATGATGATTGTTTGAATCTGACTGGTTGAAGCGTCACAACAGCGGAACAAGCCGAAGAATCAAACTTACATCCAGCTGAGAGAAAAGCACACAGACATCTTCCCTGTCCACAAACGCACAAAGCACTATTTAGTTTTTCACAAAATAAATAGTCCATCTAAATAGTCACTTTTGGCACCGCCCGAACCACAATACTGTCCCATGATTGGTCGAGACGCGATTCTTGTCAGTTTGTGAACTCAAAAATATTGCTAGAATTCATCTTGCTGGCCAGGTTATCATGGTCCTGTTTTTTATCTTCTTTCAATCCTTATTTTTCGCCATTTAGTCTGTTCAGGTTTGGCACTGGTTTGAAGCCTAATTTAGACTGATGTAATTTAGAGCCTGTTTTAGTCTTGTTTTAGCCTTAATCACGTAAGCAGCCGGTCCTTCCAAAAAAGTTAATCAGTGTAATCACAATGTAAAGGGTACCATTTTGCATAATATTTGACCATTCACAAGTAAAGTCATTGTTTAGTGTGCCAATCAGCTACAAGTATGACACACCATTGGTTTACACTTCCCAGTCAATTCAACTCAAATGTGACCCCTGGATAAGATGGGTTTTTGTGAGTTTGTGAACTGAAATCTTGTGGCAGTCCAGTTTGTAGCCCTATGCATCAGTTTGTCCACACTGGTGTTGTCACGATACAAAAATTTCAAACTTAATTTCGATACCAAGGAATAGACTTGATGTGCAAAACATATACCACGATGATAATAAAAAACACTCCTTATTTAGACAATAGAAGTGATTTTCAACATTAAATCCAAGTACTTTCTTTTCTATTCCCATGTGGTCTTATATCTGTGTACTCCCTCAGTGGTCCAGGTAGGTTCCATAGTGGTCCAGGTCTAAACCAGGTCTAAACCAGGTCCATGGGCGTATACTAGTCTATATGCTCTTATACTTGTTCTGATAAAGCTCAAGATCATTCTAAAACTATTCAGGAAAGGTTCATTTCTGTCCTGTGAATGTGACTTTTTAGTATCGATACCTGCTCAAATGAGTATCTAGTTTCGTTCTAGTTCGTTTTTGGATTGATTAGTATCTGATTCTCGATACTTTTGACAACCCTAGTCCACACATTGATAACACACATGGTGCAAAGTGACATAACAGGTGGGTGTAGGTGCGTGAGGCGAGACGGGGCTCGAGATAATATTGTATTTCTCCTTTGCACGGGGCGCCTTTTTTGAAGTGCATTACGGCCTTCATCAAAGAGAGGAAATCAATAGTCATATTTCTGGCAGCCGGGCCGCGCGTCTGCCTGATACCTGTTCACCCTTTGTACCCGCTCAGCCCGCTCGCTTTGACCGCGCTTTAAAGCCTTGAGCGTGGCTTTGTGTTTGCCGGAGAACGTGCACGCCGCTCTAAGTGGGACGGGAGTCGGATTTGAATTTTGAGCTTGTACACATTTGATTTTATTAGGTCTTTTGGAGGACGGTTTCATCACTGAGAGCAGATATAGCATCAGATACAGGAGAATATGATGTAATGTTACAGAGCACTCAACTGTGAACAGTGCTGTGAGTCAATATAGATGAGGTAGCATAGTTAGCGCCAGTGCTAGGTAAGAATCAGAAGCAGCTTTTGTCTTATTGATTGGATTGTGGATGAGGCTAGGTGGGTGGAATAGCTAATGTTAGAGGTAACTTGAAATTCCCTGCATTCTGGTGGAACGCAGGGAGTTTCAATCTTTGTTTAGCTCAATTAAGTCAAGTTCCAGTTGTTGAAAGGTGCACAATGTAACTGTTTTATTTTTGGGTCAGTTATGTTCTTGTGTTTGGAGATGTTAGATCCCAATGAATTAAACAGGAGATGCCAACAGATTAAATTGCAGGTCAGATCTGTACAGAGGTGACCCTCACGTTTAACATAGTCCTACATGTGTCCTCACGTTTAACATTGTCCTACACGTGTCCTCACGTTTAACATTGTCCTACATGTGTCCTCACGTTTAACATTGTCCTACATGTGTCCTCACGTTTAACATAGTCCTACATGTGTCCTCACGTTTAACATAGTCCTACATGTGTCTCCTCATCTTTAACATAGTCTGCGTTGCCTTTATGAATACAGAGAAAACTAAAGTGAAGAACCACCTGAAAAGTTACACAGAGCAGCTTTAAAAAACTCCCATACTTTTCTTACTTCTCACTATTGTACTAGCTCCATCTCACGCCTTAAAACCACACATCACAACCTCTCCTCCCTGATCCCTGCTGTCGATTCCTCCTCTGCTCAAAGACGAGAAATAAAACGGAAGCTTCCCCGTGAAGAGTGCCGGGCGGAGACCAAAGTGCGGAGGAGGGGTGAAGGGGGCGAGAGGAGAGCCTGGTGATGGGGCTCCTTCATGTGGATCTGTCAGACTGTGTACGTCACTGCAGCAGGTGAGCTGAGCTGGAGATGAGAGAGAGAAGAGAGGAGGACAGGAGAAGAACCAAGGCCAGAACAAGCCCTATCTACTGCAGGGAGAGACACCAGTGCAACGGGTCAAATATAGATACAGACAATATGTGGAAAAAAGGGAGTATTATACTTTTTTGGCGCTTTCTGCAATGTTATGAAGTTGTTCCCTCATCAAAAACATGTCTGAGGAGGTTTTAGATGTAATTTAGCAATCTCTCCTGGCACCCTATTCAAAACCTCCTTACGGTTAGCTGTAAGATTCTGTGCAATGCTTCGCCCACAAGCCCACGTCACCCATGCTCCCGCACAACAATTCTCCAAAAAATATACAAAACATGACAGAAAACTGTACACAACAAGTGAAACTCATAAAACGTGTTAACACCTTGTTTTAACAGCATTTTCAAAACAATCAAACAATCAAAGGTAACGTGGTGATCTAAATATTTATGTTATGACAAATCTGATGCGATGTGCAGCAGTTTTATTAGCGGGACGCACGCTGATTGTGTTGTGGCAGCGCTCGGAAGGGGGAGTGACTTAGTGCAGAGAGCAAAGGGAGTTAGCAGGTAGTACCCCATAAAAGCAAAAGACCCCCTCTTTAATCGTAGAATAAAACAATCAAAACAGAGATAACAGTAGGTGAGATGGTGCAAGATACACTATTTTCATCTACTATCATCCAATGGCTCTCTCGAATATCACCCCTGATCTAAACCAGGTCTATAACAGGACTATTCTAGGTTTATTCTAGGGCTACATCAGGTCTAAAAGTGGACTACATCATTTCACTATAGTTCTAAACAAGAAACTAACCAAAAGATGACAAAAAAGTGGATAACATGAACTCTGAATTTGGCAATCTCACACACTCAACAGCTCAAAGTCTTACTTTTGCTACCTTCCTGTTTTTCCTACAGCTGTCACTCATTCCCTAAATCATCCCAGAGTAGTCTATATATACTACCTGAAACTCTGAATCTGAAATCTGTTTGTGCAATTCTGTTTTACCTGTTCCCTGCTTGTTTTCCATTCGAAATTTTCCCAGTTTTGGATAATATTTTAAGTTCATAGAATAAATACAAATATTCCTTGTTGTTTATCAGCCTGATTTGCCATTTTAAGCATTACCTGTAAAGGACACTTTCTGTTTAACTGAATTAAGACTTCATTTTCCTGTATTCTTTGTGTTGCAGTTAAGTCCAGCTTACCTGCATGATAACCACTGTCAATAACAGAGCAATTAATAAGACATATGCAGTGTTTTTGTTCTTTCTGACTACAACAATCATAATCTATTCACATTCAGTGGCTTGCTCAAGGGTAAAAGTGACAGCAGCTGAGGATTCACCCACAGACAGACTATATAAACTACAGACTGTTCATTATCTTTTTTCAGAATCAAACAGAACAAATAGTAGGTGAGATGATGCAATTTACTTCTACAAAAGTTCACAATGTGAGATACAATACAGTATTTTTTGCATCAGCTACTTTATCCTCAAAGTGCAAATTCTTTTGACTCCTTGCAGCAGTTTTTCCCCAGATGTGATCTTTGCCAGTAAAGGTGCACTGTGTAACTTTCGGTTGGGGTCCATCACCTGCTCGTTTCTATGGATATGTCACTGCTCGGCCAGGAGTGTTCCACAGTATGATATTAAACAGCTCCTTACATTTATTTAATCACAGGTGGCTTTATAGCTCACATACACCTAGCAAAACAGGCATCCTGACTCCACAGATCTGACCTGTAACTTGGCCTGGTTTGGTCTCCATGACGATAGGAAGGTTTACTGCGAAACATTCCAGACAAACCAATAACATCTCCATGGAGAAAAGCATTCGACGGACCCTCCACCAGAAAAGTTACATAATGCACCTTTTAAGATAAGATAAACCTTTATTGGGAAATTACAGTGTTGCAACACAAAGTAAAAAAAACAAAAACAAAAACAGCATTAAAATATGATATGAGATCAAAATAAATAACTACAAATACTTCACAATAGACATAAAATCAAACCATATGCCAGCAGAGTAAAGCTATAAGGCTACAAATTGAAGTGGTAATGACTATGGTTATGCAGAAATGAAATAGATAAAATGGCACTATACAAGTTATATAGTGCACCTTTAATGGTCCTGTCATTATGAATCAACCCATGTAACGGAGTGTAACTGTGGTCATGCTGTGTGCTAATTTAATGTTTTTATTGTACAGACTCTCTCTTATATTTCGTAACATTTAAACATACATTGTGTAAGTTTTCTGGTGGTTGGTCCATTAAATTCTCTTCTCTGTGGAGATGTTATTGCTATTTCTGGAATGTTTCACAATATGGTATTAAGTCTATCTTCATGGAGCTCAAACCAGGCCAAGCTGCAAGTCAGATCTGTGGAGAGGCGACCCTGCACACAATCAGAATGCCTGTTTTTCTGGCTATTTTTCAAGATTCAACATTCCAAGCAGAGCAATGACATCTCCATACAAACAAGCAGGTGATGGACCGACAACCAAAAAGTTACACAGTATGCTGCGCTTTTAAACCTATACTATAAGACATTCTTTTCAGATCTCACCATGGACTACCAACCCCAAATACTGGATGTCTGCATAGAATAACTTTGCAGTGGCCAATGGGGATCCAAATAATAAATAAAAGGTTAAAGAACAACACCTACGCCCTCAAACGCTCCAGTCACAAAACGACAGCATTCATCTGTAGGAGCTGGATTTGAACTGCCGACCTTCAGATCGGAGGACGAGCACTCTACCCAACTCTACTGCCACCCAATTCTAATATAACTCTGTCCTACTAGTTGGCAACTGATAATCCACAGACAATGTCAATTTTCTGGAGATGGGTTTGCCACTTGCTTGTTTCCATAGAGATGTTATTTTTTTCGCCCTGAATGTTCCAGAGTATGGCATTCAACATATCAACCTCCAATAGGTCTGATCAGTGTAAAGGCAAGCCCGCGCACTGTAAGAATATATGTTTTTCAAGGTGTTTCTAAGCAACAAAAAAAAAAAAAAAAAAAAAAAAAACTTAATAAATGTGCTATGGGTTTAATACTATACTGGGGAACATTCCACACAAAGCAACAACATCTGTGGAATGTGTGAAGCAGAAAAGTTGTATAATATGTGCACATAAATTGTCTAATCAGTTACAATTGGTGCTGCTCAACTGCATGGTAACTGATTGTAATTGCAATCATGATTTACTAATAACTCTGAAATATCTTGTACAGACACGGTCCAAATTATAATTACTGGTTTGGATGTTATGTATCGCCATGGCAACAAAGTGGCTAGCACCACCAGGCCAAGTTACAGGTTATTCAGAGAATAAATAAAGCAAATAAATAAAGCGATTAAAAAAACACTTGTAATAAAAGATAGACTGAGCTTTAATGTAATACAATGGAACATTCCTGACCGAGAAATAACATCGGCATGGCAACAAGCATATTTTATATTGTCTAATTGTTAATGAGGGGGTATTATGCTAAACATTTTCATTTTTTTTTAGCTTTCTACCATGTTATAACATTGTTTCCTCGTCAAAAAGTGCCTGAAGATGTTTTAGAAGTCATCCATGCAAGTTTGAGTAATTTAACATTTCTCTTTCAGGTCCTATTTGAACCCTCCAACTGTGAGATTCTGTACAAGGCACTGCCCACAAGTCAACGTCACCCACGCTCCCACACGACGAGCCTCCATAAATATACAAAAACATGATACAAAACTGTACACAGCAACTTCACAAACCTGATGGACCTGGGGCAGTAGTTTCATTAGCGGGATGCGCACTGATTGTGTTGTGACAGCACTCTGAAGGGGGAGTGATTTAGTGCAGAGAGCAAAAGGAGTGCAGACTCAGCACATCAAAAACAAAAGTGAAACTTATAAAACATGTCAAAATGTTGTTTTCAGTGAATATAGCATTTTCAAAACAATAAGAAGTAACAGTGTCCCTTTAGAATCAGAAGGTTTTATTTGACATTTTTGGCCACATTGACTTATTCATATATTCTTGTTCCTGGGTGCCCACTGTACACAGATTTATAGAGTTTGGTGCTTTTTTGATGATTTTATAAGCAAAAACAGATGCAATTTTGAAGATTCACTTGGTGAAGCAGAATAAATTTAAATTGACCAATCTCAATCAAGACAAGACAGCATTTTTAGTCTAAAAAGGACGTTTAAACCCAAATGTCATGTAGCTTGAGTCATTACGAATGACTTGTATAACATGAAAGGAAAGTTGAAATTTTAATCTTACTTTTGATACGTTTTGTACAAGAACAATGCTGTTAGCTGTTAGCATGCTAACTAACTAACAAAAGACTATTTCAAGTCTAGGGAGCCTAGAAAACAAAAAAATAAACAACTGAATGTCCAATAGTCTTTATATATGATCGAATGGCAAATGTCTATTTCTGAAGTATTAGTTGAATAATACTTGTCTATTTATAAACTTGTTTAAACATGTTTATGATCAGGCACAGGCTGCGTAATCATTTAAAATGTTCAAGTTAAATGTTGTCAAAATGTATTTAATATTTGACTTGTAAATGTGTAAGGTATTCTCAAACTGTTTTTTGATTAAAAGTTGACCACTGGAACATAAGTCTGTGTTTTTGGTATGTTTTGTAGCTTAGAAACTTTATAATTCCAGATAAATGATGCTTTTTCAGAATTGGAGGGTTCTGAGAAAAAAAAAAAAAAAAAAAAAAAAAAAACACTTCCCACTTTCACAAATGCCAAATCACAAACTTAATTTTCTCAGTTCAGACTCTCCTGAGGATGACCTTTATCCCCACATATTAGATAAATGTATTCCCTCTTTTATTTCTGCTGTACAAGAGATCAAACCCTGAATATCTCAGAAGTACGCAGAATGCAGATAGAAACTTCTAATTCTAAATATATTATGTGTTAATGAGAAGTGTAACTGCGCAGTAATTGAATTCATTAAAAAATTACAAATGGGATGTGCTCCTAGCGTATCTTTCTTAACAATCTTGTACAGACTCACTCACTTCAATTTCTCGTCATTTAACGCTATACTTTTCCACCTATACCATGAGACATCCTTTCCAGATTTCACTTTTAATTTACCGACCCCAAACATGTCTGCAAAGGTAAAACCAGGATAACACCACGCCGATTCATTTGCTATTATCGAGCGCTCTTGTTTCTCATATAACTCTGTAGCACTGTTTGGCAACACGTGTTTTATTGCATCTTCCAGAACACTCCGTAGTGATATAGATAATCGATATATGCACAGCCTTCTCCATAACAGCGTTCCCCGGGCAGATCCATCAGCGCACGGCCGACTGTGCGTGCCGCCATCCTATCACTCGGGCAATGAATGGCTCTTCGTGGCTTCTTTAGTGGAGATTTATAATGCGTTTCCGGGCAGGCAATCTTTCAGGGAGCTCTGTTTTGATGATCACACGGCGCGCGCTATAATCTGCGAAAGAAACGTCGGTAAATTGAACTGTCAAAAGCCCGAATATGGAGAGCAACTTATCAGTGAGACAGAGCGCTTGTCGAGTGTGAGAGAATTTGGCGACGAAAGTGTATTTTATTTTGAGATTTATAACGAGTACAGGTGCGGAGTGGATCATAATATCATCAGCGTTGTTATGATGTCAAATATAGACACAAATCGTATGCACACTGCTTGGAGCTGTGCTAGCTGCATGCTAACAGAGTTTAGGAGTACAACAGAGATTTATGAAAATGACTTTGCAAACACGAGCAGAATATCAAGTTTCAAACATGCTCTAACCTTACAGTAGTGATCTCCAGCTGGCTATGACTCAAAGGTGAGGTGCCAAGTGTTTGCGTTGCCAAATAAAATTGCAAAGTTCAGGAATCAGGGATATGTCAAAACTGATTCTTGAGAGTTTTTAGTCACGTTATAATGTTGTTTCCTCCTCAAAAACATACCCGGAGTTGTGTTTTGTTTCATTCACACATTTTGAATAAAGCTTAAAATACTTTGTTCTGCCTTGTGATGTCGTCAAGTGGTAGTTTTAAAGTTAAGAGCTATTTTTTAACCAATTTACTTTACAATACACTAAAATAACCTTAACGGTGTATTGTGAAACTTTACTCGTGAATGGTCCGTCAAATGCTTTTGTCTGTGGAAATGTTTTTACTTTGTCTGTAAAGTTCCACAGTATGGTATTAAACGCTTCTATCTTCATGGAGACCAAACCAGACCAAGTTACAGGTCAGATCTGTGGAGAGGCGACCCCGCTCACAGTCAAAATGCCTGTTTTTCTAGGCATTTTTGAGCAATAAAACCACCTGTAATTGAATAAATGTAAAGTAGAGCTGTTTAATGTCATACTGTGGAACATTCCAGGCAGAGCAATGACATCTCCATAGAAACAAGCAGGTGACAGACCCCCAACCAAAAAGTTACACACTGCGCCTTTAAGTTGTTGCTTTAATTTTTAAATATGTATGCTTTATCTTTTATTCTAAAACAATAGCTGTGACTTCAAAGTTGCACAATCCAGGGCTGAAATGATCAAAATGATTCTAGTGAAGGTGTATGCAGTTTAAAAACACAGTGGAGCACTTCCTGTATTACCACATGACATCACAAGTTGGAACAGAGTGTTTTCTGTTTGAGAGAAGAACTCAGCCTAAATCTGCAGGGTTTGTGTTAAACATGTGTGAATGAAACAAAACACAACTCCATCAAACTCGCTCAACAAGTCCAGGCTCATCCTGAAATCCTGAGCTGAAACGATCTCCATGTCCAGTTTAAGCCTCAACTTGTTCCATGACAGAAATAAGCCTGAGTCTGACCAAAGCTTAAGAAGAGAGAGAAACAGACGTGATGAAGGAGAAAACAGACAGAACCCACTGTCCTCCTCAGAGTCCAAACCAGCGTCTGTCTGTGTGTAAAAGCTGCACTGCTCCTCACAACAGACACATCATTTTATGGTTTGTGCCTTTGATGAGTGCAGCGTCCACACGTATGTCCCGTGTGTAGAAACATACGACCTGTAAAAGTCTCAAGCGACACAAAACTATTAAAGTCACTTTTTCACTGTATCAGACAGAGACAGGTGTTCTGACACAAGTGTGTGAGTGCACGTGCTGAAACTTTTGACTAAACTGTTTCTTTAGATGTTCTCGGAGACAGAGCTGAAATGATCTTGACAGTTCGCAGTGTGTTTCCGGGAGTTTGTTACTGCAGCAACTCAGCGCCTCCTCTGGTTAGTCACTTTGCTGGAACAGAACTGAGGCTTTGACAAGCCTGGATTGGCCAAATAAGCCAGACTTTTGCTTTAGCTCGCTTCATGGAATCCCCCCCAGGTCTGTTTGTGATGAGGAAACAACATTATAACATAGAACAATAGTGCAGTATAGGCTCTTTAACCTTACAGCAGTGCTTTCAAAATTGGCCCTGACTCAAAAGTGAGGTGCCAAGTTTTTGCGCTGCCAAATAAAATTGCAAAGTTCATAGGAATCAGGGATATGTCAGTCAATAAAGTGTGGGTGTTAAATGGATGTTGGTGGTGCTTAATAGTGCTATATTCTGCAAAATGACTTTTACAAAGTTTTACTAAACTTTTACATGTGAGAATCTATTTCTGAAATCAAGTAATTATTCAAAGATAATACCTTAATTTGTGGCTATTTCTGTAATCCTTCGTAGTATTTGGGCCGCCTTAATCTTGATCGTACATTATGATGTAATTTGGGTTGCACAGCCTACAACACTTCACTCCTCAGTGCACCAGTAGCTCCAGTTTTGTACTTTTTATTTCCTCTGTCATTTGTAACTGACAAAACATGCAAACTGAACTGTCTCTAGTCTAAAAGTACTTTGAATAATGTTGTTTCCTCATCACAAACACACCCGCAGTTATGATTTTGTTTCATTCACACATGTTTAACACACAAACCCTGCATATTTAGGCTTCGTTCCAACTTGTGATGTCATGTGGTAATACAGGAAATGCTCCACTGTGTTTTTAACTCAGTACACCTTCACTATAATGATTTGGATGATTTTAGCTGTGCGATTGCCAATCTCAAACAAACAAACAGTTAAAGGTATAGTAGCTGTTGAGCTCAAAAAACAGGGTTATTCAGGTTCATGTGTAAATTAAACAAAACACAACTTCAGGTATGTTTTTGATGTTTGTTTCTGAAGCTCACAGGAATACGGGACCTTGAAGCAAAAATAGCAATTGTGACATTAGTGTGTGTGTTTTGTTGTATTGTAGTGGTGTTATCCTGTGCATTGAAACTAAAGAAATGAATAATAAGTAGTTGTGAGAGTTGAATGATCCAACGAGAGCAAGCAGCAGCAGGCAGTCTGTTATAGTATTCGTTTTAAACCAAGACTGTCCCACTGAGGTTCAGAGAGGGAGGAAAGAAGATCCAGGGACACAGGGAGAACGTACCTGAGAGGCAAGACTACACACTTTTCATATTTTCCTATACTTTATAGTCGTGTAGTCTGGGATTAGGTCCAGTCTACAGGATTTCTGAAGAATGTGATTGCCATTGTGGTTTAAGGCGGAAAAAGTTATAGATACAAATAAGGATAAGGATCGTACCAAACTTGGATGGTCAGATTTATGGCGTTTTATGGTCAGATCTTACATACGAACAGAAGGTGGATGCACTGACGCACCAGGCTATGGAAAAACAAAACACAGAGGGGCCACATGCTGTTAAATGGTTCACATATATCCAAATAAGTTCCCTTGTGGGAATAAGTTAATAATAAAGTCTAAGTCTATTGCGCTATAATGCTGTTTTCTCATCACAAACATACCTGGAGTTGTGTTTCGTTTCTAACACACAAACCCTGCATATTTAGCCAAAAACAGTTTTAATATCAAAGCATGTCAATTCTGCTGAGTTCCCAAAAATGGCGATCTAAATGTTATACGTTAGCAGTTAATACCACATAGAAGTAAAATACCCCCTCTTTAACTTTTTGTCACGTACAATCCAACATCCAACAATCCCTCAAATACTTTTTACATTGACAAGATGGGGGATAGTTTTGCTCAAGGGTACAATCACATTTGGGTTGATGGGTGAACTCTCAGTGATCCTCAACCACCCAACCCATCCCAGCTCCACTCCGTCAGCAGAGCGATATAACACTAACACGAGCGATTCACATGCTTCACACGAAACTCCCCGGCTCAATTCTAATTTCCAAATGACAAAAATAACCATAGGCTCGCTCTCCCGCAGGTGGACAGACCATCACATCGTCAGGGCCCCGCTCTCGTCCCTCTCAGGGCCGGAACACACTTGGACACATGGAAATTAGCATGTCAATTTGCTCAGAGCGCGTTTTGGCCGAACACTCACGTCCGTGTTTGCCCGTCCGTGGAGAACAATCAAAGCTGGCTGTGACCCGTCTGCTTCTCTGCCAAAACTGGCAGAGTGGTTAGCTGTCAGCATGTCAACAACAAATAATCCCTCACATAGTTTAAGGTGGACTATGTAATTGAAATGCTCCATGTGTTTTTATTGTGTTACATTAAAGGTGCACTGTGTAACTTTTCTGGTGGAGGGTCCGTCAAATACTCTTCTCCATGGAAATGTTATTGCTTTGTCTGGAATGTTTCACAGTATAGTATTACATCTTTTTTCTTCATGGAGATCAAACCAGACCAAGTTACAGGTTAGATCTGTGGAAAGCCATCCCTGTTCACAGTCAGAATGTCTGTTTTTCCAAGGTATTTTTGAGCTATAAAACCAGCTGTAATGTAATAAATGTAATATAGAGCTGTTTAATGTCACACTGTGGAACATCGGAGGCAGAGAAATGACATATCCATAGAAACAAGCAGAAAAGTTAAACAATGCACCTTTAAAAAACCTATATTCTGATATTGTTGATCTCTGTTATAATGTTTCCTCATCACAAACAGACCTGGAGTTGTGTTTTTGTTTCATTCACACATGTTTAACACACAAACTTTGCATATTTAGTCTGAGTTCTTCTCTCAAACTGAACCTTGTGATGTCATGTGGTAATACAAGAAGTGCTCCAATGTGTTTTTAAACTCCATACACCATCTCCACAATCATAATTTCATTTCTGGATAATTTCAGCCTTGGAATCGTCAGTCTCTTCTGAACTAAAAGTAAAATGTAGCTGTTAACTTGAAAACTACCACTGTGTGACATCACAAGGTGGAACAGAGCATTTTGAGCTTTGGAGGTGTAGACAGACTAATAATAAAGTGTTATTCAAATGTGTGAATGAAACAAAACACAACTCCAGGTCTGTTTTTGAGGAGGTAACAACACTATAGCATGACTTAAAGCTAATATAGAGCCTTTAAATACCATATTGTGGAACATTTTTGGCAATGTCTCAGGTGACCCTCCACCAGAAAAGTTACATTGTGCACATTTAATGTACAAGAAAGAGATAGTGCTTTGCTCAAGGGCACAATCACATTTGGGTTGATGGATGAGCTCCGAGACCACCGTAGCTCCACTCCTTTAACACCGGACATTTAGCGGTCAGCTGAGAACAATCAAAGCTGGCTGCACCTGTCTGTTTTTTTGGCCAAAAGCGACAGAGTGGTTAGCGGTTGTTGTTAAAAGTATCGAAAATCAGATACTAATCAATACTAAAACTAGTATTGAAATTAAATATTCATTTGAGCAGGTATCGATGCTAAAAGATTCCCATTCAAAGGACAGGAATAAACCTTTCCTGAACAGCTTTAGAATGATCTGGAGCTGAATCAGAACAAGTATAAGAGCACATGGACTAGAACAGGCCCACGGACCACTGTGGAACCTACAGGACCACTGAGGGATTACACCGATATAAGACCACATGGAAATATAAAAGAAACTACTATTATTTAAAATTACATTCTATTGACTAAGAAAAAAAAAAAAATATATATATATATATATATATATATATATATATATATATATATATATATATATATATATATATATATATATATATATATATATTTAATTGTCTTTGTGGTATTGGGATAGGTATTGAGTATCAAGTCTACTAGTATTACGTAGTATCGAAATTGAGTTTCCACGGTGTAGCATTAAAATGATCTATTTCGCATCTATTCAATTGCAGGTGTTTTTATCGTTCCAAAAAAACAAAAACAAAAAAACATTCTAACCTGTAACGATACTCAATACCTATTCCAGTAATGGACATTTGGCAGTCAGTGGAGAACAATCGAAGCTGGCCGTGAACTATCTGTTTCTCGGCCAAAAGCGGCAGAGTGGTTAGCGGTGGGCGCGTCAACAGCTGCCCTGACAGTGTCCAGAAGGCAGGGAGAGAGAGAGGGAGCCTTTATGAGCTAATGAAAGGCAGCCAGTGTGACGTGTCTGAAATGGGCTTGGAAGATGTCCGACTGGCCGGGGCGGAGAGGAGGGCCAGAGGAGGGCCAGGCCAGCACTACATTAGATGATTGGTTTGTGCTCTTTTACGAGTTTGATTAAAAGCGATGCCAAGGGAAAGGACGAGAGGTCAGCTGGAACCATTTGCATTTGGAGGCTGTGGGTTTATAGACTGTGTTTACATTGGAGAGTGACGAAAAGGTCAATGGATCAAATAGGCAATGTAATCAGAGGTGGGTGGAGGAGCCAAAATGGCCTAGAGATTGTGTTCATTCAAAATATGAGTAAAACGTGAGGGATGCTACAGAAATTTGGTCACACTTTTCTAATCCAGTGTATTTCTAAAACACATTTTACAAACAAAAGCTGTTTCCAAAGTGCTGCAAATATGGAACTATTTAATCTTTATTTAACTGAATGAAAACATAAAAAAGTACAAATAAAAACTATTCCATCTACAAAAAGGCACACATGAATAAAACTGATTTAAAAAAACAAATCAATAAAAGGCAACAGAGGGAGGACCCCACTACTAGTGTGGTGAGTTTTTTTTTGTAAATGTGTACATTTTTTGTGTTTTCCCTAAAGAATATATAGTAAAAGCATTTTCTGATTGGTGGCGTGAGGGTGGTCCAGCCCAGTTTCACTTTCACTGTAAAAAAAAATAAAAATAAATCTGTTCTAAATCTGTTCTAAAGCCATTCACTTGACTGCAAACTATATTACTTGCACATATTAAAATGTCTCAAAGGGTTTGTGAGGACAAGGGATGAGTTCCACAGATTTCCCCCTTCTGCCCTGTGAAAATTAAGAATCTCAGCTTTAACACTAAGACTTAGGATCAGGAGCCACACATTACACACAAAAATGAACATATACTGTGTCATTTTAATGTCGTCTCCTCTGTCCAGAGGCTTACGAGCTGTGATTACCTGCTCACGGTCAGTGCATGACTGCTGATCGTACGACTGCAGGGATACCAGACAAGTTTGATATTATTTGTAGGGTCCAAGCTAGGGCTGAGCGCTGTGGTGATAAAAATCTAAAATTGTGATCTGACCCCTGACATGAGCTATTTTAGTGAAAGTGTCACTTCTCTTTGTGCTTAAACACAGACACTTTAAACCACCACACACTTTTTACCGGTTACAAGTGTCTGCCTCTGATACTTCTGAACAAATCTCCACAGACAAGATAGCCAGAAAGGTTTGTGATGAAGCCCCTGACGTTAAAGCTCATTTTCATGCAAGTTAGCATCATGTGTGTTTATTAAGTAAATGTACTTTAGCACTGCGTTATACAATTAACCAAATGTAAAATGATTGTCTACATTGGTCCTTATTTGTCACTTATTCCAGAGAAAATAGCGCTATGTCTTTATTAAACAAATCCAATGAAAGTCTCTTGGCTAAATGAAAATATATTTGCCATCCTTCTCTTCATTAAAGCTCTGGACAACAGCCAGACCCCATTATCACTGCGGAAATCGACCTAAAGTTAGCCAGAGCCAGTCACTTACTTTAAATGCATCTATTTTGGAGACTTGAAATTGCCGGAGACTGGATCAGAATGTGAAGCAGCTCATAGTGTTTGAATCAGATGATGTGCAGTGCGCTGGAAACAAGGCCAGAGTCATGGTGGAAATAGAAGTCGTACAGGGAGAGCACAAGTGATTTGAACTAAACATAGGACTTCTGCCAAGCAAATGAGGACCATGAATCCACCGCTTCTCTATTCAGGCATCTCCCATCGCACCAATTATACAGGCACAGCGGGGCACGGCTGGGACATGGATTAGGGTTAGGGCTATGGCTAGGGTTAGGGCTAAGGTTAGGGTTTGGGCTAAGGTTAGGGCTATAGTTAAGGTAAAGTTAGTTTTAGGACTAACAGTAAGGGTTAGGGCTAGTTTGTTAGTGTGGAGGGTTAGGACTACAGTTCGGGCTAGGGTTAGGACTTGGGTTAGGTTTAGGGCTACAGTTTGGGCTAGGTTTAGGGCTAGGGTTATTGTGGAGGGTTAGGACTATGGTTGGGGTTAGGGCTACAGTTCGGGTAAGGGTTAGAGTAAGGGTTAGGTCTAGGGTTATGTGCGGGACACAGCATTTGCAGGGTGCAGATGGCCGATCATTGCCGCTTGCTGCTATAATTCTTAATCTTTCTACATGTCAAAAACTCAAAATGCTCTGTTCTACCATGTGATGTCATGAAGTGGTAGGTTTCAAGTTAACAAATGCCTTTTACCTTATGTTCAGTAGAGATTGGCAGTTCAGGGCCTGAAATCTTCCAAAGGATACCAGTGAAGGTGTTGGAGCACTTCCTGTATAACCTCATGACATCACAGGGTGGAACAGGGTGGAAGTCAGTCTAGATATGCAGGGTTTGTGGGTTAAACATGTGTGAATGAAACAAAACACAACTCCAGGTCTGTGTGTGATGAGGAAACATCATTATAACACAGATCAGAAAATAGTGTAATATGGGCCCTTTAAAGGAACTGTAGGTAACCTGAGTCCTACTGTTTTAAAAAAAGTACTACAATCACAAATGACCCTGGCTTGTTTGAAAATCACATGGTCCACGTAATGAGACAGTATATATGTATACTGTAGCAGTTTTCATCTACAATTCTAGTTATTAGTTTGAGAGCTAATGCTAAATGACTAGAGACACCTTAAATGTCCCGTATCACCTCGTTCAGACTGATGTAGGCTGGGACAAGTGTGGTTTTGACTAAAATGATTGATTTACAAAACTAGTAGTACCAGTAATTAGTAAAGCAGTACTATTTGAAGCTGTAGTAGTAGGATTTGAAGTAGAGATAGTAGCATTTGAAGGAGTAGAACTAGAATTATTAGTAGTAATAGTAGTACTTAAAGTAGTAGTTGAAGTTTTAGCAGCTGCATTTAAATGACAAAGAAAAGTGGACGAGAATAAAAGTCAAAATAAATAAATGTAGCAAATAAATAAATGTATAATTAAATATTTAGTAAATAAAAACATGTAAAAATAATTTTAAAAAAAAGTGTAAATAAAAATATATAAAAAAATGAATAAATTAGTAAAAAGATAATTGTCAAAAAATTCATAAAAAAATAAAAATATGTATAAATAAAATGTTAGGTAGCTAGGTAGATTTCTTTCACTGGAATGTACCACAGTATAGCATGAAATACCTACTTACAAATCGGACCTGTAAAATGGCACAGTGCTTGTCTCCATGGAAATCAATAAGTTTAATATCATAGTGTGAAAAATTCTAGGCAAAGCAACAACATCTCCATGGTGGCGGACACTTCATCTGGAAAGTTACACAGTGCACCTTTAATGTCTAAATGTATTAATTTCTGTACATATATATTTTTATTCACTCTTTAACTCAATACTCAATTTTAACATTTAGTCTTGTATTTATTATTATTATTATTATTATTATTATTATTATTATTATTATTATTGTTATTAATTTATGTATTTATGTATTTAGTTATTTAAAAAAAAATATTATTATTTTTTTTTTTCAAGGACGTCATTTTTGGTTCTCCGTACTCATATAGCTACGTGTCATACTCCGTTCTCCAACTCGACCTCCCAGTGTGAAGTTTAAACTGGATTGCCCCAGGCTTCGATTAGCCATCTACAACACTGTGGAGCCTGCACTGGTCACCATGGCGACACCACTGTATTTCTACTTGGTGAATACAAATGTGTCTGGTACTTGGCGTTTATGTGTCAGCAGCGATAGTGGAGAAGAAACCTGGTCAAGATTCACTTTGTATGCCAGCATAAACTATTATTATTATTATTATTATTATTATTATTATTATTATTATTATTATTATTTTAATTAGAATTTTTTATTAGAATTAATTAATTTAATTAACTTTTACATTAACTTTTACATCAATTTAAGTTACTTTGACCTCTCTTCTTTCAGTTCTCGTTAGCAAACTTGGTGCTACATTTGAAACCAGGAACTTTTTAGGCACGCTGCTAACAGGAGGTACAGTCTAGTCTAGATGTTTTTCATTGGCATTTTCACATATATATATATATTTTTTAGATTTTGTAGCTATGTATCCAGTGACACAATGCTTGATTTAGATGAACCTGGTGAATCTAGATTAAAATCCTTACAGTCCACAGTCATTTAGAACAAAATGAAACAGAAAAAGTAGTTTCAGTTTTAGTTTTCTATTTTATTTATTTATTTATTTTTTTGTTACAGACCTTACTAATGCACTACTTTGAGGTCTGAGGTCAGATTTTTACGATCGTTTTCATCACCCTCTGGATGGCGTGCTCCCTCACAAACCACATTCTTACCTAGGCAATATTTATTTTATTTAATTTTATTGGAATGCCCCTTGTTTTCAAGGGGGTCCAAAAATACAAAATATTAGTAATACACAATACAGTACAATACAATACAATAGTCAGAATACGAAACTTACAGGTTTACATTACAAAACATACACACACACACACACACACACACACACACACATACATATACAACAGAGCAAACTGGAAAAATAAAAAATAAGAAAAGACAAACTAAAAACATAAACAAGGAGTTCTGAGATACGAAAACAAAGATGATTTAAACGAATATGGGTGAATTGTCTTGCCTAATGACACAACAACTGTTTGCACTGCTGCCCCCATGTGGCACCTGCTATTTCCAGCGGTCTCCCATCCAAGCACCAACCAGACCCGACCCTGCTCAGCTTCAGCGATCAGAGCGGGCATTAAAAAAGGAAATGTGGCCAACCAAGACATTTAAACATCACCCTGCACCCTGATAATACGAAAGTCTGAAAAGAAAATACGACATCCTGGGAAAATCCGGTTTGAAAAAAGTCAGCAGCCATTACATCAGCACTCGTACACAACAAGCACACTGGAGCAGACTGACAGATAATGATACTGATGCCACTGACGTCCAGCTTATTCCACTGGCTCATTTGCACAGCAGCGGTTTGAATGGGCTCACATTATATTAGCATACATGTAGTGAAAGGACCCTCCGCTCAGACGTCCCTGTCCTTTGTTTAGCGACACCGAGCGCAGAATGGTCCTGATTGTAATAGGCCTCCTCCTCCTGTGTGATTATATGATTGTTTACGACGTCCAGCCGAAAGACCAGCTCAGAGCGACAACATAACGCATTTGACTGTATTTTTAAATATATTCATTTTTGTTATGTAGCGCCGCATTCAAGTCTTTTCATGCTGTGATATTTACTTTGTTTTTTTGTTTTTTTTCCAAGAGTTTTGTATGAACTTTCAAAAATAAAGAATACAAGTTATAAAATGAGCTGTGTTGGCTTGTAGAGCATATGAGGACATGTTTACTTTAACTGCAACTGAACTGCTCCAAAATGCTTCTCATCGGAACCCCTACGCTGACTTTGGTCCTCCCTGTTCACGTTTAAGGAGCAAAACTGGCTTTTTGAACTTTCTACCATGGTATAACATTGTTCCCTCATCAAAAACATGCCTGAAGAGGTTTGAGATGTCATCCATGCATCTTTGACTAATCTTTTGATCTCTCCCGGACCCTACAGTTAGGTGTACGACGTCACAGGTTTTGCCTAAAGCTCCGCCCACAAGCTTACATAACCAGGAAGCTCTCGGCAGCGCTCCCTATGCTCCCACTACACAACCCCTCCCTGCTCAGCCCCCACACAGAACGGCATGTGGCAGAGACGGTATCAAAAATGAAACTGAAACTAATTAAACTCTGCATCACGGCTGAAAGAGCATATCACACCAGTACTGATGTCTCTGCACTGGCTTCAGGATAGATTTTAAAGTACTTCTATTGCTTTATAAAGCTCTGACGGTCTTAGTCCTATTTCTGGTCTGCTTTTATCATATGAGCCCTGTCAGACCCTCAGGTCCTCAGGTCCTCAGGTAGTCTCATCTTTTAACTGTCCCAAGAGTCCAGAGTAACACAGAGAGGTGGAGTTCAGCCTCCGTCTGTAGAACGTCGACCTGAAGACCTGCTGCCAGTGTTCATATTTTTAAAAGTAAACTCAAAACATATTTTTTTAGTTCAGCTTTTAATTACAACTTGACCATTTTATTGCTCACTTTTTATCATCTTTGTTACCATATTATCATTTATGTCTAACTTTAACACTCCATTTTTCTTGTTACTTGAAAAGCCTTCAGGAGTTTTATGTTTTGTTTCTTAATTAGACAGAACAGTACTGGATGGATGGATGGATGGATGGATGGATGGATGGATAATTACTGTATGTATGAAAGGAACAGCAGGGGGCTGCTGTCGTTATAATCCTTGTAATTGTTCTGTTGAGTGTAAAGCACTTTATGCTACAGTTTAAATGTAAAGTTCTTTACAAATGAGGTTTGATTAATTGATTCAACTTTTAAAAGTTGTTTTTGAGTGGTGACCAGACTGAATACAAATGCAGGGATAGCATTCTGGACTTTAGACACGTTTTGAGTAGATAACTCAAGAATCCAGACAGAAAAAGAACATGCAAAGTCCACACAGAAAAGATACACCCAAGAAAACTGAACCCTCCTGTTGTGAGAGCGGTGGCACCCACACCCCCGCTGTGCCTATAATGATAATGTAGTATCATATTTTAATTGTAATAATACAAGTGACCTTTCTCTTTTGTTTGAGGAAATGCTTTCTTTTGTCTGCACAACCAGCTTTAGTCACTTTGAACTTTGAACAAGGATTATTCCATTTACCGTCATAATGATTACAAAGAATTTAGCACAAAAGCTCTGGCCTGAACTCCTGACCCAGTCTCTGCCTTCACCACAGCTCTATCGCTCCTTCTCTCTCTCTGTCTCCTTCTCTCTCTCTCTCTCCTTCTCTATCGCTCCTTCTCTCTCTCTGTCTCCTTCTCTCTCTCCAACTCTCTCTCCTCAGGGTCACTTGGGCATGTTCTAATCGCAAAAGAATTCCTACATCAGTCTAATCATTTTGATAGCTGCTGTTTTACAAGTTCCATTTATCAAAATGAGTCATATTAGTTCAGTCATATGTGTCATATGACATTCGACTGAAATGTCAAGTTTGCATAAAAAAATCACTTCTCAAACTATTAATATTACAAAGCTCAGTTTAAAAGCACATAACCATTTGTTTAACACATGAATATCTGTGAGGATTAACAAAAATAAAAGAAAATGAAAAGAGTGGCTGTTTTACTTCTGTGAGGTAACTGCTAACACGTAACTTCCACTAATGGAACTACTGCACATTGTGTCAAGTTATTGTGTACAGTTTTGCCCCTAATACTGTGCTCTGTGCCTATTAGCATGAAACCACACTATGAATTGCATCACTGTAAAGAGTTTAAAAACAGTAAAAGGTTTGCAATAAATATTAATTTACATAAGCCTTAAAAACAGTTAAAAGTCCGCAAAAAATGTTTATTCTATTTTATTTTTCAGTAACATTCTTGTCATTTCGTTCAAAGAAACCGTAATCATATCATCCGTAATCGACTACTAAGCCTGGGATCCTTTGTTTTAGTGATTGGTAATGCCTTCACCCACCACTTGGGGGATTTCGCACTGTTTCTCCTCAAACAGCACGCATATCACTCTTGTGGCTCTTTCCTTTGTTTTCAGAAGTGCAACATTCCCCATTTCCAGGGATGACATCTAAAACCTCTTCAGGCATGTTTTTGAGGAGGGGACAATGGTAGAAAGCTCAAAAAAGTTGATTTTGCATTATACCCCCCCCTTTAAAGTACACTTTATTGATTCTTTCTCAGCATTTGACCCATCCTTCGACCCGGAACCTTCTTGTTGTCAACATTTTGCCACTCATAGCGTTTGAACATAGTGTACTGCCCACATACATGTATTGACAGAGCTGTGTAAATCTGAGCTCATTTCCCTCATAATCTCAGGACAGAGGCCGTGTTGTGAGTCAGACGCAGGCAGCAGGAGGTGCACGCAGTCGGAAATCTCAGGAGGTAAGACTCACCACATCCCCCTCACACTGAAACAGACCCTCCACCCTGCCTTCTGCTGACGAGGAGCTGCACGATTTGTACATTTATGCAAGTCCACAATCATTTCTTTGGTCTTTTTTATGTCAAGGACCACGTGAAGGGATATGGCCTCTCCCCTGCCCTGTGACACTCCCTCTGCAGGCAGGTGGGGAGTCCCTGCCTTCAGGTAATGACTAGGGACCACGCCACGACCATGAAATATGATATGTGGATGTGATGGCTGGGGGAGACTCAAGGTGGGGCTCTGTCTCCAATCCAAAATGTCCAAAATGGTCACCCAGCTGATTCGGAACCCCCCTCCTTAAGGATGATGTCTTCAGGCTGAAGGATGGACGAGAGATATGGGGTCGATAGCACTGACATGGACGGTGTTGTCGGGATAGGCTGTATAAATAGGTCTTCTGGGTAATTGAAGGTGTGGTCGAGATGAGCTGTGGTTGGCTGGCGAGGAGGTTGAGGCTTGGTCCAGCTCCAGTATCTAAGTTAAACATATTAACTCCACTTCACTAGCAAGGACCACGCCACGACAATGAAATACGATAAAGATGTTTATCGATGGTGGGTAGATGTGATGGCTGGGGGAGACTCAGGGTGGGGCTCCGTCTCAAATCCAAAATGTCCAAAATAGTCACCCAGCTGATTCGGACCCACCACCTCCTTAAGGATGATGTCTTCGGGCTGAAGGATGGACGAGAGACACGGGGTCGAGAGAGCGGACATGGATGGTATTGATGGAATAGGCTGTATAAAAAGGGCTTCTGGGTAATTGAAGGCATGGTCGAGATAAGCTGGCGAGGACGTTGAGGCGTGGTCCAGCTCCTGAAGCTAAGTTAACTCCACATAAGGAAGTGTACTGAGGGAGTGTGGCGTTATTCAAAGCATTCGGCTCTAGCCAAATGAAACCAACTCCACAGGGCAACTGGCTGCTCCCTGACAGGGTGAGGAGCTCGTAGTAGAGCCGCTGCTTCTTCTCATTCTGACATAAGCAAGATGGGTGAAATGTCTTGCCTAAGCGTACAACAATAGTATGCACACTTCTCCCCCACTGTGGCACCTGGTATTCCCAGCGGTCTCAGATTCAAGCACTAACCAGACCCAACCCTGCAAAAATCAGACGAGATCGAACTTTAATGAGGAGCCACGGCCACCGAGACGTTTCAGTGTGTGACGTGTTTCACTTTGCTCTGGTAAACCCTGTCTCCGGTTGCTATGGCGACACACATTTACTCTAGTTTACCTTGTGTTGAGTCCTCCTGCCTCAGTGTGTGTGTATGTGTGTCAGTGTGTGCATGTGTGTCAGTATCAGTGTGTGCGTGGTTGTGTGCAGATTGGATTATTGATGACAGGGACGCGTGGAGCCGTGGTGGTTGGACAGCAGGTGCAGGAAGACTCCACACCGTAATGACCGCCATGTGAGGAGAGGAGAGAAAAACAGATGAGACCTGTGCAGGGAGAGAGGGAGAGAGGGAGAGAGAGGGAAAGAGAGGAGGGAGGGAGAGAGATGGAGAGAGAGAAAGAGAGAGGGAGAGAGATGGATACTGTCCGGTTCCAGACCCTTCTAGATTCAAACAGAGTGTAGAAGAGACTGGCTGCTCAGGCTAGAAAAGACTCTATTACAGATTTCCATTAACGTTTTCCAGGTCCATGAGATGAACAGTTTCCTTAATCAGAAGGTGGACAAACAGAAATGAACTAAGGCCCACACCTGATGGTCCCTCAGAATCATTTTCAAGTTTCTCACTGGTAACAGACAAGATAGACAAGAGTAGAACATCTAGAGGGAAAAGAGATGGACTAATGTTGGGGGGCGAGGGAGAGCGAGGGACAGGAGCGGCAGGTGCGGTGCTGTCACTAACACAGCAAAGTGAAAGATGAGATGTGTCCGTCACCCCTGCACCTGTCGCTCTGATACGAGGCACACGCAGCTCAGTGTAATAAAGGACTGGAGACCGCATGGAGCTGCAACTTCAACCTTCTGTTTAAAGTCTGATTATTCACCACAGTGAAATGCATTCTAATTAGATGCAGTTTTGAATTGGATTTTGGGTGCTGATGACACGACAAACAGACTGACAGATATACAGTAGTCTACTCCAGTCTGGCGATGCTTCTGTTGTAAGGAGTATTATACCTTATGACGCCGTAGGCCAAGATAAGAAGGTGCAGCAGCTCTACTCCAAGCACCTCCTGTATGACTGAGCTTGTATCCGAGATCTTGTCCTTTTGGTCATTATCCAAAGCTCATGACGAGAGGTGAGGGGAGGAATGTAGATTGAGCAGTAAATGGAGAGCTTTGCTTTTCGACTCTTCTAGAATCTTCTTCACCACAACGGTCCAGTGCAGCAACATCATCACTGCAGATTGCTGGAGTTCAACTATCTTGGGGTATTACGTGAACTAAATTGTTCTAATAAATAAATACAGGATTATGGTAAAAAAATAACTACACACATAAAAAAAAATATATATATATATATATATATATATATATATATATATATATATATATATATATATATATATATATATGTATATATATATATATATATATGAAACACATTATTATTATTTCACATTCATTTTTTTCAAACTATCACAAGATGTTACACTGCTCCGCCTTATGGAAGATAAGCTTTTAGTGTCTGCACGCCTTCTGCACACATCTCTCCCGACTTACATCCCATATAGAATGCATGGGCCGCGGCACGTCCTATGTCCTGATATGGAGTATGATTTGTGGACAGCCTCCCGCCTCAGAATCACAATGAGGCTCATGTCAGAGTGTGTATGTGTGTGTGCGAGTGTTTCTGAAAATGTAGGAGGAGTTGTGTGCAGAGGAGTTGTGTGCAGAGGGCTAAGATGTAAATATCTGAACAGAATAATCTAATGCTGCTACAACATGCAGTACACACCACTGATGGAAATTCAATGTGAAAAAGTTATTTACAAGTTACTTTTGTTATGAATTGGTAGACTGGACTTACTTTTACCACTTTTACCTACTTTTGGGCCAAGATTCAACTCCTATGCCCAAAGTAAAAGCAGGAATGTGCAAAAATATTCATATTACTGGGCTGTTGTGGCAGTGTATTGCCATGAGGCGTTTTGGGTCACTGGTTACATATTTATTGGACACTGGAAACTGAAGTGTTGGTCTTGTGTTACGCAAAATTGCCTCTTGTGAGCTTTAAGTCAGGTTATAATGTTGTTACCTCATTAAAAACTTGCCTGGAGTTGTGTTTGTTTCACTAGTCCTGGTTTATTTGTCTGTCCACATCTCCAAAGCTCAAAATGCTCTGTTCCACCTTGTGATGTCATGAAGCTATATATTTTTCGAGTTAACAGCCCATTTATCTTTCGTTTAGTGGAGATTGGCGATTCTAGGGATGAAGTTATCCAAATGATGCTAGTGAAAATGTATGGAGTTTAAAAATACAACGGAGCACTTCCTGTATTACCACATGACATCACAAGGTGTAACAGAAGGTTTTGTGCTTGAAAGAAGAACTCAGCCTAAATCTGCAGGATTTGTGCGTTAAACATGTGTGAATGAAACAAAACACAACTCCAGGTTTGTTTGTGATGAGGAAATGACATTATAACATGGATTAAAGTAAATTTGCACAATATAGGACCTTTTTCTTTACCCCCCAGAGATTTAATATTACGTTACATACATCATTATTTCACATTCTGTTCATTGTAAACAACAATACTAAAATAATTATTATTAAGACAAAATGACTTAATAATAGAAACAGTTCCATTGACTGAAGTAGAAGTAGTAGAGCCTTTTTGTGGCAGTTTTATTGTTGAAAATGGCTGTGATATTTTTTGTCAAATTTTATTTTTTAGTAAGTAAGTACAAAGAAGTGGATAGAGATGAAAACAGACATTTTCCGAGCACTCAAACCTTGGATACAGGATTATACAGGATTACTCAAACATGCACGTAGCAATCAAAATCCAGAGAAAACAACTTTATAAAATTGTAAAAAAAATAAAAAATAAAATAAAATAATAATAATAATAATTAAAGCGCACCTATTATGCAAAATCAACTTTCCAGAGCTTTTAACCATGTTATAGTTGTTTTCTTCCATCATTTACTTACCTGAAGTTGTATTTGGAGTGATTTGTGCATGTTTGAGCAATCACTTGTTTTT
The DNA here is from genome assembly GCA_029959045.1 of Taenioides sp. WSHXM2023. Classification (NCBI taxonomy): domain Eukaryota; kingdom Metazoa; phylum Chordata; class Actinopteri; order Gobiiformes; family Gobiidae; genus Taenioides; species Taenioides sp. WSHXM2023. The sequence continues at coordinate 4,660,633 of CM057096.1, read as the reverse complement.
AAGATGCCATTTTGCTGATCAATTTCCGTTTTCACCACCACCAGTACACGCACAATTACCTTTTTCTCCAATTTGCAGCGCGCTAGTGTGATGTGCAGCTATCCGTGGGAGATGGAACATCAGCTCCCACTGGGAACTACAGTTTTCTTATGTAGAAGTCAATTGTTTTAAATTGAAAAAGTCCAGATCACAACATAATGATCCACGTGTGTCATAGACTGTATATAAATGGACATAGCTAAAGCTCTTGCCACCGCTTCCACATAAGAAGTTTTCATGTTTCTAGCGTAACTGACTTGCGGCGCGCTGGGATTATGTGGTTTACGTTCGCCTCTCACACATTCCACAGACGCAAGACGCTGTTTACTCGACCAACGCAACGGTTCTTAGCGGCTTTTTCTATCTGTAGCTTCCTCGCAGTTTGCACAAAGTTTGTTGAGATGGCAAACAAGAATCCATGACCAGGTAGCCGCAAAAGAAAGTCTGTTTTTGACGTCGCGGAAAGAAGAAGAGAAGGGGAAAAGGAGTGAAGCCAAACTAAGGTGATTCTCGGAGATTCCTTCCAGCGATGGCGTGCACTGAAGCAGATGAAGGGTCTAAAGACTGACGCGTTGGTCGATAAATTGCTTCTGGACAGGAAACTTCTGCTTATCATCTGAAAACGTACAGTATAGTTACAACACCAACAGCGATTCTGAACGCGCACCGGCTGTAAACAAACAGCGTAAGTGTAAGGAGTAGGCGGGAGGACTCTTCCGGCTCCTACTGACCCCGGCTTTCATTGACTTTTATTATATTTTATAATATGGTCGTCCCTCTCTGTGTGACTGCTGCTGTGAGCGTCGCCATTTTGGTCTTAAAATGTCCATATTAACACTCTACATGATCCTGGGTTTTTTTTATTTAAAAAAAAATCCTATTCATAATTTAGACTCTGGCTCCAAATTCTCCCCTGTAACCGCCAACATCGTGAGCTTCATTTGAGCGGCGCTGTGGGTAAAGTCGCACCTGAACGCTGTGGGTGACGTCGTACTTGCTTAGTCCACTTCTTTATACAGTCTATGGTCACAGATTATAGAGCAGATACAAGCCCAATATGTCTTTTTGAAGTTCCACAGAAGGTCCATAGCCTGCTTGGACCTCATTTATACGGCATGAGTGTGTTTTCATCTTTACTCAGATCATTACTGTTAATCATTAGGATTATTCAAACACGTGTGAATAAAACAACACAAACTCCAAGTATGTTTTAGAGGAGAATGTGGCTAAAATAAAATCAACCCTGCAATTAAAACTACCACTCATTGTGCAATCGTGATGAAATGTTGACCCTCTTAAAGCAGCTGTTTATTTTCCATCTGAAAAACATAATTCCCAACTAATTATCCCCAGACCAGCACAGAGCCCCAGACTGGTCTTAAGTTCTTATTTAGTGCTCTCAGCCACACTCTGAAGCTGGCACCACTCCACATGGATTTTCAGTAATAACCCACATCATTAGTGGTAATAGAGGTGGGAGGATGAGTCATGTTTGACAGCACGTTTGGGACCAGAGCTTCAGGAAATCACTGCATTTTAGATCTGAACCAGGTCTGACACGGGAACAGTCATTTGGATAAAGTGCATGGGTTTGTTCAGATAAACTTGGACTCATTTTTCATCATTTCATCTCATCATTTTCTAGCCACTGGTCTACACACTTTTTTATTTATTTATTCAACTGAAAGAATGATCAAGTCTAAATGGTCCAATGGTAAAAGGTGTATACTTACCTGACCAGTCAGAACCACACGCTTTGACAAAAAAGGGAAAACAACATAAAGGACTAAGAAACAGCACAGAATCATCATTTGAAGCTCTAAACTCTTATTTATCACAGGTGAAAGAAGAAAAAAAAAGAACATATAAATATTTAGTTCTGAATGTTATGAGATGTCTTCTGCATTTGAGAGACACGTGATACAAATTAGCGGCTGTAGTTGGATCAAGTTTCGATGGAGAATTTTCACACACTCTAATGTTCGGTTGCAGTCCCTTCTGGATAAGAAACTGGCTCATCAGGCAAGTGAATTACATAAAATTTTATGTTTTTCTCATTCTCAGCAGATGGACAGGCTGAGCTGCAGAGGCTGCACTAGCACTGATTCTGGACTGGCTGCATTTGCTGGGGTTTAGGTAGTGACCGTTCAGATCAGAGAGGCATTTTAGGTTTAAACCAACTGGACTGAAACTGGTAACTCAAATGAGAGATTAATTTATTAACTTAGCAGTGCCCCTGTTAAATAAACTAATAATGTACCGTAGAAATGTACAGTTTGGACATTTAAAGGTTGTATGGATTTTTTTTTGTTTCAAATTGTCACTGATAGCATTATAGAGATGCAGCAGCCTTGTAATTATGGTGACTAAAAAAAAGAATGAAAATCCATCAACTGTGGACGTGTTGGGCCAGATAAACATTAGTCAATAGATAATGAGGCTACCTCGTTATCTATTGCCTGTTATGTTGTCAACCAAACTCCCTACGTTTCTAGCGTAACTGACTTGCCGGTGCGCTGGGATTAAGTGGTTTACGTTCGCCTTTCATGCATTCCACAGATGCAAGACGCTGTTTACTGAACCAACGCAGCGGTTCTTAGCAGCTTTTTTGAACTGTAGCTTCCTCGCAGTTTGCACAAAGTTTGTTGCGATAGCAGACGAGAATCCACTACCAGTTAGCCGCAAAAGAAAGTCCGTTTTTGAGGTCACTGAAAGAAGAAGAGAAGGGGAAAAGGGGAAAAGGAGCAAAGCTAAACTCAGGTGATTCTCTGAGATTCCTTCCAGCGATGGCGTGCACTGAAGCAGAGGGTCTAAAGACTGACGCGTTGGTCGCTGAATTACTTCTGGACAGGAAACGTCTGCTTATCATTTGAAAATGTACAGTACAGTTACAGCTCAACAGCGATTCTGAACGTGCACCGGCTGTAAACAAGCAGCGTAAGCATAAGGAGGAGGCGGGAGGAGGTGTTTCTACTTAGGAAGCTGTGGAGGAGTGGGGTGGTGTCACGCATGCACATTTGAAAAAGGACAAACAGTCGCTGGATTTCTCCTTCCTTGGAAAATCCTCTATACAACCTTTAATTTGGTCAGGCAAATCAGTGGCACTAGAACACACACTATATAAGCATGTGAGTTTCGCTAACCTGACCTAGAATACAGATACACTTCCAGGATAGCTGCATTACACTCCTCGCACCAGTGCCACTGTTTTCGGAGCTTCCAGTCCGTTGTCCACCTTACTGATGCTTGTGTCTGCTCCACTGTCAGATACTGTTAGTTTGTTCAAATTAATATCTTGTGCTAATGTAGAACATTGTTTGTAGAAATGTCATTGTGTAGTTGTGTACCTCAGTGACACCTGTGATGTGTGGAGGTACACACTGATTGAGACAAAGATACGCCTCTTACAAAAGTTTGGTTTTCACTCTAGTGCTATTCCATAATTCCCTGTTCTTTTACCTGGCGTGAACTCTGTCCAGTGTTTGGGGAGTTTGTCCTCTGCATACTTCCATTCTCTACCCCAGGAGGGAGGCATCAAACGGCAGGCTGCTGGGCTGAGCTCCGGAGGGGGAATCACAAATGCACCTTTTCTTTGGCTCATTCTCAAACAGACCACAGCAAACAGAACACACAGGCCTGTACTGTGAGCGAGAAAAGCACGCCAGGGCAGCAGCTCTGTGAACGCCTGCCACTCTCAAGATATGCAGGGAGATGGAGATGGAGAGAAACTCTAAATAAGTTGAGAAGTCATCCAGTGAGCACTATGGACTGTTCTGTTAGCTTTTCCATTCAGTACCAGGATTTGTACAGAGCTTTTAGTAAGAATTTAAATCACACACACAGGTTATAATGTTCCTTCGTCAAAAACATGATGGTTTTAGCTGTCATCCATACAGGTTTGAGTATTTTCGTGACTGGTAAAAGGATCTTTGGCTCTTTCATGGGATTCAAATCTTTAGAATCTGTTCACTTCAAAGAGCCGTTCAGTAGACTGCCTCTTTTTGCGTTTATTTATAAGACAGAAGCAGTGGCGGTTCTAGAAATGTTCTGAAACGGGGGCTATTATGGGGCCACATGTTACATTCAGGGGCCAAGTACAGGGTACATCCAAGCACATAAATGATTAAATCAGTATTCAGGTTTGTTTCTTCTCCCATTAAGTTGTATTGACGCAATAGGTCTACTGCCACCAAGAGTTTGGGGGTGGAATTGCATCAGTGATCATTGAATTCTCTGATTGTTCTTCTCGTCAGTTGATTGACAGAACAGGGGCACTTCAGGAGCCAATCAGATTAGAGGTGTGGCCCCTCCCCTAGAACCGCCCCTGGACAGTAGCCAATGTGAGAACTAATTTTACTTCAAGCTAAGCAGAGAGAGAAATCACCAAGGCTCAGACCTGTTTAAAATGGTTCTACCTGAGAGTTGGGAGTGTGTTTACCATAATAATTTCACTACAGTAATAATTATTTTAAACGCCAAATGTTTTTGTGCACAAGACTCTCACTCGTGTTATCTGCTCTGCTTCTGTGTTGATTCTTGCATTAGTTCAGCAGTAATTAACAGTATAAAAATGCCTACAAATCTGAAAGAAAACTGAGATCCTATTCCCACAGTTCACGTTAAGGAACCGTTCAGAAGAGCTGACTCGTTCACAGATGTCACAGTTCTGTTAGCTTTTCCATTCAGTAACTACATTCCTACATTCTCGCCTTTAGTCATCCAGACCTCGCCCCTCCAGAGACCTCCAAACCCCTCCTCCACCTCACGTTCCCCTTCAGTCCTCCAGGTACTGCCCAGTTTAATATCTCTATTTAAAATGTGGCTGTGGGCGGAGTTTAGGTTTTTAGTCCCACTTTAAAATACCAAGAGAATTCATTATTGCAAATACTTTTTTCTTGCATAGTTGGTTTTACATAGTCTCCTTGGGGACAGTTGGCTCTTGGAGAGTGTGGAGAAGAGCTCTGCTGTGTGCTCCAGGCCATGTCCGTCTCACACTGAGGCAATACGTGCACTGTCCCAGTACTCCTGCAACAATACACAGCACTGCTCTTACATGTGTTTATGGAGAGGTGACTCAAGACGCTCTTAGTCTGTGAAACAACCCAGCCAATGGAGCATGAGTGTTTTTTAGACCTTTTTTAGACGCAAGTTACTATATTACACAAAACTGACTCTTGTAAGCTTTAAGCCATGTTAGAACGCTGTTACCTCCTCAGAAATATACCTGGAGTTGTGTTTTGTTTCATTCACATGTAAATCAATCAATCAAACTTATTTGTATGGCACTTTTCATACACTTGAAATGTAACAAATGTAGACAAATGACAATGATTAAAAACAACAGCAAACCCACCCCCACCCCATTCTTTCATCCATATATACAGCAGTTTACACAGAAACATGAAACATAAAGCTCCTAAAGGTTATAGGTTACATAAAAAAAGAGAGCTGAAATTAGATGGAGAGTATAATAATAATAATAATAATTTCATTTAAAACAAATTTAAAGATACGTTTTGAGTTTACTTCTAAAAATATGAACACTCGCAGCAGACCTCAGATCCTCAGGTAGACTGTTCCACAGACGGGGCCCGTAAAAACTGAATGAAGCCTCACTGGGAGTTTTAGTTTGGACTCTTGGGACAGTTCGAGGACCTGAGGACCTGAGGACCTGAGAGTCCGAGAGGGCTTATATGATAAAAGCAGATCAGATAAATAAATAGGACTAAGACTGTTAAGAGCTTTATAAACCAATAAAAGAACTTTAAAATCTATGTTTAATTAATCCTTTATTTTTAGTCTGTTTACATCTCCAAAGCTCAAAGTGCAAGTTCCACCTTGTGGTGTCATGAACTTAATGGCTTCCTTTTACCTTTACTTCAGTAGAGATTGGCAATTCCTGGTCTTCCTGCTTCCTGTATTACCACATGACATCACAAGGTGGAACAGTGTTTTTTTTTGTTTGAGAGACGAACTCTGTCTAAATATGTAGGATCTGTGTGTTAAACATGTGTGAATGAAACAAAACACAACTCCAGGTTTGTTTGTGATGAGGAAACTACATTATAACAGATTATAAATTTGCACAATATCGGCCTTGTAAAATTATGCAATGTATGTCAATCATATGCACAACTATAGCACCTATAGGGCTGTGTTTTATGTGAAAATATGATATTCTTTATGGAAAAAAAAAACAAAAAACAAACAATAGACCCATTCTCAGCCAAGGTATTGATACTGATCCCTACCCACTTGTCACAACTCTCAGATCAGAAGTTTTGGTGTCATGATAAAGCTAACAACAACTAGCCTGCTAAAAGCACATTTCCTGATTGCATAATAATAAAACACTTTCTAATTTGTCGCCGACAGTGCACAGCGGTCTCATCTGACCCTAAGCGATAACAGTATGTGATTGTGGGTGATTTGTGGCGTTCTCCAGATGGTGCAGGTAGTTTCTGTAAGGTAACTGCAGTCCAGGTAAGTGTCTCTATTTTCAACTTCAACACTCACTGTAAAATTGCTTTGGAACATGGTGCAGTTAAGTCTGAAAGTCATGTATTTGAGCAAAGTGGAGATAGAATCAATAGATCAATATGTGTGTACTGGAGCAAGACAAATGTTCAAAAGGACAAAAAAAAAAAAAAAAAAATCTGGTATAGGGTCTTTATGGTGACATAAATCAAAGGCCTCTGCATATTCTTAAACCTTTCGCTTATGTTTATGTATTCACTGTTGATTGGATGAATTATGTTTTAATTCATAAAACAAAAGTTGACAACAAGAGAGATGATGCTTTGCAGTTATAACAAGCCTTATCTGCGGTGCTCGCATTAATTAAGCTACTCACCATTTCACTTTGGTTGTTTGCACCAGGTGCCTTTTCCTTCAGAAGTTGTTCATGTAAAGTTGCTGTCTGATGTCATAAAGTGTTTTATGTTTATTCTTCACGGCTGTAAACTTTCCGTAGTCCATCACGAGTCATTTTCTGAGCTCCTGGATGCAACGCACGGTTTTTACTGCGACTGTAGAGTTTTTTGATAACGTATTTTGAAAGGGCATCCGAAGTTTATTTCGACACCATGTGCTTATTTCCTGTCTTGCCCCTGCTAAAAAGTCTGGAGACGCTTCTTTGACGCTGAAAACTTAGAACGGCAACCTAATTTGAGCGGCGCATAGCGTAATGACGGCTGTTAGACGTACGATTGTCCGACCGGTTAAAACGGAAAGTGATACCTGCACGTATGCTACTGCTTTCGTGTAAACTGGGGGTGACTGTGACTCTCCTGAGATGCAGAGGTGCGTGGGTATGGCTCTGTCCCAGCTGAGAGAGAGCTGGAAGTGCAGTCCTTCGCATCTGTTTAAGGCCAGTGTTTGAGACCGATATTTGAGAAAAAAAGATTCTGCTTTTTCCAAAGATCTGGTTCCAAATGTTCAAAACCGTTCAAAAGAGCCGACTTGTTCACCAACGTCACATCATTATCATTCTGTAATTTCGTTTTATTAATCTGTGATACGTGTTGGATTCAGCAGCTTCTCAAGCTCATTGGCTACAACTATAACTTTGACATTTATTTCACAATGTATTACAAAAACAGTTGTGAAAAGTATTTAGTTTGCTGCATGACATTTACAAAAAAAAACATTACTTGGCTGAGTTCCATGGGTCCTTATTTTCTATTGTCACAAACATAATTTTTAGGCAAAATACCAGATATTTTAAAACAGCCTTTCAGAACTAACTGCACTGTGTTCCAAAGCAATTTAGCAGGCAAGTGTTGAAGTTGAAAATAGACACACTTACCCTGGACTGCAGTTACCTACGAGCAACTCTCCCTGCACCATCTGGAGTCCAGCACAAATCACACACGATTACAGACATTTTCTTTAAGCTCACTCTAAGTTTTGATTTGCAACGGAAAAAAAAGTGAAACAGGCCTATAATTATACAAAGTACCTGTTCGTTCAGTGTATCTTTATTGACTTTTATCTGAACGTGTTATTGCTTTGAACTAGTCAAAGCTAAAAATCTACACATTTAACACAAGGAAAGTGTTTTATTATTGTGTATTTGTATCTTAGGTTATGTTCATGGAATTTTAAAAGGATCTGTATTACACAAACTTGATTTTTGTTAGTTTTAAGCCATGTTATAAAGTTGTTACCTCCTTAAAAACAGACCTGGAGTTGTGTTTTGTTTCATTCAACCATGTTTGAGTGACCCTTTATTATTAGTCTTTATATATCTCCAAAGCTGAAAATGCTCTTTTCTACCTTATGAGGTCATGAAGTGGTAGTTTTCAAGTTGATAGCTCTTTTTAGCTTTTGTTCAGTAAGGATTGGCAATTCCAGGTCTGAAATCATCCAAATGACTCTAGTGAAGGTGTATGGAGTGTTTTTTGAGAAAAACTCAGCCTAAATACACAGAGTTTGTGTGTTAAACATGTGGGAAAGAAACAAAACACCTGTGATGTGATGAGGAAACAATATTATAATATAGAAAATAGGGTAGTAGGGTAGCTTCAAATCAAAATGTTACTTACTGTACAGTTCCTTTCCATACTTTATTAACACCTCCCTGTGCTGTCTCCACACTTTGTAAATCCTATGTCTCCAGTATACCTCAGCTTTTACGGCTCCTCGGAGGGCTCCACATCTCCTGCACCACAGAGCGTTGTAAACAGACCAGTGTGGATGCGAGGGGCTGTCAGCGCTGCCAGTATTCCTGCATAATTGCATATTCCCGGGGACACATGCTCCAGAGTGGAGTCGGAGGAGCGGACAGGAGCGGGCGCGGTTGAAGCGGCTCACATGGGTCCAGCGGTGCATTATTATACCGCATAGAAATGTATCACAGTCAATATGGATCAGAGACAGCCAGCCCGACCTGCGTGCTACTCTGTCAACATGTAAACTGCAGGCGGAGGGAGATGGAACATGGGGACGCAAATGAAGGAAGGAAAGGTGCAGTGGTTTATACAAGGTTTTAAAGAGGACTTGTCTTTTCTGAGCGCTTATAAAGTTGTAAAGTTGTTCCCTCATCAAAAACCTGCCTGGAGCTGTGCCGTTTTCATTAATTCTGTTTACAAGGTTGCCTTCTCGTTGCACTCAGCAATCACTCTATTTTCATTTTTCCTACACAACAGGTAAAATGTGAAAGTGCGTTTTTAAGTCTATAAACCATCACTGCCCTGTTGCTAAATGGCTGCCAAAAGGATTTTGTTTCATTGCTTAGTGATGGGACTTTTGGCTCTTTTATGGGGTCCTAATCTTCAAAGATACTTTATTGATCCTGAGGGAAATTAAACTTTTGCTGCAGCAACATTTCCACGGTGCGTCTCTGTGTCCTTTGTGTCTCAGTGCAGTTTAGGACTGGTCAGGGAGGGTCAGCAGATCCTGTGGAAGAGCCAGAAGTGTCCCTCCTCTGTGTCCTGCAGCATCACAGCAGTGTCCAGGGGGCGCCAGATGAACACAACAGGAAAAGCCTCGTTCTGCTCTGGTGTTTCAGTTGGTGACGAAATGGCTCATTCCGTTAGTGTGTTTCCTCTGGAAGATCTTCTGCCACATTTGCTGCCACATATAATGTAAAAAGCCTGTACCATCTCAAATGTCCATAGCTAGCTCCTTAGCTAGTCTCTTGCACAGTCTCCATGGATACAAGAAAAACAAACAGTTCATTAGATGTGTGTAGAATCCCTCAGTCGTCCAGGTAGAATCTATGGCAAAAGGAGAAATTCAATTTGTCAACTGGACAAAGTTTATTTGGTCAAATACATTTCACAGCTCATCCAACCTGCTTCTTCAGTTCTGGTGAAGCAGCTTGGATGAGCTGCGAAACGTTTTGCTAAACAGTTCATTTCACACAATCCAACGGTCCTTGTGTTCATTCACTCCAAGTGTTTCCTCCAAAGGTCTTCTGCCACATTTGCTGCCACATATTTTGAACTTGTAGCAACTCAAATGTCCATAGCTAACTTCTTAGATAGATTATGTGTACTACATAACAGTGTACTGTAAATGTGTCTTACTGTGATTTATTTGAAAATTCACCTGTTTTAGAAAATAGTTAAAATGTTTTTTTTCTACCAGCAAGTAGTAAACAATATATAGACCTTCTCCTCGACATCTCACGCACTGTCAGACTGATAATACGATGCAGTTTTAGCATCATTTCCATAGTTCAGTCATGTGCACCAGATGTTCAGCTCCATCGTCGTTTTACTCACCTCCATCCACATTTCTGCTCCTCAGAATGAAAATGTTAAAATCCTCTGACACATGAAACTGTGTAGACCTTTACACTGACGAGCAGATCACTCAGTCAAAAAGAAAAACACACCATATGGGGAATTTTAATATGTGAAATAAACAACAGCGTTTGCCAAAAGAATTTCTCAAATGTCAAAATCAAGATATTTCCTCCGACTTTTATCCAAACTTCAGTGCTATTTCAGAGAGCATATTTTTCATTTTACTGGCTTGTCACTCTGAAACAAACTATTCTTCACAACTGTCTTCAAAACACTTTTCATAAGCAGTTGTTTTGAAATGCAGGATTAAGCCAGTCACCAGAAAGAAGTTAGGCTTTAGACTATTTCATTAAATGTGTGTAGCTCCTATAAGCAGAAGCCTGTCAAAGTTATCAGTCAATCATGTGCAGAAAAGTCCTTCAATTTGTATAACTCTCTATTTAATTCAATCTATGAATATTTCATAAGTGGTAAACTTGAAACTGTAGAAAAGCAAATATGAAACAGTATTAGCTTCATCAACTAAAACCTGAACTGATGAACTCCCAGTACAAAAAGTTATTTCAACATTTTTAACAAGAACAATGTTTAAAGGTCCTATATTGCACAAAATTGATTCTTGTGAGATTTAAGACATGTTAGAATGTTGTTTTCTCCTCAAAAACATACCTGGAGTTGTGTTTTGTTTCATTCACACGTTTAAATAATCTTGATTTATTACTCGGTCTATATCTACAAAGCTCCAAATGCTCTGTTAGGTCATGTAGTGGTAGTTTTCAACTTAACAGCTCCTTTTACCTTTAGTTCAGTAAAGATTCAGTAGAGAAGTAATTCCAAGGCTGACAGTATCCAAATGATTTTAGTGAAGGTGTATGGAGTTTAAACAGGGGGGTATTATGCATGTATTTTATTATATTTTTTTTTTAGCTTTCTACCATGTTATAGTGTTGCTCCCTCATCAAAAGCATGCTTGAATTGGTTTTTAGATGCTTTTAGATGTTTGACTAATTTATCGATCTCTCTTAGGCCCTATTCAAACCCTCGTTATGGTTAACTGTAAGATCCAGTCCAAGGCTCCACCCACAAGCCTTCATAAATACACAAAAACATGACACAAAACTGTACGCAGCAACTTGACAAACCTGATGCGAGGTGCAGTAGTTTCATTAGTGGGATACACGCTGATTGTGTTGCGATAATGCTCTGAAGGGGAAGTGATTTAGAATGGAGAGCAAAGGGAGGGGAGACTCAGAGCATCAAAAACAAAATTGCAACTTGGAAAACATGTTCCTTTGGCGAATATAGCATTAAAAACAATATAAGGTAACATGGTCACCTAAATATGTTATGTGTTAGCAGTTAATGCCCCATAGAAATAAAATACCCCCCTCTTTAATATACAGTTGCCATGTGATTGAGCAATACACTTCGCCTCCCTTGCCTCTTTTATCTGTGTCTATGAAAAAAAATAAATAAATAAAAATAATAGCTCCCTGAGGAACTGTTACAAGTACTCAAAGATGGCAGGAAATTGGTCTATTTACTTAGAAAACCTATTCCCTATAGCACTGCCCTAAACCCACATGTATCCTATTAACAAACCGCTGTCTTCATTAGATTTGCCCATCCTCACTCACGTCCCCCATACATTCAATTACATCCGTGTCCTGTTTCTAAAATAAGCTCTGGTTTGGACCACCTCTCCTTTAAAGTCCTTGGAAACCGTTGCTGTGGACCCCCCTCTCCTTCAAAGTCCTTGGAAACCGTTGCCGTGGGCCTTCCGTGACAGCCACCGTGCCGCTGCCTGGTTGCCGCCGTTTGCATCACTCTTACCGCGCTCTGCACTCGTCCCCGGAAAACGCATTAAGTGGAAGCGGTTATAGCAGAAAGAGATATTATTTTGTTTTCGGCCAGAGATTGCCTCATATCAAAGGGCAGCTCTGCGGAGAGGGGGGCAGGATGGACAGCAGACACTCTGGGGTCATTGGAAACGCCTCATTAGGATTCACACGTTCAGCCGTGCCACTGTTTTTCCCCACACAAAACAAATTCATGGAGAGGAGCAGCCACTTTTACTGTGCTAATCAGAGTCATGTTCAGAGAAAGAAGAGAATTATTGTAATGAGGGTGAAGCAGACAGTTTGAAATATTGAAACATATTTGGTTTAATAAACATGTGCAGGTTTCAAGTTCTCTTTGGAGACTTGTACATTTATCTAAAGGTCCTATATTACGCAAAACTGACTCCTGAGAGCTTTTAGTCCTATTATAATGTTGTTACCACATGAAAAACATACCCGGAGTGTTTTGTTTCATACAAAAGTGTGAGTAACCCTTTATAATTAGTCTCAAAATGGAATGGAGAAATGCTAGGGCTGAAATCATTCAAATGATTCTAGTGAAGGTGTACAGAGTTTAAAAACACAGTGGAGCACTTCCTGTATTAACACATGACGTCACAAGATGGAACAGAGTGTTTTTCAAATCCAGGTATGGTGATGAGGAAACTACATTATAACATAGATCAGAAAATAGTGCGAAATGGGCACTACATGGGTATTACTAATGTCGTAGTAATCAAGATCAGTCTTGGTCTCGAGACCGGCCTCAAGACCGTTTTTTTTTTTTTATGGTCTTGGTCTTGTCTTGGATTCAAGCACATTTGGACTCCGTCTTGTCAAGTACTCGAGATCTGACACTAGACGAGCGCGATCATATTTCATTACGGCCGCTGCTGTGGGCAATAAACTTGTACTGGTGTGCGCGAGCGTCCGGGTCGGCTCTCTGCAGCCTGTGCGCTCATCTGGAGCCCGCAGACACTGGGCGGGACGTCACAAACAAACCCCAGCGCGTAGCTAGTCCACAACAGCGTGTACCAGAGTGTATCACAGGGCTGGTTGAATTTCTTAAAACATCCTACCTGTCTGTCCGCCTCACGTCAGCGCGCCAGTCCTCGCCTTTTCACGCTCCTGCCTACGTATAGCTCACACAGGCTCCCTCCTCTTCTCTCCTGATTAGAAGAGCAAGATTAAACGCAAAGGAAAAACTACTCTAAATTTATTCTACAGTGTCGGCACAGAGCAGGCCTACAGCACAGAGCAGACCTACTGCGACATAATAAAAGTGAGCTTTTTGTATTTGTCATGATGGGCATTTGGTAAATGTGCAGAGACTGTTCAATATCACTGCAAAACCAATAATAAACGTATCTCCAGTTAGGAAAACAGGTTTAACAATGCTACACACTTTCTTCACTTAACTGAAGCAGTTTTCTGTAAAGTACCAGTGGAATTTGGAGTTCTCAAACTGTGGGTGAGGGTACAAAAAGGGGTACAGAGTGTTTAAGTGCAGTACAGTTTGCTTGGCTTATTTTAATCTTAAATTAACATTTATCAGATCAAATTGAGATAGGTTTATATAAAAACATTGATATATATGTGCCAAAATAATTGTAAAATACAAATAAATGTCAAAAATTACCAAGATGGTCTCGATTTGGTCTTGATGGGTCGTGGTCTCGGTCTCAATCTTTAAAAGTCTCGGTTTTGTCTTGGTCTCAACCCTGAGAAGTCTTGGTCTTGTCTCGGTCTTGGGACCCTGTGGTCTCGGACAGGTCGCGGTCTTGACTACAACACTAGGTATTACACTTCTTTAGGGTATTAACTGCTAACACATAGCATATTTACCATGTTACCTTTTATTGTTTTGAAAATGCTATATTCATCGAAAACAACGTATTGACATATTTAATACGTTTCACTTTCGTTTTTGACGCTCTGAGTCCCCCCCTCCCTTTGCTAAGTCACTCCTGCTTCAGAGCACTATCACAGCACTGTTAGTGTGGATCCCTTTAATGAAACTACTGCACATCGCATCAGGTTTGTCAAGTTGTAGTGTACAGTTTTGTATCATGTTTTTGTATATTTATGGAGAATTGTGTGGGAGCATGGGTGACTGCTAACCATAAGGAGGGTTCGAATAGGGCTGGGGGAGATCACTAGATTACTCAAACATGCATGGATGACATATAAACCCACTTTGGGCATGTTTCTGATGGGGCAATGCTAATAACAATACTGTAAAATAAAGAAAAAAGTAAATTTAACATAAAACCTCCTTTCATCAGTGTCGACAGGTACAAAGTAATGCTACAGTATTAAAGTGGTAGAAAGGTCTAAGGGGCTAAAGTCACACTAACATGGTCCTCACTCAAGCTTTAAAAATCAGGTACAGGCCGTGTCACACCAGCTGTCATGAGACCTTGTAAATGACAGATGCAGAACAACTAAAATATACCAGTACGGCATTGTTAAAAACTCATAAAGATCAGTTCTACATAATCAGAGGGATGTTCAGAGAAAGATGAGAATTATTGTAATGAGGCTGGAGCATGCATTCTGAAATACTGAAACACATTTGGTTTAATAAACATGGCCAGGCTTGAAGTTCTCTTCTGAGACCTGGACATTTGTTTAAAAGTAAGGGTATGCAGTATTTTGATTCATTTCATCAGCATCAACAGTTACTAAGTAAACATACTGTCATCAAATATTGATTGTATTGATAATGTGATGTTGATTTCACATCACGTAATGTCCGGCTCAGGCCTGCAAGAAGTGGAATAACCTTAAATCAAGATGCAAGTGTCACGTAGTTTGGGTGTTATTGCTAAAAGTGTAGATTAAAAGCTGAATCAAGGGGAGAGAGACACTGCAGCACCAATAAAGAAAGCCGAGAGTAAAAAGTTAAAGGTAAAAAAAAAAAAAAGAAATACAAATAAAAAAGGATCCTCAGTAAAAACAGTTTAAAAGCGGGTTAAAACACTAAGTGGGCCAGGGTTAAAATGAAGGGGGCAGGTAATGCGATGGAGGGGATCCGATCGTTCGGTTGCCTGATCCGTGTCACGTGGTCTCTGCAGACAAAAGGGACCAGCAGCAAAAGTCACACACAACAGACCGCTACTTATTAAGTTTATCCATGTGAGGGGGGCACGACTATCTCGCGTCACTTACGGGGCAAGGTGGAGCTCCTCATTCCGCCATTGTGCGAACTCAGTGTCGTGGTGCCCTTCTTTAGTTCCTTGTGATCGGCCCTCGTCCTGTTGCTCTGTCCCCGCCGTACTCGTTATCACACCGCCACCACCACCGCTGCATCCTGAGCAAACAAAACACCTCAGCAGCGCCCAGCGCAGTACATAATATAGCCTATAGCCAAAGACTATCGAGCTGGAGCACCACTAAAAAGTGAATAACACTTACACACAAGGCGGCGTTTCTCACTCCGCCTCTGCGTTGATCAGGTGTCATGATGCTCCGTTCCAGCTCGCGATCTGGCTTTTGGTGATGGCTCCTCTGCAGCAGCGTGCTCCCAACTCCAGGCCCAGTCCTTTGCCACCCTGCTCCAGGTGCGTTAATTGGTCCAGGTTGCTCATTGGCTGAAAAGTGTCACGTGCATTGGGGGTTATAGGTTGGTGAGGCATGTTTTTTAAGGCTGATGTAAGCCTTAAAAAACATGCAATAAAAACTCCACAGCATATAACAGGTAAAAACAGCAAATAAAAACATGCAAAATCTACACACACCAATAATAAAACAAGATCACACAAGTTATATACAATGTATGTGTGCAAGTGCAGATCCAAAGCATGTTCTGATATACCAGATACTAAAGTAAACATGAGTAATACATTACATTCATTTTACACAGTACAGGAGGTACACCAGGGAAGAGGCTGGGAAACCCACAGTAATTATAGGCCCTTCTGCAGCCTCATGGATGAGGATGTTTATATAAAAATAGTTGCCCCTCTATCTGCACCTGCTCCCTCTGCTCCCTGGAACCGTCAGCCTCGTTTGCAGGAGCTCTAGCAGCTCCTCTTTAGTGTAAATTAATGCAGAGCTGTACTGTGCAACATGACACCACCTATTAAGACAATAGTTATGTACTGAATTGCTACACATAAATCTGCAGTTTATAACTGTATAATGCTCACAGACAATACCATTTCAAATGCAGTTAAACACCTTGGGGACAAACTCCAAATGCACTTCATGTGCTTCTTAGAAAATACATCTGAACCAGACCATTAGTGTGCAACATGCCTGCTTTACCCTGTACTCCTGAATCATGTGAGCTGAAGCACTGCTTCAGTACAGGTGTAGTGCTGTGAGGGCCAGTGGTTCCTGGAGGCACAGAGGGCCACCATCTCCATCAGGGAAGTACCCTGGGTGTGCGTGCACTCCTTGTTAGTATATGAGGCTATACCGTACACCCAGTGCATCACTCTGTGGACTGTTGGGAAGGCTAGGGGCTAGAGTTGGCTAGAGACAGCTTTTAAATCATAAAAATGTTGAGGACGACACAAACAGACTGCAAATTCTATCACAACAATGTAACAGACTCCTTACCTTTCAAACCATCCTGCAGTGAATACACTATTCCTGTGGCCTTTATAAGCAGGATTTAATACACTATTTCTCACTCAGATTAAATTTTCTCTGTGAATAAGAGCATGGAAAGGCACACGCACGCCTTGTATCACCATGTACTGTGACCTCGGTTTGATCACATGATCCTCTGTTTGCAGCAAAAAGTTGAGTGTGTGGTGTCTCTGTCCTTCATGTGAAGGTGAGGCAAATCATTGTTGCAAAATGTCCTTATGTCTGTGGTGCCATAAAATGTGTAAGCAGTGTTCCATTAGCTGTCTGTTTTGAACCAAGGCTGGCCTTGAAGCAAAAGAAACCATGGAGGAAGTAAGGATCGAGAAACAGCCTCTGATCTGAGTCGTCTGCAGCCTCTGCAGCTCAGTGAGTGAAATTTGGAGGTTCTGAGCTTTCACATGAGACATGGCTTGTTCCTCAGTGCACCATTGGCTTAAATATTGCATCTTCTATGAATTGGTAATGACTAAAATAAAACATATTGATACTTGGTAGTGACATTACACTGTGGGTGTTCTAAATGTATGCCTATAATTTAATGTTTATAAGTTACCATGGTGATACAGTACACACATTAGCAAAGACTGCCTGAAGGTTTAAGAACGAAAATACGAAATGGATTTAAACAATGGATTTTCAATGGCCTGTGATCAATATGAGCATTCATGGGTATTTCATTTTCAAGACAAAAGTGAGAGTGACTCACTGAAAAACTGTTGGCTAATGGTAGCTAGCTTGTGACTGCTACTTGATGATACTTGTTTAACAGCACAAATGATCTCACCTTATATTATTCTAAAGCCCACCACACACTACAGGATTAAACGATTTTTAAACCACAGACACAAGGAGAATCCACCTCGCATCAGCTGTTTCCTGTCTAGAATAAAACTTCACTTTGAGACTCTTAAGTGTTCAAAAGATCAGAGCTCTGCACTTTGAGTTTAGATGCAAGTCAAAATTGTGTTATTATTTGTGAAATGTGGTGCAAACTTCAGATACATGATTTTTAATGTACAGAAGGCTGGTGATAATGTACATAGGAAGTAGAGTCTAGATCTGCAGTTTCAACTTGATCTGCGCGCTGTGTGGATGGACATACTTTCGCCTTTTTACTTTTAAAGAACGCTTCAAACTGGATTCACAGCGCTGTGTTGTGGACCGGGGTCATTATTTGCAGAGGACAAATTCTAATGGATAATGTGGATGAAATGCTGCAGTTTAAATCTATAGCTTTACTAGAAGTGAGTAATAAAGTCGCCTCATTATTTTTGCTGTTTACTGAGTTTGTTTCTTGTGCCTCTGTGTCACTCCGTCTGCCCCGACGTTCTGTTTTGTTGGCTGTTGCCGTGGTGATGTTTTACTGTTACGATGTGATACAGCAGCTCAGAGTCAAATGTGACAGAGCAGTCTTGTGATTTTTCTGATGCTGTGGATTTCACCTACTCTTATTTCCCCCAGTAATTCAAAACATGCAAAGTACAAGTACTCCTGACAATGAGGACTTTGCGGGGGGTTGTCTTTGCCAAGAATGTTCCTCAGTATGGCATTAAACATCTATCGTCTGAGGATCTGTCTCTATGGAGACAAATAGGTGTCTCCACCAGACCAAGGTCCAGGTCAGATTTATGTAAAAATGTATGTTTTTTTTGTGAACAATAAAAACACCTGTAGTTGAATGAACATTAAATAACCATGTTTAGTACCACACTGCAGAACATTCCAGGCAAAACAAGAACATCTTTACACTGTAAATGTCAACAACAAACAAAAAAGAGTCGCATGTTGTCTATCCCTCCAATAGATAATTGCAGATTACACTAGCATGCAGCGGATTTTGCTCATTTGTACCAAAATACAACGCAATGCTGCAGAATTCTACATGTATCACAGAATAAGAAAATCAGTTGTGAAGAACGAAGTACGGAGCAATGGACTAATGCCGTTGGCGGTGAAAACAAGTAGAACAGAACAATAACATATTGAATAGAGGAGAATTAAGATTAGTCAAACATGCATGAAACACGCTAAATACAACTTCGTGAGGGCAAATGAGAAGGAAACAGCTATAACATGGTTAAAATCTGAAGTCTTTTGCATACTAGCTCTTCTTTTTAAAATCAGCTGCAGCATACCCTGGTAGTGCGCTCTTGGTGAAACTCCTTTGCTTCCTTAGCTCCTTGTTGGTGGTTGCTAATCTCCCTAAGTCCAGCTCTGGACTTGTTATCAGTTTATTAAGAACTTGACAAGACACAATTAGGAGAGTCTTCTTTATCATAAATTGCTTGCTCTCCTCTAGCCCTATCGCTCCATACATTAACCAGTGCTGTGTTCAAACCGCATGCAGGAGCACTAATTGGAAAAGGCTAAAGTAACTCGTAAGCTTTGATTCCATGGATTAATTTTGGGTATAAAACAAATTGCCAAAGCTGCAGACACGCTTCCTTCTCACTTGGGGATTGAAACAGTTGGTTGGTTTTCATTAAGGATAGGTTTTCCCATTGTTGCTAATGGTCAAAAAGCATGTGGGATTCTAACATGAGGAGCCCTGCCATATGGAGCTATATACAGTGTACAACAGATATGGTCAAAGTACAGATTAAACTGGACTAAACCATAGACTGAATAAACGGACATAGCTAACCTGCTATCCACTGTGTTCCAAATAGGTAGTGAGTGTGAGAGCACACTTGTTCCTTTGAGCTCTGGTTGCAGTTGACTTCTGTTGAAACATCCCTCTCTCTCTGTAACTGCTGCTGTCAGGCTCGACATTCTGATCTTAAAATGTTCTTATTTCAATTAATTATAACATTAATAACAGACCAATTTGGTGCCTGCTTTTCCCAAGGTTGTTGCCGCTACTGTTAGCAACAGCCTGATTGACAAAGCACCGGCTTAGAAGTATATATTGATAGTATTCAACCTCCCACAGTTCAAATGTGATCGTAATACAGAAAAGTAACAAAACTTTCCCCACAAGTAGAATTTAATCTGGGGCGGAGCCCCCTGAAAGCCTTATAAGGAAAAGGTAGAAGATTCTGAGGAATACTTCAATCTGATTGGGCGAAGTATTCCAACAGTGGAACAAGCCAAGAAATCCAGTTTTTGTCACAAACTAAACAGTCTTTATTTCTAATGAAATAGGCTGAAGTACATGCATCCGCATCCGCCCTGTGATTGGTCATGTCATCCAGTGGTTGAAGCATAAACACAAATAGGAGCAGGGCAAAAAATCTTCCAGTGCAAGTTACGGACTAACGCGGACCAAACCATAAGTGTGAACACGCCCCAAATTTACACTTACATCTTCCATACACATCTTTTTAAAAACTGACATTTTGAAGTACAGCATACAGATTTTTTGTCACATCAAAGACGTTTGTAGTACCTAGTGAGTAGATATGTTTTGGTTGTAATAATCTGTACACACTGATGTACAGGGAAACCATATTCTTCTTTTGAGCATCATCAGGAATTGGTCTACGGTCTACTATATTTCATATGCAGCTCTTGATAAGTCCACTGTGTGCTATCTGCAACTATAAAGGATTACTCAAACATGCGTGGATAAAATGAAACACAACTCGAGGTATGTTTTTGGTGAAGTAACAGCATTATAACATGGCTCACAAGAATCAATGTTGCGTAATATAAGACCTGAGGAATAACTTTGGGCCATTGCCTTCATCCATCCATTTTCTTCCGCTTATCTGGGGCGGGTCGCGGAGGCAACAGTCTAAACAGGGAATCCCAGACTTTCTTCACCCGGACACTTCCTCCAGCTCCTCCGGGGGGACCCCAAGGCGTTCCCAGGCCAGCCGAAAGACATAGTCCCTCCAGCGTGTCCTGGATCTTCCCCGGGGCCTCCTCCTGGTGGGAGATGCCCGGAACACCTCCCGAGAGAGGCGTCCAGGAGGCATCCGGAACCACCTCAGCTGGCTCCTCTGGACATGGAGGAGCAGTGGCTCTACTCAGAGCTCATCCCGTGTGACTGAGCTCCTCACTCTATCTCTAAGGGAGCGCCTAGCCACTCTGCGGAGGAAACTCATTTCGGCCACTTGTATCTGCGATCTTGTCCTTTCGGTCATTACCCAAAGCTCATGACCATAGGTGAGAGGAGGAACATAGATTGACGGTAAATCGAGAGCTTTGCCTTTTGGCTCAGCTCCCTCTTCACCACAACGGTCCGATACAGCGACCACATCACTGCCGACGCTGCACCGATCCGCCTGTCAATCTCACGCTCCATCCTCCCCTCACTGTGAACAAGACCCCGAGATACTTGAACTCCTTTACTTGAGGCAAGGACTCTAAACCCACCCGAAGAGGGCAAGCCACCTTTTTCCGGTCGAGAACCATGGCCTCGGATTTGGAGGAGCTGATCCTCATCTCAGCCGCTTCACACTCGGCTGCAAACCGCCCCAGTGCACATTGGAGGTCCCGGTCCAATAAAGCCATCAGGACAACATCATCTGCAAACAGCAGAGATGAGATCATGTCGTCCCCAAACCGGATCCCCTCCGTCCCCTGACTGAGCCTAGAAATTCTGTCCATAAATACAATGAACAGAACTAGTGACAAAGGGCAGCCCTGGTGGAGTCCGACATGCTCCGGAAACAGGTACGACTTACTGCTTGCATTGCGAACACAGCTCCTGCTCCGGTCATACAGGGTCCGAGCAGCCCTTAGCAAAGAGCCCCGGACCCCATACTCCCAGAGCACTCCCCACAGGACCCCACGAGGGACACGGTCGAATGCCTTCTCCAGATCCACAAAGCACATGTGGACTGGTTGGGCAAACTCCCATGAACCCTCGAGCACCCGAGGGAGAGTATAGAGCTGGTCCACTGTCCGTGGCTGGGACGAAAACCACACTGCTCCTCCTGAATCTGAGGTTCGACCATCGGTCAGATTCTCCTCTCCAGTACCCTGGAATAGACCTTACCGGGGAGGCTGAGGAGTGTGATTCCCCTGTAGTTGGAACACACCCTCCAGTGTGTGGGCCATTGCGAACCTGAAAAAAAACATAAAGTTGTTACAGGTACAGGTAAAACAGGTACCACACTTTTATATAT
Source organism: Taenioides sp. WSHXM2023 (assembly GCA_029959045.1). Lineage (NCBI taxonomy): Eukaryota > Metazoa > Chordata > Actinopteri > Gobiiformes > Gobiidae > Taenioides > Taenioides sp. WSHXM2023. The sequence continues at coordinate 4,638,826 of CM057096.1, read as the reverse complement.
GATCCTTTTATGTAGCTCAGGCCATCAAGTATGTTTTTAACCTTGTTCCGTTTATAATGGTTATGTTTGTCACTCGAAGAATGTTTGAACTCCTCTATAATTATACATTCAACATTTGTTTTTCATCTTTTGTATTCACCCAATGTCATTCTATTTCACAGCGCAGCCTGGCAGATAAAGCCCACAAACACAAGAAGAATGCAGTTACAGTCATTTAAACCTAAACAAATGAACAGCTGGGACGCAAAAAGACGTCAAACTCAAAAGACAATTAGATCCAAGGTTATTTCATATTCTGTGTCATTCAGAGTGGGAAATATGTAGAAATTATACATATTCAGAAAAATAAAAACTTTGATAATTACCCTTCACACCACCAAGAAGAGATGTTGAACAAACATCTCCTTCCAATCTGAAAACTTAGGTAATTAGTACCAAATGTGGCAAATTCTACTTTTTTTTGCAGTATTCAGTACAATGTTAACCTGGCTCACTCCAGATTGGTATGTGAAACACTCTGAATTGAGTTTTACACATTATCAGTCTGTAATGGCTCTATTTGAATCTGATTGGTCAAAGCGTCACAACAGCAGAATCAGACTGGATGTTTTCACAAACAAAATAGTCCTTGTTGATGTTAAAATAGGCTGAAGTATGTCGCCATGTTTGTTTTGGTTTGTTTGGCCGCTTTGCCCATGGATCTATTAAAATAACTGGATAGGGTATTGCTGCTTGTAGCTGCCTCCAGTTGATGTAGTGGTCACTCACTGGTACTACAACGAAAAAAGTCCCCCCGGCCGAGAAAGGATTTTTCCCATAGAACGCAATGTAATCACAAACTGCTCGTATTTGGCTGACAGGGCACCTACAACTTTAAAAAATGTCGGATTTTTCAGATCATAAACTTTTTTCTCAGCTCAAAACCCGTCTGTTTAAAAAAAAAACAAAAAAACAAAAAAACACTTTTTAATCTTTAGCTCCGGCTGCACTCTATGCCCGCTCTAGCTAAGCTGAAGCGCTGATTGGTTAGAGCGATCACGTGGTACGACATGAACGAGCATGTGAGTGATGTGAATGAGCCAAACTGTCATGAGCAAAAAAAATGTATTAACAATGTAATGAGGAACTTAATTGTTGGACTTGGGGGGTGCATGATTGATCATCCTACCATAAAGTTTGACTGCCCTGGCCTATTTGTTAGGGAGAGAGTTAAATTCTCAAAATTGGGAAATGATAAAAAAAAAAAAAATGACTAAAACATTTTTTATTATTTATGCCAATAATCAAATCAATAGTCAAATACAATTGGTCATATTCTCATTCATTAAATCTTTTCTGAAAAGTTCAAATGAAGTCAGTGATATTAAAAAGTCAAAAGTAGTCTAAAGCGGTGAACCGGCTTGATTTCATAATCGATATATTTATAATAGATCCATGGTTTGGATTCGATCTGACTGCTCCACGACGGTTGGCTCTACTCACGTCAACTCTCCTGTTCAGGCTCAGTCCCTTGGCTCGCTTTTGTCGCGCAAAGTCTCATGGGGGGTAGCTCAACTGTGCGTGTTTAGTCAGCCCGGAGCCACCGGATGTACCTAGGCAGGCTAGGCTAATCTGGAGTCATTAACTTGAATGGGCGGCCATTTTGAGACCTCGGGGCTTGGCTTGGGCTTTGACTTCCGCACAAACCTCAGTGCTGCTCTGTGATTGGCCCGCCTGCCCAATTCTCCGTACAGTGAGCGCACTCAAGACAGATTCTCTCTTCTTGTGAGTTTGTGAACTCACAAATATTGTGAGAATATATCGTGCTGTACAAGGTTAATAAAGGTTAACAAAGTACCGTATGGGTAGTTTTGCTGTATTAATCCAATACCGATGCCATCATTTAAAGATGTAAAAACAATAGATTTGAATTGGTTCTTAAAGAGGGGCATTATGGTAAATCAACTCAGTAAATTTTCTAACATGTTATAATGTTTATCATAAACATGGCTGAAAAGCCGAATCATTTGTGCGTGCTTGAGTGATCTTGCAATCTTTCCTAGGTGCTATTCGAACTCTCTTTACAGTTAGGTAAGGTAACAGCAACTCATGATCTAATAAATCTAAAGCAGAACTAAAAACTTATAAAAATGGCTCCAACTTAATTATTCTTGTCAATGAAATTATAACAGTCATCCAGCATTTATGTCAGCGCTGTGGCAGTCGAATGGCCCTCGCAGTATGCATGTTGAAATGGAGTGAATAATTTCTCGTTTCTAAAGAATAGTTTTACTTACGTATTTTTCGAGGATTTTACTGAGCACAGAAGTAATAGATCTACATTTAAGCCTGGTGAGTTTCTCTTTGGCATTTTTCTTGATTGGGATTACTTTAGCAGCTTTTCATTAAGTCGGGAAAATGCCATTTTCTGTACTTTGAAAATGTGACAAAATGGTCGAGCTATTCAACTAGCAACTGTTTGGAATTTGTACATTCACCATATCTTGCAGGTTTTATTTATGTCAATGGAATTTAGATGCATTTCCACCTTCTTTGTATTAATTCTTTTGAATTCAAAATTGACAGTGTTTTTTTTTTTCTTTCAGAATACGTTTGATATGATCTTTACCATTTGTGTTATATGTTGGCGTATCATGTCTTAATTTATCTACTTTTTCAACAGAGAAGATGTGCCCCTGCTCCCTTGTTCTTCAGAGTACTATCACAACACAATCTGCGTGCATCCCACTAATGACGCTCCTACACTTCTCATCAGGTTTGTCAAGTTGTAGTGTATTGTTTTGTATCCTGCCATTGTATATTTATGTGGAATTGTTGTGTGGGAGCATGGGTGACATAGGCTTGTGAGCTGAGCATTGCACAGAATTTTACAGCTTACAGTAAGGAGTGTTCGAATAGGGCCTGGGAGCGATTGATTATTCAAGAATACTCAAACATCCATGGATGACGTATAAAACTGCTTCAGGCATGTTTATGATGAGGGAACAAAGTGGTACCAACATGGTAGATTTTATATACCCCCTCTTTAACATGAGGGAAATCCTTTATAACTTAAGAGGTAGTTAAAGTCCAATTACACAGTGTATCTCCTTTAGATCAGCTCCATTGTACGACGTGTCTTTCACCTGTACATATTCAGTGTTAGGAATTCTGCAGTGCTGTGCCGCTTTGGGCCCGTGGTGGGATTAGCCTAGCCTTTGTGCACCTGATGAGACAGGCAGGCATCACAATAAGCTCCTTGTTATGCATGAGCTCTGCAGAGATCCAAGGGCGAGGCTGTTGTTGAATGCATTTGAAACCTGTAGCATCAGTCATGTAGGCAGTCAGGTGGCTTTGTCTGGACTCTGGGTTTTACAAAATCCATCCAGCAGCAGCTATAGTCTATGCAGAGAACTTTCATCTGCAACAAGAGTCTGTTTACCAAGTGTCGCAGAACATGTCTACTGTTATCTCAAAATCGCATGTTTTTTTCAGGTTAGATAGTAGGGATGGGACGAGGCAGGGGTGACAGAGTGGGATGCAACATAAGCCAAAACTTTTATATAATATATAAATTCTGTGATTCTGTTTCCAAATTTGTATTCATTTCATTTTGGATTCAAAGAGGGGTATTATGCTATATCGTGTTTTTGGTTCTTTCTACCATGTTATAATGTTCCCTTGTGAAAAACATATCTGAAGAGGTTTTAAATGCCACCCATGCATGTTTGAGTAATCTAGCGATCTCTCCTAGGCCCTATTCAAACCCTGTTTTTGGTTAGCTGTACGATCCTATCCAAAGTGCAGCCCATAAGCCTTCACAAACTTCACAAACCTGATGCGAGGTGCAGTAGTTTCATTAGCAGATGCCTCACCGTGGCACTATAGATAATGTAGGTAAGGCAAGTGTATTTCTATAGCGCAGTTTGTATACAAGGTAATTCAAAGTGCTTTACAGAATAAGAAAGTCATTAAAATCAAATACAAAAAAATTAAACAAATAATCATCATTAAACATCAAATTAACATTATAAAAGTGCAGAATAAAAACCTCTCAGTCATATGCACAGCTAAACAGAACCATTTTGAGCCTTTCTCACATGTTCAGACTGTTCCAGGTTTTAGCTGCAGAAAACTGAAACTCTGACTCCACATGTTTAGTCCTGACTCTGGGCACCCGAAGGAGGCCGATCCTGAGCTTCTCAGAATGCAGATGGTTCATATGGCACTATGGCACTATGTTAGAGATGTACTTTGGTGCTCAGCTATGGAGAGACTTGTACATAAACACAGTTGCTTTAAAGTCTATTCTCTGAGCCACAGGAGTCAGTGCTGAGACCTGAGCACAAGACGCATGTCCTCGTACTTCATGGTTCGAGTCATGACCCGAGCTGCAGCGTTCTGGATGTCCTGCAGTAGTCTAACAGCTCATTTGGAAAGCCCAGTGAGGCCGTTACAGCAGTCCAACCTACTGGAGACAAACACATGGATAAGTCTCTGCTACTGTTTGCTATATTTGCTGTTACTTTTTTTTAGATGGTAAAAAGCTGCAGACGTTATTGATTTGATGTGGCTGTTAAAGTTCAAATCTGAGTCCATTGTTATCCCTAGATTTCTAGCCTGATTTGAAGTTTTTAGAGACTGGAGATGACTGCTGACTCTGTCTCTTTATTTCTGTGGGTCAAAGACAATGTCTTCTGTCTTATCTGAGTTTAGCTGAAGAAAGTAGTTTTACATCCACACACTGATCTGTTGGATACAGTGGCAGAGTGAATCCACTGGTCTATGCTGCAGTGAGACATAGATCTGAGTGTCGTCTGCATAGTTGTAGTAGGACACATTATTACTGCATATTAACTGGCCTAACAGCAGCATGTAGAGTTTGAACAAAAGGGGGCCCAGGATCGACCCCTGGGGCACCCCACAGGTCAAAGCCATGTGATCAGTTTCCAATTTCAACAACATACTTCCTGTCCTCTAGATAGGGCTTGAACAAATGTAATGCAGCACCAGAGATGTGCACCCAGTCCTCTAGTGTCTGTAAGAGGAGCCCATGATCGACAGTATCAAAAGCAGAACTCAGATCTAACAGGATGAACCTGTACAGAAAGAAATATTTACATGACCACATATAAGAATGGCAATGTTCAGAATTTAGTCTTTGCTTACCTTGTGCTCTTGAAGTAAAGCGACCTAATCTTGACTGACTGACTCTCTTTCTTCATTGTTGTCATCCTAAAGATAAACAAAGAAGCCAACAACAACTTTTTTTTTTTTAACTATAGGGCTGGGTCCTGTTGGCAGAAATGAACTTGAGGACTAGGTTCCTCAGTGGACTACGCTTGGCCGAGTACAGGACCTGTATCCTGGCTCTAAGACCAAGCTCTGATCCAAATCTATTGGTACGATATTTTCACGATATACATCTCATGGTACGATATTTATTGGAATATTTTGTAGAGCATAACAAAACTGTGAATATGCTATATTTTTCTCTTAAAATGCCTTGACAAGACTTAATCCAAATTTAAAATTTAAAAGTGTTTTTTCTTCATATAGTCTGCACTGAAGACGGAGCAAAGGATCATGGTCTATGTAGTTCCCTCTGTTTTTTTTTTTAGCTATTGCTGCATCATAACAATGAATTTAAGCAGAGAAATTTTTAATTCGATATATCGTGATGGTCCATGATATTATTGAGAGACTTTTGACGATATGATATCACGATATTTCGGTTGGTATTGTTACATCCCTAAGCTCTGGACACATGCACCAAGACTGGGCCCAACTCCAAGGTTTGGGCTAACTCCTTATTTGAGTCAGGACATTAACCTTGGAGCAGGGACCAGAGTACTAAGCCTGGGTGTCGTGTCAGAGGCCAGGTCTCAGAAGCTTGGTCGCTACAACTATAAAGGAACCTACTTGACAAGACTGTTGAGAAAAAAAAAAAAAAAAAAATTAGAAACATATATCATACTCTATAGTGTCTCAGGGATCTCCTTGATTAGAGCATTTAGCCAAAGCTTGCAAGTCCACATTTACTGAAAGAAAATTAAATTCATCAGAAACACAAAAATGACAAATCTCAAATATATGGACAGGACCTTTTAATTTTGACAGAACATTGCCCCCTTTACACCCTTTTCACAGCTCCTCTTCCAACAGCTCCACTGGAACAGGCTGGGAACTGTTGTTGACTTTGTTCCATTGAAAAGTCTGTTGTTCTGGTTGCCATTTCCTCTCCCACATCTCATACAGACAAAGCACAAACTGAGCGGAATCCGAGGACTCTCTACTGAATGCTTGGGTCTGGACGTGAGTAAACTCCGGGAGTCATACTTCTCAAGGACCCCGCGGTATTATGGGATGTATGCAGACCACAGTGATTCTGCCATTATCCTCTGGCTCATTAAGAAGCGCCACAAGAGCTCCTTATGTGAGCTGAAGGCCGGATGGGGAAACTGCATCCATACACATAGATGGGTTTGTGTGTGTGATCAGTTCTATTTATGATAAGAGAAAATATGTCACATATTTGAAAACATAAATACAGGGAAAGTGGATGGCGCTGTTACAAAACCTATGAGAACATGTGAGAATAAAAATGGTGGTGCCCGGCTGCTAGATAAATCCTGGACCTAAGCAAACTTTTTTCCACAGTTCCAGTTTGAATGGATCTTAAAAACACATTTTCAGGAGCCTGTGATCAATACAAGCTTTCATGGTCCTGTTTCAGTGTTTTCAACAATTTTCAACCAAAAAATAACTAATCACCTGTTGAAGTTCCAGCTAATTCAGTCTTTATGGTCAGATTGTGTTAAAACAAAGCTCAGATTAAAGTCTAACGTGAGTAACAGACCTTCAGACAGAGCAGTGCCTACATTAGCATCACACCCCCAGAGAATTGACAACATCAGCTCTAACTGTTTTATGCCCTACAAGAGTACATTGATAAACATTTTTACCAACTCTGCACCATGGACGCCACTCCTGCTAATAACACACCTCCCTCTGCTGGTAATGAATAAAAGTGACTCCGGATGCCCCGGTACTTGTACAGTGGCATACACACCACCTTCAAATGCTCATGCTTACAGTTCAGCTCAGGCTCGCCGATGTGGACAATAATTTCACTCACAGAGATACTCCACAAGGAATTCACAGCCCTGAAAATAAAGTCCAATATATCAGTCAATCAATGTAATTTTATTTGTCCACAAGGGGCAGTTCAAGCACACTCAGTCTCAGGCTCAGTGCAGCTCCACAGATAGTCATCAGAGCCAGTGTCAGGGCAGTTTGAGTTACATCGCTTTGGACAAAAAAGTCTCCCTCCTCTGTGTCCTCTGTCCTGCAGCCCAGGCTTCACAGCAGCCTCCTGGGGAAGCCAGGTGGAGGCACTACAGAAGAGCCTCTTCTAAGCCTCTCGCTTCCTTCACACTGGTTTCGGTTGTGAGGCAGGCCATTCCCTTGAAGTGTTTCCTCTGGAACTTCTTCTGCCATATTTGGAGTAGAAATCCCATTGCATTGTTGTCAAAAAGTGTAAATATAAATAATATAGTAATATAGTAAATAAATAAAATATAGCGGAAATCAGATAAAAAAATAAATAAATAAATAAAAATAGAAAACAGATTAACACCAAAGTCTGTGCAGTCGTCCAGCTGGGTTCCATCGCAAAACAAAATGTCAACTGGAAAAAAGAGTGAATACATTTGGCTGGTTTCTTCTGTTCTGACAGGGTTCTGTCTGAATGGGGAAGCTCTAACTACAAATCCTAGCTGTATATAGAAAGGAAAATTAGAATAGTGTGAAAAAGCTGAATACTGGGAAGTCATGGAGTCACACCCTAATCAGCTAAATAACTGAAAACCTGCAATGGTTTCCTGAGCCTTTAAATGGTCTCTTAGTCTGGGTCAGTGGGCTACACAATCATGGGGAAGGTTGCTGACTAGACACATGTCCAGAAGACAGTCCCTGACACCCTCCGCAATGAGAAAGCCACAAAAGGCCATTGCTAATGAAGCTGGTTCTTCACAGACTGCTGTATCCAAGCATATTCATTCATTGAGTGGAAGAAAAAAAAAATGTTAGGAAAAATTTCACCAGCCAAATGGATGACCTTGAGAGCATTCTCAAGCAAATCCACTCAAGAATTTGGGGGAGCTTCACATGGAGTGGACTGAGGCTGGAGTCAGTGCATCAAGAGCCGCTACGCACAGTCAAAGCCTGTATGGGACATGTCATAATGTCAGAAGCCTCTAACTTGGGTTGTGAAGAAAAATAACTAGACTGTTTGTCAGTGGTCCAAAGTCCTCTTTTCAGATAGTTCAGAAGTATCAAGGTCCCAGAGTCTGGAGGAAGAGTGGAGAAGCACAGAATCCACGTTGCTTGAAGTCTAGTCTGAAGTTTCCACAGTCAGTGACGATTTGAGGTGCCATGTCATCTGCTGATGTTGGTCCACTGTGGTTTCTGAAGTCCACAGTCAAAGCAGACATCTACCAGAACATTTTAGAGCATGTCATGCTTCCTTCTGCTGACTTTATGGAGATGCTTATTTCATTTTCCAGCAGGACCTGGCACCTGCCCACACAGCCAAAGGTACCAAAACATGGCTCACTGACCATGGTATTACTCTGTTTGATTGGCCTACAAACTCTCCTGACCTGAACCCCATCGAGAATCTCTGCGGTATTGTCAAGAGGAAGATGAGAGACACCAGAGCCAACAATACAGATGACCTGAAGGCCGCTATCAAAGCAACCTGGACTTCCATTCCACCTGAGCAGTGACACAGGGTGATCTCCTCCCTGCCACGGCGCATTGATGCAGTAATTCACGCCAAAGGATCAAGTATTGAGTGCATAGAAATGAACAGACTGTTCAGAAGCCTGGCATTTCTGTCTAAAATATATATTTTTAATTGATCTTATGTAATATTATTATTATTATTTTTTTTTCATTATCTGTGAGCCACAGTCATAAAAGTTCAAGAAATAAACTCTTATAAGTATAAATACTTCACTCTCTGTGTTATGAGTCTCAGATTTTCTTAAATGGATTAGTAGTAAAGTCCATTAAAACACCCGAACGTGTGAACTGCAACAGACATATTTTGGGCCATCTCACCTCCCATATATACATTTGCTCTATGACATTGAGTGTTTCTGTTCTTCAGTGTGGATGTGGACACGGTTGCACTATGCCGACAGAAACAGAAAATCTTTGCTGCCAGGAGGCTGCCACGGTGTGTGCATGTTTAATATCTAAGCTAAAGAAGATTGCACTTTTAGAGACCTGTGAGGACGGAATATGAATTCATTTTGATAATATATTATTTACATATTGTAAAACTGACCATTGCTGTTGTGTTTTCTTGTATTATGATTTTATCTGTTAAAGTTTATTACACTTAATAATTAAACATTTCACTGCATATATTTAATAGATGTTTCGGTTTGTTTGGCTTTTGTGAGAAAATTACTATAAATAATACACAAAATGACACTCTTTTCTTTTCAGTTACTAGGAGAATATAACTGCCCACACAAATTCCATGTATAATATATCACCTGGGATATGAAGTGAAATGTCTGAGTGGTTATGCCCTTCAAAATATCCATTATATATGTAGAGCTGACCACGGGCCAGTGTGGAGAAGAACACAGGAAGTATGTATTACAACTGTCTTCAACAGTTAGAAATAAATACCAAAGTCCTCAAATTGTGCACTCAAGTCCCCTGGCACAGGCACCCAGTAAAGACAGGCTTCTGTGTTTACTGGTCGAGCTGTAGGTCGTCCCCTCAATGACATGCATGACATTATATTTACATTTGCAATAGATATAGGATATGATATTTGGATATGGATATGCAGGATATGCAAGATGCACAAGTGAGCTGTTGTTTTGGGGAAAAGGTTCACCTGGTGAATCTGCTGTCATGTAGAAACAGAGGGAGGACCAAAATGCAGGGCTGCTCTTAAAGTTCTTTAATAACAAACAAAGAATGACCAAAATCCAAAAATCAACACGACCATGACATGACGAGACAAGACACTGATAACGACAATGGACCAACAAAGGGCAAAGGAGAACACAGGGTATATGCACACAGACCCAGGTGTAACACATTAGGGCGGGGAAAACAATCAGCAGACAGGCAGTGAAACTAAAAGCAACAAACTGACAGGACAAATGTCAAAATAAAACACTAAGGGCACACTACACTAAAGGAATAAGATACACCAAAATATGCAACAACAATGACTACAAAACATGAACCATGACATCTGCCCTCATATCTCCACCCACAGCAAACTTTCCCTTTGCTTGCATTTCCACAAAGAGTTTGTCTTGGTCCACCTTCCACTTGTGGCAAATGGCAGGTTCCAAAAAGGTGTGCGCATGTGTCTGACAGGTGTCATACTGGTGCACCTTCAGCTTCATGGACTTGGAAATGGACTTTAAAATGGTTAATGTTATACAAGTAATGTCACATATGAGATTAATTTGAAATTATTTAGATTCCTTTGACCTTTGCATAAACGATCCACTAGTGAAGAACGCCACTGCTGAGCACTGCAGATTCCCCAGGGCGGCGCTGTCCTTCATTCACCTCTGACTGTATGAATATGGACATTTTTGGAAAAAGGCAACAAATGTCCCACAATCCTTTGATGAACAACACACTGTTAAGTGCCGATCAGGCTTTTGTCAAAGAGCCAACTATGAGTTTCAAAAACAATGTACTTGGAATCCATACAATCTGATGAGGAATACAACTCACTGTCCAAAAAACAAAATAAACAAATTAAAATAATATTGGTCAGTGTTACGTTTGGGTACTGGTTGTTTTACCCCCATTTTTTTATTGTCCATTTTTGTAATATTTTTCCTGTTTTGTGGTATTTTTCCTGTTTGTTTTTGTAAGTTATTATTTTTTTTTGGATGTTTAAGATTTCTTTTTTTGGTGCTCATTTCCACCAGGAGCCTTTAAATTGCACTAGTCCGGTGCTCTGTCCCTCTCTCGCTCTCTCCTCCTCCTCCTCCGCTGTGGTTCGCAGGTTCTGGAGTGTGGACACCCCGTGCTGGGGAACTGTCATGCTGGCTCCCCTGCTCCTGAGCATTTGTTAGCTTTTGTGTTAGCCTAGCCTTATTTTTGTTTTGCGTTGGTGGGTCCGGACGTCCCATTGTCGTTGTTTCGTTTATGTAGTGATAGTTTTGGGGGTTGTGTTTTCGTTTGGGTAGGGACAGCAGTGCACTGGCAGCTTCTGCGGCCCTGTATAGGCCTGGCCTGTCCAGCGCCATCCTTATTTTACGTTGCTGACTCACCAGTCTTTTCCTTTGTTACTTTGTTTTTTGACTTTGCGACAGAGTCGCCTGGATCACATGTGGAATCGTGAGGTAATGAAATAGTGAATGAAATGTCCTCTTCCATCTCCACACGTGGTCTTTTATCAAGCCCATGGATAGCTGGTTTTATGCGGTTGACGACAGTAGCTTCCATGACTGCTCAGTGTTTGTAACTCTGCTCACGGTGCTGACAGTGACTTGGACATCGTTGTGCAAGTAGCCATTCATAAATACTTTAGTGATATAAAAGATGAAACAATGTGAAAATTAAAAATACATACCTTTACCCCTGTAAAACTCTATGCATTGTTCTTGAGCTAATCTGAAGGCCACATGAAGTTTGGAGGTCTGTAGCGATTGACTTTGTGGCTGAGTTGCTGTCATTCCCAATCGCTTCCACTTTGTTATAATACCACTGACAGTTGGAGTGAGGAAATTTCACTGAGCTCCTGAGAGCAACCAATTCTTTCACAAGTGTTTGTAGAAACAGTCTGCAGACCCATGTGCTGGATTTTTTACACCTGTGGCCATGGAAGTGATAGGAACACCTGATTTTGATTATTCGGGTGGGTGAATGGGTGAGTGAATACTTTTGGCAGTGTAGTGTATAAATACAACATTCCTTCGTGAGGACAAGACCACTTGTGTACTGATATCAGGGCACCACATAGGCTATATTAACAATAAAGCTTTTTTAAATCACATTATTACATTAATGTCTTACTTACTGCTGGAGATGGTGAATCAGATTCAGAATCCAGAGGAGCCACACATTTTGTTGTTGGGAGTGTGCCAGGCCTTAGAATAAAACGGCTTTTAAACCCACGGCCAAATAAAGTTTATGAAGCAGTCATTGGTGGAGTGTTGCACACAAACAAAAGCTTTTTTTTTGTTAGGTTGGTCTCTAAATACAAACTCTGACCATTTCACTTGAGTGTCTTCGTCTCTTGGAAATGTGTACACGACGCTCTTTCCTTGGCAACCAAAAAAATGCTTTCTCCATGCTCCAGACATGTTATCACAAAAAATTGCCTCACAAAAAAGGAATGTAAATGCTTATCATTATCACTAGAGCAGAAGACAGCTAGCTTACACATGACAGTTTGCTTCTAAGGGCCGGGGGCGTGTGTTTACCTCTAGCTTCGGGGTGTGAGCTAGCCAGCCAGACCTCTTTCTGATTATGCAGAGCAGTGGGTGTATGCCCGTGGTGGTAAAAAGTGGTGCTTGAAAATAAGCAATTAAAGATTGCTCCAACATGCACAAATCACTCCAAGTACAACTTCAGGAGAGTAAATGGCGAGGAGAAAGCATTAGGACATGGTGAAAAGCTCTGAAAAGTTGATTTTGCGTAATAGGTCTGCTTTAAAATACTGACCATGCCTTGAGAATTTTGTACTACTTTTGTGCTGCAAATCTTTATAAAACTATCATTTGATTCGCACTTGTCGCACTAAGTAGGACTATGATTTAAAGGTGCACTATGTAACTTTATCAGTGGATGGTCCAGTTGTCTCCTTGGAGTATAACATATCTATCTCCATGGTAACAAGCAGGTGACACAACTGGGCCACGTTACAGAGATAAGGTGTGTGGAGAGGTGGCTACGTGTTTAGCCTTGGACTGTTTGACATTGACGTATGGTGCATTTGTTGACCGGAGACCCACATTTGTTGACCAAGTTATGGCAAATATCTTTCCTTTACTGTTCTATTCACGTTTTAATGAGAGGTATAAAGTATATCACTGAGGTTATGCAAACAAAATGTGGAGAAAGTAAAGATTAACGGCTGTGTTGTGTTCAAGGACAGTGATAATGAAGGAAAAACTGACAAGTCAAGGCTAAAAAGAAGCTATAACATTTTATTTGGAATGAGGTTGAGTAAACAAAACTCATTTTACAGCCACAGACTCGCGGTCTGAAGGCCACTCACCCATTCGCACACACACCAGCACGCAGACAGTGGGGGTAAAGTGGGTTAAGTGTCTTGTCCAAGGACACAATGACAGCATTCATCTGCAGAAGCCGGAATCACACCGACAACTGCTAACCTTCAGCTCAGAGGACAAACACCTTACCAACTGAGCTACTGTCGCTCCCAATCAAAGCTAGCAGTTACAGCAGCCAATTTGCTATGAAGTTCTATATTTGGAAAAAAAACAAAAACCCCCCACAAAATTATGCAACCAAAAAGCCAATCAGGAGCGAGGTTATTGAAGGTACTCGCCACTGCCCACTGCTTTGGTACCAGACGGGCACTTAGCAACTCACTTATCTATATACATTGTGTGATTAGCGCTAAAAGGTTAGCTCTGTAATGTCTGTCTCGGCTGGCGCCCCTTGATATCAAGACATTCTGCCAGTTTTAGCCAACCACTGCAGCCAGTTGACATGCTTTGATAATACATTTGTTGTTGTTGTTTTTTGTGAAATAAATGTACAGCATACCTTCCCTTACTAACTAAAACTGGAGTTGTGTTTTGTTTTATTCACACATGTTTAACACACAAACCCTGCATATTTAGGCTGTGTTCTTCTCTCAAACAGAAAATACTGTTCCACAATGGAGCAAAGTAACTGTAACAACATAATAACATGGCGAAAAAGCTCACATGAATTAGTTTTGCATAATATACACGCTTTTTTGTCCGCTCCCATTTCAAAATGTCTCCCGTTCTGAATAGGTCTTTTTCGCTTTGAGCCCTAGGTGCACATCTAACCCCGAGTTGAACCAGGTCAGTGTAAGTTTAATGAGGTAACAGCTTTGTGCAGCAGTTAACGATGAGCTCCAGATAATGGTGATTGCAGTATGGCATTATCCACCTAGCACAACTTAGCGATTAGCTTTTCTTGAATTCTCTACAAACTGACTCCCTGTGGCTCATTGGAACTAAAATGCTGACAGACTTATCTAATGGCACGTTCTCCTATAGACGTCTTTAGCCTTATGGCCAAAAGTCTGGGAAAAGTATTTTTAATCTGCTGACATCCTCACAGTTATAAGGGCCTGTACCTGACAGAGAATCAAGTTCTTTTGATAATGATCAGCCTGATCGCACTAACTCAGAAATCAATTATTAGTTGAGAAAATGTTATGTAAAATAGACAGATGGCTCTACCAATTGACAGTAGCTCAGCTGGTAGAGCCTTTGTCCACTGATCAGAAGGTTGGCAGTTCAACTCCTGCTCTTAATATAAACATCACTGGTTGAGCAGTCATATCCACTGTCTGCTTAACCAAGTGCTTCTCTTCTGTCTTCAGAACAGTCAAAGCGACTGAAGTTCCCACTGTGGGTGAATTAATGTGCTGTGACCCTGAGGTAGTTCTCATTATTGAGGGACATCCAGTTAGTGCGACTGTGTTTGTCTGTCCCAACGCCTGCTGTACTAGGGGCGCACTCGCACTGGGACTTTTGGGCCTGGGTTGCCTGGGGTTCTGTGGCCTGCGTACGCTCCTGCACGGCAGGGCCACGGCCGATGGCGTCATCACACGGTGCTATTTGCTTGCATGTTGCGCGGCAGAGCTGGCTCTTTTGGTGGAGAGGGTGGGATGGCATGGAGTGTAACTTGCTATCACCAGTCACTAATAGTAGCCACTTCTGCTTCAGTTATGTGATGTTGTAGATACACTGAGTATCTTTTATTTTAAAATATTATGTATTATGAATTGTTATCAAAATAAAAGTTAGCATTAGCTTTGAGACAGACTCATAGAAGAGTCCTCCAGTGAATTAACTGCATCATTCACAAAGTTCTGAGACAAACTAATGTAACAAAGACAGATATTATAGAGGGGGTATTACACCAAATCAACATTTTTGAGCTTTTACCATCTTATAATGTTGTTTCCTCATCAAAAATGTGCCTGAAGAGGTTTTCTGAATTATTTGTCTTTGTCTGTGTGATCTTGCAGTCTCCCCAGGGCACGATTCGAACCCTGCTTGTGGTTAGGGGTACCAGATCATGCGTCTTTTCTAATTCTCCGTCCACAAGCCGACACATACAACAGCATGTGGCAGAGAGACGTATCAAAAACTTATGTTTTATGTTGTTTTCAGTGAATTTAGCATTTTCAGACCAACAAAAAGTAACATGGTGATCAAAATACTGTATGTTATGTGGTAGCCGTTAATATCCATGCAGATTTTCTGGCCTTGTGATTGCTGCCACTTACCATAGATTGTATAAAGAAGTGCGCTTAGCATCGCTGTCAATCAAACCCGTGGCTAATTCTAGCGGGAACGACCTTGACGAAAGAAGGCACCTGATTTGTCTGTTATTAATGTGCATATCTAGATTTACGGAAAAAATAGTGAAATAAACACCCCGGACCATGTAGAGCAGGGTTAATATGAAAATTTTAAGACCAAAATGATGAGCCTGACAGCAGCAGTTACAGGGAGTGGGGTGATGGTTTTTCAATAGAAATTTAAATTGGAGCAGTCGACGGAGCTGTGCCCATGCTCACTCACGACAGCTAGCAGTTTAGCTATATACATTTATATATACAGTCTATGCCATTTACTTATAAAGTAGAGACAACTCATGACAATATAGCACCACATAAATCGAAGTTGACCATATAGAGCAGAAGTTACAGCAGCTCCTCCTTTTCATTAGACTTTAGACAGTTTTCTTCTCCATCCTCCTGCTCTAAAGGGCAGAATGACAGTTAAATGTATGCAGTCCCAATGTACTGATCCTAAATGCCACCTATGTCTCCTCACCTGTTTCACACAGCTGAATGTCACTGTACCTTTCTAACCAACCCTGGCATTGTGGTGCCCTGCATCAGACTATGTGGCATTTTTCTGTGTGAGGTCTGTATCTTTTTACATAAGGATATATAATGTTCCTATTCTGCGCCTCAGTTTTTGTCACGCAGCTCTGCTGGTTTCTCAGTTCATTTATCTGCCTACTAGTGTACTCTGTTTCTCCACTAGCGGTTGACATTGTCTTTGAAACTTTACTTTTATAAGTTCTAGTTTGGTAATTGGTTTGTATGTGGAAGCGCCATCTAGTGGCCTCCACATATAAGCAGCAGGCAAGTTAGTGAAAACTCTTAGAAGAGCCCACATGCAAACGCACCCACCGTGCACTCTTCTTGGGAAATTCTCGGAAAAACATAATCGATAAGTGACTTAAAATGATGTGCACTTACTGTATTTGTGCTGTGTATGTATGTTACAAAAGACCCATTGTGCTTGAGCCTGCTATTTAGTTATAATCTAATACCTGTGGATCATTATGTTATAATTTGGACTAGCAAGTAGTGGATTTCTTTTTTTTTTTTTTTTTTTTTCATTTGTACCAAAATGACTACATGACACTGCAGAATCCTACACATATATAGATAGATAATACTTTATTATCCCAAAGGAAATTAATTTTTCAGGCAGCACAATGATGCATAATAATAATAATAACATCAGTAATTCAGGACAGAACAACAGCCTGTCCCCACAGGTGCTCTCTGTCTGGTGATGGTGCTGTGCAGGGGCTGCTGGGGGTTCTCCAGGATGAAAAGGAGCTTGTTTAGGGCCCTCTTCTCAGCCACAGATGTGAGTGAAGCTCTGCTCCCACTACAGATCCTGCCCTCCTCACCAGCCTATCCACCCACACGGCTTCCTTCTTCTTGAGGCTTCCTCCCCAGCAGACCACAGCATTGAAGAGGACACCGGAGATGACTGGTAGAACATCAGCATGAGCTTCTGGCAGATGTTAAAGGACTTCAGCCTTCTGAGAAAGTACAGCCTGCTCTGTCCCTTCCTGTAGAGCAGGTCTGTATTCTCAGACCAGTCCAGTGTGTGGTCGAGCTCTAGGACCAAATACTTAATGTATCTCTACAACCTCCATAGTGTCCTCCTCAATGGTCACAGGCTGCAGCTGTGGCCTGCTCCTCCTAAAGTTCAACACCATCTCTTTGGTCTTTGGTGTCACAGATATCAAAAACAGAGAGAATAAAATTGGAGAACAAAGTACAGAGCAGTTGGTGTGCACCAGTGGCGGTGAAAAAAAGAGCTGACCACAAAATGGCAACTTGAAAATAAATGTACAAAACGTTTTTCTCTGTTAGTGAGAACAAGCTAAGTGTTAGCAGTGTTATACACTAGATATATATGTGTTATTAGACAATTAGCTTTCATACTTGAACATGTATACAAATACTGATGTATTTCTTGTATCTGTTGCAGTTTTACAAAATAAGAAATGTTCTTTGGACATAAAGACATCCTACGTCCTGTTGTTGTTTCTGAGGCTATTTTGGTGTTAAGATTATGGTCAAAGTTGAGTTAGAAAGTACTAAACTAAGGAGAAGAGTTAACATAATGTTCACAAGCGACCAAACTTGCACTATAATCTTAATCACAATAATAGAAATAAATGACAACACTGTTATTGTGTTACACGAAGGTTTAAACTGTCAGAAAAGTGCCTTTTTTGTGTGTAAACTGTCTGCATTTTGGATGAAATTTCTGGAGTTGACGACATAGGCAGAGGGATTCTGTTTTAGAACTCATTGCTACTTCCTCCATTTATGTACTTTTCTTTTCCCACAAACTTCCACTAAGCTATAATAACACAAAAATAAATAATAATAATAATAATAATAATAATAATAATAATAATAATAATAATAATAATAATAAAACTTGTTATATGCAGTAACCCATTTTAACCCATAGTAACCCATGTTGCTGATCTAATAATAAAGCATATACGTCATGGGGACATGATTTTTGACCCTATAATGATGTGAGGGTGTGCTATAGTCCACACACTTTGATAAATACCCACATCCACACACACACACACGCGCGCACGCACGCACGCACGCACACACACACACACACACACACACACACACAGCTATAGGCTCCTCGCTCCTGTCTTCTCGCTCTTGTATTCTTGCTCCTGTCGCACACACTCACATCCCATTCATTATTCTCCAGCGTTCCCCCCCGACAGCGCTCATTATTGACTGGAGTAATTAAACATGTTTCAAGTCATGCTTCGGAATTTCCAGACGACTACAAAGTCTAGTCAAAAAGATTGGCCACCTGGGATGTTTGCATAGCTGACAGCACAGTTGTTGGATGTCCCTGCTTCAATTCCCAGAGGATGTGAAGTTTGCATGCTCTCCCTGTGTCTGAGTGGGTATCCTCAGGGTATTGTCATTTCCTCCACCAACTTCAGGCTAATCATCCACTTAGGTATTCCTGATGCCCTCTCCTGGCAGGTAGAGAGTCACTGCCTCAAATAGAAGAGGCGAGACACTGCAGGTGAATGGGATTTTTTTTTTTTTTTAATGTATCAATGTGGAATTTGTTTACTCACATAAAAGTGAGAAAGAAAAAATGTCAAAACGTATCATATTTGGGGCATATGAATCAGAAATATGGCTAGAACAAGGTTTACATTTTCTGTCTCATTTTGTTTACATATAATATACAAAAATATATATAACAATACAGAGGGGATTTTGGATCTTTATTAAGTATTTGGGAAAACTAGATCTTATTGAAAATTCAAATCTGTCTGATTTTGTAGAGTTAAAAAAAAAAAAAAAAATCAGGCTTAGACTTAGATATCCAATCCTTCTGTTTGTCTCATTAAAATCGTGTTATTATTATTATTATTATTATTATTATTATCCTTTATTATCCCTAGGCAAATTATCCTCTGCATTTGACCCATCCTTTCAGCAGCAGTGGGCAGCACATGAAGGCGCCCGGGGACCCATCTCCATAATCTGATTGCTAGCCTTGGTCAGGACCTCAGCTGGAGGATTTTTACCTATGGAGCATGTTTTTGGGTAAGTTCAAGACTGTAAAGTTTGGTGTATGCAGGTGCTACATTAAGGGCAAATCCTTATGTCTCCGTGAGAGAAAAATGTATTTTGTTTCTTATTAATCTGTGGTTGCAGTGTATTTTGCCTGTAGTGTTTTCCCTTTAAGTGTGCCGGGGTCTTGTTCACGAGTGAGGGGAGGATGGAGCGTGAGATGGACAGGAGGATCTGTTGTGGCGAAGAAGGATGTTCTGGACATGTCCCACTGGGAGGAGGTTCTGATGATATAAGACATTGTCAAGCAGGCATGCTCATACGTATTACAAAATTACAGCATGTTAATTTTGTGGTTATTCTTTAAAACACATAAATGCCTGAATTATTGGTGTGTCATGTCAAAAAATAAATCATTAATTATCAATGCGGAGGGGGGTTGCTCCTTGTGCAATGAAGGATGGGTCAAATGCAGAGGACACATTTCCCTGGCGAGACAAACAGCCCACCTTCTCAGACACGCTCCTGTTTCCAAGACATGATGACAGATTCATTAATTCTCAGCACTCCAGTCTGCTCTCCCGGAGCTCTCTCATTATTGACTCAAGTAATTACAAATGTTTGGATCTCGCCGAGGAATTTCCAGGTGACTGTTGCTAAAAGCCCACAGTGATGTGATGTAGGAAGCAGCGGTAACCAGGATGCAGGGTGCCAGGTATGCGTCCGTGCCAAGCAGATCTGGCGACGTACGTGTGGAAAAGCAATACGTCTATGCTGTCAGCTCATTAATTTCCATTTAATGAACTGTTGGAGATGCTACTTTACACAGCGGAATTGAATGCATGCTAATTGGTGGGATTAGCAGAAAAATAATGTTTGGTGATTAGTTTCTTTTTATTTTATTTTTTAACGGGCACTATGTAAGGTTTAAGGTGGAGGGGACATCACCTGCTTCTTTCACCAAAATGTTACTGCTTTATCTGAAATGTTCCGCAGTAAGGCATTAAATGTATATAACTTGCATTTATTATATTACAGTTTATTAGTGCTCAAAATTACCTTCAAAAATATACAGCTTCAGTTTGAACAAACTCACCTCTCCAAAGACTTGACCAGTCACTTGGCTTGAGGCTGTCCCTTGGCTTGTCTCCATGGAGATTTATGTCTGTGGAACATTCAGTGCAAAGGCAATGCAATAGCATCTCATTGGAATCGAGCAGGCGACGTAAATGTGGTGTTTTAATATTATTATCAACTGTTCTGAGTCCATTGATGGCCAATTTAGTGCAAACTTGGTAAATGTGCATCTTTCTGGTCAAAAAGCACCTAAATCTGTCTGTGCTGCCTTCAGGAGCATTTGCAATTTCAAGTACTATGTGACATCACAGATTACTGCCCTGATCACAGCCAGGTGCTGATTACAAACATCTGGCTGCAGGGGCGGAGTTTGAAGTGTGGATACCTGTTCGACCAATCAAACTGTTCCTTATACCTCCAGACCCCGCCCCTCCTCCCGCCTCACTCTCCCCTTTAGTCCTCCAGGTACTGCCCAGTTCAACAGCTCTGTTTGAAATGTGGTGGTGGGCAGAGTTTAGGTGTTTAATCCCACTTTCAAATAAATTAATTAAAGAAAAGTTCATGCAATATTGTGAAAAAATATAAGATGACATCATGAGGCTTGGGAAGGGAAAAACGTCAAAACTTAAGGTAGAACCGTTTAATGTCATACTGTGGAACATTCCAGGCAGAGCAATGACACATTCATAGAAACAAGCAGGTGATGGACCTCCAACCAAAAAGGTACATAGTGCACCTTTAAACAGTAAATTCCACTACAGAATTCTGACCTGTCCTTTAGCTCTATTTTAAGCGATAGGGATTCTACACTGTTGTGATGATACGTGACCCCAACCTATTGTAACTGATAATTATATACTTCCTACTAGCTCCCAGTCTCTAACAGCACCAGAGAACATAGTCCTTGTTCATTTGCGCTTCTCCCTCTGGCCCCACACTCTGCTTCTCTGTGACGGATGCAGATCGGAGCTCGTTCTGTGCAAATCTCACCTTCTTTGTTTTAAATTAATCCCACTGGGCTCAGACCGCCGCCTCCCTGGTCACCACGCCTTGGTCGCTCGCCTCAAGACACAAATGAACAGACAAAGAATTAATCCTTTGCTTTGACTGCACTGTAAAAAGTGTTAGTATTCTTGGATAGATGGATTCTGAATGATAATGTTTGAGTAGAATTACAGGGGTGGGTGGGCAGCTTCTTCGCAGCTGGCACAAACAAAAACACAGGACTGAGACTTTGCTGGAGGACCTGGTTGTAGTGATTGATCTGCAGACCTATCTCTACACAGAGACCCTGGAGACTGAATAAGATGTACGCATTGTGGTGGAGGGACTTATGAAGTACGTAAACAGATCTGTGTGTAGTAAATGTCACTGCGTAGAACCTTTAAAGGGCCAATATTACACTATTTTCTGATCTATAGTATGTTATAATGTTTCTTCATCACAAATATACCTGGAGTTTTGCCGTTTCATTCACACGTTTAACGCACAAACCCTGCATATTTAGGCTGGGTTCTTCCCTCAAGCAGAAAACACTCTGTTCCACCTTGTGATGTCATGTGGTAATACAGGAAGAGGTCCGCTGTGTTTTTAAACTCCATACACCTTCACTAGAAACATTTCGATCATTTCAGCCTTGGACTGCCAGTCTCTACAGAACAAAAAGTAAAAGGAGCTGCAAACTTGAAAACTACCACTACATGACATCACTAGGTAGAACAGAGCATTTTGAGCTTTGGAGTTTGAGTAATCCTTCATTATTAGTTTGTCTCTAACATGTGTAAATGAAACAAAACACAACTCCAGGTATGTTTTTGATGAGGTAACAATTCTAACATGTCTTAAAGCTCACAAGAGTCACTTTCGCGTAATATAGGACCTTTAAAATCCTATGTCATCAGTGTTGTATGAGCTGATTTAAGGACCCAAATGCAGAACCCAAAAGATAAATTTTAAAAAATATTTATTAGCACAGGTGTTTGGGGGCTGGGGGTGGGGTGCACAGGTGCAGGTAGGTACTGGGGCTGAGAGGTCTGCAGGGGCTGGTGATGATCCAAATTACAAAATTCCAAAACTGAGGAAAAAGTTGCAAAACGCTAATTCAACAAGAAACCACAAATGAATACTTACCACTACAGGTATATAGACAAACTGGCAGGGTATGTGAGTGAATGTGACCCGGAATTTACACCATGGAGCATCAGCGACACGTAACATAGGCAGAGCTGCATACGCCCGTACTTTTAAAAGCTTCAATTTACACCAGAGCTGCTCCCGTGACACCAGCCTCTGTATTCTCACGTTTAAACATTAAACCTTTCGCTTATGTTTATGTATTCTTAGTTGATTGGACGAATTATGTTTTAAATCACAAGACAAAAGTTGACAACAAGATGCTTTGCAGCGATAACGAGCCGTATCTGTGGCACTCGCATTAATTAAGCTACTCACCATTTAACTTTTCTGCTCCATACACCTTTTCCTTCAGAAGTTGTTCTTGTAAAGTTGCTGTCTGATGTCGTAAAGTGTTTTATATTTATCCTCCACGGCTGTAAACTTTCTTTACTCCATCACGAGTCACTCCCCGAGCTCCTGGATGCGACACACGGTGTTTACGAGACTGTAGTGGTTTTAGAGAATGTATTTTGAAATGGCATCAGAAGTTTATTTTGACACCACGTGCTTATTTCCTGTCTTACCCCTGCTAAAAAGTCTGGAGACGCTCCGTTGATGCTGAAAAATTAGAACGCCCACCTAATTTGAGCGGCGCGTAGCGTAATGACAGCCGTCGGGCACTTGTATGATACTGCTGGTGTAAACTGTCCGACCGGTTCAAAAGGAAAGCGATACCTGCTCGTGTGCTTTGCTGCTGCGCTTACGCACTGTTACTGCTTTGGTGTAAATCTGGGTTGAGTCTGGACAGGCTGCAGCTGGTGTTGAACCAGGGAGGGGTAAAGGGAGAGAACTGACAATCAGAATGTTCAAAATTCTGAAATGGAGGTAAAGTGAAGCAGACACAATATATTTTCAATGATTTTCTGACTACCACATAGGAATGCTAATGATTTTATGGCATTATAACAAAAATTAAACAGCAATTTTTAATTTCCAAGGTACACGTATTAGTTAATTTGCTTCTAACCTCCAAATTGTATTTGAGCTTCATAAAAAAACATAATTTATGATGAAATGTGTAATATATCAGTAGATGAAGTGGAAAAACTGTGGTGGGCTCAACGTTTCTGTAACGATTTGTCTAGTAAAACCTCAAAATCTGTGTTTTTCCTTTGTCAAAAATGCCGAGTGTCTAACAATCTCTTCTGAAATTAACAAGTAACGTAAAACACAATTGTAAATGTTTTTAAACGAGGCTCATATCACTCACATGTACAGAAATGTTTTTTATTTGCCAAATTTCCTTTGTATTTTCATATTTAGTGGTATTTGGAGGTTAATCCCAGTTTTCCCATTGAAACTGAGCTAGCGTAAATCCAGCCTCGAACACCTAACTTCGCTCTCGTCTACCTCAGTGTTTCTCCAGAGTTTACCTTCTCCTCAGCCTTTATCCCTCACTCCAAATACTCCTCCCCACCACTCGCCGCACCTCCTCCTCTTTCAATAAGAGCTCAGTCTGCCCAATTTAAACCCCTACTGCAGGTGCACAGCCACTTTGTGCCACGCACCACCTCCTCCCCAGCACCACCTCGGCTTCTCATCCTCTCATCGTCCCCTTTACTCTCCCCCTTCTCTCATCGTCCCCTTCACTCTCCTCATCCTCTCATCTTCCCCTTCATTCTCTTCATCCTCTCACCCCTTCACTCTCCTCATCCTCTCATCGTCTCTTTGAGTCCTTGTGATGAGGAAACATTATAACATAGATCAAAAAAATTGCGTAATACGTGCCCTTAAAAAGTCAAAAGAAACCGTACAATTCTAAATTTTCTAATTCCAATTCCTTTTACCTCTCGCAGATGGTATTTTTTTTTTTTACAGTGTCTCTTCTGTAGCAGACACATGGAGAGGAAGTGGTTGTAATAAAGCAGCCGAGGGAGTGTTTTAATGAGGCTGAATGTCGCGTGGATCTGGGGGCCGCCGCACTGGCCCGATGGGAGCCAGACCTTGTCCTTTTCGCTCCATCACAAAGTTTTTAATGAACAAAGCGTGGTGACTTTGTTCTCAGGTAGAGCCGGCCCTCCCCTCGGGGTAGACTAGTGTTCACCGGGCGGGAGGTGCGAGGGAGCAGGAAATTATGTGCTTAAAAATGAAATATTATGATTTATTGTAGCCTTTTAAAGTACTTCCTTCCTTTGCAGTTGCATTTGCTCAGAAGGAAATTGTTTCGGTGAATGGGTATTTAAAGCGGGTGTATTTTAACTGCTATAAATGTAATATATTCAGCTCACCATGCTACCTTTTATAGTTTTGAAAATCCTGTATTTGCCAAAAACAACGTAGTAACATCTTTTATAACGTTCACTCTGAGTCTCCCCTCTCTTTGCTCCCCACATTGAGTCACTCCCCCTTCGGAGCGCTATCACAGCACAATTAGCGTGTATCCAACTAATGAAACTACTCCACATCACTTCAGGTTTGTCGAGTTGTTGTGTACAGTTTTTGTATCATGTGTGTAGTTTTGTATCATGTTTTTGTATATTTGTGCAGGCTTGTGGGCGGAGCATTGCACAGAATCTTACAGCTAAGTGTAAGGAGGGTTCAAATAGAGATAATAAATAGGGAGAGATCGCTAAAATACTAAAACATGCATGGATGGCATCTAAAACCTCTTGTTTGTGATGAAGAAACATTATAACAAGGTAGGAAGCTCAAAAAATGTATTGTGCATTATACTCCCTCTGTAAAGACACTTTGTTTTATTTTTCTTGTCTTAAAAACATGAAAAACACTTCAGTTCTTATGCATTCGGAGCATCCTAATTGAACTTTTCAGCTTTTTACAGTCATAGTCCAGATCTGAGTTTTGCTGTCATGGTAAAACTAGCAACAATTAGCATAACACACACTAAAACAAGTCGCAGACAGCATGAAGCAGACATATTTGCTGCTTCTACAATATATTTGTACTGGGGGAAGACAAAATACATACAGGCCCTTTAAGTCACCTTGTCCGCAGAATAAACTCTTTACTTTTCCTGTTTTATAGACCCATACAATGCTTAGATTAACGGCAGATAAAGCCTTCTCGGAAATAAAGCGTGTGCATGTGTGAAAAGCTCCTAGCGCACATACACGACTGCTTTGGTTCAATAAAAGCCATATTTGTATCAGGGGTAATGAGCCTGATTCAATGGAACTGCACCATCTTAAATCCAGCACTGCGCTTGACATAGAGCCCAACAAATGAATGTGTCACCTCCCTCCCTGCGCTTTAATCAAAGGGAAATGTTGCTTGAAATCTTCTCTTTTTTTTTTCTTACCTATAAATTCATGAGGTTACAAATCAGTGCGCCTCTGCTCCTGGGAAAGTTAAATGTGTTCAAGAAATGTGTTTTATGTAATGGACTTTTGTGCTGTTTTTAACCTTGGAGCAATGATGTTTCCATTGAAAAAAAAAAATACATTAGTGATGCGTGGACTAGCCATTTGTATGCATTGCTCTGCCTGGCCCGATTTTAAATTCAACATGACCCAAAGGAATGGGGTTAGGTGCCGAATCAAATCCCCTCACATATTCAGAATAATGCCTTTTACATCTGGTTGTCATAGCAGAGGAACACTTTGTAAACATGGTGGCTATTGATTTTTTTTTACTGTTTAGAACAAGTGCAGCTGCAGAAGTTAAAGGAAGCTACGGAGTGCTACAAGGGTCAGTGTTCGGACCCTCATGACATACATTTTGAGAAAAACGTCCCTTGTTGTGTAATACAGCTGCACTTATCAATGAAACCTGATAAAACTGATCAGTTAGATAGTTGAAATGACTGTGTGAAGAATAAAAACCTGCATGATGTGTTTTTTTTTACCGTGAAAAAGCAGCGGCCACTGTACTAGACCCTAAAGTTCTGAGCAGATCGGACACACTGGACAATGTCAAGAGAGGAAGCTGCCAGCTGCACTTGTGTCCAGTTGTATATTTTGACCAGCCTTGTTGCCATCATCACTGTGTTCACAACAGTGTGCGTGACTCTGGCTACACTTTGCTCACAGAATCCGGTGAATCAATTAAAGAATGCATAAAGTAGGTCAATCTTTACAGAGTTCACAAAACACACAAGTCATGTAGAATAAAATTATCGAGCCTTTTGCGGATACATGATGTGGATGTTAAAGCAGAGGCGGTTTCCAGGTTTTGTCAACAGAACCTTCCCACAGTATATGAAAAAATGACAGAAGTCAAACCTACAGAAATTGCCCATGTATGTAACAGTTAAGTCTACTCCTCCTCACTCCCACAGACGGTTTTGGCTTTGAGCGTGTCTCATTCCAATAATCCAGTGTGTTTCTAGAGATGTTTTGCTCTTGTCTGCTATTGAATCTGTATCCCTTATTTTTAGAGCTTTATATTTGTTCATTGTTAACCAGAATATAGATCTAAAACAGCTCAATAACAGAAACAGGTTCATTGACTTCAGGTTGAAATCAATTTGAATTGATTCTAAACACCATCACAACACACGGTGCACTTCTGGTCTTCAAAGCCTTTCAAGCAGGGGATTTTCATTAACCAGATTTTTTATTCATAAAAAAAGAAAAAATAACCTGGAGTGTATTCTGTATCCACAAAGTAACTACAGGACCGTGCGCACACACTTTATCAAAGCTGGAACTAAACTGAACTAGACCAGGACTAAACCAGGACCTAACCAAGTCTATATCCGGACTTAACAGGCCTCAAATTAGCAACATAAATTTTAGATATGAACTGTTCCCTACACAAGATTCCCATAGATTTCAGCACATATTTATACAGATCTAAACTACAAGGCTAGCAGCTTTTACACAGAATATGACCCCATGGAGAGACAGGGAGGGCATCTGACACAAAGGGAAGGCATTGGACACACATGGGCGTTTCGGGACATGTTTGTAGAGCTCTAAACTACAGGGATAGTAAAGTTTATACAGAATAAGACAGCATGGAGACACAGGGAGGGCATCTGACACAAAGGGAAGGCATCGGACATAAAGGGACATTTCAAAACTTGTTTGTAGAGGTCTAAACCAGCGGTCTCCAACCTTTTTTGCACCACGGACTGGTTTAATGTCAGACAGTATTTTCACGGACCGGCCCACTCCGCCCAAAATGAAATTAAGGACGGGGGAGGTGCGCGTGGATGTCGACTCTATTCTGGACGTGTAAAATTGCTGAAAACTGTTCAAAACACACCTCTTCCTCACAGCCTACAGCGCCCCCACATGATTGATCCTCATTACTGTTTTGTCTGTCCTGTTCTTGCTTTAGTGTTACTTTATTGTGAAGCATCTTTGTGTTACCGTGAAAGGCGCTATATAAAACTGATGTATTATTATTATTATTATTATTATTATTATTATTATTATTATTATTATTATTATTAAAATTGAGGACTGGGGGGTGTCGGTACCAAATGACCCACGGACCGGTACTGGTCTAAACTTCAGGGTTAGCATCTTTTACGGAGACTATGGTGGAGAAACAGGGACATTTCAGAACATGTTTGTAGTGGACTGAACTAAAGGGTTAGCAGCTTTTACACAAAATAAGACTCCATGGAGACACAGGGAGGGCATCTGACACACAGGGACATTACTTTGTCATTTGTGACCATTCTAATCAAGATTCCCATTTGATTGCAGAGTACCAAAATTGCAGAGCAAAATGAACCGCTGAAAGCCTTCAGATGAGCCTTGCCGTATGCAGAGTTATTGGTAGCAGAGAATAGCAGCTGTTTTCCATAGAGCACAGCCGGAGATGAGGCTGACGCTCTTCAATCAGGGAGCAGCTCTGTAATCCTAATCCTGTACCTCCAGATCGTCACTGGCTACAGGCACATATAACAGAGCAGATATGGAATGACACTGGGAATATCACAAGTCTGCATGGCGCTGTCTACTGATTTTACGGTCTTAAAATCGTGAAAAACAGAACTAGTTCACTTTAAATGGTTTGAATGGTCCAAAGTTATTCCTCACTTACTTTATGCATTCCAAGCATCCTAATTATTCACCATGACGTGTCTTTAAGAGGATTTTACAACTTTCAAAATGGAGTTTGACATTACAGCGAAGCTAACAAAGCATTTCCTGATTATTAGAGAATAAAACACTTTCTAATTAAATGCAGTCAGTACACAGCAAATGTATTTTAACCTCAAGAGCACACATTTTTAAAATATATTTATTTGATCTTTATTTGCCCATGATAGTCCCGCTGACATTAAGAATCTCTTTTTCAGGGGACACCCATGTGTTTAGTGGTTGGGGAAACCGTAGCACCCGGAGGTAACCTACACTTGAACAGGGAGAACATGCAAACTCCACGCAAAAAGGCCGCGCCCCAGAATCAAACGCAGAACCTGCTTGCTGCTTGCTGTAAGGCTAACCATTTTGCCACTGTGCCACCATTTTGCTCAGATACGTGAACAAAAAAATCCTTTAAATATGCAAAAAGATATTCTACTCCAAATCTGAATTAGTTTCACCAGAAAGTAGGCCTACAGGTAACGATTATTTTGGTAATCCAGCGATCTAATCTATATTTTCAGTTAATCAATTAGATGGTTAGAATGCAAAAGACCAGTGAATATGAGATTTTACTACATTTTACTCAGATAAAGCTGAAGTGAAGCCACATTAGGACAGCCTGATGGAGTACTCTACCAGTCCAAAGTTTGTACAAACCCTCTTAGTCAATGTCTTTCTATATTTTAAATACACACAGCAGACGTCATATATATGAAGGAAGATTTATGGAATTATGTAGACTTTTTTATATATATATATTTTATGTTCAAATCCTCAAAGTAGCTACCCTTTGCTTTGTTGACAACGTTGCAAACCTTTGTCCTTCTCTCAATGAACTCCTTAAGTCCTACCTGGTTTTTAGTCATGCACGTTAACCTGAAGCTAATCAGAATGTGGCCCTTTTGTAGACTTAGTATATAATATTTACATAAAGTATAGGAACATTCTTTAAGAGCAGTCTGGTACTCAATCACTGAAACTTCTGGAACATGATCTGCTCAGTTTAGAAGCACAAAGACTACTGAAAACCTTAAAAGGGTCTGGCTGCAGACCTTCACCCACAGGACCCTAAACCGCAGACTACTTTGTCATTAGTTTATTCTTTATATGCAATTTCATTACACTTTTTAACTGGTGATGGTTTAGTTCGCTGTTAAATGTGGAATGTTTAATGGCGATAAAGCTCATTTCATTTTTTCCAATTGTATTATATATTTACTGTCCAGGATATTGCGTTGGGAAATTAGCAGATTAAAATGTGTTTTCACAAACATTATACGGTATATATTTAACTGTGAACATGCAGCCTGTAGTTGCATAAATACAAATGCATTCTATGTGTATTTGTCTGTGAATGTGTTGCCATAGACTCAAGTCTGTAATGGTTAAGGTTAGGAAAAGGTTTGCATCAACTTTTGTAATGATACATTGAAAAAAAAGACTTTGGCAGTGTTTTGGCCGCTATTTTTTTTGTTTTAGGGCCCTGTGAATAGAGATGAGTCATGTGAGTGTCCTCTTGGTGGAGGTCTGCAGGTTGGGTTGTCCAAATCCAGGATGGCACCTCAATACTCTGCATTACGATACACGATTTCACTTTATTTTTGTAGAGCCCAAAATCACAACAACACTCTGCAGGGATTCACAGAAATGGTATAAACAAGACTACATAAAAATCAATACTTTTTATTTTTATTTTATATGTACTATAAATACTGTTGGTCTTCAAAAAATTGGTTCATTGCAACATTCAGTTAGGCTTTAAACTTGAGCTAGTTACTTTTGCTGGTTGGCTGCACATGCTGCACTTCACTCTGGAACACACTGTGACATACTAACTCAAATAAACAGAGCGTCTCTTGGTTTGTGTCACTGTCACTCATGGTCCCAATTCTGAAACAATATGGAAACTATAGTAGCTTTAAGTGGACCAAATAAAAAGCAATTGAAGACAGAAACAACTTTCTCCACTAAGGGACAGGACACTCAATCCAAATCAACGGTCTATTTTACTCTGGGGCATTTGCTGGGTAAGTTAGAAAAGCAAAGAGTGAAACAGTTATTGGTCAACAGCAGACCAACCATCATTCACAGCACCGTCTCTATAGAGCAGAGAGGAGGTTCCAGGAGACAGACAGGTATTCCAGGAGAGTTGGTGAGTTTTGTCTGCTTCTTTGTGCAGATGGAGGAGCAGGACAGACTGTCAGAGTCATATACAATGACATTCAGCAGACAAGCCCAGCCTTATTATAGTGCAGGCAGCTCAGGGGTATGAATGCCCCGCACTCCCCTGATCAAAAACCAAAAGAACACCTATGGGACATTTTTTGGCCCTTCTGGAGGTTCCAGGTTGGACATTAGACAGTCCAGAAGTTTGAGGAGGTTCTAGTCCACGACAGGATCCCTTAGAACACCATCCTTTGTTTGGAGCAGGCCTCGGCACACTGTGTTTTCACATTGACGTTCAGAACCCCCTGGTGTTTTGTATGTCCTTAAATAATGGCAGAATTACATTTGGTTGCATAATATGTTATTGTAAGCTACGAAACACCAAGGCTGAAATGCAATTGAAAGTGAAGTATGCAATAATAGAAAACCAATTAATATGTGTTTGTCTCAATGTAAGTGTGCTTTATATAAAGACATTCTGAGGTGCGTGTTAGGTTGAGGTTTTATAAATCGGTTTTATAGCTGAATTGCTTTTCTCTCTATAGTCATGTTAGTTTTAAATTATCATTTAATTATCCATTTGATTTATATAGTGCCTTTCACCCAAAGCGCTCTACAGTGCATTATTAATTTTCTCCATACTTGGTGGTGGTAAGATACTACTATAGCTGCTCTAGAGTAGACTGATGGAAGTGAGGCTGCCAGTCTGCATAAGTGTCCCCTCTGACGACCACCAATCACTCACACACACACTAGACTCTTTTGGCTCTTCCAGAGGATCTGCTGACCCTAACCTGACCAGTCCTGCTGCGGAACTGCACTTTGACTGAGACACAAAGGCCACTGAGACGCACAGTGGAAATGTTGCAGGAACAGTAACTGCAACCCTCTGGATCAATATAAGTCTCTCTCTCTCAGACTCATACTAGGCAATCAGGGTGAAGTGTCTTGCCTAAGGATACAACGACAAATACTAACCAGGCCCGGCTTTGCTTCGCTTCTAAGATCTGATGAGATCTACTGGGATGAGCTCATAGAAGTCCTTTATTTGACGGACATGTCTCTCTCCTGTTATATTCTTCTTTTGTATTTGGAACTCATATTCATACAACTATATTCATACATGCACACCCATTTTTACCCTAATTAGCATAAAGGTTTATTGGTGATCTCTTTTGACTAGCTCATGTGAAGGTCTGGAGTCATTTTTTATCAACAACTCAAAAAGTCTAAGGGGGTTCAACATTCAATGCTCCCCCTGCAGGCTGTATACATAAGAGAGTAGGCAGTTATCCATAATACTGCTCATCACATTTACTCAGATCTAGCCAAACTCTTTTAGTGCAAAACGAACCCCGGTGCCGATAATTACTTAGAGAATGAGTCAGCGCGCCCTTGTGTGCAGTCCATTTGTAAACGAGTGGAGTAAATGTGTTTAGTCACCTGGTGTTATCGGTCAGAGCTGCTGTTGCCAAACGCTTTTGGCCCGCCTCACGTCTGCCAAACCATAATGAAACAAAGGACAAACACGCGCCAAACTTCACAGGTGATCAGAGCGTTTTAATATGGCCATATCCATCGTGCCCATCTGCAGCGCTCACACAGGCCTGCACCGTAATGCCACAAGTCGCAAAACACAATCTAATAGAGGCCTGTAAAAGAGTGGAGCAAATCAAACGCTCTGCTCCGAGCTCTTTCCATTCTGCTGCACAAAAACAATCTACACAATCTGCGTCGCGGCGTTAGCATCCACAGCTAGGCGCAGCGGGACAGCCGAGTGGAGGGGTAGAGGGATCCAAATGTGTTAGCATTCATCGCACAGGGTTTTATCTGTGCCACAAACACAGGCCCAGCAACATCTGAACACAAAGGCTCTCTGTAAAGTGCATGTGACAGTGGACTGTTTGATGGGACTTAAGGGTAAGTATTTGTAAAAGTTTTATTAAAGGGACTGTACAGGCATTGTTTAGTGTGTGATTAGAATGTCAAATGCATGTGGGCTTTATGTGAACACTGCTTTTCTGTTTTTATTGACAGATTACTGTGTCACTGTTCTCTGAACTGTTTCTGTTGGTCATAAAAAACAACATTTGGTGAAGGCCTGTGAGACAGCTACTGTTGGGACATTGTGCTATGTACAAAATACATACAATCAATTTAGTAAGATTCAGATTTTAAATTTCCTAAACTTTCTCACATCCTGAGAGATAGATGAGTCAATTGTAATCCTTGAATTAAAAAAAAATAAAAATAAAAAAAATCATTGGACATGATGGCCACGTTGTCTGTTTTAATTTGGTGTTTTGGTTCTCAAGACGATTATCCAGTCTGACAGCAGAACGAGCCTCCCATGATTCTCTCATTTGGATTCAACACTCAAATGCAGTTGATTTAAGCATAGAATTACTATTTAATTTGAACCTCAATACCCCACCAGCTGCAGTCAGTAATTATTCAGTGCTAGTGCAGCCTCTGCAGCTCAGTGACTGAATTCTAAAGGTTCTGTGCTCTCACATGAGGCCTGGCCTGTCTATATATGGAAAATGAGAAAAAAAAAAAAAAAAAAAAACTATGTTATGTGTCCTTTCTATGACGGTTAAGGCTCCGGTAGCCCAGGTTCAGAAGTGACTGTAGTTACTGTAGTTAGTTCCTTTAACTACAGGAGCATGAAGGAAGCAAAGTGATGTAGTGTGATGTGCTCCAAGCTACTTCCTGTTAGAAACATGTTGCCCTTTTGGCCAGTTTGATCTGTGGCGTGTTTTATTGAACACCGTTTTTGTCATCACTGTGTTCAGGCCTGCATTGCTAATGCTTTAATTCATAACTCAGGCTACACCAGGCACACAGAATCCAAACATTTGATCCTGTGAATCAATTAAAGAATGCATGTTCTGCCAACAGCACAACAAAACTAGTTCACACACACAAAAAAACAAAAAACAAAGCTCTCACAAATACACACTTCCAATGTCCTAGAGCCTAATCACAGCGGCCCTGTACCTGACTTTTTGTGGTATAAGGTCAAAATAAGTCCGCTGTATGCTGTCAGCATCTAACTATTAAGTGGTTTATTGTCCAAGAATCAGGAGGTCTGCGGTAGCATGCTAGTTGTTGTTAGCTTTATTGTGACAGCAAAACTGTGGATGGATGTCGCATCCGAGCTCAATACGAGCGTTCATGGTCCTGTTTAGGAGTTTGATTTTCAAAGAAAAGATGTGAGTGACTAACTGAAAAACTGCTGGCTAATGCTAACTAGCTTGTGACTGTAATGTGAATTGAGGGACTTGTTTAACGGCACAAATCAGCTCACCTGTTCAGATAAGTCAGTTCTTTATGGTCAGATTATGTTTAAATACAGCTCAGATTAAAGTCCAACAGAGCTTCAGACAGAGTAGTGCCTTTAATTAGCAGCACACCCCCAGGGAATGTTGATGACATCAGCTGCAAAGTATCAACACCAACTCATGATTCTTCGAGCATTACAACATTACTTCATGTGTGTAATGTGTTGAAATGTGTTGAAAGGACCTACTATAGACCAAGCAGTTCTTAGGCTTATCTTTCTCTATCACCAACCCACCCTCTCCCCCTCTTTTCTGCACTTTGTCATCTTCCACTCCGCCCCTCTCCCCGTTTGCCTCGAGAGCAGCCCTCCACCATCTCTTGTCTTTGTTTGGAAGCCGGATAGCGTCCAAATTACCCCGCTCTTCCTGGTTCGGAGTTGGAAATAATGATGCCTCTGTCTTTTCATGTTCCGTGCTCTCTGCCTCTGTTATTACATCAGTCAGACAGCGCACATCACAAAATAACTCCTCACTAGAGTCACTACCCGCCATCCTCTCCTCTCCTCGCCTTGCTTCGGCTCGGGCGTCTAACCCACACGCACGCCCCAACTCAAGGCATGATGGGAGTTAATGAGCTGTCGCGCTCTGTTCTCTGTGTGGCGCTTCAAGACTGGTCTTAATGGAGAAACTGCAATCTGTCACGCCTTAAAACGTATTTCCTTTTTTTTTTTTTTAGTTGCTACTTCAAAATCCCGCCCAGTTCATTTGCCCCCTGAACAGAAATCGTTCCTCGCAGTTTTGTTAAATGCTTCAACTTGTCGATGATTTCTGGCCTGACCTTCGCGAGTTGCCTTCAGGTTTAATTTGTTGGATTTTGATGAGCGGTAAAAAGAAGTGGGTTTGGGGAAATCTGTGTCAGAGATCCAGGAAAGGCTTTTTAGCGGAGCAGATGGAGGGAGTAGAGCTGGCGGGGAGTGTTCAGCTTTGGAACATTAGTTGGTTCTATGAATGGGGATCACGATGTACAGTACAAAAAGCTGCAGAAGACCAAATGGGATCGTGTTTGGGTGGTGGGGTGATTTTACTGGGTATTGGCTGATAATGATTTCAAGCAATTCTAGCAGAATGTTGTGGACCTTAGCCTGCTGTGGTTGTAAACAGAGTAGACCTATAGGTCAATAACATATAAACCCTTCCAGTTTTTCTAAACACTTTAATTCTAAACGCCTTTCCATACATTGGGTTCAATACATTTTCAATGGGAGAGAGGGCATTCTTGAAAAACCTTGTAAACATTGCAATCTGTGAAAATCTATCCATATTTACAATTTCTTTTATACAAAATTGAATTTTTAGAGCTTTGACCCATGTAATAGTTGTTTCCCTTGTTTCCATGTATCGTCCTGAAGTATATGGAGACGTCATTGATCCGATCAACCTGTTTTCACCTCCACAGGTACACACCCACTGCCCTTTACTTGCTTGTTTTCAAATGTTATTTTCTTAATCTGTGATACATGTAGGATTTGGCTATGTCGCCATTTTAGCAAAAAAAAAAAACACAAAAAAACATAATTGGCTGTTTGCTAGTTTGATGTGCTTAGAAAAGGCTGACAGCATTGGGGCACTTAGTACTGTAAAAGAGCAGAAATTTGCTCCCATTGGGTTTTCTAACCTGGAAGTCAGCTGACTTGTATATTTTATTAAGTCGTTTTAGGTTAAGATTGTGATTTAAAATATCCAAATAACATAATAATCCATGGGTGTCATAGATTATAATTATATAGCAGACAAAAGCTCATTATATCTTCTTTAAGTAAGAATGCTATTTATTTTAGTGAGTGAATTATTTGTGCCTTTTACCGCATCCCTTGCTAGCCTTCTCGTTCCTCTTGTTTGGCAGCCTGGCAGACACACTCGTACATTTTGCAAACAAACATGGCGGAGGTTTCCCTGCACTTTGGGTCGCTGTGCTTGCTTGTTTTTCCTTAAGAGAGCATTCTTGAAAGCAGCTCTGCTTGTTGACAAATTCTGGCACTGTCACGGACGATCTGTTCACTTATGTTGTAATTTGTCAGCAATAAAACATAAATAAATCTCTATGAAGCAAATTCATCTTGCTATTATTTATTCATCGGTATCAAGCTGCTGTCTGCAAGGTTTATTATGCTGCTTGGTGGCGACGCCATGCAGTGAATGGAGTTTTAACTGGGATCACAAATAGGCCTACTGCTACAATTAATTACACTTTAATTACACCACATTTATCTTATTTCAGGCCTCTTATAACCAATCAGAAATGTATGGAACCAGAGAAGTCTATGCCACACAAGCAGTCGAATGTAAAAAGTCCAAATATTTTGAATTCAAGAAGTAATTTTAAAAAGGGATTATTTTACTTGTGTGATATTAAATGTTATACATACTGAACAAAATGTTACATTAGCTGAAAACAAACATAGAAAACAAGTAAAAATTGCACTCAACATTCCATGTACTGATAAAAGTTTGATGTTTTTATGCTTACAAGACTTCTTTAGTTACAAGTACTACAAGTTCAAATACAAGTTCTAATAGCGTACAGTACTTGTGGCTCAAGTTTAATAATGTAACCCAGCGCACTTGCTATTGGTAGGTGAAAACTACAATTTACCAACCAACCAAACAATACAACTTCGAGCCAACGAAGGACGAGGGAACACTGTTATAACCAGACTAAAACCTTTTTAGCACAACCACCATCACACTTATTGTTACACTGGCTCCCCATTCATTTTAGAGTTGATTTTAAAATTATATTTTAGACAAACTTTTCGTACACTCTTCCCCCTCACTTTAAGTCCGCCGGTTCAGTTGATGCTTTTAAGTCTAAAAACGCACTTTTACTCACTGGCTTTTAAAGGCTATTTAAAGGCAAAATTGACTCTTGTGAGCCTTGAGTCAGTTTTAATGCTGTTACCTCTTCAAAAACATACCTGAAGTTGTGTTTTGTTTCATTCACACACACATGTTTGGGTAATCCTTTATTAGTCTGTCTACATCTCCAAAGTTCAAAATACTTTATTCCACCTTGTGATGTCACGTAGTGGTTATTTTCCAGTTAAATGCTTCCTTTTATCTTTTGTTAAGCAGAGATGCGCAGTTCCAGGGCTGAAATTGATTCTAGTGAAGGTGTTTAGTGGAAAACTTCCTGTATTACCACATGGCATCACAGGTGGAGTTTTTTCTGATTGAAAGAAGAACTCATGTGTGAATGAAACAAAACATAACTCTGGCTATGTTTTTGATGACGAAACATTATAACATAGATCAGAAAAAAGTGTAGTATGAGCCCTTTAACATTTTCATCTTGTCCCAAAATGAACCCTGTGCATCAGTCCGCTCAGATCCAATAGTCTCTGTGTGTGAAATAGCGTCTGTTTAATTCCACAGCACATTTCCGAGCATAACCTTGATACCTCTGTGTTCTCTATCCTCTCCACTCTGTTGGATCATCCTCTCAGATCTGACCTAGTCCTTTTCACTCATTCTTAAGGGCAGCTCACCACCCACTGAGCGCTGTCTGCTATCAAAGCCACAAGGAATCTCTTTGACCAAAACTCACTATTTGGCTTGTTAGAATTCACAAGGGGGACATATGAAGTACGCATCATTTTCTGTATGAACAATTTTACAGGTGGATGTTTTTTTAACCCAATTGTATCTCAGGTCATACTTAAAGAACCGATATTACGCAAAACTGACTCCTGTGGAGCTTTTAGACATGTTAGAATAATGTCACCTCATCAAAAACAGACCTGGAGTCGTTTTATGTTTCATTCACACAAGTTTGAGTAACCCTTTATTATTAGCCTGTCTACATCTGTTCCACCTTGTGATGTCATGGAGGTGAACGGAGTTTAAAACCACAGTGGAGCACTTCCTGTACTACCACATGATATCACAAGGTGGAACAGTGTTTCCTATTTGAGAGAAGAGCCTAAATATGCAGGGTTTGTGTGTTAAACATTATAAAATAAATCCAACAACAGTAATATGAGCCCTTTAAATAAAGTGTCCCTGCTGATGATCTGGGTGAGGGACCTTCTCAGCCATCACAACTAACTTAAACTACCTCTTTGTGACATCACACGGTGGAACAGAGCATTTTGAGCTTTGGAGATGTAGACAAACTAATAATAAAGAGTTACTCAAACATGTGTGATGGTATCTATACTGTGAAGTTGCTTTTTTTCCCCGTACACACTCCTTCAGGTAGACTTTGACACAATCCTTTCTCCTTGTCATCACGCACCAGAGCTCCATCCCCGATCTACTCCTGCCTGTATCATCCCGGTTCTTTGTCCACTCCCGGCCAGTTCGTCGGTTTTACCACATCGATAACTAGCTCGCGGCTCATGCTTTTGCTTTTTTTTTTTTTTTGAGACTGCTTTGTGCTTTTTTCCCGGTAATTTTTGTTTTTTCTGCTCCTAGTGCTCCCTGGATCTCCGCTGTCGGCTCCCCTGTTCATCTCGTGGCTCGTGTTCCTCCGGACCCTCCTGCCCATTTCCATATCCATCTGTACAATAAACCTGTTAACCTTACTTAAGTTCTGGTTTGCTTTTGGGTCCTACATCCGTGCTTTATAACGGGGTGAGCAGTTCAGTTCATTGATGTAAAGTGTTTATACTCATACTTGCTAAAACATCTCTGACCTTTGAAATGATGTGCCTGTGTGCCGGTTTAATCAGACAGGTGTAAACCCCAGTCCTGCGGCGAGCTGCTGCTCTGAAGAGTTTACATCAGACATGAGTCATGAGCTCAGATTAGTGCGGCTGAGCTAACGGCTCTCACATCATTACACACTGCACACACCTGTAACCAAAAAGAAGGTTCACGTAGATGGGACCAAGAACAACATTTTTGTCTCAAGTGCATACATTCTGTTTTTTCACTTTAAGCCATGTCACAGTGGTGTTCCCTTACCATTATCTAACTCGCACTTGTATTTTGATTCATGCATCTTTGAGTAATCCTGTATTTGAGGCTTGTGCTCACAAAAGTTCTGGTTTCACCTACCCCCTATCGCTGTATGTATTTGGGGGAAAAACAAAAAATCGGACACACACACATAAATAACAGAGAGGGACCCAGAAGAGGGTTCTGCAGTTTTGAAGAGGAAGCTCAGAGGGGCTTTGTGGATTACTACTTATAATAATTATAATTGTAAACAAATGATCAACAGAGAAGGTGGTGTTAGTAGCTTTTGGATGTACTTGTATGTGTTTTCACTGTCTATAGAGCCTTCACCAATAAATTTGAAAAGACTGTAAGTTTGAGTTTAGTTAATGAATATTTCTTTTGATTGCCACAATATTGCTCTTTTCTGATATCTTCTGTGTTTTACTGTCTCTTAAATATCCAAAACCTTCTCAGAACCTCCTGGATTCCCTCCCTGAGCTGCAGAGGCTGCATTAGCACTAATTTATGTTTCGCTGCAGGTGCTGGCGTTTAGGTAGTGACCGTTCAGATCAGAGAGAGACATTTTAGGTTTAAACCAACTGGATTTCAGCATTGGAACTGGCAACCCAAATGAAACGATAAATCAGTGTTTAATTGTTTACCTGTTTTTGATTTAAACGTGTACCTCATATCTGGATTATTTAAATCAGAAACTTACATAATGTCCCTAAAATATCAGTCCATATTTCTTATACTTTATAGTTATCCAAAAATACACTGTCATTCCCTGCTCTTCCATGTGGGTGCGCTGTTGATCTAAAGCCCTAGCCTCTGCTCCAGCTCTTTCTCTCTTTCTCTTTCTGTCTCTGTGTTGCCTTTGGTCATCAGAGACATGCCTGCAGATGTGTTATCAGAGCGCCCATCGCTGGCACCCTCTCCTCTCCTCCCTCCTCCCTCCTTCAGCCTGCTGCCGTCTGCCCCTCCATCTTCACCGGTTTGGCGCTGAACAGACGGGCCGCTCCCTCTCTTTGCTTTGAACAGGGGGGCTTTGTGGTGGAGGGCCTGGGACTGTGAAATGGCCTAATGGGCGTTTAGTTCCACATCTCCACAGCAGCACCCGGCACACTCAAACCAACACACACACAGTCAAACGCAGCACAGAGCTCCCAAACCACTGGGTAGAATATCATAGCAACACCACAGACTGTATATATAAATGGACATAGCTAACCTGCTAGCCGTGTTCCAAATAGGAAATGAGTATGGGCTCCATCAACCCCCAATGGGTTTCATATTAACCCGCTCTACATGAAACTCGGATCCAAAGTCGCCCGTATAATTAGTATCATGAGCTTCATTTGATTGGAGCTCCATTAGTCCATTTCTTTCAACAGTCTATGAGCAACACACACTGATATGAACTAGATGTAGCCTGTGCGCTTACCGTTTTCTCTTACCTTATTGTGCATCCAAGTTTGTCTCATTCTCAGTATATGGACAGACCATGACTCATGTGAAAGCTCAGAACCACCAGAATTCCCTCCCTGAGCTGCAGAGGCTGCACTAGCACTGATTCATGACTGGCTGCAGGTGCTGGGGTTTAGGTAGTGTCAAATGAAACTGAAAACACCAAAGTCGTTGTAGAGGTGCAGATGCAAGGAGCAGCAACTTAAAGGGCCCATATTACGCTATTTTCTGAACTATGTTACAATGTTGTTTCCTCATCATAAACATAAGTTGTGTTTTGGTTCATTCATAACTTGTTTAACACACTAACCCTGCATATTTAGGCAAGTTCTTTTCTCAAACAGAAAACTGGTAGTACAGCAGGTGCCCCACTGTGTTTTCAAACTCCACACACCTTCACTAGAATCATGTGTATAATTTCAGCCCCGGAATTGCCGATCTCTACTGAACTAAAGGTAAAAGTTGCTGTTAACGTGAAAACTACCACTTCATGACATCACAAGGTTGAGCTTTGCATTTTGAGCTTTGCGGATGTTGACAGACTAAAAATAAAGGATTACTCAAACATGTGAATGAAACAAATCACAACTCCAGGTCGTTTTTTGATGAGACAACAACATTCTAACATGGCTTAAAGTTCGAAAGAATCAATTTTGTTTAATATAGGACCTTTATAGGTCCTATAGGACGTGCGACTGGGGACCACCCTGTCTGACACGGTGGTCAGTAATGTAGGAGCTCCCCAGGGTACAGTCCTGTCTCCGTTCCTGTTCACTCTGTACACCTCTGATTTCCAGTACAGTTCCGGGTCCTGCCATCTGCAGAAGTTCTCTGATGACTCTGCAGTGGTCGGGTGTATCAGGGATGGACAGGAGCTGGAGTACAGGACACTGATTACAAACTTTGTGGAGTGGTCCCAGGCAAACCATCTGCTCCTGAACGTTGGCAAGACCAAGGAACTGGTGATTGACTTTAGGAGAAAGAGGACACCTGTGGAGCCCATTACCATCCAGGGCCAGGACGTGGAAATAGTGGACTGCTACAAGTACATTGGTGTACAGGTGAATAACAGCCTTGACTGGAGGGACAACTGTAATGCTGTCTACAAAAAGAGCATGAGCAGACTCTACTTCCTGAGAAAGCTCAGGTCTTTCAATGTGTGCAGCAAGTTACTGGAGATCTTCTACCAGTCTGTGGTGGCCAGCACACTGTAATTCGCTGTGGTCTGCTGGGGGAGCGGCACCAGTAAAAGAGACATTGGGCGGATTGACAAACTGATCCGTAAAGCTGGACACGTGATCGGCTGTGAACTGGAGACATTTGTCCCAGTGAGGGACAGGAGGACACTGGACAAACTGCTCTCCATCATGGACACTCCTGCTCACCCACTGCACCAGACTATAGAGGGACAGAGGAGATAATACTCCCTACAACTGTACAACAACTCACCCACTGCACCAGACTATAGAGGGACAGAGGAGCTCATTCTCCAATAGGCTCCTTCAGCTCTGCTCAAATAGTGAGAGATTCAGGACTACATTCATACCATACGCCATACAGTTGTACAACAACTCACCCTTATGTAACAGATAATACTCCCTACAACTGTACTACAAGTTAATCCCAAGTAACAGATTACCTCATGCCCTGTCAATCAGCATAGTATTTGTACTGTCGTTTTTATCTCTTGTACATAGCTGTGATTATATAGTTTATTACTTATATTTCTATTTTATTTCGACTTGTACATATACATTTTTATAATTATGTCTCATTTGACTCCTGTCTCTTACTCTTTTTGCTATACCATCTATTTTTGTTACTCTCTGTTATTATATTATATTGTGATGTTTGAGCTACTTTATCCAAATAATTTCCCTTGTGGATCAATAAAGTTTGTCTAAGTCTAAGTTAAAAGCGAACAAACTCACAGCCTACTCAGATGGCCCATGTCTAAAAGTTTTATTTATTATTTTTAGATAATGTTTGGAACCACAGTCCATGGGTTTTTGGTAGTAACCGTTCAGATCAGAGAGGCTGTCAACTGGACAAAAGGTTTTAAAGGTTTTATATTACGCAAAATTGACTCTTGTGAGCTTTAAGCCATGTTATAATGTTGTTACCTCATCAAAAACATTCCTTGAGTTGTGTTTTGTTTCATTCACACATTTGAGTAACCCTTTATTTTTTATACTGTGTCGACATCTCCAAAGCTCTGTTCCACCTTGTGTTGTCAGTGAGTGGTAGTTTAACAGCTACAGTACCTTTCACCTTTGTGTCATAGAGACTGGCAATTCCAACTCTGAAATTATCCAAATGATTCTAGCGAAGGTGGGTGGAGTTTAAAAACACAGAAGGTGGAACAGTGTTTTCAATTTGAGAAAAGAATTCAGCCTAAATAAGCAGGGTTTGTGTGTTAAACGTGTGTGAATGAAACGAAACACAACTCCAGGAATGTTTGTGATGAGGAAACAACATTAGAACACGGCTCTGAAAATAGCCTAATATGGGCGCTTCAAAAATGAGCAAAATGAACCTCTATCTATCTTTTCCATGACCTGTTTCCTGTTTTATCTGCTTTGAGCCTGTTGTCATACAAGGTCAGGATCCAGGTTACTTCCCGGCAGACTCCATGACCATATTCGGTAAGTGAGTAAGGCCAGGTTTAGGACAGGAAGAGCATGAAGACGGTGAAGGCCACCATTTTGGGGCAGTTTCATTTAAATCCATCATCGTCTATAGTCCTGGACATCCTGTGTGAGTTCCGCATCACATGTCATGCTAACAGAACTACGCTTTAACAATGTTTTTATTTTTATTTTACCTGATTTGAACTGATTACTGTGTAACTTTTTGGTTGGTCTTGTTTCTATGGATATGTCATTGCTCTACCTTACATTTATTCAATTACAGGTGGTTTTATAGCTCAAAAATACCTAGAAAAACAGACATTCTGACTGTGAGCGGGGTCGCCTCTCCACAGATCTCCATGGAGAAAAACATTTGACGGACCCTCCACTAGAAAAGTTACACAATGCACCTTTAAAGTATAGAAAAGGCTTGAATAGTTCTTCTGCACTTCGCTGTGAGGATGGTATTGTTGTAATAAAAAAAAAATAATAATAATAAATTAAAAAAACAAAAAAAAAAGAGCTCAAAAGTGATTAAAATAAGTCTAGTTTAACTTTTTCTGGCTACTAAACTGTGTATATGGTGTTTGAGTAGTATCGTCTGTGGTTTCTAGTGCTTTTTTTGTAACTAAAATCCTTTTCGCACAGGATTAGCATTACCTATGGACCTTTGGTGATTTGTAATAAGTGCGGAGGATTCCTGAGATCTTAATCCCGTGCGAATGCGCCATGTCTGTAATTTGTAAAGTAAAAATTCCACCGCAAATTACCTTCTATATTTCGCCGGTGATAATACTGGTCCCGTGTGAATCTGTATCTCAGTGTTTGTTGTTGTAATTCCGCGCCTTTTCTATCTCTTTCTTTTCTTTCCGCGTTCTTTTCTCTTTCAATGTCTGTGTCAATGTCAGTAAAATAGAGTAATTTACGGACTTCGCTTATCCTGTGCAAATGCTGCAAGTAACACAGAGGTGGGGCGGTCATTTGCAAATTACCAGACGTCCCCAGGTTTTTCTTATCCCGTCCATTATCAGATTGTGGTGATAGGCAATTCCAGGGTTGAATTTGTCCAAATGATTCTAGTGAAGGTGTACGAAGTTTAAAAATGCACTGGAGCACTTCCTGTATTACTAGGCCACGGGCTAGGATAGTCACGTGTGCACCCCCCCACAACCCTATAAATTTGGTATCACTGGAAACCTTGGGATTTCTAGATTACAATTATAACTGGTAACAGTAAAAAAAACTGGGACTTGCTATGACAAATCAATAGTTTTATTGACCTACCATAAAACTCATGAAATGGCTGAATGCGAAACCTGTGATTTCGCCACATGATACAAAGACTCAGTAAATCATCAATTTTTCACTTAAATAAACATATAAGGCATGAAATGAAAGCGAACTCTGTGCCAGATCATTCCCTTTTTAAATGATATGTCTGTCTTAATTGTGTCTGAAGATATGCTTTAGTGAAGTATGACACCATATAAACAATAAATGCTCGTATGA
This sequence comes from Taenioides sp. WSHXM2023, assembly GCA_029959045.1. Lineage (NCBI taxonomy): Eukaryota > Metazoa > Chordata > Actinopteri > Gobiiformes > Gobiidae > Taenioides > Taenioides sp. WSHXM2023. The sequence continues at coordinate 4,594,461 of CM057096.1, read as the reverse complement.
CAATACATGATGAATATGACAATAGTTCTGTTTTCATCATAATTCAAGATGAAGAAAGCCCAATCTCTCAGCTTTGATCTCATGCCAAAAGTAATCTGGTAGGACAAATACTAGCAAAGATATCATATGTTTTACCTAGTGATCGATAAAACACTTAAATGAATGCTGAAGATCGCATAATGATCCCAGATTCAGCTTAAAAATTTAAATGCCATATGTTTTGAGGTATCAACAAACCTACACTTGCAATATAATATCAGTGTGCCACAATAACTCAATAACCAGTAACACATAAATTGACACAAAAAGTCAATCTCGCCAAGCTTTCAAAACGTATGTCAAAAACAATAACTGATTCTGTTACTTATCTTTTCTGAAACATAAAAGAAAACTAATGAACATGTTTTTTTCGGTCGTTTTGTTTTAGTGAGTTTTGTGTGCATTTATTTTGACCTGTAACATAGATCATCTCAGTCTGAATCACAGTCACTTTCATCTTCCACAAATGATTCAAAGTCAGCATCGATATCACAAACCAGATCTGAATCTAAGTCATCCAGGTCCTCACTGAAGTCCTCAGTTACCACAGTTTCCTGAGCAATATCTAGAAGTTCTTTTGGCAGGAAATCACCTGTGAACCAGATCGGTAGTAAGACTTAGGGTAGTAGTAAGTGTTTTATCGATCACTAGGTAAAACATATGATATCTTTGCTAGTATTTGTCCTACCAGATTACTTTTGGCATGAGATCAAAGCTGAGAGATTGGGCTTTCTTCATCTTGAATTATGATGAAAACAGAACTATTGTCATATTCATCATGTATTGTCATACGAGCATTTATTGTTTATATGGTGTCATACTTCACTAAAGCATATCTTCAGACACAATTAAGACAGACATATCATTTAAAAAGGGAATGATTTGGCACAGAGTTCGCTTTCATTTCATGCCTTATATGTTTATTTAAGTGAAAAATTGATGATTTACTGAGTCTTTGTATCATGTGGCGAAATCACATGTTTCGCATTCAGCCATTTCATGAGTTTTATGGTAGGTCAATAAAACTATTGATTTGTCATAGCAAGTCCCAGTTTTTTTACTGTTACCAGTTATAATTGTAATCTAGACATCCCAAGGTTTCCAGTGATACCAAATTTATAGGGTTGTGGGGGGGGGGGTGCACACGTGACTATCCGAGCCCGTGGCCTATACCGTTTGAGAGAAGAACACAGCCTAAATATGCAGGGTTTGTGTGTGAAATGTGTGACTGAAACAAAACACAACTCCAGGTACATGTTTGTGAAGAGGTAAAATAAACTTTTCCCAGTCTGATTTTGTGCAGAGTAGTTGGCAGGGACAGGAAACGGGTGAGCAGGGCAGTTTCTGGGCATTCAAGACGCAAATTCAGGACAATACACAAACATGAACCATTCAAAAGATGTCATAGAACAAGAAGAATCACACTGCAAATGATCTAGGCTTGGTAAGTAAATCAAACTGCTAAATTAGACTGAATATTTGGAACTCAAGCTCCAGCAGCTCTTCCCCTCGGCCTGAGGTCTAGAGGCTGTTGCACGGTGAATAAACAGAAAAGTGAATACTGCAGACAGAAGCGTGTCATAATGAGAAGTAAATATAGTTCCCATGTGGATTCTACTCATCAGGAAGAATCCATCCAGCTCCATTCTCTGTGTGAACAGTCATCACTTAGGCATGTGTTTGTCTCATTGTGTTTCCAACGCTGATACATCACATCATCTGTCTTATTGTAAATCATTGCTACTGCAGCTGCAAATGGTTTTGGATTCATCCTATTTTTGCTCCCAAAAATACTGCATTCCCAAAGGTGCTAAAATATTTAGGTATATTAAAGGTCCTATATTAAAAATTGACTCCTGTGAGCTTTTAGCCATGTTATAATGTTGTTACCTCATCAAAAACAAACCTGGAGTTGTGTTTTGTTTCATTCGCAGATGTTTGGGTAATCCTTTATTATTAGTCTGTTTACATTTCCAAAGCTCAAAATGCTTTGTTATTTTTACCTTTAGTTCAGTAGAGATTAGAAATTCTGGGGCTAAAATCATCCAAATGATTCTAGTGAAGGTGTAAGGAGTTTAAAAACACAGTGGAACTGTATTATCAAATGACATCAAAAGGTGGAACACAGTGTTTTCACTTTGAGAGAAGAACTCAGCCTAAATATGCAGAATTGGTGGGTTAAACACGTGTGAATGAAACAAAACACAACTCCAGGGATGTTTGTGATGAGGAAACAACATTATAACATGGCTAAAAGCTGACAAGAGTATTTTTTTTTTTAATATAATATACTACTTTAATAAGACATAACATATAAGAAACAACATTATAACATAGGTCAGAAAATGGCATAATTCAGGCCTTTTAAGTTTTATACAAACATCTTTTATCATGGTTTTCTTTGGATTAACCTCTGATTATGTTCCTTTATTCTCTTCACTGTGGAATGGTGCAGTTTTGGTAATCTGTAGTGCCAGCGACCTCTGAAAGTTCATCTCAGTGAAACGCACTATAGACTCTGTGTATTTTGTGATCTTGTCAAACTTTTGTCCAGCAACTCCTTCTTCAAAAAAGCTTTTGTGTGTAGCAGCCCTGCATTAAAAGATTAAGATTTAAATTATATTATCTGAATAAAGTGACTTTTAACCATATTATAACTTTGTTCCCTCATCAAAACATACTTGTAGTTATATTTTTGCTTCATTCACACTGGTTTCATTAATCCTGTTTACGAGGCTGTCTTGCTCTGAGCCTCAGACAACATTTCGATTTTCCTTGGATTGTTACATCACAGGTAGAAATCCGATGTTCTCCTGGGCAGTTTTTAAGCCCATAAATCCTTGCCAGACTCGTTCTGAGTATTTCTGCTGTCAAACTGTGTTTACACACACACGCACTTGTATTAGTATGTCAACCATGTGGCATAAATGACTAGTTTTCATTCCGCCTGCTGGTGCGCAAATACCAAACCAAGTAGGGGGGAAACAACTGATGAATTGTGGTTTTCTTTTTAACATAGATTTTTACAAAAAAAATTGCGTTTTTGGAGCTTTATAACTTTTTTTTTTTTTTTTTTAAGCATTATAACGTCCGCTCATCAAAAACATGCCTGAAGAGGTTTTAGATGTCATCCATGCGTGTTTGAGTAATCTAGTGATCTCTTATGGGCACTACTTTGAGCAGGTTACACCAACTACAACAACTGTGGTGCGTATGTAACCAAAGCAGAATGGTTTCACATGGATTCACAAGACACCACATGCCTAATGTCGGGAAAAACAGACTCTGTGATTCTTTCCGCAGACCCACACCTCACCCGGACCTGCACCCGCCGGGTCAGTGTGGCAGGGAGCAGAGTCCCACGCTTGCAGTCTGTGTACACCTGGCAGAATACCACCTCTTTAGACACAAATTACTCAAGATAATATGGACCTGCACATCTTCTTCCCCTCTGCCGTTGGACTCATGAACACCTGTCACACCTGTCACTTTATAACACCATTTACTGTCACTTTACAACAACTTACTCCAACTATAATGAGTCTACTTGCACTGAAAGTTTGTGCTCTTGCGCTGTCCATATTGTCTATTTTCATCTTTCCTCAACACCTTATTACTTATTGTATCATAGTTTATATTTACTTGTTTCATGTTGCATCATTCTGCCCAAAATAATTTCTAGTATGTCAGTTTTGTTCACTGACAACGGCAATAGAACTGATTCTGACTTAAAGCCGGCAATCTTTCACTGTGACCGCTCTTAAATAACCTTACCTCTTCGTAGCTTATCCGTTTATCCTCTCCCCATGCTTTATTTAGGAGTGTGCGGCCCTGTCAGCGCAAAGTGGCCAGTCCCATCCTCCCTCCCTGACAGGTGAACATAGACAGGTGCTAGTGCTTGTCTACTGCCTGTGCCCGAGCAGCTGCAGTCGATGTGAGCTCTGTACGAGATGATAGGTCCTGACGGCTGAGATGATAGGCGCACAGTCCTTACACAGTCACACATGTCTGAGCCCCAGGATCTTCTGACAGGACTGGAACACTTCACCTGTACTGCACCTGCCACACACAGTAGAAGAGGCAGTGCAAGTATCGGCTAAAGTTTGAGCAAAACTGTAGTATCACTAAGACCATTTACTCAAATATGTTTTTTTGCACCTAATATAAATAAAATGTGTTGGTACTTAGAAGATAGACTGCAGCTCTGGAGCATCGGGAAGGGGGTGTTTTACTTCTAAGGGGTATTAACTGCTAACACATAACACATTTAGCTCACCATGTTACCTTTTTTTTGTTTTGAAAATGCTATATGTGCTGAAAACGTATAAACATGTTAATTTTCACCTTTGTTTTTCCTCATTTGTCAAGTCTCCCCTCCCTTTGCTGTCCGCGCTAATTCACACTGCTAATCACTCATTAGAATTCTGCTAATGAAACTACTGCACATCACATTATGTTTGTGAAGTTGCTGTGTACAGTTTTGTAGGATGTTTTTGTATATTTATGGAGAATTGTCGTGTGGAGCATGGGTGACGTCGGCTTGTGGGTGGAGCATTGGACAGAATCAGTAACTAACAGTAAGGAGGGTTTGAATAGGGCCCAGGAGAGATCGCTAAATTACTCAAACATGCATGGATGACATCTAAATTCTCTTCAGGCATGTTTTTTGATGAAGGAACGTTATAACATGGGATATATATCATTACTTTGAATCCAAAAACAAAATATTACATAACTCATTCAATTAATAAAGTTCCCAAAAAGTCTGTTCATTTCGAGAGCAACATAAACAGAGACATAATTGTGTTATGCTGTAAAAAAGTTGCTCTGTTACTCTGTTTATAGGTATAAATTAATATGTTTTATAAAACCTGGTAGAAGTTTGAGTCAAATTTGGGACTGTTGCTGCTCCTGCTGTTTGCACAGGCTCAGTTTGGCACCAGTTTTGAGAAATCGGGATACTGCGCCTACATGCCGCAGTATCCTGAGTACTATCAGGATATCCCACTGAGAGGATCCTGGTTTCTCATCTCCAGGATACTGTGTTTACATGGACACTCACAAACCCAGGATACTCAAACTACTACTACTACTTGTGTGCATGTAAACACACTCACTCATTTATAGTCGTGGTTACTAATGTACAGTGGATCCCTCCTTAATCACAAAATATGTATCATGGCATGTTACAGATACTGTCTTTGGCGTGCAAACTACCATCTGCTCTGCTCAGTGTTTTTTTTTTTTTTTCTTCCTTAAACTTAAGCTTGAACACAGCTCCGCTCCTGCACCATGACTCAATATGCTCTGCAGACATTCTCGACAGCAGACAGAAAAAGCATCAGACACGAGCTGTTCAGAGCACAGCAGGTAGCTTCTAACCAGAGTGGTGATAATAAGTTAGTGAGTTATATGTATTCGTGTTACTTTTTGAGGAAATTGTACTAATAAAGAACTTACTTTATTCCATATTTTGTTGACTCCAATGTGAGTACGACTACAAGTGACAAAAGCTTTATGTTGATAATGATATTTTTGTCGTCAATCTTTTGTAAATACCAGATTTCGTGCATTATTTTAAAGGAGGGGTTGTGGTCCCTTATCAAAAACGTGCCTGAAGAGGATTTAGATGTCATCCAGGCATGTTTGAGTAATTTAGCGATCGCTTTACACTACAACTTCACAAAGCTGATGCAAGGTGCAGTAGTTTGATTAGCGAAAGGAGAATGACTGAAACGTTTAATATGTTTTCGGCAGCATTTTCAAAACAGCAAAAGGAAACACGGTGATCTAAATATGTTATAAGTTTGCAAGTTAGCTTCCTGATCCTTTTACTGAGAACAATTATAATGTTGATTTATTCCTAATTCCAAAAACACTGTCCACGATAACACATTTTGAAACATGATATTTCGCTGCACAGACGTACTGTGATAAGTGATACTATTGAAACTACTTTGTGCCACTGACATAATAAAAATGAAACAGGATGATCCAAATATCATCAAAAGACCTGAGCTGCAACAAATAAATAGAAGAATAAAGCAATAATTAGCCATAAAAGTCACTTATTTAACCTGCTACAGCTCAAATGTTAATGTATTGCAACAAAAATATCCCACATCTCCCGACTTTTACAAATAAATTGAAAACACAAATAAATATTGAGCCCCAAAATACATTGTTCAGTTTCCATATATTGACATTGACATAGTGATGATTGTTACAGGCCTCCACTATGGGCATGATGTTTAATTTTATAAAATATACAAGCAGACAGCACAATGCGCCTCACATGAGTCTCTCATTTGGACTTGTTTAATACTCCATAGAAGTGTCCTTCCAACTACATTAACTTCAGATGTTAGATTCAGACACTTATTCTTTCAAATACTCTTGAGTAATGGCTTTATTTTCTTTTGTCTCTTAAAGGTGCATTGCGCAACTTTGCTGGTGGAGGGTCCGTCACCTGCTTGTCTCCATGGAGATGTTATTGCTGTGTCTAGAATGATCCATTAAACCTATCTATCAAGGGAGACAACTATAGGCTACATTACAGGTCAGATCTGTGGAGAGGCAACCCTATTCACAGGAGAATTATTGTATTTTTTGAAGAAATGCTACATGGATGTGTTTGATGTCATACCATGGAATATTCCAAGAAAAGCAATAACATCTCCATGGAGACAAGCAGGTGACGGACCGTCCACCAGAAAAAGTTGCTCAATGCACCTTTAAGAAATTTCATGGACCACTACTCAACTACTCAATTTGAGTAACATTATTTTGAAGTAACAGGAGTCTGCTCATATTTTTGATAGGTAAAAGGAGAAATTCAATTTGTCAACTAGACAAAAGTTTATTTGGTCGAATACGTTTCGCAGCTCATCCAAGCTGCTTCTTCAGTTCTGGTCAGACGCTGGTGAACACTGCCTTATATCTGTCTGAAGGGAGGAGCTAAATATAATGAAATTACTCTGAGACTACCACACCTATTTGTTTACAGTTTCTTATTTTTGGTAGTTTTTTGGCTTCTTTACCAACTATTCCCATTTGACCAACCTTCTCCTCTACCTCTACTCTTCTCTACGGTACCTCTTCCCTCTTCTGTACATGTTCACCCAAACTGTCCTTATGGTTCACCATGTTAGTGTCTCCGCCAACCCACCCAGAGAAACCTCCCTGACTCTTCGGCGCAGCTACACTAACGTCTGCTAATCCACAGCGACTTCTACAAACACGGACGCCAAAATGTTCACGAAATGAAGTCACATCCCCAACAACCGTGCAATGCGAGCAGACAGGCCAGAACAAGTTCATTTGTCCACGACCACCGAACACTAATTCCCCCTAACGTCGGTAATTCCCGTCAAGGAAACAAGCTAGCTGCTCCGACAACCCATCAACTTTGCTTTGCTGGAGGATGGTGCTTCATAAATAATAGATAAAAAGAACAGAGAGAGACGGTGTAGGTGCAATTTTCGCGCACTAAAAAAAAAAAACGCTTGTCAGATTTTGGGAGCGTAACGGCAAACAATTAGGAATTAGCGAGCGAAGAAGGAGAACAAGGCAAAACGGAGCTTAAAGATTTGTCCACGGGCGCCACACGGTTGTCAGAGCAGGGTTCGCTGCCTGTCAAGCGCAGAGGAGAGGAGGGCTTTGAAGGAGAGTGCTGAGATGCAGGATGTAGAGCTTTTGTTAAAGATGTGAAAAGGAAGATGCACAAGCTGTCAGCCATGAAAATGAGTTTGGGATAGAAACGTCAACAAGCGCCGCTCAGTTCCTGGTGACTTAGCAAGATTCAGATTTTATTTTTGCATCCTTAAAACTTGTTGGAGCGAGCGGTTTATACATCTTCAACCTGTCATAGAAAATAAGAGTTCGGTTACATCAAAATAATCCTACTCAAGTTGAAATACGAAGTAGTGGTCAAAGAAATTATTCATTTAAATAGAGGGTGTTTTACTTCTATGGGGTGTTAACTGCTAACACATAATATATTTAGATTACCACGATACATTTAATTCTTGCTATATTTGCCAAAAACAACATATTAACATATTTTATAAGTTCCACTTTTTGACACTCTGAGTTTCCCCTCCCTTTGCTCTCCGTGCAAAGCCACTCACCCCTCAGAGCACTATCACAATACGATCAGAGTGCTATGTACAGTTTTATATCATGTTTTTGTATATTTATGAAGAAGTGTCACGTGTGAGCATGGGTGACGTAGGCTTGTGGGCGGAGCCTTGGACAGAATCTCACAGCTAACCATAAGGAGGGTTTGAATAGAGATCAGGACATGGGCCCGATTTTTGATGAGGGAACGATATCAAAAATCACATGGTAGAAAGCTTAAACTCTGAACAAAACATGAAATAATTGACTAAATTTGACCTGTTATTTTCAAAGGATAGACCACAAAAATGAAGTTATATCTGAAAGCAAGGTGGAAGAACTTTTGTCACTTATAGACTTGTGGGAAGAGTAACCAAAACTAGGCCTACTGATGCTGCAACTGAGAATATTCCCAAATAGAAGTAAAAGTATGGTGATAGAACCTACTCTCCAAGTACCATTTCCTTAAAAAGCTACTCCAGCAAATGAATACAACTACAATTCAAGCAGACAGACTACACCTCTAAACAGTTCATACTGTTGCTGTGTCCTCTGGCCAGACACTTACAGATGTGCTGATGATTGGTGGTGGTCAGAGATACAGTTTGGCGGCCATGTTGCTGTCAGATAGTCTCAGGGCTTCAGAGTTGAAAGAAACTTGTCAAGCTTGTAGAGAACGATGTAACAAAGGCTCTATTCATTATTACAACAATCAGCACCAAGACAGGCTTAAGTCAGAGTGCAGCCAAACGTACAGCCGGACACTGTTCAGTCCAATGCTGTACGGGTTTAAAACACTATAAAACTGGACAGACATCTTTCTCAACTTACTTTCCCAATACATCACTGTTAGATGTGTTTTTTTTCCTGTTGAAGGATTGGATTGAAGCATGTGGTATGACTTCAGACTGATGAAACTAGAGGCCAGGCCAAATAATCACATGATAAATGATTGTTTCACATTATTCAGAATTGCTTTTCTTCATGTGAATTGGATTGTGCACTGCCTTGTCAAATTTATCTTAACTTTGAGAGAAGTTTGCAATGCCATCTTTTTCTACAATTCACCATTTGGTCTAACAGCATTTCAGGGCAAACTTGGTTACATGATATTATGGGCAAGCGGAGAATAAATTATTAAAAATGGCATAAATAATTGGTGGCACATGGCTAAATGGCTAGCACTTTAGCCTCACAGCCAGCAAAGTTGCAGGTGTGACTCCCGCAGAGTGTTTTCCCTCATTCTCTGCTTGGATCCAGAATACACACTTCTCCAGTACTTTACAAAGATGTCTTTAGTCACCACTAATCTGTTTTTGCCCTGTTTTAACGGTAAGAGGCGATGGATGTGATTGACAGGTGGATTAGCCAATCAGTGAGGTTCATGATTTGTCTGTATCAAAACAAAGAAAGTAAAAAGTTCACACGGGACTGAAAAACACCATGGATTTCTGCAGAGCTAAACTGTTGATTTGAGGTCGGAGAAATTTTATTTAGTTCAAAAAATGATAACTGACCAATGAGCTCCTTCACTTCACATGTGTCACTGCAATAAATAAATCTGATTAGACGGCCATGTTTGAGCCTGGCTTAAGGTACGACAGAGAGAATGTTAAAAATACAAAAGTATGAAAAAGGTACATCAGTATAGACTTGTCAGGTGAGCTCTGTCTGGCAGGGGCAAAATCCTACAGCAGGCAGCCCTCGCCAAAAAATAACAAAGGAGGTAAACAAAACGATGCAATTGGAAGATGGAGTAAGTGATGCAAAATGGGCCTGTATTAGTGTTGCCACGTAACTCACACTTTTTCTCAGACACATTCTGATCTTACCTGGAAAATCCAAACTAATGTCTGTCAGATTAGTTTTATTTCAGTGACGCATGTGACATGAAGGAGCTCATTAGTCATCTCTCATTTACAAATAAAATCGAATTTCTCTCAGATGAGCACAGTTTAGTGCTTCGCTCATTGATTAAGCAGAAACCTGGCATGTTTTTCAACCCTTAGTGATATTTTTTTTTTTTCAGATACAGACAGACCATGCATGCCCCTCATTGGCTAATCCACCTGTCAGTCACACCCGTCTGAACTTGGCGAGATTCACCAATGACCAGACTCACATCTTCTTATCGTATTTAAAAAGTGTGTGTTTTGGATCTCAGGAAAATTCTGACCATGAATCATGCACACTGTAGGCCCTTTAATCAGCCATGGTGCAGGTCTGAGACATTTACAACACATTACACCTGCCATTGCGCATACCTCACCTTATTGACTGCTGTTTATGGCCAAACAATAGAACCACTTGAGCATCTTATCGTAAACCGCATCTGGCAACCACCCAGGCCTTTAACCTTTACACTGCATTTAACGACGCCACTTTTCAGAGAGCCTTTTAACGATGACAAACTGCGCGCTTCTTGCCTCCTGCTTTGGTTTCTCATCATAAACCAGCCCGAGTTACAACCGAGCGTCGCCAACAGGACAATGAAGACCCAAAACAAACACCGCCATGGCTGCCTTCCACTGGGCCGTGATTCCGGGCGATTGCTGTATTTATATTTCATGCTACACAGAGAACCCGAGGAATAATTTATTGAGTGCCGGGGGAAATTACACCAGTGGCTGCCTCCGTGAAAGTGTCGACAGATTCAAAACAATCCGGGAGCGACGCGAGCTGTTTTTAGCGCTTTAATCTGCACGGTGTTGGACGGGAAGCGGTTTTGGCTGGTTGCATGTCACGCCAGATATAAATAAAAGGTGCGGTGTCGCTTTGATTTATGGGCTATTTTTGAACATATGCTGGGGAAGTGGAGTTAGCTTCAGAGGCTAGTGGGAGATGCACGGAGTTTTGGAGTTGTAGTTTCGAGCAAAGATTCTAACTACCTCAAAGGTCCTATATTACTCAACATTTGACTCTTGTGAGTTTTGATCCATGTCAAAAGTTGTGTTTTGTTTTATTCACACGTCAGAGTAATCCTTTATTATGAGTCTGTCTATGAAGATCAAAATGGTTTTACTTTGTGATGTCATTTAGCCGTACTTTTCAAGCAAACAGCCTAAATATGCAGTGTCTGTGTGCTAACCATGTGTGAATGAAACAAAACACCACTCCAGGCATGTTTGTGATGAGGAAACATCATAACATAGATCAGAAAATAGTGTAATATGGGTACCGCTGTACGGGATTTTTACTGCCTTAAAAACAAGAAAAAGTTTGTTTTAAACAGTTTGCAGTGGTTCAAAGTTATTCTTCACTTACCTTTTGCATTCAGAGCATCCTAATTATTAATCACAATGAGTTTCTAAGCATTTTCACAACTTTCAGAAACCAGAGCAGAGTTTTTCTACGACTGTAAAGGCAACAATAATTAGCATGCTAACCGCACGTCCTGATTATAGACAGTGAAGCATTTCTAACTCGATGCAGACAGCACAGTGTGGGTTTATTTAGGCCTCAAGAGCCACTCATACAATAAGTCTAGACTAGTGCAAGACACTTTTTGCCCAAATACAAAGAAAAATGAGAACAGGGCTTTTGTCCAATTTACGTATTACAGATTTTGCCATGGGTTTCAAAACGATGAAACATTAGAATTGTTGCCACAGCAGTTTAACGCTTCAAGACAAAGTGATATATGGTGCCATTTCAAGGACGGTAGACCATTCAAAATGAATAACAGGAAGCTGAAACCCATTAAAAGTATTTTTAGTCTACAACAAATGTAACTCTGCTTGATGCACCAAATAACATTTCATTAAAGGTGCAATAGGTACTTTATCTGGTGAAGTGTCCACCAGCTGTGTGTCTCCATGGAGATGTTATTGCTATGACCAGAACATTCCACAGTATGGCATTAAACTTATCTCTTTCCATGGCAACAAGCAGGTGACAGGGCCAGGTCAATTTAAAAGTCAGATCTGTGGAGAGGCAAGTCTGCTCACAGTTAAATTTGAAGATATTTTTGTGCAATAAACACATTTGTAATTAATGTAAAATACAGCAAGTGCTCCACTGTGATTTTAATCTCCACGCATCTTCACTAGAATCATTTGGATATTTTCAGACCTGGAATTCCCAATCTCTACTGAACTAAAGGTAAAAGGAGCTGTTAACTTGAAAACTACTGCTTCATGACATCACAAGGATTACTTAAAAATGTTTAAATGAAACAAAAGACAACTCCAGGTATGTTTTTAAAGAGGGAACATCATTATCACATGGCTTAAAGTGCATAATTTTGCATAATATAGGACCTTTAACGCCATACTTGCCTTCAAAAAAGTTACACCGTGCACCTTTATTGGATGATTCATCTTGCAGGATTTACCTCATGGGACCTGAATTTAGGTTTTAAAAAGTTGTTCAGGTCTAGTGACAACACTCTAAATCGAGAACGTGTGCACAACATCAAAACATGGATTCCATTTTGGCCTTTGCAAAGATACACAATCCCCAAAATAAATAAACAAGATAAACTGTGTAAATGTTACGTGTGGAGGGCTGAAAGAAACACTCTGGCTTAGAGAGGAAGACGGAGCGACGCTGACGTTCTAAAATAGCTCCTTCGGTGGGGTATAGGAGGCTGGGTACGCCTTATGTGCCAAAGATAGACATGTGTTCATTAGCACTGCTGAAGACAACAGCCCCAGTGGCACAGTGTGGTTCAGCATGCACCCACTAACCAGGGTGTTAGAACTTTGGTTGAATAGCAGTAAGTCAGTTTTAATTCTGATTAAAAGTAAGTTGATTCCGAATAAAAATTAATTCCACTTTAAAAAGACCATGTAAACACTTAATTCCTACTGAAAATTATTATTCGGAATTAAACTTAATTCCAAATTAAGTGGGAGGTTTATTCTGATTTTAAAGACAAATTAATTTATTCCTCGATCATGTAAATGTTTATTCCGCTTAAAAATAATCCCGGTCGTTCGACGCTCGTTGGGTCGCCCTTCTGACGCGATGACGCACTGCGAGATGGTGGCCCGGAACAAACATTGGTCTTGAACCGAAACAGTTATTTTAATAAGTTCGCTGGAAGAACTACAAATAGTGAAACGAGTGGATGGCAGAACACATAAAAACACTAACCAAACCGAGATGACAAAAAGCCGGTAGCAGCTGAAGTGCGTTTTCTTCCAGTCGACGTAAATACGTTCATGTCTCTGTCCAATCAGAACCCTTCCCGACCCTCAGACGTTGAGCGGAATTAAATAAAGCCGATTTAATGTGTTTTCCATATAAACCTCAATTCGGAATTATTATTTCCAAGTAAACTCGAAGTAGACTATTTTAATTCTGACCTATTTGATTCAGAACAATTAATTAGAAATTAAAAAACATCATGTAAACGTGGCCAGAGTTGATTAAATTAACAAGAGTTGAAAAGGTGGTACTGGGTCATTTAAAGTTGCACTATTTAATTGCAATACAGTAGTACATCTATTTACCTGCCAGGTCCATCAGGAAGAAACAACAGACATGACAGACAATGTCAATAAGGTAAATATCTCCTAGTGTATGGTAAAGAACCTAAGCAGTTAATGTTATAACTTTTATTTGACTTATGAGTTATTATACTGATAGAAATACTGTGATGTTTAGATTATTATGAGCCACCTTTAAACTTATTCTTGTCAAGATAATGTTCTTTTTATGGGCACAGTAGCTCAGTTGGTAGAGTGTTTGTCCACTGATCCAAAGGTGTGTGTGTGTGTGTGTGTGTGTGTGTGTGTGTGTGTGCGTGCGTGCGTGCGTGCGTGCGTGCGTGTGTGTGTGTATGTGTGCGAGTGTTTCCTTGATGTAAACCTTGAAGGTGTAAAAGCGCTATATATTAAATTAAGGACATGACATTTGAGATTTAACTATAGTATATTCACCGTTTTTCATATAGACAAAATACTACAAATTATCTTAAGAAATCAAATGCATGGCACTAGTCCAATCAGTAGTATTAGTAGTATTAGTAGTAGTAGTAGTAGTAGTAGTAGTAGTCATGGTGCAAAATCACAGTGGCAGAAAGTATTACGTGGGTGGGGCTAAAAGTTCAAACCAAAACATGTTCCTGATTCATGGTTTGAAATCAGGGACAGGCTCTTCAGGTTGTATTGTCCAGGTCATCTCTACACACAAACACCTTCACTCACTGATCTGATCTACTGGCTTCTTGATAACACCGACGATCTCCTCTCCCCTCCACTGCCCTCAGCCTTTTATTGACCACAGCTCCAGTGGGTTCTGCTCGGCTGTACACGCTGCTGTTTGTAGTCTGATAAAGCACTGGAGTGTCCCACGCTCTTACCCGCTCCAAGTCCACTGTCCCTGGGGTAAGGCACGGCACGATAAGCCCCTCCATGGATGAATGCGCCGCTGCCGTCAACGCACCTCCACCGATCCCAGAGCTTTCAAGGGCAGAGGGAGCAGGCCATGACATGTCTGTATCCCTGCATTACCAGGTTCATTTCTATTCCAGTCAGTGAGTGGAATAAAATGGAGACAAGAACAGTAGAGTTTGGAGAGGTGCTTAGATTAAAGAGTGGATCTATTGCCACAGTTTAAAGGCCTCATCTTTACTGTTGATCTTAAGGAGGGGGTATTTGGATTCAATGGGGCATTAACTGCTAACACATACCATTCAGATCACCATGTTACCTTTTATTATTTTGAAAACGGGCTATAAGTCACTCCCCCTTCAGAGCGCTATCACAACACAATCAGCATGCGTCCCGCTAATGAAACTACAGCACATCGCTTCAGGTTTGTCAAGTTGCTGTGTACAGTTTTGTATCATGTTTTTGTATATTTTTGGAGAATCGTCGTGTGGAAGCATGGGAGACGTAGGCTTCCACAGAATCTCAACTTTCTCTGGTGATGATTCATGGACTTAAAAACTGCACAGGGTTTCTACTTGTGACGCAACAATCTTGGGTTGAGACATTGGAGACACTGGAAAGATTCAGAGGAGCCAGCGTTTCATGAGTGGTTTACAGAACTGGCTAAAGTAGCCTCTTACGAAGAGATGTCTTTTAATATGTCAGATCAAACCTTAACCTCCAAAAAAAAAACTGTATGAAGTGTGGAGTAACTATAATGCAAAATATGAAGGATTTCAGTGTTTTTCTATTTAAAAAACCTGAAATCCTGAAAACTTGTACTCTTGGACAGCATGTACTGTATGAATGTGTAAGCCAACTGCCTCTGTCCTTTTTTTTTTTTTTTTTTTGGTATTCTGTATTTATGTATTAATTTATTATTATTATTATTATTATTATTATTATTATTATTATTATTAATATATTTTTATGCATCTTTACATTATTATGAGTTTTATGTGTGTGAAAAAAAAACATGCAAATATATTGTGATTTATGTGGAGAAAAAAAAAGAAAAGCACTGAATGAATTGCAAATAAAAAAACCAAAAACAAAAAAAACAAAAAAAAAAACAATCCTGGGTTGTCCTGGACTTTTACAGAGTAATACTGAAACCAGTGTGACTGAAGCAAAAATACAAGTCCAGGTATGTTTTCACCGAGGGAACATGCTTAAATCAGTCAAATAATTTCTACTGGAATTTCCCCACTGTGGGACTAATAAAGGCATATCAATCAATCAATCAATCAATCAATAAGTTTATACATCCCCTAGTGTCAATTTAAAAGCTCCAAAAATTAAATCATGCATAATATGTATTTGTTTAAGTACAGAATTTGTTTAATTACTACTCAAAATACATCAAATAACATGCATGAGTCACCGCTCCACAGATCTGACCTGTAACTTGGCGTGGGGGCATCGCCTGCTTTTCTCCATGGAGATGGAAAAGCCTAATGCCATACTGTGGAACATGTCCGGCAAAGCAATTAAATTTCCACTGAGCAGGTACCATTCGCCAGAAAAGTCCAATCAAGTGCCCAAGTTTCCACAAAACACACAACAGCTTCAAGAGCAGACGTGCGTAATATTAAGTTGCATTTACTCGAATACTTCTCAGAGTAGTTGTCAGACACTATACTGTTCCTTCTATATGAGTAATGTATTTAACAAGTGTAAGAAAACTCTTGACTAAAGGCTTAGAGTAAGTCTACAGGTGAAAAACCTTTATGTTGACACCAAGGTATGAAATGATCGAACATTTGTGTTTCTTGCAGCGCTCCTTCAGTTATGATTTAGTTTCTCTCATTTTTGTGTCTGTCCTTAGAAAACACCAGATTTATCACTTACGTCTCTGCTCCTTTCTTCACCTAAAAGCACATGTAATAGCTCTGCATTTTCTTCTCTTATGGCCAGAGATCAGAGAATATGCATACTGTGGTTTAAAAAAACTTTAAATAATCAAGTTTGGTATAAATGACTGATCTAAACCTGTGTTAAAAAGTAACTAAAACTCCTATAGTAGTAGTATCTTCTATGTGTATTATTCACTTTTACTTAAGATTGGATATTATACAAAATAGATATTTTGAGCTTAATTCCATGTTATAACATTGTTCCCTCATCAAAAAGATGCCTGAAGAGGTTTTAAACGTCATCCATACATGTTTTTTTTTTGCGATCTCTCCCAGGCCCTATTCAAACCCTCCTTACGTCATCCACGCTCCCACACGACAATTCTCCAGGAATATAAAACATTATGCTCTGAAGGGGAAGTGATTTAGCCTGGAGAGCAAAGAGAGGGGAGACTCAGAGCATCAAAATCGAAAGTGAAACTCATAAAACATGTTAATACATTGTTTTCAGCGAATATAGCATTTACAAAACAAAAAAAAAGGTAACATGCTGATCTAAATACGTATAAATAATAAAATAAATACGTATAAATAAATACCCCATCTTTAACAACTTTGACAGTAGTACATGTACTTGTAATTGAGTATATTTTTACTTTTAGCTACTTTTGCAGTTTAGTTGGGACACAAAAGTATTCTGGATGTAAAAATATATATTTATGTAATATTGTAGCACTTTTGACATGTTTTCATTGTTACTGCAGACAGTTTTATTAGAACTTTCTTTTCACAGATTAACACCTGAGTCCCTCTGATGTAGCACAGGTGGAATACACATTGCGCTTACTGGATTGTGTAAAATTATTCATTTTTCACCTATAATTTGGATGTTGGGAAAAAAAAAAATACATAAAATTCATCCATGAGCAGAGATTGCAGGTGAGGGTCATGTTTTTAAAGGTTGAGAGCTGATCGGTCTATGAGATCAAGAGATCAAATGAATGTTGAAAATCTGTACACATACACATATTTTGCAATTTTTTAAACATGTTATAACCTTGTATAATGTATAACCCTGATCAAAAACATGTATTTTTCCTTCACTCACGTTTGTTTCACGTTGTCTTCTCTGACCAATTGAAAATGCCCCATTTGCATTTTTCTTTTTTTGTTGTATCGTAGGTAAAAATCTGTAAAAGTCCATAAACCATCTTGTGCTTGTGCTCCGCTCATACGGTGTTCACAGCATAGCCCACTTCTTTATACAATCTAAGTGCAAGCCAAATGAAGCTCATCGAGGCTAGCAGTTAAAGGAGCCAAATTCCATATTTCTGAATTCCAAGTATCCGTGAGTATCATAGCAAAGCTGTTGCTAACGCTAGCGGGAGAGGCCCCAGTGAACTTGAATACTCTACTGCAGGTTAGTCCTGGATATTCAACCCTGACTATGCTTCCACACAAGGAGGTGACACGGAAACATGCTGGCTGAGATCAAATGAGAAGAGCATAGCGAACCGCTTCTGTGAGACGATTTGACCAAGGAAACTGATAATGTTAAAGAAGGACAAAGATAACCAAAGAGAAATGTCACAATGAACTGGAGGTGTCCGTGCTAAGACAATTCCACAAGAGTTTATCTATGTCCAGTTATATATACAGTCTATGGTTCACAATTAACACAAGGTTCTGCTCGCGTAGCATTCACATGGGATAAGGACTTTATTTTCCCATTGTTCATGACTGTTGCTGACAGCAGAGGGCGCTCCAACGCTTAAATACCTAAAGGAAAACGGAGGTGCAGTTTATAAAGTGCATTTTCCAAATGTAGACATTAGAAATATAGACATTAAAAAATGTGAAATACTTCTCCCAAGGTAACCAAAATCTTGAGAAAAGCCACAAGAATGCATATGTGTCCTTTAAGAGAAATGCTTTTTTGTTGAGGCAGAATGTCACAGTTCTCCCGGCTGTTCGGTTCTAAATACTACATACATTCAAAGCTGTTTTATTTATTTAAAATGTTTACATACATATTTCTACCGCCTTAGACAACTCTTTTAAACACCATTACTGTATTTAAGTGTTCAAACATTCTTTTCTAAGTAACGTGTGCCGTTGCGTGCACATTGTTATTTTTAGCCTGGAGTGGTTGTAGCAGAGCCTCTAGCCTCTCACTAACTACCCCAGTGAGCGTGTACTGTACCTGCCATGCCCGTGGGCCAGACGCAGGGGTGCCTCTCAGCTCCGGTTATCCCAAATTGATGACTCTCTTTCGGTGTAGTTGTGGGTGTATTCCCAACCAAGGATCAGTGTAACCCTGGGGGCGCTATACTGCTGCCCGAGGCCAAGTGCAACACAGTAAAATAGAGAGCACATCTTTGATTCTCAGTAACAGTTATAGTCCATGTGACAGGCTTACGTGGGACAAATTGGGGCAGTTTTAATGGGTGGTATTATGCAAAATCTCCTTTTAGAAGCTTTTTCTACCATGTTATGTTTTTCTACCATTGTTCCTTCATTAAAAGCATGCCAAGGTCTTAAGGCCTGGCCACACTGCATGCGTATTATTTAGAATCCATTAAAAGTGAATCCTATTTCAGAAAATAGGATCCAACCTATTTATTGACGCTTTACACGAGAGGAGGCGCGTATGCCCATCAAATACATAAAGAGCATGCATCTATCGCTGTATTTGTGCATTTACCATCAGCACAACGTGTCCCTGGGGCAGTTATGTATTGTTTGAAAGAGCCCAGGTCCAGAAAGACTGATAATTAGTGCTTTAACATTTACTTTAAAGCCATGCGTTTCCCATGGTCAGCCTGTACAGCCTATTCAGTCAGTTGTTTTCACGGTAGACCTAACACAAGTGGCTAAACCCGCCCATTAGACTTAGACTTAAACTTAGACAAACTTTATTGATCCACAAGGGAAATGATTTGGATACAGCAGCTCAAACATCACAATATAACAGAGAGTAACCAAAACAATGGAGTAACAATGGTATAGCAAAAAGATAGCAAGAGACGTGTCAAATGAGACAAATAAAAGTCAAAATAAAATAGAAAAATAAGTAATAAACTATAAAATCACAGCTATAAACAAGAGACAAGAATGTGCAAATATTATGCTGATTGACAGGGCATAAGGTTATCCGTTACTTAAGACTGAGTTGTTGTACAGTTGTAGGGAGTATTATCTGTTACATAAGGGTGAGTTGTTGTACATCTGTATGGAGTATGGTATGAATGTACTGCATACTGCTGGTGCTGCCGGTGTGCGTTCCATCCTCGCGTTCACGCACGGCTGTGGTTTTTGTGCAGCGTGGCCAGGCCCTTAGGTGCCATCGATGCAGGTTTGAATAATCTCGCAAACAACACACTACAACTTCACAAACCTGATGTAATGTGCAGTAGTTTTAATAGGGGGGGTCCATGCTGAGTGTGTCGTGATAGCGCTCTGAAGGGGGAGTGACTTATCGCAGGGAGGAGACTCAGAGTATCAAACTGAAACTAAAACTAGGTTGTATTTTTTTGCGAATATAACATTTTCAAAACAATAAAAGGCAATATGGTGATCTAAATATGATATATGTTCGCAGTTAATGCACATAGAAGTAAAAAAAAATATCCCCTCTTTACAAAATAAAAGTGTTGTCATTTGATTGGGTTAATCTAATCATAAATATCGTGCAATTAGACAAGTTTTGGCTCTTGTTAACTTTAAGGTTGCTAGGTAAAAGTCTTGGAATCACCTTTATCTGCTGTCGATGTAGGCTTACAACCAGGAAGAAGAAGAAGAAGAAGAAGAAGAAGAAGAAGAAGAAGAAGAAGAAGAAGAAGAAGAAGAAAATGTAATTATAAGTGTATTTTAATGAAAGGAGTAGTCTAACCTGTTTTACCATTTTCTGCATTTGTAAAGCAGGATTAAAACTGGACTCCACAGTTTATTCAATCCAGGGCTAAACCAGGACTATACTAGAAATAAACACATTCATATGCTGCTGGGGCCGTGACGGTATCAGGCAGATTGAACACTTTAGATGCAGTTATATTTAGAGAGGAAATGTTAGCCAAGCAGACGCGAGCAATGACCTGACACCTATGGGAAATTAGAGTGTGGACTGAGTATAATGGAAAGTGCAGTGGAGCTCTCCGTGTGCTCATAGCTCAGAGAGGACACGTGGATTCTGCCGTTACTTATACAGACGAGCATTGTTCATAGTGAATCGGAAATGTCTGTCCCCGTGAGTCATTTGTGCTACTGGTTGCGTCAGTTGCTTTTTTTTGTGATTTGAAGTTTCTGTGGAAGTGTTAAAGAGCCTGTATTACTATATTTTCTGATCTACTGTATGTTAAACAAGACCTGGAGTTTTGTTTTGTTTCATTCACACATGTTTAACGCACAAACTCTGCATATTTAGGCTGAGTTCTTGTCTCAAACGGAAAACACTCTGCTCCATCTCATTTGGTAATACAGGAAGTGCTCCAGTGTGTTTTTACACTCCGTACACCTTCACTAGAATCACTTAGATGATTTCAGCCTGGGAATTGCAAGTCTGTACTGAAGTAAAGGTAAAAGGTAGCTGTTAACTTTACTTTACTTTACTTTACTTTACTTTACTTTACTTTACTTTACTTTACTTTACTTTACTTTAAATTTACATTCTTTTACATATACAAATGACAAAAGTGCAATCATAACAGAAATAACAACAAAAAAAACATTTGCCCAAAAGGGAGTGGGAAGAAGAAAATTTATTTAATCCCACCTCCTCTTCTAATTTAACATAATGATCTTTCTTTTGCAATTCTTCAGACATTTTTACATTAGACCATATAGACTTTTTCCGTGTGAGAACAATGAGTCTCTGTTATAGCCTGGTAACACAACTATCATCATATTGCAATAATACAAAAGGATACAAACAATGGTAAAGAAAGTTAACTTAAAATTACTGTTAACTTAAAACTTACAAAATTACCACTCCATGACATCAGAAGGTGGAACAGAGCATTTTTAGCTTTGGAGATGTTGACAGACTAATAATAAAGGGTTACTCAAACATGTGAATGAAACAAAACACAACTCCAGGTCTGTTTTTGAGGCGGTAACGGCTTCATAATTGACTTAACGCTCACGAGAGTCAATTTTGTGTAATACAGGGACTTTAATCATCATTTTACATTTCATTATTCATTCACTGCACATTTAGTGGTGGTAAGTTTCAGTAAACTCTCTGACCACCACCAATCACACAGAACATTCAAACTAAGCAACGTGGGTGAAGTGTCTTGCCTAAGGACACAGCGACAGTTTACATTAGAGTCACTGCCGCTCCTCTGTGGTATTCTCAGTGGTTTTCCTTCCAAGTACTAACCAAGTCCAGCCCCACTTCAGCTTCAGCTTCTGAGATTAGATGGTTTAGTGGTAGAGCACTCACCAACAAACCACAGGGTTGGCGGTTACACACCCGCTTCAACAAGTCTGTATTTTCCTTTTCATTAATTTTACACATGTACCAGTGTGTTTGAGTGATTGTGTGATCTTTTCGTTGAGCCTTTTCCTTAGTATCGAGTTTGAAATGTTAAAACTGTGACATCATGTTCAGTCAAAAATGAGTTAGTCATTTTGGGGGTATTTGAGACCTCCTTTATCATGTGAATAAATATCGTGAGCCAATTTGATTGTTTGAACAAGAAATTAAAGGGCTACGACAACCGTAACATCCAAAACCATACAAGGAACCACGGCTTTGAAACTTTGAAGACGTTTTTCTGCGAGTTAAGGTCTTTGCCTTTGTAGGGCAGTGTAACAAACCTTATTTCTTTGCACAGACTGATGTAATGCTCTGATAAACAACGTTCAATTATCTCATCGTGGAAATGGGAAACAACGCCGCTCTTCATCTTATACAAGGCCAAAGTGGATATTTCATATAGCCCATGTTTATTTATGCATAACCTGTGCGTATAAAGGTGAAACAGGTCTAATGAAATAGGCATATTTGTTCTCAATGGAGGTTCATACGGCACGGCACACTTGAAATTCATATTCAGTGAGCGGATAGAGAGAGGCGACATATTTCATTTGTATCCGAGGCATTAGAGCGGACATGGCCGTCTAATGCGACAGAGAGAGGATCTGCGGCGGGCCAATGGTGATGAGGGGTCAGAGGTCGCGCTGGTAATCATCCATAAGTGTAATCTACTGCAGCAATGACGAACGCCGCCGTGCTTGGTCTGCTCAGTGTCTGCTCAGAATGAATCACGTCTTATTTAGAGCCGCACTCTCTTCAGCTGTTGAGAAGCAGATATCAGACTCACATACTGGGTCTAATCAAGTAGTTTAACTCAACAGTGTTAATCAGATTACTTGGCAAACTAATCTGATTACTGACCACTGATTACTCCTTCTAAAAGTACTTTAAATACTACTGTCATTTAATTTTCAAAAGTGCATTGATACTGGTTACTATAGACGGATTATTTGTTTATCAACACAGCGGATGCGTGCGAAGACAGAGTGCGGTTGACATGAAGTTGCAGCGTTATCTAGCACTGTTGTCAGCACTAAAACAGTTTAATAAAATCAATTATGATGCTAAATTAACATTAGTGAGTGGGATATGACTTACCTGTATGTGTTAAATGCAGATGAGGCGTAAATGACGAGAAGAAATGTCTCAAACTTCAGTAGCCGGACATCCACTCATACCTGATCGATACACCTAGCCCCGCCCCCGGACAGCCCGAAATCTGCTGAAATCCTACGAGACACTGATATGATCCCAGACAGGACACATGGAGACAGGCACAACAGAGCGCGAAGTGATGTAGTCTGATAATCCCTCTATAAGTTACTTTGAAAAGGGAGACATACAGCTCTGAAACAACTTCTAAACACATGAATTCTTCACGCTAATGACACTGTTACTGAGACGACGTGCATACTAAACTTAGATTTGTGTTGTTTGGGTTCACAGCAGGTATATGCTGATAAGATCACGTCACATAATACCCGTTTATGTTTTTCATAACACAGTTCTGTGGATTAGTAACTAAAAATTTATAAAAATACATTATATAAAAAAAAATAATAATGTGATTACTAATAATCTCTGTATAGGTTACACCACTCATTTTTCAGCACTGCTTGGCATGCAGCTAATGTTTGTTTGAGTAATCATTAAAAATGTACAATTTAAAATCCATGACCAGAGTAAGGGAGGAAGGGTAAGAAGTAAACAGAAAGATGCAAACTGCACAGAATGTAGCTGATTTTGCCAGAAGAAAATCTATAGTTTGGAGAACAGAACTGCAGCAAAAAGGGGAATAAATAAGCCATAATATGTCTGTCTGGCAAACCCCGACCGAGCTGTTATTTTTACATACAGGGATGTCAGTCTGGTCACCACTCCCTCCGTCGTGTCCCAAGACAAACACGATCGTCCAATCAGCTTTGTTTATTTCAGTCGCGCAGCTGAAACAAAGAAGCTCACTCATCAAAGTTTAATGCTTTGCTCATTGATTCTGCTGAACTCTGTCATGTTTCTCAGTCCCTTGTGATATTTTTTATGTCCTTCTTTTTTCCTTGTAAGCAGCCATATTTGTTTTGATATGGACAGACCATGCATGTGTCTAATTGGCTAATCCACCTGTCAATCATGCCCATCTGAACTCAGCGAGATTCACTGGTGACTAGACAAAGTATTGAAGAAGTGTGTATTCCAGATCCAAGGCAAATAGTAACTTATTCACCCAAGAATAGACCAAAATATATAAATGTATTTTTACCTCCGCCAAGGAGGTTATGTTTTCATCTGAGTTTGTTTGTTTGTTTGTTTGTTTGTTTGTTTGTTTGTTTTTTTGTTAGCAAGATAACTCAAAAAGTTATGGACGGATCTTGATGAAATTTTCAGGAAATGTTCCTAATGGTAAATCCAACAGATGATTAAATTTTGGTGATGATCCAGAAGAAATCCTGGATTCTGGATCACTTTGAAAACTGAGCTGCTTGGCGGAGGTCTGCGCTCTCTGAGTGCTTTTCTAGTTTTGTGGATGTTTTTGAAATCATGTATGAAAAACAGCTTGAATCTCCTCAAACCTGCTTGTTTTCATGAAAGAAGTTGTTCCTTTGGGTCATTATGTTAGAAGGTCGCTGACTTCCATGTTCAAAAACTGTGGTGCCCAGTGGGAGCTGACGTCACTGTAAACGTCATCAGTGACCACAACAAAACTCTCAGATGCATGCTGCACTTTTTTTTTTTTTTTTTTTCCATTTATACCAATCTGTATAATGTGACATATTCACACGCAGTAAGTTCACACGCCCACCAACCAGAGGGTCAGCAGTTCCATCTTTACACGAACACATATTGAAACGCAGTCAGTTCAAGGTTTGCCCACCAACCAGAGGGTCAACAGTTCCGTCTTTATGGGACAACGACCACCTTACTAGTACTTCATTCTTCCATTCCAGAAACCGTAATGAAGCCGTTTGCAACAGGAATGGCATCTGACGCAAAACAAGGCAAATAACTACATCACAACTACATGATTTACTATGGCAACTGCAACTGAACAACCAGACAGACCAACAGATAAAATCACATGTAATAAGTCCACGATTTGCCCACCAACCAGAGGGTCAACAGTTTCATCTTTACGCGAGTACAAACCAGACGCTTTACTTTCTCTTTCGATAAGCAGTAATGAGGCTTTTTGCGACAGGAATGGCATCTGATGCAAAAAAACAAGCCAAGTCACTGCATCATTGACTTACTGTTTTGTGCACATAAAGCAAATATCACCGAAAAAGAAAAACAATTAGTAGTAGTGTAACGTGACCATTTACCCTCCCTTATTGTCTCAAGAGAAAAGAAAAATAAATTAATAATAATAAATAATAAAACAAATTAAATAAGTAAATAGTATTATTATTATTAATAATAATAATAATAATAATAATATTATTATTATTATTATTATTATTAATAATAATAATAATAAATTCATACAGATAGAGTAACAGGTACATAAAATAAATAGATATAGGGAAAAAAGGGAAATAAAGAATAAAAAGTAAGTACGTAAATAAATACGAGGGAAAACTGAATTTATATCTCAGGATATAGTCATCCTCATATCCCTTAATGTTCACATGTGTGTGTGTGTTAGTTTAATAATAGTCCTTAGTTGTTTTCCATATAACCAAGGAATTGTTGAAGAATAAGTCTTGCCGCTGCTGTTGTCTATAACTCACCCTTTCATAGTTTGCAGTTTTTAGCATCCATTCCAGTCATTTATCGAAAGAGGACTGATTAGTAGATTTCCATTCTTGAGTTATCATCTGACATCCTGTTAGAAGAATGATTCTGCACCAGAGAGTTTGTCCATACGGTAGTTGTTTCCCGGGGATAATTCCAAGTAAGCAAAGTCCAAGGTTTGTGCTCCATGTAACATTCAACAGTTTGTTAATAAGTCGTTAATAATCTTGTTTGCATCGCCAGCATTTATCATTGTAGGTTCAGACTAGCCATTCTGCTTGGAGTCCAGTAACACCTATTTAAGATTTTGGAATTAATTAATTGTATTTGAATTCGTGTAATAGGTTCAAGATTTGCCTACCAGTCAGAGGGTCAACAGTTTCATCTTTACGCGAGTACAAACCAGACGCTTTACTTTCTCTTTCGATAAGCAGTAATGAGGCTTTTCGCGACAGGAATGGCATCTGAGCAAAACAAAGCAAATAAATACATCATTGATTTACTATGGCAGCTCCAACTGAACCACCAGATAAACCAAAAGATAAAATCAGAAGCAGTAGGGTCACAATTTGCTCACCGACAGGGTCAACAGTTCTGTTTTTACACAAGCACCTTACTTCTTTCTCCCATTCCAGAAACAGCGATGAAGCCGTTTGACACAGGAATGGCATCTGACGCAAAAACAAGCCAAATCACTGCATTATTAATTAACAATGGCAACTAGATAAGCCAAAAGATGAAATCACACTTTTACATACAGCCCAATGTTCCTTATGGAGAACTGAGTCATCGTTTTGGGCTCTTATTCTCAAATCTAGGTGCATTTTTCACGTTGGGTTTGTTAGCGGTTCTTCTTCTTCTGTCTTCTTTTCTGTTGCTGTTTTCTTCTCCTGCCAGCTCCAGTCTCCAGTCCAGTCCTCATCTGTTATAAATAAGGTTTGAGTTGGTCCAACAACATTAGATTCTATCGATATTTGTGCCCAGAGGGTGAATGCTGCTTAATCAATACTCCACATGCTAGTTATGTGAAATCCTATTGACTTCACTCCAAAGGTTAGCCGCAGAGGCGATCTTTACATGCTGTTTCCAATCTGTACTCATTTTTCTTTGCATTATCCTGCTACACATGTAACCAGACCTTTAATACAGTAATTGGCACAAAGTAAAGCGGACATTTGCGCAACTTTGTAACTATAGAATAAGTTTGAGGTAATGATTTCTGAACAACTGCCAAGTCTATGAAAGGGGGCATGCTATGAAAAATCGACTTTTCAGAGTCATAGTTGTTTCCACTCACCAGAAGTTGTATTTGGAGTGATTTGTGCATACTTGATTGATCTTTAATAAATTTTGCTGATTTACCCTAGTATGATGTGCAATTTTCCATAAGTGGGGCTGACGCTTTGTTGCATCAGCTCCCATTGGGCACCGCAGTTTTCTAACATGGAAATTAGCAGACTTGTTTCTTTTATTAAGTTGTTTTAGATCAATATTGTGATTTCAAATGTGCAAATTATAACAGAATGATTCACAGGTGCGGACCCAAGCACAATAGGTCTTCTTTAAAGGGGACATACTATGCAAAATCGACTTTTATGATCTTTTAACCACGTTACAATGCTTTTACATCATTATTAAAATTTTACTGTAGAAGAGCTGAGCACCTGTTGGCAGCTCCTATGGATAGATGCTGATCACGCATTTTTTTTATGCTTATTTTTTTTTCCATTTGTACCAAAATGACTATGCAACACTGCCGAATCCTATGTGTATCAAAGATAAAAATAAAAAATAAAACTGGAGAAAGTACATCACAGTGGGCATCTACTGGTGAATATGGGGGTTGACAGGCAAAATGATGTCTTTGTTGTGGGTTCTTTTTGACGAAAAAAGAAATAATATGGCGTAGTCAAAATAATGTTGGTGATTTTATTTACGGAAGTGCACAAAATGGTGAAAATGGGGAAAAAACATATATTTACAGTCTGTAGCAGTGTTTAAATAGCTTTGGAGCTGGTGCCTGTGGTGCACACGGCTCTAACCCACAACACACACACTGCCTCTGTGAAGATGGAGGCCCTTTTTAAAGTACGAGGCTCCTCCCTCAAATCAGTTAACAATGAAAAATGGCTTTTTCTCCACATATAGAAACAGATACATCCCCCCCTTTAATACAGAAAAATCATAAACATTACCAGAAACAAAAGTACTCTAATAATAATCTCCAAGCACAGATAGGAAAAAAAAATATACATTATATATTCACAAAGCGAAAAAGTCACCTGACGTTCCTGGTGACGTCACATGCGCCCTACGTGACGCTATACAATTCGGAAGACCACGATGCTCGAGTTAGTCGATGAACACGTGCACTGAGGGGCGGCGGACATGGAGGAAAGTTTGGGGATGAAACAACGGAAGAGGAATGTTTACGCAGCGATCAAGTGTGCAGCTGCTGTAGCGATGGTTCTGTGAGGAAACTCGGGGATAGCGGTAAACGGCCGAGTAAGTGAAACGCCGGTGTACGTGTGCGTGTATATCGGCAGCCTCCCCGCGTGGGCTGATGGGACTACTCCATCACAGTCTTGAACAAGTGAATAAAGATCGCTTAAACATGCACTAATCACTCCAAATACAACTTCAGGTGAGAAAATGGTGAGGGGAAACAACAACAACGTGATTTAAAGCTCTAAAAGCCAATTTGCATAATAGGACAGGTTTAAAATAGATAATTGAAGAAATTGTACAACTATATGCAATAACCACATGACTAATTTGTCAGTTTTCCATTGTTCGTGACTCACGCTTTGAAATCAGGCACTTTCCTTCTATTGTGCACCTGGACCCATTTGACTCTCACTAATAACTCATCACTCAGCCTTATCATTACACACAAAAAATGTTTGTTAGGAAGCCACCTTAATCCACCCCGCCAAATGAAGACTCCATTTAATCTCTATTACTGAGCTAGTTAGAAGAAGCACTCGGAGGTTTGGGGAAGGGCCAGATGGTGATTTTAATCTGACACTGGGGACTGCTCATTAGACACAACAAGCGGCAGTGCACTGATTGGAAGCTGCATCATACGAGAGGAAGAAGTGCTCAAAACTTAAACGCGATGGTACAATTACACACAAACTCACACAGGAAAGGTGGGTGAAGTGTTTTGCTCAAGGACACGTTAAACATTTGCCGTCACCAAGCTGACAGGACTGCCGGCTCGAACTACTCATGACAGCCATCTTGTACAAACTATTGCTGTTGTGTCCCTGGGCAAGACACCTCACAAGACAGCTGCAACAACTTCAAATGGATAATTATAAAGCGATAAGCTAAAATATTGCAATGAATATAAATGGGTATCTCACTTAGAAAGCGTGTGTACTGGTATGTTACATTTGCACTGTGTAACTTTTCTGGTGGAGGGTCCCCAGCTGCTTGTCTCCATGGCGATATTACTGTTTTTAATGTTCCATCTAGCATCTAGTACTTTGAATATTATGCATTCTAACACTGAGCGGACTCACCTTTCCAGAGACCCAACCTGTAACTTCGTCTGAAGGTGACTGCTTGTTCCCATGGCAATAGTTTAATGCTATATTGTAGAAGATTTTAGACAAAGCAATAACAATTCCATGGTCACCAGCAGGTGTGTAGCCTCCAACAGAAAGGTTATGTTGTGTTTGCGATCTATAAAAAGACAAGTTGATTGTGCAGCGCTGTCCTCAGACTGACCCGTGTGCAGACGTCTCACTGTGGACCCGTGTTATCTGAGCTCAAAGAAAAGTGAGTGACTTTGAGGAGGTTTGTTTTAGTCACTGTTCCATGCTCTGTGTTTGTGAGGTTCAATACTTTTCTCATGTCATCCAAGTAACCTTGTCAAAAAGAATAACTTCTGAATCAATGATGATATCGATCAGCATAGAAAGCCAAATAATGAAATGAAAATAAGTACGTGAAATTTACTCAGAGAGAAGGAGTAATGATGGGGCTGAAGAGACTGTTAGAATGTCAATACAGTGACTGGTTTTAGAGTTAAAAAAAAAAAATAAAAAAAAAAATAAAAATCTATGTCTATTTGTTTATAAGCAGAGGGAATTACAATAGAAAAAAAAAAAAAAAAGTCAATATAAGCATGCACTTGCAAAGAACACTATTTAATGACAGAAATGCTTAAAATGAGTCTGGATTTTTAAAAAATGCTCTTAAGAAGTGCTCAGGATCTCTGTGTATGATGTAACTATGAACTATGAACTGAGATGAAATATGTATTTTGTGTTCAGTGACTGAATTGACTGAATATTGTTACGTTATTCTTAACGGGAGAATGTTGAGTTACTGTGGTAATCAGGGTGGGCTTATATAAGCAATACGCTTCAGCCCAATCCTTTTTGGTTGTTGTGAATATATTGAAAAATATATATTGTTTTTGAATGTGAATGACAAAATCTATCTATCTATCTATCTATCTATCTATCTATCTATCTATCTATCTATCTATCTATCTATCTATCTATCTATCTATCTATCTATCTATCTATCTATCTATCTATCTATCTATCTATCTATCTATCTATCTATCTATCTATCTATCTATCTATCTATCCTGGGGAAACATGGTTAGAAACTCAAAAAAGTCAATTTCACATATGTGTATTACATTGCTAACCCCCTGGAATTAATGACATCAAAACACGCACAAGAGGCAAAATCTGTCAGCGACACATCCTGCCTCAGTACGGTCACCCTGTGCACCTGACGGGTTTCTCCACTGAAGGATGGGTCAAATAACCCTTCTAAGATCACTAAATTTATAACTTTATTTTTTTAAGCCAAATTGCTTCCCCCATGCAGCTAAAACTCGGACACTAGACATTGTTTTTCTCCTGATTCAAACCAGCGTGTTGAGAGTAAAGCTCTTCTGTGCTCCATCTCCACAGCAGATGCAGTGGCTCTGAGCCGCTCCTTTAGTTCTGGCTGCGCGCTCATTAGCTCAGGCACCGCTGCACAATAACTCAAAGACGAGAATATTTGCGGCTTTAGAAAACACTGCTGACCTGTGGGCTTCACCGCTGCACTCGACTGGAGAACAGGTCTGTGAAGTGACGGGCTCAGGCTACAGTCTGAACACAGCAGCGTGCACCACATTTAGAGTCTACGAGGGGGACTTTACCCAAGGGAAACTAAAGCATTATGAATCATCATGGAAAGAGTGTCTGTAATGTTTGGTAGTGGTCAGTGGTCATGCTGCTTTGCTTTTCTGGCAGATAGTTCGAACATGTTTCATGCTTCTGGAGCTTTAGTTTAGTTTGTGGATCTTTAGTTGACATTACACAAGAACACATTGTCACCATTTCCATAAATGCAAAGTCAAAATGAACCAGAGTAAAGTCTGGTGCGTTGTCCATGTACACATATGTACACATATACAAGTATCCTGAATGCATGGAAACTATGGGGTAAGGTAGCTGTCAATTAAGATATGCATACCATTTTTATTTTTATTTTTTTTAATGTAATGTTAATCAGTAGGTGGGCATAAAATAAATATTTCCAAATACATAAATATAAAGAAAAAAATGTGTGTAGATTCTTGTTTGAGAATACAAATGTATTTTTTGTGCTTGTGTTTATGCAAAATGCTCCAAGGATCCTGGCAGTCCTTTGGCTACAGGGCTGTACACAGTCAAGAATTACTTCATAGTTTTTGCCAGACATGTGACAAAATCTCCACTTGTGCTCAGATTCAATCCAGGTGTGCATATGTAAACTTTGGCATACCAACCAAAGTAAAGCATGATAAAGGGCCAACCTGGGATAAAATGTTCAAATCAGAACCAGACTGTGTGCACAGCGATTCTAAACATGTCACTCCTGGAAAAGTCTTGTACTGAAACGTAGTGGGTCAATAGGACAGGCTACATATTAAAATGGTGTGTATGGTGATTTTTATTTAATTTAATTTATTTTTTTTAATTTTCAGGGCTTTTTGAAAGGAAGCTATGGGGAAAAGCACTTCACTCCCTACGGCATTACACTTATCAACCTCCAGGAGAGAACCAGATGATACCACAAAGCCAAGTTCCAATTAGCACATCCAGAAATCATGTTTAAAAAGAAATTAAATAAATACTTGATAAATAAGTTTAAAGCCATTCTTTGAAGCATTACTGCCAAAGCAACATCTCCGTGAAGACAAGCAGCTCACTTCGACTACACATACATCAAATTTCTGTTCTTATTTCTGACGTTAAGTAATTCACAGTTGCTCTGAACACTTAGAGGAGTTTTTCTGTCTGCAGAGGCGACTGGACTGCGCCCTCTTCAAATACACATGTCACAGTATTAATATCTGGATTATGAACTGCATGGCTCTAGGTATGTCTCTCTCCCAGTCCTTATCTGCTCCCACACAATCCAGCCTCGCTCAAATACGTGTGCAATCCTCAGTAATTCTCCTCTCACAGAGCCATTCAATTGACTTTTGGAGAGCCTTGTTAAGTGTCCATGCCGATAACGTTCCCCGGCGCATGCAGTCTCACACACTCTGCATATGTGCAACTCTTTATCAGATTTCATTAACTGGAATTAGACTGTGACTGCTCCAATTGTACAAGTGGCTCTATTCGCAAATGTGCTGGCTTGTTCCTCTGCAGAAAAAGTCTTACATAACACTTTTTCTCCTCACATAGATGTCTACTCAACCCAGCCAGCCACCAGAATATACTTTCTTAACTAACTTTAGGGGCTCATTTGTGCATAGATAAGCTCTTAAATTGCCATAAACTTTAAGCTAATTCTTAATGGGATAAACATTGTACAAACAAATGAATTTAAGACATTCAGTGAGACCTCGGGCGGTTAAAAGAAGTGTTTTAAGTGATGAAAATGCAGTTGTATACTGCTTTTGTAGATACTGAAATCAAACTGTTTAAAAGGTCTATATTACACCATTTTCTGATCTATGTTATAAAAGCATACCTGGAGTCGTGTTTTGTTTCATTCACAAATGTTTTTTTTTTTTTTTCTTTATTGAATTTCTCCATAAACCAAGCGTACATATATATTATACAATATAATATAGATTATAAAATAAAACAAAACAAGCAAACAAAAAAAGAGTGAACAACAAGAAGATTCATCATAATATCTTTTCATTCACACATGTTTAACACACAACCCCTGCATATTCCGGCTGAGTTCTTCTCTGACGGAAAACTCTGTCATGTGAAGCCGGTGTTGCCAGGTCCACAGACAAAACTAGCCCAATGTGCTCTCAAAAACCGCCAAAAGAAATATGACAAATAGCCACATTTTTAAAAACAAATTTAATCCAATTAAATTATATATTTTTGTTTCATCTTGTAAGAAAAGCATATATATAGGCCTAATAATCTCTTGTAGCCTATTTGTCCTGCTTCTCTTATACACTCTTCTTACATAAACCTTATATTATCTTATAATTTAAAAAAAAAAAAAAAAACTACAAGTTTTGTGTGTCTCCCTTGTATGTTTTGTTTTCTTGCCATTCACTGTATTATTAGTAATTCTTTTGATCCCAAGGAAGGAATCATAAGGAAGATTTAAAATGTGCTTACTAATAGTGAAATACAAAAAGCCTACAAAATCAAAGGAATATCTACTCAATTAATCAATCAAATGTTATTTATAAAGCGCTTTTCATACAAAAAAGTAACACAAAGTGCTTTACAGTGATTAAAAACAATCCTAGAGAGAAAACACTGGAAATCCTAAAAATAATAAAGGAATATGAGTTCGAGCTAATTGTACACCTAAAATAAATAAATAAATGTAAGAAAATATGTATAATAAAAAGAAGTAAAAGTATAAAATTTCAATCAAACTCTAAGTTAAACAGGTGCGTCTTGAGCCTAATCTTAAAAACATGAACGTTCTCTTTGGCCCTGAGCTCCTCCGGCTGTTCCATAGACGAGGGCCGTAGTGCTGGAAAGACGCCTCTCCGTGAGTGTGTGTCCTGACTTTGGGAATGACCAGGAGCCTGCCGGAGGAGCACAGGGTCCGCGACGGTTCATAAGGTAAAAGCAGTTCTGACAGATAAGAAGGCCCAAGACCATTAAGACATTTAAAAACCAGTAAAAGAACTTTAAAATCGATGTCAATGCAGTGATTTTAAAACAGGTGTAATATGGTCCCGCCCTCTGGTCCTAGTCAGGACACATGCTGATGAATTTTGTAATAACTGCAAACCTGAAATTCTCTTTTTGGGAAGACCCGAGAGCAGGGCATTACATGCATCAGTGTGTCTGTGCTGGCCTGAGAGAGAATGGGACGGCCTCTGGCTATGTTTTTTTAGGTGATAGAAACCTATTTTTGTGATGTTCTTAATGTGTGGAATAAAAGTTATCTCAGACTGAAAAAAGACTCCCAGGTTTTTCACTTGAGGAGATGGGTTAAAAGACTACTTGTAATTTGGGTAAAAGTTTCTCTCTCTGGCCTCAGGACC
Source organism: Taenioides sp. WSHXM2023 (assembly GCA_029959045.1). NCBI lineage: Eukaryota > Metazoa > Chordata > Actinopteri > Gobiiformes > Gobiidae > Taenioides > Taenioides sp. WSHXM2023. The sequence continues at coordinate 4,560,318 of CM057096.1, read as the reverse complement.
AATGACTAAAACCTCAGTTTTGTCCTGGTTAAGCTGGAGAAAGTTTTCTGCCATCCAGGATTTGATATCTAGAATGGAGTTAAAAAGAGCATCCATTGGCCTGGTGTCATCAGGAGACATGGAGATGTAAAGCTGCGTATCATCTGCATTACATGGAAGCTGATTCCATGTTTCCTGATGACACCACCAAGAGGGAGCATGTACAAGTTAAAAAGCACAGGGCCTAAAACAGAACCCTGGGGAACACCACATGTGATTTTATGGACCTTGGAGGAGCATGTGTCTACACTCATCGTAAATGTTCTGTCTGTGAGGTAGGATGTGAACCATTTGTGAACAGCACCAGAGAGGCCGAGGTGTTTTAGGCAAGTTAAAAGAATAGTGTGGTCTACTGTGTCAAAGGCAGCGCTCAGATCCAGTAGAACCAACACAGTCACCTTTGTGAATCTCAATTTATTCTAAAATCATTTAAAATCTTTGTCAAGGCAGTCTCGGTGCTGTGGTTCACCCTAAAACCAGATTGATTTTTTTTTTTCTGAAATGTTGTGATTGTCTAAAAAAAAATCATTTAGTTGGATAAAAACTGTTTTTTCTAAAACTTTGCTTAAAAATGGTAAGTTAGACACTGGTCGGTAGTTGTTAAAATCATTAAAATCTAAATTGCTCTTCTTCAGCAGGGGCCTTACCACTGCCGCTTTGAAGGCAGTGGGAAAGACCCTGTTTGAAGAGAACAATTCATCATGATTAAAAGCTCATCCCTAAAAGATCCATAAAATGACTTATAAAATGGGGTGGGAATTGGATCTAAAAGACACGTGGTGGGCCTCACTGAGGAGAAAACTTTTTCAAGCATCTCAGCATTAACCAGGACAAAACTGCCCAGTGTTTCCTCTGGTGCAGACAAACACTCAGATGTTCACTGTTGATTACTGAATAATTGGTAGTTTATTGTTTTGTTTTTTTCTCCATCTGCGATCTGCTCTCCTGCACTCTCTCTCGGATTTTCTCAACTCTTCATTTCTCCATGGAGGTTTTAATTTGGTTTTAATGTTTTTAGTTTTGAGTGGAGCCACCAGATCTAGAGCTGACCGTAGTCCACTGTTAAAATGGTCAGTAATAAAATCACACGGGGCAGGTAAAACCATTCAGGGATTTTCATCTAAAACTTCAATAAAATTTGCAGCCACTTCAGTGGTCAGACGGCGCTTCCTCACAGTTCTCACAGAGGTCTCCCACTGGATAAAACCAGTGATATTAAAAAACACACAGTAGTGGTCAGACACAGCCAAGTCAACAACAGAGGACATAGGTGATGACCAGATCCAGAGTGCGCCCCCTGTTGTGAGTTGGCTGTGTGAAGTGTTGGGTAAAAAGAGGGTCTAAAAGGTTATCTGTGTGCAAGTTAAAATCACAGGTTATAATAATCATATTAAATGAATTGTGTAAAACAGATGAAAACTCACTGATAAAAAGGTTGCATTTTTTTGGTGGTTGCTAAAATCAATTGAGTGATATTCAAAACTTGTAAAATTGTTCAATAAAATAGGCCAGTTTGTTTGTACATGTAGATGGTCTAAAATCAGCAGAGAGTGGGCATTTAAAAGGGCCATGTTTAAAGTTGAGACAGAAACTCGTACTCCACACGTGTGCACAAGTCTGTGTTGTGTTGAGCAGGCGGTGATACTCGCGAGGTTGTGCACTGTCGGACCTCTCTTTGCCGTGTCTGTCTGCGATTCCTACAGACGCCGTGTCTATCTGCGATTCCTACAGACTCCGTGTCTATCTGCGATTCCTACAGACGCTGTGTCTATCTGCGCTCACTATAGACGCCGTGTCTATCTTCACATATTTTAAAACTAGCCCAAGAAAAACACAACCCGCGGAGACAGATTTTCGCCTGCAATTTATTATTATTTTTTTTTTCAAAATAGCCCACTTGTGGATGAAAACCGCAGACCTGGCAACTCTGTGTTAAGCATTCTGAGCTTTGGAGATGACTAATTATAAAGGGTTATTGAAACATGAGTGAATGAAACAAAACACACTCCGGGTATGTGTTGTATGAGGTAACAAGATTATAACATGGCTTAAAACTTACAAGAGTCAATTTTGTGTAATATAGGATTTTTAAAATTAGTACAGAATGCAGGACCCAGAGACATGATGCATTTTTGACCAGAGAGTTTGGCTATTGTCCTGTCTAGTTTAGTGCCTTCCAATCTGGCTGTGCTGTTGTTGTAGGGAGTATTATACCTCTGATTACATAGGCTAGGTACACAAGCACAAGGGGACTGTTTTTTGTTTTTGTTTTTTTGTACCAATGGAGTTGCCACTCATCCAAACTCACGACAGGTTTAAGATGGCAATACTCAGGATATTTTAATAGATCCATGGCCAAGATAACAAGGCCTGAGATGGCAGTGTTGGCCTGGCACAGCACATAAAATTTGAATAAAAACACATGTTTAATACTTTTTTTCAACTCAGTATCAGTACATCATATTTTGGTACTGATCTGGCCCTTATTGGTTTAAAACATCTCTAAGCATGAGACAGACAGCAAACCAAAATCACATTTTTATACAAACATTTCTTCTCTATCTACATTACGTTTCTCTATTGCACTGCTCTGATGCAGATCAAACAGCCACCGTGTTTGGTCTGAACGTGTGAACATTTAATCCACAGTCAGCAAACTGTTTATTGAGAATTCAACTACAGTTGTTTACCTCATTTGTTTATTACTGTGAAATAATGATAATTCTATAAAAAACGCACACAAAAAAGAGGAAAAAATATTCATTCAACAATAACAAATGAAAACAACGAGGTGAATATAAAATCTGACAGTAAACTAAAATTAATCAGTCTCTACATTGGAGGAAATAAAATAAAAATGTGTTATCTTCATTATATCCATTTAAGAATAAGTATCAAAAATATGTTTCATACAAAAATAAACCATAAACAATAAATTGTACAATGCACTTTACTAGATCTCATGTCAGAAACTCCCAACAGTACTAACTGAATTACTAAATTACTGATGGTATTATAATATATTGTTGCTGCCTGAAAAATCACTAGATTATGGTGACATTATGTACACAGCAAATAGTACTCTGAAAAACCTAGGTACTATTTATTACAGAGCACTTTGATTTATTACTTTTGACAATTACTATCTCACCACTGTGACCCATAGTAAAGTTGGTTGGATTTCATTACAGACCTGCAGACACACACCCACGTTTTCATGTACAAAGTTATAGTATTAAATTTCCCACAGTCTGCAAAGAAATCTACTCCTTCTGAGTTCTGCTCTCAGCTCAATGTATTCTTTAATAAAAACATGCAAATAACTCACCTGATCAGAGGTGATTACAGGAGGAAGTACATGAGAAACCATGTCCCTCATCAGCAAAACAAGTTTCCAAACATCACTTTCATCTGAGCTTCTGATTTTGTCACATATTAATACTGGCAGCAGTTTTAAAAGGCACAGATTCTGAACAGCCACTCAACTTTTCAGTACTAGGTTTACATTCAGAATGGTTGTCTCTTGTATCTTTTCCAAGAAAGGTAAACTTAGTAATGGTTCAAATCAACAAAAGTGAACCATTGTTCCTTGTTAACCAATTGATTAATACACAGTACAAGAGGCGCGACTCCTTCAAATAAGCCCCAAACACAGTGGGATCCTGGGCTGACACGTGTGAAAGAAATGCAGTCGACTGAAGATTGCAAACTGCGTCTGCATTTCCAGTTTCGGTATCTTGTACGTGTTGCTGGTACAACTGCTTTGACTATAATAGTAATAACAATACATTTTTATCTATATTGCACTTGATATTTAAAGCAAATCTCAAAGTGCTATGGTGAAAAAACAACAACAACAACAACAACAACAACAACAACAATAAAATCACCAGTAATGACATTAAAACCAAACAGGTATATGCTCTTTCAAATACAACAGGGAGCCCTGAGGTGGTCTGTAGGGCCTCAAATGCCCTGTCCCCCATGGTCTAGACCCATGTCCTGGGCGTAGGTAGGTGGAGGCATCCCCAGACAGTGGTGGGTGTGCAGGAGAACCTTGTATTCAATGTGGAGATAAGCAGGAAGCCATGCAGGGTGTGGAGGATGATGGGGTGACGTGCTTGTGTTTCTTCAGCTTTTGGATGCTCCTGCAGGGAGGGAGAGAGCGGCGGAGCTTTGAAATATTACAGAGGTGAATGAAGTAAGTTTTGCAGGTGTGTGTGATATGATTGTCCAAGGAGAGGTTGGTAACAGAGGGAGAGAAAGGAGTGCTGTTGCCAAAGAGTGAATTGACTGGCTTCTGTTTTTGAGCCATTCAGCTGTAGGAAGTTCGTCTGTGCCTCTGTCTCCTCCAGGCAGTAGCTGGGGCGGTCACAGTGGCAGAGGGGCTCCACAGGGAGTGACTCTGAGGTAGAGTCGTGTGTCGTTTGCATAGCAGTGGAAATGTATTACACTAAGGCTGCGTCCCATTACTCTGTCTTACCCCTTCCCCTACCCCTTTATCTACGTCTTTGTCTTGCCCCTCGATACCGAGCTGTGAGGGCTCAGGGTACGAATGTTCCCCTAAGAAATGGAACACCACTCGATTACCGTTTGCTTCTGTTAAGCAAATTGACTTCACACTGATTTCACCTAAAAAGTGCCATGTCAAGGATTATCGGGTACCTCAGCTCGACAAAAAACGAGCTTATTTATACATGAAAGTTCGATGAAAACGATAACGTCGGCTAAACAGACATTACTACAATTAAAACCGCAACAACAGTTCACTAAAAGTAACGTAGAACATAAGCGTCATAATTGTAAACCTGCTAAACTGTTAATTGATATTTACAACTGCTGAAAATATTTACATTTATGAGACTCCTTGGCTGGTCGATGTGACGCTTCATCCTGATCCCAACACCTGCCTGAGCTCGTAGGCCGACCCCTTCGTTTCAAGTCTGGTCCAGAGCTTACTTCGTTTCAAGGGGTATGTAGCCCTAGGTCGTGGCCCTAGCCCGTGATCAAAATTAGAATCGAGACGCCCCTCGCCCTCACATGAACGCGCAAAACCAAGGGGTAGGGGTAAGACGAAGGGGTAAGACAGAGTAATGGGACGCAGCCTTACGCTCACGACCTGTAATGGAATCATTACAGCTTTGTGTCAACAGCCTGGGACAGTGACCACCCCTCTCCTCTGCTCTGTCACTAAAAGGAACAAATAAAGCACAGAAAAGCAGCATATCCACAATCTCACACTGCACTGGTAATTTGTTGATCCGGTATGTTATTATAGAAAACTACTGTAAAACTACAGCAATTTGTTACAGTGTGTGTCTGTGATTCAGCGTCTTCTCAACTAAGCACAGGGATGTGGAGGAAGGAGATAGGGGGTAGTTGAAAACAGAAATTTTCTGAGCACTCAAGCTTCAAATGATGAAAAATATCCCTCAGGCTAGCTCTGTCATGTTGTTGACATCTTGATAAATAAATGCTAGACAAGCAAACATTGCACAGTGAGCAGAGCATTGCACAGAATCTCACAGCTAAACACAAGGAGGGTCTGAATAGTGCCTGAAAAATGCCCACAAGGGAACAGGGAATGAATTAATTAGGACAACGCTGTTTGTTGACATGCTGATTAATATGCACTGTCCTAATTAAAATAAATAAAATTAAAAAAAAAAAAATTTAACTTTGAGTAAGATCATTATGAGGGAAAGCCATTATCTAATAGTTAAAAGGTCATACAACTTAACGTTTAGATTTATATATTGTAGACTCTTTAATAGCTAAATAAAATAGTTTCTGTATGTGTCTATCCATGACAAGAAGTCTTGAGTATGTACTGTTGACTGTCTGGGTGTTTTGTGACAGACTTGATTCGGGGAGAGGAGCCGTGCCCTGGTCTGATGCAAACAGAGGTAAGCTCCAGTGTTTCCTCACCTCACAGCACACACCCCACACTCACTCACACCACAAGAGCTTTCACAAACTTTTACTGTCACTTTCTGGATGACCCTGGTTCTGTCCAAGAAGAGCTTTATGCAAGAAAAAAGTCTGTTCCAAGATAGTACAGATTTTATAACATGGCTTTTGGAAAATCGCAAATTGATAAAATACATAAAATGATCGTGAATAAGAAAGGGTCAAGTTTACTGAGTTTGCTTTAGGGTTGACTAAAAATGTTGACTGGCAAATAAGCAGGTGATGCCAAAAGGCCAAGTTACAGGTTAGATCTGTGGAGAGGTGACCCCACTCTAAGAATGTATGTTTTTTATATTTTTTGGTTGTTTTTTGGCAATAAAACACCATATTTGAATACAAAGACAAGACAGTGGGCCCATTTTCACACAGTTTACTTCCCCTCCGTCTCATGGATCTATTCAAATAACTGTCGTTTTTGACAAGTGGCCAGCGAAAAAATACCTCTTTCTTACAAATATATATATTTTTTTCCTATAGAGCACAATATAATCACTAACTGCTCGCGCTCAGCTGACAGGGATCTACAGCGTTCATAAAAGTCGGATTTTCGGATTTCAGTTTCAGATCAGCTTTTCCTCAGCTCAAAATTCTTCAGTTGTCTTAAAAACTGCTCTTTGGGTTACACTGAATTAGAGTTACACTGTACTAGTCTACAAACAGGTAGTGAAAAAGGTATAAGCCTACAGTGCACCTTTAATAAAACAAACAGGTCCGCTCTTTCCCACTCTTCTATGAGGTTTTAACTGCAAGCACATAACATATTTAGATCACCATGTTACCTTTTATTGTTCTGAAAGTATATTTGCTGAAAATGCATTAACAATAAGTTTCCGTTTTGTAGTCCGTTTTAGTCTCTTCCTTTTGCTTACTCATGAAACTACCGCACATCACATCACGTTTGTCAAGTTATGTACAGTTTTGTATAATGTTTTTGTATATTTATGGAGAATTGTCGTGTGGGAGCATGGGTGACGTAGGCTTGTGGGCGGAGCCTTGTACAGAATCTTACAACTAACCGAAAGATTACTCAAACATGGATGGGCGACATCTAAAACCTTTTGACATGTTTTTGATGAGGGAATATCGTTATAACATGATTGAAAAGCTCTAAAAAGTGGATTTTGCATTATATCCCCTCTTTAAAGGTGCACTGTGTAACTTTTCTGGTGAAGGGTACGTCAAATACTTTTCTCCATAGAGATGTTATCGCTTTGTCTGGAATGTTTCACAGTATGGTATTAAACCTTTCTATCTTCATAAACCAGACCAAGTTACAGGTCAGATCTGTGGAGAGGCGACCCCGCTCACAGTCCGAATGCCTGTTTTTCTATGTATTTTTGAGCTATAAAACCACCTGTAGTTTAATAAATTTAGTAAGGTAGAGCTGTTTAATGTCACACTGTGGAACATTCCAGGTAGAGCAATGACTTCTCCATAGAAACAAGCAGGTGACAGACCCCCAACCAAAAAGTTTCATACACTATGGCAAGGTATTTCCAGGTTGTTATGGTATGTTTAGCAAAATATATTATAGGCTTGTTTTTCTTTCCTTTTCAACTTTTCAGATTACATTTAAAACCTGTCAAGTGACTTACCTGAAGACAGTGTGAACTTGTCAAAAATCATGCTCGCAACAATACAACAGTGAGTACGGCAAGACAGGAGGGCCAAAAAGGGCAAAAGTCACAAGGAATCACAGAGACAATTGACAAGCTGTGTCACGTACAGGGATCTAACTGTCAACATGTCTGTTTATATCACTGTAATATCTTTATGAAACTTGCAAAGCCTATGAAGTAAAAGTATCTTGTTGTGGCCTTCTACTGTTTGTGTTCCAGTGAAAAAAACCAGATGCCCTTCTTCCTCTTACTGTGATGATGGTGGGGTCTGTATAAGTCAGCGGCTGCGTGCATGAAAGTCAAGATATGAAGCAGATGTTTTTAATGTTTAAAAGATGAGTTTCTGAGATTTTATTAAAAAGAAAAATATGTGGAAGAATATGCTTATAAATTAAAAATAAAATAAAATCTGATATTCTGGCATGTTCGTTGTTTTATGGGTCTATCTGTTACAATCTCAGGTGGAGGGCAGGGGCCTAAGGGAGATTCACTGTTTTTTGAAATAAATCCAAAGTTATGATCCACAAACGTTGACATTTTCTCATTATTTGTTTAGGATCAGCTTCACAAACTTGTCATATTATTCTTACGGCTTAAAGTCAACTGACAACAATCACGTCTTTGTGGTTGAAAAATGGTCTTACGTTCTCAAGCTAACAGCATTTGTTAAGTAAGGCTGACGGAGAAGCCATTAAATCTGAGGTACCTGATTTTCACACTGCAGAAGGAGGAATAGATATATAAATGTGTCTAACGGCCGACACATCCAAACAGTCTAATTGTGTTGTTTCCTCCTCACAAACGTATCTGGAGTTGTTTTGTTTCATTCACACATGTTTAACACACAAACCCTGCAGATTTAGGTTCCTCTAGGTTAGTTTCTCTCTCAAACTCCATACACCTTCACTAAAATTATTTGGATAATTTCCGACCTGAAATTGCCAATCTGTGCTGGTGGAAAAGAGCATTTTGAGCTATAGAGATGTTGACAGTCTAATAAAGGGTTACTCAAACGTGTGAATGAAACAAAACACAACCCCTGGTCTATTTTTGATGAGGTAACAGCGTTATAACATGGCTTAAAGCTCAGAAGAGTTCATTTTGTACAATATAGGACCTATTCTCATAAACTGGGATAAAGAATCTGTGATCTGACAGTTAAAAAACACATTCTTGTGTATTTGATTCTCTTTTAAACCTGCTTCTGGTCACTTTGGGAGAAGTATTTCACATTTTCTAACTTAAAATAGTGTCTGCATTTGGAAAGCATACTTTATAAACTTCACCCTCGTTTTTAATTAAGCGTTTAGCCGTTGGAGCGCCCTCTGCTGTCAGCAACGGGAATGGACAATAGAAAAGTAAACAGCTGAAGAGCTAATAGAGCCACGTGTTTATTGTGAACACATTGTACCATAATGAATGAGTACGACGATGGTTTACGGACTTAAAAACTATTCAAGAGAAGTACAGAGTTTTACCTATGAGCCAACAATAATGGGCATATGCAAACTGAGCTTTTTTAGAGCTCAGAAGACAATTTTCATGAAACAAGCATGAATAAAGTTAAATACAACTCCAGGTATGTTTGGATGAGAGGACAGCAGTGGTTAAAAGCTCAAAAAGTCAATGTTGCATAATATATCTGTCCTTTAAAATTCATACATCCTGATGTTTATAGTTTTATCCATGTCATAATTTCAGAAGGAGAGCAGGGACCGATATAACTTTTTATACTTGCTTTATATGATCCACAAATGCTGAACCTTATTTTCTGTTAAAAGTACACTGCCCAACTTTCCTGGTGCAGAATCCGCCATCAGTTTGTCTCTAAGAAGATGTTATTGCGTTGCTTAGACTGTTCCATGGTATAACATTAAACATAATAACGCATTTATTAATTATGAGTGTTTCTATTGCTCAAAAATGCAGTAATTCTCCACAGATCTGACCTGTAATGTAGCGCAGCGCTGTAACCTGCTCGTCGAAGATATGTTTAATCTATACTGTGGAATATTCTAGACAAAGCAATAAGATTTCCATGGAGACGAGCAGAAATGCTGCTTTAAAATTTGGCTCCATAAACTTGTCCTATGAATCTTATGTCTTTAACTCTTTTAACTTCCTTCCTGAGGTTATTGTGAACAAATTATTTCATATGAATTCATTTCTACTGACAGAGAATACACTGAACTTTGTGCCAGTTTTAGTTTGGCCCAATAATTACAGATAAATTAGAAAACTAGTTGAGCTACAGTAAAGTGAACAGTGCAGAGTGAGTCGAGTCTTTCCGGATAAAAGTCCCGTGACACTGCAGCTCGGAGTGAGGACTGATCGATCTGTAAAGCTGCTGTGTTTGTCTGAGTCAAAGATGATGAACTTCAAACAGCAAAAATCAACCGCAATATCCTCCACAGCCCGCCACATTAAGGTCCACACCGAGCTGTCTCTGTTATTAAAGAGAACAGGCCAAAGCTGCTCTGACCACCACTGTGAACTCAAACGTCCTCAAAACGGCTTTGTGACAGCGACAAACTTGCCTCCAGGTTCGTTTTCTAAATTGTTTGTGAAGGTTACACATTCAAATGGAGAAAAACAGTAATGATTTTTGTCTTGACAATTTGTGTTTGTTTTACGCTAATTTCTGATCTGGTTTGAGCTGAGTTTTGTTTCATTCACACTTTCATACTTTGCATATTTAGGCTATGTTCTTATCTTAAATGGAAAACTCTGTTCCACCTTATGATTCAGGAAGTGATCCACTATGTTTTTATACTCCATACGCCTTCACTAAAATAATATGAATAATTTCAGACCTGGAATTGTCACTCTCTACTAAACAAAGGGTAAAAGGTAGCTGTTAAGTTTAACTACCACTGCTTGACATCACGAGGTGGAGCTTTGAAGATTTAGACAGTTAATAATAAAGGATTACTTGTCTGAATGAAAACAAAGTGCAACTCCATGTACCACAGAAAGAGAATAAAATCAAAGAACGAAGTAAGTACAGAGCAGCAGAAAACTGATCGGTAAAGTGGTGTTTTGAAAATAAGCAAACATGTACAAATCACTCCAAATACAACTTCAGAGGGTGAATGAGAAGGGAAACGACTATAACATAATTAAAATCTCAGAAAAGTCAATTTTGCAGAATAAGTCTGATTTAATAATATTGTATAGCAACTTTCAAGACACCAAAAGTGCTATACATTACATTATTCATTCAGTTTTTCCATGTATTTGAGCAAAATGTGTACAGATATATTGTAAAAGCAGCTCTTGAGATCAAAATAAGTCCTCTGTGTCCTACATCTAAGTATAAAGGCCAGTCCAGGAAACATGCATGAAGCAATTGAAATACAACAGTGAGATGACCAGGGACCCCTTAACCTCATAAAAGTTTATTTTACAGCGTGCAGCCCTTTTGTAACCTTATTCACTGTTTCAGAGGAATTTTACGGTTCTGTCATGTGTGTTATGACAGTCCATCACAATACTAAAACGGAACTGTCATCATATGGACGTGTCACTGATGAGGTGGTTCATCTTGGAGAAGCTAGATGTGTAAATATAGCGTTATGGAGTCATTTCAGGTCAATTCTCGCTGAAAACGCCTACCAACAGCAGTGTAATTGGTACAAATAACACCCAAACACACAATGTTATTCTATGCAAGTTCATTTTTAACTCGTCCCGATACGACAATGCGACACAAATGTTCAAATCATTTCATATTGTTGACATAAAGCTTTTGTCACTTGTAGGTACCAAAACCTTTACACAAGTTAGAGTACTGTTACTTTAATAAAACTATTACTCAAGAAAAAAAATATTCTGCTAGAAAAGTACTCTGAAGAGTACACTGTCTTTAAAGGGCCCATATTATGCTATCTTCTAATCTATGTTTGTTTCATTCACACATGTTAAACACACAAAACCTGCACATTTAGTCCTTCTCTCAAACCGAAAACAGTCTGTTCCACCTTGTGATGTCATGTGGTAATACAGGAAGTGCTCCTAGTATCATTTGAATAATAATTCCAGCCCTGGAATTGCCAATCTCTGTTGAACTAAAGGTAAAAGGTTGCTGCTAACTTGAAAATTGCCACCACATGACATCACAAGGTGGAACAGAGCGTTTTGAGCTTTGGAGATGTGCACAGACAAACAAACATGACTTGAAGCTCACAAGAATCCATTTTGTGTAATATTGGACCTTTAAAAAGTTCCTCAAGTAAATGTAACTGACTACCACCCACCTCTGACTTTGACAAACAATACAAGCGTACATGAATAAAAATGTGTTTTGTATTTGAGCCCCGATAGAGAATAGCAGGTGAAACGTGCCAGAGAACATAAAAAATCAGGATGCAGAATGTGAAAGACATAAAGAGATGTCTGCGTGTTTACAACAGAACCCAGTGCGCCTCACCCACCTCTGCAGCCTTCAGCCATCAATCACCCACGACAGCGTACAGTATATTCTTACCTATCGCTCAGAACATCTCACATCCACTCCTGTAGCTCTGTTCAGAAATCTGTCTTTACACTTGAACGGGTCCCCAGAACTACGCTGGTTCATCTCCGCAGGCTGTGAACATTCTATTCAACATTCAGTCAATAGGTTATCCTTAAAGCGGAGGTATGATGACATTTACGACGACATCAGCTTAGCAGCAGTTTCTTTTATTACGTCGTTTTCCATGAATATTGCGATTTAAAATGTGCAATGATCCACAGGTGTCATAGATTATAACTATAGCATTCCCAAGCACAATTTCTTCAATCTTTAAAGGACAAAATTAGCCTCTTTTGAGCTTTTAATCATGTTATATACTCTCCTAATCAAAAACACACCTTAGTTTGTATATTGCCTGGATTGTTGCGTCACAGGTAAAACTTCATGCTTCTCCTGCTTTTATTTTAGTCTATTTTTTGGCTAAAACTAAAACACAAAATAAGGGGGTACTACAGGCAACACTAACTGAAAGATGTTTTAATATATGCGGCACTGTGATTTAAAAAAAAAAAAATCAAAATGCACTTTCCCCTCATAGGAACATAAGGATCACCCCTTAAAGTAGCACCTGCACACACCAAACTTTACTTTTTTGTACAAGACTTTTGATGAAGCATATATATAACAATATTTAATGTAATATTAAACCTGGCTATTCATGTTTTTTGTTTTAAATGTCCCCAAAATGGTCAATTTTGGCAGTTTTTACACATACAATGCCCTATTTTTAGATGATAACATTACATTATGAAAAACTTGTAATACATTTTTTTCTCACATTTACATAAGAAGTTTGAAATGGATGTCTGTAAATTTAATCTTTTTTCCTATTCACTTGCAGTGTCTCGCCTTGCACACACTTTCCTATTCTTACTTCATTGTGTCTTGAATCACCATTAAAAAACCCAAAAGCATAATTAAGGCTAATGAGATTCTAATCATTCTCTCAGTGAACTCTTCAGATCTCAGCACCAACGCCATATCGGCAAATGTTCTTCATCCAGGAGTGGAAACGTTGGCAAGAGTTAGCATGTGAGAAGTAGCCCCTCTGTGCTCTAAGAGACGCTCAACACTCAAGCCCTAGAGTCCTACAGCGAGTGGTCCAGCTCTTTTCAAAAAGCTCTCACTGGGCCATTATTAAACTGGAGGAGTGGGAGAAACGAGAAGGATAATTACCAGTGGGAACAAAGACTATTCAATTTACTCATATCCAAATGAAGAATTAAGAGGGGGAGCTACTTGTAACGATTCTAATAATTAAGAAGGGCATATTTTGCACTACACTCCTGAAGTAACTAACATATAGTAATAATATAGTGTTTTATCCCATTCTTTGTATATATATATATACAACACAACAGTGGTGGGCCTCATCAGTGACGATGATGACCCGGCATACAGAGAGGAGGTACATCAACTCATCAACTGGTGTGACAGGAACAACCTACAGCTCAGTGTCAACAAAACAAAAGAAATAATTGTGGACTTTAGGAAAAAACACAGTACACACACCACACTCACAATCAATGGCAGTGCCGTGGAGTCTGTGGAAAGCACCAAGTTTCTGGGAGTGCACATCACAGACAACCTCACATGGACCACAAACACCACCTCCCTAGTCTAAAAAGCTCAGACGCGCCTTCACTTCCTGCGCAGGATGACGAGAGCGAACCTCCCCACTTCTGCACTCATCACCTTCTACAGGGGTGGTATTGAGAGCATCCTCACCAGCAGCCTCTGTCTGGCACGGCAGCTGCTCGGCGGCAGACAGGAAGGCTCTACAGAGGGTGGTGAGGACTGCTGAAAAGATCATCAGATCACCCCTACCAGCCATCCAGGACTTATACACATCACGCTGCTCCAAGAGAGCCATCAATATCATCAAGGACACTACCCATCCAGCACACAAACTGTTCTCCCTCCTACCATCCGGAAAGCGGTACTGCAGCATGCGGTGCCACACAAACAGACTCAGAAACAGTTTCTTTTCACAAGCCATCAGGCTGATCAACACACTGAAGAAGATACCATGAACATTTGTTATTGTTAATGACATCCAAATCAATCTCACATACAAAAATGTCCAGGCAGCTTAGCACTCTCGCACTTTACAATTGCAACTGCACTTTCATTTTTTGCACCTTACATATTGCGCATCTCATTCCACCTCAACAACTTTTGCACCTTCCATATGGCACATTCATCTACCTCAAGCTTCCTTCTTTTTCGAAAAGTATATGCGTGCCTGGTTGTCTATGTCTATTTACTGTTGATGCATGTGTACACTTTATGTCATGAGTATGTATGTATGTATGTATGTATGTATGTATGTGCGCGTGTGTGTGTGTGAGTTTTTAGTTAAATTGCACATTTGGAGTCCGGTGGAACGCAATTTCAGTCCTCTGTGTAATGTCTGTTACATAGTGAATTGACAATAAAGTACACTTTTATCTTTATCTTTTTATCTTGCACTTTTTTGGACTGTAAATAAATAAATAAATAAATAAATAAATAAATAAATATATATATATATATATATATATATATATATACATATATATATATATATATACATATATATATATATATATATGATGGGGTATATAGATTTATATTTGTTGGGTATGATACATATGTGTATGTGCGTGCATATGTATATATATGTGCATGTATGCATGGATATATGCATGGATATATGTAAATATATTTATTATAAGATTCAGTTTTTCCCTCGTATTTATTTACGTACTTACTTTTTATTATTTTTTTTCCCTTTTTTCCCTATATCTATTTATTTTATTTACCTGTTACTCTATCTGTATTAATTTATTATTATTATTATTATTATTATTATTATTAATATTAATAATAATAATAATAATAATGTTTACTTATTTATTATTATTATTATTATTATTATTATTATTATTAATAATAATAATAATATTTTTTTTTTCTTTTCTCTGGAGACAATAATGGAGGGTAATGGGAGGGGGGTTTAAGGGGAGGGGAAATGGTCACGTTACACTACTACTAATTGTTTTTCTTTTTTGGTGATATTTGCTTTATGTGCACAAAAAAGTAATAAAAAAAATGAAAATAGTTTCTAACTCAGACTTTAATAAACATTTCTAGTAAGTATGCAAAGCAACCAAAGTATGTGCAGGCAACACAGCATGTCCTTTTTTTTTTTTTTTTTTGGTTAATTTCAAAAAGAGCTTATATAGGCCATTATTAAGCTGGAGGAACGAGAAGAATAATTATCAACAGGAACAAAGACTATTTAATTCACTCATAACCAGATGAAGAATTAAGAATTATGACGATTCCTGTAATTACAGAGGGCATATTGCATTACATTGCTGAAGTAAGTAGCTTAAATATTTCTCAATATAATATTCTATCCCATTCATTTCTATGACATTGTTATAGCCTAGTTATGTCGCAAATAATAATAATAATAATAATAATAATAATAATAATTATTATTATTATTATTATTATTAGTAGTAGTAGTAGTATGTATGTATGTATAATAATAATACTAATAATAATAATAATATGTTTTTTTTATATTTCATAAATGATAAATTGCATTATGTTCCAACAGTAATCAACAGATACATAAAGGCAATTATTTTACATTACTAAACAGAAATATAATCTTAAAAAAAAAATAAAAAATCTGTTAGCTTTACTGTCACGATAAAACTCCACTGTGGTTTCTGAAAGCTGTGAGAAGCACTTATAAAATAATTGCAGTGAATAATTAGAAAGCTCTGAATGCAGAAGGTAAGCGAGGAAGAACTTTGTTTACATTTACTAATTGCTAATTCATCTTCTTGGTATTATATGGTTTTGTCTGATATTTTTTCAGGAGCGTAAACGTTGCCAGCACTTAGCATGTGAGATACGCGTCGGTTTGTTTGCTAATTGCTAATTCGTCTCTTTATAATTATAAGGTTTGATTTAAAAAATTTTTCAGCCGTGGAAATGTTGACAACACTTGTGAGGGCTGTGTGCTTAAAGAGACGCTTAGCACTCGAACCTGGAAAGTCCTAGACAGTGAATGGTCCAGCTCATTTAAAAAAGCGCTCATTTTGGCCATTATTAAGCTGGAGCACTTCGAGAAACGAGAAAGATAATTGCCAATGGGAACAAAGGCTATTCAATTTACTCATATCCAGATGAAGAATTAAGAGGGGGATCTACTTCTGACGATTCCTGTAATTACGGCCCCTCCGCGGCGCTTTTAAATGAAAAAGCTCGGATATCTGAATACAGGAACGCCGTACTCCACACAGTCATTGAGAACCCACTCCACTCTGCGCTTTTTAATCCCACCATTTTGGCTCATTACGGTTAGCGGCTGGCCTCTTAAGTGCAGGTAAGAGGGGGCATTTCATTCACCATTCACCGGGCTGAAGGAGTGTGGCATTATGGGAGAATAGGAAGGGGATTGAGAGGGTGTCAAATGGAGCAAGGTGCAGTAGTGTGGTTTTGAAATGTATAATGCGTTGCTGCACTTTCTGAAGGTGGTTACAATGAAAGTGATAAACAGTGGGATGTATTGGATTAATATTCTCTTGCTGCACAATTCTAGCGATAAGTACACAAGATAAAGAGTCCTTCATAGTAATGGTTTTTCTATACTGCATTCATATTTCAAAATACAAAAAGAAAGCGTTTTCTGTCCTCAGATTATTTTTCTTACATTTCTATGAGGTATTCATTGCTAAAACACTATATTTAGATCACTCCCCCTTCAGAGCGCTAATATAGTTATAATAGGGCCTGGGAGAGATTGCTAAATTACTCAAACATGCATGTATGACGTAGAAAACCTCTTCAGGCATGGTGTTGGTGAAGGAATGTTATAACATGATAGAAAGCTCCGAAAAGTAGATTTTGCATAATATTCCCTCTTTAAAGATGCACTGTGTAATTTTTCTGATGGAAGGTAGCGCCACCTGCTTGTCACGTGGAATATTGCTTTGTATTAAACTTAGATTTAGACTTAGACAAACTTTATTGATCCACAAGGGAAATTATTTGGATACAGCTCAAACATCACAATATAATATAATAACAGAGAGTAACAAAAATAGATGGTGTAGCAAAAAGAGCAAGAGATAGACGTCAAATGAGACATAATTATAAAAATAAATGTGTATGTACAAGTCAAAATAAAATAGAAAAATAAGTAATAAAATATAAAATAAACTATGAAATCACAGCTATAAACAAGAGACAAGTGCAAATAATATGCTGACTGACAGGGCATAAGGTTATCCGTTACTTAAGACTGAGTTGTTGTACAGTTGTAGGGAGTATTATCTGTTACATAAGGGTGAGTTGTTGTAGAGTTGTAGGGAGTATTATAGTATGAATGTAGTCCTGTATCTCTCACTGTTTGAGCAGAGCTGTAGGAGCCTGTTGGAGAATGAGCTCCTCTGTCCCTCTATAGTCTGGTGCAGTGGGTGAGTTGTTGTACAGTTGTAGGGAGTATTATCTCCTCTGTCCCTCTATAGTCTGGTGCAGCGGGTGAGTTGTTGTACAGTTGTAGGGAGTATTATCTCCTCTGTCCCTCTATAGTCTGGTGCAGTGGGTGAGTTGTTATACAGTTGTAGGGAGTATTATCTCCTCTGTCCCTCTATAGTCTGGTGCAGTGAGTGAGTTGTTGTACAGTTGTAGGGAGTATTATCTCCTCTGTCCCTCTATAGTCTGGGGCAGTGGGTGAGTTGTTATACAGTTGTAGGGAGTATTATCTCCTCTGTCCCTCTATAGTCTGGTGCAGTGAGTGAGTTGTTGTACAGTTGTAGGGAGTATTATCTCCTCTGTCCCTCTATAGTCTGGTGCAGTGGGTGAGTTGTTGTACAGTTGTAGGGAGTATTATCTCCTCTGTCCCTCTATAGTCTGGTGCAGTGGGTGAGTTGTTGTACAGTTGTAGGGAGTATTATCTCCTCTGTCCCTCTATAGTCTGGTACAGTGGGTGAGCAGGAGTGTCCATGATGGAGAGCAGTTTGTCCAGTGTCCTCGTGTCCCTCACTGTGACAAATGTCTCCAGCTCACAGCCGATCACGTGTCCAGGTTTACGGATCAGTTTGTCGATCTGCCCTTAAATGTCCCTTAATAAACTTAATCTATCTTGCATTTGTCCAGGTGGATTTTATTGCCAAAAATATATCTTGAAAAAAAAAAAAAATGCATCCATACTGTTAGTGGGGTCGCCTCTCCACGGATCTGACCTGTAACTTGACCATCTCACATTTATGCCATAGTGCAAAAAGCATTCCAGGCAAAGCAAGAACATCACCAAGAAGAAGAAGCAGAAGAAGCTACATTGCTACATAAACTTTAAGCCATGTTATAAAGCTGTTAGCTCATCAAAAACAGACCTGGAGTTGTGTTTTGTTTCATTTACACTTATTTTAATAATCAGTCTGTCTACATCTCTAACGCTCAAAATGCTCTGTTCCACATTGTGACGTCATGAAGATGTAGTTTTCAGCAAGTTAGCAGCTACATTTTACCTTTTGTTTAGTCTGTGCACCTTATTTGTTTTATTGGGTTGTATTATTTTGTATGGGGCTGCTGATCTTGACAGTAAATAAGTTCAATAAGGACGGACGATAAAGCCGTTTAAAAGCCTCCAGAGAATCAGTGCAGTGTTGACTTGTTGGTGCACATGGAAATTGAACATTTTACACAAATGAACCAACTTTATGTCATATTCAAGATGCAAAACGTTTCCCAAATGGTCCACTGACATGAATGAGATTCCTGTTTAACTGGAAGTGCCACCACGAAAAAGCACGGTTTAGGTTTCAAATGTTTCTAGTGAAGGTGTATGGAGTTTAAAACACAGTGAAGTGTTTTCTGTTTGAGAGAAGAACTCAGCCTAAATCTGCAGGGTTTATGTGTTAAACATGTGAATGAAACAAAACACAACTCCAGGTCTGTTTTTGATGAGGAAATAACATTATAACATAGGTCAGAAAATTGCCTAATATGGGCCTTTTAAATTTGTTTCTGGAATCCAAATAATTGCCAACGAGTCCAGGTGGCACGGCACTTATCTGCAGCTCACTAGACTTGTGCAAAAATAACCACTAAAACTGCAGTCTCCTCTCTCTTATATGTGCCAGCTCAGCAGTTACTGTCTCCTCATTCAAATGGATTCACATTAGAAATAGATTTGAGATTTAGTTTTGCCTAAACAGCACACAAAGCTTTATTTAGGATAATTTCACAAAACAGGACTGACTATAAATGGGCTGTGTGTAAGTTTGTAGTCAATTTAAATGACCGTAATTAGTGGACAATAATAAAAATCGACCCCCAAAGATCATGAAAAAAAAAAAAAAAAATGTCGATCTATACCTCGCATTCCCTCCCATTTAATATTTTATTTACTGTGTGGATGTGGTGACTGAGACTGAATGAGACTCTTGATCCAGTTTTTTATGTGCATTGTCCCTGATAAATCAACAAATAAACTAAACTAAACTAAAAATCAGGTACAGTGCCTTAAATGAGACACACTGAAGCACTGGTCTGTAAAATGGACTCGGTAGAACATGGTGTAAGTGGATTGAGGTCAGTGGATTAACCCAGAGTTTGTTTTTGTTTAATTAAAATGGAACATGTAATAAAGCAGCATGTTAATAGTTATTCTTATTCACTCTTGAATATGTTTTCCTTAATGTCCCTGTTACACATGGATGGGCTTCACTAATCAGTGTTAAGATTTGAATATATTGTGTGTGTGTGCGTGTGTGTGTGTGCGTGCGTGTGTGTGTGTGTGTGCATGTGTGTGTGTGCATGTGTGCGTTGAATAATTTCATTGAAACTAGGGGATAGTTGATCAAGTGATTTGACTTTAAAGGTGCACTGTGTAAATTTTCTGGTGCAATGCAGCTTTTTCCCATGGAGGTGCTGTTTCTTTGCCTGGAATGTTCTTCAGGATGTTATTATTATTATTATTTTTTTAATGATCAATATTTTATAGAATTTTTTTATTTATTTAGATTTTTAGTATTTATGGGTGGAAGAGCAAATAATAAAGCAAACAATAAATAAGTGCACATGTGTACAAACTTCCAGACACATTTTACCCTTACCACCCACCCGCTAGCCCACCCTGCCCCAAACCTACCTCTTCAGGATGTTATTTAACGTGTCTGTTTCCATGGAGACAAGCATGTGACGGAACCAGGCCAAGCTACAGGTCAGGTAAAGTACGAATGCCATATTGAATAAATGCCATACTGTGGAAGATTCAGGATGATTAAAGTATACATCTGTTATTTTTGGCAAATCAATACCAAAGCAACCACAGACAAGGCTGACCCTACACCGGAAAACCACAATTTGTACTGTTCTCAAGGAAAAGTAAAACTACAGCAAATCTCAGGAAAAACATCAGATTTCTCAGTCCAGAAAAGTGCAGTACAGGAACAGCAAAGATACTCCACACAACCCAAACATGTTCTGTCTGCTCTTCTGGTCCAGTGTCTCCAAGCCTGGGGCCCTCACTGCTATCGGGGCCAGTGAGGGGTCAGGAGGGGGCGCTGTAGGGCTGTCAGCTGTCACCTCTCTCCACTCAAGGTCACACCCCCGAGCTCATCAGGGTGAGGGGGAGGGGCTCTTCTGACATCTGCGCTAATGCAAAATGAATGATGAATTATGAGGAGCATAAAGCAGTTCATCTTTTATATTTATCGTCGTATTATAGGCGGTTTTGTTGATCTCAAAGTGAGACGTGCGGAGGTAGAATGCTGGGAAATACCAAGTAAAAAGGAGAAATTACAATTTCGATCTGAATTTTGATTTATGATATTTATCAGGTCTTAATAGTACACTTATCGCTGGACATTCTTGGCATATTTAACCTCCTACGACCTGGCGTCCACATATGTGGACAGCACATTTTTACAGTGTTACACTGTTACAAAGGTTTTCACACATAGGTGGACAGTTTAGAACAGCAACAATGCAAAAATGTTCAATTTAGAATATTTTTAAGAGGTTGTAATGTTTAGAATAATTTAATTTAATATAAAAATAATTAATAAATGTAATAATTTAATTTAAGTTAATTCTTTGTTTTTGCACTTGTCAGATCCTAATCAGCCCAAATAACAAGGAGAAATCAATAAAGCATGCAATGCAAGAGTTCGGGTCTTAGGAGGTTAAATCAGACCTATTCTACAAAATTGACTTTTTAGAGCTTTTAACTGTGTGCAATGATTTCCTCACCACTGACCCTCTGCAGTTGCATTTGGAGTGATTCGTGCATTTTTTAGCAATTTTAATCACTGGACACTTCCTCCAGCTCCTCCGGGGGTCCCCAAGGCGTTCCCAGGCCAGCCAAGCGACATAGTCCCTCCTAGTCCTGGGTCTTGCCCGGAACACCTTCCCAGGGAGGCGTCCGGGAGGCATCCAGAACAGATGCCCGAGCCACCTCAGCTGGCTCCTCTCGACGAGAAGGAGCAGCAGCAGCTCTACTCCGAGCTCTTCCCGTGTGACTGAGCTCCTCACCCTATCTCTAAGGGAGCGTCCAGCCACTCTGCGGAGGAAACTCATTTTGGCCGCTTGTATCCACGATCTTGTCCTTTCGGTCATTACCCAAAGCTCATGACCATAGGTGAGGGGAGGAACGTAGACTGACCGTAAATCGAGAGCTTTGCCTTTTGGCTCAGCTCCTCTTCACCACAAAGGTCCGATACAGGGACCACATCACTGCCGTCGCTGCACCGATCTTCCTGTCAATCTCACGGTCAACAAGACCCGAAGATACTTGAACTCTTCCACTTGAGGCAGGGACTCTCCACCCACCTGAAGAGGCCAAGCCACCTTTTTCCGGTCGAGAACCATGGCCTCAGCCTTAGAAGACCTGATCTCCATGAATATAATCATATAATCATGAATCAGTGCTAGTGCAGCCTCTACAGCTCAGTGAGTGAATTCTGGAGGTTCTGAGCTTTAACATGAGCCATGGCCCGTCCGTATACTGAGAATGAGATTCTACCTGCAGATTAAGGCTCTGGAAACACAGGTTAAGTTGTGATTGGTATACATTTTTATTTTTTTTTAAACTGTAACAGCACAAGCTACACACATTTCCTTTACGTGGTTGTGTGTGTAAAATACATGTTTGAGGGTGAAATCTTAAACAATGACAAAAAACTTAATCATTTGCAAACAGAGTTGACCTAAACATAATGAAACAATTCCCACAGGATTTGAATGGGGCTTCAAAATGTAGTTTGGTGACGACTGAACTAATTGGAGTACATCAAGGGGTAAAAGTGACGAAGTGAAATGTCAATGCCCAGGTGACATATATGTGGGGTAGGTGTATGATTATGATGTGTGTATCATTACTTTCCATATGGAGCATCACATTATGTACACAGTTCCTAAGCTCATACATAAGCCTGGCCCGGGTCTATATGACACAGGCACAGGCAGGACTCTTTACATATGCAGTAAATATATTCTGGGATATTCATGACTTCTCCACATTATCAAGTCAAAACCCACAAATGTGTTCCAGCCATGCATGTTTCATGATTCCTGCATATTTAGGCTGTTCCTCTGTGTTTTTAAAGCACCTGTACCTGATTTCAAACCATGAGTGATGAACATGTTTTAGTTTGAACATTTACCCCCCGCCCACTTAGTCCTTTCTGTTACTCTGATGTTTTGATTGATGTCATGTCACAGTAGTTGATGAGAATCTATCAGTCTATGATCCATTTTGCTGAGTACTACTCACCAATTGTCTAAATGAGGAAGATTATGTTCATTTATATAAATAAGACTGATCGGATGGGAAGGGTGACCTTGGTCTGTACTAGTTTATACTGGGGAAGATTATTTTTGCGGCCTTTTTGTATTTGTTCTAATTTTTAACCCTTTTAACAAGCTGTGCAGGATGTAAAGTTCTTGCTTAGAATGAATTAAAGGTGCATTGTTTAACTTTTCTGGTGCTGGTGGTGCTTGTCTCCATGAAGATGTTACTGTTGAAGATTTTACTGGATTTTTAATTTTTTTGGGGGTTTTTTTGAGCTCAGTTTTTAACATCCCGTCATGGGATTTTAACCAACTAAGAAGTGCAGCATGTGCAGTTCAAAGGACAAAGGACATTTTGTGAAATGAGCTTTTTGGGGTTTTTTTTTGTATCCATGGAGACCATACAAAAGGCTAGCTAGGGAGCTAGTGAAGGACATTTGAGTTGCTACGTTTTTTTTACACCATATGTGGCAGCAAATGTTCCAGAAGATCTTCAGAGGAAAAACTTTGTGGGAATGAACACAAGGGACTGGGTTGTGTGAAATGAACAAATGTTTGTTTTTCTCGTATCCATGGAAACACTTTGAGGGAATGAATAATTAATAAATTAACGATTAATAAAGTATTTGTCTTGCCTGGATTAATTCACAGTTTGGAAATAAACTTCTCACTTATCACAATGGAGACAGGTTAACAGATCTCTGGATAAACACGCTTGCACAGTAAGAATTCACATGTTTCAATGTATTTTTGAGCTATTAAACACCTGCAATTGAATAAATGTAAGGCAAAAGCATTTAACGCCATACTGTGGAACATTCCATGCAAATAAATAACATCTCCACAGAGACAAGCAAGTAGCGAACCCTCCCTTAGGCCCTTTTAAAGGTCCGGCACATGACTGTAATTTAATCTAATCAAGATACACCACAGATTTATGGGAAGTAAAAACATGTCAAATAAAAATCAGACTGTAAAATACAATAAGATAAGATATGCCTTTATTAGTCCCACAGTGGGGAAATTCCAGTGTTGCAACGCACAGTTCAAGAACAGCAGGAAAATGGAACATGCAATAAAACAAGATAAAAGATAATGGCTTAAAAATAATTTAAAAATAGACTTAAAAATAGACTCTAATGTCACACCCTGTTCCGGTGGAGCAAAAATATAAAATACCAAAAAACTATTATGTACAATATATCTGTTTACATTAGCATTAATTAGAATTCAACTAATTCAGAATCTAATGAGTGGGTCAGTTTATTTTTGTTCAGTCACTCATATTGTTAATATATTATGCTAAGAATCATTTGGAATTGCTAAAATCTACCGAACTAAAGGTAAAAGGAGCTTTTAACTTGAAAACTACCGCTTCATGACATCACAAGGTGGAACAGAGCATTTTGAGCTTTGGAGATGTACAGATTAATAATAAAGTCTTACTCAAACGTGTGTGAATGAAACAAAACACAACTCCGGGTTTGTTTTTGAGGACGTGACAGCGTTATAACCTTTAATTTGCAACTAGCCAACACTAATACTACTTTGTTTTAACCAGTTTTCTGTATTCTGCGCATCTGTTCTGAACGTAGAGTCAAACAAAATTTTGACTCTGCATGAAAACAACTTTTTAATTTTACTTTTGCTAACAAGAAAAACCTGTCCAAGTTAATTTAATCAGAGAAGTAAAATATGGCATTGTTAATTATTTACACTGACCTCAATCGCCAAACTGTGAAGGAATACAATTAGCAGTGGAAAATATCATTAGTTTCAATTAGACTCCAACAGTAAAAAATACATCCTTTTAAAAACAATACCGATACAGACTTTTGAATTTGTATATTTTACCACACAATCAAACTCACAGACCTTGATTCATTCATTAATTTTATGATTAATCAGGTTTCTGGTTTTGTATTTTTGGAGTAGATGCTGCCACACGCATTTCCAGTCATCCAAGTCATTTTCATTAAGAGCTCATTTATTATTAAGGCAAAGTACTATGAAAACAATTGAGCTTGACAAGTTTCATTTTTAAAAGTGTCAAAACAAGCCTAATTTGTGGAGGATATAAGACACCGTGTTCTGCGATGACACTACGGCGTATTTTTCATCCAATTCTTCACAGAAAGTCCCGCATGACTAGAGCGCACAAGGAATAACAATAATAAGGTATTAGTCTTATATAGTACTTTATAATTTCATAATACTTTGCAGTGACATCATGCTGGGGGTGTTTTGTGTAGTATGTCTGTATGGGTGGAATGTTCAGTAGTTACCATGGTGACACAATGCACACGTTAGGATTTTTTTTATTAAGAGAGTCTGAAAACTAAATGGATTTAAACAGCACATTTTCAGGATCGATACAAGCGTTCATGGTCCTGTTGAGAAGTTTGATTTTCAGCAAAAAAGAGAGACCCTAAACTGTTGGCAAATGCCTCAGACTGTAATGTTCTGTGTGAGAGAGAGTTACTTGTTTTAACAGTTCGCTTGTTTCGCCTCCGTCAGCTCTTTCTGGCGAGACGGTATTAAAACAAAGCTCAGATTAAAGTCTAACCTGTTTCACTGTTCAGAGCCTGTTTCACTGTTCAGAGCTTCATTATTCAGGGCCTGTTTCACTGTTCAGAGTCTGTTTCACTGTTCAGAGCCTGTTTCACTCTTCAGAGCTTCATTATTCAGAGCCTGTTTCACTCTTCAGAGCCTGTTTCACTGTTCAGAGCCTGTTTCACTGTTCAGAGCCTGTTTCACTGTTCAGAGTCTGTTTCACTGGTCAGAGCCTGTTTCACTCTTCAGAGCTTCACTATTCAGAGCCTGTTTCACTGTTCAGAGCTTCACTATTCAGAACCTGTTTCACTCTTCAGAGCCTGTTTCACTCTTCACTCTTCAGAGCCTGTTTCACTCTTCAGAGCTTCACTATTCAGAGCCTGTTTCACTCTTCAGAGCCTGTTTCACTCTTCACTCTTCAGAGCCTGTTTCACTCTTCAGAGCTTCACTATTCAGAGCCTGTTTCACTCTTCAGAGCCTGTTTCACTCTTCAGAGCCTGTTTCACTGGTCAGAGCCTGTTTCACTCTTCAGAGCCTGTTTCACTGTTGAGAACCTGTTTCACTCTTCAGAGCCTGTTTCACTGGTCAGAGCCTGTTTCACTCTTCAGAGCCTGTTTCACTGGTCAGAGCCTGTTTCACTAGTCAGAGCCTGTTTCACTGTTCAGAGCTTCACTCTTCAGAGCCTGTTTCACTGTTGAGAACCTGTTTCACTCTTCAGAGCCTGTTTCACTGGTCAGAGCCTGTTTCACTCTTCAGAGCCTGTTTCACTGTTCAGAGCTTCACTATTCAGAGCCTGTTTCACTGGTCAGAGCCTGTTTCGCTGTTCAGAGCCTGTTTCACTCTTCAGAGCTTCACTATTCAGAGCCTGTTTCACTGGTCAGAGCCTGTTTCACTGTTCAGAGCCTGTTTCACTCTTCAGAGCCTGTTTCACTGTTCAGAGCCTGTTTCACTCTTCAGAGCCTGTATCCCAGCTGTCTGTTTAGAGATGGTCAGTAGGGCAGTCAGAGTGGACACCCCCATGACGTTACAGCCACTTTGAACAGTCTAAGGATCTTCCATTTACACTCGTCAGGTTTCAAGAGCAGCTGACTATTCCATACATTAGCACAGCCTTAAATCCTGACAAAGACACCACCCCAAACTGGTACACGTCTATACTTTAAACAACAACAAAACAACACCAACTAAGTAACTGACCTTTGCAAGTCTACCATCTCTCAGTCTAATAGTGAACGCACGATTGCTGCATCTCCTCCAACCCAATTTCCAATCGAGTCTCTTCCATCTGGCATTGGAATCAGCGTGAATAATGCCAAACTCCGCTGGCCCTGAACTCGCTTTACAAGTAAAATGAGTAAAACATTAACAAGGCTGAAATCATGTATTTTAGAGGCTGTGATACGGAGGCCTCGCAGCATTGATAATAAATGAGACGTTGATTCAGAACAAGCCGGGCCAAGATTAGCTAAATTGTCTCAACAAATTAGCTGCTTTATTCTCCGGCCGTGTTTAAAAGAGGAAGTCGCTGGAATACACATGATTTAGGTCACCAAGCCAGACTGCCCTAGATTCAGACGGTCACCAATCAGAACAGTTATATATGTGTTTGTGCCGAATCTTGCCATAGAGTACCCTGTCTGTGAGAAGGAAGCTGTTTTGTTTTTTTAATGGAGAAATATCTAGCTTTAAATAGAAAGAGACCGATATACCAGGCCAATATTTGCATTTTTTAGCATATTGGCAATTGGTTTAAGTCTCAGCACAAGTCAATATTTTGCTTGACCCCACCAGCAGCCTAAATATGCATGAAAAACATATGCATAAAGCTAAGTTTGAACACTTAAGTCCAAAGAGGGTACTGCAAAAATGTGACTACTCTGGACTCTACACAGTCTGTAGTAAAACAAACTAAATTTAAATGTAATTGGCTCGACATATTGGCCCAGAAATATCAACAGAGGTCATCAGTCTCCTCTGGATTCTAAACTGGATTTGGCATATCGGCTGATCTTTGCTCATATAGTGACTTTTAGAGCATTGAGCTTTTCGAGCAGTGTGGACATATGTCATTATACAGTATTCTGATTGCATTTAAAGTGCAAATACAGGTTTCCATGTTATCATTACGTGGTTTGGTGGATAGTACCTATGGTCAATATTAACAATGGTTTCAGTTAAGTGTCTGTGAAGTTTGTGGGGAAAAAAGTAGAGGAGAAAAGTGTAAAAATACAGGAAGTAGCGCTGAGTTCTAAAACAGAATCCCTCCGCCTATGTCATCAACACGGAAAAGACCATCTAAAATCAGACAATTCACGCACAAGAAAGGCAAGGAAAAAACAGAATTTAAGATTTCTAAGGATAATCTTATAATGATGGTTTTAGTCAAATGAGTAGTGCAGCCTGTTCATGCACTTTAAATACTTTATTTCTGCATCAGAGACAAAAATGTCAGCACATGTCAATTTAGGGACGGGCCTTGAGACCTCATGTTCTTGTAAATTAAAAAAAAAAGCAAAAAAAAAAAAAAAAAAAGCCCAAAAAAAACCCCATAAAGTACATAGTATTGTGACTAAAATTAGACTGCTGCATGTTTTCCGTAAAAATGATTATGTGTATTATGTGTAATGTATAAAAAGAAAGTGAGAGCAGATGGCTGGACATTGGCGGCCCACCCCATCTTCACATTTCCTCTGTGAAAAAAGTGTTCTTAAAGTGTAGCCGAAAACCTGCCAATATTAGCAGTGTGCCAAAGGGTTTGTGAGAGCTAACACAATAGACTTTCTTCTTTCATGGATTGAGTTTGGAACCCCGGAGTTCACACTTTACTGTGATTGGTTGAATTCGCTGTCACTCACTCAAAGCCTGATCAACAGAAGGAGTGGGTGGGCTCAAATACGTCTAAAAAATGACTAAACAGATGCATGTTACAGTTGCAGAAAAGAACCGAAAGAAATGATTCACCATCGAACCACGGCGAATGTTCTCACACCAAAAGAACCGATTCTTTGTAGTGAATCAGAAGAGCCGACTTTCATAGATGTGTCTTTAGATGCTCCTGCTTAGATCTGCTGAAACTCCACACCAGCTGGGTATAAACAGGCTGTCAATCACATTTGAAGACTGACTAAGATATAAGACTATGAAAATCTCTTTTTTTTAACCAACACAACAGATGAATTATGGGTATGAAAGTCCAAAGACAAAAGATCCAATAGAACCAAATCTTTGAAAAGGGCTGGTCAACTGCTCTCCCAAGACTTTGGTTATTATTTACATAATCAATTTACATTCTTTCCATTCAAACACTGAAGTTGTTTAAATTTTTTTTTAAAGCAGAAGTAAAATCTTTATCCAGTGGTGGAAAGAGTACTGAAAATTTGTCGGCAAGTAAAAGTACAGTGTCTTGACTAATAATGTATTCAGCTGCAAGTACAAGCACTACTACCAAAATTATACTTGAGTATGCCTGAAAAATAAAACTCAGTACTTACTATAATTATATTTTATTGCAATTTTAGGCACATTTTAGGTTTCACTTTTATACAAAACTAAAGGAGTCATTGCTGTTACACCTTTAGTTCTTTAACTCTCAGTGCTGTTATCTGATTGGCCAGGCCTGGTTAAAACTCGGATGGGAGACCGCTGAGAGTACAGGAGCCACGTCTAGTATGAATGTGCCGTGCCGATGATACAGATCGACAGCAATTTTTCCATCAGTCTGCCCCGGGGCAGCTTTGGCTACAATAGTAGTTTATCAGATTTAGTTTAGTACAATTTAGTTTATCAGTAGTGAGTGTGGAGTGAATGAATACTGCACTGTGTGTCTTGAAATGGCCTATATCAATTAAATGCATAATAATAATAATAATAATAATAATAATAATAATAATAATGTATTATTGTTATTATTATTATTATTATTATTATTATTATTATTATTATTATTATATAGCAATAGCAGGTGATGGACCCTCCACCAAAAAAGTTACATAGAGCAAATTTAAAAAGGGGATATTTTACTTCTACGGGGCATTAACTGCCACACATAACATAATGAATTGTCGTGTGGGAGCGCGGGTGACGTAGGCTTGTGGTCTGAGCATTGCACAGAATTTTACAGCGAACTGTAAGGAGGGTTTGAATAGGGCCTGGGAGAGATCACTGGATTACTCAAACATGCATGGATGAGATCTAAAAACTCTTCAGGCTTGTGTTTGATGAGGGAACATTATAACATGGTAGAAAGCTTTAAAAAAAATCAATTTTGCGTAATAGACTTAGACTTAGACAAACTTTATTGATCCACAAGGGAAATTATTTGGATACAGTAGCTCAAACATCACAATATAATATAATAACAGAGAGGAACAAAAATAGATGGTAAAGCAAAAAAGAGCAAGAGACACGTGTCAAATGAGACATAATTATAAAAATA
Organism: Taenioides sp. WSHXM2023; assembly: GCA_029959045.1. Classification (NCBI taxonomy): domain Eukaryota; kingdom Metazoa; phylum Chordata; class Actinopteri; order Gobiiformes; family Gobiidae; genus Taenioides; species Taenioides sp. WSHXM2023. Next base: position 4,530,386 of record CM057096.1, on the reverse strand, counting down.
AATGTATATGTACAAGTCAAAATAAAATCACAGCTATTTACAAGAGACAAGAACGACAACAACGTGCAAATACTATGCTGATTGACAGGGCATAAGATTATCCGTTACTTAAGATTGAGTTGATGTACAGTTGTAGGGAATATTACACCCTCTTTAACATCATATACAGCATACCAGTGTTTCTAAGTAAGCTGCTTTAATGTATTCTGTGCCCGGGTTTATTTATCTGTCCATTTTCAATTTTCCAGGTGTACTGTAGTTTTATTCTCTTTCATCTGCTTTAAGTTCACAAAGACTAACACTTGATCTGTTCTTGTGTCTGCAGCGCTTTGAGGCCACTTTAACAATGCTCTTTTATGGACAAAAGAAGCCCATTCACCACTCCGGCAACCAAACACTGTGTTACTGACACGCAGAGCAGCAGCCCTGTTTGAAAACCACTGCTCACCAGCCACTTTGCAGCTGATCCCGATTGGCACTTAAAAAGAAAAAAAAAACCTTCATCTGCAAGCTAAGAAAAGTGCGTTTGACAACAGTGGCAGCGTGTGGAGAACTTGTGCCTCGGGGCTGCAAGAAAACCGCTCCCTAGAGACCTGTCGCCTTTTCCAGCAAACTAGCGTCTAATTGGAAACATGGTTAGGGTCAATACTGTATTGAGGATCTGCCACACAAAATGCAATGTGTAGCTCCTCAGGGCTAGCACAGATGGGATTTAGCGTTGGGCGAGCGCTGTGGCAACTAGGCACACATGGGGCGCCGGGTTGTGTTATGCATTTTTATTGACCGCTTGGTGAACGACTCAATGCGCACTTCCTCTTTAAAGAGCAGTCCAGCGGGAGGGAGCGTGGAAAGGTGAAAAGACGGAAAAAGTATATGGTACGGAGCGAAGCCGTGCAACACTGTGTATGTTCTTAGTGGTGGTTAAAGCAATAGGGAATCCAAAATTGTCCGTGGAAATGGAAGTCAATAGAGCTCAACAGAAAATTTCTGTATTCACCTACCCCCCCAAGACATCACGGACAAGGCCTTTAATAAAACGGATTACTCACAAGTGCAGAAAACTGTATTTTAGCATGTCTGGAAGTTAAAGCAATTCTGCAAAATGGACTTTTCAGAGCTTTTTACCATGTTACAGTTGTTTCCCCTTCACATTTCCCCTCTCGTAGTTATATTTGGAGTGGTTTGTGCATGTTTGAGTAATTGAATAATCTTGAATCACTTATTTTCAAGATGCCGTTTTGACAATCAACCCCTGTTTTCACCACTGCCTGTACCATCCTTCAATACAAGCTGTTAAACCAGGAAATTTCAGTGCCATACACATTTTCCTCTTCCAGATCTTCAACTAGGTTTAGATTATGGATTGCCGTTTTTCTATATCATATAAATACACAATTATTTTAATTAAGCCATTATGTTAAAACATATTTGCTTGTCACACAATTACTGGGGTGTGTGTTATTCTTTATACCTTTAATAATTACTATACATTTAACATGGTGTCAGTAATTACTTGTAAGTACGTGACTGTAGAGCTTTTAATTTCGTACAGTTGCAAATAAGCATCCTGGTATAGAACATTCTGCTTACACATTTACACATTTGACAGTTTTACATGCTCATTAGTGTGTTTTTTCTGCGCCTCCTGATATTTCCTTTAATAACTGAAAAAGTGTTAGTGGTGATCCAGCAGGGTTCTCTCTGATCTTTAAGTGCTCCACAACTTAGATGAAGACTGGCAGTTTCATCCCCACTACTGGCATTTCACACTGCTCTTGTCCTTAAGCAAGACTCTGACTGTCTGTTTATGATTTGTATCCACTGTTCTGATAAAAGCGCTGTTTTATGCACCACAAGATATTTATTTTGTATATCATTGGAGCATTATGCCGACACATAACCAGATTAACTATGGATCTTTTCTTTTTGCCTCTTGATGTCGACTGAAATGTCTAGTCCAGAGCTGTTGGTGCTGTTACAGCATTGGTCCATAACTCTTACTGCCCTTGGTCCTTCCTCAGCACTGTCTCTCATTAGCCCATAACTGTAAGTGCTGCGCTGCTACATTTGGTTTGATGTTATTATGGTGACAAGGGCAGTCCTGGTACAGTCGAATAGGCAGTTTGGAGGCCACAGGATCTCATCTTTGCAGATGATGTTCTGATGGCTCCATCCAACCAGGACCTGCAACATGCACTGGGACCAGGTCTGAACCAGGGCTAAACCAGGACCTGCACATACACTGGGGCGGTTTGAGCCAAGTGTGAAGTGGCTGGGATGAAAATCAGCTCATCCAAATCCTAGGTTCTCAACTGGAAAAAGGTGGCTTTGTACGGACTGTTGTGGTAAAGAAGGAGCTGAGCTGAAAGGCAAAGCTCTCGATTTACCGCTCAATCTATGTTATACTCTCACCTATGGTCATGAGCTTTGGGTAATGACAGAAAGGACAAGATGGTGGAGGCTTAGCGATAGGGTGAGGAGCTCAGTCACATGAGAGGAGCTTGGAGTAGAGCCACTGCTCCTCTACGTGGAGCTGAGCAGCTGAGGCTGAGGGCATCTGTTCTGGATGCCTCCCTGGGAAGACCCACATGGAGGAGGCCCTGGGAAAGACCCAGGACACGCTGAAGGAACTATGTCTCTTGGTTGGTCTGGAAAAAGCTGGAGGAAGTGCTTTGTGTCCATGCATGAAGCTTATGAAACATGTTAATAAAGTGTTTTCTGTGAATATCATATTTTCAAAACTAGAAAAGCACTCAGAGAGCGCAGAGCAAGCCAAGCAGCTCAGTTTTCAAAGTGATCCAGAATCCAGGATTTCTTCTGGATCATCACCAAAATTTAATCATCTGTTGGATTTACCATTAGGAACATTTCCTGAAAATTTCATCAAGATCCGTCCATAACTTTTTGAGTTATCTTGCTAACTAACAAACTAACAAACAAACAAACAGACTCAGGCGAAAACATAACCTCCTTGGCGGAGGTAACAATAAAAGGTAAGCTGGTAATCTAAATATGTTGTGGTTATTTATTTAAGATACTACACCCACATGTCTATTATTGGCCTTTTGGAGTTTGTCGATTAATCAGCCATAACCAACCAGAAGTTAATATGTTTTATTAGTTTACCCCATAAAAGTACAATGCTCCCTCTTTGATTTTTTCGTGCATATTTTCTTCTTCTGTTCTTGAACTGTGCGTTGCAGCTATGGAATATTTGCATTATGGGACAAATTTAGGTTCTCTTTTCTTATCCTATATTTATTTTTGTCTAAGGATTTACAGTTCTATTGAAAATTAAACGTGAAAATAAACACTTGTATGGAACACTGTGTAGACATTTACACATTTGACACTTTACAGCGTGCTAATTGATGCACGGTGTCTTTCCTCCTCCCGTATTTCTTGTTGTAATTGAATCCGGTGTTTGTTGTGACGTATGACCCAGCTCTGCTCCTGCCTGTCAGCTGCAGAGCCCAGCGCTTAATTGCTCTCTGGAAATAGCTTTGGTGTGAATAAGCGCGTTTCATGTGGCGCCAAGTTAAACCCGCGCTGTGCCCTTTGAGTTGGCAGAGCTTTGTTGCCAGCAGCCTAGCGAAATGGAGGACGCACAAACGTATACGTGCAGATGTAATCATAAAAAGGTGAGAGGACGAGAGGAGAGATCTGCAGCGAAATTCAATCAGCTCACCTCAGCAGGAGAGAGACGTGTGCTTTTTAATGTCTTAATAAGTGCATTTGAATGTTGGTTGTAAACACTTATCTGGGGTTGGATATGGGTAAGTTGTATGTTCTAAATAAGTGAAGTTACAGAGATTTTTTTATAGTAATAGTAAGTGCAAAAAGTTGTGCTATTTAACATTCTGTACTTACAGATACAGTATGTGACTTTCTGGAGGTGGCATGTCACCTGCATGATTCCGTGGAAATAGAAATAGTTAAAATCACACTTAGGAACTTTCTCTATAGGGATAGAAAAGTCTATTTTTGGCTAAAAGTTACATGGATTTAAATAGCTTAGTATAAATGTTGGCAATATAATTAGAATGAATCTAGGGAAGGACTATGAACTTGAAAAACACAAAAATTGGGACTTAATTAGAGGTTTTAGGACATTTTTAATGTTAGTGTTTTAATGTTAGTGGCCACCTCGCACAGCGGTCACATCAGCCTCTATCAGACAGAGCAAAGAATGAAAGAAAGTGCAATAACAGTCGGTAAGCACAACAATGTAAAAGTAAATTTATTTTGGATGCAGTAAAGTAAAGAATGTTGAAATGGAAAAGGTTGTGAGTTTTAAACTAAAAGTATGTCCGAATAGTTTTTACTTTTGAAATATTTTGAAATATCTCTTTGGAATGTAAAGATCCTCACAAAATTCTTCAAATCAGGAAGGAATCATGAGTGTCATGAATATTCAATGTTTAGGCAGTTAAGCATGTTATGGTGACTATGATGTGCCACAGAATGCTGGTCACTGTTCCCTTTTAGATGCGTGTTTCACCTTATTGTCTTTTATCCTCATTTCATCTTTGCAGTTAGTAGGAATAAGTGTGGCATCAAACAAGATCCAGATAAAGTGTGACTGTGAGGACATGGGGTTACCACATTGTTAGCAGCATGGCGTGAAAATGAAAATGCTTCACTAAAAGGACGTCTTTTTACACCACAGGAGACGAGCAGCTTCTCTTTTCAGTTCAAGTTTATAGTTTCCATTTGAGCCGGACCTTTTGACTCCTAATGCACTCAAGCTATTTCAGAAGCACTCAGCCTGTCATGGAAAAGGCTCAAAGACTGGGTGCAAATCTGTAAGTACCTATGTTGCTATTCATGATCATTCATGAACATGTTTCTGTCACAATGCTTCAGCACTGAAAAAGGACTCCAGGGCCAGGATTAGGATTCTTTTCTAGACTGGACTAAGACAAGATCCCAGCCCTGGGTTCTGGCCTGAAGTCAGTGCATTTGAGTCAGAGTCACCTATGGTTCACCTATGGCCAGGAAAATGGCTACCGCACGTAACCCAAGACATCCATCAAGGAGAAAACGAAGTGTGCAACCAAGGTTTCTAGCCCCAAAGCAAAACACTGAGGCATGAATGTGTTTGGCCGGAGTAGGAGGACAATGATGCTGCAAAGGATTCATTATTACATGAATGAGGATTATGAGCAAAAAGAAAGCAAAGAAGACTATACTTTGAACATTGCCATAATCTGCACAGTCCTATGTATTTCTCACTAAAGTAATTGTCACTAATTCAACTACGATATGAATGAGGACACTCTAAGGACCACTGAAACTATGACAGGGAATATATATGGTATATATATATATATATATATATATATATATATATATATATATATATATATATATATATATATAAAAAATGTGTTCCTCACCTTCCACGGTGGTTGGTCTCTCTCACCCTCATCAGCTCGGGCCCTCTACCAGAGGCCTGGGAGCTTGAGAGTTCTGCGCAGTATCTTTGCTGTTCCTAGTACTGCACTTTTCTGGACTGAGATGTCTGATGTTTTTCCGGGTATCTGCTTGAGCCACTCCTCCAGTTTGGGGGTTACAGCCCCGAGTGCTCCGATCACCACGGGCACCACTGATGCCTTCACCTTCCAGGCCTTCTCCAGCTCTTCCTTGAGCCCCTGGTATTTCTCTAGTTTCTCGTGTTCCTTTTTCCTGATATTACCATCACTTGGTATTGCAATGTCCACCACCACGGCTTTGTTCTGTTGCTTATCCACCACCACTATGTCTGGTTGGTTCGCCATCACCATTCTGTCAGTCTGTATCTGGAAGTCCCACAGGACCTTGGCACGCTCATTCTCCACAACCTTTATATATATATATATATATATATATATATATATATACACCGAGCAATAGAGGCCCAGATCTACCACACCAGACAAGACCCAAGGTGTAGGTTGTGCAAAGAGGCTCCTGAGACAGTCCAGCACATAACTGCAGGGTGTAAGATACTGGCAGGGAAAGCATACATGGAGCGACACAACCAAGTGGCGGGCATAGTGTACAGAAACATCTGTGCAGAGTACGGGCTGGAGACCCCAAGGTCAAGGTGGGGAACTCCCCCAAAGGTTGTGGAGAATGAGCGAGCCAAGGTCCTGTGGGACTTCCAGATACAGACTGACAGAATGGTGATGGCAAACCAACCAGACATAGTGATGGTGGATAAGCAACAGAACAAAGCCGTGGTGGTGGACATTGCAATACCAAGTGATGGTAATATCAGGAAAAAGGAACATGAGAAACTAGAGAAATACCAGGGGCTCAAGGAAGAGCTGGAGAAGGCCTGGAAAGTGAAGGCATCAGTGGCGCCCGTGGTAATCGGAGCACTTGGGGCTGTAACCCCCAAACTGGAAGAGTGGCTAAAGCAGATACCCGGAAAAAACATCAGACATCTCAGACCAGAAAAGTGCAGTACTAGGAACAGCAAAGATACTGCGCAGAACTCTCAAGCTCCCAGGACTCTGGTAGAGGAACCGAGCTGGATGAGGGTGAGAGAGACCAACCACCGTGGAAGGTGAGGAACACATTTTATATATATATATATATATATATATATATATATATATATATATATATATATATATATATATATATAACCATGTCTCAGAGTACGCAGATGTTGGACTTGGATAATTTTATATAATATATATAATGTTCCATGCTTTTAGCCTTTTCTACTCTCATACATGAGCTACCCACCAAAGTTGCAGAAGATCCTTATGGAACTTGCGCCAACAGAGCTCTCTAAAGGCCATCTACGCCTGAAAACCAAAATGCATCAGTAAATTAAAATTGGGAAAAAATCGAATAGCGATTTTTCAGATAAGTATTGTGTTTCGATTTGTGATTTATATTTCAGACTGTGCATTGAAAACAACTCCAGAAGCATTAACATTTGAGAGAAGCCTGAATTGATAAACTAATACAAGAATCACATGTGTTTAAGGTTTGTAGAGGTCTAAACTACAAGCACAAGATTTCTCAATAAAGACGAGGTGCGATCATTTGTTCTTTGCAGAGAACATTCTTTTATCTAAATAACTGCATCCTTTGAGATTTGTAAAAATCTAAATTTTGATTGTATAATGATTAATTGTGCAGGCCTACGTAGAAGACACACAAAATCCATGTGTACAGTCTAACAATAGAAAGCATCTGAAAAAGCCGATTAAACTCCAAACCCACCCACCAGCGCTGCTCCTGGGGCCGGTTGTCAAGTGGGGATGGAGGCCGCGGTGGCTCAATGTCAGGTGGGGCCCCTGTAGGAGGGAGGCCCCTGTATTCAGAGCATAAATCCTCTGCTGTCTGCCCACACACAGACAAGCAGGTGTACATATAAGAACCAGCTGTATACAGACCTGTGTACGCAGTATTATTGCGAGACTTTTGACGACCTTTGTGACATCCCTGCTGATTAACCAACAGCTCAGAAAACTGCAGTTTTTCAGTGTTTTTCTTATCATTCTGGTCACACTCAAGGCTGCAGCGCGTTATAAACCGCATTAATATTGTTGCATATGTTCAGAAACTCCTTAACTACTCAGAAATTAGGGGGCTACTTACTTGACCAGCCAGAACCACACTGATTTCCGCTAGGCGTGTTTGACAGATCGATTAATCAATCAGAGATGCATGGTCCATTTGTGTCAAAACAAACATGGCGGCTTAAATAGTAAAAGTAAAATAGGGGGAAAAAAGTGAATGTATTTTGTTCTGAAAGACATGAGACTTTTCAGAGAACAGAAGTACATATAGAGAGTATAGTCTTATCTGCTTAAGGAATGAATGAAAATACGTCGACATGAAGACAGATGTGCACATGCTCTCCTCTCCACACTCCTGCAGAGCCTCTTTTTGCTCTGCCTCTCTGCTGCAGCACGTCTCGATTCGTTTGGACTCTGCATGTTTGAGCTTTTGTTTTACACTTGTCAAACATACATCATTTTCATTCACAGCACACTAGCGAGGTGTGGGTCCGCTTTTTTTCTGACCCACCCCGCCCAACCCGAGATAAAATCCAACCCGACCCACCTGACCCAAACGCACGGACATTAAAACGAATGGGTTAAAACTATTCATAACCCTCCACACCATGTGCCTTTTTTTTCTCGTCTCTCACGGTTTTCAGTTGTCCTCTTTGTGCAGGTAAGACAAGCAAATGCGAATGTCTTGTGCCCTCGTTTGTTAATCAGAGCTACAGAACACGTTTTAGGTGAAGCTATGATGGGACCTGACCTCGCCGGGACCATCGCTCCAGCACACATTGCACTACGTTTGGTTTTCTTTGTTATTCTACATTTATCTTCCTTTATGGAGTTGCGGAGTTATGGCGCATGTCTTCAACATGAGCCTTAAGCTGAGGGTGGTTCCACAACTCTGGAAGACCTCCTGCATGGTACCAGTGCCTAAGACACCGCACGCTAAAGACCCTAGCAGCTTCAGGCCGGTGGCTCTAACATCGCACCTGATGAAGACACTGGAGAGACTGGTCCTTGGCCACCTCCGCTCCACCATGAGCTCAGCGATGGATCCGCTGCAGTTTGCGTACCGGCCTGGCATCGGAGTGGAGGACGCCGTCATCTACCTGCTGCACCGCTCACTGTCTCACCTGGAGAACCCCGGCAGCACTGTGAGGATTCTCTTCTTTGACTTCTCCAGTGCTTTCAACACCATCCAGCCACTGCTCCTGAGGGACAAACTGGAGACCGCCGGTGTGGACTGTGACCTGGCAGACTGGATCCTGGACTACCTCACAAACCGGCCCCAGTTTGTGAGAGCCAAGAACTGCGTGTCTGACCTACTGACCTGCAGTGTGGGGGCGCCCCAGGGCAGGGTCCTCGCGCCCTTTCTTTTCACCCTTTACACTGCAGACTTCAGACACAACACGGACAGCTGCGTCCTGCAGAAGTTCTCTGATGACTCTGCCATCATTGGCTTCATTAAGGATGATGACGATGTGGAGTACAGAGGACTAGCACAGGACTTTGTGGACTGGTGTCAGCAGAACCACCTCATCATCAATGCAGGGAAGACCAAGGAGATGGTGGTGGACTTCCGCAGACGCCACTCTACTGTCACCTCAGTGAACATCCAGGGAAGGGACATTGAGAGAGTGGACTCTTACAAGTACCTGGGTGTGCATCTGAACAACAAACTGGACTGGACTCACAACACAGATGCACTGTACAGGAAGGGCCAGAGTCGGCTCTATCTCCTGAGGAGACTCAGGTCTTTTGGAGTGAGGGGGCCACTCCTGAAGACCTTCTTTGACTCTGTGGTGGCATCAGCCATCCTGTACGGTGTGGTCTGCTGGAGCAGCAGCATCACAGAGAGGGAGAGGAAGAAGCTGGACAAGGTCATCAAGAAGTCCAGCTCCGTCCTGGGCTGTCCTCTGGACTCAGTGCAGCAGGTGGGGGACAAGAGGGTCCTGGCTAAGGTCATTTCTATGCTGGACCATGAGTATCACCCCCTGCAGGACGCTCTGTCTGCTCTGGAGAGCAGCTTCAGTGACAGACTGATTTACCCTCGCTGTGTGAAGGAGAGGTTTCGCAGGTCTTTCCTTCCTGCTGCTGTTAGACTGTACAATGAACACTGTTAACACTGAACATGTGTCATTCAACTCTATCTATGTGCAATACTGAAGACCTCTGGTACAATTCACTCATGTCACTTTACTGATATTTATCCTGTCTGTACATAAACATAGTCATATTACTGTAAATAACATAATATACTGAAGTCACTTTACTGAGATTTATTCTGTTCATATGCTGCACTGTTACTTTTATTGTACATAATAGTTTTTTTGGTATTTTATATTTTATATTTTGTATTTTATATTTTTGCTCCACCGGAACAAAATTAGAGTCTATCTTTAAGTCTATTTCTAAATTATTATTTTTTTAGCCATTATCTATTATCTTGTTTTATTGCATGTTCCATTTTCCTGCTGTTCTTGAACTGTGTGTTGCAACACTGGAATTTCCCCACTGTGGGACTAATAAAGGAATACCTTATCTTATCTTATCTTATCTTAAATAAATCGTTAGTTTTTGAGCATCTTCTCGTGCACCTGAGTGAATGATACTTTTTGACATACAGTATCTGAGTGTATTGTCTTTATAAAATAACCCAAGAAGTTAAAGTACATAAGAAGACAAAATGAACATCTTTGGTTTAGTATCTGAACACTGGTATTCCAATCCATCCATCACTATTAGAAACATGAAAGTGCTTAAAGTAAACTAAAGTAATGGAAGTTGAATCTGCTGCTTCTCCTTTGTGGTCCTTAGTAATAAGTTCTTAATGTGTCTAAAGTAAAAGATGTTAAAATATAAATCTTACTATATATTTGTATTATTCTGAACAAAATCTTTGTTCCCTGTAGCGATGCCTTCATAATTTTATAATCGGCCTCTGTTGAAGGGCTATTTTGGGGGCGTAATAATACCGTTGTGATAAGGGCACGTACGTATATAATGCTTAATGGGCTGTTGGAAAGATCTTTGAAAAATAAAAATGCCTTCCTGAGGAGCTCTTCTCTCCTGGTGACTTTTCTTGCACCAATTTAAAGAACTAACACCAACACAACTAACACCCAAAACTGGTGTTACGTGGGTGGCAGTGGGTTTGTGGACACTTTCACTTTTAGAGAGCTTGAACTTTTACTCCAGGACAAGCTAGCGCACGCCGAATGCTATGCGGACCAAAAGGAACAACGGCATATTTATGTTGAGAGATAACGGACCAGTCATTGCCATAGATGATCTTATTTTCTTGGGATCTTTTCATTTTTGACAGCTGTTTTTACTGTAAATAGTCTCTGGTTTGTTTGTAATTGTCTCATAAGTGTTGTTTCATGTGTTTGTGCTAACAGGAGCTGTTTGCTGATAGATTAATATGCTCTATCCTACATCAAATACATAAATAAATAAATAAAACATGTGCTACAAATGAGCTTGTCTGCTGCACTCTGTGATCTGGTTCCAGAAACTCCGACATACAAACTGAAAGTAGGAGGGAGCGGAGAGCCAGGCAAGGAGTTTGTTTTAAAACTTAATAATTTAATTCATCAAATCATGACAGAAAACACTTTAATAACAGGGAGAGTTAGTTTTGCTCCTGATAATTTTCTGTCTTCTCTGCTTGTATTAGTATAGGTGAAAACAACAGCAATTATGTTATTTATAACTTGGGCTGATTTGAGCAGTTATGAAACAAACCTCTGGTGTAACTCTGGCACATTTGCCTTGTGCACAGGCTGACAGTGTGTTAATGAGACGCACTTGGACTGTGACACGTTTCTTCTCCAGTGTGAAATGTCCCCCAGCTCTGCTTCTGTAAGAACAGGTCAGAACAAATGCTCTTCTGTTTAAATCAGAGGTACTTTAAACAGCAGATGACAGGTTTGCATGTTTTTCTCATTATTTTTGAGAAATAATGAACCGCATGTGATTGTGCACCTCACAGTTTAGTACTTCACTCATTAATTTGGCATAAATTAGCAATGTTTCTTTACTTATATATAGTACTAAAGAAGAATGTATTTTGGATCCTAAGCAACTTATAGAAAGTAAAGTCAAGGTCTAGTACAGTATCTGTGGCACATGTTTATCAGTTTTACATCAAGTGTCAAAGTGTCAGTTTGTGGAAAAAAGTGCAGAAGAACACGGAGCATTCCATTCAAATTTCAGAGACAATGAACACGTTTTTCTGACGGTTTAGATGCCTTCATTTTGTTAAATGAAGTTTTAATCATAACTATTGTGCAACTTTCTATGAAAGAGCCATGGCTCATCTGACAGCCAATCAGAGAGCTTGCGGCTGTTGAATTTCTGCCTCCCGTAAGGGCTGGGAGTGGTCTAGAGACAAAATGGACAACTCAATAAATAAAATATAAAGAGCAGCCACATGTATCAGTGGACGCTGCACTCATCTAAAGACTTCTGAAGTGAAGACACGTGGTCCTTCCACACCTGAGCCAGATCAGAGAATGTTGCAACGTTCCAACTTTGGTCCACAATCAAACCGACTCTAATTAAAACTGTTTTGTTAATGCACTCTAAGCCTGCCCATGAGTGTATGTGAGAATGTGCATTTAGAACTTTGTGCTCAGTGAAGTGACGATGAAATTTAAAACCACGGTGGAGCACTGATGCCATCATGCTGTTGGAATATTATTAGAATATAATAGTATTTTGAACTCTCAAATAAATACAGTCTAAAATGCAGAATTACTAAAACAACATAGGCACATGTAAATAAACCAAACAGAGAGAATGATTCAGGGTGAAACAGGAACAGGTGGTCAGGACCTGTCTGTGGTCTTCATCAGGGCAGTGTGTGCTCCAAGAAACAGGTGGTAATAATAGTGCCGGCTGTCACAGGATGCAGTCTCATGACAAGCCCATTATACACAAGAAGCTACACAATAATAAAAGCTTGGGTAAAGCAGAGGTGTACTCTAGAGTTTAAGTATCTAAGAAAACAAATGACAAAAAACAGAATATTTGACTGTATTTATATTTAAATGGTATTGTAGCCTGCGCTCTTACTGTTTTGAAAAACCTGCAGACAGAGGAAACATCCAAGTTTGTCTCACTCTCAGTTTATGCACACCTCATGCCTCATGTGAAAGTTCAGAACCTCCAGAATTCATGCTTGGCTGCAGGTGTTGGGGTGCCATTCAGATCAGAGAGACATTTTAGGTTTAAAGGTCCTATATGACACAAAATTGACTCTTTTGAGCTTTAAGCCATCTTAGAATGTTAATTCCATCGAAAACATATTTGAGTTATGTTATTTTTTTCACACTTTTTTTTTTTTTATACTTTATTTTTTAAGCTTTAAGAAACAACAACAATAATAATAATAATAATAATAATAATAATAATAATAATAATAATAATAATAATGGATTATTTAAATGTTTTTTCACACGTTTAAATAATCCTTTATTATTAGTCTGTCTGCATCTCCAGAGCTCAAAATGCTCTGTTCCACTTTGTGTTATGAAGCGGTAGTTTAAGGTAACAGCTACATTTTACCTTTCTGATTATCTCTTCAGTAGATGATTCCATTGATGGTGTTTGTAGTTTAAAAACACAGTGGAGCACCTCCTGTATTACCACATGACATCACAAGGTGGAACAAAGTGTTTTCTGTTTGAGAAATATAGAGCCTAAATATGCAGGGCTTGTGTGTTAAATATGTGTGACTCCACGTATGTTTGTGATGAGGGAACTACATTATAAAATAGATATAAAATAAAATAAAAACTAACTGGTATGGATCCTTCAAACCAACTGGATTTCAGCAATGAAACTGGAAACTGGTTTTGCTTTCTGATTGGATATTACTGTTTTTGTAATTAAGAATAAATCATTGTTTGTTTTTATCAGTAAAAGCTTAATGATTTGAACATGGTCAAATTCATGAAATTTAAATTAAAATTGTGCATCTTACCTGGGATTATAACCATGAAGGTACAGTTTCCTAATAGCCACGCACACACACACACACACACACACACACACACACACACACACACACACACACACACACACACACACACACACACACACACAAACACACACACAGAGCAGTGATGTGCTCTTACACCCGTGAAGAGCTCCTAAACATCAGAACAACGACTTCTGCTGATCTACTGCCAGTTTTTTTAGTGCCTGCAGTAGATTTAGTTCATTTTTTGGCCAAAAAAGTGAGACGCCGCAGACGAGGAAAACGCGCAGGGGCTCTGGTGCGCCTTCGGAGACGCGGCACACGGACGCCCTTACCTGGGATTTTCCTGTCCAACGTTCGCTCACTCAGCAACAAGATGGACGAACTGGCGCTGCTGATGAGGAGTAACAGAGACTTTTCTTCCTCTTGTGTCTTGTGCTTCACGGAGACATGGCTCAGCGAGCAGATCCCGGACCGCGCGTTACACCTGGACGGATTTCAGCTCCTCCGCGCGGACAGACATCGGGCTCTCTCCGGGGGAAAGACAAAAGGTGGAGGGGTCTGTTTCTACATCAACAACGCCTGGTGCTCAGACGTAACTGTGATCTCCCAACACTGCTCTCCCGCTCTGGAATATCTTTTCATTCACTGCAAACCTTTCTACTCGCCACGTGAGTTCGCTTCATTCATTCTGGCTGCTGTTTACATCCCGCCATGCGCGGACGTGCACGAGGCTCAACGCGCACTCGCGGAGCAGATTTTGGATGTAGAACGAACCTTCCCGGACTCTCTACTTATTATCCTCGGCGACTTTAACAAGGGAAACCTGAGCCAGGAGTTACCAAAATACAAACAGTTTATTAAATGCCCAACGAGAGAGCAGAACACGCTGGATCATTGTTACACAACAGTCAGTGGGGCCTATCGGAGCGTGTCACGTGCTGCTTTAGGCTTTTCTGACCACGTCATGGTTCACCTCATCCCCACATACAAACAACAGCTGAAGCTCTCCAAACCAACAGTGAGGACTTCTAAAAGGTGGACTAGCGAGGCTGTGGAGGAGCTTCGCACATGCTTGGACACAACGGACTGGAGCATGTTCAAGACCTCCGCAGAGAATCTGGATGAGTACACGGACACAGTGACATCATACATCCAGTTCTGTGAGGACAGCATCATCCCATCTCGCACCAGGGTGTCATTTAACAATGACAAACCCTGGTTCACACCCAGACTGAGGCAGCTGAGGAAGGAGAAGGAGGAGGCGCACAGAAGTGGTGACCCTCACTCTTACAGACAGAGCAAGTACTCATTTAGCAAGGAAGTGGAGAAGGCTAAATCGAGGTACAATACACATCTGAAGGAGAAGTTCTGGTCCAACGACTCCGTCTCTGTTTGGAAAGGTCTGAAGGAGATCACAAACTACAGACCCAAAGCCCCCCCTGCTGTGGATGACCGACAACTAGCGGAAAGGCTTAACACCTACTACGCTAGATTTGAAGTCTCACACCCCTCCCCCACCCCACTGACTACACTGGACATTGCGGCCAAGCCCACCTCAGACCCCTCCTCCTCCCCCACTGCCCTCACACTCTCCAAGCAGGATGTGACTAAGACATTTAAAAGGCAAAACCCACGGAAAGCCCCAGGTCCGGACGGTGTCTCTCCTTCCACCCTGAGACACTGCGCTGAAGAACTGGCTCCTGTCTTCACGGACATCTTTAACATCTCCCTGGAGTTATGCCATGTCCCAGCCTGCTTCAAGCTGTCCACCATTGTTCCCGTCCCCAAGAAGCCCAGGATCACCGGACTTAACGACTACAGGCCTGTGGCGCTGACGTCTGTAGTCATGAAGTCATTTGAGCGCCTGGTTCTGCCTCACCTCAAGTCCTTCACCTCCCCCCTCCTGGACCCTCTGCAGTTCGCCTACAGAGCCAATCGGTCTGTAGACGACGCCATCAACCTGGCCCTCCACTTCATCCTTCAGCATCTGGACTCCCCGGGAACCTACGCCAGGATCCTGTTTGTGGACTTCAGCTCTGCATTCAACACCATCCTCCCTGCTCTGCTCCAGGACAAGCTCGCCCAGCTCAACGTGCCTGACTCCACCTGCAGGTGGATCACTGACTTCCTGACGGACCGGAGGCAGTGCGTGCGGCTGGGGAAGAATGTCTCGGACATTCGGACTATAAGCACAGGATCTCCACAGGGCTGTGTACTTTCTCCCCTGCTCTTCTCCCTGTACACCAACTGCTGCACCTCCAGCCACGACTCCGTGAAACTGGTTAAGTTTGCGGATGACACCACCCTCATCGGGCTCATCTCGGACAGCGATGAGTCTGCCTACAGGAGGGAGGTGGACCGGCTGGTGTCCTGGTGCAGCAGCAACAACCTGGAGCTCAACGCCCAGAAGACAGTGGAGATGATCGTGGACTTCAGGAAAGTCACAGCCCCCCTGCCTCTCCTCACCCTGACAGACTCCTCCATCACCACTGTGGACTCTTTCCGCTTCCTGGGCACCTGCATCACCCACGACCTCAAGTGGGAGCCGACCATCAGCTCCCTCATCAAGAAAGCCCAGCAGAGGATGTACTTCCTGCGGCAGCTGAGGAAAGCCAAGCTGCCTGCCCAGATGATGGTGCAGTTTTACACGGCCATCATTGAGTCCATCCTCACCTCCTCCATCACTGTGTGGTACGCTGGGGCCACTGCCAGGGACAGACAGAGACTGCAGCGCATTGTGCGCTCTGCTGAGAAGGTGATCGGCTGTAGCCTTCCATCTCTCCAGGACCTGTACGTCTCCAGGACTCGGGGGCGTGCAGGCCGGATAGCAGCTGACCCCTCTCACCCTGGACATGGACTATTCGAGCCACTTCCCTCTGGCAGAAGGCTACGGTCCATACGGACCAGAACCTCTCGCCATAAGAACAGTTTCTTCCCCTCTGCCGTTGGACTCATAAACACTTTATGAACACTTATAACACCTGCACTAAGGACACTTTATAATACCAGTCACTTTAAATAAGTCATGTCACGTCACTTGCTCTTTGCACTGTCGGTTTGCACTGTTGTTCTGATGCTCTGTATATACTTGAATATTTTTATTTTTATTATATATCTTAATCTTTTTGCATGCTCTTACTTTATTCAAATAGTGATACTTTATTATCATTATTATTATTATTATCCTTTATAACTGTGATATCTCTACTTGTATTATTATTATTATTATTATTATTATTATTATTATTATTCAGTGTTCTATGTTGCACCTTATCACCAAAGCAAGTTCCTAGTCTGTGAATTGTGTTCACTGACAATGGCAATAAAAGCTTTTCTGATTCTGATTCTGATTCTGATATTTGTAGTCGGTGATACAAACTGACAGCCTGTCTGCCACCTTCACCCAGACCGAACTCCTCAGCTCACAGGACCAGCTCTGCTCATGGGAAAGAAATATCAGCTCATATAAGAAATCAGTCAGGGCATGTAGTCTCCATTGTAGTGGTCACTGGCGCTACCAAAGTCTAAAAAAAGTCCAAAAAAAGAAAGAAAGAATATATACTGCATTTATTACACTGTGAGTTTCAACTTTATTCTAACTAAAATGTTTTTGAACTTGAATATTTTACATACAGTTAAAATAATAATAAAAAAAAAAGACTTAAAGCAACTTTTTAATTAGTTCTTACGTCTGTAGTGGAAAGAGTGAAGGCTAAAATACTTGGTCAGATTTGGTTATATTTTTATGTAGCGCTTTTCTGGCTTCAAGGCACCCAAAGAGCTTTACAACAAGAAACCACTCACCCATTCACACTCCAGTATACGCAGACAAAGGGAGCAAGGTGGGTGAAGTGTCTTGCCCAAAGACACAACAACAGCATTTATCTGTGGGAGCTGGAATCGCACCGCCAACCTGTGGGTCAGTGGACAAAGGCTCTACCAACTGAGCTACTTGACGCTGATCTTTAAAAAGGGGGAGTTACGCAAAATTGAGCTTTTTACTTATGTTGATCCCTCACCAAAAACACTCCTGAAGAGGTTTTCGATGTCATCCATGCATGTTTGAGTAATTTAGCGATCTCTGCTGGGCCCTATTCAAACCCTCCTTACAGTTAGCTGTGAGATTCTGTGCAATGCTCCGCCCACAGCCTACGCCATCAAACTGAGCAGCTTCAGTTTTAAAAAGTTTTTTTTTATGCTTTAGACACAATGAAATTTCAATTAAAAAGCCATTTTTCCTCATGTATTAGAGCAAAACATGAATTGCCCCAGTACAGATATATTGTATAAGCAGCTCTCAAAGGTTGTATAGACGATTTTCCAAGGAACAGGAAATCCAGCGACTGTTTGTCCTTTTTCAAATGTTGCGCATGTGCGAAACCCCCCAACCTCCCCCATAGCTCTCTAAGTAGAAACACCTCCTCCCGCCGCCTCCTTACGCTAGAAATCATATTTGTTTACAGCCGGTGCACGTTCAGAATCTCTGTTGCTGCTGTAACTATACTGTAGGTTTCAAATGATAAGCAGACGTTTCCTGTCCAGAAGTAATTCAGCGACCAACGCGTCAGTCTTTAGACCCTTCGTCTGCTTCAGTCCACGCCATTGCTGGAAGGAATCTCCGAGAATCACCTTAGTTTAGCTTGACTCCTTTTCCCCTTCTCTTCTTCTTTCAGCGACCTCAAAAATGGACTTTCTTTTGCGGCTAACTGGTAGTGGATTCTTGTTTGACATCGCAAACAAATTTTCTACTAACTGCGAGGAAGCTACAGTTGGAAAAAGCCGCTAAGAACCGCTGCGTTGGTCGAGTAAACAGCGTCTTGCATCTGTGGAATGTGCGAGAGGCGAATGTAAACCGCATAATCCCAGTGCGCCGGAGAGTCAGTTATGCTAGAAACGTAGGGAGTTTGATTGACGACCTAACAGCCAATAGATAACGAGGTAGCCTTGTTATCTATTGGCTAATGTTTATCTGGCCCCACCACGTCCACAGTTGATGGACTGACAATTTGAAACAAAAAAAATCCTCCATGCGATCTTTAAGGTCAAACTCAGTCCGCTGTGTGTTGTCTGCATCAAATAATCAAGTGTTTTCTTGTTTGAACATCAGGAAATATATGGATAGCATGCTAGTTGTGAAAAATGCTGATAATACCATTGCGGGGAATAACTGGATAATCTGAATGCATAAGATAAGTGAGGAATAACCACTGCAGACCGTTTTATTTTATTTTTTTTTAACAGTAAAAGTAAGTTAGAGCATCTTTAATTACTTCTATTCCATATTGTTTTAAATTATACCACTAAAGTCTGAATAATAGGGGTATATAATGGAAACTTTACCACCACTTTAAAATGCTTAGAACTCCACAACTTTGAGATAAAACCCCATCTTCTCCAAAGTCAACCATTGCCTCTCCTAAAGTCTATTTACCTTTATCTCATCCTGCTCCATCTCTCCATCATAAAACACATGACCTTCACTTGATCCTGTTTGACTTCACTACAGAGCACGGAGAGGTAGTCTGCATCAGAAATCTAAATCTATATGCAATCCTTTATGCTCATATCATACCGTCCTCAGACAGGAAAGTGCAGAAACATCTGGCTGCAGACCTTCACCCAGACGACCCAGCCCCAAACGCTCCACCAGGAGGACCCACATGTGACTTACCTACACACTGTTTTTCATTAGTTTACTCTTTAATTACAAGTTTTATGTAACTTGTTGCCTTAGTCCACTGTCATTTAAGACGATAAAACTCATTTCAAAAGTTTATGGTACTTTATTAGAGGGAAGCTCGTCAAACACAGGCTGAAGTCCACACATTTAATTAACAAATAAATGACTAATCTGAAATCCAATAAGCTTAGTGTTGGCTGGTCTGCTTGCATAGAGTAATGAGCAGTTTAAAACATTTTTTTCCACAAACATAACAAGATGATAATGTTATATGAGATATTAGATGCAGTTTGACAGTGTGTTGCCATAGGCCTGGTGTCTGGTTAAAGATTTGGCACAAATCTGTAATTTGAGGTTCTGAAAATGGCTTTGGCTTGTCTGTAATGTAAAATATAGTTAATTCTGAGATTCTGGTCAGATCTCAGAAGCTAAACAGGGCTGGGCCTGGTTAGTACTTGGATATTAGACCATTGGAAATACCAGGTACCACAGTGGGGCGCCAGTGGCAAAAACTGTGTCCTTGGGCAAGACACTTCACCTCGTATGAATGTGGCGTCTGCTTGAATGTTCGTAGTGGTTGGAGGGGCTGTTGATGCAGATTATTAGACTTGCTTCGGTCAATCAGCCCCAGGGTGGCTGTGGCTACAATTGATGATTTACAGTGATTATGGTGACACGATGCACACATTAGCAAGAAAAAATGCTAAATGAATTTAAACAACAAATTTTCAGGAGCCTGTGATCAGTCCAAGCGTTCATGGTCCTGTTTAGGAGTTTGATTTCCAACAAAAAGGTGAGAGTGACTAACTGAAAAACTGTTAACTAATGCTAGCTACACTTGTGACTGTAATATTATTTGTGAGACTTATTTAACAGCACAAATTATCTCACCTGTCCCAACCAAGTCAGCTTAGCTTCACACCCCCTAGCAGTTTACCATCGCTGCTATGGAGTGAATGACTTTGTTAAAGAGCTGTGTTAGACTAATGCTAACTAACAAGTGTTTTATATTATCAAGTTTTATTGTCGATTCACGGACCAGTGGGTGGAGTCATGTGATGGTCCTCCTGGTGCAGCTGATGTGCCAGGGTCTTCTGGGTGGAGGTCTGCAGCCAGATGGCTCTTGAAAACGCGAACTTTCGTAAGCACAGATAACATCCACCCTAAACCATTTCCATATTTTCTCTTCTTTGGTAACTTAACGCATTTCAGGTCCTAAGATTATAACAATCAGAGCGGCGAAAAACGCATTGAGAGGGTGAGTTGTTATGACAAGTCCGGGTCCCGGCGGATGCACTATTTTGACATCTACTGTACTCAGAGCGGCCCCGAAGAGCCGATAAGGCCTCAGTAACTGTGCACTCCCATCTGGGCCGAGTTAGCAGGCCTGGCACACTGCAGCCGCAAATGAGGTGAGAATCGATACGCCGGCGACAGTAGAGGAAAGTGAGAGGAGGAGAAGGAGGTGTGGAGGCTTAGGTAGATTTATGGCGTTACTGTTTTTGTGGAGCATTAAAGGTGCAATGTGAAACTTTGTGGTAGATGGTTTGCCACTTGATTTCTTACCATGTAACGTCACGCAAAACAGTTAGTGCAGATTACACTGTTTAGATATGGATTTTAAAGGGCCTTTATTATGTTATTTTCTGATCTGTGTCCACCTTGTGATGTCGTGGTAATACAGGAAGTTCTCCACTGTGTTTTTAAGTCTTCACTTGAATCATTTGGATGATTTCAGGCGTGGAATTGCATATCTCTACTGAAGGTAAACGGTAACTGTTAGCGTGAAAACTACAATTTGACATCACAAGTTGGAACAGAGTGTTTTGAGCTTTGGAGATGTAGACAAACTAATAATAAAGGATTCCTCAAACGTGCGAATGAAACAAAACAACTCCAGCTATGTTTTTGATGAAGTAACAGCATTATAACATGGCTTAAAGCTCACAAGTGACAATTTTGCATAATATAGGACTTTTAAAAGGTGCAATACATAACTTTTTGGTAGATGGTCTGCCACCTGCTTACATTAATGTTTTTTTGCCGTCAGTGCAGATTGTGTGTGAATATCAGGGCAGTTTGCACCATATTGGTTCCATCAAATAGTATTTTAAGGAGGAGTTCATTTACTTCTATGGCGTATCAATTGCACATAACACAAGTACTTTTATTTGAGTAGAATAGGCTTCTACTTTACCTCCTTTCAAGTGTAAATTAGTAATTTGACCTCACGTGACAACTTCCAAAAGTAAAAGTTGGAGTGATAAATATTGGGTTTGGAGCAGCTGGGATAACACAGCCCGGCCTCGGACACATCTGCTCTCACTTTAGGATCTGTAGTTTTCCTGACTTGGTTAAAGAGAGCCATAATAAAACACACATGGAGCAGCGTGCTAATACGAGCTAGCTGCACTTACTAACAAGAGGAAGTGGACAGTAGACAGTACTCTATTGTTCACATTTTAATAACAATAAAAGATGGCTCTCCTTTGTGTTTTTAAAATCCATGTGTGCCTGGATCCAGTTATTGCCTATTGGACGAGTGTTGTCACAAGGCAAAAAGGTTCAGACTCAATTTTGACACAGCAGAAAAGGCTTCATACTCACATACTTAGACTTAGACTTAAACAAACTTTACTAATCCACAAGGGAAATTATTTGGACACAGTAGCTCAAACATCACAATATAATATAATAACAGAGAGTAACAAAAATAGATGGTATAGCAAAAAAAAAAAAAAAAGAGCAAGAGACAGGTGTCAAATGAGACGTAATTATAAAAATAAATGTATATGTACAAGTCAAAATTAAAAAGAAAAATAAGTAATAAAATATAAAATAAACGATAAAATCACAGCTATAAACAAGTGACAAGAACTGTAAATAATATACTGATTGACAGAGCATAAGGTTATCTGTTATTTAAGATTGAGTTGTACAGTTGTAGGGAGTATTATCTCCTCTGTCCCTCTATAGTCTGGTGCAGTGGGTGAGTTGTTGTACAGTTGTAGGGAGTATTATCTCCTTTGTCCCTCTATAGTCTGGTGCAGTGGGTGAGCAGGAGTGTCCATGATGGAGAGCAGTTTGTCCAGTGTCCTCGTGTCCCTCACTGTGACAAATGTCTCCAGCTCACAGTCAATCACGTGTCCAGGTTTACAGATCAGTTTGTCAATCCGCCCAATGTCCCTTTTCCTGGTGCCGCTCCCCCAGCAGAACCACAGTGAAGTCCAGGGCGCTGGTCTCCACAGACTGGGAGAAGGTCTCCAGTAACTTACATACAGTTTTAAATACCTTAATGACAAAAAAGCCCTTATTTAAACAATAGTTTTTTATTTCTCTGCTCTGAGGAGAAGCAGTTGAGTTGACAAACATGATACGATGTGTAATAGCTTCATTATTATTATTTATACATTATAAGTGGGATTCATGCTGGTTGTGTTGTGATAATGCTCTGAAGGGTGACTCTTGTAAGTGCAAAGGGGGAGGTATCAAAAACGAAACTTGTTTGAGCAAATCTAGCATATTCAAAGCAATAAAAGATAACATGGTGATCTAAAAATGTGTTAGCAGTTAACACTCCATAGAAGTGTAAAACTCCCTCTATACTTTTCAATAAATTGTTTGTTCATTGTGATTTAAATCACTGCTTGCGTTGTCTGGAATGTTTCACAGTAGGGCATTAAATCCTTTAGCCTTCATAGAAACCAAACAAGACCAAGTTACAGGTCAGATCTGTGGAGAGGCGACCCCGCTCACAGTCAGAATGCCTGTTTTTCTTGGTATATTTGAGGTATTAAACCACCCGCAATTGAATAAATGTAAATTAGAGTTGTTTAATGTCATACTGTGGATCATTCCTGGCAGAGCAGTGACGTATCCATAGAAACAAGCAGTAACGGACCTCTGACCAAAAAGTTAACACTAATAAAGGTTTAATTATTACAAAATAGTATGTAAGTATGAATATAGCAAAACAACCTTTACTTTCCTGGAAAAAACACATAATTTGAAATGGCGTTCCTCTTCTGCAAAGTTACCTCCTCTCCCCCTCCTCTTCACTCTCTGTACTTTTTCCACTGCACTATTAAACAACATTTCCACAAACTACTGAATTGCTGTAAGTGCCTCTTCCACCAAACGATGATGAAACAGTCTCTCCAAGAGGGTCTCACCACGTGCAGGACTTAAGTGGAGCTGGAGGAGGAGAGAGGCGAGATTAGGCCTGATTTAACCATTCATCATTGGGCGAACCTGGTCCCATACCCGCGTTTGGGCGAGGGGGGCACCTGCTCGGGCGCTGCTTTCTCCTCGCTTACATCATTTATCAAGATGAATGCTCCGGTACAATCAGCCATACACAGGCACGCGCGGGGTAAATGCGGTAGGTAAGGGGATAAGAGACTACAGTTAAATATTGAGGTGAACTGGTTTATCTGCTTACGATGTAGGTTTTGCGCTGTGATTATGCAGCAGTAAGGTTCCTGGTTAGTGTGCGTGTATGAAGTGTGTCTATGTTATGTGGTGGGGGGGGGTTGCCTTCCGTTCAGTACTACGTGCTCCTGACCAACATCCTGATGCAGTTTGAGGTTCAATTAGAAAGCAATTTTCGATCAGTCCATCAAGCTTTATTTCAGACTCCAGGCTCCTTAGGTAAGACACTCATTTGGTCTAATATAAAAGTGCAGCCTCGCTCACAAAAACATGCCTAAAGACGTTTTATATGTCATCCATGCATAAGTAATCTAGCAGTCGCTCTCAGGCCCTATTCGAACCCTCCTTACACACAGCAATTTTACATATACAAAAACATGAAATTACTGCACATCGCCTCAGGTTTGTCAAGTTGTAGAGTACAGTTTTGTATCATTAGTGACATGCACGCTGATTGTAAGTGCAAAGGGAGAGGCATCAAAAACGTTAGGGAGATTTCCTTTCATTTGCTAAGTTGTCCTGGTCATCAATATCCTGATGCAATTTGAGGTTCAATTAGAAAGCAATTTTCAGTCAATCAAGCTTTATTTCAGATGCCAGGGGGTCCATACAGAACATTAAAAAACAGACAGGAGACAAACACAACAGTAATAATAAACTATACTCCATATAAACAGTTCCTTCAGTGCCTCCAGAGTTCAGAGGTGAACCTGACACTCTTCTGCTCAGGCAGCATTCAAACATTTATCATTTAATTCTGAGTCCGCGAGGCGCTTCATAAACTTATATACAAAGTTTCTGATCACAGAGTTCTGCGCAAACTGCAAACTCCATCCAGGGATTTTCAGAAAGATACAAAACACATCATTATATCCAACATACAGCTTCTTACATGTACTTTTATTGTAACTGCACCATAAGTGGGCAGTATAGAGAGGTGTAAGTTTTGAACAGAGCTAAACAAAATACAGTTTGTTATTCTTCAATTAATTCATGAATTCATTAAGTAAGGAGCCGAAAGCCTTTATTTTTTACGGAATCATTTCATCATTTAATTGATTTGAAATATACTGTATCGAGAAATGTATCGTGGTATTTATCATATCGGCAACTTACACATCATTATCGGCAGCAAACATTGACTTAAATGGCAAAATTTTACAACAGAGAAGTGAGATATTGAAATCTGATCTGTTGTTGTTTCACGACACTTCACCCTCTTTGCCTATGTGTATGTGTGCTTCTGTTCTGTGACTGTTATTAAGCTTCTCCTAGGGCAATTTGTACTCTACGTTTGATCCATCCTTCAGTGTCTCTGGGTTACACCTGTCAGGAGATCCATCCCGGGACCCATCTTGAGCAAGTCTTGGTCAGGACTGGCTTATCTGGAGGATTTGATCTATTGCACATGTTCTGGATCGATGAGGGAAACAAGTTGCCCGAGCAGCCAGTCCCTTCTACGTTCTATTGGAATCCAGAAGGGCCTGGGACCATAAAGCGCGAAAAACCTCGGTCCTAATTTGAGGTGATCCAACCACAGCCACGTTTGTATCGCATCGTCTCAAATTCTCGTATCATTCAGAACAAAATATGCCACTTCTTTTACCTGAGATGGGTGAGAGTTTGGTGCTTTGATTTTGTAGAAATCTGCTGTTTTTCTAAACCGCCATGCTTGTTTTTAATGGAAGGAACCATGCATTTCTCTGACTGGTTAATTTGCCTGTCAATCACACCCTCTGGAATCAGGGAGTCAGAATCATTAAGATGCAAGTGGGTCTGGAGCCGAGCCCACTTGCATCATAATGTTTTCACTATTTTGTCCATCAATCAATTCCTATTCCTAATATGGAATTCTGCTGCAAATTTGCTCCCTTAACTGCTAGCCTTAATGAGCTTCATTTAACTGGAGTCGAACACAATGGGTGACATCACACTCCCTTAGTCTACTTCTATTTTCACAGTCTTATGTATTCCAAGCAAAATATTATCTTGAGTGTTCAACAGTACCGCCTACAAGAAACTTCAAGTGATACATTTCACAAACTTACAAACTTCTGCTTTTCAAGACTCAAATGAATGACTTTGTAGATTCTTTACCCTGCTTTGATACTGCATAGCGATACTGATCCCCCCACCCGCCCTGCCCGCCGTCATTGGCTCATCGCCATCTGTGTGTGGTGGTGTGTGGAAGCCTGAAGATGCATTGTCCTGTCAGAGCTATTATCTCCTCCATCAATGTGCTCCAGTGCTGCTCCAAAGCATTATAGGATGGATCCAGGCCAGGCCGAGCCATTCAAAGCCTGCCAAGTTCCAGTGAGCGTGCAGGGCAATGAGGCCGCCGGCCCCCGTGCACTGATAAGAGCCACGCCAAGTCCAACCGTATCTCAGCTCAATAATGCAGCAGTCTGTTTGGCCTTTCATATCAGAACACATACGAGCGCCTATAGTTCAGATCGATAATTCTGCAGCTCTTTCAACTGTTATGTTTTATACACTTCAACGTGGCTCTTAAAAGGTGCTGTATCTAATTTTTACTGGTGCTATATTACACAAAATGGATTCTTGTGAGGTTTAAGGCATGTTATAATGTTGTTACCTCCTCAAAACAGACCTGGAGTTGTGTTTGAGTAACTCTTTATTATTCGTCTGTCTATATCTTCAAAGCTCAACATGCTCTGTTCCACCTTGTGATGTCAGCAGCTCCTTTTACCTTTTGTTCAGTAGAGATCGGCAATTCCAGGGCTGAAATGATCCGAATGATTCTAGTGAAGGTGAGTTTAAAGACACAGTCCAGCACTTCCTGTATTACCGCATGACATCACAAGGTGGAGTGAAGAGAAGAACTCAGCCTAAATGTGCAGGATTTGTGTGTTAAACGTGTAAATGAAATGAAACAAAACACAACTCCAGATATGTTTGTGATGAGCAATAATGTACTCGAATACAAGTATAAGTGCTGCTGCCAAAATTTCACTCAAGTAAAAGTAAAAAGTACATAACTGCAATACAATTACATGTTAAAATTACAGAAACATGTGTAAAATCTACTCGGATAAGAACAATTACTGATTACAGTAAATTAGTATCAGATGTGGGTAGTATGTAATTTACTCAGTTACATTTACTTACTTTTTAAATAGTTCTGAGTACTTTTCTACTTTTACTTTTTTTTTATTTTACTTTTTTTACTTTTACTTTTCTACTTTTCTAGCAGCATGTGTTTACTCCTACTTGAGTAATACTTTTATTGAAGTAACAGTACTCTTACTTGAGTAAAAGTTGTGTTTCCTCTTCCCGCTGTGATTAAGTCTAAAATGACAAAAGCTTTATGTGGAGAATATGAAATCCTTTGAACATTTGTGATTCTTCAGATGATTTATTTGTGTCTATACATTGAAAATACCAGATTTTGTGCATGATTTAATGTTTTGTTCTTCAAATTACATTTACTGAAAGTTAAAAATTGTCTCGGCAGTTACTCTTCTTCAAGTTACTCTTACTTGAGTAATAGTTCCAAATACTTTTTTACTCTTACCGGAGTAATTTCTTGGACCACTTCTTTGTACTTCTACTTGATATAATGTTGCTGCTCAGATCCTCTCCATCTTATACCTTCATTTCTACTGTTCCTTTTTGATTTGCAGTATCAGTCATATATCTGGGAGCACACCAGATGAGCAGCCAATCAGACCCCCTCCTCAAAGTGCAGTACGTCACCGGCCCTGGCGTTTGGAAGAAGAGTGAAATTGCCAAAAGAACCATCTGTTTTCATAAAAGTGTCCACGCGCAGGCCGCAGACAGATTTACAGTGCCATGACCTGGTTCTACTCACACAAAATAATACTGCGCTGCATCATTCTATAAAAGGAGAAGTGGAGATTCTGCTCAGTCAATGGTAGAGATAAGACACTATGAAGCAGGAATTAAAGCAAACTTACTCTACAAAACAGACTTTTCTGAGCTTTTTAATCATATTATAGTTGTTTACCCTTCTCACTGACCCTCTGAAGTTGCATTTCGAGTGATTTGTGCATATTTCAGTCATCTTTAATCGTCATATTTCCACTGGTACACAGCCACTGCTCTGTACCCTCTCCATTCTCCAATTTTATTTTCTTAATTCTTAATTCTGTCAACTGGACAAAAGTTTTAGAGTGAAGAGGTTTCTCTTGGATCATGGATGACTAAGGGATGACATCGTTCTTAATCTCTGATACAGGTGTAGGATTTGACAGCGTTACATAGTCATATTGGTACAAATGAAAAAGAAAATCTGCTGCTCTCTAGTGTGACGTGCAGCGATTCATAGGAGGGGCTGACACTGCAGATTTCTAACGTGGAAGTCTGCGGACGTGTTGTTTTAGATGAATATTGTCCACGGGTTTAGATTATAACTATATAGCACACACAGGCACAATAGGTCTTCTGTAAAGGTGCATTGTGTAACTTTTCTAGTGGAGGGTCCAGGAATTGCCCACAGTATGGCATTAAATGTGTCTAGTTTTAATTTATTTCCATGGAGAGCAGTTTAGAGTTATACTGTGGAGCAATCTAGACAAAGCAATAGACCCTTCAGGAGCAATGTGTTAAGAACAGACATTAAAGAGGGGGTATTATAGGAACTTTTTGGAACTTTCTACCAGGTTGTAACGTTCCCTCATCAAAAAACATGCCTGAAGAGGTTTTAGATGTCATCCATGCATGTTTGAGTATTTTTAGTGATTTCTTTATGGTTAACTGAAAGATTCTGTCCAAGCCTACGTCCAGCAAGCTCCCACATGACAAATCTCCATAAATATACAAAAACATGATACAAAACTGTACACAACTTCACAAACCTGATGCAATGTGCAGTAGTTTCATTAGCGGGATGAAAGCCGATCGTTGTAATAACACACCACTTCGAGTCTGTCTGATAAAACTCCAATGAAACTTATAAAACGTGCTAATACGTTGTTTTCGGTGAATATAGCATTTTCAAAACAATAAAAGGTAACATGGTGATCTAAATATGTTATGTGTTAGCAGGTAATACCCCGTAGAATTAAAGTAGCCCTTGTTAGCGTTCCATCCCATTTATTTCAATGGGGCAGCATAATAACATTATCTTTGACGTTTGTAGACAGCACAAATTTGTTTGTTTTTATTGTATTTGGCAATATCGAACTTTCAGCTTCATTTTCTAAACTTTAACATTGTTTCATAGTTTTTAGTGAACCTAAAATAGTGTCATATTTGTTTTCAATTGCCTCAGCTCATTGGCGCATGGGCCCAAAAATCATTTTCTCTTCCGCATTACTTCCTCAATACGGGCGAGTGCCTCCCACCCGTGTAAGGTCTGTAACGTGCACAGGGAATGCCTTATCCAGTTTTTATTATAGATCCAGGGTTCATGTATGGACGCTAACGCTAACGCTCCCATTGAAAATGCATTAGAGCCTTTAGAATGTTCTTGAGGAGTCGTATCCCCTCCAAAGAAACAAGCAAGTGACTTTCTGTTTTGACCTGCCCCTTATCCCCACGTACAGCTCGGTCTTTAGGTACCTGCTTTTTTTCTTTTTGACAAATTGATCATGAAATCTGGATCCCTTCTGGTCGCCCACTCTGGAGGGACTATGTCTCTCGGCTGGCCTGGGAACACCTTGGGGTCCCCCTGGAGGAGCTGGAGGAAGTGTCTGGGGTGAAGGAAGTCTGGGAGTCCCTGCTAAGACTGCTGCCCCCTTGACCCGGCCCTGGCTAAGCGGAAGAAAATGGATGGATGGATCATGAAAATGTTGTGTAACTTTTTAAAAATAATAAGCCAGTAAATGAAAATCTGCTCACCATTTTGCTTTCTCATAATTATACTTATTATAATTCCTATAGTTAGCATGATGATGATAAACTGAATTAGATCAATGTAATCCTATGATCCATGCTAGGCCAGCCCGTGCATACAAGCTAAAATGGAAGAATATCATCCAGGTGCCTAATGTGATGATGATATGTATGTAATAATTAATCTGTAGCACATTAGAGATTTAATAGTCTTTAATTACATGTGCTCTTCCTGGGGACAAACGGCTTCCATTTTCCTCTCATGACAAAGACTATTCAGTGAAAAATTCAATGTGCTTCATGTAGCTTTTGTAGTTTGCCACCTCCTTGGAAAACGTCCCATTCCTGAAACTCAATCAGAGCACATAGACGAGTGTACGCCCATGGACCACTGTGGAACCTACAGGACCACTGAGGGAGTGCACAGATACAGTATAAAATCACATGGGAATAGAAAAGAAAGTACTACCATTTAATGTTGAGAATCACATGCTATAGTCTAAAGAAAGAGTGTTTTTTTATTATCATCGTGATATCAGAATCGGTATTGAGTATCAAGTCGATTCCATAGTAAACCAAGTCTGAAATGTTTATATCGTAACAACACTACTGGAGAAATGATGATTTCAAATTGGCCCTTTAAGACATGTTAGAATGCTGTTACCTCCTCAAAACCACCAAAAACATACCTGGAGTTGTGTTTTGTTTCATTCACACATATTCGAGTAATCCTTTATTACAGCTTCAAAGTTGAAAATGCTCTGTTCCACCTTGTGATGTCATGTAGTTTTCAGGTTAACAGCTACCTTTTTTACCTTTTGTTCAGTAGATAATTGGCAATTCTGGGTCTGAAATCATCCAGTTATTCTAGTGAAGGTGTGTGAAGTTTAAAAACACAGTGGAGCACTTCCTCACATGACATCACAAGGTGGAATGGAGTGTTTTCTGTTTGAACTCAGCCTAAATATGCAGGATTTGTGTGTGAATTAAACAAAACACAACTCCAGGTCTGTTTGTGATGAGGAAACAACATTATAACAGTAATAATGGGCTCTTTAAGCAAATATGAACTAAAATTGACTAAATACAAGACAGATATACAAGTAAGATAAGTAAGTAACATTTATTTAAAGGTTTATACATTTTAAAAGATAAAATGTAGAATTGTACGTACAAAAATATGATAGAATCAGAAAAAACAACAATATTTACAAAAAAATATGTCTAATGCCATACTGTGTAACATTTCAGGCAAAGCAATCAGAATCAGAAACGCTTTTATTGCCATTGTCAGTGAACACAATTCACAAACTAGGAACTTGCTTTGGTGATGAGGTGCAACATAGAACACTGAATAATAATAATAATAATAATAATAGAAATAAAGTATCACTATTTAAAAATAAAGCAAGAGCATGCAAAAAAAGATTAAGATATATATATATATAAAAAAATAGTCTAGTATATACAGAAGCATCAGAACAACAGTGCAAACTGACAGTGCAAAAGATCAAGTGATGTGGCATGACTTATTTAAAGTGACTGGTGTTATAAAGTGTCCAGCTTAGTCTGGGTATTATAAAGTGCCCTTAGTACAGGTGTTATAAAGTGTTCATAAAGTCAATAGCATCTCCATAGAGACAGACAGGCGGTGAGCCACATATTACGCTTTTAAATCAAATGACATCTTTTAAACTCCAAACCTCCTCGTACGGGCCCAGTTTGTCCCGCAGGCCGCACTCTGAGCACCGCTGCTGTTAATAAAAGGAGAGGAGCTGCTTCATCCATCACCTCCGTAAGCAGATCCCGTTAACCCTGGCCCCGACGCAGGGGAAGTCATGATTCCGGCGGGCACCAGAGCGGAGGGGCCGGATTTGAAAGTCATATGTTCTGATGTAAGTGATGGGAAAGGCGAGGGGAACAAGGAGAGAGGCACGCATCACACATCTGCTACAGCATCCATCTCAGTCAGAACACGCCTCAGCGCGCTCACCTTTTCAATCTGCACAGCCAAACACGAGCATCCACGGGGAGATGAGAGACGGAGGCATGCACTGACTGAGGAACCGGGAAATACACAGGCCTGATAACTGAGAGTAGTAAATACAAAGGACCGATGAGAGACTGAGAAACCAGGAAATACACCGGCCTGATAACTGAAGAACTAGGAAATACAAAGGGCCGGTGAGAGACTGAGAAACTAGGAAATACACAGGCCTGATAACTGAGAAACCAGGAAATACACAGGCCTGATAACTGAGAAACCAGGAAATACACAGGCCCGATAAATGAAACTAGTAAATACAAAGGGCCAATAAGAGATTGAGAAACCAGGAAATACATAGGCCTGATGACTGAGGAACTAGGAAATAAACAGGCTCAAAGAGAAACTGAGAAACCAGAAGATACACAGACCCGAGTTGAAATCAGTAAATACACAGGGCCAATGAGAGATTGAGAAAGCAGGAAATATACAGGCCTGAACAAAGGCTAGCAAATACACAGACCTGAAGAGACACCAAGAAATACCCAGGCCCAATGAGAGACTGAACCACCAGGAAATGACCAGCAGGTACACAGGCCCCATGAGAAGTTAAGGTACACTTTACAGGCCGCCTAGAGAAACGCAAACTACGCACAAAGACTTGAGTGAGCCGTCCATTAAACCCAGAACCTTCTTGCTGTGAAGCTCGAATACCAACCTCTCAGCCACTTTTACGCCAACTATTCTACCACTCTGGACTCCCCTGTGTCTGACTTTTCTACCTGTATTTGTTGAATAATGATGCAAATCCATTTCACCGCTGAACAAAAGTGTCTGTGGTTACTGCGAGCCCCCGCCCACAGAAGAGTCATTCTTCTGTAGGACATGTTCTGCTGATGTTCTTCAAGCTCGATTTGGAGATGGTAGTTGAGCAGTGGGTTAAGCATACGTCCTTGAACCAGATGGTTGCTGGCAATTTTATTTGCATATGAGAATCTTTTGGACAGTTCCCAGAACCCTCTCATTTTGCAGCATTATAATCTCCCATTTATGTGCAGGATGTTCCAAAATCATTACCATATCTGTAACCCCAAAAAGTTGAGAAAAAAGGACATGACTCTCCCCAAGTTTAATTGCCTATGACAGTTTAGACTGCTCACTTTACTAAAACACAGTTAAGATATTTATTAAAAAACATTCACTTGTTTTTCAAAATCTTTTAGGTTTAAATTTTCACTTCCTGGTTGGGAATTGTGACATCACACTGTTACCTAGAAAAACTCCTCTAATGTCACAGAAATGATTATATGACAAATACAGATATAAGAAAACACCTTTATTTTGTTAAATTAATGTTGAAAGTATCATAAAAATGTGTTTTTTGTGTAAATTATGTCAAACTTTTGTATAGAATTCTCCCATTCTTCTCAGTGTGTTCCGAACTTGCTACTTCCTGTAATTTTCAACATATTTTGCAACTTTTCTTCACAAACTGCCTCTTGATTGGTGTAAAACTATAATTTATATTTACAATAGCAATAATCCCACCAAATTAAAGGTGCATTGTGTAACTTTTCTAGAGGAGGGTCCATCAAACGCTTTTCTCCGTGGAGATGTTATTGCATTGTCTGAAATGTGTCACATTATGGCATTAAACCTTTCTATTTTCATGGAAACCAAATCGGACCAAGTTACAGGTCAGATCTGCAGAGAGGTGAGCCTGCTCATAGTCAGAATGTCTGTTTTTTAAGGTATTTTTGAGTTAAAATACAAAAACACCTACATGAATAAAAGTAGAACTGTTTAATGTCATACTGTGGAACATTCCAGACATATCCACAGAAACAAACAAAACAAAACATTACACAGTGCACCTTTAAGTCAAAATACGAGAATCATAAAAACCTGTCATACGCGCTTTAATTTTTAGTTCATTTTCTCTTAAAGCTTCATTCAAAATATGTTTGTGAAATGTCTCAGTGACTTCCAGCTAAACACATCGGCGTTGTGTGGTGACGGTCCTGGTTCCAGCGGGTGGGTTGCTGCTTTTTCCCGTCTCCCTGAAGCCGTCATTAACACGTGCAGTCTAACCTGTGTGCGTGCCCCGTGTGTGTATGCCCCCCTCACACTGTCAACACTAAAGCCCGATAATGGGGTGAAGAGAGGCTCCGCACACACCTGCTCCCACCCAGCTGTGAACAAGCCCACACGAGCCCGGTGCAGTGGGCTGGAGTGGGGCAGGGAGCTCATTACCACTATGATTTAGCCAAAAGCATGTGTGAAGTCTATTTTGGAGTTTGTGGCTGTACCGTATGCGTCATGCCCCAGTATAGATATTAAAGTGTTTTTACTGAAGAATTATTGTAGATATTGCAGAAGCAGCTCTTGGTTAAAATTAATGTTCTGTCTGCATCTAATTATAAGGCTTTTTTATAGCAAAAGAGAAATTAAATTCTGTAGTTTTTTGAGTCAAGATGTTCGCAACTCATCCAAGCTGCTTCTTCAGTTCTGGTCAGTCTAACCAGTGTCCACCAGCGTCTGACCAGAACTAAAGGAGCAGCTTGGATGAGCTGAGAAACGTCTTCACTCAAAAAATGTTTGGACTTCTGGACAACAAGTGTGTCACAGGATGTGGTATAAATACAATGGAACACTGTGAGCTGGAGACATTTGTCACAGTGAGGGACAGGAGGACACTGGACAAACTGCTCTCCATCATGGACACTCCTGCTCACCCACTGCACCAGACTATAGAGGGACAGAGGAGATAATACTCCAACAGGCTCCTACAGCTCCGCTCAAACAGTGAGAGATACAGGACTACATTCATACTATAATACTCCCTACAACTGTACAACAAATTAATCTTAAGTAACAGATAACCTTATGCCCTGTCAATCAGCAGAGTATTCTGTCGTTCTTGTCTCTTGTTTATACTGTAGCTGTGATTTTATAGTTTATTTTATATTTTATTACTTATTTTTCTATTTTATTTTGACTTGTACATATACATTTATTTTTATAATTATGACACATTTGTCTTGCTGTCTTTTTTGCTATACCATCTATTTTTGTTACTCTCTGTTATTAACTTTATTGATCCCTTGTGGATCAATAAAGTTCATCTAAGTCTAAGTCTAATAAAATGGTAATGGAGTGGTAATATGGGCTAGTGACCAGAAGACTAGGATTCGACTCTAGGAGGGAGCGCCAGGAGGTTGAGGTTCCTTTTGGGTTTGGTACCAACATATAACATAGACAGTTCCGTGTGAATGGCCACAACAGTTTCAATATCAATATCAATCAAGGCACAACAACAACTAACTGAGCCCAGCAATACTAAGTTGCAATATATCGAGAATCCAGCAACAGTAAGTGCAATCAGCAACACAAAAATATTAACCCAGCCCACACACAGTTCACTGAATCCCACATCTGGGTTTGGACTGTTTATGCAGCGGGAGGTAAAGTGCAGCGAGAGTTCTTGAGTGTGAGAGTCGGTGGGCAAAGGGCGTTGGGAGAGTTTTGTGGGCTGCGAAGAGCCCCCTACCGGCCCGGCAGGAGAGGTGCGACTCTGCGATACACAAACAAATGCTTTTTTTTTTTTTTTTTTTTATCTCCAGAGCATCAGGAAGTGCACTGTTAGCATGAGAATTAAAGGTAGCATTACTGTGACTGCAAAACTCCACTCTAGTCTCTGGAAGTTATGAAACAACGACTCATTGCAGTGAATAATTGTTCCCCAGAATGCGTGAGGAAAGTGAGGAATTACTTTAATCATTCTGAACCTTTTTTCACATTTTTAAGACAGTAAAAATTGTCTGTGTGAGACATTCTGCTTCACTTCCCAATCTGACAAAGCTGTTCTAAAGTTGTGCACATATACTGTTCCTGAAACTGTATTGTGTACCTTTGTTGGTGGTGGGTATGCCACTTGCTTGTCTCCCAAAAAAAAATGTAATTGTTTTGCATTTGATGTTCCACAAAATGGCAATAAACATACCTATCTTGCATTTATTCAATTAAAGTTCCAAAATAGCTGGAGAAAAAGGATTCTCACAGAGTGGTGTGACGAGAGTGCAGGTCACAAACATAAGGACAGTTTACAACAATTACTTATCTCACACTCACATGAAGGACAGAGAAACAAACATAGGTGGAGATTTCAGGACAGATTTGCTGTAAGCGCAGGACGGAACAACACTCATGATCAAGCGGAGGTCATAATGAAAACAAAAGGATATGTGGCAAACTCTTATTCTACAAGTGTATGAAATCTTGCTTATAAAGGCCACGGGAGCGGTGTATTCACTCAACAGCACGATCTGCAGGTGAGGAGCCTCTTACAGTCAGGTGTTTTTGTTGAGGCTGTTTTAAAGTTGATTTTAAGTGACAGCTGTAAACATCCAACATGATGGAACCTTACGATTTGAGGTTTTGGACCAGAGACCCAACAAACACCGGTAACAGAAACACACTGAACCCACAGGCGTGATGACTGCACCTCAAATAAACACTCATGAGAAGTTCTACTCAGGCCACACCTCCTGAAACTCACAGAGAAACAAATCAGGGCCTAAACTACGACCACATTTCAAGTCAAGCTGCTAAACTGACTGGAGGACTATATTATAAAAGGTATAAGAAACAGTGTAATTGGTTTAACAGGTATCCACACTTCAAACTCCGCCCCTGTAACCAGACTGCAATCAGGACAGTCATGTGTGATGTCACGTAGTACTGTTTTTGACCAGAATTCTGCAAATGTACCTAGTTTGCATAACACAGTGTAGTAGCAAAAGTTGATTTAGTGTTCCGTTTAGTGTTCCGTTCAGCTGGCCTGTTGATACTTTGCAGCTGATATCGTCAACATTCCCTTGGGGTGTATTGATAACTGTAGGCACTGCTCTGTCTGAGGCTTTGTTAGACTTTGATATGAGCTTCATTTCAACACAGTTCAACTAGACTCAGTTGGAACGACAACAGATGAGCTTATTTGTGCTGTTGAACAAGTCCGTCTCAAACAACCTTACGGTCACAGTTTTTCAGTTAGTCACTCTCACTTTTAGTAAATGACGAATATTTTACCATACACATACATGCAAAGTATCAATATGGATTTGCATTAGACCAACTGTTGAACTCCTTAAGAAATATTTTGACACAAAAAAAAGCATGATATCTGTGGTAGTGCGTTCCTCTTGTGTTTACCTGCCCCTGTGTCCAGTGGCTCTCACATCAGCGTGCAGTGGTCAGTGGACTGTACACAGCTGCAGGGATTATCGGCCCCAGCTGCCATTATAAAAGCTCAGGTCATGCACTGCCGCGCACACCCACACCTCACAAACACCAGCTCCGGTTCGCCGCCAGGAAAGTGTCCGTTACCACGACGATCAGACCCAACAGCATGCTGGGATCAGGTGCGGAGACGGGGGGGTGAGGGGAGGTGGTGGTGGAGGGGATAATGGCAGAGGTCAGGGATCAGATTTTTCATCAAACTGTTGAAAGGATATGTTATGGGGAAAAAAAGACTTTAAAAAAAAAGTCTGTGTTGTTCTGTTGCTAGTATGAAGTAATGGTATCGTTTGAACTAACTGAGGTACATCATAACTTTAAAATCAGAGAAGTTACAGAGAACAGTTTAAGATTAAGTGGTGTGTTGCATTCAGATCAACACAGATCTAATCCGCTTGAAACTGCAGTGTTGTAGCTCATCTCAGCAACTTCGTACACCCACAAACACTGCACCACCCGCTCTGATTGGCCAAAGCTCAGAGAATATGCATATTCCAGTAAAAGAAAAGAAGCTTAAAACTGTTTTATTTGAATATAAAATCATATAAAATAGCACCTACTTTGAATTTGATCTAGAATACATTCTCCAACGCTTTACAAAGATGTGAGTCAGTTCACCAGTGGATCTAACCTGGCATGTGTGTCACTCTAAATGACTTCCACACATTATCAATCTGGGATGGTTCTCGCTGAAAAACATCGAAAAACGTGGACCGTCGTGGCAACTATTTGAATTTGATTGATTCGAGCGTCACAACAGCGGAACAAGCTGAAAAAACAAAATTTTTCTTCCCTGTCCAGAAATACACAAAGCCTTTCCCTTCAGCATTTTTTCCCTCAAACTCTATAGTCAGTATTGACGCTAAAATAGGCTGAAGTGCGCCTGTCTGTGTCTCCATATTTGTTTTGGTTCTTTTGGGCGCTTCACCTTTGGCTTCCACACAAACCTCAACGCTGGAGGGAGTCTCTTGAGAAGGATTCACGGTCCTTCTGAAACAATTCTGGCTGGTTATGAGGAAAATTAAATGAACAAAAGCTCACAGGGGGATGGACTGGTGACCCTCTCTTCTCCACAAAAGTTGCATAGGACACATTAGCAATATTTTACCAGTGTCACTCAAACTCACTGTCCCTTGGTGCTACTTTTCTATTAATCTTTTATATTGCTTTAGCTGACCACCACTATACCCTATACAGCTCGCATATCCAAACACTAATTCCACATTCTCGGACCAGTATAGCAAGAATCTATGTATATTTCACAATACCATGTCACATTTGGAGAAGCCATTAAAAAGTACCAACAGTTTACTTCGCTCTGCCTCTGCTGCTTTCTCCTTCCTCCTTAGCGAATGGATATATTTTCTATTCTTCCCGGATGACCTCAAAAGCTCTCAGAGAGGACACGGACACTGTTATTTGGGAGCGTTAGCTTTAGCCTTGTACAGCACAACATGGCAATTAGTCCTCCTTTCATAACAGCGCACAGCTGAAAGCGCGTTCCTCGAGTTGGGTCAGGAATTTCACAGTTTTCTTTTGACACTTTTTCTTTCTGAGTGTGTCGGTAGCCTAGCGCTGCTGAGTAAGTGGAGCGTAGTGTGTTTTTGAGAAATGTGGGAAATAGTGGAGAGGATGGTGCATGTGGACAGAAACTACAGGCCAGAACTAATGTATCATTTCAGATGCTATTGGTATTTCTTCAAGGTCTGCCTGTTCTCATTTGGAACTTTTTTTTCTAACTGGTTTTGCACTGCAACATCGTAACAAATTTGAACTAAAAAGCTCTTGTTCTTAGCGATGGATTTAATTCTCTTTAATACTAATATGCTAATAGAGGCGTGCATGAGTCTGTTGATGGTTTATGGACTTAAAAACTGCTTAAAGAGGGGGTATTTCAAATCTTTGTAATATTTAAAGTAAATTGTTATATAGAAGGTTTGTGCGCTGAGTTTTCTACAATGTAAGGGGGGTTTGAAACATGCATGGATGACGTTAACAACCAATAACCTTATAACATGGTAAAAAGCTCACAATTTGAATAATATCCCCTCATTAAGAGAAGTCTAGAGTTTTATCTATGACTTCACAATCCACTCAGAATGCAAACGGAGCATTTTTGAGGCTCAGAAAAGACAACTTTGGGTTAATGGGTTCATGGAGCAAACGTCAATGAATAAAAATACAACTCCAGGTATGTTTCTGATGAGGGGACAACAGCAGAACATGATTAAGAGCTCAGAAAAGTTAATTTAGCATAGTTTGTTCTTGAAAAGTTGTCGTTTTTCACTGTAATTGTTTCGCATTGACGTTCACTTCAGAAGCCTGAGGTCCTGGTTGTCTCTGTATATTCTCTACAGATCATCTCCCAGTTTGGTCACCACCTCCTCCTCTTTCAATCCCATCAAAGGAGTCAGTTTTTTGGCTATAGCTCCATCATTGATCCATAAACGCAGTTGAGTTGAGCGTGGGGTGTGACTCGTGAACTGTCAGACCTCTTGTGTCTGGTGTCTAACTGTGCTCCTGTCTCTTGCTCCTGTCAGCATGCTAGTCTCATCCAACTACAAGGAAAGGCTGCAGCAGACAGGATTTGGCACATTTTTGTTCGGGGAAATTCCCAAATTCGTCCCAATGTGATATTCGTTATTCCAAAGACATGGTTTGATATGGACCAGACTATTTCCTTGATTGGCTAATCCACCTGTCAGCTGAACTCAGAGGAGATAAAACCAAATATGTGGACTACACATTTTTGTAAAGTATTGGAGAAGTGAGCCTCTTGGCAGGCCAGGTATTCATTCTCTCTCTGGCTCAAACGATCATAGTACTTTTTACTGAAAGTTAAAATATAATTCTACCACACCATAACCTCAGTTACATTATATTGCATTGTGATTAAAACCTAAAATGAACATTCCCAGTCTTAATAAAGTTACAGTGGTTCAGTCAAAGCTACAGTATGTCAAAAGCACCCATCGGAATCATTTGATGTGTATCTATATTTATAAGGAAATGAGCATGGGCGTGCTTCCAACTCCATCAACTCTGGATCTCTACTGCTGTCATGCTCTTAATGATCCTGCTGTCATATTTTAAGATATGAACATTAATAACAGACCCGTGAGGGACCTTCTTTCCATGAAGTCGCTCTGGCTTGTGTCAGTGTGAATGAAACAAAACGCAACTCCAGGTATGTTTGTGATGAGGAAAGGATATTATAAAAAACAGACAATAACATAATATTGCCTGTCTGCACGCTAACACTAGTGGGAGCAACCTTGATTTACGGATAAAATAATGAAGTAAAAACACTGGGATCATGCAGAGCAGATTAAATTAACATTTTAAAACCAAAATGAGACTGACAGTAGCTGTTACACAGAGAGGAACAACAGTTTTTCAGTCAATGGACTGTGAACTTTTTCCGTCGATGGAGGTGGAAGCATGCCCATGCTCACTTCATTTATATATACAGTCTACGGTCTGGAGTAACCCCACCCAGACACACAGAGAACATGTAAACTCCACATAGAAAAGGCAAACACTCCCTGGGAGTTGAACTTTAGACTTTCTCGCTGTGAGGAGACAGTCTCAGCCACTGAGCCACCGTGCTGAAGCTCATTATTCATTCACTGGCCGCACTGCTTGGGTTGTTTTAGGATTTGTGCTTTTCTTTTGACACTTTCTCCAAATGCTGTCCTGGCACTGCTGAGTAAGTGGAGCATTGAGTTTTCAGAAATGTGGATAGCACAGTGGAAGGGACGGACTCGCTGATGAGGTACTGACAGAAAATAGAACCCAGGAAAACTGTCCTCTTTCCGCTCCTCTCCTCGCCGTGTGCCAGATGTGATTTGGCACCAGATTTGGCACACACGAGGTGTTGTGGAGACTCTGCTGACAAACGGCAACTTTTTTATCCAAGATTTTTGAGGCAGCACAAATGTGAGAGCACTGGGTGGAACCTATAGTCCATGTCCATTTTCAATAAAAATAACACTCCTTCTGTTTACACGTGCATAATCGTTTTGCCTTAACTTATTTTACACACATTTATCTCTAATTACTTATCTCTGATATTTATGTGTTTTAAAAAGTGCTCTGTGCAAGTGTTCTGGAGGGTTTGGCTCCTATTTGTCTCACAGAATGCTACA
The DNA here is from genome assembly GCA_029959045.1 of Taenioides sp. WSHXM2023. Classification (NCBI taxonomy): domain Eukaryota; kingdom Metazoa; phylum Chordata; class Actinopteri; order Gobiiformes; family Gobiidae; genus Taenioides; species Taenioides sp. WSHXM2023. Next base: position 4,489,528 of record CM057096.1, on the reverse strand, counting down.
CAATGTGGTACAAACTTACTCAAATCGGCCATTTCTGACATGTTTTCATGTGTTTATGTTCAGGAAGGCAGCCAATCATGAATCAGTACTAGTGCAGCCTCTGCAGCTCAGTGAGCGAACTGTGAAGGTTCTGAGCTTTCACATGAGCCATGGCCTGTCCATAAACAAACTTGGATGTGTCCTCTATCTGCAGGTTAAGGCTCTAGTGATACAGGTTCAGTTGTGTTTGCAGTACCTTTTTAAACCAGTAAGAGTGCATGATACACTTCAGTAATGCATACAGTATTATGATACGGTAGTATTACTTTTAATATTGCTGTTTATTTTTAAATATGACATATTATTGTGTTTTCAGCTCCTGTTTCAATGTCATGGAGTGTATATAAACATAAATAAAACACATAATGAAAACTCTTCATTCACTATTCACACACAAACAATTCCTTCCTGATTTGAAGGACTTTGTGAGGAGCCACAGAGGACCTTTCCCTGTTCAAAAGATGGACGGACAGAGGATGGTTACTTTACTATAACCCACAAATAGAGGGCATACACCATATGTAATCTGAATGTTTCCCAATACAACTTCTCATTATCGAAGAAGTCCTATTGTGTATTTGTACTAAACCAGGACAGTCTTCCATCGTCCTGCGTTTGCTCTCACAAACACTCGCTCAGTCACGCACAGTTTACAGACTTTGGAGGGAGGATTCCTTCACCTAACTTCAGACATTAATTCAAAGCTCAAATATGCATATCTTTGGACAGGGCCTTATCATATTCCAATCCGGTCTAATGTGAGCCACCTGTGTTATTGGTGTGCAGCGTGGGAGGAGGCTAGTGTCTGGATGTTATCGCATCATTTATTAGCCTCCTCCAGCCCAATGTCCATCCATCTGTGCTTTATTAGGCCCGCCTGACACTGCAGTGATAAGGGACTATATTTATAAGTATGGGAGGAAGAGAGAGAGAATGAGGGAGGCAGAGATAGACAGAGAGGATAAAAAGGGTGGGGGAGAGAGAAAGAGGGGGATAGAAAGAGTAGAACAGACTAAGGACAAGCAGACAGAGACTAAGGGAGAAAGAAAGAAAGAGGGAAATAGAGGACAGACAAAGAGAGCAGCAGGGAGAGAGAGTGAGATAGAAAGAGACATACAAAGAGAGGGTGAGAGAGAGAGAGAAGGGGGGTTAAAAGAGGGAGAGAAAGAGACAGAATCAGCAAGAGAGGTAAGACTGAGAGGAAGAGAGAGAAGTGAAACTGAGAGAGTCCGAGTGAGATTGAACGAGAGATACAAGAGAGTAAGAGGAGAGGAGAAAGAATGAGAAAGAGGGAGAAAACAGTCGCATGGAGAGAGACAGAGGATAAAGAAAGACAGAGAGAGAGAGAGAAAAGGTGGGATAAGCAAAGAGACAAAGAGAGAGACTAGTTCTGAGACACGCAAATAGTCTTCTGTATTATACAAATCTGACTCTCATGTTATAATGTTGTTCCCTCCTCAAAAACAGACCTGGAGTTGTGTTTTGTTTCTTTTACACATGTTTGAGTAACACTTTATTATTATTGTTCCACCTTGTGATGTCATGAAGCGGTAGTTTTCAAGTGAACAGCTCCTTTTACCTTTTAGTTCAGCAGAGATTGGTAATTCCAGGGCTGAAATAATCAAAATGATTCTAGTGAAGGTGTTTAAAATCCAAAAAGGTGTAACAAAGCTTTTTCAGTTTGAGAGAAGAACTCAGCCTAAATCTGCAGGGTTTGTGTGTTAAACATGTGAATGAAACAAAACACAACTCCGGGTCTGTTTGTGATGAGAAAACATTATAACACAGATCAGAAAATAGTATAATATGCACCCTATAAGATGTTATTTTGGTTTCTTAGTTTATGTTCTTGTAACTTTTGTTTAGACCTCTGTACGTTTATTTGTTGGACCAGTTTTGTCACTTTACATTTTATTAAATTATTACTACTTTATTTGACAATTTTCCATCTTGGATTTTTGGTACCTCCCCGACCCTGGCAGAGATTTAGTGAGAGGGTGAGGGAGATATAGAGTCTGGGAATAAGAGGGAGGGTCAGAAAAGGAAAGAAAGGAAGAAAGATACAGGGAGAGAGAACAGGGGAGACGGACAAAGAGAAAGAGAGACACAAATAGAGACCAGTGTCAGAGAGAGAGAGACAAAGAGGGTCAGAGAGCGAGATAGAGAGGAGAAAGAGAGACAGAGAGAGAAAATTAGATTGAAAGTGAAAGACAACGAGAGGGAAAGAGGAAAGGAGACAGACACTGAGAGAAACATGGCACATTTCGACACACAGAGAGGAGGGGAAGGACACACCAGTGCACGAGCTGACAGCATAAAACTTTTCTTAAAATAAATTGAAATAATGAAGTTTGACACCTGCAAATGTTTATTCCTGGCTGTGATAATTATCTGGAGTCTGGTGGGGTTGTCAGGGTAACATCAGAGCTCGACGCCGTCCAAAAGTTACACCAAAGTAATTAATGACTGCTGTGATTTGGAGGTTAAAAAAAGCCAGTTTGTAGAAAATTAATAACGAGATGTAAGATTTTATTTTTTTCAGTAATTATATTTTGAGTTTCAAGTTTAAGGGTTTCAGTTGATTTGATGCTTTTGTATTTGTATTTAACCTGGTTCATGTCAGACTGATATGTGTATCGCTGAAGTCAGTAATGCACATGATCAGTTTGGAAAGGCTCTCACTGAAAGCGATCAGGGGAAAAAGCAAAACTAATGATGAATTTTTGAGAACAAGATGAAAATTGACACTTTTGTTCCATCCAGCTGAGAAAGAAGAGTCTCTTACCCAGACACAAACACACAAAGCGCTCTGCATAGGTTTCACAAATTAAATAGTCTTACAGTATTTTCGCTAAAATAATTACACCTGTCGGCGTCGCCATCTTTGGTTTGGTTCCCTCGGGCGCTTTGCCTTTGGCTTCCACGCACCTCAACGCTGTGATGTGATTGGCACGTCGAGAAGCCATGTTGCTGTGTGAGGTTAGTATGTATTTAGGGGATGAAACAAGACACAAGATGAGATTCACACATAATTTGTAATAAATAGGTATTATTTATTTGTAATACCTGTAATAAGTAGGTAAATATATTGTAATAAATAGGAGACGAGATGAGCTTCATACATATTTTGTAATAAAGTGGCGTTTCTATTTTTATTGATTTTATGTACTTTAGCAGTTATTAGACTTGGACAAAGTTTATTGATCCACAAGGGAAATTATTTGGACACAGTAGCTCAAACATCACAATATAATATAATAACAAAGAGTAAAAAATATAAATGGTAATAATAAATTATAAATAAGTAGCTACAAAAGATAGCAAGAGGCTGGTCAAATAAGTCATAATTATATAAATGTATGTGTACAAGCCAAAAAAACCCTGAAAAATAAGTAATAAAAAATCTCAGCTATATACAAGACTTGTATTGTAGTTCTGCTTTTTAGAAGTTTGTATTATTATATAACTCAGTAGCTCTTAACTCTTTTTTTTTGTCCAAGCCAAAGGTAAATTCAGGGGGGGAAAAAAATCTCACAAGCTCATTTTTCTCATGTGTGCACGATCTTGTGGCATTTTTATCTCGCGAGATCTTGTCCCATCTCTAATATTTAACATTGCATGAAAAAAATCCTTTGGAACGTGACATCGTTTTCTATTCAAAGATAATAAGACATTACTTCTACAACGACAGCTGCTCTACGGGCGCTGACGGAAGTGAGGGTCCCAGTCTGCACGATCACCCTTTGACCACAGCTAACAGTGGCATAACGAAGGCTTGTGGTTTGTGTTTAAGTTAGCTCTTCATTTAAACCTGCCCTAAGCAGTGTAAAAAACACCATCCGTTTTAATTAGCACCAGGGAAACCAGATCTAATTAACTTTCTCCCCACAGGACACACTGACATGTAATATTGCATCACAAGTTAATTTACTTCACGTTTTAAATTTAAATTAGACTCTTAGTTTCAAGATGTTGGTGACTTAGAAACTTTGGTGTTTAGTTTCTTCAGTTTCTTTTGCACAGATTACAGGTGAGGTCTCCAGAAGCAGGGCCCAGTCACTCATAAGCAGGAGCATCCTCTGCTTCTCCACTGCCCTGACTATCCACTGTTCCTCTGTGACTGTCCATGAGCAGGTGTCGTAAAGCCGATGGGGACGAACACTGGAGGAGAGGGCGAAGGACCCACAGCGGAAAGGGGAGGCCAATTCAAACAAAAGTAAGTTAGAATAGGCCCAGTTAGTGTCAGCTTTATACAGCCGACAAAAAGGTTAAAATGAATGAAAAAACACTGAACTAGCCACTCACTGATGCTGTGACAGGACTTTACGCTCGCTACAGTCACAAAAAGACGGGCTAGCTCCGGCCACGTCCAATAATCCACAGAGGGCGCTACACACACCACACTCATACTATGCAAGTGTCGTGTTTCGTGCTGGAGTTTAACCACTTACCATTTGGATAGTGGTCTCTATCAAGAAAAATCCAATCCAATCTAATCCACTTTATTTATATAGAGCATTTCATAAAACAAAACTGTTTCCAGAGTGCTGCACAATACAGATAAAACAATACAATGGAAATATCAAATAAAGCTCTGTTTAACTCCACTAGTCCTTGGCAAAAGGAGAAATTCAATTTGCATCCAAGCTGCTTCTTCAGTTCAGCTCATCCAGAACTGAACAAGCAGCTTGGATGAGCTGCGAAACGTATTCGACCAAATAAACTTGACAAATTCAATTTCTCCTTTTGCCATGGACTCTACCTGGACGACTGAGGGATTCTGCACACTCCACTAGTCACACTCCACTTGTTAAGACAATAAAACTAGTAAAATCAAATAAGAGTAAAAATACCAATAAATAAAAAAAGTTAAATCCATAAAAGACACAGTGGACCATACAAGTCATGGTGTTAAAAAGCCAGAGAGTGAAAGTGGGTCTTAAGGCAAGACTTAAAACACCAAACTGTTTGGGCTTGGGACCGGCCACAGAGAACGCCCTGTCCCCCTGGTTTTAAGTCTGGTCTTAGGCACCACAAGTTGGAGCTGAACGTCAGACCTCAGAGAACGTAGGAGGTGTTTCATTTGGATGAAGTCCGAGACGTATTCTGGTGCCAGTCCATTCAAAGCTATAAAAACAGACAATAATATCTTAAACTCTAAAACAAACTGGAAGCCGTGTAAGCTGTAAAGTGCATGGCGGCTGATGCTAGAGAAAAGTGCATCACAGTTTAAATGAGAGGAGATAAAAGCGTGTGTGAACTCTTCAAAATGATTAAAAAAAAAAAAAAAAAAAAAAAAGTTTCAATCTTGATAAAAGCCACAAGTGATAAAAGCCAGATTTGACCACCGAAAAAAAAAAAAGCAAGGCTAGTTTATTGTTTGGATGAACTTTGTCATTTAGACCCTGGCAGGTTGAGATGCCATGGTTCCATATCTGCCCTAGGTTCCAGACAGTGGTAGTGATGAAGAGGAGCAGACAGAGAGGCTGACGTGGGGATTAAAAGACGAGTTGAGAGGTGAAAGGAGGTTGGAGGTTGGATTCTTCCTGGTTAAATTACTTTTATAATTTCCCTTTTTTCTCTTTGTTTATGCCAACATACTTCTTGTGTAGATGCGCATACTGTGAAGACGAACGCTAATCACGGGCACATGCTACACTCAATTCATTCTGTTCACTGTCAGTCTTCTCCGCTCTTTTGTCTCTTAATGACGGCTTGCATACTTTGAAGCGTGCAACTTAACACGTAACTCCGCTCATAACAAAGTACCCCACCTTGAAAGAGAACTCAAGAGAAAGGCAGAGTAGCGTTTTGTCTGTCAAGTTTGTGCAATAATTAGATAAACGCTTTTATGTGCGAGAAGAGGCCAGCGCTTCAGAAACTTTGCCCTTTCTAAGTGTCGGCTTTGAGTGAGATTGTTAATAATTTGTCAAATGAGTGTTTTACTGATGGCAGAGCGATGAGTGGGCTCTCAGAATGAAGAGTTCAAGCTCTTGTCTCTTGTAATCATTGGACGCTCACAGTGTGTTAATGATCAAATGGTTACTGATAGCTGCAGCTGAAAGTAGTGCTGTGGGGATATGTACAGTTACTAGAAATTGTATTTTTTGAAGCATTTGCACTTTTGCAGTTGCCTGACAAATCCAGAATGATATCTATATAATGATATCTACATTTGTTATACAGACCACTGACTCTGTTGCGTCTTGAGCTGGATTCAAACTCCACCGGCCAATCGTATTTGTTCATTTCAGTGAAGGAGCTCATTGGTCAGCCATCATTTACAAACAAAATCACATTTCTCTCACCTCAGAAGAACTGAGTTAGTGCTTCGCTCATTGATTCTACAGAAATCTGCCATGTTTTTCAATTCCCTGTAATATATATATATATTGTTTTGCTTTCTTTTGTCCCTGTAAGCAGCCATATTTGTTTTAATTGGCCAATCCACCTGTCAATCACTCCCATCTGAAAACAGTGACCAGACTTACATCAAACTTCAAAGTATCTCAGGTAACTTTAGCAGGGTTTACTTTCAATACTCCTTATGAGTGAATACATTTCAATACAAACATGTCGCTCATGATCTATGACATAACCTGGATAAGGCCCATGTGGTGCTTGGTTCAGTCTTCCACAAGGGGCAGTGTTCGCCCTTATTACAAGTGAGATCACAAGTAAATTGGGAAGAAAACCAAGTAACCCCATCACTGAAAAGCTAAATAACGAGTGGCAGTAGGACATTCTAGTTTAGTCCTGGTTATGGCTGCAAGATTCATCACGACTAAACTCATTTGCTATATTCATATTTACAGATGTTCAATAATATGCATTGCCCATATCAAAAACATAAATCAGCAAATCGCAAAGGCTGTATTTTTTTTAAGTATTATAATATACCATAACCGCCACCTACAGCAAAATATCCTGTCTTAATCTACATAAAAAAACTGCTCACCCTGTAGTTTCGATCAGTACAAACATGTTCTGAAATGTGATTCTGGCATTCGATTTTTGGTCTGCTTCTAGAAATGTGAACTTTAAACAGGATCCTATTATTAAACATAAATTGCAATCATAATACTTATTAGAAAACCCATGAGATTCTCCCCAAATCATCCAATACTGTAGTGGTCTAGTCCTGGTTTAGTTCTGGGTTCAGTTTCAGTGTAGTTCCAATACTGATCTGGTGTGTGCCAGTTTGAACAAACCCTATGCAGAAAAAGAATATGAATATTTGATTGAATTGTCAGTAATTATATTATGTGATTGGGCTGTCTTTTTGTGAGTTAGAAAACAGTTTTGTAATGGTGGATATTTTATTTTTCATAAACTGCTTGTTTTCACCACATTGGATTTGAAGGCTTATGTACAAAACACTTTACCTGTCCAGCCATAACCACACTTTCCATTTGTGTCAAAAACAAACACGGTGGTTTATATGTAAAAAAAAAGTCAAATTCAACAGCACAGAGGACTGAGAAACAGTCCAGATTTCTGCAGAACCAACAGTTGAAACACCATTTTTTATTTATGTCATGTAAAAGAAGTGACATACTTTGTTTTGAATGTTACAAGAGTTTTGGAGAGGAGACGTCTTCTGCATTTAAGAAACTCGTGACACAAATGAGCAGCTGTGGTTGAATCGTCTCAAATTAGGATGGAAGTTTGTCACGCTCTGTGGTCCCATTCAAGACTAGACCTGTCACAATAATTACCATATGGATTTATCACTCAATATATCAAAGCTGAAACTATATATATTGGGGCTCAGTATTTGTTGTGGGGACATTTTTGCCATTTTTTTTCCAGAGGATTGTATAGCTAATTGGTTCATTCTGGTTCAGTATTTGTTGCAGCTCAGGCCTTTTAATGATACAGTCTATTTAAAAACAGGTTTCCTAGGATAATCCTGCTTTACTGTTTTTGTTAGTGACATGAAGTAGTTTGCGAGTTTCAAAAAGTGTTACTGTGGCCTTTTCCAGACCATTTTGGATTCAAACATTGGCCTGTCACGATAATTACTGTATTGACTTCAGTATTTATCAATATATCAATATATGAAAGACAGAACAATCACTTTTGGGGGTCAGTATTTATCATGGGTATTTTTCTCTGTACTAGTAGGGAACTTTTTGTTATTTTTCCTATTTTCCTGCTTTAGAGTGTTGAATAAATAATAATGACTTATTATACGTCTCAAATAAATAACTATGATTCATTTTACTCAAGTCAAACTATTTATAAAGCACTTTTCATACAAAAAATGTAACACAAAGTGCTTTGCAGTGATGAAAAACAATCCCACATTTCCTTCCACCCACCAACCCGACCCCCACAGCTGCCCGACCCCACACAACCAAACAACCCACACATGCACGCACTGTGGCGTGCACACACACGCACACACACGCACACACACACACACACACACACACACACACACACACACACACACACACACACACACACACACACACACACACACACACGCTAAAATACATACAACTACACATAGTAAAACGTAAGGCTGAATACAGGCGAACCAGTTGAGAAAGCACCACCAGAGGAGCCGTCTACACCAGGAGCAGAGAGCCGTCCACCACCACCAGGAACCACCACAGGGCCCAGGGGAGAGAAGAGGCCCAAGCACCATCCCTCCACCAGGACACAGGGGAGAGAAGAGGCCCAAGCACCATCCCTCCACCAGGACACAGGGGAGAGAAGAGGCCCAAGCACCAACCCTCCACCAGGACACAGGGCCAGGGGAGAGATGAGACCCAAGCACCATCCCTCCACCAGGACACAGGTCCCAGGGGAGAGATGAGGCCCAAGCACCATCCCTCCACCAGGACACAGGTCCCAGGGGAGAGATGAGGCCCAAGCACCATCCCTCCACCAGGACACAGGTCCCAGGGGAGAGAAGAGGCCCAAGCACCATTCCTCCACCAGGAGCTCACGGGACAGACCCCGGCAGGGCTGCTACAGAGGAAACACTGGAAATCCTAAAAATAATAAAGGAATATGAGTTTGAGCTATATGTACGCCTAAAATAAATAAATATATTAAAATATGTATAATAAAAACAAGTGAAAGTCTCATTTCTATCAAACGCTAAGCTAAACAGTGGGTCTTGAGCCTAATCTTAAAAACATGAACGTTCTCTTTGGCCCTGAGCTCCTCCGGCTGTTCCATAGACGAGGGCCGTAGTGCTGGAAAGACGCCTCTCCGTGAGTGTGTGTCCTGACTTTGGGAATGACCAGGAGCCTGCTGCCCGAGGAGCACAGGGTCCGCGACGGTTCATAAGGTAAAAGCAGTTCTGAAAGATAAAAAGGCCCAAGACCATTAAGGCATTTAAAAACCAGTAAAAGAACTTTAAAATCCAAATACTTTTTTTGGGAAGACCAGAGAGCAGGGCATCCCAGTAGTCTGTTCGACTGGTGATAAAAGCATCAGTGTCTCCGTGTTGGCCTGAGAGAGAATGGAGTGGACTCTGGTTATGTTTTTAGGTGATAGAAACCTATTTTTGTGATGTTCTTAATGTGTGGGATAAAAGTCAGCTCAGAGTCGACTAGTGCATTTCAAATAAATAACTATAACTATGATAATTATATTAGTACATCTCAAAAAAATTGATTATCATGAAAAAGATAATCAAATTTTTCTGTTTAAAATTTCCTTTTTTTAAAAATTAAGCTTAATATGTAATATTCTAATTTTCTGAGGCACTTAATTATCTGTAAGCCATTATCATCCAAATTTCATGAAATAAAGACTTGAAAGCTTCACTCTATGTGTCATGAGTCTATGTCATATATGGGTTTGACTTTCTGAAATGAGTGACAAAATCATTTTTTGAGACGTACTAGTAGGTACAAACTTACTACTAAAGTTTCATTATGTATTACAGTTCATGTTTTTTGCTGCATATTCTGCTTTTGGGTTATTGTGTCAGTGGCATAAATTAGTTATTGTCTTTCTTAAGCAATATACTGTATATACTTCAAAATGTGTCATGACAGGCTTATTTCAGACTCTTTAATAAACCAGAATGTTGAAGGGACTGGCTGCTCAGGGCTGTGTTCTAACCCCCTGTTTGTACGTGCTGCTCACTTCTGACTGTGTCTCTCACTATTCACCCAACCGCACAGTGAAGTCTGCAGATGACACAGCAGCGGTGGGGCTCATCATCAATAGCGATGAGTCCAACTACAGACGGGAGGTCGATCAGCTGGAGGCCTGGTGCAAAACAAACCATCTGTGCATCAATGTAAAGAAAACAAAGGAGATGATCGTGGAACCCAGCGCCTCTTCTCCTTTGTACGTCAGTGGAGATGCAGTGGAGATTGTTTCCTGCTTCAAATACCTGGGATTCCAAATCATGAACAATCTCAGATCTGGGCCTCTGTGTCCTGACGGCCTTTTACAGATGTGGGGTGGAGACATCCTCATCTCCAACATGACTGTGCGGTTCAGCAGTAGCAGTGTGGCAGAGAACAGCGCTCTGCAGAGGGAGCTACTGAGCGCATTTACAGCTGTAGTCTGCCCTGCACTGAAGACACCAAGGCGGCGTCTCATTTCTGTGTGTACGTGTATGTTTTGTAATGTAAACCTATAAGTTTTGTATTCTGTCTATTGTATTGTATCGTACTGTATTGTGTATTACTAATATTTGTGTTTTTGGACCCCTTCGAAAATGAGTTGGCACATCTCAAGGGGCATTCCAATGAAATAAAATACATTTCCCTTTCTTCGCTTCCTTCTCCTTGATTCCTCTCCTTGACTCTGCAGGAAATGGGTGAGGAAGTCCCGCCCACAGAGGAGGCACAAGGAGGAGAGAGGATATAAACTCCTCACTGAGACCAGTAAAGTTTAATTCTTGTATCTGGTGTCTACCACCTGAAGCCTCCCTCATGTTTACTCCTTCATTCCGTGGTTTTCTTTGGGACACCGCTTAATATGACACATTTGATTGACAGCTGAAAAGTGAAGGATCAAGGAGAGGAATCAAGGAGAAAGAGAACTTAGACGCGGCCCTACATCAAAGTAGGAAAAGTCTACAGCATCATGGAGGACTCTACCCACCTGGCACATGGACTTTTTACAGCTTTCCCATCAGGCTGAACGCTGTGCTGCCTACAGGCCAGGACCACCAGACTCCGGAATATTTTGTACCCTGAAACCATTAGGCAGATCACCTCTATCCAGTAGCTCTGACACTAATAAACCAATAAAATGGCACTAGCATACAATATTTGCTGCTGATAACCTGGCCCTGAGTACAGTGTTTCATTTTTGTATATTTTTTATACTGAAATTATCCAAAAAATTCGGATTCACCATGTTGGGTTCGAGCAAACTCCATGTATTGTAAAGGCTTATGTACAAAACTCTATCCATATATAGATATAGACATTGATGCCCAACCTCCATCAATACTACTAGATCACAATGGAGTGCACGCCCTTGTCCAAGATATGTACAAGATGAACAACAATAAATAATAAAATAAAACATACCCAATCCAAACGCTATGTAATCTCCTCGTGACTGCAGCCAAATGACCTTCCCTGTCCACTCTCACTACATTAAATCACCAAAACTATTTTACAAGACAATTAGAATCAATGCATTTTTTCCTCCCTCAGGCCAAAACGCTTTTTATTCTCTTTTTTTTTTTTCAGCTTTTCCTCGAAAGTCCTTTTGTGCTGCGACTTTGCCAGGTTGAATTTGACGTCTTTGAACGCAGCGCACACAAAACCAATTTACAGGTCGCGGTCTGGAGGACGGAGCAGAGAAGAAGAGGAGAGGAGGGAGAGGATGAAGCCGAGGCCGACGTATGCACTTCACTACGATTAGCATCAGAAAGAGAGGGCCAATGTCACCGCACAGAGCACAGGGGTAGAGGAAAAACAAAACTTAAAGGGCCTGTATTAAATGTAAAACTGACTCTTGTGAGATTTAAAGGTGCATTGCGCAACTTTTCTGGTGGAGAGTCCGTCACCTGCTCGTCTTCGTGGAGATGTTATTGCTTTGTCTGAGATTAAACCTGTCTATCTCAAGGAAGACAACTACAGGCTACATTATAGGTCAGATCTGCGGAGAGGCGACCTATTTACAGAGACAATTTGTGTGTTTTTGTGCAATAGAAACACTCATAATGGATATATATAGTGGAACATTCCTGGAAAAGCAATAACATCTCCATGGAGACGACAAATGACGGACCCCCCACCAGAAAAGTTGCGCAATGCACTTTTAAAGATGCACTATGTAACTTTTAGGGTGGAGGGTCTGCATCTGTTTGTCTCCACGGTGATGTTATTGTTTTTATTTCTCAAAACTACCGCAAAGTCATGCATTCTTACTATGAGCAGGCCCACATCTCCACAGATCTGACCTGTAACTTGGCCTGATTGTCTCCATGGAGATAGGTAAATTAAGCACCTTTAAGCCATGTTATAATGTTGTTACCTCCTCAAAAATATATCAGGAGTTGTGTTTTGTTTCATTCACACGTTTGGTTAATTATTAGTTTGTCTACATCTCCAAAGCTCAAAATGCTCTATTCCACCTTGTGATGTCATGAAGCGGTAAGTTAACAGCTCCTTTTACCTTTCGTTCAGTAGAGATTGGAAATTCAAGGGCTGAAATCATCCAAATGATTCTAGTGAAGTTTAAAAACACATTGGAGCACTTTCTGTTTTACCACGTGACAACAAATGTGTGAATGAAACAAAACACAACTCCAGGTTTGTTTTTGATGAGGAAACAACATTAATACAGAAAATACTGTAGTGCAATGCCCTTTAAAGGTCCTGTACCTGATTTTTTCCCATCTATTTGAGCAAAATTTGTACAGATTAGGGTTGACAAAAGTATCGAATCAGACACTAATCGATACTAAAACTATTATCAAAACTAGATACTGATTTGAGCAGGTATCGGTACTAGAAAAAAATCACTTAACTGGATAAAATTTTACCTTTCCTGAGCAGTTTCATCTTGAGTTTTATCAGAACATGGTACAATAAACACATACAATAAACAATATTATTATATCGTCTAAAAATTCGCTTTTAAAAGGATCATTTGTGTAGCAAAATCTGTATCAAGTCTATTCTAGTATTGAAGTAGTACAGATATATTGTATACGCAGCTCTTGAGGTCAAAATACGTTCACTGTGTATTTTCTGCATCTAAATATGAATCACTTTATTGCCAGGGAGTGCGTGTTGGCATGCTAGTTGCCCTTGCTTTACAGACACAGCAAAATTGTCTTCTCAAAGCTGAAATGCGCCTATAAACTCTGCTCTGAATGCATAAGGTAAGTGAGGATAACTTACTAGTTCTATTTTTCATGTTTGTAAAACGGTCTAAATTTGGTACTGCACTTTTAAAGGTAGTTTAATGCATGTCATATGGAAAATCCTCCTGTTTTTACCTTTTCAAAAATGTGTATTTATCTGAGCTGGGCAGGTCAAGTTGATCTGCAGATGTTCGGGTGTGGTTGGAAAAATATGGCAGGATAATGGATCCAGTCACAAATGATCAGGTTCAACATTTGTAGACTTTCCGTTTGGATCAGTATCAGACAGGAAGATTTCAGTGTTGATTGAAGTTTTGTATAACAGTGTGTCTAAAATTCAAGTAAAATTTTGGCAGCACCACTTGTAATTGAGTACTTATTAGTCAAGCAGCTAATGTTTGGTCAAAAATGAGTTAATGTCATTTTGGGGGTATTTGAGACCTCATTTATCATGGGAATAAATATCGTGAAAAATAATGAGCTCAAAATTGACCTTTGACTCTTATTTGGCAGTTACTGTAGTCTGCAGTTACAGTGTCACTTACTGCCTTTTGCCTTTGCACGACGCCTTATTTTTGGCACATGATACAAAGGCAGAGTAAAGTAACTGCCAAATAAAGGTCAAACGCCAATTTTGAGCTCAATATTTTTCACATACAAATATTTCTTCATTATAGCAACTAGTCGTCACATTTTGGGAGCCCTACTTATTATACTTAAGTCTGGACAAAGTCATTTTTCTCAGTTTCATGCTCTGGCGAGTTAAGGTCTTTTACCTTTGTAGGGCAGAACTGTACTTTTACTTGAGTACAAAACTTGCAGTACTCCTTCCACCACGGCAGGCGGAAAGCAGCAAGTGCCACCGCTGCAACAGAGAGGCCACGGAGATCCACAAACCAGGTCCAAGGAGCATGAATGAAGACGAGGGAGCCTACAGCTTATCGTGTACACGGGATGCAGTCCTGTAGGGGGCGTAAGCGGCTTCCCGTACTGTGATAAAACCATGTAGCAGCCCATAGACACGTCACTATACCGTGTTTACCATATAAAGCAGGTAAACAAACTCTGAATAAATCCTGTCTGAATAAAAGAATTCTTACTTACCACCTTAAAACTGAAGACAGAAACATTACAAACAATTCTGGAATAATGCTGGGTACTGTTTAACAAAAACAAACAAAAAAATAGTTACAACACCTGTTTTTTGGTACCATTATAGTGCTGTTATTTGTGCCAACTATTGTTATTCTAATAGTTTATTGTACTATTTATTTAGAATAATTGTCACCATAGTTATTGCTTTACCTGGATAGTTTCAGAATATGGCATTATGGCGAGTAAATAAATCACTAAACGTAAGACAGATCAGTTTAATAATCATGCTGTGGAACATCCCAAGCAAAGCTCCTCCATTATCATAGTATTTTATGTATGTAATTAGGACGTGTACTTACTACCTCTACTACGAGCCGACTACTACACAGCACTACTAGTTTCCTAAGGCAGCTCTGACACGGCACCTCAGTCTTTTCAAAGGGCCGGCCCCTGTCGAGTTCAAAGCTCTGTTATTGCATTAGTGTCAGTGCGTCTGCTGGCTCCACACATTAAACTTGCTAGCGTTAGCCTTCTAGCTTCTGTGCCTGGTATGCTAATGCACAAATTAATGTACAAAACGCTCCCCGCGACTTTCCCATCGCCACAGGACACAAACCGGTCCACATGAAAGCACATCATTTCGGAGTTACAAATGTGACAAATCAAAGAAAATAAAATATATACAGTGTGTTGAATCATTGTAATACTCAGAGGTTGGTAGTCGACTTATTTCAGAAACTTCAGTAATGATGATGCAAAAGTCTTATTATTTTGCAAGGTTTCCTCTGCACCACTGGCCTCTCCGATTATGACCAATTACTCATGCACACAATATATTCATACAATGCAATATGGGTGAAGTGTCTTGCCTCAGGACACGACATCAGTGTGCACATAGTTTATGAGCACAAAAGCAGTCCTCTGTTCTTCATGTTTGCTGCACTCCGCAAAAAGAACATGTTTGAAAGGGTAGGTGAAGTATCTTGCCTAAGGACACAACGGCAAACCTCCAACGTCCAACACTCAGCTACTGTCACCTCATTTCACACTGATTTTGAGAACAATTTCAGTCAAAAGCAGTGATCTTGTTGTGATTTTTGTTCAACAGAAATGACAAAATACACGTCTTCATTTCTTTCATTATTTTTATGTACATATTTTGTTTGCAGAAAGCCAGGACCTGAAGTGAACACCTTGAACGTGCTATAGTATAACCCTCAGTCAGATCAGCAGCAAAAAAAAAAACTTAAAGGAAACGACTTTGAGGTTTTCAGTTCAGTTCAGGACTGTACTGAAGTGTAAATCACATGTACCTGCTCTCAGATGTAGTAAAAGTAAAAAATATCCACTGGAAAACAAAAGTGTGATACTTTTAATGTTGCGCTTTGTCATTTTCTACCACTGGTTATTAAAGAGGGGATGTTATTTCATTATTGTTATCTTTTACTATTATTTGCTAACAACATATTTGGATCACCATGTTTTCAGATCACCACTTTTAATTGTTTTGAAAATGTGAAAACAAATTAACATGTTCAGTGAGCCGTCACAACAGCCACAATCAGCGAGTATCCCTCTGATTGTAGCGTATTGTTTTGTGTTCTGCTTTTGTATATTTGTGAAAAAGGCCATGTGTTTGAATCCTTTATCATTAGTCCGTCTACATCTCCAAAGCTCAAAATGCTCTGTTCCACCTTGTGATGTCACGAAGCGGTAGTTTTCTCCTTTTATCTTTAGTTCAGTAGAGACTGGCGTACTTCTTGTTTTCTTGTTTTCAGTTTTAGAGAAGAACTCCCTTAAAGGTACACTGTGCAACTTATCTGGCTGAGGTAACATTACTACTATCAATTTGCCTGGAATAGGGTTGCCAGGAATGTTCCACAGTATGGCATTAACCTTGAACAAATGCTGGATAGATCAATACACTGAAAATACGGGGCGGGCTTGCCTCTCCGCAAACTGAACCTATAACTTGTTCTGGTGGCATTACCTGCTTGTCTCTGAAATGGAGTTGAATGCCAGACTGTGGAACATTCAGCCAAAGCCAAACATTTTCATCGATGAGACCAGCAGGTGTCAGAGCCTCCACCAAAAAAGTTACGCAATGTATCGTTAACTCCTGACTAAATATGGGTTTGTGTGTTAAACATGTGTGAATGAAACAAAACACAACTATAGATGCATTTTATTTATATTTTTCACATCTTTTGGGTTAGGTCTTGTTTAGGAATTCTGTGGCAGTGGTGTAGTCCTGTTTTAGACCCTGTTTAGACCTGGTACAGTCCTGGTTACTTGGTTTAGGTCTGTTACACGCTTAAAACACATGTGTTGAAAATAACAATTTACAGTGTGGTACGGCAGCTGCACCATAGCGGACAGGGAGAGGCTCCAGAGGGTGGTCAAGACAGCCCAAAAGATCATCGGCTGCCCTCTCCCCTCCCTGATGGACATTTACACCTCCCACTGCCTCAGCAGGGCCAAAAACATTAAGAACAGCTCCCACCCCGGCTTCAACCTGTTTCGCCTGCTGCCCTCAGGAAGGCGCTACAGGTGCATCAAAGCAAGGACCACCAGACTCAAAAACAGTTTTTTCCCTAGAGCCATAACCTTTTTGAATTCACGTATGCACTGATTTTTCACTTGTGCAATATTTAATATAGTGCAATATTTAACAGTGCAATAGTTAATACAGTGCAATATTTTGATCAAATGCAGTATTTGACTCAGTGCAGTATTTACTACTGTGTAATAGTTGTGTGCAATCTTGGTTGACTGAGAGTTGTAGTCTTGGGTGTCCCAGTCCTTTTTCTTAATGTCTTGCACTAGCACTTTTATATTTTATTTTATACTATTTTATACTGTGTGGTAAGTGTCCCACGCACATGTCTGTATTGGAGGGTGAGTTGCTTTTAATCTCGTTGTGCATGTGTATGGTGTTGTACATGTGTATAGTAACAATAAAAGGCATTCTATTCTATTCTATTCTATTCTATTCTATTCTATCACAACACGCAAGGACAACACAACATGTTGTTTTTAACACTGTCACTGTGTTACGACCACAGACTGTATGAAAAAGTGGACTAAGCGAGAGTGGCGTCTCCCACAGCGTTCGGCTTCACTCAGATGAAGCTCACGATGCTCACGGTTACAGAGGAGAATCTGGAGCCAGGTTCTATATTATGAATAGGATTTTTTTGGCAAACAAAACCGCAAAAACAAAACACCAGGATCATGTAGAACAGGTTAATATGAACATTTTAAGACCAAAATGACGAGGCTTATAGCAGCAGTTACAGAGAGAGGGACGACAATATTTTAATGTAAGTCAATGGGAGCCAGAGTCAGTAGGAGCCGGAAGAGCCGCCATGTAAAGTTCCTGTTTGGAACGCGGTGGATAGCACGTTAGCTATGTCCATTTATATATATACAGTCTATGGTTACGACATTTAATTGTGTTGGGACATTTAACACACTGATTGTGTTGAGATGATTCGATTCGACACACAAGATGTGTTAAAATGTACAAATTTTGTGTTATTTTTACACATTTTTATTTTCTTTCATATTTACTTGTTTATACCTAAATACATAAATGATTCCAGACAACTGCATTCATATTATTTACATTTAATAAGATTAACAAATTACAAAATGACAGGCATTTGACACAGGCAGAAATTATACTAAAACAACAGCGGTTAAAGATCATGCAGGAGAGATTAAAACAGGTATGAAAAGAAAACATCCTGACACATTACAGTTTGTCATTGACAGACTGTTCAGCTAACAAAGTACAATGCAAGTTAAATGTGTATGAATGAAACAAAACACAATTCCAGGGATGTTTTTAATGAGGAAACAGCATTATAACAGATACAAAATAGAGGAACATAATTTCCAGTCAGGGCCAGGGCAGAGCAGAGAGCAGGTGCCTCTTTAGCCTTGGGCCCGATCGCTACTGTACACCAGGATTTATGCCGCCATCGCACCACAGAAATATGAGCGGGGATGTGCCCAGCTCGCCACGCCACATACATACTGAGCGGGCGCGAGAAAAAAGAGGATATGATTTATAATAGGGCCATTTATTACACTGGGTGGGCAGAGGAGGAGGCAAACATGGATACAACCGAGCTCAAAAATATCTGCAAACATCTATTACATCACATTTGATCTGATAGGAGAAAGAAGCGTGCAGAATCAGGACTAATCTGACCTGGAGGAACCGGCCGGGAGGGTTTTTCGAAAGAGAGGAGAGAGGGGTGAAACTGTTACTGACGAAAAACAACATCATGCCCAAACGGATTAATTTGAATGCAATTTTGGGAGGTCGATGGAGATATTAAACATGACAGTGGGTTTGTGTTTATATAGATATTTGCAGGCTGGAGCAGAGCAGAGAGAAATTATAATACCGCTTCTAGGGTTATGATGAGAATTATATGGATGGTACAGCCATTCTCAAACTGTGGTGCATGTGCTACTGACTATGACCTTCAGTTTTAGTATTTTTGGAGTTCATTTTAATTGTATTCTTCACATGTTTTAGTCCTTGTTTAGGAATTCTGTAGCACTGGTGTAGTCCTGTTTTAGACCAGTTTCAGGTCTTGTTTAGACCTGGTACAGTCCTGGTTTAGATCAGGTAGTATTAGGAACGCTAAATATTTCCTTAGGTGGTACTTTGTGTAAAAAGTTTAAGAACTGATATGCCTAAAGATAAAAAGGTCTCTGGTGGAATTAACGTTTTAACAGTCAAATTGCAGATGTCTGACCTGGCCTAAGGTGAATATCTCTGTAATTATTGATCTCTGCACATGAAACTCAATACTGGCACGGAGTTCAGTACCTTCTCTGTCAGAACTACTTCAGTTAAGGTATTTTTTTAGTGCAGGAGCCTGTGTGGAGAAACCTGTGTTTTGTTGCTTCAAAGAAGTAGCACAGAGGTAAACTGTTTCCTAAAATCCATAGAAACTCTCAGAGACACGTTTAAGCGCAGGGCGACTCACAGCAGCTGAAGACAGAAAATCCATCAGTTGGAGCTTTATCATTTTTTAAGGTAATTGGGTCCACAATTTTGCCACAATCATCTTGGCTTTAAAGCAGCACTACGTATCTTTTCTGGTGGAGGGTACACAGCCTGCATGTTGCTATGGAGATGTTTTTGCTCTGTTTGGAATAATCCACAGCATGGCATTAAATTTGCTGGGGCTGAAACGATGCTGCGCTTATGCACTGTTAAAACTTTATTTTCTATTAAACTAAAATATAACTGCAGTTCACATTTAATGTGACCTGTTTGCAATAGAGTCTCTTAACAAGTTAACAAGTAATAAATATTCAAGGGACATTTTGACCTGGTCTGTCATAAGTAAAGTTTATGTTTTAGGGACATAGTGATGTGCAGTGCATGAGACATTATTGCTATAATTACTATAATTACATATTTGTTTTAACAATGTACCATAAAATAAAAAAAACTAAAACTAATGTGCTTTTAAGGATATTTTATGGAATATTAAAAATGAAGATTATTTGATTAATTAAATTCAATAATCAATAAATTACTCAATTACTAAAATAAGCTCTAAAATTTGCCTCTCTGTTCTAAAGAAAATGCCCTGAAGTGTGAGTGGGCTCACCACTCCACAGATCTGACCTGTGACTTAGCTCACTGGCACCACCTGCTTGTCTCCATGGAGATAAAAAGAATGCAATACTGTGAAACTTTTAAAGCAGTCTCCCTGTCAACAAGCAGGTGGTCTACCCTCCACCATAAAGTTTACATAGTGCAGCTTTAAAGCTAATAAAAATAAGGCAAATTTAAGATGAAGGAAAAGGTACATTTAATAGGGAAATTAAGTGTACCTTTAATGAGGCTGATGAAGGAACCCACCCAGACGCAAGAAGAACATGCAAACTCCACACAGAAAGGCCTGTGTGTAACACGGAACCTTTCTGATGTGAGGCAAAAGTGCTATGCACCCAACCACCATACCTCTGAATGTATGAACCCAATCACAGAAAACATAAGGCTCCGCACCGGGGGATTGTGTCTTATTGGAGCACTTTGCTTTTGTGAACACACTCCACATAAATGCGTCTGTGAAAAGTGTTTCTATGGATTTCCAGAAAACTGTTGACCTTTGTGTTAGTTCTTGGCAAAAAACTACAACTGTGAAGAAAAAAAAAAAGTGTGAAGTGTAGAAAAAGTTCACAAGAGCAGAGAGCAGGACATTATCACTGTTCACTTAAAGGAGCCATGACTTTACTGAGCGTTTGTCATGTTTTCCATAACTACAGATTACATGCACTTTTATTTTTATCCATTCATGCCTATATTGTCTTGGATTTGAAGTGCTCTATAGTCACTACTACGGATGTACTGAAACTGGTATCAGATATTGATATCAGTTCAGCCGATATCTCATTTTGGTCCGTAAACTGGTGCAATAAGACAATTTTACATTTTTTACATACCTGTTCTGCAAGTACTTAAATGACAGCCACAATTTTTACCATATGCTGTTTGTGTTTAAAGGAAATAAATAATATTTGAAGTCCATGCCCTGGTTTCAGTTGATATCGAGCAGATACTTAAGGCCAAAGTATTGACATCCTTAATCATTACACACACCAATATTTTGTAGTTCCTTTCACATCTGTTTAACTCATTGTTCTCTAAACTATGCTACTAATATTCAAATCAAGTTAACGGCTCCACTCTCAAACTGTGACAATAACAACCCGTGAAGGCAAAATCTCACTTAAGCCAAGACTATTCTGAGAGTAACGCTGCATTTTTAGCAACATTTTCCAAGTTCTGACACCTCGTCCTTCCACACCTCGACTTTCCTGCAGTGGCCACATTGAACTGTCACGTTACCCCGCTCGGAAATTAACGGTACTACTTTGAAAGCTTAATTACCTGTGCGTTCAAGTCGTTGCCGTGCCGACACACGTTTTGAAGCAGCCCCTCCGCCGTGCTTGCTTCCGCCGTGCTTGCCTCTGCTTTCACACTGAAATAAATGGCTTGGTTTTGTGCCCTCCTGTCAAGATTGTGAAAAGCAGTTATCTCGGCGCCGCAGCTGTGGAGTGGAGGCAGGTATATTTTTATTTTCCATATCTGGAGAGAGGGAGACGCAGTTCCCACTTTGGCGTGCGAGCGGTGGAGTGGTGAACAAGGTACAGGTGAGTGCACATAAAAAGTGCATATCATTTAATGAGAACTCCCAGATGGACAAAGAAGACAGTTCCATTGGCAACAAGAGGAACTTATTTAGAAAAGATAGAACACACAAAGTCTGTCCAATGGAGCGGGACGGCTGCACTAAATAAGAGTGAATAGGTGCTGTGTTTGCACCCCTGTGGCTGATGGTTTGATCACAGCTCTGAATAGAGTTGTGAAAGGTTGAAAATTTCAAACATTTTGAATATTTGATAAAAATTGTGATTTTCAGTGGGAGAGTACACATCTTTTTTATTTGTGAATAGAAATCAAACACTTCTCTGGTCCCAAGTCTTTGCTGATGAACTGAAAACGGTCATCAGTCTGTTTTCTGTCCTCTGGGCCTTTGCTCCTGTAAACAGACTACATCCTTAATGATGTTCGACTTGGTCCGCCCATCAGACGCGAGTGAGGCAGTCTGCTGTTCTCATGCTTCACTTTAGTTCACATTTTTAAACTGTTCATCTGTTAACTGAGGATTGTTCACATATACAACTTCACAAATCTTTCACAGTTCACATCTGCATTACACTCAAAATAACATGTGCAATTTGTGGGTGTGGCAAAGGAGAAATTCATTTTGTCAACTGGACAAAAGTTTATTTGGTCGAATACGTTTAGCAGCTCATCCAAGATTCTTCTTCAGTTCTGGTCAGATTCTGGTGGACACTGCTTTATATCTGCCTGTGGGTGTGTTGCACATGGTTTTACTACCCATTTCAGTGTAATAAAATTAACAAAACATGTTTTTATTTTAGGCAATTCTTTTTAACTAACAAGTAGTACTTGAAATGCATGTGAGGAAATATATCTTGCATATTCACATTCACTGGCATTTTATCTACGTGCTGTAATAAATATATATTTGAAGAGGATTTAAGAAGCCCCATATTATGTAAATTCACATTTTATTCCCAGTAAAATCCCAGCTATTCCCATGGAAAATGTCCAGTTTAAAAAAATCTTAATTTGCAACATTTGTGCTGCCCACCGTTTTGTCCGTTCGCAGTTAAACTTCCACATACAGGTTGTTACAGATATTGACCACACTTTCAACACATATTTTGGATCGGAGGTCAGACTTTAACGCTTTCAACCATTTCCAAAGTGTTATTGACCGCAAATTCCTCTGCTTTTTTGGACCCATTAGCGTTGTCCACACAGACGCTGCCTGTTCCAGTCCACCTTGGTGCTTTTACATGCCTCCAGCAGGTTAGTCCAGCTCTGTGTGGGTTTCCTGGGCCTTTGCAGAGCTTTGGCGGGGGTTGTAATATGCGTTTCCACTCCTCCGCTCCTGCCCTTTGTACCGACTTGTGTCTGACCTGTGGAGATGAAGACGTGATGTGAACCCAAGCTCTCAAAATGTAGGTTTTGGATGTTCTTGAGGGTATGACAGCTGAGGTGTGAGGTGGATTGCTGTAGTTATCAAGGAGAATAACATTTACAATAAGCAGTCACAGCTGAAAGAATGAGGTCACAAGGTACAATGTAAAATTATCTCTTTTGTAAGATACAGACTGTCTTCATGAGTCACTCTTTTATCATGAACGTACAAAATCATAATGTCTGATAAATTGCAAATGTCCACAGCAGGAACAGACCGGAACTAGAGAGATTTTTCATTTCTGCAAAACACTAGGATAATAGTGAATACTTTATGAAGATGTGAGTCTGGTCACTGGTGCAAATCCCAGAGTTCAGATGACTGACAGGTGGATTAACCAATTGGGGACACGCTCTGTAAACAAATATGGCTGCTCACAAAACACTGTTAATCTGAGGTGAGAGAATGGTAAATGACGAATGAGCTCCTTCGTTTCCATACGCCACGGAAAAAAAAAAACCTTCTGTAGAGAATGTACAAAGAGAACCATCACAGCCAAAAACTCTGTACACTTCATCCTGCCTGTATTGTGTGGCACTGGTGCAAAACGTATCCATGTTTTTATCATTATAAAATATACAGTACATTATAAAATGATGCCATTCTTCCATCGGTCCCTCAGGGCAGCTGTGGCCAGAGAAAAAAAAACCTCCAACAACCAAATGTGGAAAGGGAATGAATAATGAGGCTTGCACCACACTAACATAAGGCACTAGTATTATCTAAAGAGCACAGGTTTTAATAGTTAAAATAGTGAACAAATTGTTTTCATGTTCATTTTTTTCTTTGCCAAGTATACTGCTAACCAATCCAGTGATGTTAATCTAAATGAGGTTGCATTCTCCCTTTTTATCTTCTTTTTAGCTGTTCTTGCACTGGCCTCTGGTTGGTGCTCTGCCCTCCTGGCCCGGTGACATTTGGTTCGTTCTGATTGGCTGTGTCAGCTGCCCTGGTCGGTCCGCTGGCCTTAAACTGGCATTTAAATAAAGAGCTGTGCCTTTCTTTGATTCAGTTGAAATACCAGAGCAGAACAAGCACATGTCTGATTGCATATGGCTCAGATGACACTGTATTCACATTAGAGCAGTGCAGCCTGAGGCTATGGCTGAAACTGAGGCTCAGACAGAACAATGCAAACTGACACAAAGTCCTCCAGTGCACCATTTGACCCAACACACTTCTATTCACTTTAATTAGATGGTGTGAAGAATATGAAAACTCTTACCACGAAATGCTGTCATCAAAACAAAACATTACAAGCTTTTTTCCTTCTTGTCACTCTGGGAAGTGTTACGAGATGGTCAAAAAAGGTCTTGAGTGAATTATAACACAGACTGGCTACAAGTATTTGTTTACCAAAAACAGCTTTAATTTAATAAATTCAGGACAGATAAGTTTAATGCCACGGTGGAACATTTGAGACAAAGCAAAATCGCACAAGGCCAAAGGATCAATTCCAGCTTGGCCCAAGTTCTTTTGTTGTGTCCTTAGGCAAGACCCTTCACATGCATTGCCTAGTATGAATGTGGTGTGTGAGGGAGTGTCGGTCGTGGTCAGAGGGGCAGATGGTGCTGAGGCTACAGAAGTCATCACCATCAGGTTGCACTTTTAGAGGTTGACACAAATTCTGAACAGCAAATTCTGTATTGACATAAACATTGGTAGAGCGGTCAGATCCAGTGACCCACAGGTTGGCAGTGTGATTCCAGCTCCCACAGATGCTGTCATCTCGGGCAAGACACTTAACCCACCTTGCCCCCAGTGTCTGAGTGAATGAGTGTGTGAATGGGTGGTTCCTTAATTAATCATTGCATTTATATAGTGCCTTTCAAGACACCCAAAGCGCTTTACAGTTCATTGTTCGTTAACTGCACTCTTGGTGATGGTAAGCAACAACTGTAGCCACAGCTGCCCTGGAGCAGACTGACGGAAGCAAGGCTGCCAATCTGCACCATCGACCCCTCCGACCACCACCACCAACACAGACACACACACACCACTTTCTTACTAGGTATTGTGGGTGAAGTGCCTTGCCTAAGGACACAACAGTTTTTTGCGACTGGCACCCCACTGTGGCATCTGATTTTCCCAATGGTCTCCCAGCCCGGCTTCTGGGATCTAACGAGATCAGGCTTAGACAAGATGGTATGGCGACTCTTTACATCTTTACAGAGCTTTGAGGGCCTTGAAGGTGGAAAAGCGCTATAATAATCTGACCATTTTATATTACAATTATTATTATTTATATTACAATGTAAATACTATAAACAAAATGAACTAAAACAACTGGACAAGTTTTCTGTGGTTTGAAAGAAGGGTCAAGGAGGCCGTGTATGAAACATGTTTGGAACAGAGCTGCACGAAGTCTTTTTTGGTGGTCAAACTTCACCATCACCTCTACATCTGGTGAGAGTCACAGTCACCAACACAAGCTCTGATGAAGCTGCCCGGCTGGTAGTGAAATGTTGGCTTCCAAATTAAATCCACCACACACTACAGGATTTGTAGGTCTTAAACGATTTTTAAATGTGCGACAAAAAGCGCACACCACACAAAGAGAATCTTATGAGATTTTAAATCTACAATTGCAGACACACATAAGGAACTACTCTCACCTTTTTACTTTCAAACTGGATTAATAGCGAGGGTTTGTGGACTGGGTGTCATTATTTGCCGAGGACAATTTCTATGGATAATGTGGATGAGATGCTGCACTTTAAATATACCACTTTACGAGAGGTGAGTAATAAAGTCTTCTCACTAATCCTAAATCGGGCAAATTCTGCTGTAGTCAGTGGCGGCCTTTATTAACTAATCAAGTCCTGTTATTTTACTTCTACTTGCTGATAATATCTTATTCCTGGAAGTCAAGTCTTGCGTTGAAATCAAGTATTACATTGTAAAGTTCAGCTTTGTTTGATTTCTCTTTCATTGTACTTGTTACTTTGACAGTTATAAGTGTCTATAAACATCTTCAAGTGATTTAAAGAATAATAAATGTGATGTTGCTTTGTGATAATATTGGTAAAATCCTGAAACTGAAAAAGATATATTCACAGACTAAACCACTGCAGTCTATACATTTCGTGTAATTAGTTCACATACATTGAGAAGTAGATATTTTTGTGAAGTGCTTAGGCCCTTAGGTGGAGTGAAGTTCCTACAGCCGGTTTTGGCCTATTTAATGTGCTCATGTATTTAATTTGTTGCTCAAAGAAGACAGGCAGGAGAGGCAGATGGTACAAAACCACACTTAAGAGGAATGGTCTGGATCCAGATCACAACACCTGCAGGTTACAGCAGCACATATGGACCAAAAAACAGGCTAGCACAATCGCAAAGAAGAAACATCAAGAGGCAAAAAGTGGGTCTGAAAGTAACGCAACCAGGCACAGCTCCATTGTGTGTGCATTTTCACCCAAAATGAGGATTTCTGAAGTTCAATGTCTAGTTCAGATGCCTTGTTACTTCCCAAATTCTGTTTCAAATACCTTCCTGACTTCCATGTACACTGACTATAGCAGAATATGTCTCTGCTGACTAAAAGGAGCTGGCTCTTAGGCTGATCTGACACTTTTGAATGGATTTTGAGTATACTATAATTGGAGCTGCCATTTTGAAGTACCATAATTCCCTTCAAAAACAACAATCCTTATTCTGTTTAAGAACTGCTCACCCTGTTAGATCAGCAAACATGTTCTGAAATGTGATTTTTGTATTAGTTTGTCAGTTCAGATTTCAGTCTTTTTGTTAATTCTTCTCGATGTCTAAAGCGTGAACTTTGAACAAAATCCTTTTATTAAAATATAAATCGCAAATCTATTCACAGAAAAATCAGTTTTATATATTTTTTTCCAAACTGTTCAGCTCCAACTATAACTTTATGAACCACTTTATGCAAAAAGGGAGAATTTTGCATAATGCCCCTTCTTTTTGGAGCCTTCTACTATGTTCTAACGTTGTTCCCTCATCAAAAACATGCCTGAAGATATTTTAGACGTCATCCATGCATGTCTGAGTAATCTAGTGAGCTCTCCTGGGCCCTATTCGAGCCCGTCTTACGCTTATAACTTTACGATTCTGTGCAATGCTCCACTCACAAGTCTACATCACCCATGCTCCCACATGACAATTCTCCAGAAATATACAAAAACACGATACAAAACAATACACAACTTGACAAACTCGAGGCGATGTGCAGTAGTTTCATTAGCGCACTGATTGTGATGTGATATCGCTCTGAAGGGGGAGTGACTTAGCACGGAGAGCAAAGGGAGGCGTGTTAATGTCGTTTTCAGCAAATATCGCATTTTCAAAGTAATAAAAAAGTAACATGGAGATCTAAAGTTTGAAAACAGACACGTGTGAGGAACTGCGCTCGCCTTTTTACTTTCAAACTGGATTAACAGCGCGGTTTTGTGGACTGGGTGTCATTATTTGCCGAGGACAATTTCTATGGATAATGTGGATGAGATGCTGCACTTTAAATATACCACTTTACGAGAGGTGAGTAATAAAGTCTTCTCACTAATCCTAAATCAGGCAAATTCTGCTGTAGTGTGTGGCGGCCTTTATTAACTAAGTAAAAATAGTAAATATGGTATGTATTAGCCCTTAATACCCCATAAAAATAAAATAATAGTTTTCAGATTGTAGAATGAGATCACGTTTTACTTCCTGATGTGGGGCAAGGGCTATTTTTCAATGAAATATCCAAAAAGTAAATTCACAAATGTTGAATCTGATAATTTCTATTAGTGAGTAGACCCAAGAACTCACCGCAGTACAACACTTTCGGTATTTTAACATTTTAATTTTAGCTACCTCACGTCGTTTTTTTCTTACAACTGTAAATTATGCATCAAGAAAGTGACAACTTGTTCATTTTTTACACCTCTAAATTGTGATAATCCAAAATGACGCCTGTGATCAGATTACAATAGCTCCAGTAAGTTTAAAGCTGCAGTGTGTAACATCTCTGGTGGAGGGTCTGTCACCTGCTTGTCTCCATGGAAATGTTATTGCTTTGTCTAGAATGTTGCACAGTATAGATTATCTGTCACCACGGAGACAAGCAGGTTACAGCACTACGCTACAGGTCAGATCTGTGGATAGTCACCCCTGTCCATAATGATTAAATGCTAGATGGATATGTTTAATGCCATACCATGGAACATTCCCAGTAAAGCAGTAACATCTCCATGGAGACAAGTAGGTAAAAGTTGCGCAGTGCACCTTTAAATGAGACTAGTGCTATGGCTACTGCGTTTATAAGAAATGTGGTCTATGCCAAGTACCACCACATCTAAACCAGGTTCAAAATAAGACTACCCAGGTCTAAAATAAGACCTGGGTAGCCCTATTTTAGACCTGGGTAGTCCAGGTCTAAAATCAGACTACCATATAATTATTAACCATGAACAGCTCCAAGGAAGACAGAATGTGGGTTAAAATAAAGTTTGTGTAAAATAAATGCACTCTCTAACCCTCTGAAAACCATGCCTGGAGTGTGTGGGGCATATGCAGGATGTCTGTCTTTAAAGCTCAGTGCATTCATAGCCACCTCATGCTCCACTGTGTTTCTAAAGTCCAAAGTCCATTCACTTTAAAGAACAAACATATAAAAAAATATTTTTTTAGGGCCATTAACCATGTTTTAACATTGTTCCCTCATCAAAAACATGCCTGGAGTTGTATTTTGCTTTATTCACGCTTGTTTGATGAATCCTTGTTTAGTAAGTCCACTCCATGCTCTATTTTGCCTTTATGAGATATTCATTTCTTACACAAACATTTCTAGATTACCATGTTACCTTTTTATTATTTTGAAAATGCTTCAGTCACCGGAAACAGTATTAAAATGTGTAATTAGTTTCAGGTTCGTTTCTCAGTTTCAGCTAATGAAACTACTGCAGATCAGGTTTGTGAAGTTGTAGTACATTGTTTTGTATCCCGTTTTTGTATATAAGGAGGGTTTGGTCTGCTAGATACACGCATGGATTCCATCTAAACTCTCTTCAAGCGTGTTTTTTGATGAGGGAATATTAAAACATGACAGAAAGCTCCACAAAGTTGATTCTGCATAATAGCGCTTAACCAGCAAACTTTTTTTCAGAACAGCCATTTGCCATCTGTGAAGTATATCTGAAATATTTGCGCTTAAAGTGGAACTTGCTAAGCCCTTTAAAATAACCTCTGCATGTTGGCAGATGGCGAAAAATAATGATCCGGCAGATGAGAGCTAATTGAATTCATTAAGAGGAAATAGATCTTGTTAAGTAAAATGTGACCTGATTTAACTTGTCTTAAAAACTACACAACACTACTGCTGCAGACATCCACTCATGCAAGGGGATTTAACACAAAACTTAAAAAAAAAAAAAAAAAATCCCTTTGACCAGAAGGCAAGTAGTTCAAATAGGACCTAAATACTTTAACTGTGGAAAGGCACATAAAGAGATAACCAACGGACATAAAGATCTACCAAATGACCGTACGACTGGTTTTGCTTTGGTGATCCGTGTGGTTTTGTCACATGCAGGAGCCTGACCTGAGCCCACTCATAGAACCAGAGTTATATTAAGTATCCCGAGTCTTTTACCGGCAGAATAAGTTTGCCTGATATGTGTTTTCGGCGTGTTAACCTGTGTATTCTCACACCATCTCTTCCCTTCTTCTTCCTTTTGCTCTTTCAGGTCTCTTCTCTCCTTGCTCTGTTTATCAGCTACACACTTTCATTCACACGTCTTCTCCCTTCGCATCCCATCTTTCACCACTTTACTGACTTGGGAGTTAAAACATTTTGTTTCTGGAGACAAAGAGCATGGTAGTGTGTCTGCAGAGAGTCTGTGAGAGTGGAGAAATATGGGTCACATTCAGGTTCGAGCCAAGAATCTAAACTCTAATATTAAAACGACCTGACTTGAATGCACATTTTTGGCTAAGCTACACGTCACTGAACACCCAAAGGCAAACATTTGATGTCACGAAGTGGTAGTTTAAGTTAACAGCTACCATTGACATTTGTTTAGTATAAATTAGGAAATTCCAGGGCTGACATTATCTAAATGATTCTAGTGAAAGTGTATGGAGCGCTTCCTGTATTAAAACTTCACATTTGAGAGAAGAACCCAACCTAAATATGCAGGATTTGTGTGTTAAACGTGTGAATGAAACAAAACACAACTCCAGGTGTGTTTTTTGATGAGGAAACAATAATATAATTTAACATTTAATACTGTAAAAAGGGCCCACACTGTACAAAATACAACTAGAGCTACTTAAACACAAAATGCATTCAAATGTGGAATGCTCTTAAGACGTGCACATTATCAGCGGAGCAAGGACTCACATTGATGTTTTTCACAAGGCTGAAGCTCCTGTCCGTTTGCTAACCCGCAGCCACGCCAACGCTAGCCTTGAGAGTTCATGAATAGATGCATTATTTCAAAAAATCCCAAACAGCCTGATGATGGATGTGCAGCAGAAAGGGTGTGAATAAAAGGTTGGTTTGACCCGGCTGACTCTCACACCTGGGACCTCTCCATCTCCACTGCCGAAACGTGCATTCAGTTTGGAGTTTTAGGATTCAGGAGAAAACAGGTGATCTTCAGTGTCACACATGTGTCTACAGTGGAGTAGTCAAACATGAATTCTTCTTAAGCTGTTGATGGAAAGACTCTTTTGTCTCTGTTCTGATTGCTGCCATTTAAAGCCACAGTATGTCACTTTTTAGCCAAAAAATAGAAAAAAATAAAAGCTTGTTTCTTCAATTTGGTTGTGTGTATTAAACTTAAAGCAGAAAAAAAAAAGAAAAAGAAAAACCCGTGTCCTTACTGTGAACCGGCTTTCATTTCCACAAACCTGACTCTTGTGTGAGACAGGTAGCCACAAAAGCAGCCATGGGAATATCAGTTTTCCTGGAATGTTGCACAATATGGCATTATGTAGCACTCATACATGTTTGTTGCCATAATAATGACATGGATAAATGCTAGATAATGTGTAGTCAACGGCGAGAAATCTCAAAAGAATTCCATGTACTATATTCTAAGCACAGGCTCGTCATCTCCGGGGAATGTTTGGATCAGGGCTGTGAGATTTAGGGTTTTAAAATAGCCCAAAACAAGCATTTACCACCTCCCTAAAACGAGCCCAAAAAAGAAGCAGCAAGAACAAGTTTATGCGTAACCTCTAAACGCGCGCTAACGAGATGTGCATGTTTTACATATCACGTATTTAACATCATTAACAGCAACATAACAGTGTGTATTTTGATTTTACTAACACGAAGTGAACAATCAAACTGGAATTAAACATCAGAACACATTATATACGACACCATTCAATTTAAGCAAACTTTAGGATATATGTTGTGCCAAATACAAAGACGAAAACAAGAATAAAGTTGTCAAAAAGACCCAGATTTGTGTACGTTTCCAAGCTGTGTGCTACATGCTACTGCAATGCTAGCCTGCTCCATTTCACTTTTCTGTGCTATTGTTACATCCATGCTCGCTAAGGCTCAATTATTAATCGGCTTTGATTATCCGTGCATTTTCAATCCACTGGAAAATGCTTTAAAAAGAGCAAATTTCCCATTGAAAACAGTGTATCACCCAGGCAACTTGGACTCAAAAGAATGGAGTCAAATGCAAAGGCCTTGGTTCAGTTCAGCAGAAAGTGTCCTACAATAGGAAAAGCTTAATATGACAAATCAGGCTGATAAACAACAAAGGAAGATATGATAATGTAATGTGAACTAAAATATCCTCCAAAACTGGGAAATTCTGTAATTAGAAAACAGGCTGGGAATAAACAGGGAATAATGCAGAACTGCACAAATTGCAAACAACAGATTTCAGATTCAGAGTTTCAGACACAAAGCTGGAGAGTCTCTTGACTGGTCGACAATCCAGCCAGGACTGACTGGGTAGAGGGAGTTTATATAGACGACCCTGGGATGATTAGGGAATGAGTGGCAGCTGCAGGAAAAACTGAAAAAAAACAGGAAGGAAGCAAAAGAGACTTGATCGGGCTGGAAAATGGAGCTGGACTGAGGATAAACATGTAAAGAACAGGCACAGTGCTTCCCTGCTCCTGCTGCTGCTGCTGCTGCAAAAAAAAAAAAAAAAAAAAAGATTTAACATTAGAAATACAATTATGTTAAAGGAACTCTATGTAAGATTTTGATTTTAAATCCAATAAACCTGACCTAACTGTGTCAAATCAAAGATAGCTTTTAACAGATCACAATTCTAATGCTCATTTATTCTTAATTCCAAAAACACTGGACATGATGGACAAGCTGTTTGTTATAATTTCTGGTTCACAAGAGTCTCTCAATTCAGATTCCATTGCTGAATTCTAGTTGGTTTAAACCTAAAATGTCTCTCTGATGTGAACGGTCACTACCCAAACCCCAGGACCTGCAGCCAGTCATGAATCAGTGCTAGTGCAGCCTCTGCAGCTCAGTGAGTGAATTCTGGAGGTTGGTCTGTCCATAAACTGAGAATGAGACAAACTTGGATGTGTCTCTATCTGCAGGTTAAGGGTCTGGAGACACAGGTTCAGCTGAGATTGTAGGACTTTTATTCAAACTGTAGGAGCTCAGCTTGTGTCTGTAGTTATAATCTACAACTCCCTTGGATCATTGTTATAATAAACATTTAAAATCACAATATTGATCTAAAATGACATCATATTGAAGAAACAAGTGCACTGATTTACAATATGTGTTAGAAGAATGTGGTGCCCAGTGGGAGTTGTCGTCGCCGTAAACGTCATCCCAACAAATCATCAAATTGTTGTTTTTTTTTTTTTTTTCTTTCATGTGTACCAAAATGACTAGGCAACACTGCCGATTCCTACGTGTATCACTGATTAAGAAAATAAAATAGGAAAATGAAGAACTATTACATGGTTAAAAGCTCTGAAAAGTCGATTTTGCATAAGTAATGTAAGCTGACACGTGTACTTTAAGCTTCTAATGTTGAAACGAGTAATAAAATGGATTGATGGAAGAGTGATGGATCATATTTCATACAACATAAGTCAGTGTCAGATCATTACGCGCCTTTATAAATGAACACCTCTCTGAATCATGTTTCTGTTATGTTTTATGTCTATAGCCTGTTCAAACTCTTCCCCGTGCACGTACGAATGCAAAGTTGACCTTCTCTGCAGTTTGCACTATTGAAAACACTCTTCTATTATTCAGTCCATCTCCATGCTGTGCACTACTGTCGACCACTTCCAAACACAAAAGCTTGACCCAAAGCCCACATGCTCTGTTCCTAGAGACATTTCCATATGCACGTTTTTCAGTGTGGTTGATGTTTTGCCTGCCTTTTCACTTCTATTCACTTTATTTTTGTAGAGTTTAACATCAGAGCAGCAGTATCAACAAACATGTCTTTAGATCAAACTGAAAAAGTGTTGGTTAAAGAGGGGGTATTTTTTCTACCATGGTATAAAGTTGTTCCCTCATCAAAAACATGCCTTAAGAGCTTTTAGATGTAATCTATGCATGTTTCAGTAATGTAGCGGTAGCAGTAATGTTCAGAAGTTTCATTAGTGGGATGAAACGCTGATTGTGTTGTGATTGTGCTCTGAAGGGGGAGTGACTTTGCAAAAGGAGGGAAGACTCAAAGCGTAATAGGTGAAACATTAAACATGTTTTTGGTGAATATTTTAATGGTATTAGCAGTTAACCTCCCATAGAAGTCAAATACTCCCAATTTAAATAACATCTGTGTGAAGCTCTGCAAGGTCACTGGGATCTACAAGAAATAACTCAATTATTGAGCTATAAAAAATGTATAAAAATACAACAATCAAAAGTGAAATGTAGAACTAGACACTATACTTAATGGAGTATATGCTGTTTTAATAGTACTGTTTAATCCTGGACCTTTTTTGACAATGCAAACTACTGTAGGTTAATTTAAATAGTTCCCACAATGCACCTGGGCTCTGATGAGCGCTGCAGAACCTCGTCTGGCTCAGGTCTGTGTCAGGACGTGAGTTCTCAGCTGAGCGACACTGGACCAGGCTTTACACCTCCAGGCACGGCTCAGTTTAGCAGTTCTATTTAAGACGTGTTTGTTGGTCTGGGGGTGGTTGTTTAGTCCCATTTAAACGTGTATATTCACGGTGAGAAGGAGGTGATGCCACCAGGCCAAAGTTAGAGGTCTGAGGCTTCATTTATAGAACCAACTGTGTACAATGCTTGGTGTAGAGTGCCCACTGCATAAAAAAGTGTAATGAAATAAATGGAAGATATGTTATACTGTGAATGTTCAGGATGTTGTTTTACCTGTCTGTAATTGGCTGTGAACAAAGGTCATTCTGCATTTATTGGATAAAACTTTCTTTGTGCTCAACACTGAGAACACAAAGGCTGTGGGAGCAGACTGAAGCCGACTGGAGCCGACTGGAGCCTGGAGGAGGTCAGTCTGTGTCCTTGGACCTGTCCACATCTATTGCAACAAACAAGAAACTGTTCTGTTTCATAACTCAGCAAGGATTCACAAACTGATTATTATTGATTAATATTATTTTCCACAAGGGCACAGCAATAACGGCTCCGTAGAGACGAGCTGATGGAGGTGTACGTAGTGCAAGTTTAAAAGGCCTATATTACACTATTTTCTGATTATAATGTAGTTTCCTCATCACAAACAGACCTGGAGTTGTGCTTTGTTTCATTCACACGTTTAACATGTGTTCTTTCAAACAGAAAACACTCAAACACTGTGATGTCTTGGTAATACAGGAAGTGCTCCACTGTATTTTTAAACTACACCTTCACTAGAATCATTTGGATAATTTCAGGTCTGGAACTGCCAATCTCTACTGAACTACAGGTAAAACGTAGCTGTTAACTTGAACTACTGCTCCGTGACATCAAAAGGACAGAGCATTTTGAGCTTTGGAGATGTAGACAGAATAATAATGAAGGGTTTTTGTTGAATATAGGACCTTTAAGCAACTTGCTGGTGCATTTTTTTCTGTATGGACATTATTATAGTAACAAATTATAAGCATGAGTTAAATCTAGAAAAAAAAAATGAGGATCAGAGGATGGTTTTAATGATGCAACGTGCAAATAGTTATGCCATGAAAAATACTATTAACACTGAATTCCTATTTTAGTTCAATGAGACATTTAACTTCTGACTTCAGGAGACATTTAAACTTGTCAAACTAAACAGCAGTAACTCCCATGCCAAAGCAGGCCGCTCCTCACCTCAGGCCAGTGTTTACACCCAAACAAATCCACATCTGCCAAGGCAACTTTTGGTTCTTTTGTGCGCTTGTGTCTGGTGGTCACACGCTCAAATCTAATGCGACCTTTAGCACTGTCAGAACGCTTGAGCGAAGCTAGCTGCGAGCCATCTCTCCTCTGCACTTCAACACCCATTACTCTCACCATGGAGCGGCCATTTTGTGATCGACATTCCTCATTGCGCAGTTTTGAGAAGATATTGCCTCTGAGTGTAAAAGCTGAGTGAAGTTGTTTTACGCGAAGACTGTATATCGTCAAAAATATGAAAAATATGCAATTTCTGGAATAGGGCGTCCCAGCCTTGGTGTATTCTCGTATATCACCACTAGATGCTCTCTATGTTACTGCTGTCTGATGGTGCTCCGGCTTCGGTCAGAGATTGGGCTGATTGCTCCCTGTCCAGTAATCACCAGCAGCAGCATGGCCCCTTCTCCACACGTCTGTCAGATCGTTCAGTCATTTGGCGTGGTGAACTCTTAGGCCGTTTGCTTTTTTGGAGTATTTTTCCAGTACATTTTTTCATCTGTTTCTGATCTCTGCTCCTCGGTCCTGCGAGCACCTGCCCTGGTACTCCTAATACTCGCCTCCGCTCCTTAGTCCGACTACCTCTACCAAAATTGTCAAATAAAAAACTGTAATTGTGCATTTGTCTGTTTACTTTTGGGTCCAACTGTGGTTCACCTTTGACAAAACTTCCACAAACTAAACGTGTTTGTCTCTCAAGGCGCCAACAACAGTTTTTGGACTCATTTCCAGCTGTCTTTATAGATCACAAACTTGGAAACATAGAAAGTCACTTATGTAGCATTCTTCTATATATGTACTTATAAAATAGACTTAAATACATATAACATATCTATAAAACGTCTTCCTAAAAGAGACCTTGAGCTGTATCTGTAGAGTATCATGTAAAAGCAGCACTTCGATCAAATAAGACCTCTGCACGCTAATGATAAAGTACAACATTTTTATAATCACTTTTTTCAAAAATAAAAAAAAAAGAGTGCACATGCCGAATAGTAATACATGTGGATATTACATAGACTGTATATATATAAATGGACATAGCTAACGTGCTATGGAAGGAAGTTTGCATGTGACTCTTCCGGCTCCTACTGACTCTGGCTCCCATTGACTTACATTGGAATACTGTGGTCCCCTCTCTCTGTAATTGCTGCTGTGAGCCTCGTCATTTTGGTTTTTAAATGTTCGTATTAACCCGCTCTACATGATCCTGGTGTTTTGTTTTTTTTAATTTGTTTTTTCGCTATTTTTTCCATTAAAAAATCCTATTCCTAATATAGAACCTGGCTTCAAATTCGCTCCGTTTGAGTGGAGCCAAACGCTATGGATGACGTCACACTCACTTAGTCCACTTCTTTATACTTCTTTATACAGTCTGCGGGTATATGTATGGATATTATACGTGCCAAAGGGTTTGTGAGAGCTGCACATGAGTTAGACACACCTTCTGCAGCGTGAAAACCAGCTTTAATGCCTCAACCCCCTTTGGGATAACGGAGGGAAAAGAGCTTTTGGCTAGAATTGGCTGTGTTTACATTCACGGTGCGTCGTGTCTGTCCATTAACATACACCGTCCCAATCAAATACATAAATACGAGCAGGTGACTGACCCTGCACCACAAAGTTTCACAGCTGCACCTTTAATCTAATGCCATATGTCAATCTTTGGTTTACTAGGCTGACTTTTTGTTGGCTGAGAAGAACTTTTACTTGTTTTCCACATATACATAATTTACATCATAAAAGGTTTTCAAGAACTGTCCAAAAGTAGCTCACAAAACCACAAAAATCCATTCTATAGATGTGCCGTATAGCAAGTTTCTATACCTCATGTTTAACTCATTTCTGTCTTCTTGAGATCCATATGAAGCCACACACTCCAGCGTTCTGAATAAGCACAATAGAATCAATATTTCCTCTCTGTGTCATAACAACAACCCAGGCAGCAGCGAATCAGGAATAGCTCAGGACGAGATTAGCGCTCGAGGAAGCTTTATTAGGAAAGCCGTCCTCCTCTCTCTCTCTCTCACTCCGTCTCCCCTCTCTCCATCTCCTCTCCCTGGTTCCCGTCATGGAGGAGGGCGGAGGCAACAGCCAGACGGATCCTATCAATTAATTGGATGTCAACAAGCACATGTGCATTATTCATGTGCACACAATCGCGCTCAAAAGGGCACGGTTCAGAGAGGAGCAGCTTCGGCTAATGATGCTAAATGACTTCATCGCTTCTGAAAACGTATGTCTTTGTTTATACGCCGTGTGAGGCATTTGTGTTATTAAATATCAAAATGGACACGACAGTCAAGCTAAAATAGTGTCAGTCATTTCAAACATAAATGAATGAGTGTGGAGATGGTTTTATTGTCCTGTGAGGGAACTGAGGGCCTTGTGCATATTCCATCACATTTGAATTGTGGTTTAGTAGACTGACTAGTAATTATTGCAAGGACGGTAACATTGGGGGTGAAGCTAACTGGATGCACTGCTCTGCCTGAAGCTCTGTTACTTAATTTGGCCTTTAATCTGACAATCTGACCATAATTAACTCACTTAGATGGAACTACAACAGGTGAGCTGATTTATGCTGTTAAACAAATCCCTCTCAAATGACATTACAGTCAAAGCTAGGTAGCATTAGCCAAAAGTTTTTAAGTTATTTACTATAAGAAATCTATTTTGAAAGCTGCTGCTGCAAAGATAAAAAAAAATAAAATAATAAAAAAATCTCAACTGTGTATTCAAACCCAGCAGAACAATTAAAACTAAACATTGGCATATATTAGAAACTAACCCTTCACTGGGTGGGGCTTTTAAAGAGCACCCCCTAGTGGCGTACAAAAGATGAAAAAACCTCAGAGACAGACTGGTATCCCTTAAGGT
The DNA here is from genome assembly GCA_029959045.1 of Taenioides sp. WSHXM2023. NCBI lineage: Eukaryota > Metazoa > Chordata > Actinopteri > Gobiiformes > Gobiidae > Taenioides > Taenioides sp. WSHXM2023. The sequence goes on along the minus strand of CM057096.1, from coordinate 4,451,280 downwards.
AATCACTGATGTGGTGCTGCAGTCGGTGCAACTACACCCATAGCTGTAAGAGCTTTAAGCATCCTCTCACTGGACAAGAAATACCCATCAGAGGAATGATTTCTGTAATACAGAATCTGTCATCTATATATCATCACCTGCCCCTGTCATCTATATGATCACCTGCCCCTGTCATCTATATGATCACCTGCCCCTGTGGTAAAGCCTGTGTGTATATACTGTACATATTGCAGAGTATAGGGGCACTATTAGATGTAAAAACATGGGCTGCCCTGCGTTAACCATCCTGTCTCTTCCTTCACATACATATTGGCACTGAACATGGAAAACTGCCGCCTAGAGACAGTAATGTGGCGACAGTGGCTCTCGATGTAAACTTCATCGGTGAGCGGTCAGGTTAGCGGTGTGATTCCAGCTCCTACAGATGAATACTGTTGTTGTGTCCTTGGGCAAGACACCTCACCCCCTGTGTCTGTGTACACTGGTGTATGAATGGGTGAGTGGTTCCTTGATGTAAAGCGCTATATAAAAATGTGTCCATTTAATCTGGAAATACTCCTGTCTAACAACTACCCAGGCAGGGGAGTGACCTGTCTACAGAGAACACTAACTTAAGAGTCTTGCACCTCACTGACTTATGATTGAACTTGACCTAAGATGCTTTTTGTAATATGGGGTCAAATGATGTTTGACGTTTAATGTTACTCGATTAAATGGATGGATGGCTATCCAGGTGGAGGAGCAGCAGCTCTACTCCGAGCTCCTCCTGTGTGACTGAGCTCCTCATATTATCTCTAAGGAAGTGTCAAGCCACCTGATGGGGTGCTCAGTTAGAGATGTTTAAATCCACTTTGTGTATGTCTTTTTTTTTTTTCTTGACTTTTAATACAATCAGTTCATACTCTAAAAACTTGTCTTGTTTTGTTTCCATCCTGTATCTGCTGAGAGTTTAAAACACATGCATGATCACCTATTCCCACTCGGTTTCACCATGCTGTACATAATAAATAAAAAGGAAGCACGGTGGAGGATGTCATATCACTGATTTTGTAACATGTAACATGCTCTGAAAATGACAAAATGAGCACATTTTATTCATGTGATACATTGCTTGATAGATTCAGATGTGTTATTGGAGACAATGGAGAGTTGCTTAGACCCACAGTTCAGATCTGCTTATTCAACATGTAAATCAATGGAAAATGTCATTTGCATCAGTCGCCCTCACTGTGTCTCATATAGATCCACAACAAACTGCACAAGTATTACATCCAGCTGTACACAGCTTTGATGTCACTGAGGCAATGAGCCATGAATTAGTGGAGAACGACTTTGAGTCTCTTTGATGATGTGGGCATTTCATTAATGTAGGCATTTCTTTTTCTAACTAATAAGAATAGATCTGCCCCAAGTTTTTTTTTTTTTAAATAAATGGTTTTAATCTAATTGTTTCATTGGCCAGGAGAGGGCAGCAGCAGACACTTCTACTGACCCACCCATTTTGCCTCTAAATGCAACTAAAATGCACTCTGTTTGTGGTGGCACTCATTTTTAAACAGGAATCCCATTCGTTTCAGTGCAGAATTTGAGAAAAGTTTTGCAGCTTAAATAAAGTAGGTTGATTTGTGTAAAATGTTCACGTGAATAAGTCACACTGCACCGATTCGCTTGAGACATTAAAACGGTTTCGTACTCCGTATAGAACTTATTTCCTGTCAAAGTCAGCAGCTCCATATAAAATAACACGGGGACTCCCTAAATTCTCTGCATTTCGTCCAGGGGTAAAGGTTTGCCTTCCATGTCAATCAAACTAACTGCTGTGTGCTGTATTTTCCATAGAGTGAGTGATTTTTCTTTTGTCTACAAACCTATCCCAAAACTCTAAAATGACCTGTTCCTAAACCTAAACCTTAACCTGATTGTGAAAAAACTGACATATTTGTGAGCCTAACCACTAAGCCAAAGTGTTTGTTGTTTGGCATAACTGTGTTTGAAAGAAAATGGTGCCTCTGCGTCAACAAAAAATAAAGGAAAAACTGGATGTGTTTTGGGTACAATTTTAGCTTTGAATTTGCTTTTGTCTTGTCAAAAAGTCTTTTTTTTTTAGACCTGGCAGCACAGGTGAATAGGTAAACACATGAATAGGCAAAAGTGGGTTGCCATGGCTGCAATAGCCTCTTAAGTCCCACCCCCAGACGAAATGCCAAGCTTTTAGGGAGTCCCAAATAATAGGTGTGTTTAAGATAAAGTACAAGGTGTTGGCAACCGAACTTAGGAAAAAAACCCTCAAGTTCGACAACTGTCCACAGAATAAATAGATTGTTGTTCACATATGGATGTAGTTTTTCCACATTGAGGAGCTAGATGGTTAAGACTATAATGTTTGTGTATCTCTTTGCCGAGGAACTAGTTGAAGTAGAGTTGGAAGATGTCTGTTATTCAACGAGGAAGAACAGCCTAAGAGAAAGTAAATAACATCTAGACGCCTTAAAATACGATCTCAGAACGTTCAAAATTCCAGAATGGATGCAACTGAAGGTAAACTGAAGTGAAACCACATCAAAACTGCCAATGATTTGGGGAATAAGCTGCAGTGTCCACTGTAGAAATATTAGTGAGTTTACTTTCTTATAACAGTGGATGAAAAATATAAGAAAGGATGGAAAAATACGACTGCTTTCTATCCTATACACTGGACTGGAGCTTCAGAAAAGTACAAGATGTAATAAATCTTCACATATAATGAAGAATTATTGCTGGCTCAACATTTCTATAAGCTCTAACCTTCATCACATTGCGTATAACACTGCATGATTTAATAAAAGGTAATACTCATGCCTAATGTTTTCTAACCATGCTCTGATATCACTCACATACAGTAACGTCATCCATTAATAACCTTAATAATCTTCATTTATTCAACTCTTTGGGATTTTATGTGAATAAAAATAGAATAGATTAGTTTAAAGGGTCTTACCTTACAATACTATTTAAGAGGTTATATAACTATGTAAACAAGCTCTAATATTGAAATCTAAGGATGCACAATATTTCATCGAGGGCGTTGAGTCGCTCTCCACTTTCATTAGTCTTCTCGTTCCATTCTGATGTCACTTCTGCTTTTTCATCAGGAAATACTCAGCTTTTACTTGAGGCCACGTTACGGCAATCAACAGCAAACAAACGTTCCCTTTTACATGAACTTCTCTCCGGTGTTTGGACCCTCACTAATCAAGAGTCCTACAGAGGTGAGACAGACAGATTCAACATGTCCAAAACTTCGAGGAGGACGAGGACTACTAGGAGGGGGAGGAGGACTAGACTAGAAGGCGGTGGAGGTGAGTGCTGTTGTGGAGGCGAGTGCAGCGAGTGCTGTTGGGGAGGCGGTGGAGGCGAGTGCTGTTGGGGAGGCGAGTGCGGCGAGTGCTGTTGGGGAGGCGGTGGAGGCGAGTGCTGTTGGGGAGGCGAGTGCTGTTGGGGAGGCGGTGGAGGTGAGTGCTGTTGTGGAGGCGAGTGCGGCGAGTGCTGTTGGGGAGGTGGTGGAGGCGAGTGCTGTTGGGAAGGCGGTGGAGGCGAGTGCTGTTGCCAGGGTAGCCCCATCACTTTTGGTGGAGCCCAATGCAAATAAGCCATAGGGGAAAGGTGGACCAAAAAGTTAAACTGTGGGAAAACTACAATAGATATCCCTGCCATTTTTGCTGTGCAAGTAGGGTGTGGGGACCTGTACAAAATACACTTGGAATCTTGGTTCTATCAGGTTCTAAAACGGATAAAACCTAAGTACTGTGAAAGAATACAAGGCGCAATTTGACTAAACACGGGGTGGGTTCCATACATATTTTGATCTGTCAAAATGTAATGTGTACTGCCTTATTTCTTTATTAATTTGCTAATATTTAGATTAAAAGCAGCAGAATGGGTTTCTGGAGTAGGAGGAGCCATGTTGGATTTTGAGATTGTAGATTTTGTTTTGAGAGACAGAACATAGCAAGTTAAAATGTACAAAACTGACAGTAAAAATGGAATTCTGATCTCATTCCTGTGACATTCTGTTATTTTGGTTAAATGGCTGTATCAGGATTCTGAGCTTTTCTGTTTAATGCAGCTCTATGGTCAAAAATACTTTCCCCGCCCTCTCCTCTTATTGGTCAGCCTCCATCATGCTCTGGGTGAGTGACAGGTGGATTTAACCAATCACAGTCAAGAGTAAACTTTCAAAAACAGCAATAGCTTTAGTTGCCTCTTTACAATTATTTAAGAAAAAAAAGTTATACGCATTTTTGACACATTGACCACTTTTAACTCCAGGAATATTTTTGACAATGGCAGTTTAGTAAAAACATTTAAACACCACTGAACCTTCCTGCACTTTGACCAACCTTAAACTACAATGGACAAGAATGTGGCTTTAAAACCACTATCTACACTGTTTTTTCTCCCCAGGCCTCATTCGTACATTATCATATCACTATTTAATTAAATCATGCATCCAATTAGCCTGCTGTGTATGTGTGGTTTGGCTAAAGCTAGCGCCGTGGGATGTAAACATTTAGGAACATCTGCTGTAGTTGTTTTCTTTTCAGACAGAAGCTGGGCCAGTTTCAGGTACATGATGCAGTTTGTTAATAACTCCCTCTGGGCCCAATCGTGTGCACACAAAAATCTGCCTCAGAAACGCTGGACTTATGCAGTGATCATTTTCAGACTATTTTATAAACAGCTCTTTGACTAGCTGATGGAGTATTTGTATGTAAAGCCTGGGCTCGTGGGAGAGGAATCCCCCAAACTTGGATTAAGGGTAAACTAAAGTGTGCTGAGGAGAAGTAAGCGGTCTTCATGGGTTTCGGGTTGCTGTTACAGGCAACATTTTAAGGACTTTTCCCCGTAACATAATATGTTGTTTTTAATTGTTAAAGGTCCTTTATTATACAAAATGGAGTCTTGTGAGCTTTAATCCATGTTATAATCAAAAACGTACCTGGAGTTGTGTTTTGTTTAATTCACACGCTTGAGTAACCCTTTATTATTAGTCTGTCTATATCCCATTCATCCATTTTCTTCCGCTTATCCGGGGCCGGGTCGCGGGGGCAACAGTCTAAGCAGGGACTCCCAGACTTCCTTCACCCCAGACACTTCCTCCAGCTCCTCCGGGGGGACTCCAAGGTGTTCCCAGGCCAGCCGAGAGACATTGTCCCTCCAGCGTGTCCTGGTTCTTCCCCGGGGTCTCCTCCCGTTGGGATATGCCTGGAACACCTCCTGAGGGAGGCATCCGGAACAGATGCCCGAGCCACCTCAGCTGCTCCTCTCGACGTGGAGGAGCAGCGGCTCTACTCTGAGCTCCTCCCGTGTGACTGAGCTCCTCACCCTATCTCTAAGGGAGCGCCCAGCCACTCTGCGGAGGAAACTTAATTCAGCCGCTTGTATCTGCGATCTTGTCCTTTCGGTCATTACCCAAAGCTCATGACCATAGCTTTGAGTGATGGCATCTCCAAAGTTCAAACAGCTCCTTTTACCTTTTGTTTAGACGACATTAGACATTCCAGGGCTTATTTAAAAACACAGTGGAGCTTCCTGTATTACCACTTGACATCACATGGTGGAGTAGTGTAGTGGGGTGTTTTCTGTTTGAGAGAAGAACTCAGCCTAAATCTGCAGGGTTTGTGTGTTAAACATGTGTGAATGAAACAAAACACAACTCCAGGTCTGTGATGAGGAAACAATATTTTAACATAGATCAGAAAATAGTTTAATATGGGCTCTTTAAGTACAGCCAATCATATATCTTTTTTTACCGTGCATAGGGGGTAGTATCTGTAGTAAGCTGTGCCACTGTAAGAGAACATAACACACTCCTGTCTTAGTTGTCTTCTGTGTATTCATTATTCTGTGCTGGGTCAGGAAGGCTTGTTAAGGAAAGTAATGGATTTGCTATGGCAACCCTGGAACATCCTGGGAGCGAGAAGACTAGCTCACACCGTCCTCAGTGAAAACTGCGCTCATGCAGGTAATCCACAGCCCTGCGCCTTAGACGAGCGGCCTGTTAAAGGGCCTTTTATCCAGCAGAGACTGTTAAAGGGCCCATATTACACTATTTTCTGATCTATGTTATAATGTTGTTGAGTTCTTCTCTTAAACAGAAATCACTATGTTCCACCTTGTGATGTCATGTGGTAATACAGGAAGTGCTCCACTGTGTTTTTAAACTCCATTCACCTTCACTAGAATCATTTGGATGATTTCAGTGCTACAATACAACTACTGCTGATGACATCACGAGATGATACAGAGCATTTTGAGTTTTGGAGATGTAACAGACTAATAATAAAGGATTACTCAAACTTGTGTGAATGAAACAAAACGCAAATCCAAGTATTGTTGATGAGGTAACAGTGGTCTGACGTGGCTTAAAGCTCTCACGAGTCAGTTTTGTGTAATATAAGACCTTTAAAGGGCCTGTACCTGATTTCTTCACATGTATTTACCCCATTAGCTATATTGTATGTGCACTTTACTATCTAATTTTAAAGCGTTGCATTGTCCGATAAGTGTTTTACTGGTCTCCACACTCGCCTCTTGTTGTTGTGAAGTTGTGGAAAACACTTACAAACTCATCGTGGTGAATAATTAGGATGCTCAGAATGCATAAGGTAAGTGAGGAACAACTCTGGACCACTGCAAAAACTAGTTCTATTTTTCTTGTTTTTAAATTAGGTACAGAGCCTTTAAGATTCTCTCATGTTCTCTGGCTTGTTTATCTATAATTTATTTATTTATTTATTTTTTTTGGTGATACTCTCTGGCTTTGAACACTGCCGTAGTTGTGCGCTCCTCTTGCTGTCTTCTATGGGTTTGTTTGGTAACACTTTAGTATACAGATCACATGGGTTATTAATAGATGACTAACACGGAGAGGAATAACAAGCACTTAATTAGCTTCATCCCTGTTAGTATGTATAAAGTACGTATTATTGCTTTTTTATCCAATTTCATTCATTATTTTATTCCAGCTAAACTAGTGTTCATTAGCAGTTTTAGCCGTACTTTTACTTTAACACCAGGAAAATTGGCTTGGATTGGCCTTGTCCAATTTAAAAGTCCTATATTACGCAATATTTACTTGTGAGGTTTAAGTCATGTTATAATGTTGTTACCTCATGACTTCACAAAGTTCAAAATGCTCAGTTCCACCTCGTGATGTCATGAAAAGGTAGATTTCAGGTTAACAGCTCCTTTTTACCTTTTGCCCCTCCACTATGGACTAATACATATTGTTTTGTTTTAGTCTGCTGTGTTAAAGAGGGAGTATTTTACTTCTATGGGGTATTAACTGTAACACATAACATATTTAGAACACCATGTTACCTTTTCCTGTTCTGAAAATACTATATTCCCTGAAAACAACGTATTAACATGTTTTATAAGTTTTGTTTTCAGTCGTGTTGCTCAGGTTTGTCAAGTTGTTGTGTACAGTTTTGTATCATGTTTTTTGTATATTTATAAAGAATTGGGAGATGTAGACTTGTGGGTGGAGCCTTGTACAGAATCTTACAGCTAAATGTTTGGAGGGTTTGAATATGGCCCAGGAGAGATCAGTAAAATAGTCAATGGCATGTTTTTAGGCATGTTTTTATTTTTATTTTGTATGTTATTTTTATTTTTTATGAGGGAACAATGGTATAACATGGTAGAGAGGTCCAAAAAATATATATATTCTGCACAATGCCCCCAATTTAAGGATATTGTGAAAACTACCAGAGCTTCCGTGTGCTTATTTGTGCGGTGAAGAGCAAATATCTTGTGAGTAACACAGTTCGTATCGTGTCTGAAAATCAAACGCTCAATGTAAATGTGATATAAATGATCTGTGTAGGCCAAAAGTGTGGTTATGTGTATGATAGTGTTTTTATTAGCAATTATAGCTCCAAAGTTTTAGTGCTAATGCTAAATTACAATACAAGATGCCCCTGAATGCCTCTTAGCCCCCCGTTCACACGTATTTATTTATTTTTTTGCCCTGCTGAAGAATAAGACAGGTTTTAGGGCAAAGATTATTTGAATTTTCTTTTTAGCGCACTCACATTTCTCTGTGCATGTAAACGTAGTATGTTTAATAAATACTAAACTGAAAAACAGCAAACGTGGCCCCTAAACTATGGTGTTTTTATTTGTGTTCATAGTTTTGATTCACAGCTATTAGTCTGATTTATCGTTTTATCATTTTAATGTGATTTTATTGTTTCTTTTATTGTGTTAACCAGTTGATTCTCTTTCACTTTGCGCAGCTCTTTGTAAACAGCTTTTGTTCGTATAGAAACGATCTTGGATTGTTAGAAGGTAAACTGTGAAGTAACTCTGTCTATAGTGTTAACTAATGTGTCACACAAGAAATGTTTCCTTTTGTACGTGGAATGTCACTGTACATCTTGTTGTTTACTGTGTCATTTGATTGGTAAAGACGCACTGTGTAACTTTTCTAGTGTCTTCTTGGAGATTTTGCTTTGCCTGGAATGTTCCACAGTATGGCACATTTAAAGGTCTTATATTCCACATAACTGACTCTCAAAATTGAGCTTTAAATCATGTTATAATGTTGTTTCCTCCTCAAAAACAGACCTGGAGTTGTGTTTTGTTTCATTCATGGGTTTGAGTAACTCTTTATTATTAGTCTGTTTCTCTCCAAAGCTCAAAATGCTCTGTTCCACCTTGTGATGTCATGAAATTACCTTTTACCTTTAGTTCAGAAGAGATGGGCAATTCAAGCAGGTTTATGGAGTTTAAAAACACAGTGGAGCACTTCCTGTATTACCACATGACCTGGTTTGTGTGTTAAACATGTGTGAATGAAACAAAACACAGAAAATAGTGTAATATTGGCCCTTTAAATGATCTATTTATTTATTTATCGATCATTAATTAGAGAAGGGGAAATCAGACACGCACACACTCACCATGAGAATTGTGTTTTATATTTTTCACACTAATACTGCACAGTTTGAAGCTTGTATGATCTTTGATTATAGGAAAGTAGTTGTTCTGAATGAAAGAGTAAGTGTACTGCAGTACATTTACTCAAAATGATTATTCTGAATACGTATTTCTGATACATGTATTTAGTTATTTCCCCCCACCTCTGCCTAAACTCCAGGGAAAATACATCGAAAGTGTTAGAGTCAACTGACGCTTAACTTGCATGATCAAACAGGGATGCACCAATCCAGCTTTTTCAGTTCTGAAACGATAGTATCAAAGTATCTACCGATACCCGATATCAACCAATACCAGTGAAGGGACGGAAAATGGCACTTATTTCCTTAAAGCACAGTTCACTCATTACACGAGAGATCCAAAAGTGTTGTGTAATTATTATTTATCCATCCATCCAACTACTGGACATGAATAAAAGTTTCTACATTAAACATTCTGGGCTCATTATCGGCTTAACTGATACCCAGTCCAGCTAATGTTTCATTATTTGTGCCGATATTTGATATTTTATACCAGTATCAGTATTGGTGCATCCCAAATACTGCCATGTATCCCACTGATTACAGGAAAGAAGCTGTTCTGAATACCACCAAAGGAAAGGGTAACTGTACTGCAGTACATTTACTCAAACTTATTATTCTGAATACGTATTTCTGATACGTGTAGTTAGTACTTCTCAACACTTTAACCAACCCCCCTACCTCTGCCTAAACTCCAAAAGCTCATTAACTGAAGCTTAACTTGCACGATCAAATACTGCCATGTTTCCCTTTGAAGATAAGAAATTAGCTGTTCTGAAGATCACCAAATTAAAGAGTAACTGTGTGTTAAAATATTGAAATATCTATATATCGTGATACAGTATCATTATCGTGGGCTGCTGTATCGATATATCGAGTATTCTTTTTTGGTGATCGCACTATAATTCTCTTGCTTATTTAGTGGAAAGAAACGTATTTATGCAATACACTTGACATTTTCACTGTTTTGATGATTAAAATACGCATTGTGTAACTTTTCTGGTGGAGGGTCCGTCAAATGCTTTTCTCCGTGGAGATGTTATTGCTTTGTCTGGAATGTTTCGCAGTATGGCATTAAACCTTTTATCTTCATGGAGACTAAACCAGACCAAATTCAGATCTGTGGAGAGGAGAGGCGACCCCGCTCACAGTCTTGTTAGGTAATTTTGAGCAATAAAACCACCTGTGATTTAATAAATACACGGTAGAGCTGTTTAATGACACACTGTGGAATATTTCAGGCACAGCAATGACCAAAAAGTTACATAGGGTACCTTTAACTTTGCACAGGTAGTGGTTTGACAAAGAAATATTGTTGCTGAAATGTATTTTGTTCTTTAAAAACAGCACTTTATCACAGAGTATCATGAGCAATATATCGATTATCGCATGTATCATCATATGTGATAATATCGTATCGTATCGAATCATGAGGGACCCTGTGATTCTCTGTACTGCAATGGAGCTTAACAGTGACCGCCTGCTCCAGTTCTGGAAGTAAATTTTTTATTAAATTTTGCCATAGACTTTTCAAACGTTTCAAATATTGAGAGTTTAAAAACACAGTGGAGGCTAACCAGCTACATGCTAACTGATATCCATAACACGGTTGTTTTAAGTCTGTTTAAAATAATAACTTTGTGATTTATATAGCTTCAGAAACAGATTTGAAATAAAATTATATGAGGGTTTTATATTATTTTATCTCAATTTATTGATTTGTATTTTTTTTTTTTTGTTAAATATTAAAAAAAACAATGAATAAAATAAAGTAAACTTAGAGGTCTTGTGGTCATTTGCTATAATGTTGCTGATTATTATTATTATTATTATTATTATTATTATTATTATTGTTATTATTATTAATTAATTAATTAATTAATTAATTAATTAATTAATTAATTTATCTATTTATGATTTATTTATGATTTATTTTATTTTATTTATTTATTTATTTATTTTATTTATCCTTTTTTTTTCTGAAAGACTGTTAGAAAAATGAATGGGAAGTTACTGATACATGTATTTAGTTACTTCCTCATACAGTAACTAACTACCCCCACCTCGGTCTAAACTCTGGGGTAAAAACACGTTGAAAAGTGCATCTGTGACAGAGCTGAGCTGTTGGTGACAGTTTACATTAAAATCTGCTGCTGACATTTTGGACCTGCCATATTTGACGTGTTTACGGGCTGTGGGCATCTGGCACTCTTCTTTGTTCGGGGCGGGCGCGCGCTGACAGACCCCGGTGCAGTGCGGCGAGCGCCTGTTTCATCCACCCACCTCCGCAGCGCCACCCTGAGGTGAAGAGATCTGATGAGAGGAAGCCATCAAAGCCAGTGCACAGCCACTCTTACTGTTTACAGCTTTGTACCAGTCACTTTTCCTTTTCAAAATAAATACATAAAAACTAATCGGCCACCCTGGGGTAACCTGAGATACTGTGTGTTACATTTGGTTTTGAAAGTGTAAAATGGCAGTGTTTAGAGAACTGTAGTGGCTACAAATGTGCACAAGATCTGACAAAACATAAATCTGGAGATACTTGTGAAAATGCTTTGTTCAAATACAGAAATATGAGAGCTGCTGTTGGTGATGTTAAGTAATAGTAGTAATACTTTGGTAGTAATACATAAATCAAGCAGGTGATCTTCAACAAAGTGCTTGTAATTAAATTAATACAAAACTGATAAGTGATTTATCCAGGGTCAGGTCATGGGGGCAGCAGTCTGAGCAGAGGGGTCCAGACTTCCCTTTCCACACACACTTCCTCCAGCTTCTCCGGGGGGATCCCGAGGTGCTCCCAGGCCACAGGGAGACATGATCCCTCCAGTGTGTCCTGTGCCTTTCCCAGGACCTCCTCCCAGTGGGACGTGTCCGGAACACCTCTCCAGGGAGGCGTCCAGGAGGCATCTAGAACAGATGCCCTTTAGCTGCTCTTTGCACGTGGAGGAGCACTGGCTCTACTCCGAGCTCCTACAGTGTAACTGACTCACCCTCTAAGCTTGTATCTGCGATATTGTTCTTCAGATGAGGTTAGGAACGTAGATTGAGCGATAAATCGAGAGGTTTGCCTCTGGACTCAGCTCTTTCTTCATCAAAACGCTCCAGTACAGCGAACGCTTCACTGCAGACGCTGCACCGATCCAACTGTCAATCTCACGCTCCATCCTCCCTTCACTCGTGAACAAGACCCCGAGATACTTGAACTCTTTCATTGGAGTACACTGTCTGTATATGAGGATATTGCATACAAACATGCATTATTAAACATACATGTCCCCCAGTATCTGATCACATGACTTTTTGGCTCCAGTTGATCAACACACAACCACCTAAAAGAGTTTAATCTATGGGTACGTTTACATGGTTGAAGCCCAGTTCAATACTGAGTCTAGTCTTGCCTGGCAAACCCAGATCATTATCTGTCTATATTTTCTCTACATAATGATTTCAGTCTGGTCCCCACTCCCTCCGCAGGATTTCAAACCTGCTCAAGTGATTCACAGGTGATCAGACACACATGTTTGTAAAGTACTGCAGAAGTGTGTATTCTGGATCCCAGGCAAGGTTTAGTCCCAATTTAGTCTCATTTTGACGTGTCATTTTAAGGCAAGTGTGAGTTCCCCCAAAAGAATCTCCAGACTTCACTTGGTTGTTTTGTTTCGTGTAACTGTTACACTATTCTGAGTAAATGGTTAACATTTAGCTCCAACAACAGATGGGAGGCAAAAGTAAAACTGAGTTATGTCACTTTGGTAAGGCTTTACCAAGCATAAATCATTTTCTCACAAACATAAGTTCTGCTAAAAACATATTTTGTTAAATCGTATTCCTTCATAATTACTTTCAAAACTAAACTAATTAAAAGACGGAATATTTTACTTCTATGGAGTATTAACTGCTAACACACATTAAGATCAGCATGTTACTTTGTATTGTTATATTCACCAAAAACAATATATTAACATGTGTAAAAAGTTTCATTTTTGATGCTCAGAGTCCCCTCTCCTCTTGCTCTCCATGCTAAGTCACTCCTCCTTCAGAGCGCTATCACAACACAATCAGTGTGCGTCTCTCTAATGAAACCAATGCACATCACATCAGGTCTGTCAAGTTGCTGTGAACCGTTTTTTCCTCATGTTTTTGTATATTTATGGAGAATTGTGTGGGATCATGGGTGATGTAGGCTTGTGGGCGGAGCCTTGTACAGAATTTTACTGCTAATCATAAGGAGCATTTGAATAGGGCCCAGCAGAGATCGCTAAAATAATTAAACACGCATGGATGACAACTAAAACCTCTTCAGGCATGTTTTCCATGAGGGAACATTATGACAAAGCATCCAAAAAGTGGATTTTGCATAATACTCCCTCTTTAATCTTACATGTTTCATTTAGATAGAAAACATATTTGCATGATTATATTATATTCAGCACTTATCTTCCTCGTAAACTGTATAAAATATTCTATTAAATAGTTTTTCCACTGTGCAAATTCAAAACAGTGAAACATGTTTTTTTTATTCTCTTTAAGTGTTAAAACAAGCAAATTAGCATATACGCCAATGAAGTCTACTCACTCCATAAACGTAATTACAATATTAGCTACAGGCGAGTGAATTAGCAGCACGGTGTTGGGGCTGCAGACGCCTCCTCACTTCTTAGGGGAGATGTAATCAACATAATGATGAAGAATAAATCCAGTTTTCATATATATCTTCTGCTTAGAATCTGACCAGATGTGCGTAAACAACAGCGCTGACGACTCCCTGTAGAACACAGCAAACATCAAATACACGGTGTGTTATGTTGTGAAAAGGTAATTTAACATCTTTTTAACATTTTGGAATAATGCTGTTTCCTCATGAAAAACAGAAACACAACATGGTTTATTTTGTCTTTTGTGCATGTTTCAGTTTTTCTGCAGATTTAGCCTGTATATATATATATATATATATGTGTGTGTGTGTGTGTGTGTGTGTGTGTGTGTATATATATATATATATATATATATATATATATATATATATATATATATATATATATATATATATATATATATATATATATATATATATATATAAAATACTTGAGTAACTTTTTTTAAAGAAATTGTGCTGTGTTTCAAGTGTATTCTTTTTTTAGGCAGAAACTCAAACACAAGGTGGAAAGGCTCTTTTTCTCATGACCTGAGACTTGACAAAATGGACTGAATTAAGACTTAGCCCTAACTTGAGATGACTTGTGAATTTGTGAGATGAAAGTGTAATTTTACAGAAACTAGAACATCCCTCTCCACTTCTCTATTTCTGACCAGGTCAGGTGACTTTTTTAAGGACCATTTACAAAAATCACAAAAGACAAGCTGTATTTGATCTTTGGTATACCAACCTAAAAGGTCTTAAAACTCAAAGCTTAGGACTTGGACTTGGCTCAGACTTGGGACCAAAGGCCTAGACTTACTTGACACCAATAAACTTAACTTCAAACTCAAAGTCTTAACACTTACACTAGGGTGCATTTGTGTATTTTTGGCTACACTATGTCTATCTATTTATTTTAAATTGCAGTAAAATTGGGTGTAAATTGCGACTTAAGATGGAAATAAACCAGGATTGAACTAGGACCAGGTCTGCATCAGGACTAAACTGAACTTAAACTAAGTGTGAACACACCCATCAGATCCAGACTATCAGCTCTCTCATCAGGAGAGTGTGCCAGGGGCCAGGGAGCCACACACAGACTGCAGCAGAGCATTGTGGGTCTGCTGAGAAGGTGACAGGGTGCAGGACCTGTCTGGATCACAGCTGAACCTTCTGACCCTGAACATGGACTATTCAAGCCCCTCCCCCTCAGGCCTCTTTTGCTATTTTTCTAGGGATGAACTATTGTACTAATTTATTACAACATGATGTCCACTTATGTTTTATTGTTCTCTAAAGAGCTAACCACTCTGCCAGTGCCCCTGCATCACCCTGGCTGTTGTTCTAACACCGAAGACTGATTACAGATGATTACAGAGCAGTTCAGTACCTGATTGTCAGTATCAGCGTGGAGCTGTCACAGTCCAAAGAACCCGACAGTCCTGAACATAAACACCACAGCATATGTTGTTTACACCTGCACACAAACACTGTAAACTGCATTACTTCATTATTGGAGCTCCCTAATTATGCTCGATGGAAGTGTTTTACAATAAATGTGGACACACTGGTAATCCTTGTTTTATAGCTCCAGGCGCTGTACCCGAACGCGTAAAACAGAACTAGTTCATTTTAAACAGTTTGCGGTGGTCCAAACTTATTCCTCACTTACCTTACCATTCAGAGCGTCCTAATTATTCACCACAATGAGTTAATAAGCACTTTTCACACCTTTCAGAGGCCTGAGCGGAGTTTTATCATTTTGAACCTGTGTTGCCAGTGCCTTAACCTGCAGATTCAGGTAGGACACATGCAGTTTAGGTCATGTTTCTGAAATTTAAAAGCAAAATCTCACAGAAAGTCTGCAACAAACCCACTCAAATGGTACTCTGCAGTGACATCACAGAGAGGGCGTGTTCTACATGTATCTCTATGGTGGAATGTTCAGCGGTTACCATGGTGACACAATGCATTCCTTAGCAAACAGAGCCAAAAAAAAGTTTTAAGATCGTCTAAAAACTCAAGAAAAAATAAAGTTTGATTTTCAACATGAGTGACTAATCGAAGCGTGTGACTGTAATGTTATTTGAGAGGGACTTGTTTAACAGCACGAATCAGCTCGTCTGTTGTAGTTCCTGCTAAATCAGTTCTTTCTGGTCAGATTGTGTTAAAACAAAGATCAGATTAAAGTCTAACAAAGCCTCAGACAGTGCCAACAGTTAGCTTCACACTCCCAGGGAATGTTGATGACATAAACTGTAAAAGTACGGTGAAAATACGTGCCAAACCCGCCCCGCAATAAGTATAAAACCAATCTTACAATATATTAGCAGTGAGCACTCGGACGATTTATCTCTTGGCATTAAACCATAATAAAAGTGTATTTTGCTCTTTGGCTCTTTGCTACAGTACCCTCCCCTTTCATTCTCTTCCCAAACTCCACACTCAAGTACTTAGAGTAATATAAACCAGCTTTGAGCATGAGCCAGGCTTTGTGCTCATCTGATCCCAAAGATAATTTAATCCTATTCTGTGTTTCTATTGTCATTCTCATACAGCAGGCACACGGCGCGCCACAAATGATGAAGACTCCAACTCTGAGCAGGATTAGTGCCATTCATCTGACACTTTGCAACAATATAAACCAAATGTGTGATCCAGTAGTATTTGTTTGTAGTAGCAGTGGTAGAAGTAGAGGTACAGAAGTAGTAGTAAAGGTATGGTAGTGATAGTAGTGGTAGTAGTGGTAGTAGTGGTATTAGAGGTATAGTAGTAGTGGAGGTATCATTGTATTATATCGTAATAAAGGTATTATAGCTGAACATGATTTGCAGTCGAAGTGGTATAGTACTACTACTACTACTACTACTACTACTACTACTACTACTACTACTACTACTACTAGCAGCAGTAGTAGTAGTAGTAGTAGTAGACGTATTATAGTGGTAGTAGTGGTATATCAGTAGTAGTAATAGTAGTAGTAGTAGTAGTAGTAGAGGTATAGTAGTACCAGTGATATATCAGTAGTAGTAGCAGTAGAGGTATACTAGTACCGGTGGTATATCAGTAGTAGTAGTAGTAGTAATAGTAGTAGTAGTAGTAGTAGAGGTATAGTAGTAGCGGTAGTGGTGGTATAGCAGTAGTAGTAATTTAACAGAAACGTGTATTTGTTTAGCAGTTTCTTGGTGATTTAAAAGGATTTTGGAAAAGTAGCTGTAATAAAAATGATAGTAATAGTAAGAGAGAAATAATACACTTTAGATCCTTCATTAGGTCCTTCATCGTTAACAACAGGGGGGCAGCAGGTCAGTTGGAAGTTTGTCCACCGATCCAAAGGTTGAAGAGAAAGAGAGAGAAACATTATTGATCCTGAAAATTCAAGTTTTGCTGCAGCAACATTTCCACTGCGTGTCTCAGTGTCCTTTGTGTCTCAGTCAAATGTCTCAGTGCAGTTTAACAGGAAGACTGGTCAGGGAGGGTCAGCAGATCCTGTGGAAGTGTCCCTCGTCTGTGTCCTGCAGCACCACAGCAGCCTCCAGGGGGCGCCGGGTGAACACAACAGGAAAGGCTCTGTCATCCTTCCTCTACTGGGGGGAAGACGGCGCCAAAACCTGTATAAATCAGCTGACACGGTGGCTACAAATTGGTAAAAAACAATAGAACAATAGAGAGCACAGCGGCAGAAGACAATGTGCAGGTATTTTCAAGATGTACTACGGCGTTAAACTTATCTGTCTTTCGATGTTTGCAGTGGTCGTCGTTGGCTGCTCTTACGGCTGACTGACTGGCACATTATTATTATTTTTTTTTTACTTAATATTTGGACATTTTGACCAACCAAGAAGTGCAGCATGGACAGAAGTTAACGACTATTGGATTGTGATTGTGCTAAACAGCTAGCTCTGAAATGCTACAAAGGTTTTACATCAATGCGATCGACTTTCTACACCAAATATGGGAGAAGACATTCTAAAAGAAATGTCCTGTCTCATCACGGACCGAAACGAAGGAGAAGGAAGAGCGAGGCTTAGGAGAGGCTTTCCTGTTAGCCGAAACTGGAAGGAGCATGGCAGAACCGACAATGGAGCAAAATTCTGGGAGTGAAATTTCAAAAAGAATGGAGCTGAAAAAGGATAAAAAGCAAAGTTCCTTCAGCGATTCGAGCGAACAGTCATTTTTTTGTGGGAATGACTGCTGTTACTTGTGTAAATGGAATGTTTAAAGACTCTCATGAGGTGGAATGGTTTGTGAATGACCAAGTGAGCCCAGTGTGTTCTGTTCAAATAACCTGAAGTGGGTTTGTCATAATAGAATGTGTGTCCGAAAAGCAAAAGAAGAAGACCTTGAAGATAGTTTTCAGAGACTGCATTTGTGTTCAATGTTTCTTTTTTTTGCCTCAGGAAAAATGTTGTTTTGTTCTCGATTGGAGACAATTTTTGAGATGTTGCTGGTGTTACTGAAGCTACATGTTTAAAGCATTTCTACAAAAGTACAAGACAGGACACTTGAGTTTGTTTGACTTTTTGTGGTGACTTGCCAGAGAAAGTGTTTTTGGGATTATTTGCGTTACCAGTTCAGGTCCTATGAGAAGAATCAGTTGCTGTGCCTGTCAAGAATATGGCCATGTAACTGGTGTGTGCCGCGGTGTGCTGTAGTTGTGGAAAGGGTGACTGTGCCTAAGAGTGTGTGGAAAATTGTGTGGATCTGCACTGTGGCAGAAAACATCACAGTGGTTCGATCGATTGGCCTTTATTGCCGTAGTGGGTAAGAACAGATTGACATCGTTTTGGGGGCTGCACAGATATTTTTGAATGTGGACAGTATCAGTTGGTAGGATCTTGATCTCGCAGTGAGAGAAAGAGTTACAAGGCAATCTCGGTGAAATTAGTACAATATAGGGATTGATTTGAAAGGGGAACTTGTTGGAGACAATGTAAATACACTCACCTTAGGAAGAAAAATCCAGTAGGAGACGGTAATGCACTTTCTCATACATTTGAAGCCAACTGCCATAAAACCCCCCCAAAAAACAAGAAGAAGGCTGTGCTGTTGTGTCTTCAGAGTTCACCTGGCTCCCCCTGTGATGCTGCAGGACACAGAGGACACAGAGGAGGGACACTTTTGTCCTAGGGGCTGTTACTCTTCTCTAACTGCCCTGACACTGGATCTGTTGACTCTTGTTTGAGCTTTTCTTCTTATTATTATTATTGTATTTGACTGCTCAGTGTGCTTAAACTATGTTCATGAATATGCATTGTCCCTTTTAAATTAAAAAAAAAAAAAAATTAAAGAAATAATGTGATTCTGATTTGATTTGTTATCTGGTATTCTTTCAATTACAAATATTTATATTGCCTAAACAAAAAGTGTATGTCTAAAAAACATGCATTCTTAGTGTGAGAGGGGTTGCCTTTCCACAGATTTGGCCTGTAATTGCTGGCGTCACCTGTCTCCATGGAGATCATGCCATACTGTGTGCCATACATTATGAACAAGGCGGTCACACCTCTATAGAGATAAGCGGGTGACTTACCCTCCACCAGAAAAAGACATTGGTAGCATTACATTACTGATGCTACTGCAATATTAGTAGAAGTTGTATCCATGGTAGCAGTAGTTCTCGCTTATGACAAATTGATAGCCAGCAAAATACATCTTATCCGCAGATATAGTTCAAAGCGTCTTTAATTTGTTTCCACTCCACGTGAAAAGACGATAAAGGCTGGGAGCGATCTCTCCGAGTGTGAGTGGCAGTTATGGGTCGGAAGGATTTGTGAAGCGGAGAAGGTGCACGCTTACGGAATAGAGATGTGAGAATGATTTGTGCATTTGAGGATATTAAAGGCGGAGGTGGCAGCTGCAGTCAGTTACATGCAGTGAATCAGAAAATCTCCAAATATAGGGGATGACGTGAACTTTGAACTCACAGCAGTGTGGAGAATTCATATGGGTGGAGGGAAGGGAAACAGTACAACTCCCAATGTGAAGAGTCTGGGTAAAAAGGGGGTATTTTACTTCTATGGGGTATTAACTGCTGCCATGTTACCTGTTATGGTTTTGAAACAGATATAGTCTCCTGTCAATTTGCTCCCCGCTTTACGTCACCCCCTTCAGAGCGCACATCTCATCAGTTTGTCAAGTTACTCTGTACAGTTTTGTATCATGTTTTTGTATATTAATGGAAAATTGACGTGTCTGAACATGGGTGATGTAGGTTTGTGGGCGGAGCATTGGACAGAATCTCACAGTTAACCATAAGAAGGGTTTGAATAGGGCCCGGGAGAGATCACTAAATCACTCAAACATACACGGATGACCTCTAAAACCTCTTCAAGCGTGTTTTTGATGAGGGGACATTATGACATGGTGGTAGAAAGCCCACTTAGTCCTTTCTGCCGCTTTCTGCTGCAAATACACTTATGTGGATCTATTATCCACCGTGGTAATTATTCATGGAGTGGAATAGTGTCACAATCCTCTGCAATAATTTCCTGAGTTGGAGAATCCTGTCAGTAACATCTGTATTACTTATTACCTGAGAAAATACTGTGTGACTTGAGAAGGTTATATTTTCTCTCAGTGCATTTCATATTTAGCAGCTATTACCATATATCGTAGTACATGATTTAAAGAGCATTTATCTTGATTATAGTCAATTAAATTCCAGTACCTGTACTTGACACTTGGTCCCACATGGCCATTTTTCATGAATATAAGAGCAGGATACAACTACTACTCACTACAACTTCACAAACCTGACACAATGTGCAGTAGTTAGGGGTCACTCTGAGCGTTAAAGATAACACGGTGATATTAAAGGTCCAATATTATTCAAAAATGTCTCTTTTAGCCTTGTTGTATACCATTACCTCCGTACCCTTTATTATCAGTTTGTAAACATCTCCGAAACTTTACCTTTCGCCTTTTGTTCAGTAGAGATTGGCAATTACAGGGCTGAAATTATTTGATTCTAATGAAGGTATATGGGGTATTAAAACACAGTGAAGCACTTCCTGTATTACCACATGACATCACAAGGTGTTTTTTGTTTGGAAGAAAGATGCAGGATTTGTGTGTTAAAAATTGTAGAGGAAATCTGTACATAATTATTCACGTAATCAATTATATAGATTGTGTATAAGGTAGATTTGCGATTTCGAATAAAATGGGGTTATTAATCAGTTTTGGACTTAGGCTTCTTGCTGCAATATAATGTATCTCTGTGGTATTTTTCCACTGGATTGATCTTGTTTTTTACTTGTTATTCTACTGCGAATGACCCAGCCTTGTGCTGACCTGTCCTTGTAGAAGTGTTACGTCTTGACTTATATATTTGCATCACTCCTTTGCCTGATGCCCTCCCAAGGGGTATAAAAACTCTGTGTGCTTTGTTATGATTACCGGTCCAGGGACAGGTGCCTCTGTTAGGGACAGTTAGGGTGTGATTGTGCGCACAATTACTTTAATAAATCAGACTCTTTGATTCAAGACAACTCTCCAGTTTATTCTTTGCATCTTAGAAATTCCGCAATAGCCCTTTAATATTATAATTATTGTGTGTTACATGTTTTTTTTACTTTTAGCCAGGTTCTGTTTCCCTTTTACTGACAAGGGTGGATTTGTTTAACTCTCAGACAGATACGTTTCACAAGAGGAGATATCATTTCCTCTATAACAACAGTAAGTTTGGAGTTCGGATCAATGCTTTACAGAGCTTTAGCTGTGAAATCTATAAACAGGCTTTTACCACTGGGGCCAGGGCACTGCGGCTGGAGCCTAATAAAGAGTGAAGAGTTTCTTGTTTAGCAGTGCTTTTTGTCCATTACTTTCAGCGCACCAATACTGCCATTCCCCCTCCCTCCATGTTATGTAAATTAATAGACTAATGCTGAACTGACAAAGTACAAGCTGTACTGACTGAAAAGAGGCCTCCAAGCAGCAAATAAACACGCGATAGTTTAGTTTTTAAGTTTCTTTTTTGTTGTTGACATTTTTGCTCTAGGAATTGGCTTTTATGTAATTAAGCAGTATGAAAAAAAAGCACTAGAAAATTGCAACTAGTCAGCAGCAGAGGAGCAGTGTACTCTGGGGAAATGGTAAATGCCATAGCAATTTAAGGAAGTGTGTGTAACTTTTAGTGATAACAAATGTAATGTTAATTTTTTCTTAGTGACAAAAACACTGGACATGATGGACGAGTTGTTGATGCTATAATTTGGTGTTCTGAAGAGAATTATTCAGTCAAAAAGCAGGATGGGTCTCTCGTTTGGATTGCTAGTTTCAAAGCTGAAATCCATTTGGTTTTAAACTAAAAGGGGTCTCTGATTTGAATGGTCACTACCTAAACCCCAGCGCACCTGCAGTTGCTAATGCAGCCTCTGCAGCTCAGAGAGTGAATGGGTGTCTTGCATTGGTGGTGGGGTTCTCCAAAATCAATTTCCCCCAATCCAAAGAAAGTGTCAAATCAAATCAAATCAAACTTTATTTATAAAGCGCTTTTCATACATCCTTCCTCAGTTTAATTCTAAGGCTAATGGAACAGGCTTCAGAGTGAACGAGCAGAAGCAAAAAAACCCACCAAAAAAAAAAAAAAAAGAAATATTATCCTCTTTGGTAATAATGAAATAATTTAAAAAAATACATTTAAAAATCCCCACCCCATTCTGGCATGGTTCAATCAAATTACTTAAACAATAAATCACAAAACGTTGGCTTTACCGGCTGTGAGCTGTAGTGCTTTGTGATTCTGACATTTCCCAGGGAGCCTTCTGAAGACCATAAACATGGACAGTTGTCTCACTGGCTCACACCACTGGGTCCAACGCTGGGGGCTGTTACCATCAGCCTTCCACCACGCTGGAGCTGAGAGGAGGACTTTTGGGGCACAGGCGTGTACAGACACTGTACCCTTCTGTGGAGAGAGAAACGGCCAATCTAACACAGGCCGGGAGAGCGAGGGTTTGGAAACACACACAGAGTCTGGTGGTGTTAATCCTGTTGCCTTCTCCATGGTCTACAGTGCTCTGTTCAGAATAAGCCTTCACACGCTGACAGAGCCTGAGCACTCTTGGCATCTGTAGTACAGATCTGAATTCATCCTTCATAAGTCTCTAACTCATTCACATTGACTTTCTGGAATCACATTCCTGCATCGCTACTGACTCCTGTAATGTGCTTGTTCACATTTTACATGAATTGTTGCGTCACAGGTAAAAATACAGAATTTTAAGTCCAAAAATGATCACTGGACTCGAGTTAAATTGTGTTCAGTGAACAAATGGCTCTATTAGCATAGCATTCACTTGGTTTATTTTCCCTTTGAGTTTAGGGAAGTAGTGTTCAGAAGTGACTAAATGCATGTACAAAAAATACATATTCAGAACATTCATTGTGAGTAATGGTACAGTTACTTTTTTATTTGTTGGCATCAAAATACAGTTTCTAGAAGCAAAATGTGTCTTGCCCCAGTACAGATACACTATGTTGTAGAAGCAGCTCTTTGTGTTAAAATAAGTCGGCTGTGTACTGTCTGCATCTAGTTACAAAGCATTTTATTGTCCCATAATCAGGAAGGACATCCTAGCATGCTCGTTGTTAGCTTTACTGTCATGGCAAAACTCTGCTCTGGTCTATGAGAGCTGTGAAAAGCACTTATAAAGTGAATAAACAGGATGCTCAGAATGGATAAGGTAAGTTTGGAATAACGTTGGACCACTGCAGACTGTTTAAAATGAACTAGTTTTTCACTATTTTAGGACAAACCATAAAAATCTAGTACAGCGGCTTTAAAGTCAACTCAGTGTGAAAGTATTCAGAAGACCAGAATACATAACAAAAAACAATGTAGTAAGCTATTCAGTCGTGCCCAACACTGCCCAGCAGCCATACATTCTGACCATCCTTATATAGGCCCACAAAGAAAGCTTCTGTTGGCTTAATGTCCACTCTTTCTGTGCTCTCTCACAGCTTTGACTGACCTGAGTCTATAAACCACAAATCTCACTGTGCCCGGAGCCTTGTGAGTTGCACAAGTTTACATTTGTTTTATTGCTGAATTAACTTCCCAACAACGGGCACTTTAGCTGCGCTGCCGTGTCTGCCTCTCCTGTTAACTGATCAAAGCTCGTGTGTGGGTGGGCTATAGCTCCGACTTCTCCTCCACCTCCTCCATCTCCGTCCCTGCAAACCTAGCCATGTATTGCCCTTGGTGCCTGCAGGAGCCCAGGATAAATGCAGCGTTTTTCCATCCCCGTTGTGGAGGTCAGTGTTATGAGTCCACGGGCCTCTCATCAGCTAAAGCCAGATGCTCGCTAACATATTGATTTTTTAATTTCTTCAGACGTCAAACTGTTAGAGACGAGTCTGTCAAGCTGAATCGGATCATGCCATCCACACTTTGCTTTCTATCCCATAATTCTAAGTGTCTCAGTGGACTCGACTCCAGAGTAGAGCTGTTTTAGATGGAATAAATCAGACCCAGTGAGCTAACCACAAATGTTTGGGCGTAATTACTGAACTGCTTGTCACTAAAATTGTGCAAATCTATTTATACAGTACATATGTAATTGCCTGGGATCCAGACTGGGATCTCCGAGAGCTGAGATTGGCATGATTGACGGATGGATTAGCCAATCAGGGACATGCATGGTCCATCCATATCAAAACACTGAAGCACTAATCTGAGGTGAGAGAAACATCACTTTGTTCAAATTGATGGGTGGGAAAATGTGCTAATTTAATATTGCTGCAATATATTTTCATAATATTCAATTACTATATTTAACAGAGTTCATTTTTTATGAATTATGATTTTATGATTTAATTATCTATGGGATCCGATTGGTCAGCTCTACTGCTTATTTATTTATTTGGCAGGGACAGTGTACATTTATGAACATTTCTGTAAATGGACCATATTTAGTCAGTTTTCATCCATTAATCCCACGGCTCACACACTGAGCAGTTTTTGAAACTTTTTGTATTTTGAGCTCAGTTTTTATCATTATTTCATGAAGTGCAACATGTGCAGTTCAAAGAACACAAGTAAGGGACTGTTAGATTGTCTAAAATTAAGTGTTTGTTTTTCCTGTATCAGTGGAAACTATGTAAGAGGCTCACTAAGAAGCTAGCTATGGACGTTTGAGATGTAACAGGCTTTTCTCATCATATGTGGCAGCCAATGCGGCAGAAGACCTTCCAGAGGAAATAGACAGCTGATCCGATCAGCTGATGGACTCTCACATGGCTCATGGTGTTTGGGGTGAATGCTGCACAGTGTATGTGAACAACGCTGACTCAGTAGTACCGGACACAGAAGTAAACCTAGTGCACACTGGGGCCACACCACAGCGTGCACTAACATGTGTGAGAACTACTGTAGTATCTGCTTTACCTTTTGAAACTTGAGAACCATACAGCCCCTTTAAGTAAGTCATGAGGCCTCTGCATTTTAATCTGTCATGGTGGCCCAAGAGACCCCTCATTCTAAGAACATCTGGAAATTTTTAAATCCGTATCTCGGACATATAGAAGTAGTCAGATTTTTTTCGTAATAAATAGTAGCAGAGCCTAGTTTTTGGATTCTTCCCATAACATCCCACCGGTGCGGGAAACCCAAGCAGCCACAGGTGAGAAACGACACTACTGAAACACCTAAAAGTACTTTTTTTGTTAATTATAATGCCATTATCTAAATAAGGTAGTGAAGGGGATACTTTAATTATTCAGGAGCAGCAGGACTCTTGCTGGAGGATTAGCAGATTGAATGATGGTGTTTTTGATGGTTGATGCGAGAAACTGGAGGAAATGGAGAAACCCCAACCAGGGGGAACACGCAAACTTCACACAAAAATAACCAATAGTGTTTAAGGAATCAAACCAACGTCAGACCATTTTCTTATAAGGTGACCACTTTAGCACTGCTCCACTTTCACATATGCATAAAATCTCACAGTCTAACACACACACACACACACACACACACACACACACACACACACACACACACACACACACACACACACACACACACACACACACACACTCTCTTATATAAGTGAAAAGGTTCAAATATATTGCCCAAGGACACACAATGCAAGGCCAACATCAAACATAGACTTCAATTATTCTACTGAACCCCTTATTATAGTTCTATTCTTCGCCACAATGAAACTAAACTACATACAATAATTACCTTGTTCCTCCTCCCCCTATGTGTTTGAAATGGTTTATAAAAGGAGGAAGGCAGATTGTACAAAGCCGGCTGGTGCCGCAGAAGTCAGTAATTACATGATCTGTGCATCAGATCCTGGACGCCCACCTCCCCCTGGCAGCAGACCACCAGGTAAAACAATCCAACCAATCACCCTCCTTCTTCTCTCCTCCAACCAGTAACCTGAGCACTGACTCCTTCATACAGGGTGGGGGTGACGTGAGCCTTCTACTCTGAACAAAATGTAATTCTAGTACCTTAAAGTATTTATATTTTGATTTGATTCTCACAATAGATGTGTTCACTTTCAAGAATGTAATGATGTCATAATTTCAAATGTCAGGCAACATATACACCGCATACACTATATTGCCAAAAGTATTCGCTCACCTGCCTTGACTCGCATATGAACTTAAGTGACATCCTATTCTTAATCCACAGGTTTTAATATGATTTTGGTCCACCCTTTGCAGCTGTAACAGCTTCATCGCTTCTGGGAAGGCTGTCCACAAGGTTTAGGAGTATGTTTATGGGAATTTTTGACCACTCTTCCAGAGGTGCATTTGTGAGGTCACACACTGATGTTGGACGAGGAGGTCTGGCTCTCAGTCTCCGCTTTAATTCATCCCAAAGGTGTTCTATTGGGTTGAGGTCAGGACTCTGTGCAGGCCAGTCAAGTTCATCCACACCAAACTCTCTCGTCCATGTCTTTATGGGGCTTGCTTTATGCACTGCTTTATTAGTGCACAGTCATGTTGAAGAGGAAGGGGCCATCTCCAAACTGTTCCCACAAAGTTGGGAGCGTGGAATTGTCCAAAATCTCTTGAAAAGTTCCTTTCACTGGAACTAAGGGGCCAAGCCCAGCTCCTGAAAAACAACTCCACACCATAATCCCTCCTCCACCAAACTTTACACTTGCCAAAATGCAGTCAGACAAGTTCCGTTCTCCTGGCAACCGCCAAACTCAGACTCGTCCAGCAGATTGCCAGATGGAGAAGTGAGATTCGTCCAGAGAACACGTTTCAGTCGCTTCCACTTTGTTATAATCCCACT
The DNA here is from genome assembly GCA_029959045.1 of Taenioides sp. WSHXM2023. Lineage (NCBI taxonomy): Eukaryota > Metazoa > Chordata > Actinopteri > Gobiiformes > Gobiidae > Taenioides > Taenioides sp. WSHXM2023. The sequence continues at coordinate 4,424,366 of CM057096.1, read as the reverse complement.
GACAGTTGACTGAGGAATATTTAGGAGTGAGGAAATTTCACGACTGGTCTTGTTGCACAGGTGGCATTCTATCACAGTGCTGGAATTCACTGAGCGCCTAAGAGCGACACATTCTTTCACTAATGTCTAGATGCTTGATTTTATACCCCTGTGGCCATGGAAGTGATCAAATGATTTCGATTATTTGGATGGGTGAGTGAATACTTTTGGCAATATAGTGTACATTGCCCCATATACACCAGTCAAAAGTTTAGATACACCTACTCATGTTTTCTTTAGGTTTGCTACTTTCTACATTGTATATACACACAGAAGACACCAAATATATGATGCAAAACATGTGGAATTATGTAGTAAAGTAACTAACTAATTGAGTTGGGAGACCAGGTTGAGACCAGGTGAACCATGTTCTCCAAAGTCCTCGTGTGGATGTGGCTGCTCAGAGCTGTGGCCATAAGTTTTCTGGAGCTTGTTACGGCAATGACCCACAAGGAGTGTTAGGTAGTTGTTGGTCAACCAGCTTTTAATTCTACTGAAACAGTCCAAGAGGTTTCAAGTTCAAGGAGTTCAAGTTGGAAAAATGAATGGGCAGATAATTGAACTAAAAATTAGGTCCTACAAATTAGAAAAATCCATTGGAAAAAAGTGCCATCCTCTCCACGTGAATCATTTATAATCACCCAAAAATAAATAACTAAATAATAATAAACAATTGTACATAAATAAAGTATATATTTAACTGTAGTTATTTTTATACATGAAGATGTATATGTTTACAGTCCAGTGCTTCCTGAACTCATAAAGTACATCAGATATTAAGTCCAGACCAGAGCTGGTGTTTGATCTGAGCTCCTGGTGTGCTGCAACACACACAGATTTCATTATTTTATTACATTGCTAAGCTAGCTTTGAAGCTAGCCGCTCAATGACTAATTCATGATCATGTTTGGACTCAAGGTATACCGCATTCTGGGCCAAAACAAAGTCATTATATTATGCATTTGTGGATGTGCAAATGAGAAGTCGGAAAGAAGTTATATCATAACAAGCAAACGTATATATTTTTATATTTAATACAAACTAGCTTAAGGCATTTCTCATGTTTGTGCTGAAAGCATGAAAAAGGATAATAGAATGAACAAGGAGCCAGCTGTGAGGCATCAAACAGACTGTGTGATTGTGCACACACACACACACACACACACACACACTTACACACACACACCTACACACACACCTACACACACACACACACAGAGGGCAGCAGCGTTCATGTACACTGCAGAGGCCAGAGCAGTGGTCAGGGCAGAGGAGAGGGGCCAGTCAATAATAACAACAATCAGATGAGTCAACACACACACCAGTTTTATTTTTATACTGATATAATGGGCTGTAATGACTTTGTCGAGCCAAATAGTCTCACACGTTTTTAATGCATCTGTTATGGGCCATTATTCCCATTTAAAGAGGTATTATGCAATATGCACTATATTGCCAAAAGTATTCACTCACCCATCCAAATAATTGAAATCAGTTGATCACTTCCATGGCCACAGTTGTATAAAATCAAGCACCTGGGCCTGCAGACTGTTTCTACAAACGTGTGTGAAAGAATGGGTCGCTCTCAGGGGCTCAGTGAATTCCAGTGTGGTACTGTGACAGGATGCCACCTGTACAACAAGTCCAGTCGTGAAATTTCCTCACTCCTGAATATTCCACAGTCAACTGTCAGTGGTATTATAACAAAGTGGAAGCGACTGGGAACGACAGCAACTTAACCACGAAGTGGTAGGCCATGTAAACTGATGGGGCGGGGTCAGCAGATGCTGAGGTTGCCAATTTCTGCAGAGTCAATCTCTACAGACCTCCAAACTTCATGTGGACTTCAGATTAACTCAAGAGCAGTGCGTAGAGAGCTTCATGGAATGGGTTTCCATGGCCGAGCAGCTGCATCCAAGCCACACATCACCAAGTGCAATGCAAAACACGTCGCCTCTGTATAGTGTAAATCCACACCTTCCACGGTGGTTGGTCTCTGTCACCCTCATCCAGCTCGGGTCCTCTACCAGAGGCCTGGGAGCTTGAGATTCCTGCACAGTATCTTTGCTGTTCCTACTACTGCACTTTTCTGGACTAAGATGTCTGATGTTTTTCCTGGGATCTGCTGTAACCACTCCTCCAGTTTACAGCCCGAGTGCTCCGATCACCACGGGCACCACTGATGCCTTCACCTTCCAGACCTTCTCCAGCTCTTCCTTGAGCCCCTGGTATTTCTCTAGTTTCTCGTGTTCCTTTTTCCTGATATTGCCATCGCTTGGTATTGCAATGTCCACCACCACGGCTTTGTTCTGTTGCTTATCCAACACCACTATGTCTGGTTGTTTCAAAAACCTGATACAAAACTGTGCACAGCCACTGATGCGATGTTCAGTAGTTTCATTAGCAGGAGGCATGCTGATTTTGATAGTGCTCTGAAGGGGGAGTGACTTAGCATGGAGAGCAAAGAGAGGGGGGCGTGAAACTTATAAAAGTAGTTATTTTAGGTGAACATTTAGGAGCATTGTCAAAACAATAAAAGGTAACATGATTTAAATATGTTGTTAGCAATTAAAACCCCATAGTAAAATAAATTTAAATACCCTTTTAACAAATATAGGTTACGCTGAAATAATATTTTGTCTAATTTCATCTGTCTTGTTTTTATTGAAATACATGTGTTTTTATGAGGTAACAGACCCTCGGCCTGAAAAGTTGTTGAGCTTTAAACACAAACAAGGCTAAGCACTGTATGTAAATGAGGTCAGTAGATTTGTCTGTGTCTAATTAACCATCGGCTAACAACCAGCCCATCACTGCTGTGCTCTGTCCATGTTTAATTGGCTGTGCACATTCAGACCTGCCCTGTGTATAAATCATAGCAACAGTGAGCCAGACCCAGAGCCACACATGCCTCTGATTCTGAATGAGCTGGCGGTGTGTGGAAACAGTGCACACGAGCAGAGAGCAGAACCCCGCCTCAGGCATGTCCACGCTGTCCTACTGTGTCCTACTGCTGTGTCCAATCAAAAAGAGCATATACTGCCCAAATACTGAGAATGAAACAAAGATCTCTGTAAAGATCTCTGTCTTTACATTTGTCACAGGCATGAAAGGGTTACGCCTCGCTACCTGAGCAGTTGTAGCTAAAAGACTCCATGTAGAGACTTGTAAGTACCACACCGGGACAGTAATGTGTCCTCCATCTGCAGGTTGAGACACTGGCAACCCAGGTCAGTTGTTATTTTAATTCATAGTAAAGGCAAGAGTACAGACTACATAGAGTTCCTGTTTTAGTTAAAGGAGCTGCATGTTTATTCTGTGCATTTACGTGTGCGGTGAGAGCCCTGTAGCTGCAGCTCTGGCTCCTCTGCTGCTTGTTAGTGAGGTGCTTATCTGTATGTGTGTATGTTATCTGCATGTGTAGCTCTGAGCTGTATGTAGTTGTGCTCTGCTCTGACACTGACATACACATACACACATGCAGATATCAGTGTCAGAGCAGAGCACAACTACATACACTTTCACAGAATGTAGCACTAGCATATCATCATTTCAGTGATTCTGGGGTGTATTAATAATAATAAATAATGGATCAGTTTTATATAGCACTTTTTTGACACTCAAAGACTCTTGACAGTGCATTATTCATTCACTCCACAGCTGCCCTTGGACAGACTGACAGAAGTAAGGCTGCCAATCTGTGCCATCGGCCGACCACCACCAATCACGGACGCACATACCACTATCATGCTAGGCAATGTGGGTGAAGTGCCTTGCCTAAGGAAACAACAACCACCTGATATTCCCAGTGGTCTCCTCTCCAAGTATTAACCAGGCCCGGCCCTGTTTGGTTTCTGAGCTTTGAAGAGATCGGGATCGTTTTGACAAGCTGGTATGGCAATAAAATAGAACTGATTTCAAATACAGTGTTACCACGTTCAGAGGTGAAAAGCTGCACAAACATTTAATTAGACAAGCAGGTGACAAACCCTCTAAATAAAAATTACACAGTGCTCCTTTAAAGGTCCTGTACCTAATTTTTCCCCATGTATTTCAGCAGAATGTGTCTTGCTCAAGTACAAATATGTTGTATAAGGAGCTCTTCAGGTCAAAATAAGTCTGCTGTGTGAACCGCTGTGTTGTCCTCTAATCAGGCAGTGCACGTTTGCATGCTATTTGTTATTAGCATTACTGTGAATACAAAACTCCACTCTTGTTGCTGAGAGTAGGATGCTTGAAGGGCATAAGGCAGCCTAAGTATGGATAACGTTGGGCCACTGCAAACCTTTTTAAATGAACTAGTTCTGATTTTCACATTTGTAAGACTGTAAAACCCAGGTACAGCGCCTGAGAGGACATCAGAAGTGTAATATACATGAGCACATACAGTATACGTACACACAGCTTTTTATTGCTTCCAAATCCACCTCTCCACCTCTCCGCTGCACGTGACATGTTTTTTTTTCTCCTTCTTGTCTTCCCAGGCTCCCCTTCGTATCCCTTATTCCAGTCTGTGTGTTCATTCTAAAGCAGACTGTGAATGTTTAACAGCAGCACAACATCTCCATTTGAACTTATAAAAGATTCACGGCCACAGTCTGCAGTGTTCTCCCAGTGAGGCGCTGGACCAGCATACGAAGACTTACTGTACACTGAACAGAGGCCGCTGGCTCTTATTGGGGATTGCATTATTTTGATGGGGTGTTGAGCTTAGGAAAAAAAGAGAACATATTAAAAAACCTGTACCTGATTATATATATATTTTTTTCTTTTAACATCTTGCATTGCATTTGCCTGGTGTGGTGGATACGTCTGCCACCACTCCATAGTGTATTTCATTTCATTATTTCATTTACATTTTCATTAAGTTAATTATAGCACATATATAGTTGAGTTTAATCCTTTATTTAGACTTCTATTTTCTAATTTTGGGTGCACACATTTTAGTTAATGTAAGTCTGAATTTTTACTTACACTTGTTTTTTTTTGTTTTTTTTGTTTGAGTGGCCGGGCAGAGGACCCTTGGAGGAGACCATCGACTATTTAGTTAATTTTGCTAAGTTAGTTTGTTTGACGTTACTTTATTATCTCTTGTTTTCTGTATTATAAGTATTTGCCTTTTTGTTACTTTAAGTTAGCAGCTTTAGTTAATTATTTAATGTAATTTCCCCCTCTCTTGTCTTCAGTTTAGTCGCCCTCGTCTATTTAAACGCACCTGTTCTCTGTCTAGGGGTTAGTTTTTGTTCTGTTTAGTTGGATTTAAGTTTCTCCAGTTGGGCCTGACTTTTTGTTAATGATTTACTTAATTTGAGCCTAATATATATTTTTTATACCTTGTCTTTGCCTTTTTTTTTTTTGTTTGGTCCACTACACCTGGCAAATCCAAACTGACATATGTCCAAATGTGATTGTTAAATCAGATTAGTTTTCTTCAGTGGCAAGTGGAATGAAGGAGATCATTGGTCACATATCATTTACAAATAAAATTACATAAACTGTTTTACTCATTGATTCTGCAGAAATCTGCCATGTTTTTCAGTCGCTTGAGTTTTATTTGTGTAGACCGACCATGGGCAGAATGTCACTGAGATTCACTCATGACCAGAAAAATAAACGATAAAGTAGTTATGATCCTACTGAAATAATAATGATGCATAATCTATTAAATTCTAAAGTATTACACAGACACATGTTTCTTGGTCGTGGTCCATTTTCTAGACTGATTAAAAATCGCAATAAGGAAGCAAAGGTTGATGAATTAAAAGCAAACAGACACTATCCCAGACACTAGTTTCAGCAAAAATGACTAAGTGGACAGTGCTAAAAGTTCAACCTAAAACATATTTCCCTCATGGTTTGAAATCAGGTACAGATGCTTTAAAATACCCCTGGGTTCATGTGAAATGAAGTAATATTGGTATTAGCATTGTCAGTCACTGTATGTGGTACAGTAGAAAATGGAACTGTTTGTGGAGAAGATAAAGATGCAACTGAGAACATTAGATTTTGCAGGTTGTTTGTCTTATACTCAGAGAAACATACAAAAGGGGAAAAGTTCATATGAGCCTTGTGCCTGCTAAAAGATGTAGGTCTCTTTCACGTTGTTGGAGGAGAACGCAGAGCTACTGTGAGCGAGTGAATGAAACAGATGTCATCTGCTCTCTCTCGCTCCTGCTTGGGGAAAAACTGCAAACACAATCAGAATTTACTTTATTTATGTCCCAGAGGAAAATGGAGTACAAACAGCTGCAAACACAACAATAACACTGGGACATACACGTAAGACAGTGACAGGTTCGCACACTACGTCTACCCATTCACTTTGTACAGCTGCGTGGAATAAATTTATTTTAAGAGGCTATCCCTGATTTCAAACCATTAGTCAGGAACATGTTTTAGTTTGAGTTTTTAGCACCGCCCACTTACTGCTTTCTGCGGCTGTGATGTTGCACCATGACACAGAAACTATTAATGCATCACAAATAATTAGAATATCATGAAAAAGTTCAATATTTTTTGTCAGTCCTTTCAGAAAGTCGCCCCACATATTGTAGCTTTCAAAAGTTTTTATGATTGTGGCTTATATATAATGAAAAACAAAAATTCTGTGTCTCAGAACATTTGAATACTGTGCAAAAGTACAATATTGGAGAGCCATGGAGTCACACCTTAATCAGTTAATTAACTAAAAACTACTGCAAAGGTTTCCTGAGCCTTTAAATGGTCTCTTAGTCTGGGTCAGTGGGCTACACAATCATGGGGAAGGCTGCTGAAGACAGTCCCTGACACCCTCCGCAATGAGAAGCCACAAAAGGTCATTGTTAAAGAAGCTGGTTGTTCAGAGTGCTGTATCCAAGCATGTTCATAAAAAAGGGCCAAAAATGTGCCTTGCCTTGAGGGGATTGTCAAGCAAAATCCACTCAAGAATTTGCGGGAGCTTCATAAGAAATGGGCTGAGGCTGGAGTCAGCGCATCAAGAGCCACTACACACAGACAAAGCCTCTATGGGACATCAGACGATGTCAGAAGAGTCTTCCCTGGGCTGTGGAGAAAAAACTGGACTGTTACTTAGTGATACAAAGTCCTCTTTTCAGATGAAAGTACATTTTGTAAATCTTTTTGTAAATCAAGGTCCCAGAGTCTGGAGGAAGAGTGGAGAAGCACAGAATCCACGTTGCTTGAAGTCTAGTCTGAAGTTTCCACAGTCAGTGATGATTTGAGGTGCCATGTCATCTGCTGATGTTGGTCCACTGTGGTTTCTGAAGTCCACAGTCAACGCAGACATCTACCAGAACATTTTAGAGCACTTCATGCTTCCTTCTGCTGACTTTATGGAGAAGCTGATTTCATTTTCCAGTAGGACCTGGCACCTGCCCACACAGCCAAAGGTACCAAAACATGGCTCACTGACCATGCTTTTACTCTGTTTAATTGGCCTACAAACTCTCCTGACCTGAACCCCATCGAGAATCTCTGCGGTATTGTCAAGAGGAAGATGAGAGACACCAGAGCCAACAATACAGATGACCTGAAGGCCACTATCAAAGCAACCTGGGCTTCCATTCCACCTGAGCAGTGCCACAGGGTGATCTCCTCCATGCCACGGCGCACTGATGCAGTAATTCACGCCAAAGGAGGCCCAACCAAGTATTGAGTAAAAATAGAAATGAACAGACTTTTCAGAAACCTGACATTTTTGTTTAAAATATTTTTTTACTTGATCTTATGTAATATTCTTATTTTTCAGAGATACAGGATTTTGAGATTTCATTATCTGTAAGCCACAATCATAAAAATTCAAGACATTTTTTATTCATTTCACTCTATGTAAAAAAAATACTGGACTTTTTCATGATATTCTAATTTTTGTGATGGACTAGTAGTGTCTAGGATAGTGTCATGCAGTTGTTTTATTATACTTACGGTCTTACTTTGTATCTATTAGTTACTCTTGGAAAAGGAGCATTTATGTTGAAAGACTAAATAAATCAGGAACAGGCAGTAGTGGATGAAGTACTCAATTTTGTTACTTAAGTACAGAGCAAAAAATACTGAAGTAAAAGTATCACATGAACAAAGTATTAAAGTACCTATTTATTTCAAATGTACTTAAAGAGTAAAAGGTAAAAGTATGCCTTGGAATTTCCAATGTCTACTATTCAAATGGAAATATGCAGCAGTTAACTTGAAAACTACCACTGCATGACATCACAACGTGTTTGAATGAAACAAAACACAACTCCAGGTATGTTTTTGAGGAGGTAACAACATTTTAACAGCGTAATATAGGATCTTTAAGGTTTTTCATTGTGAGAATTGTATGCATGTTTTATGGTTCAAGGTTTGTTTTTTTTTATTTAGTCAATAAAAATACTTGGGAAAAACAGAAATGCCAATATTAAAACACCAAAAACTCCTGCGTTGTGCATTTAAACATTAAAACTGATCTCATTTCACTGTGTGTAGTACCAACATTACGATTCCATTACCTCTACATGAGTCATCGGAGCTGGAGATGTGGACATGAAACAGGATCTGGTATGGATCTTCTCCAGACTCTGCTCCCTGGAGGTGTGGAGGTGCCAGCTCAGGCCGCTTCAGGTTTCTGCAGGTTCTATGCACTTATAGATCCATAAACATAAGTCAGAGCAGGAGCAGAGACCCTGACCAGGACCTGTCAGGGATCTTTATTTACTAAAACGTCTCGTATTGCCTGACACGGACTATGTAAAAAAATATGGAGTGGTGGTGGTCAAGGTTGCCACATTAATTACAATAAACTTATTATTAATTACAATAAAGGACTTACTCTTTATTCTTTAACAGAGGAATGCCATTTTTATTTTGGATTTATCGGTAGTTAGTGTGTCGCTTCCATGATGTGTCAGATAAATCATCAAGACGATTTTCCGAGCAGAAGTTGTACATGAAGCAGCAGAAATTACCTGAGTTGTGACGTCAGGGGTGAAAGTCAAATGGGAGATCTCAGCAAACAAGATGGATTGCAAGACATTTTGTATCATGTGAACATTGAGTTTGGGATAAGTTCTTTAGCCATTCTTCTGCTCATATCGTGGAGTCACAAACAGATACAGAGTACACACACACACACACACACACACACACGCACACACACACATAGGTGAACAAGCAGCGTCCTCTGAGAAATCTGACTGGCACGCACATGAAAGCAGCTCTACATTTTGTGCCAGTTGGATGAACAGGTTCTGTGCATTAGTCTGATATACAGTACTTGCCACTGGGACCAGGAAAAAAAAACAAAAAAACATTGGATGCCCTCCCTAATTCATACATTTTGAAGTTTATAAAGTGTCCAATAGACATGGAACTGTGGAACTGTGAGTGGGGTCACTTCTTTCTCTACTGGTCTGACAGGGAATGTTTAATGCCATCGTCTGGGACATTATTGCTTTCTGTTGGTGCTAAGCTATACACTATGACCCATACAGATTATTATTTTACATTTTACAGACACAATATTGATCTAAAATAACTTAAACATTTAAACAGAATCACTGATCTAAACTCTGCCCAAAACCACATTTTAAATAAAGCTGCTAGACTGGGCAGTACCTGGAGGAGAGTAAGGAGGACAGTGAAGGGGCAGGAGAGGCGGGGTCTGGGGTATAAGGAACAGTGTGATTGGTCGAACAGGTATCCACACTTCAAACTTCACCCCTGCAGACAGGTGTTTGTATCAGAAACACCTGTCTGTAATCAGGGCAGTCCTGCAGTGGCCACAGACTATGCTATTCAGACATCACACATATATATATATATATATATATATATATATATATATATATATATATATATATATATATATATATATATATATATATATATATATACACACTGTTTAGAAGTGTTGAGTTCCACTTTCAAACTGCAGAGCTGATTCTGCCTGATGAGAAAACCATTATCCCATAACATTTCAAATCAATTGCGCATAATGTCCATGTGTAATTTGACTGGCCAACCTGCCTCTGTTGAGTTTATTTTATAAACGAATTAATGATACTTTCTATCAGGTCATTAAATGTGATAAAGCTCTTTTCAAACAATTTAGAGCGAACTACTTTAAAGACAGTTAATCATCAACAGATTTCATTTCTAGTTTCTGTGCAGCACTTTGATTTCCTTGAAAAATAAAGTACAATATAAATAAAATGTATTATTATTTTTTATTATTGAAGTTAACTGAAGTTAACTAGCTTCTAGCGTCTCTTCTCTTTTTGTGTAGGTTAGCTGTTTAAAACATATTGTCACTGTCATTGGCTTTAAGCTATGACCCAAAAATACACCAAACAACAGCTGACAATTAAATGAGTATTTATTTAGAAAATGAATTCATACTTTAAAGTATTTTAATGAGGTGAGTGTAGGTGTGTCATAGTCACAACCTGTTGTAAGCTGTGAGGTAAATTAGAGAAAATAAACTAAATGGCGCAGGGCAGGTGCAGGGCTGGAGGTGGAGTGAGCCACCCTGAGCCAGTGTCTGTAGGTGAGTCGTTGCGTCGGGCCTTTGACACAAGCACGGCCATCGCCACTCCCAGCACCACCTGCACACACAAGAGCACAACAATTCAGTACACAAAGGGGAGCCAGGACGGGGCAGTGATACACAAACAAAGAACAAATATGTCACTTAACATATTAGCTGTAATTTGTCTGTGAATGTGTTGTCTGGTTAAGATTAAGCACAAATCTGTAATGGTTAAGATTAGAAAAAGGGGTTGGGCTCTGCTAAAATTCAATGTAGTAACTTTTCAGACCAAACACAGCTCTGTCAGGGGTGTCGATTTGACACTGGACCATAAACCAGACTTTACATTAAAAACAGCAGGCAGGAAACAGTGGACTTCGGTGATCTTTTGGCGTGGCTGTTGTATTTACTGTTAGGGACTTGTGGATGGAGGTCAGTCATGTGAGGTCTCACATCTGCCACCTACTTGTGAAAAAAACAAAAAAAAAAAAACACATACAAACCTTCAACATGCCGCTAATTGGAGCTGGCAGTGCAGTGTGGTCACAGCAGGTCTCTTTCCTGTTGTTACTCTCGCTCTTTGTGTCCATTAATGATGACATCGTCCACCAGTGCCCAAGGCCAGTCTTTATCACAGCACCGCAAAACACCTGACATCCCCCCACCATCCCTCCATCCTCCTCCTCTGACATGCTCCAACATGGCTCCCACCTGCTCCTCCTGATGCCCGGAGAAACAGCAGAGAAGCCTAGCGATGATACGACTTTCAACTCCCGCTTTTGGTTAAGATTTTGTATATAGAGACAGATAAGAAGGAGAAAAAAAACATGTCACCTGGAGTGGAGAGGTGGATTTGGAAGCAAAAAAAATCTGTAATATTCCTCACCTTCCACGGTCATTGGTCTCCCTCACCCTCATCCAGCTCGGGTCCTCTACCAGACTCCTGGAAGCTTGAGATTTCTGCGCAGTATCTTTGCTGTTCCTGGTACTGCACTTTTCTGGACTGAGATGTCTGATGTTTTTCCTGGGATCTGCTGTAACCACTCCTCCAGTTTACAGCCCGACTGCTCCGATCACCACGGGCACCACTGATGCCTTCACCTTCCAGGCCTTCTCCAGCTCTTCCTTGAGCCCCTGGTATTTCTCTAGTTTCTCATGTTCCTTTTTCCTGATATTACCATCGCTTGGTATTGCAATGTCCACCACCACGGCTTTGTTCTGTTGCTTATCCACCACCACTATGTCTGGTTGGTTCACCACAACCATTCTGTCAGTCTATCTGGAAGTCCCACAGGACCTTGGCTCGGTCATTCTCCGCAACCTTCAGAGGTGTTTCCCACCTTAACCTTGGGGTCTCCAGCCCGTACTCTGCACAGATGTTTCTGTACACTATGCCCGCCACTTGGTTGTGTTGCTCCATGTGATGCTTTCCCTGCCAGCATCTTACACCCTGCAGTTATGTGCTGGACTGTCTCAGGAGCCTCTTTGCAGTCTACACCTTGGGTCTTGTCTGGTGTGGTAGATCTGGGCCTCTATGGCTCGGGTGCTCAAGGCCTGCTCCTGTGCAGCTCAGATTTGTATAAAATGGTTGTAAATGGAGTGGGAGTGTGTTTACCTTTTGAAATCATGAAAATTAGAGATAAAATGTTTCACTGCAATGATAATAATAATAAAAAAAAAAAAGAACTAATGCTAAATATATTTTATGTGTCAATTCTTATGGTGATTCAGCTTAAATCAATGTAAAATGCATTAAAATTAGCAAAAAAAGATTAGGTTCTTTAAAAAAATTTGATCTGATTCCAAGCACTCACGTCAAGAAGCCATTCAAAAGAGCCGGCTCGTTCATGCCAGGCCCATAAAGCTCACATGCATTATTAATATCACAGGCGTCTGCGGCTTCTGTGTCTATGATCTGATCTATGAGATGCATACCAGCAATCAATACCATAAGCACAGAGGTGGTGTAGACTTTCAATTCTATCTGCTAAAACATCCCAGGGGCGTTACACTGACAGGCTGTGTAAAGGCAGAGGGCCCCAAACACTAGGGGGGCTCAAAATTTTAATAGTTTGGGTTCACGTGACATCGCAAAATTCTGGTTCTGTCTGATTGTAAATGTGTTGACCTGGTTTATCGTTACAGAGGGGGTATTATGCCAAATTCACTTTTTGGAACTTTCTACCATGTTATAATGTTCCCTCATAAAAAAAACATGCCTGAAGAGGTGTCATATGTCATCCGTGCATATTTGAGTAATCTAGCGATCTCTCCCTGGCCCTGTTCGAACCCTTCTTATGGTTAGCAGCACAGTTTTGTCCAATCCTCAGCCCACAAGTCTGTATACAAAAGCATGATACAAAACAATATTAAAAACCTGGTGCGAATAGTGCAGTAGTTTCATTAGCGGGATGCACGTCAGTTGTAACGTGAAAGAGCTCTGAAGGGGGAATGACTTAGTGCGGAGAGCAAATATAAAGAACACTCAGAGTGAAATTAAACTTTTAAACATAAGCCTAATATACATAATAATATGGAGAGCTATAAAACCACCTGTAATTGAATAAATGTAAGATCATACTATGGAATATTCCAAGTATCTCTGACATCTCCATAGAAACAAAAAGGTGACGGATGCGCCACTAGAAAAAACTTACACAATGCACCTCTAAGACAAAACAGACACATTCACGTTCACACTGGCTCTGGCACAATCTAATACATATATTCTGAAAAACTACAGTGGATTTTCAGACAACATGAAATCCCAGTCTATTTCAAACCGACAAAGACTTTAAGACAGAAACTGGTCCATCCTAAGGACAAAACACCGAGCCACAAACAAAGCAATGTGGTCTACTCCATTCAGTGTAGTGAAGACTGCAGGGGGCGCTACACTGGAGAAACAAAACAGACACTTTACAAAAGAATGTACACACAGACGGGAGAGCCAGAGTGGATCTCAGTCTTCTGTACATCTCCACCTAAAAGCCACGGGCCACTCCTTTGAGGACAGTGAGGTCCAGATCTTGGCCAGAGAAAAGAACTGGTTTGAGAGGGGAGTTAAAGAAGCTATTTTTGTCTAGAAAGAGAATCCTTCCTTGAACAGAAATGGGGGTCTCAGACATCATTTGTCTCCATCTATAACTCTATCCTCAAACCTAAATCAAAACAAACTGGGAAAACAATAGGACTAGCCAGGTCAGGTCCAGAAGTGTGAAAACACCCATCATGGCCCTGAATGGTTCTGCTAACAAGACCCCACACGTGCATATTCAATAGGCCAAGCTAACAAACAGAAACTGTAGGTGTGGTAGTCTCAGAGTAATTTCATTGTAGTTAGCTCCTGAAGAAGCAGCTTGGATGAGCTGCGAAATGTATTCGACCAAATAACTAATAAACTTTTGTCCAACTGAGAAATTGAATGTCTCCTTTTGCCACATATATGTTAGAAATATAAAAATAGAAGGATAAAGTGCTACGATTTGTTCATAAGGAGCCACTGAAGGAACCAAGCTGTTCCTATAACACTCAGTTCTGCATCAGAGACTTCAGGGCAGTGACCCCAAAACAGCAGATCATGAAGAACATCAGACATCTCAGAGTTTTGCTTTACTTTAACAACTAGGGTGTGTTAGTTTCAGTGTAGTTATAGCTCCTGCCTTCAGAGAGATAGAAAACAGTGACTAACCAGTACTGGGTCAGAACTGAAAAAGCTTCTTGGATGAGTGCCCATACGTCCTCAAATCCAAAACTTTGAAGAATGTAGTTGTGACAAAAATAAAGAATCAGCACTTTTCTATTAAATAAGCCCTGTTTAAATGAAGCCTTTGACTAGAGTGCCTTGGTTTTTTGTCTGTTCATTATCCATCCTAAGCAGACTATTCTTTAATTTTGCTATAAAAGAATTCACCCGCAATCTTCTTTTCTACTTTTATTATACCATCACCTCTATATCTCGGAAGCACTCCATAACTTCTTTTTAGTTCTGACACTTCCTTATATGGGTCTGAAGGGAGGAGCTAACTAAACAGAAACTAAAACACCCTAGTTGTAGAATGAATGAAGCCAAAAAGAGCTAATAGTTTTGTATTTTTGTTATTACAGTTTTATATTTCAGTTTTTGTGAAATCAACTGTGGCATAGGCCTGGTGGACAACTTCAGTAGAGAATGGCACATGGGCACAGATCGGAGCAGAGCAGGAAAAAAGATGGGAGAATTGTTCTGATATACAGTAACATTGCCCAATACTCCAATTGGCAATATGTGCTGTCCACTAGTGACAAAAGATATGTTTACCAGTGAAAAGTTTGGACATGCTCTCTTTCAATGTTTTCCACTTTCTACATGTTATAAATTAGTAGCTTGCGGTGACTTTTATGGGTAGGCAAGCAGACGTGGGGTGGACATCAACATTTAGTGATTAAAAATGTAATTATGCCACTTTTTATGCAAACTGCATTGCAAAGGAGTATATTTATTTTTACTCACATTAATTGTATGTATACTGAGCCATTCTGGAGTCAAATTAGATAAACAGATCACATAGTTTATTAATATTTGTATATATTGCACTGTATTTGACACCATCTTTGTACAAACAGGGTTATTTGTTTTTACTCCTACACGTTATTTATGCAGCTGAGCCTTCAGGACTGTTGTTATCTTTGTAATTATTAACCACCAACCTGTAATAAGCACTTTAATGGAGCTAGCTATGGATATTTGAGATGCTCCAGGCTTTTTACACCATCTGTGGCAGAAGACCTTCCAGTGGAAACACTTTGATTGAATAGACCATAGACCAATTTCACTCAGGATCAATAAAGTATCTCCCTCTCTGTCTATCTCTTACAGGTCCTATATTATAACATAGGACAGAAAATATGGGCCCTTTAAGATGTATTTTCACCAAATAGTTTTATACTGCTTCCTTATTTCACCCCTCTTCACCTCGTCCTCATTTTTTGTTTCAGCTCATGCCCCCCAGGACAAGTAATGCGCAGCCCCCCCACACACACATAGTTAGAAGTGTCTCTGGGACTTCCTCTGGTCATGCTTGAACCAGCACCACTCTTCTCCTGTGAAAGCCATACAACTCTGGATGTGTTTTATGTGGAATATTTGGAGCCGGGGTTTGCCTTTTGTTCTGCTACTCCATTGTGGCAGCCATTGTTCACGCTGGAACAAGCTATTTGTAGCTAACAGCACTCCAGGCTAAATGAGAATCGACAGAGAATGAAGCAAACAGCACTCGGCGAAAACTGCAAAACAGACAAATAGTGGCTTTGTGTTATGTTTGTGGAATACAGACGAGTCCCAAAATGGATCCTTAGCCGGTGTTTGAGCGCACAGAGGCAGACCAGAGTGCACTTCTGCTGGAATACAAAAACGCAACATCTAAAGTCAAAAAGCTCAAATTTGTATCAAAAGAAAAAGAATTTGTGAGCTATTTCATTTCTTTTCTAATAAACTCATGGAAAACATTGATACGAGCATGTGTCCTGGGCAAACCGTTGGACTAGCGTTACAGTTACAGTGTTTTAGTTATTTTTTATAATTACAAATGACAGAAGCATTGAAGGATAGTGACAAAACACAGACACATTTTCATAAAGGTGAGGTACAATTAGCATAAGTTAAAGCTCCTATATTACACAAAATTGACTCTTGTGAGCTTTAAGCCATGTTACAATGTTGTTAATCAAAAACATACATGGAGTTTTTTTTTTGTTTTTTTTCACACGTTTAAGAAACTCTTTATTATTGGTCTGTCTACATTTCCAAAGCTAAAAATGCTCTGTTCCACCTTGTGATGTCATGAAGTGTTAGTTTTCAAGTGAAAAGCTCCTTTTACCTTTAGTTCAGTGGAGATAAGATAAGATAAGATAAGATATGCCTTTATTAGTTCCACAGTGGGGAAATTGGGGGGGATTGGTAATTCCAGGGCTGAAAACCATCCAAATAATTAGAGTGAAGGTGTTTGGAGTTTAAAAACACAGTGGAGCACAGTGTATTACCACATGACATCACCAGATGGAACAGAAGAATTCAGATTAAATATGCAGGTTTGTGTGTGAAACAAAACACAACTCCAGTTATGTTTGTGATGAGAAAACAACAGATCAGAAAACAGTCTAATATGGGCCCTTTAAAAGCAGCTGTATGTTCCCTCTGCTCTTACAGTTTTATAAAAGATAAACAATCACAACTGAACCTGTCTCCAGAGCCTGGACCCGCAGATAGAGACACATCCGAGTTTGTCTCATTCTCAGTTTATGAACAGGCCTCATGTTAAACCTCAGAACCTCCAGAATTCCCTCTCTGAGCTACAGAGGCTGCACTAGCACTGACTCATGACTGCCTGCAGGTGCTGGGGTTTAGGTAGTGACCGTTCAGATCAGAGAGAGGCATTTAGGTTTAAACCAACTGGATTTCCGTTTCAGTTTATCTGTCATTTGCAGTACACAGTACACGTTGGAAAAATATCAGAGTTAAAATACACAGCGTTCTTTCATCCATTCAATAAAACACATGATCCAACACACGCCACAGAAATGACAAATGATGCACAAGATCAGACGTTCAGCATTGGAACTCGCATCCCAAATGACGTATTTTGGCTCATTTTGTTTCAACCAAAATTGGAGATGCACCAATGCGATACTGGTATCGGATATTGGCACTGATATTGAAATGGATCAGACATCAGTTCTGCCGATATCTCATTTTGGTCATTAAATTGGTGTATTAAGAGGATTTATTGGCTAGTGCCCCAAAACACCTCATAATATTAAACTTATTCTTGTACATAGCTGTTTTGTTATTTTGTGTTCTTATGCTGTGTGTTTAAAAGAAATAAATTATATTGTCAGTCTCTGCTCTGGTATCAGGTAATATTGAGTATTGTCAGATACTTAAAGCCAAAGTATCAATTTTTTTTTTTTATTTTTTTTTTAAATAAATCAACATTACAAGTTATTACAAGTTATCAGTAAATGCTATGTAAAATCAAAATGTCATGTAAAATCAAAATGTTATTATGGTTCTTTTATTTATGCATTTATGTTAAATATACTAACTATGTAAAATGTTATAAACAGCCCTGAAAATCAAACGTGTTTATTTACAAGTAAGAGGAAGAATTGTAGCCTTGGTTCATGCCGCTGTTTTAGCCTTAGTCTCGGCACAGGGTCGAATTTACACTTTTTGACACCACTGAATTTTATTTAATTTATGTTTTTAATCATTATTTGACAAGATAACACATTCTTATTTGCGCTGATGTATTTCAGAAGTCTGGTAAAGTATTAGATTTGAGTTTTAACACTGACTGAAATGTGACCTTGAAATATCAGGCTTTTCAGAGGCCATGCAGAGTAAAGGTCCGAATGTGAATTTTTCAGATCTTTGAATACTTTAGGAACTTTAAATGGTATAATTTAAAATGCTATGTGAGTTGATTAATGTGAGACTTTATCATGTAACGCCAGCGATTTGAACACATAAGCACTCGCGACTCACAGCAAGAAGGTTCCAGGTTAACTCCCAGGTCGTCCAGGCCTTTGTGTGGAGTTTGCTTGTTCTCCCTGTGTCTGGTAATCCTGACCAAGACGAGCTCGAGATCTGGAGATGGTCCCACTGCTCCTGACAGGATGCTCCAATGGCATTGAAGGAAGGGTGAACTGCCGAGGACACATAGATAGATAGATAGATAGATAGATCAATTAATAAATATCACTTTATTTGTCTCAGAGGGGCAGTTTAAGCACATTGAGCAGTGAAATGCAACAATAAAACAAAAGTTTCAGTGCAGCTCAACAAGTAGAGTCATCAGATCCTGTGTCGGGGCAGGGTGAGGAGAGTAACAGCCCTCAGGACAAAAGTGTCTACGTCCTCTGTGTCCTGTAGCATCACAACGGTCTTCAGGGGGCACCAGGTGAACTCTGGACACACAACAGAAAGCCTCTCCTAAGCCTCTCTGTCTGCTTTGCTGTTTCGGTCAGTGATGAGACGGGACATTCACTCTGGAACATTTTCTGACATATTTGGTGTAAAGAGTCTGTAGCATTTCAGAGTTAGGTAGATTCATGTGGATACAGGAAAAACAAATTGCTCAAATCACACAATCCAGTAGTTCTTAACATCCGCAAAAGCTTTATTTTAACAAAATAAACATTTTAAAGTTTAAAAGTGGTGTGCCAGCCTGTCAGCCACAAGAGCAGCCAACCACAACCATGGCACAACACACAAACACATTTATTCCTCCAAAGTCTGAACTCTGCTCCAAACTATATGCTTTTTTTTCTGACAGAGGACATCTTCATTTAAAATCTATTCAAATAAAATGTGACTTAACGCACAACCGTCGCATTAGATGAGGAAACAAGCTCGAGCTAACATATTTTCAGATGCAGGTACAACTTTTTTAAACTTCCAAAACGTCATGACTTTTGATTTCTTACAGTTCTGTCTCTTTACTTTCTTTGGTCCACAGTTAAGTTGTTAATCAGATGAGTTTCCTTCTCCAGAGTGTGAATGTCCGTCTTGGTTGCAGCTCTTATCTGAGGAGGTCTGACGCTCTCCAGGCCTCCTCCTGTCCAGACCCTCTTCCTGTCAGCCTGAGTTAGACCGTTCCTCTGAGCAGCTCCTCCTGTCTGCAGACTGGGGGGAAAATCCAGGTCCAAACTGGAAACACATTGCACCACATATTTATGCGTCTCAGTTAAATCACTACCTTTGGCAGAACTTCGCGTCTGTGGAACGGCCTCAGTATTTCAGTAAATCTAAGACGTAAATAATGGTGATTACAGTTGACTCTGGTGTGATCCTCGTGCTGCCTTGCCTCAGTTTTACTCAGTGTCTGTGCTCCGTTCTTTCCACGGAAGCTCTTTGATAAATAAATAAATAAGCATTGTTAGCTTGGTAGCTTGTTATTGCTCTTGTCAGACCACAGATGTCATGCCACGTGATTAACTACACATGAAAGAGTGTTGTTTGACAGAAGTTACAAAAGTCGAAGAAGTAAAAAAAGCACACACACATTCACGCACACACAAAACAACTCACATTTTCAGTTCAGACAATGTGATTCTCCCACAACTTATGGTATTGTCACACTGCCACTGGTTGAATGTAAAAGAGCATTCTGTCAGAGCAGTGATCTTTGGCTGATGTGAACTCAGCCTGTTTGAGCCTCTCAAAGTGAGAGAGGAGCCGCTATGAAGCAGCTCTGGAGCCACTCTGGTGCAAGAGAAGAGCCACTCTGGAGCAGGGCGAGTGTGGTGTGAAAGCGCCTGACCTCGGCCTGACTAACAGTCTGTGGTGCCAGTAAAAGTACTTGGGATTAGGTAAAAACAGTGGATCATCATGGGCACTGCAGGAACATATTTAGATGTTCAGAGGATGTTCATGTGTGGAGTCTGCAGAGAGCTTTACCTGTTCATTCTGCAAAAGTTTGTACTCTTTATCCATCCATGTGCCACTAGATCTTATTCCATTTTAGTTTTTTACAGTGATTATTTCTTCTATTTATAAGGCTTTCAGTTGTCCTTTTATGTGTGTGTTCATAATCATTTTTCTCTAAATGTTCCATTCTGACTTCACAATTGTACAGGAAAGACGTGTAGCTTAGATGAGACAGTTAAAATCCTCCAGTATCTCACTACACTTTGCCAAGTTACCACTCTGAGCTGCTTTCCATATTTCCACCCATCAAAAGTTTTTTGAAAGCCACTTTAGAAGAGCACTCGTCCTCCTTAAAGTCCCGCCTTGTCGGTCACACAGAGATGAAGCTCACAGTGCGGCCTGTCAGACGAGCTCCGCCGATGAGAGCCGCCACAGCCCCACAAGCCCACTCCCCCGGGCTGTTTGGGAAAAACACTGTTTGAGAACACTGGCCCTCAGGTCACATCCACACAACGGTGACGCACTCACCAGCGTGCACACACACACACACACACACACGCATGCACGCACACACACACACACACACGCATGCACGCACACACACACACACACACACACAGACAGGTTTTCATGCTTTTGGGGACATTACATTGGGCACAGTAAAAATCAGATAATTAGAAATCAAATTAAATCAAAATCACTTTATTTGTCCTCAAAGGGCATTTTAAGCACATCGAGCAATAAAATACAATAATAATAGAAAACCTCAAACAGGAGAGTAACAGCCCTCAGGACAAAAATGTCCATCTTCTGTGTCCTGCAGAATCACAGCGGTCCCCAGAGGGAGCCAGGTGAAGACTGAACACATAACAGGAAATCCTCTCCTCCGCCTCTCACTCTGCTCTGTTATTTTGGTCCGAGTTGAGACGGGACATTCCCTGTGGAACATCTTCTGACTTATTTGGTGTAGAGAGTCTGTTGTTGTATTGTTCTAAAAGGTCTGTAGCCTTTGCTAAACAGGGCCATGGATACAGGAAAAGCAAACTGCTCGAATCACAAAATAGTCCTTAACTTCTGCCCTTTGAACTGCGCACACTCTATAATAATCAGATAAATAGCATTTAAAGCCCCAATATGTAACTTTTTTGCAAATAAACAGATATATAAATAAAACTTTTTTTTTTTTTTTTTAATGTAAGTTTTTTACTGAACTAGTTCATTTTAAATGGTTTGCTGTGGTCCATGGTTATTCCATACTTACCTTCTACATTCTGAGCATCCTAACTGTTCACAATATTGAGTTATAAATGTTTTTTTAACAACTTTCAGAGACCAGAGCATGCTAACAGTGCACTTCCTGAAGAAAATGTTTTATAGTATATACACAGACTTATTTTGACTGCTGTTTATACAATATATCTGTACTGCTGCAAGACAGATTTTGCTCAGATACATGGAAGAAATTGAGTATAGGCCCTTTACACATTTTTTTATTGATTGATTAATTTTTCTATTGATTGATTTATTTATTTTTTTTATAAAAGACAAAGTACAAGGAGTTTCTTTATTTCATTTTCATCTTTGCCACATTAGTTTGACTTTTTTTTTTTTTCTGCATAATTTTGTCCAAACCTGCACAGGTGTGAACAATCACAACAAAATCAGATTACTCACGAGATGTAACTGCGTCCATGACATTTGAATAATCTGATAACGCCACAAATCACGTTTTTGATGTGCATGTAAACATAGACACTGACCTACATTCATTTCCTGGACACTGATGGAAACTTAATCACTGTCACTACTTGGTTCACCTTAACCCAGAACTGAACAAAGAACAATCATGCTCTTTGGTAAAGGTTCATTTGGTCTTCAGTTTTAAACTTGAACAAAAGAACAGCTCATTCTGAGTTTACACCATGTTGATCTAATTAAAAGGTCATGGATCTGTTTCTGTCCCCATAAGGGAGGCAGATCCCCATATGAGTGTGTACAGTTTTTAGTCCCCACAAAGTGATGAAGAACAGTCCACACACCCATGTCAGCACGTCCCTTCAGACCGGAGCCTAAGTGGTGCTCTTCCCTGGGGGCCGCACGGCTGTTCCTCCTCCTCCCCTCGCCCCCTATCGGCTCTGGGATCAGCCATTTGCAAAGTCAACAGACGTGCGGGAGGTCCACTGCAAAAAGTCAAATCCAAACGGGTTGAATAAAGAATCCAGAGCACGATACTGAAAAGGTTAAGGTTAAGGTACACTTTATACTTTGTCCTCTGCATTTGACCCATCCTTCAGTGCTGATGGGTCACCTCACCAGGAGCTGTTTATGTCGTTTAGAGATGCACTTTGTATCCGCCCACCTGCCCGTCTCAATGGAGATATAACTGCTTTTATTGCTCCACAGTATGGCATTAAACGTGTCTTTTGATTACAAGTGTTTTATAGCAACACAATCCGATGAAAAAACATGACTTTGTATTGTGAGTGGGCTCGCCTCACCATAGATACCGGTGACTTAGTGCGACCTGCTTATCTCCATGGAAAAAGGTCATTTTATTGCAATGCTGTGGAACATTTAATTTCCGAGGTAGCTACGCAGTCCAGAGCGAATGAAAACATGCATTTAAACTCGATGCCCAGGATTTTTTATAGGTCATATTGTTGTATTGTCGTATTGAAGCTGACGTGATGGTGTAGTCTAGTGAAATATGCGTGGGGCTGTGGTTTATATCTACTCTGGCATTCTGGCATTGTTCTCCTTGACAAAAAAAACATCCAGAATCTGTGCAAAACGGGACAGGGATTATAGTTTTCTCTGAGATCATTGATGTCTGTTATGAAATGCTGCACGTGTTCTTTCATTCTGGTGGAGCAAGTGCGTTTTTATGCCACTGTGTGTTGGGGAAACTGGCGCAGAGGGCTGGGTCGGTGCGAGGAGGCAAAGTGCAGTCTGTGTTGGGAGACGCAGGCCATCAACTTCGCTGAAGAACACAGCCATTCACGAGGTCTTCTGTCCCAGCAGCGATTAGGCTTCTAAACAAATAACATGCACTTTAGAGACATGGGCCTGTGTTTCAATCTTATTTATTAAACCTCTGGCTCTAACAACTTATTTTATTTATTGGATGTGTCTGTGTAAATCCAGAAACTGAACTGAACTCTTGAATGAATAAAGTATCTATCAATCTTGTTCCTTTGTGCCTCACAGATTAAACTAATAAAAACACCAACAGTCAAGATCTCACAGAGCTCCAGCGTTACCATGAGTGGACCGTTCACGAGCAGCACTGGTCCTGCTGCCCCGTGCCCAGTGCGTTTGTCACAGACAGAAGAGCCTGGTGGCTACATCCTTCACTGTTGACATTTATGCTGAACGGCCAAAATCTTTTCATTCCCTCCAG
The DNA here is from genome assembly GCA_029959045.1 of Taenioides sp. WSHXM2023. Lineage (NCBI taxonomy): Eukaryota > Metazoa > Chordata > Actinopteri > Gobiiformes > Gobiidae > Taenioides > Taenioides sp. WSHXM2023. Next base: position 4,401,011 of record CM057096.1, on the reverse strand, counting down.
GAGGAGATGGGTAATTCTTCTTCGTTCAAGTGAGCGGTTCCACACACGGCTGACTGGACCCATGAGCAGTGGTTAAAATAAACACTCAACACTTTTTGCTCATTATTTTGAACATGTGCACGTTTTTGTCAGTGTCTCGAGCAGGTTGGAGATCTCTTCGTCCTCCCGCCCAAATTGTGAGGAAGCATTTTATCTCCTTATGACTCCAAGTCTGCCCTCAGCTGCACATGTTGATTAAATTTACCACTTAAAGGTCTACTTCTCAATTCTTTCCATGTATTTGAACAAAATGTCTTTACCAGTACAGATTTATTGTATGAGCAACTCTTGAGGTCAAAATAAACCTGCTACTTGCTATCTGTATCTAAAATCCTTTCTAATCAGGAAATGCAGGTTAGCATGCTAGGTTAGGTGAAGAATTAGGATGCTCAGAAAACATACACTGCAAACTGTTTTAAATGAACTAGTTCTGTTTTCCATGTTTTAACATCATTTGTCAAGTTGCTGTGTACAGTTCTGAGCAAAAGAAGAAAGAGATCCGCACTGCAGTTCTTTGAAGCTCCCACATTTCCATTTTAATCACACCACAATGTGACTTTCAGGTCAAGCCCTTCTCCAGACATTTATCAGTGTTGTATCATGTTTTTGTATATTTATAAAGAATTGTCATGGGGAGCATGGGCAGCGTAGGCTTGTTGAAGGAGCAGAGCACAGAATCTTACAACTAACCGTAAGGAGGGTTCGAAAAGGGCCCGGGAGAGGCTGCAAAAATGCTCAAACATGCATGAATGACATCTAAAACCTCTTCAGACATGTAAAAAATGAAACGCAAAATCATCTGTAACATCAGTAAAGATAAAAATAATAAAGATATATATATATATATAGACCTAGATATATGTTTTGTTTTCGCACATTTTCCCCCACGCACTCCCTAAGTGCCCCTTCTCCCTTTGGGGCCGGTCCTGCTGTTCCTACCCCCCCGGCGCGCTCGCACACACGCTCTCAAATGGCTATCGGCGTCACGATCAGCTATTTCCAAAGTCAACAGATGTGATGGGGGCGGACAGAGGGGGGGGTGGGATGACAGGGGCCGGATGGAGGGCCGGGTACAGGCAGACGCTCTCTCCCTCTCTCGCCTAATGCAATAAGAGCTGGGGGCCGCACTCAGGGGAGCACATTCTAATCTCCGCACACAGAAAACAATTATGCCCAATTGTTACCACTTAGCGTCTGATTGGAGAGAGGAGAGACGCAGAAATAGGTGGTAATTGACGGGTTTTGTTCTCCTGAATGATTGATAGACACAAATGTAAGGTTTAAGTTTTCAAAAGGTGAATTGTAATAACTGTGCAAATGCTGTGCAGTTAAAAGCCCTCTACTTGTTTTTTTTTTTTTTTTTCCCCCCATGTATAGAAGCAAAACGTGTAGCTTCAGTACAGATATTTGTATAAGTAGCTCTTGAAGTCAAAATAAGTCCTCTTTCTACGTCTGCATCTGATTATAAAGTGCTTTTATTGTTAGGGATAGGTCTAGAGATACAGTTTGCTGTTAGCATGCTAGTTGTTGTTTGCATTTCATGACTGCAAAACTACGCTCTGGTCTACGCGCTTATAAACTCATTGCGGAGAATAATTAAAATGCCCTGAAAGCGTAAGGTAAGTGAAGAATAACTTTGGACCGCTGCAAACTAAAATGAACTAGTTCTGTTTCTGTTTTTCACTTTTTTAAGTAAAAATCAGGTCAGCGAATCAGGTCAGCACCTTTATCGTTTAAAACCTGGGGATATTTTTGTCTGAAGCTGAAGATGGTATTGGCGTAGTGGTTCAAAATAAATTCTTTGTATTTTCCCCATGACGTTCTGTTAAAATGTGCTAAAAGGTGCCTAGAAATTATTGAATTTAAGGTACTGTACCAAATGTGAATAGACGTGAATGGGCTGGTGTGATTCCAGCTCTCACAGATGGATGCTGTTGTGTCCTTGGGCAAGACACTTAACCCACCTCGTCCCCAGTGTCTGTGTACACTGGTGTGTGAATGGGTGAGTGGTTCCTTGATGTAAAGCGCATTGAGTGCCTTGAAGGTGGAAAAGAGCAAAATGTATATACAAAAGATAGATAAAAGTTTTTAGTCGATGCATCAGTTGATACTTTGCAGCTGATGTCATCACCATTCCTTGGGGTGTGATGCTAACTGTAGGTATTGCTCTGTCTGAAGCTCTGTTACCCAAGTTAGACTTAAACCTAAGCTTTAATTTAATGCAATCTGACCCTAAAGACTAAAGAACCACAGCAGGTGAGCCGATGTGTGCAGTTACAAGCTACCTAGCATTAGCCGACAGTTTTTCAGTTTGTCACTCTCACCTTTTTGTTGAAAATCAAACTCCTAAACAAGACCATGAACGCTCGGACTGATCACAGGCGCCTGAAAATGTGCTGTTTAAATCCATTTTGTATTTTTTCTTGAGTTTTCAGACCATCTAAAAACGTATCGGTGCATTGTGTCGCCATGGTAACCTCTAAACATTCCGCCATACACATACATGTAGAACAACCCCAGCAGGATGTCACTGGAAAGTATCAATAGTACTTTAGTCGACAACAGCGTGTCTTTCATCTTATTTCAACCTATTTTCTGATCTCTGTTCTAATATTATTTCCTCATCACAAACAGACATGGAGTTGTGTTTTGTTTCATTCCCACATGTTTAACACACAAACCCTGCATATTTAGGCTGAGTTCTTCCCTCAAACAGAAAACTCTTTGTTCCACCTTGTGATGTCATGTGGTGATACGGGAAGTGCTCCACTGTGTTTTTAAACTCCACACACCTTCTCAAGAATCATTTGGATGATTTCAGACCTGGAATTGCCAATCTCTACTGAACTAAAGGCAAACTGTGCCTGTTAACTTGAAAACTACACCTTCATGACATCACAAGGTGGCATTTTGAGCTCTGGAGACGTAGACAAACTAATAATAAAGAGTTACGCAAACATGTGTGAGGTAAGAACATTCTAACATGACTTAAATGTAAATTTTGTGAAATATATGAGGTTTAAAGGGCCTGTACCTTTTTTTAAAATTTATCCATGTAAAGATAAATGCTCTTTATATAATGCATCATGTAGTAAAACCGCCAAATAAGAAATAACTTGAGTGTGTACATATAATCTATTCCACATATCATTTTCTCATGATATAACTAAGACATAAACTGATTCCAGGATCACCTCTACTTTTCCCATCCGGCTCCAAGAATCATTGTTTTTCTCCTGATCTTTATCAAACAGTCCTGAACTACACCCAGACAAAAATCACGTCTTTAATCAAAAAAGTAAGCCAAAAATCTGCCAACTCTTTGAATAAACCCAGTCTTTCCACACAATGCAGTTTGGTGAACCCACACTAGAACAACTCATTTTCCATGTTTATTTACGAACACCAAGCCCCCGACTTAGTCATGTTAGCCCACAATAGTGACTTTTGTGAATGAATCAGCTCTCTTGAACGGTTCCTTAATGTGAACGGTTGGATCTGAATCTCAATTTAAAAAATTTCTTTTTTTTTTTTTTTTTTTTTTTCAGAATTTATTCATGTAGTTTTACACTAATTAACCCTGAACCAAAACAAGAATTAGCTCAGAAGCAGCGCAGGCAACACGAGTGAGAGCTTTGTGCACAATAAACATATCTGGCATGCTAATTTAGTTTGTTTTTTAAATGATTATTATTGTTGTGTAACTATTTATTTAGAATTTATACTATCAAAGGGTAAACACACTCCCACTCTGAGTTTTGAACCACTTCAAACGAATCTGAGTCTTGGTAATTTCTCTGAGGGTAGTTTGTAGATGAGTTGAGTTCTCACCGTTCTTTCAAATGGCTTTTTGATATGGATGGATCCAAAAGACTGCGATCCAACAAAGAAGCTAAGTGCCACATCATTAGCCAAGAATCAAGGCTAATGGAGAACTAAAGGGGAGCTGGGTCTAGAGGACTAAAGGGGAGTGGGGTCTGGAGGACTAAAGGGTCACATTTTCATATATTTATAGCACTTTTCCACCTTCAAGGCACTCAAAACACTTTACAACAAAGAACCACTCTCCCATTCATTCACACACACACTCATACACCTCTTGCCCACACAACGACATTATTCATCTGCGGGAGCTGGAATCACACCGCTGCAGGTCAGTGGATTTGAACGCTCAACCAATGACGTTTTTGTCGAGAGAGGGGTTCGAAACGCCAACCTTCAGATCAGCGGACAAACGCTCTACCAACCGAGCTGCTGCCTGTGATCTATTGACTTTGTTTTTAACCAAAGAGCTGGAAACGTACCACTTTGCACTGAAATTGCCAAAAAGAGACTCAATAGAACAATAGATAATGCTTAAAACACCATATCCTGCGTACACACACCATCTTTGGCCCTCTCCTTCACATGTTGTTTACTCGTATGTGTGTGGTGTCTAGATTCAGGAGGATGGGAAGTCCTTGGGTGCACACAAACACATCGATAGTCCAGGGTCACACGGAGAGGCAGACTTAGGGATCATTATACGGGAGAGTTTGTGTATTGTGAGAGTACCGCTGAACTGATGCGTGTAAGCGGTGATGTGAGTAAATGAAGGGGGCATTCATATTCTCATTTGTGTGTAAAAGAGCGCTCGGTTAGACGGCAAACAACACCAAAAACAGCCTCATTCTAAAAGCTGCTCACCCTGTAGTTCTGACCTCTACAAACATGTTCTGAAATACATGTGTTTTTCATATTAGTTTAGCAGCTCAGATTTCAGTCTTCTCCCAAATGTTGATGCTTCTGGATGGACTTAACTATACTCTGAACAGAATACTACTATAAACAAAATTGCCCCTTCAGATGATGAGTTTACTGCTTCTGTCACTGATTCTGCAGAAATCCTCCATGTTTTTCGGTCCCCTGTGATTTCTTTTTGCCTCATAAGTAGCCATATTTGTTTTGGACCATGCATACCCCTGACTGATGAGTTTAGTACTTATTTATTTTGGCGCAGACGGACCATGCATATCCCTGACTGACGATAACACTTATTCATACATTAATAAAACATAAACATACACTCAATCCATGATGAACAAATAGTTTAAGAATGATTCAGTCTTGGAAACTACTGATAATGACTCTAATAAACTGTAATACTCTAATAAATGATTCATGCTTGATTAAAGGTGCACTTGTTTTTATGGAAATGTCACTGCTCGGCGTAGAATGTTCCACAGTATGACATTAAACAGCTCTACCTTACATTTACTCAAATACAGGTGTTTCTATTGCTAAAAAACAAAACAAAACAGGCATTCTGACTTTGAGCGGTGGTGCCTCTCCACAGATCTGCCCTGTGACTTGATCTGGTTTAGTCTCCATGACGATGTAAAAGTTAAATATCATACTGTGAAACATTCCAGACAAAATAATAACATCTCCATGGAGAAAAGCATTTGAGAGACTCTCCACAAGAAAAGTTACACAATGCACCGTTGTTGTTTTTTTTGTTTATTAAGGTATAGTACCTGATTGGCTAATCCACCTGTCAATCAAACCCATCTGAAATCAGGAGGATTCACCAGTGACGAGACTCGTTTATTCATAAAGTACTGGAGAAGTGTGGAGAAGGATGGCTGTAGACCTCTCAATTAAATAAAATCTAGTACATTTTTGACTGAATGTTAATTTCACAGTCCTAGGTCCAATATCTGTTTAGATTTTTAGATTTTTAGTTTTTTTAGACTGTTATATAAACCTGTAGCCCCAGTGTATAGTTGTTGAACCCTGGAGGAGCTGGGCCTGGTCTGGTTCTTAATCCTGGGCTTTACCCTGATCCTGCTGCACTTGAATCGGGGTCAAGGTCTGATTAAGGCGGCGTTTAAAATGACCGGCTCCACGCCATCGATCGCATCAGCATTAACATAACTGCAGCTAAAGTGGCCGCTAATGGACACGATCCATATGGTGCTGATGCCCCGAGGCCTCATGGGAGTGAGGGGAGGGGTGGGGGGCAGAGGTGAGGAGGGGGAGGGACACGGTTAGTTAATGTTGCACTGAACCGTGGAAGTGTGGAGCCCGAAGGCAAAAACAACTGTACAGGGTTTTTACATGTGAATCAGTGGAGCAGAAAAACTCCAACACGAGAACTGGAGCAGCAGCTCTAGTGATACAGAGAAGGCTGTTTGTGTCACCTATACACACCTACACACACACACACACCTACATACATATATAAACACACACACCTACATACATACATACATATCTACATACACTCCTACATACATACACACCTACACTGCTTAACACAATAAATCTACAGTATATCTACTGTGTACTGTCTGCATCTAATTACACAGCGTTTTATTGTCCAATTATCAGGAAGTGCGTGTAAGCATGCTAGTTTTTGTTAGCGTCACTGTCTAAGATTGCTCAAAATGCATAAGGTAAGAGAGGAATAACTCTGGACCACTGCAAACTGTTTAAAATGAACTTCTGTTTTGCACATCTGGTGATTTTAGATTCTTTATGATGATGATGTCATTCTCTCAGATTTATTTGTATTGATTTATTTGACCGTGACACAGGCAGAACATGCAACTGATGCAACACATATAGAGAGTGTAGCTAGTGCTAGGACTCAGCTCCTGTCCCTGGTTAAACACTGGGGGAAAGAGCCAATTTAACCTATTGACAATACTATACTTTGCCATGAAATATTCAAAATGTAAGATCACAAATATCATATCTGATCTTTTCTATTATTAAATCACTGAATTACTACACAAATCTGCATTTTAACAATACTGATTTCAGCTGTCCTCATCTGTGTATAATTATATTGGTTTATAGAATGTTGTGATGACATCTGGAACCGGCTATCAAAATACTGAAGAAATACACTGTTGTTTAGACAAGTTTGAGTCCTATCGAGGGCAGGGCCCCTGGTCCACAGACGCTCTGAGTCCTGCCGGGCTAAACCAAAGCTGTTCTCCGCTGGTTCAGAGGTCTGGGTTAGGCTCTATTCCGGCTATAGTACATTTCTCACACTTATATCATATATGCTTTGCTTTTCTAGTCCTTTAGCAGTATTCTGTGCACTTTTCTGGGGCATTTCATTCACATTGTGCCCATGTAAACAGCCTCCTCACTGCAGTGTTGATAAATGAGGCCAGATATGGTTCTTTTTTTGGACTTGAGTCACAGTTTCCATTGCACTGTCTCCAGCAGATCTGATCAGAATAGTTGTGAATCATTCTTTTACACTGTGGTGGGTTTGTGCACTCGACAGACTCCTGCCACGCCTCTGCTGTGAAAATGAACCTGTGTGTGAGTGCGTATTTATCACATTGTGGGAACAAAAATCAGGTCCCCCGTGAAAATATTTTATTATTAGATTCAAACAAAATTAGAAACCAGAGCCTTAAACTGCAAACCAGAGCCTTAAGCTGCAGATAGAGACACATCCAAGTTTGTCTCATTCTCAGTTTATGGACAGACCTCATGTGAAACCTCAGAACCTCCAGAATTCCCTCACTGAGCTGCAGAAGATACAAAATCCCAAATAAATGGAACATAGCGTCCAATGTTTTTGTAATTAGGAATAAATCAGCATTACAGTTATCAATAAAAAACATGTTTACTTTGTATCAGGGAGAGTTAGGCCATGTTTATCATTTTAAATCAAAATCTTACATATGGTTCCTTTCAAATGTCCTGTACCTGTTTTTTTCATGTATCTGTGCAAAATGTAGAGGGATTATCAGACTACATCACTTCTCGCTCTACTGCGCATGTCTCCTGCAGAAAGAGCCGCTGTCCTGTCTGAGATCATATCACTGTCTCGTAGGATTCCAGCAGATTTCTGGCTCTCCCGGGGGCGGGGATAGGTGTATCGATCAGGTATGAGGATGTCTGACTACTGAAGTTTGAGACATTTCTTCTCGCCATTTACGCACTTACCTGCATTTAACACATACTGGTACTGGTTAGGATTCTAGCTGTTGCGACAGGAAACTGTGCTTTAACCTCTAAACATTTTGAAAAGCTCTTATAAACTCATTGCGATGAATAATTAAGATGCTCAGAACGCGTAAGGTAAGTGAGGAATAACCACAACAACCAATTTGGACCACTGGAAAACATTTAGATCACTCAAACATGCAAACATCATTTGAAATTCAAGTAGTAGACAGAATAATAATGAGGGAAGACCATTATAATAATATGGTTCAATCTTAAATCAGTTTTTCATAATATGTCAGCTCCTAAAGTTTCCATAAACCAAATAACTGCTCCGCTTCAGTTCCACATGTACATGAGTTTGCCGTGTTGTTTCAGATGAGACAGGAGAACACAGGCTCCTATAGGAAATCTATGGGGCTGCCAATAGAATAAGCGCTGTGCTAATTAAAGACAGTGTATGGAGGGACGAGATAGTTTGAGCTCTCCTTAACAGAGCTGTCAATAATAAAACAACCGCTCGCTGCTCAATCCCATTATAGTTTTACAGCTCCTGATCGCTACACAGACTCTGAGCATATGCAGAGGGAGCAGTAAGTAACTCCCCTACACTTATTCTGTATCACTCAATTACACAATACAACCAAAACATTACAGTTAGTTCATATCCAGAACTCACTTAAGTGTCCTAAATTACACAAAAAGGACTCGTGTGATTTTTAGGCCATGTTAGAATACTGTTATCTCATCAAAAACATACCTGGAGTTGTGTTTTGTTTCAATTCCAGGGCTGAACATATCTAAATGATTCTAGTGAAGGTGTGTGGAATTTAAAGACACAATTGAGCGCTTTCTGTATTGCCACATGACATCACAAGGTAGAACAGGGTGTTTTCAGTTTGAGAGCCTAAATCTGCAGGGTTTGTGTGTTAAACATGAGTGAATGAAACAAAACACAACTCCAGGTAAGTTTGTGATGAGGAAACAACAATATAACATAGATTACTCCAGTTAGGGTTATCAAAAGTATTGAAAATCACATATTAATCAATACTAAAACTAGTATCAAAACACACACACACACACACAAGGGGGTGTGTTTTGTTGAACTGGAACAACACATCCAGGTAAGTCACGTCACGACCCAAATGGACAGACCACCAGCGCTTTGTGTCTGTTTAAAGGAAAAGAATCTGAGAACTATTTATGAAATTCTCTGGTAATTATGCAGGGGATCAAAACATGGCCGCTCATTTTAGAGTGGCGCCGGAGCAAACAATTAAAAAGATTTTTTTAAGACAACTGAAGGACTTTGAGCTGAGTTTATATCTAAAAATAGGTAAAAATCGCCACAGTTTTTTGAAAGCTATAGGTGTCCTGTCAGTTTAACACAAGCAGTTTGTGCTCTATGGGAAAAATCCTTTCAGTGCAGGAGGGATTTTTTCGCTGAAGTACCAGTGAGTGGCCACTAAGCCAACGCAAAACAGCTCTCAGCAGCAATACCCTATCCAGTCATTTTAATATGTCCATGGTAAACATGCAGGGACAAAAATCAAATCACACAGAGACCAATTCATTCATGAATATATGACTGCATTTGTATTGTCTGTGTGCACAAATGTTTCATTGTGTCTGAAGTGTTTGTGATGAAAACTGTGTGAGGAGATGCTCTAAGTACACTGGTGTGTGCTTTTGTCATTCCCGGGTTTGAGCCAAAATAACCGACTTCCTGTTGGGTTTAGAGCAGGGCCATAATATCATTTGGTTCTGTGAATATTTACAGCGGATTAACTCTTTCATGGGCATTACATCAGGTCAGATTTGATATCAGGACAGTTATGACGTGGTATATTGACTCGACCTCCACGTGGTCGTTTTTACATAGGCCGTACAAAACGCAAACTGAAAAACAGACTGAACACAAACAGGCTATAAGGACCTGTAACCCCCTGTATCCCATGACCCTGCATTACAAAGAAGCAACATATTAAAGAAACGATAAGTGCAGTTTCAGAGAGACTGAAAACACTTCTTCAGAGAGAGTCCTATAGGAAATACACTCTCAAGGATACACAGTTTCCAGGTCTCAATGGAGAGTTAGATTTCTCCCCCTTACTTTAAAACCACAATCTTTAAATGTGCAATCTATTTCTGTTTTTAACATCTTCGTCTTCATGAAATTGTTTAAAATTGGCCCTCTAGTATATTATACAAATTATACATGTAGCACTTTTGTATTTTTTGCATTATATTTGTTTATACTATGGATTTTTCTGGGAAATTGTACTATTTGTATCTTGTAGTGTAAATTGCTTGTGGCTAAAATCTGTTCAGCCTACATCTCCCATCATGCACCAGGTGACTGTGTGCCAGCCCACTTTGAACACCTATTATTCTAAATCTGTGACAGCCATCTGGAGTTTGCCCCGATGAAGCCAGAAGGGCCGAAACGCGTTGGCATGATTTTAACTTTATCTGCCATGTGGTATTAAAGGCTTTTAATTATTTTGGACTTTTTGAGTGCCCCAGCTTTTCCAGCTTTATATTTGACACTGGTCCCTACACTGAAGAGCACCAAAAGGACAATTTTACAGAATCTCTACACATGCAAGTAGAACTCCTGCCCCCTAAAACTTAGCAAAATTAGATGCACTATTTACATTTGATATTATACAGCAGTAATTCATAATATAGGCTGTGTATTGTGCATTGGAGTCCAGTAACTATGGCGCACTCAATTCCATGGCTGTCTCCTCTTATGACATTCTTATACAAGCTTTGGCAGCAGAGGGAAACAGATATTTCATTCACAGAGTAATCACATTTGTATTTATTTCAGTCTGGACTTTTGTTGTTGCATTCTTCCTGTTATTGCTGCCAACTCAATATTTACATTTCTGCTCTTATGGTTTATTGAATGATAGGACTTTGAAATTGGATCTAGACTGGCCTTACTTTATTCAGGAGCCAACGCAGCGCACATCTGATGTCTGTGTCTCAGACCTCCTCCACACTGGACCCATGAGTCTGCCTCTCACCATGCACCAGCTCCTTGTTTAGCTGGTTTCCTATTTGAAAGAAATAGTCTTGTGCATATTTCTATTCAAATTCAGCAAAAATAATTATTGTTTCTTTAAATGTTTTTGGTCCTGTATTACACAAAATTAACTCGTGTGAGCTTTGGGAGTGTTACAACGGTGTTTCCTCCTCAAAAACATACCTGGAGTTGTGTTTTAGTTCCATTCACACATTTGAGTAATCCTTTATTATTAGTCTGATTACATTTCCAAAGCTCAAAATGCTCTGTATCACCACATGACATCACAAGGTGGAACAGAGTGTTTTCTGTTTCAGCTTAAATATGCAGGATTTGTGTGTTAAACATGTGTGAATGAAACAAAACACAACTCCAGATCTGTTTGTGATGAGGAAATATAAGAGATCAGAAAATAGCATATTATGGACCTTTTAAATGTTTTTTGACTTAAGACTTGTTTTTAATGTCGAATTTAAGATGCATTATGTAACTTTTCTAGTGGATTGTCGGTCATTTGCTTGTCTCCGTAGAGATTCTATTGCTTTGCATGGAATGGTCCACAGAATTGCATTAAACTAAGTGTTTTTATTGCTCACAATATTCTGAAAAATGTGCATGCTTACTGTGTGTGGGTGCGCCTCTCCACAGATCTCACATGTAACTTGTTCAGGTGGCCTCACGCGCTTGACTCCATGACTAATATGAATGTCATACTGCATAACATTCTGGGCAAAGCAATGTTCTCATAAAGATCTCATGGCAGGAAAAAAGTCAGTTAGTGCTCGTTTTAAATAAAATGATGCTGTGAGCAGGGTCGCCTCTCCACAGATCTGACCTGTAACTTGGTCTGGTTTGGTCTCTATGAATACAGAAGGTTTTACCGCCATACTATGAAACATTCCAGACAAAACAATAACACCTCCATGAAGAAAAGCAGGTCCATTAGAAAAGTTACACAATGCACCTTTAAAATGTACCTACTCTCCAAAATCCCCTGAAAAATGTGCAGCCTCACTGTGACTTGCCTCTCCACAGATCTGACTTGCAACTGGCATCACCTGTGTGTCTCCATAGGACGCAAATGAGACTTTTTGATATTGTAACCGTGTTATGTTCCCTTGACAATTACGTCCTCTTGTTCTGAGCTTCAGAAATTATTCAGTTTCAATTTTCTTCAGATTATCATGTCAAAGAAATTCAAATTTCCACTGCAACAACATGTGTTGGTACATGCTCACTTTGTGTGGTTTCTAAAGATATCCATTATTTGTAAAACATGAAATACCAATGCTGAGTACTCAAAAGCTTGTTTTTTAGACCAATAACAATAATGTGTCCTAATACATAATAGTCCATTCCAAATAATTAGAATGAAAAAGATTTTTTGTCATTCATTTCAGAAAGTCCACATATTATATAAACTCATGACACAGAGTGAAATATTTCAAGAGTTTATTTCTTGAATTGTGGCTTACAGATAATGGAAAACCAAAATTCTGTGTCTTGGAAAATTAGAATATTACATAAGATCAATTTAAAATATATATATATATATATATATATATATATATATATATATATATATATATTTTTTTTTTAGACAGAAATGCCAGGCTTCTGAGCAGTCTGTTCATTTCTGTTTCTACTCAATACTTGGTTGAACCTCCTTTGGCGTGAATTACTGCATCAGTGCGCCGTGGCATGGAGGAGATCACCCTGTGGCACTGCTCAGGTGGAATGGAAGCCCAGGTTGCTTTGATAGTGGCCTTCAGGTCATCTGCATTGTTGGCTCTGGTGTCTCTTCCTCTTGACGATATCCCAGAGATTCTCTATGAGGTTCAAGTCAGGCAAGTTTGCAGGTTAATTAAACAGAGTAATACCATGGTCAGTGAGCCATCTTTGGGTACCTTCGGCTGTGTGGGCAGGTGTGTGGGCAAGTCCTGCTGGGAAATGAAATGAGTATCTCCATAAAACTTGACAGCAAAAGGAAGCATGAAGTGCTCTAAAATGTTCTGGTAGATGTCTGCTTTGACTGTGGACTTCAGAAAACACAGAGGACCAACACCAGCATGTAACGCGGGTGACAAAACCGTATTACTCTCTCGCCTCATTACTGCTCTTTGTATTTTACGTTCCTTGCGTGCGGTCACGTGATCGCAGTCCGCCAATTAGCGCGCTATATTACCGCGAACCCCGGAAGCGCGGTAGACGCGAGAGACGGACAAACAAATTGTTGCTGCAGGTATGTTTGTAACTTCGCCTCTGCTTTATTTCGCTATGACAAATTGCCAAACTTATTGTGCTAAATGTTAACCCATAGGAGCCGACTACCACACCGCCCAAGCGCTTCAAGCGAGCTGTGTATTAGATGAAATATCCGGAATTGGTAAGCTCACGCTCTCGCATTAGCCTCCCGTATTTGTTTGTATATGTTAGCCGCTCCCACTGCTTTCTATGGGTCCGGTTAGCACTACTTTTTATGCCAACTTTCTGAATGTTACTCTGTGATGGTTTTTAGCCTAAACATTGTGGCACTGAGCACTTTAAATGCTGACTATTATATTGAATGTATGTAGCCTCCATGCACTTTACTTCAATGGAAGATATTTAACTATTTATGGTTATTTGATTAACTAGTGAATGTTTTTGAGTATATTGTACAATATGATAATATATGAAGAAGTATTTATATATTTAACTTGATAATTACCTTGAAATGATACACTAGTGTTTTAATTATATTTAGATTATGAATTCTTGTGCACATTGATTGTTACATTGCATGGTCCTGTTCTCCGTACAGGCCAGGTCTTGATGGCGAGCTAAGACAAGGCTTCTAGCCCACTGAACCCCACGAACCTCAACCTTGTGAAACTCAACTCTGTGGAGATTCCTGTCAGGAACCCTGACACCCTACTCCCCCTGTCTGGGCTGGTAGGAGGCTCTTGCAGCCAACATTTAAACTCTCGCACCTTCACGCACTCATTCCTCCGCGACCCGCTGCTCAACCGCTTACTCCCACTCCTCACGGACACTTATCCCCCGCCTGGACTCAGTCACTCTCAGGTCGCAGGAATTGTCATTCTCGTGCGTCAAACTGTGCTTTACCAGTGATCTGTGCGCTCCAGATCAATCCTTTCGTGGACTATTATAAACTGAATTTACATTGTAAATATTTTTGGGTTTGGACAATGAACTTTCACTGCAGTGCATTGTAAATTTTGTATTACTACCTCTCTGAATGGCCATTCACTCACTCACTCTCTCTGTTGTTGTTTGTCTATTGTTTATTTCTAATTTATGTTTAATACACGGTACCATCTATAGCAGTTTCAGTCTCTGCCTCCTCTCTCCCTGAGCCGTACTTAGTCTTCTGGTTTTCTAGCCCATAGTTCATAATAATAATTCATATTCGTCATTACCCTGCATTACTACTTTATTACCATTCCACGCAGCGTATTTGCTACATAATTCGTGGCGAGCTAGCCAGGAGTGAGGTTGGCAGAGTTGTACCCCTGTATTTACTTGTGTGAATCTACTTTAAGACAGACAATCATGGAGGTTTGTGAGAAACTTGGCATAAAGATCCCTAATGCAGTAGTCATTGAAGGTGCTTCCGGTACAGATGATGAAGTGATTGGTTTTCTGAGCACTTATGGCTCAATCAGAAAGTCTGAATTTATTGACCAAACAGGGTCCGTCTTAGATCGTACTATGGTCGTTGAATTTGAGTCTGGTACATCCATTGTTGCACTGCATAATATGTTACCTTACACTTACGTTAGCCCTGATAAAACTGTTAGTTACAAAATTTCTGCACTTTCAAATGTTTGTGCTTCTCAAGTTGAAAAGGTCAAAACTCATAGTTACTTGTCTGAGTTACAAAATCTGGCAAAATGTACTGGTAAAGACTACGCGGAAGTCTTAAAGGATGTCATGTCTCTACTTGGCCACTCCATTTCAAAGCTTGGGCCTGATTCAACGCCAGTCAAGGAGAAACCTGAAGCAAACCTAAATATGATGTTTTCCATGCCTGCTGTATCAGGTGGTGTGTCCCCTGTCCTGCTGCCGCCTGGTCCTGACCCACATGAAGCCTTTCCGCATGTTCACTCTCAACCCGGTGCCCAGTCAAGAGCTTCTATTCCACCCTTGCCTGACTTCAATCCGCCGGAAGTGCAACGCTATGTGGTAGAACACATCGTTAAAAATGAAGATAGTGCTATGCTCCACCTGTCCACACAGCGACTCCGAGTGTTCTCTGGCCGGTTGCCAAGACCACCAAATGAAACTGACTATGAAACCTGGCGTTCAACAGTTGACTTGATGTTAAAAGATCCATCAATCTCTGATTTACATCGGTCCAGACGAATCTTCGAGAGTCTTTTGCCCCCAGCTGCGGATGTGGTGAAGCATCTCAAACCCGAAACACCTCCAACAGTTTATATCCAAATCCTTGATTCGGCATATGGCACAGTTCAGGACGGAGAAGAGCTCTATGCGAAGTTCATGGATACGTTCCAGGATGCTGGAGAGAAACCGTTAACATACCTTCAGCGGCTACAAGTTGCACTGAGCATGGCAGTGAAGAGAGGGGGAGTTCCACTCAGCGACGTTGACCGACATCTTCTCAACCAATTTTGTAGAGGCTGTTGGGACAATACCGTTATCTCTGAATTACAACTTAAACAACGGAAGTCAAATCCACCGTCTTTCGCCGAACTGCTACTGCTACTCCGCACAGAAGAGGACCGTGAAGCTGCTAAGACTCAGAGAATGAAACAACATCTTGGTCCCTCAAAAGCCAAAGTAATGACTCACGCCCATTATGCCAGTGCCAGCACGGAAGAAAAAACAGAACTCACCACCCTGGAACAACTCACAAAGCAGTTAGCTGATATTCAACGACAGCTCACAGCCCTGACAGCCGCCCAGACCAGTTCAAAGCTACTCCATGCAGCCAAGTCCACACCAAGCCGTAGCTCTGGTGAGGATCAGAGGGTGGGCAAGCCACAAAGAAACCCACCTTCTGCACCCAAGCCCGGTTATTGTTTTAGGTGTGGTGAAGATGGGCACATTCGCACTCACTGTGTAAATCCACCAAATTCTGCCCTTGTAGCTGCCAAGAAGAAACAGTTTACTGAAAAACAAGGCAGGTGGAAAAGTTCAAACTCATCAGTAAGACCGGATTTAAACTAAGTAAAGTTCCTGTTACGGGGCGAACTGGAACTTCTTCGAACCTACAATGTCCCAAGATTCAGACCCATGCCACTTGCAAAGACCATACATTTTCCACTCCAACCACCAGACTACCTAAAGGCCTTATTGGGTCAAAATGCACCAGTGACATTATCATCTCCAGCCAAGTGTGTTCTTGTCTGCTCGATACTGGATCACAAGTCACCACAGTGCCAGTCTCATTTTACAACAAACACCTATCACGTCAGCCACTCAAGCCACTCTGTGACCTCCTTAAAGTTGAAGGTGCCGCCGGACAAGCTGTTCCCTACCTGGGCTACACTGAACTAACTGTTACATTTCCCGAAGATTTCATTGGTGTTGACACAGAGATATCCACCATTGCATTAGTTGTTCCAGATTCCACCTCTGAACTCCAGTCCCACATTCTAATCGGCATGAATACACTGGAGCTTCTCTACAACCAGTATAGAGAGGGAGAGCATTCTAACTTCCAACCTGCAGCCCATGGTTATAGAGCTGTCCTCAAACTATTACAGTTGCGTCACCAGCAAGTGCAGTCTGGGAATGATGGGACAGTGAGACTCTCCAGCAAAAAGCCTGTCGTCATCTCTGCTGGCCACACTGTCGTGGTGGAGGGCTCTGTCCATGGAATCACCTCCTCAGGCTGCAGTGCATTTATCGAACATCCCACATCCCCACTTGCCGGGGGATTGTGTGTCACCAATTGCCTAATCACCCTCTCAGGACAGTCACCTCACAAAGTACCTGTAATTCTCAAGAATGAGTCAGAACGAGATGTGTCTATCCCACCTCTCAGTATCATCGCTGAACTCGTAATATCTCCTCAGATTCTCTCTCATGCTGCTTCTATCTCATCCATTCCTCACGATCTGCAACCCGATTTTGGTGATTCGCCCATATCGGAAGAATGGAAACAACGAATCACAAGCAAATTGAACGAAATCCCTGAAGTCTTCTCTCATCATGACCTTGACTTCGGAAGAACAGACAAAGTAAAACACAGTATCAAACTACATGACCCAACTCCATTCAAACATCGTCCACGGCCTATACACCCCAATGACATCGAGGCAGTGCGCAAACACCTGCAGGATCTCCTCCAATCCGGAGTTATCAGGGAGTCTGAGTCTCCATTCTCCTCTCCAATAGTGGTTGTGCGCAAAAAGAATGGTGATGTCCGGTTATGCATTGACTATCGGAAGCTGAACCTGCAGACGATCAAGGACGCTTATGCACTCCCCAACCTAGAAGAGTCCTTCTCTGCGCTCACTGGGTCCAAATGGTTCAGTGTTCTGGATCTCAAATCTGGCTACTACCAAATCGAGATGACCGAGGAAGACAAACCAAAGACGGCGTTTGTAACCCCTTTGGGTTTTTGGGAATTTAATCGTATGCCACAAGGTGTTACCAATGCTCCCTCCACTTTCCAACGACTCATGGAAAGATGTATGGCCGACCTTAATTTAAAACAAGTCCTTGTGTTCCTCGACGATATTATTGTGTTTTCCCGTACCTTGGAAGAGCATGAAGAGCGACTTATGCATGTTCTTCATAGGCTCAAGGAATATGGTCTCAAACTGTCACCAGAAAAATGCAAATTCTTCCAGACTTCCGTCCGTTATCTTGGGCATGTTGTCTCCGAGGCTGGTGTGGAGACAGATCCTGATAAGCTGGTTGCCCTAAAATCCTGGCCAATTCCAAAGATCCTGAAAGAGCTGAAATCCTTCCTCGGCTTTGCAGGATACTACAGACGCTTCATCCGTGGCTATGCTGCAATCGCCAAGCCACTAAACAATCTGACGAGGGGCTATGTTCCAACCCGGAAATCCAATCAGAAATCCACTCAGAACAGCAAGGCCCTTGACTGCAAACAGCCATTTGGGGAGCGATGGACATCTGATTGTCAGCGTGCATTTGAGACATTGATTGAGAGATTAACATCTGCGCCGGTTCTTGGTTTTGCTGATCCAAAGAGGCCATATATTCTGCACACCGATGCCAGTACCACCGGGCTCGGGGCTGCCCTCTACCAGGAGCAAGAAGGTCATCTGCGGGTCATTGCATATGCCAGCCGGGGCCTCTCATCAAGCGAATCACGATATCCAGCGCACAAATTGGAGTTTCTGGCATTGAAGTGGTCGATAACTGAGAAGTTTCATGACTATCTCTATGGAGCCAACTTTGTCGTCGTCACTGACAACAACCCACTCACATACGTTTTGACATCCGCCAAATTGGACGCTGCGAGTCATCGCTGGCTTGCTGCTCTGTCCACTTATACCTTTACACTCCAATACCGTGCTGGTAAGCAGAACCAGGATGCTGATGCACTGTCTCGGCGCCCACATGATGCCCCATCTGCTTCCACTGACACCAACCTCATCCGCCAGTTCACCCAAGAGCATTGCAGTGAGTTTGGATGTGAGGTTGCGCCCGAGATAGTTGCTGCCATCTGTGATAGCTGTCTTGCCAGAGCCCATTCATCTGATTCACACTCCATTACACTTGTTGAGTCCCTGAGTATGTCTGTCAATGTCCTACCTAACAGCTACGTCGACGAGAGTCAACATGGTCTTCCAGTTGTTCCATCTCTGGCTCTTCAAGAGCTTAGAGACAAACAAAGAGCGGACTCCGCCATCAGGGAAGTCATACATCAGCTGGAGACCGGAGAACGAGTCCCTCCCACGGCAAAACAAGAGCTCCCTGAACTCGCTCTGTTGCTGCGGGAGTTGAACCGTCTTGAATTAATTGACGGTATCTTGTATCGGAAGAGACAAGAGGATGAAGACGTGGTGTTCCAGCTGGTCCTGCCTGAGGGGCTACGGTCCATCGTGCTAACCAGTCTTCATAGCGACATGGGGCACTTGGGCATTGAACGGACACTGGATCTCGTCCGATCCAGATTTTTCTGGCCACGTATGTCCGTTGACGTCGAGACCAAGATTCGAACCTGTGATCGTTGTGTAAGGAGAAAAACTCAACCGGAGAGAGCTGCACCCTTAATCAACATTACCACCACTCGCCCATTAGAGTTGGTCTGTATGGATTTTCTGTCACTTGAACCAGACCAGAGCAATACTAAAGATATCCTCGTCCTTACAGATCACTTCACAAAGTTTGCTGTGGCTTTACCAACGCCAAACCAGAAAGCTCGTACCGTTGCTCGTTGTCTCTGGGAAAATTTCATTGTGTGTTACGGCATTCCCGAGCGCCTTCATACAGATCAAGGTCCAGACTTCGAGTCAAAACTTATCAAGGAGCTCTGTGAAGTGTCTGGCATCAAGAAAACGAGAACCACACCCTATCATCCAAGGGGAAATCCCACTGAACGCTTCAATAGAACACTTCTAAGCATGCTCGGTACCCTTGAGCCCAGTCAAAAGAAAAGATGGAAGGAGTTTGTTAAGCCTCTTGTACATGCATACAATTGCACGAAAAATGAAGTCACTGGTTTCACGCCCTATGAATTAATGTTTGGTCGTTCACCCCGTCTACCTGTAGACCTTGCTTTTGGTTTACCAGTCCACAAACATCAGACAAAATCACACTCGCAGTATGTGGAGAATCTGCGCTCCAGACTTGAGCAAAGCTATCGACTTGCTTCTAAGAATGCTGGAAGATCCGCAGCTAGAAACAAATCTCGCTTTGACCAGCGTGTTACCCCTTCGAGCTTGGAAGCTGGTGATCGAGTTCTCGTTCGTAATGTGAGACTCCGAGGGAAACACAAGCTAGCAGACAAGTGGGAGAAAGAAGTGTACATCGTTCTCAGTCGTGCTGGCGACCTACCAGTCTACAAAGTGAGACCTGAGAAAGATTGTCATGCTCCAATTCGTACACTCCACCGTGATCTCTTGCTGCCATGTGGTTTCCTTCCTGTTGATGCTTCTAATGACACTCCTGTGCAATCGCCAATTCGCAAACCAGTGACACGCAGTCAGAGACAACCTGCTCCATCTGATCTGTTGGAAGAAGATGAAGTTGAAGGTGATTTGCCTTACCTTACAACCCAGTCACCTGAGTATTTCCGCTCCGAGTATGTTATTCCTGCTGTTACTCCAGCCAGTGCAAGTCCTGTACCTATACTTACCAATCCAGTCGATCCTGAAGTACCTCCACAACATCACTTACCTGATCAGGATTCTGACGAGTTGTCCTCTACCGCCGCCGCAATGTTGCCTCCAACTGTGGAAGATATCCCAGAGCCCTTACCTATATCCAACAACACTCCCTGTGGACCCCTACCACCTGCAATAGAAGAAAGGGTCCCTCCTGAGAAGGATGTCCCCGATGAGGAAAATGTGGAGCCCTGTGGCCAGGTAGAGACAGACCCAAAATTGACCGACTCAGCCCATGACCATGTGAATACTGACTCCGACGTAGCCGGAGCGGAACCTGATCTATCTGTACGTCGTTCGTCTCGACAGCGACAGCCGCCTAACCGTCTTGGTTATTCCGCGTTAGGCAATCCCCTGATATCGGTCGTACAGACGCTTTTTCACAGTCTGGCAGATGCTTATGGCGAAGCATTTAGTACCGTCACTGCAGCAAATTTTATTGAATCTCCCGTACATGTCGTCTAATATGCACGCGGAGGTGCATGGTCTTAAGGGGGGAGGGTGTAACGCGGGTGACAAAACCGTATTACTCTCTCGCCTCATTACTGCTCTTTGTATTTTACGTTCCTTGCGTGCGGTCACGTGATCGCAGTCCGCCAATTAGCGCGCTATATTACCGCGAACCCCGGAAGCGCGGTAGACGCGAGAGACGGACAAACAAATTGTTGCTGCAGGTATGTTTGTAACTTCGCCTCTGCTTTATTTCGCTATGACAAATTGCCAAACTTATTGTGCTAAATGTTAACCCATAGGAGCCGACTACCACACCGCCCAAGCGCTTCAAGCGAGCTGTGTATTAGATGAAATATCCGGAATTGGTAAGCTCACGCTCTCGCATTAGCCTCCCGTATTTGTTTGTATATGTTAGCCGCTCCCACTGCTTTCTATGGGTCCGGTTAGCACTACTTTTTATGCCAACTTTCTGAATGTTACTCTGTGATGGTTTTTAGCCTAAACATTGTGGCACTGAGCACTTTAAAGGCTGACTATTATATTGAATGTATGTAGCCTCCATGCACTTTACTTCAATGGAAGATATTTAACTATTTATGGTTATTTGATTAACTAGTGAATGTTTTTGAGTATATTGTACAATATGATAATATATGAAGAAGTATTTATATATTTAACTTGATAATTACCTTGAAATGATACACTAGTGTTTTAATTATATTTAGATTATGAATTCTTGTGCACATTGATTGTTACATTGCATGGTCCTGTTCTCCGTACAGGCCAGGTCTTGATGGCGAGCTAAGACAAGGCTTCTAGCCCACTGAACCCCACGAACCTCAACCTTGTGAAACTCAACTCTGTGGAGATTCCTGTCAGGAACCCTGACACCCTACTCCCCCTGTCTGGGCTGGTAGGAGGCTCTTGCAGCCAACATTTAAACTCTCGCACCTTCACGCACTCATTCCTCCGCGACCCGCTGCTCAACCGCTTACTCCCACTCCTCACGGACACTTATCCCCCGCCTGGACTCAGTCACTCTCAGGTCGCAGGAATTGTCATTCTCGTGCGTCAAACTGTGCTTTACCAGTGATCTGTGCGCTCCAGATCAATCCTTTCGTGGACTATTATAAACTGAATTTACATTGTAAATATTTTTGGGTTTGGACAATGAACTTTCACTGCAGTGCATTGTAAATTTTGTATTACTACCTCTCTGAATGGCCATTCACTCACTCACTCTCTCTGTTGTTGTTTGTCTATTGTTTATTTCTAATTTATGTTTAATACACGGTACCATCTATAGCAGTTTCAGTCTCTGCCTCCTCTCTCCCTGAGCCGTACTTAGTCTTCTGGTTTTCTAGCCCATAGTTCATAATAATAATTCATATTCGTCATTACCCTGCATTACTACTTTATTACCATTCCACGCAGCGTATTTGCTACAAGCAGATGACATGGCACCTCAAATCGTCACTGACTGTGGAAACTTCACACTGGACTTCAAGCAGCGTGGACTCTGTGCGGTCCCAGAGTCTGTTCACTCTTCCTCCAGACTCTGGAACCTCGATTTCCAAAAGATATGCTAAATGTACTTTCATCTGAAAAGAGGACTTTGGATCACTGAGCAACAGACCTGTTCTTTTTCTCCACAACCCAGGGAAGATTCTTCTGACATCGTCTCATGTCCAATATAGTCTTCGTCTGAACGGAGTGGGACACTGAATTTTGGGTTTTTAGTATCTGTAAATCACAATCATAAAAATTCAAGAAAAAAACTCTTGAAATATTTCACTCTATGTGTCATGAGTCTATATAATATATGGGTCAGATTATTTGTGATGGACTAGAACATGTTATTGCTTTGTCTGGAAAAGTTTCACAGTACAGCATTAAACTTTTTTAGCATCATGGAGACCAAGCTAGACCAAGTTACAGGTCAGATCTGTGGAGAGGCGACCCCGCTCACGGTCAGAATGCCTTTCTTTTCTTTCTGAGCTATAAAACCACCTGTAATTGAATAAATGTAAGGTACAGAAGTTTAATGTCATACTGTGGAACATTCCTGGCAGAGCAAATGACGGATCTCCAACCAAAAAGTTACATGGTGCACCTTTAATACCCTACGTGCATAACATTCTAGGGAAAATTTTCCTAAAGTTTAAAATATACATATTATTTTATCTTAATGTCACAAAACTTAAGTACAATATTTATATAAAAACATCATAACAGCAAAATTCATTTCCATTTAGCACAATCTGTTTCCTCTAACTCGGTCAAAACCGGGTCAAAACAGTCACGACCAAACCTCAAACCCACATCCCCACATCCTCTGCTCTAACCAGGCCCAGCAGAGCCCCCTTCCTCCTCCTTCTCCTCCTCCTCCTCCTCTCTTTATTACCCTCCTCTCCAGATCCGGCTTTACACGCTGCCAAGTGCTGAAAGGTGCCTGGCCACAAAACCCAAACATCCAGGTCCCATTTACTGCCTGGAAAACGCCGCAACTGGCATCCGTCACTTATCGAGGTCCTCCTATAACCCGAGGTGCTACGACATGACATGAGCGCTGCGTTGGCTCAAGACCATGGCAGCGTAAACAAATACAACAGAACACGGGCCTGTACAAATGAGTCTTATCTGAAATTTGATCAGAAAGAATCGTTAGGGCGGCTTCCAGTTATCAACATTGGAGGTAACATCATAGCGGATTGAGATGCAAATGTTTTGAAGCTAAGCAGTGGTCCTGGGTTCTCACGGGTTACAGAGGAGAGGAACAGAATAATCGTGGTTGAAAACAGGAAATAGAAGTTTGAACTTTTTGACCATATTTGGAGCGGTGCAGAGGAGTTGTTGGAAGAAAACCCGATTCCCATGACCACCACAAAGTCAGGCCTGCAGTGACATGGATATAGTTATGGAAAATATTATGCAAAATCATAGAATATTTTGTGTTTAGTTTCAATTTTCAATGACTTTTAGTTTATAGAGGATGTGTATTTTATCCGTATGAACCACAGACTGTGTAGAGAAGTGGACTAAGGGAGCGTGACGTCAGCCATAGCGTTCCAGTCAGTCCAGGTTCCAGTCAAATGAAACTCATCGAGTGAATCTGGAGTTGAGTTCCATAATAGGAATTAATGTATGGACAAAACAGCGAGATACAAACACCAGGATCATGTCGAGTGAACATTTTAAGACCAAAATGACAAGGCTCACTGCAGCATTTACAGTTTTTCAATGTAAAGTCAATTGGAGCCAGAGTTGATGGATCCGGAAGCGTGCCCATGCATACATTTATATACAGTCTTATGATCTGAGTCTACAAACTGTGTAAGGAGGAATTAGGTGTTTAAATCTATCTACTGTGTTCTTTCTTACAAACTCCTTGACCTATACCGTTAGTATTCACATGCATGACTTTGTGTGTATTAAACCAGCTTTTTCAGACAAAGAAGTACCACTCAGCCATTCAGGTCTCATCCCAGAGTGTGTATGAGGCTTTCTTTCTGTCAGGGTTGCGATTTAGATCATGTTTTTACAATTAGATGCAGACAGAACGCATGCAGCAGAGGAAATAATCAGAATAGCCGGCGGGTTTGTGCCTTTCCTGAAGTCCACTACAGTGACGGGACTTTCGGCTCCTTTTTATAGGATCTGAATCTTTGGATCCGTAAAAGACTGATTAAATTATTGAGCAAATCATTATATCTACAGAGTAATTACAGAGAAATGACCAAGGCTCAGATCTGTTTAAAATGGTTCAAACTGAGAGAGGGAGTGTGTTTACCCATTGGAATTATGAAAATCTAAATAAAATGTTGCACTACAATAACAATTAAAAGTGTTATTACAATGCCAGATATGTTTTTCTGTGCACAAAGCTGTGTTGATTCTTGTGTTGGTTCAGTGTAATCAGTGTATGCATACGAATTTGAAAGAAAAAGATTCAGTTCTTTCAGTCCAACCACTCACAACAAAGAACTGTTTAAAGAGCCGATTCTTTCACAAACATTGCATCACTCCTCTCCAATCATGTCCTGTTTTCTGGGTGTTTTTAAGTAAACATTAAGTAAACAACTTGGGTACCCCTACTTTGAACTTTAAGCACTTATTTGAACAGTAAAATCAATTTTGAAAAGTAGATACTTGTATAAACTTTTTATATTGTTCAGGTCATGTAATTTTGTAATGGAAATATATAAAAAAAACATACAGATAGATTTTCTAGTGACTTTAGACTCTGAATGTTTTATTGTTTCCTCACAAATTAAATACAAAATCTCCACCCACACCTGCTCTTCCACTGATGAAAATGTGGCATTCTTCTTTTTCGTTTGAGTACTTTGAGAGTTTTAGATGGCAAAACCTCTTGTATTTGAAGTAAATATACCTTACAAGTTAAAGATGCACTGTGTAACTTTTCTGGTAGAGGTCCGTCACCTGCTTGTCTTCGTGGAGATGTTACTGCTTTGTCTAGAAGGTTCCACAGTAGAGATTAAACCTCAATGGAGACAACTATAGGCTACGTTACAGGTCAGATCTGTGGAGAGAGAATGATAGATGTGTTTAGCCTCATACCATGGAACATTCCAGAAAAAGCAATGACATTTCCACCAGAAAAGTTACACATTGCACCTTTAAGTAAAGCTTATAACTGATAACTTGATTTTTTGTGGCTTGTTTACTTCAGTGTTTATAATGATACTTAAATGTAAATGTGTGTCCATTGTTTGTTTCTGTGGTCATTTTATGGAGCACCTTCCAGTAAAGGTTTAAAGAAACACTATACCTGCTGGAACTACATTGTCTGAGATGTCTGAATATGCTTTAAACTAGTCTATCTTGCATTTATTTTATTAGCATTTTTATTGAACAAAAATGCTTTGAGTTTGTTTTTATTGTTGTCCATATTAATCGTCCATCCCCTGACCACACGGACCACAGCCCTCAGAGTCCTGCCTCTGACCTGTGAAACACTGGAGGACATTCACACTGGACTATAATTATATTAGTGTAACAAAATTATTTGTTCTGGATCAGGAGGACTGAGCTCCATCTTCTGCAGCTGAGAGGAAAGCAAAGGCTGCATGAGAAAAACATGAGATATCCATCTATCCATTTTCTTCCACTTATCCAGGGCCGGGTCGCGGGGGCAACAGACTAAGCAGGGAATCCCAGACTTCCTTCACCCCGGACACTTCCTCCAACTCCTCCAGGAGGACCCCAAGGCATTCCCAGGCCAGCCGAGAGACATAGTCCCTCCAGCGTGTCCTGGGTCTTCCCCGGGGCCTCCTCCTCCCTCAGCTGCTCCTCTAGACGTGGAGGAGCAGCAGCTCATCACTGCCGACGCGGCACCAATCAGCCTGTCAATCTCACGCTCCATCCTCCCCTCACTCGTGAACAAGACCCCGAGATACTTGAACTCCTCCACTTGAGGCAAGGACATGAGATAACTATGGTTTGTATTCCGATAACAATATTGTGATATTTTAATAAAGGGACAGTAAAATCAGGCAAATCAGTCAAAAATACATGCCTTTATTCACTGTTCAAACTGTGTAAAAGTAAAAACTGAAACTGAAACATAAACTATATGTCTAATATGTAGGACCTCATAAGGAAAATCATGAATGCAATCTGCCTTTGTGTCAAGTTTCCTTTCAAAAACAGTACACTTCAGTTCACTTGTTGATATATTTGTGATATTCCTTTGAGAATGAACACAGATTCATGAAGTGTGTTTCCATGTGGAGTGATACAGTGGAGCACTGAGGCCCTGCCCTGTGTTCAAACAGGAAATCTTTCACAGCTTCACTCACACTGTTTCAAATAGGCCTATTTAGTAATTGGAGCACAAAAAAGGAAATTATGTTAAAATTATACCTCATTTGAATGAATTAGCTGCACTTGATTTGTGCCTAATGGCAAATCAGTGATGTGTTTTTTTTTCTTAATTAATAGTATCATTTTAATAATATTTTGGTAACCTGCAAATAGAGGACACATTCAAGTTTTTCTCCAGCATTCACTCACAGAGCTGCAGAGGCTGCACTAGCACTGATTCATGACTGGCTGCAGGTAGTGACCATTCAGATCAGATCAGAAAGAGTCCTTTTACTTTTAAACCAACCAAGTCATCTTGAGAACCAAAACACCAAATTATAACATAGACATCGTGTACTTTTTTTTTTTTTTTTTTTTTTGTAACTAAGAATAAATCAGCTTTACAACTATTATCAGTAAAATATATTTGATTTAAACTTGTTTCATACCTCATATCTGAAGACAAAAATATTATCAATTCATGAATTTTATCTCAAATCTTTTTAAGGCAGATTTGTTTGCATTAGAAACTAGATCCAATATGGCTGCCAATGGAGTATAAGCACGTGCCTGGCAGGATCACTAAACATAACACTAAACTATGATATTTTGTCATCCCTACAGTATTTTCAGTTATACTTATGTCTTAATTGAAATAATAATACAAATATTCTCTAATAACCACCTCCTGAATCTCTAAAACACATTGTCTGGCTGTCTGGACTTTGACACTTTACAAATCCACCACAGCTCCATGTTGCTCTGGATTCTGGCTCAAACATGAACAAATCTCTTATCTGTCCACAGTGCTCTGAAATCCCACAGTCAGTGAACACAGCCCCGCAGACAGCACATAATGGAGCTTTCAATCACCCGGCTCTCCGCATTAACACATGATTCAATTACGGAGCACTAATGAATTTAAATGAGCAAAGACTGGAGCAGGGGCTAAGTGGATTTGCTGTACAGAAGCGCTCTATATTAGCTTCCATCTACAGGGACGA
The DNA here is from genome assembly GCA_029959045.1 of Taenioides sp. WSHXM2023. Taxonomy (NCBI): domain Eukaryota; kingdom Metazoa; phylum Chordata; class Actinopteri; order Gobiiformes; family Gobiidae; genus Taenioides; species Taenioides sp. WSHXM2023. The sequence goes on along the minus strand of CM057096.1, from coordinate 4,373,364 downwards.
GAAGAAGGAAAGATGAGGAGATGTGTGAGAAGAGCTGTGGTTATTTGTTAGAGTGCAGAGTTAGGAGGTCAAGGGGTAGCTGGAGATCGGGGTTGTAGCGTGAAGTGAATGAATAGGCAAAGATTCATTTTAAAGGAGACACATTATGCTAAATAAAGTGTGAAGGGGCTGAAACAGTGGCTTGAGGGACATTATGTTTCTGTGAACAAAACGCTAGTGATGGGTGAGACCACTGATTTTATTTTAGACCTGACACTCAGTAATACTGTGGGAAGTATCGCAATATCGACCCAGTACCAGTAAGTTTAGTTAGTTTAGTCTGGAGGTGTCCACACTTCAAACTCTGCCACTGCACTCAGGTGTTTGTATCAGAAACACCAGTCTTTTATTATAGTTGTATTGTAGTACTGTACTTGAATTTGCAGAGGTGGTTTACCTAGTTTCTAAAATTGCCAAAAAATAACTTGGAACATAAACAATGCTTTGAAAACATCATACATATTTTAGAAATTTTGTTGTTAGAGTTCTCAGTGACCTCACTATCTATATATGAATATTCTGTTATCGATTTGCAGATCACTACACAACGCCAGCAGGGGGCTTAGACATGCACCAATCCAACTCTTTCACTCTTGATAATGATACTATTTTGTGTTCCAGCATCTGATATCAGCAGAAATCAGAGACTGAAAATAGCATTTAATTCCTTAAGAGACGGTTATCACAAAACTGCCTGATTCAAATGTTTTTTGTACTTATTTATCCTGCAAGTAACTTCAGATCTGTTTTGTATAAATAAAAGTTCAAACGTTACAAGACTTTTCCATGGTAAATGGTCACATTTCTTTTAAAGCGCTTTATAAGAACACACACGCACACGCACACACACACCAGTCTACACAGACACTAGGGTCCAGGTGGTTGGTCCAGCCGAATACTTGATACAGCATTTGATCATCTTCACATCTGTATCAGTGTGGCTGCATCTGTGCACTGGAGTAAACAGCAGAGCGGAAATATGCCTGTACAACACATTTATGAACATGACCTGGTGTAAATAGTGTAGACTTGTAGTGAATATGTTGTTGTTATTGTGTGAAATGCTTTGCTTGACACAAATACATTGTTTAGTATTTGAAATATGAAGAGGAGAAGTGTTTGTAATGAGTCCAGCTGCTGCTGCTGTGCACAGCTCCTGTGTGGGGCTGAGGCGCACTAATCCACTGTATCTAAGAGCATTTCCATTCACCATGGACTCAGCTCAGTGTGGGGGCCTCAGCATCTCTCTGTACAGTCTGCCTTTTAAGCAGACGGGCTTTCTGCTGCATAAAGCGATGAAGGATATATGGTGTGTGAGTGAATACTGGGGCATATCCTACAAAATGTAGATCAGAATGAGCATAAACAAAGCAAAACACCAAACAGCAAGTGGTGTATTAAAGGAGCACTGGAGAAACAGAAAACAGGTGCTGCACATAAAGGCTGCTTTATACTCAAATCAATGAGGATGTGCTGCACAGATCCCCGACACATCTGACAGCCAATCAGAAAGCTCTGTGACGCCCCTAACAGCCAATCAGAAAGCTCTGTGACGCCCCTAACAGCCAATCAGAAAGCTCAGAACGGTACGTGCTGTGTATGTGCACCTTGGCCAAAAAGTGACTTTGTATCGAAGTACTGTGGACCACAAGAGCTGTGATTGGCTGATCCACAAATACAATATGGACAACACATTAAAATATCTTGTAATAACAGACATGTGGCACAGAGATGTCCATATGAAACTTAAGTGATTGGTTATTGTCCAAGAAGAAAAATAAGAAAAATGAATGATTTTAGATTGTCATTACATCCTTGGATTGATTAGCTCCATGGAAACTCAGATTATTTAGGTTTACTTCAGGATGATTCACCTGACAATGTGCTAGATAGTTGATACTCTGCAACTGATGTCATCAACATGGGGGTGTGATGCTAACTGGAGGCACTGCTCATGTCTGAAGCTCATTTGCTCAAGTTAAGCATTCAGTCACAACCTGGCCATAGAACTGACTTAGTTGGAACTACAACTGCTCACCTGTTGAAAACATTGTTGTATTCTAATGCTATATTTGGCAAAAACAACATATTAACATGTTCTGAGTCTCTTCTCCCTTTGCTCTCTGTGCCAAGTCACTCCCCCTTCAGAGCACAATCACAACACAACAGCGTGCATCCCGCTATGAAACCGCTATGGGGAATTGTCATGTGGGAGCATGGGTGATGTAGGCTTGTGGGTGGAGCATTGCACAGAATCTTACAACCATAATAGGGCCAAGGACAGATTGCTAAATTACTCAAACTCAAAAGAAAATGCATGGATGACATCTAAAACCAGGCATAATAACATATAACATGGTAGAAAGCTTTAAAAATCAAATTTGCATAATACTCCCGTTTTAAAAGATGCTGCATTGTGAATTTTAATTGAAAAATATAAGAAACCAACCCTCTGTGGAGCAATACCAGACCAGCTTCCTCAATATAGAAGAATTAGCAAACTTTAGGAAAATGCATGGTCGCTTGTGGAATGGAAACAGCAATTAGGTCCAGAGTAAAATACAACATTTCCTTAATAAACAGCGCATGTAAGTGGTGAAAGTTGTACCAATAAATCTTGAGGCCTCCCTACATTGGTTATAATAACGTGTGAGGACGTGGGTGGTGCTGGTGGTACAGGTCCTTTAATTAGACAATTATTGCAGCTTGGCCCTGGTAATGGTGAGAGGGGATACAGTAGTGCGGAGCCAAGACAGATAAAAACCATTAAAAGTATTTCTTTGGGGAGAGTGGGAATTCCAACCACAGTTAATGATCCTAAGACACATGTTTGAACCATCTCTGCATGAGAAGAAAGAACCTCCAACTCTCAACTAAAAAGTGCCTTGTGGAGTTGGAATATTTTTGTTAAAGTGGAACTAAACCACTGTACTGCTACTTTACTATGCTGTTTTAATACGATTGTCTTCTGTTCCTAGTCATTTCTTTAGGAAAATGTAGTGCAAACTAGTTAAATCTGCAGCTTTGTTTTCAAAAACAGTTAAAAACTGAGTGTGTGCTGCCTCCAGGGTCCTCTGCAGTTCCAAGTACCATGTGACATCACACAGGACTGCCCTGATTACAGTCTAGTGTTCCTTATGCTTCCAAACCCGACCCGTCTTCCCCCCTGAGACTCCCCTTTAGTCCTCCAGGTACTGCCCAGTTCAGCAGCTCTATTTGAAATGTGGTCGTGGGAGGAGTTTAGGTGTTACGATATTCTCACAAATTTGTACCTATTTATTTTATTTTATTTTATTTTATTGTTTTTTTAATTGGGCCATACATTTTTTATATTTTATTCCATTCATTTATTCATATATTCTTGTTCCTGAATACAGTCTGTACACTTTCATAAAAAAAAAAAAATGGTTATGAATTCTTTAAGATTTATATATTTAGCAAAAACCAGTGGTGTGGGGTGAGGGTAATCAAGGCAAGCCAGCTCAAACAGCGCTGAATAAACCCACATCTTCATCCATGGGAACCTGATGGGAACCGCTAACTTTCAACACAAGAGTCTAAAGATAAATCGCTTTTAGCGACAAGTCATTGTTTGTAGCTTCACATTTGTAATAATTAGTTAGTTTGAAATACAGGCCGTCATTTAATCAGACAGTGAGCTACTTTCAGGGCTATTTTATGTGAAATGGAGGATCCGGACAGTGAAGTGAGCGGCATATGGTTTCTAAGTGCGTAATAATAATAATTACATAGACAAAAACAGTACTGAAAGCTCAGCTGGATAAATAAGGTGTAGGACAAATCTGTGAAGAAACAAATAGATCACAAATAGCCCTGTTTGTACAAAGAGGGTGTCAAATACAGTCCAGTATACAGATATTAATAAACTATGTAGGTCTAGGTCTCTTTGACTCTGTATACTGTTTACTGGCTCAGTATATATACATTTAATATGTCAGTAAAATAAATAAATATATTTGCAATGTAGTATGTATAAAAGTGGTGTTATTAAATTGTTATGGGCTAAATATTAATGTCCACCCCAAGTCTACTTGCCTACCTATAAAAGTCCCTGCACACTACTGGCAAAATCCATTTCCTGATTCCTTTGTGCTCTATGTGTGGTCAGAATTTAAGACCTCAGTGTGTCAGAACTGGCCACAACGCAGATGGAACCTTGAAAATACTAAGGGGGTGGTTAGTTGTGAGTTGTAGGCAGCAGTAAACACAGATCTGAGCGAGCACAGACTCAGGGGTGGACTGGGTCAGCATGTGTGCCTCTACAATATGTCTGTCTTAGCAAACCTCCACAGAAAGAAAAGGTTTGATTGATTGATTTCATTTCAAACATGACAGAACATACTGTATAATAAAAACAAAACATGAGTCAACAATTTGAAAGTGTGTGACTATAATACAGAGAAAAAGACAGTTTGACAATATGTTCAAAAAGGAGCAGGAAGTAAAACTTACTTAATCCTATAAACTCATGTTAGAACACACTTTGTCCTGTTAGAATATTACCATTTGACACAGTGCATTTACATAAGCATCACTGCTGTGTTCAGTTCAGTTCATAATTGACCGTTTAATTGACCATGGACGGACAGTTAATGCTTTGTACAGAGTTCAAAGATACTGTGTAATTACATTCTTGTACTACCTAGTGATTACTTTGTCCCTGAAGACTATTTCCTTCAGACCTATTATGTGTGTGTTATATAGTTATTAATCTATGACAGCCGTGGATTAATTTTAAATCACAATATTGCTCTAAAACAAGTGCGCTGATTTCTACTTTAGAAAACTGTGGTGCCCAATGGGAACTGACGTCACCGTAAACTTCATTACAACAAAGTGCCACATGCTGTGAGCCCTCCTATAAATAACTGCAATCACACCATTTGTACCAAAATGACTACGGGACACTGACGAATCCTATGCGTATCACCAATTACGATTAAAGATTAAAGATTCCTCAAAGATGTCAAATCACTCCAAATACAACTTTGAGAGGGGAAATGGTGAGGGGAAAAATCTATAACAGTTATAGCATTAATAAGTTGATTTTGTGGAATAAGTCTGCTTTAAATGACGCGTTTGGACATTGTTTCAGATCCACTTCTAGTCTGTTCCACAGCATGACCCCAGTGATGGTAAAGTGTTTCCTTGTTGTCTTGGAATGAAAATTGAAAAGCCTCTCGCAAGTTCTGTCCTCCATCTGCTATTGAAACTTTTCTGAATGTGGTGTGGTAACTTCTTCTGCCCTTTGAATAGAAAGTTTGAAATTCAACTATGTCAGAAGACTTCTTCTTACATTTAAGAAAAATATTTGTATGCTCAGAAAATCCAACATTATGCCAATAGTTCTTTTTTGTAAGATGTAAATATGCTTCAATGAACTTTTATATGAACTACACCAGTGACAAATTTCTGTGCCTTTAAACACAGCTAATTTTCTGTGTCTTTCTACACTGAATGAAAAGACAGGGGCACTGCAATTTTTGAGCTTAAGAAATTCTGTACTACAAAGTCAAACATTGGGTCAAAGTCAGAAAGTGCACCTTTTGGTTCAAAACAAATATTAACTTCATTTTGGTACAAAAAATTAAAATACTTTAATTCCAAAGCATGTTTGTAATGTTTTCTAAAATAGAATTCAATGCAAAATTAGCGGTGTACAAAAGACCCAGAACTGACCTCAGAAAACCCACGTAGAAACAACTGCTACTGCCACTACAGGTACTGCTACTACTACTACTACTACTACTACTACTACTACTACTACTACTACTACGTACAATTTGCTGTACAATTTTAATGGTCCAATATTACACAAAATTGACTCTTGTGAGTTTTAAGTCATGTTATAATTAGGGTTGTTCTGATACCGATACTGGCAATCAGCAAAAGCTCAGATACCGCACATTTTCCAGGTATTGGTATCGGTGCTCAGACCAAATCACCAATCCAATACTACTCTGTTATTTCCACAATGTTTACGTCGGTGGCTAATGTTCCTGCTAATGCCCAAAGGAGGTTAAACACAGACTATGGAGGCTCTGCAGACACGTGAAACACGCTGATAATGACAGAAAAGACATTTATGTTACAGCTTTGATACCTTCATTTAGCTTTTAGTTTGGACGCTCAACTTAGCAGAAAAACTGCGCTACAGAGAGTGCAGCCTGACAACAGCGGCAACGCTAACTTGGACTTTGTTTACTCTGCAGAATTAGTCCTGTGCTCCGAGGATCTTTATACAGGCCTCACAGTTGGTTTTAAGTAACAACTTAGAAAAATATAAGTGCTTAAATCAGCACTACTGGTCAAAATCATTATATATTTGACTCTTAACAGTTCTCAAAATCTAACTTATTCTTCTAGATTATCTTTAGAGATACCCTTTTAGTAGACTGATTTATTGCTCTTGTACTGTAACAAAATTGTGTAGCCTTAGTCTACTTCTTCACACTGTGTGGTATCGGATTGGTATCAGTATCGGTGAGTACACTAAGACCAAGTATCGGTATCGGATCCCAAAAAAATTATACTGGAACAACACTAGGTATAAACTTGCTACCTCCTCAAAAACACATTCACAGATCAGAAAATAGTGTAATATGGGCCCTTTAAGCATCGTTCATTCCCTCATACTAAATTGCACAGTAGTAACCTCACATTCTAAATAAGTACAGGTTCCTTCATTAAAGGTTGTATGGAGGATTTTCCAAGGAACAGGAAATCCAGCGACTGTCCTTTTTCAAATGTTGTGCAGTGGCTTGTTTACAGCCAGTGCGCATTCAGAATCTCTGTTGCTGCTGTAACTATACTGTACGTTTTCAAATGATAAGCAGAAGTTTCCTAACCTGAAGTAATTTAGCGACCAACGCGTCAGTCTTTAGACCCTTCGTCTGCTTCAGTGCACGCCATCGCTGGAAAGAATCTCCGAGAATCACCTTAGTTTGGCTTTGCTACTTTTCTCCTTCTCTTCTTCTTTCAGTGACCTCAAAAACGGACTTTCTTTTGCGGCTAACTGGTAGTGGATTCTCTGCCATCGCATCAAACTTTGTGCGAACTGCGAGGAAGTGACAGTTGGAAAAAGCCGCTAAGAACCGCTGCGTTGGTTGAGTAAACAGCGTCTTGCGTCTGTGGAATGTGTGAGAAGCGAACGTAAACCACGTAATCCCAGCGCGCCGGCAAGTCAGTTACGCTAGAAACATAGGGAGTTTGATTGACAACCTAACAGCCAATAGATAACAAGGCAGCCTTGTTATCTATTGGCTAATGTTTTATTGGGCCCCACCACGTCCACAGTTGATGGATTTTCATTCTTTTTTATTTTTATGGTCTTCATAATTACAAGGCTGCAGCATCTCTATAATGTTACCATTGACAATTTGAAAAAAAAAAAAATCTTCCATACAACCTTTAAGTACAACCTCGTTCAAAACAATTAATAGAAACACTGCATGGACACTATGGAACTTATCAAATGTAACTAGGACTCTGGTTCTTCACATACACAGACTTGCCCATAAGAAAAACATATTTTCAAGAATCCCTTTTGTTTGAAACTGAGTTGGAGGACAGGTCAGAATTCTGTGGTGGGATTTGCTGTTTTGTTGACCTGGTTTATGGGTAATATCTGTATGTAAACTGGGCCTGCCCAGATGACTGAAAAACTGGTTCAACATTTTCTCTGTGAATATAAATATTTTTTTTTTTCACAATTGCTTCACAAAGTGGTGCCATTATTCAGCCCAAAGACGTCATTGTTGTCAGCTGAAAGGACTTTATGCCATAAGATTCATCAGTCTTCTGTAGAGTTATATAGGCCCTTGTCCCCTCTGCAATCATGACATCATCAAATTCAGGAATGTGGACGCAATCCATTGTGCTCTCACGACTGACCAATCACAGCCCGTCTCCTCCATCTGTCCTTTTCAGGTTTTCCAGGCATTCTTGGGTTCCATAGATAAGTTGTGTGTATTGTGTGGCTCTGACTGTAAGGAGGTCACACGGCTGCGTTGGCTACAGTATCTACTCCTGATAAATGCCACACAAATGGACTTCAGAAAAGCTCTTTTCAAACAGTTGTAGGTCACAGCGGTTGCAGAGAAATGGTAAAGGAATGAATTATCTGGCTCTGAGATATGCCAAGACTCTGAAATGTGTGGTCTATTTTTATAGCTTTGGACTACAATGAACACATTCTCTGTAAATAGTTGGCACACTAACTAATTCAAATGTTTATTTTATTTATTAAAGAACAAATTAATTAAGTTAGAGCAGTGATCCCCCAAACCAAGGTTGGAGGATTGACTCCTACTTGGATAAAGTTTTGGCATTGTGTCCTTAGGCAGGACACTTCACCCTCCTTGCCTAGTGGTGTGTGCATGTGTTGGTGGTGGTGGTGGTGGGAGGGGCTGATGGTGCAGATTGGCAGCCACTTTTCCATCAGTCTGTATCCCAGGTATGAGAAAGTTGGTAAGCCCCCTCATCCCGGTTTACAGTCTGGTGAGCGCCTTTCTGGATTTAGATGGCCTCCCTGATCCAAACTTGGTACTTCTTGCTCTCTGTGCCTATGACCTTAAGCTTTGTGACCATGTCCATAAGGTGCTCCTGCAGTGGTTGGTAATAGTGGACTTAAGCTGTTGTTGTTGCTTAAAAAACACTGTACTTGACTTTTACTGTCTGAATAACGTTAAAAAACATAACTCATTCATTTTACCCACCCCTGCTTTACGGTGTGTTTTGACTGTGGTGTGAATGTTGTATTTGTTCATGGCCCATTGTGCCCTCTGTGACATGTGCAGTGTCACCATTGTCCTGTTTTGTTTACGTCATGTGTCTTTCCTTTTCATAGATTGGAACACCACAAAGGTAATAAGCAAAGAGTGTAACAAATACCATTGTTGGAATCCTTCCTCATACCTGGGATATAATTAGTTCTTGGATAACAATTGAATAAACAGTTCAATTAACAAAAGTGCTGGTGTGCCAACTATCTGCAGACAATGTTCTTTGTAGTGTAAAGCTGTAGAAAACACAACACATTTCAGAGTCTGTCATATCTCAAACAAGCGCGCGATAAGGCTTTCCTTTACCATTTCTCTGCGACCGCTGCGACCTTCTGCTGTTTGAAAAGAGCTTTTCTGAAGTCCGTCTGTGTGGCATTTATCAGGAGCACTGGTGGGATACAGTTCTGAAGAAGTTCGACTGCACTTTAAATTAGCTGCCACACACACCACAGTATCACACTTCTGAGGAAAGCAGCAGAGTGCAGCCCAAACGTGTCAGGCTATAACACTGAATTACAGGTCTGACTATAAGAAACGCTAGATTACTGTTGTTTGCCTCATTTGAAATGCTTTACTCCTTAGTGCACCAGTTTTGTCCAGCATTCCAGGCTTTTGGCTCGTGGTATTTTTCTTACACTTGAAAATCAGAATTGCAAAAGGATGTACTTTGGGAAGTACTTGAATTGAGTAGCTTTGACTTTTCCATAAAAAGTGAATCATTTGAGATGCAGGCCAGGGGCATTTATAACTCTATAGCTGATTTGCTGTTTTGAAAGAAAAATCCAACCTGAGAACCCACAGACATTGAAATTTATCATATTTTGTCATTGACTAATGCCTGGATATATACAGCAAAAATCACCTTAGTTTATTTGTGCCGACAGAGAAGACGCTGAACTTTGTGCCAGTTTTTGTTTCATTAGGTCCAGTAATTACAGAGATATGAACCACAAAACCAGGACAAAAGAAATGGTTTCTTCCTTCGGGCTGTACTTCCAGCTCAAAAAGTGTTTTCTCAACTTTTTTTTATTTTAAAATTGAAACAGTCTGGGACAGAACATTGCAATCGGATGTGTGAAAGTCAGTTCAAATAATGAGGCTGTGCAGCTGTTAGGACCACAGTGGGCAACAGAAATCTACCAGAAATTTCACTTTTTACACATAACCACAACCTTATAGCATAATTACTTTGCATAACTCTCCTCTCCAGACCCTGCTGCATCTGTAGATGTGATTGACTCAGCCCTTTGCAATCAGACCGATTTTTACAGCATAAAAACACTTTGTGCCTAAGTCTTCTTCTTGACCTGGGCGGTTTGTGTGCCATAGAAACACATTAAGGCTCCATAAAAACTGTCTCTGGTGTCTCAAAGTGAAGTATCAGCTTTTATCTTCAATTTGTCTGGTGAAGTTAGTTTAGTTTGCTTAAATCTTCTGTGGTGTAAACCATAGGCTGTATAAAGAAGTGGACTAAGTGAGTGTGAGTCACCCATAGAGTTCAGCTCCACTTAAATGAAGCTTGCGATGCTGGCGGTTACTGGAGCGAATTTGGAGCCAGGCTCTATATTATGAATAGGAACAGAAGAAAAAGCAAAACCGAAAACATCAGGATCGCGTAGAGTGGGTTAATACGAACATTTAAAAACCAAAATGATAAGGCTCACAGCAGCAGTTAAAGAGAGAGGGACAACAATATTCCAGTGTAAGTCAATAGGAGCCAGGGTCAGTAGGAGCCGGAAGAGCTGCATGCGAACTTCCTATTTGGAATGTGGCGGCTAGTGCGTCACCTATGCCCATTTATATATACAGTCTATGGTATAAACATAGTCTATTATTTGAATCATCACCTTGTTTAACTTCATAATGTTTATGTTTAAGTATAGAAAACCTATGCTGTAGTGCGGTTTTCCTTCTTTTGTGGATACTTTTGCTCTTGGCTATTATGTTGGTTAAGTTGTTGTGAAAAACAGTACAGTGCAGAGATTTTAGAACAGATCCATTGTGACGCACAACATGAGTCTCGAAAAGCCTAGCACATAGTAAGCTGAAAATATAATCATGCTGCCACTACCTGTCGCTGTTTTTGTCTCAAAAAGTGCCAGAAAGTTGACAATTACCAAAAAAACGTGCAAGAAATACAAGTGGTGACAGTTTTAAGATTGCCTGATAAAGTACTAGTAGATGATTTGAGCAGTAAAGAGGCTCCACCTTTTGTAGAGACCTGTCCACTGCACCAAAAAGACTGACTTATACTGTATGCTCACATTAACATGTCGGGGCATGTTCATTATTAACTAAGATGTGTTTTTAGATGGTAATTCCCTCTGCTGCCAGTAGCCTTACACCACATCCCAGGATATGAGCACCCGAGAGGGAGGATAATATTTTGGTACCTAAAAACAGCATTCCAATTGAAATGGATTTAAATTCAATCTGGATGGGAGTCCAAATGTCATAATTTAAAGGGCCCATAATACACGATATTCTGATTTATGTTATAATGTTTCCTCATCACAAACAGACCTGGAGTTGTGTTCGAGTTTTTCGCTCGAACAGAAAACACAAATCATCCAAACTCTACTAAACAAAAAGATAAAAGGTGGCTGCAAATTTGAAAACTACCACCTCATTCTGATTCTGATTCTCATGACATCACAAGGTGGAACAGAGCATTTTGATCTTTGGAGACGTAGAAAGACTAATAATAAAGAGTTACTTAAACATGTGAGTGAAACAAAACTCAACTCCAGGTGTGTTTTTGAGGATTTTAATATGGCTTAAAGCTCACAAGAATCAATACTGCGTAATATGGGACAAATATTGTACAGATGAAATCCTTTCAACCTTAACTCATTTATATTTAAGCTGTTTAAGCACAATGGGGTACATTTATTCACATATTTTGCTCATGCTTAACTGTGTTTCAGCACTGGTAAAATTGTTACAACCACTCTTATTCCTTGTTTTTTGAATGTCAAAGTTGATCTCCACTTTCTTCACCATATTTGTTTGTTATATTTTGAATGAGCAGTGGGAAACTCTTTTGACCGGTCCTGGTACACTGCTCAGATTTCATCACTGCAGAACGTTTGCCACGGCTCACACTGCAGATGGAGGCCGTGTCTTGGCAGTCCTTTGTTAGCTTGTGTAAGTCATGGGATCACTGTAGTGGACGCCATATTGGATTGTGGACATGTGTGAGGAGGGCAGCCATGAAAAGGGAATGAAAAGCTTTGGTCAACACATCTCGGCTCCATCAAAAATGTGCAAAAATAACTATTCAGACAAAGGAAGTACATACTGTTGTGTTCTAGGGCAAGACACATCACCCAGTTTCTCATTGCAGTGCATATTAAGAGCACGCCAAGTGATTTTCAGTTTAACAAATAAAAATCCTTGTTTGGTGTTGCCGGAGTGAATCCCATGGATGATGACAGAATGTAGTTTTTTGTGATGCTGTTACTGACACCCCCATAAATGCAATACGGGTGAGGCGTCTCTTAAGGTTTCAAAGTGCAACTTTCTACTAAACTGTGTATATGGTGTTAATAGCATTATTTACTGTTCCTAGTCATTTTTTTTGCAACAAAACTATACAAAAATACCCGATTCTAAAGTGCGTGTCATCTCCACTGGCCACTACAATTTTCAGTAGTGACATCACACATGACTGCCCTGGTTACAGCCACGTGTTTCTGATTACACACCTCATAGAATTTGAAGTGAGGATACCTGTTCGACCAATCACACTGTTCCTTATACTTCCTATCCCCCCATCAGCTCCATTTTAAATGTGGTTGCGAATGAGGTTTAGGTGTTTAGTCCCACTTCAATGATATACCAGGCTGGGGTACGAGTAGTTCGGAGTAGAGGCACTGCTCCTCCACGTTGAAAAGAGCCAGCTGTGGCATCTGTTCCAAATCCGTCCTGGATGCCTCCCTGGAGAGGTGTTCATGTCACACCTAGGGAAGACATGGATACACTGGAGGGACTACGTCTCTCTGGGCTGGCCTGGTTACATCTCAGAATCCCCTCAAGAAGAACTGGAAAAAGTTTGTGTGGAGAGGGAAGTCTGGGCCTCTCTGCTCAAACTGCTGCCTCCATGACCCGGCCCCAGAAAAAGCCGAAGAAAATGGATGATTCTGCTGAATCCACCGTGTTTGTTTCGACAATGAACCAAGTGCTTCTCTGATTGGTTATTACATCTGGGTTAAAGGATACGCTTAAGAGTCTTGTACTTCAAAAAAAATTCTGCTCAAGTAGAAGTAAAAGTTGGCTAAAGTACAATTTCTTAGTAAAGTAAATGTACCTGAGTACTACCTACCTCAGATCTATGAAAATAATTGTAAACACATGTAGTCTTAGCTGGTCAAGCTGGTTTAGCCCTGATCTAGTCCAGGTTTAGCTCAGGTTACTGTAATGTGACCGCTGCCATAGTAAACCCCTAAAAAGTGATTTTTTGCGTGTTTTTGCACAGCGTGTTCCACTAAACACATTTCCTATTCTTCACTTGAATGCTTTGAACCAAAATTGGGTCGTTATTTTAAATGCACAACTCCATTGGGCTTAGACTTGCGGCGACAGGAGACTGCACGATTACTGCCAATATGAAGAGACGCCTTTGACAAAAAGTGGCTAATTTCCCCGAGGATCAATACAATATCTATCTGCAATATACGGCTTTGAGCTGGAGTCATTTTACGCTCTTAAGGATAGAAAAAGTGTCGAATATTAGCAAGTTTGGGCAAATTAAATTCACTTAAATATCGGACGCGCACGTATACCTCTGCTGTCAGCGCCAATGCATCAACAATTCTAATAAAGACAAGAGAAGGTCCAGTCTCTGCCACGCGGGCTTTGTTTTATTGCTGAAGATTCAATTATAACTCCCAGTCCCATAGTACAGACAACTGTTCTGAAAGGCTCTGAACACATTTCTATTGCCTTCAAGTATAGAAAACACACAAGACTGCACAGTGCTACAATCAGGATTAAAGCAAAACAAACCTTAACCTGGGAGACAAATTCCAATCTAACGCAGGGTGACACCAGGATCAAACCATCTACTGTGTTGGGAATTACCTAAATACATTGAGTATCTGTATTCTGATACGGTTGCATTTAGTAGTATTCAGAATACAGTCAAAGGAAATACTGCAGTATTCAGGTAACCAGATATCCGATTTTAGCGCGTGTTTACAGCATGTACAAAAGATTAAAAACACCTGGTGTTGTCAGTTAATGGATTTTTAGAGTAGCCTAACTGTTGATTTGGAAAACTACTTTGTAAATACAAATTCAGTACAAAGTAATGGAAGACCTATTGTGCTTGTGTCTGTTACATTTATAATGCCTGACACCTGCTGAACATTATGTCCATTATGTTAATTTAGACATTTAATATTGATCTAATACAGGGGTGGCAATTATTTTTTTCCATGGGGCCACATGAGAAAGAGAAAATATTGTGGAGGGCCAGGCCAAAATGCGTAACTCAATTCTGCATATTTCTTTATAAAAAGCAGTGAATAGCATTGTTTTAAAGCGCTGGTAAGGCCGGTAAGAGTTTATGTTATGACTAAGCAATGAAAAAGTAAAGTTGCCTTATTCAAAATGAGCTTAAACAGGCCGGTCAGAGTCAACCAAAGGGCCGCATGTGGCCCGGGAGCTGAACAATGCCAAGGGCTGATCTAATACAACTTAATAAAAGAGGCAAATCCGCCTTTATTTTCATTTGTGCCAATTCTGTCAAACCCTAAGCATATCACTGATTAAGAAATTAAAACTGGAGAAGGAAGTGCGTACATTACAGTGGGCGTGTACTGGAGGTGAAAACTGGTTGATAAAAGCAAAGACATCTTGAATACAGAAGGATGAAGACGAAGAAGATGACTTAAACGTGCATGAATCACTTTAAATACAACTTCACAGGGTCAGTGAGAAGAAACTACTAAAACAAAAGTTGATTTTGCAGAATAGGTTTCCTTTAAATTAACTTTCAGTCTTTATTTTGTGCATAATTTCAATCGGAAAGAAATCAGATTACTCATATCAGATAGAACTTTGCGTGACATTTCAGTAATCTGATAACTCCAGAAATCAGATCACATTTTTGGTGTGCATGTAAACACTGCCACTGAGACTGTCTTCCTGGTTGAATTCTTTTTTGACACGTTTGCTCTATTTCCGATTCTCCCCCATCAGATGAATATTTCTTTGTGAAACCAAAATACTTTTCCACAGTAATAAATCAGTCATCAAATCCTAGTTTCCCTTCCAATTATAGTCCCCAGCAGTTGCTCTGAATCTGGTACTTTTTAGTGTGTGAATCCATGGATCGCTTTTACTTCTTTGCTGCCAAGAAAAATCCCTGCGACAGACTGCTAGTGAACAGCAGAGAGGTGGTTCAAACACTAGCTACATCTCGGCGCCTGGAGAAGGGCAGCGTTCCAATACGTTTTCAGACATTTCACAGGCAGGTGTTTAGTACATATGTTCCTACATTTGTTAACAACATGAAAAAATAGATTCAGAATTAGAGTGTGAACAATAGCCAACAGGCAGAAAGTAGTCCCTTTAGACCTGTGAGTCATCATAGCGGTGGGAGTTAAATAGATTATAGAGCATGAAAAGGGGGAAATGTAATGTGATGCGTATGTTTCACAGTCTAGTAGTTGCCAAATTAAAATCGGCAAGTCACAGTGGACCACCTGGTAAAGTGTGAACTAAAAACTGGAGCTAGGCTTGTGTCTTATCGCAGTTTTGAAAGATTCAGATGCTTGCAAGAAGGGCGTGTTAAAGGTGTACTATGACACTTTTCTAATGGAGGGTCCACCATCTGCTTTTTTCCGTGGAGATACTGCATTCCAAAGATGTGGTATTATGCAAAATCCACTTTCTGCGATGATAAACATGGCTGAAGGGCTTGTATACTGTATGTCGTGTCATCCGTGCATGTTTCAGTAATCTAGGGATCTCTCCTGGGAACTATTCGAACCCTCCTTGACAGTAAGATTCTTCTGTGAGTAGTGTCATTAGCGGGATGCACTTTGATCACGCAGAGCAAATGGAGAGAACACTCATCACAAGCATCAAAAACAAAACTGAAATGAACTAAACATGTTAATACATTGATTGTGGCAAATATAGTATTTAATAACCCATAGAAATGAAATACTCCCTCTTTAAACATATCTTAGCAGGTTACACCACCAGGCCAAGTTACAGTTCAGATCTGTGGAGAGGCAAGTCCACTTATAGGTAGCTTTGTTTTGACAAGACGAAGTTTGTGACTAAATAAATGCAAGTCGATATGTTCCTACATTTGTTACAATACAAAGCGACAGCATGCAAGTGGTAAAGTATAAAACCAGAAAAGTTAGTGCACCTTTAATCAAGTGAATCAATAAATACAGTGTAATCATTATATAATTAAGTTAAAAAGAAGAGTGAGTGTAGGCACGATTATGGTTACAGTCGTATGCACAGCTAAACAGATTTGAATATGTAAATCTTCCATTGTGTTGTTTTAGCACCTTCACAGCATTCAGATGCAGGTTGATTTGGCACAGTAAGAGTGTAAGCTTCGCCATAAAGAGCTCAATTTAAGAACAATTATGTAACAGATCTAAATGTGCATCATTTGTTTTAATAAAGTACCTGTTTGGCCAACTGCACTCCCTTTACAATGGGCTTAACACATATTCAGCTTTTTATGCATTACTAAAAATGTACCAAACCAAAGCCTCAAAGAAACTGATGCAAACACAACAGTGTGTACTACACCCCTGGCAGTTATTGATACATTGCCATGACATTTGGCTGAGAGGTAGGCCTGTGCATGTATGTCTATGATGGATTGTTCAGCAGTTACCATGGTGACACAATGCACACATTTTGAGATGTCTGAAAACTGAAGAAAGAAACACCAAAGGTAGAGCAGGTGTCTCCAACCTTTTTTCTCTGGTGAGCTCCTTTACAAAGCCAAAATTTAACAAACAAACAAAACAAACAAAGTGAGAACTTCTCACTTCAGCAGTTGCAAGAAATTGCTTAGATGGGCACAGCTAGATGTCTATGAAACATAAACCATAATCCAGTTATTAGTGCACAGAGTTAGGCATCAAAAGGACACATTTACACATTAATGGTAAAGGACATTTAATTCATCACATTTGAGTTCTTCAGCACAATACGTATAATTCAGAAATCTCTTGGTGAGCTGTTTGGAAGGGAGTGCAGAGATTCTGGTAGAGCTCCTGAGCTACAGGCTGGAGACCCCTGAGGTAGAAGGTGAGTAACCGAAAAACTGTTGGCTAATGCTAGCTTATGCCTGTAATGTTATTTGAGAGGGACTTGTTAAACAGCACAAAATCAGCTCAGGTTCAATCCCCAGGTCGCCCTGCCGCTCTATGTGGGGTTTGCATGTTCTCCCAGTGCCTGTGAGCTAAAGTAGTAGCAACAAGATCACAAAGATGGGTCCCAGAGCATTGTGCTGTGGCACCCACTGCCCAATGCGGCACTGAAGAATGGGTCAAATGTAGAGGACAAATTTCTCTACGGGAACAATTAAGCGAGTTCTTTATGGTCAGTTTGTGTTAAAACAAAGCTCATCAAGTTTTTTGAGAACAGAACTTCAAACAGCGCAGTGCCTCTAATTAGTATCAACAAAATCCACAGTATGTAAAATATTAAGATAAGATAAGATAATCCTTTATTTGTCCCACAATGGGGAAATTGCAGTGTCACAACGCAAGTTACAGAAACAGTAGGAAAATAAGAGCATGCATCAAAAATATTCTCATTACCAGTGAAAAATATATAACACTTAATATGCCGAGTTTACTGTAAATGTGTATCTGACATTGGCACAGCATGCTTTTTGCTGCATTGGCGTTTAAGGAATACTTATTTTTGGTCTTTGTTTTCAAATAGAGTTTTCCGCAGCTTTTTCGACCACCTGTGGAGAAGTCAATAAAGAAGTACAAAACTAAACTAAATGGAGTGAAATCCGATGATTATCCTCTTGTTCAGGGACTGCCTTTTCAAGTGCTGAAAAAGAGCAGAACCGTAGCACCACTTGACTAATAATGGCGTCTCATCACATTAAACGAATCACATCAGACTGTAATGTTCCGCGTCATTCATCTCCTCATTGGCGCTAACGTACTACTGCCCTGAGACTGAATGACAGAATCTGCACCTTTGGCATCTCTGAACCACTCACTCACAAACGCACATGTGAAGTTTTCATCTTTAGTGGCGATATTACATTGCTTTACATTCATTTCCTGTACACTGACCCCAGCCTTAACCATAACTACATACCTAACCTTAACCTAAATGAACCAAAATCTTATAGGAACTGTTTTAATCTTTCAAGTAAAACAAAACAAAAACAGTCACTACAAACACAACTGAACCTGTGTCTCCAGAGCCTCGCCTGGTTTCTCATGACCATTAAATAGAAAGTCCCTGATTGGATGAAAAAGGCGGCAGTAGCTTCTTCATCAGTTACTATCTAAGACGACGATGCTATGCAAAATGAACAGTTTCCAACAAGCTCCACTCTGTTCTAGTTTAGCAGCTTTAACCATTTAAGGTCATATATTGCTCAAAATTGACTCTTGTGAGCTCTAAGCCATGTTATGATGTTGTTATCGCCTCAAAAACAAACCTGGAGTTGTGTTTTGTTTCAGTCACATGTTTGAGTAATCCTTTATTATTCGTCTGTTTACATCTCCAAAGCTCAAAATGCTCTGTTCCACCTGGTAGATTTGAAATTCCAGGACTGAAATGATCCAGACGATTCTCGTGAGGGTGTATGGAGTTTAAAAACACAGTGGAGCACTTCCTGTAATACCACATGACATCACAAATTTTCAGTTTGAGAGAAGAACTCTGCCTAAATATAAAGGGTTTGTGTGTTAAACGTGTGTGAATGAAACAAAACACAACTCCAGGTCTGTTTGTGATGAGGAATGATCAGAAAATATCAGAAAATAGCATAATATGGGCCCTTTAATTTTGACCAGAATAAATGAAAATCTGGTACAGGGCCTTTAAATGTAGTATTATAGTATTAGACTTAGACTTAGACAAACTTTATTGATCCACAAGGGAAATTATTAAACTCATTTACAATTACAAGGCAGGATTGGTTTAAAAATCTACATAAAAAGTACTAATACCAAAAAATCATCTACTCAGTTTGCAATAATGTGAGAAATAGTTACTTTACCTTTTCACTCCTACACTGTGAGGAATACTCAGCCATATTTGTACACGCTATGTTAGTTAACTCTCCAGTTCCATGCAATGACAGCTGGGAATCAGACTGGCAGCTTTTTTGGACAAGTTTTATCGCTGCTGATTTCACACAGCGAGCGCGAGTGTGTCCTCACTTGCTTTCACTTTCATATATATTTTCTATTATGAATTGTTGTGGTGCCAGACAAAGCAGCAGTCTCCTTTTCATCGGCCAGCGCCCTTGAGCTGGGTGTGAATGGATGTGTGTGAAAACGGTGGCGAGCGTGGCGTCCATCTTTGTTACAGGAGGTGAATCTAATAAAAAGCACAGGCTGTAGCGGCCTTATGAGCTTCCTGAGGCCGGGGCGGTTAAAGATTGTGTTGTGTGCGCTGCTCTTTGTGGATGCTGCGCCCAAGGGTTTTCCTACTAAGTTCACAATGAAAACACTGTATAAGAAACACACAGGGGTATCAGTCTGGTCACCCCGCCCTCCGCCGCAGGCTGTACCACGCAATCTTTGTTGATCATTTCAGATTTCAGTTTGTTTCATATGGAACCAAGGAGCTCATTGATTCTGCAGAATTCGTTTTGTTTTTCAGTCTGTTCCTCGTAAGCAGTCATTATGTGTTTTGATATTGTGCATGTCCCTGATAGGCTAATCCAGAGTTTCCCAAACAGGAGTACGGGAAACCTTGGAGGTATGCGAGAACTTAGAAATATTTCTGATTTGAAAGAATGTTAATGTAGAATGTAAAGTGTTTTTTGTAGTATATTTTATATCATTAAAAATATGTCTGTAGTGTTATTTTGGCCTATCAATATTTTAAATTGTGTGTAGCCTGAACTCTTTTCACAAAGTAACAAGGAACTGGGTTGCCGGAGCCTTAATCTGCAGATAGATGACACAGTTTGTCTCATTCTCAGTATATGGACAAACCATGGCTCATGTTAAAGCTCAGAAACTCCAGAATTCCCTCCCTGAGCTGCAGAGGCTGCACTAGCACTGACTCATGACTGGCTGCAGGTGTTGGGGTTTAGGTAGAGACTGTTCATGTATCAGAGAAACACATTTTAGGTTTTAGCACTGAATCTGGCAACCCAAATGAGAGCCTAATGTGAGACACCATGTCTAATGTTTGAACTATTTTTTTATCTATTTTAATGCTGTTTCCTAACAGACCTGGAGTTGTGTTTTGTTTCATTCACACACGTTTAACACACAAACCCTGCAGATTTAGGCTGAGTTCTTTTCTCAAACAGAAAACACTCTCAATGTTCTGTTCTGGTGTCATGTGGTTATACAGCAATATTGTATTTTTAAACTCCACACACCTTCATTAGAATCATTTGGAGGATTTCAGCCCTTAATTCTCCACTGAACTAAAGGTAAAATGAGCTGTTAACTTGAAAACTACCACTTCATGACATCACAAGGCTGAACAGCATTTTGAGCTTTGGAGATGTAAACAGACTAACAAAGAAATACTCAAATGTATGAATGAAACACAAGGTATGTTTTTAATGGCGTAAACACATTCTCACATGGGTTAAAGCTCACAAGAGTCAGTTTTGTGCAATAAAGGACCTTTAAAAACAATTAGGAACCAATCTGAACGGAGGCTCACCGGTAAGCAGACTCACATCTTCTAAAGTATTGGAGAAGTGTGCATTCTGAATCTCAGGTAACCCAAGGGTGCCTCTGCTGCTGCAAATGGCCTTATTTCTGCACTTCAGAAAAGCAAAGCGGATTTTAATTGTAGTTTACAATGCATTCCACTCATTAGCAACATCATTTGCTATTGTTGCTTCCCAAAATGTAGCGCACAAGAAGGTATTGACTAGATTTTCAGTATTGTTGCGAGAGAATCCTCCGCACAGAATGGGCACAGTTGTAATTAGCCCATTGTTGAAGCTTCATAGGAGGTTGTTAAAGTTACTATTGTCAGTAATGGGGAAGTGAATGCCTTAAAATAAGATGAGAGAGCCTGGATTGCTAATTGCAGCTCTGTGTGGTACACTATAATTATGATCTATTGTTGTCGCTCAGTGACTGGGCCAGGCACACGTTTGTCAGCCTAACGTGTGCTTCCTGATTAAAACAAAAGCACTGGAGGAGCTGAATGAGTGCTGTATAATTTACTGTAGTGGAGAGAATACTGCAGTCAGAGTAACGCAAACAGAGACGCGCTCTGGAAACATTTGTTTTATGGGAGGAAGGACGAGTTTATGGACAACCATTTGAAGTCCTATAAGCAGAATTGTGCCACTGAAATGTTGAAAATGACTCCTGTATGGTATTATATAGTCGTTCAAATGGGTGATCATCATTGACAAAGTCCTGCATAAGGCAAAACAGCTACAGCTATGTTCTCCTGACTGAAGAGTCCCAGAATCCCCTTGTGGTCGTGGTTGAACAATGGGTCAAGTGAAGGGGACAAATGGGGACTATTATCTGTCCTATAACTTTAAAGGTGCACTATGTAACTTTACAGGTGGAGGCTCCAGCACCTACCAGTCAAAAGATTTACTCTTACATTATCTGGAATGTCACTGTTGTACAGTGTACTGCCATATATGACTTTAACTATTAAACAGTCATCCTTTCCACAAGCAAACATCCGTTCATGTATTCTTGGCCAGACACTACTGCCTCCTTATCTCCATGGAGATAAATAAGTTCAAAGCCATACAGTGGTATATTCTTAGTCAAGTAATAACATCTCCTTGGAAACAAGTATGGCAGAGCCATCTCCAGAAAAGTTCCACATATACACATAAATTTTAATGTTGGACCTAATAGTTGAAAATATGAGCCGCGTAGAATATATATCCTTGGTTATAAGTAACATCTTTATTCATCTGTTTTCTGTTGCACTTGCAGCTGTTCTTGTACTTTGTTGATGCAACACGAAAATTTCCACCTTATAGAACAAGGTTCTTTTTTCTCCATTAAAATAATCAAATTCAAACTGTGATGTGCTAACCATCACAGCTTCCACAGATGCCCACACAGATGTAACAGAAGTTACATCATGACTTCTCGTCATGGATGAAATATCAACACATCAATATAAAAAGTACTGCAAAAATATTGATACATACAATTGTATGTATTAAAATACATAATTTAGGTTATCTGCACACATATTTAACTTTAACATACGTTCAAGCGACATTTACACTATTGTGATATACAGTACCCCAAAGTAAAATTATTTACTAGTAGAATTTCAATGCATTTGAATTTAAAACTCGTTGGTATCAAAACAATATTGTAATATTTGCCATAGTAGAACTTGGTATTGGATTGAAACAAAAATCAAAATAAATAAGAATAAAATATCTTGTTTTCAGTGTATGCAAAGTTACTAGCAGTGAACCTGTCTCAGCTGCTGTCTGGCCTCCGCTCACTGTTGTTTGTGCGTGAATGAGTTTGGGCCCATTAGCCTGACAGGTGCAGCGGGCGGAGGAGCCCAATGTGCACCGGTCCACTATACCCCCCACCTCCTCCCTCCGAACCCCCCGCCATCGTCCGCTCCTGCAATAATCAACCTGCCAATCAGAGCAGGCCGGAGCAGTGCCCGGACCACCACCCCACCGTGGCGCCGTGCGGAGTCCTCTCGGCCAGGCTCCACCAATCATTACTGCGCACAGATGAAAACAGTTTGTCCAAGCAAAGAAATATATGGGAAAGCGAAAACTATCAATTCTAATTTGCATAAGATAATATAAGGCAGAGAGTTCAGAAAAGGTAAGTTTTCAAGAGTCCAACTGCACCTAAGATTAAACTTAAAGAGGGGGAACTTTACTTTTACGGGGTATTAACTGCTAACACAAAACTTATTTAGATCACCATGTTGCTTTTATTGTTTTGAAAATCCTATATTCACTGAAAACAACATTATAACATGTTTTATAACTTACAGTTTGTTTTTGATACTATGACTCCCGCCTCTTTTGCTCTCTGCGGTAAGTCACTCCCCCTTCAGAGCGCTATGACAACACAATTACAGTTTTGTGATCGCCAATATACTCAAACATGTATGGATGCCATTAAAACCTTTTTGTTTTAGCATGATAAAAAGCTCAAAAAAGGACAGTAAGGACAGTATCAAAAATGATTCCTTTAAGTTTAGGGTTTAGAAATGGATCTCAGGAGAACTTTGGCCTCCTCATCATCAGTCCATCAAATGAGACCTGCGTTTAGTTGATTTTGGTTGATTGATTTAGTTGAATATAACTTGGGTGGCTGGAGAGGCTGAGGAGGCTTATGGTTCTGCTGCTGGGGAGGAGATGTGATAGATGATGGTAGACTTGGGACACGTTTTTCCATCATTTTATTGCTGATACCATGAGCCACTGTTCCCTATGGAGCGGATTGGTACGCTTTAGCTAAGGAAGAGCTACACAGCGCAGCGAAACGACTGGATAAGTCAACAAAGAAAAAGCAGAAAAATACAGAAAATAATTATTTATTACCAAACGATGACTTGATCTTGTGTTTCCGCTCTTATTTTCAGTAACGGCAACTTGTCTTTTGAGCCGACATGCAGCTAAACAAAGCTAGCACACTTTGGCAACAGCTTTTTTTTTTTTTTCTTTTTTTTCTTTTTACTTCAGAGCTGGAGGAAGTGTCTGGGGTGAGAGAAGTTCAGTTGCTCATTTAGCAGACCTCTGGCCCTGGAGTCATGCCCTTACTATGGAAACACAGTCCACCATTAACCTAACTGAGCCGGAGAGCTCCAAGCTGAACGAGCGTAGGGCATCAGAGCCTGTCGAAAAGAGGCAATAGTTTTCTTTGCGTTCACTTTAATGTTCATTTTGCTGGTGGATGGTCTGCCGCCTGCTTCCCCGGCACTGGCATTACCTTAAAAGAGTTCTACATTACGCAAAATTGACCCTTGTGAGCTTTAAACCCATGTTAGAGCTTTAAAACATACCTGGAGTTCCTGTATTATTGGACTATTAGCTCAAAATGCTCTGTTCCACCTTCTGATGTCATGAAGCTGTAGTTTTCATGTTAACAGCTACCTTTACCTAGTTCAGCAGAGATTGGAAATTCCAGGACTGAAATTATCCAAATGATTCTAGTGGAGCACTTCCTGTATTACCACATGACATCACAAGGTGGAACAGAGTGTTTTCAGTTTGAGATAAGAAGTCATTCTAAATATGCAGGGTTTGTGCGTCAAACATGTGCGAATGAAGCGAAACGAACCCCAGGTACTTTTTAGATGAGGAAACTTACGACATATGACATAGATCAGGAACAAGGTTAACATCATTAAACAAAGTTACAGGTCAGATCTGTGGAGAGCTGACCTATGCAATCAAAACACCTACAAATGAATACATACACATTAGAAATGTTTAATGCCATACACAAAGCAATAACAGTACATCTTTAACTGACTTCTTTCTTTGACGTGTGGTCATTGATTTTTGACAAATCTGAACCTCTTTAATTCTGTTCTTCAAACACACAAGATGTACAAGTGTTGAAGTCCCACTCAGATGCACAGCACGACCCCGGCTCGCGCTGTAACACTCCCTCCACTGCCCTTCTTTGCTGTCCTCTCCATAATCTGTCCCAATCACAAACGTCAAACGCGCTGATTGCATTATCATTCTGGCTAAAGGTCCTCTGTGGCGCCACTGAATAGAAAGTACGTGACAAAAAACGCATTCCCACTTCCCTCCGAATGAGATAAGACTTATTAAATGAACTAGCTTTTACCCTGCGCGCGGCGGGGTACGTTGTGCACCCATGGGACCCCTAATCCGATCTGGCCCGCTCAAATGAGCCACTGATTGAATTAATGCGTCCAAATTAAGCAAATGAAATGAGGTAATTAAAATGGGTGTCGCCATGAAGACCAAAATCCGAACACGCATTTATGATCATATCTGTTATAAGAGATGCAGAGCCATTCACAGCAAAGATAATAAAACTTCATACTAGATATATTTTTTCCTATTAGAATCAACCTTGAAAAACAGAAAATGCTGAAGGCCGCACGGAGAGGTACATTTGGACATTATGGTCAAAGCAATTTCATTAGAGTGTGGGTGTCCTTTGCTATTATATTTCAATGAAGAGCATTTGGATTATTCGTATTCAAATACGAGGTGGAAGGTTACGGTGCAGGAGGAACATTGCAAGACCTTAAAATGGCTGCTTAAAAAGAAATGGAATTAGAGAGACAAGGTGGGTTATGTGTAATCCAAATGTTTATTTTTTGGAAAAGAGGATTATTATGACAGAACAACAGTAGATGTGCGGTGTTGATTAATGGCCATTAACGTGATGTTCGAATGTGATTCACGTGAGCAACTAAAACTTTGAAAGGGTCACTATTAGGGATGCACCGATCCAGCTTTTTCAGTTCAGATTCTGATTCTGACTCAGCATTTATTTCTTTAAAACAAAAAAGAATAATATGAGTAGAAGTTGTTGTTGGGTTCTTCTGGTAGAGAGCAGTAGAAGAGGAGGCCTGTACAGTGGTGGTCTCAGAGCTGACGGTGCACGTGCTGGGGGGCTGGAGGATGTTGTTCTGATGATGGAATAGAAAGAGAGGGACAGTACAGCCCCATTCAGCATCCTCTTTCTACCAGAAGACTTGATGGACCGCTGTGAGGAAACACACACACAAGTAGTGCCTGTAGAGGAGGTGGCAGGCGGACGTTCTCCTTCTGGTCAATGACAGGTGGGATTGTTCATATGTGACCAGTTTCTACAAAGTCAAGCCAAACCTACATGGCACTCAAACAATGTAGCTGTAGCCCTGGCACAGCCACCAGCAGCTTAAAGTAAAAGGCACTTACTTGAGAGGAGGGGGGGTGGTGTACTCTCCTTCCAAGTCTCCTACAAAGCATCCTGCCACCTCTCCTTCGTCTCCTTCTGCCCCTCACTCTCCTTGGCTCTGCTCTCTGCTCTGCTCCCTGGACCCGCCACCGTCCACTGCCCTGGGCCTGATTGTCGTCTGTGGGTGGGGTGGAGTGGGGGTGGAAAAGTTGAGATGTCAGTGTTTGAGCAGAAAGCTGAATCATAACCATACAATTCCAGATTTGCACATTGTTGGATGTTCAGATTCAGTTACATAACAAAGCAAAACAACTGTTACTTCCCAGTGTTACTTTCAGAGTCCTCAAGACCACTTTTTGTTTTCTTCACTGTATCTCAGGGGAGACTGCAATAATGCATCCGCTGTGTGGACAGAGTGATCATAAGGATTGGCTTGGCTGAGTGCTCATAAGGGCTCCTGTGGCTGAAAGCAGAGAGAGAATAAATTATGTGCAAGAATGGCGACCAATTCAAGTCTCTAACACACACAGCACTTTATCTGCAACCAGGAGGTGAACCCAAAATGGAACCTTCATTCTGTGATCCGTCACTTTCTGTATTTATTCTAATAACAATATTCACACTATTAAAAAGGCAATACATTCGAAATGTTTTACAGCTGATGTCAACAACATTCCCCAGGGCTGTGATGCTAATTGAAAGCATGCTCTGTCTGAGGCTTTGATCTGAGCTTTAATTTAACACAATCTGACCAATAATAACAGATTCGTTTGGAACTACAACAGTTGAGTTGATTTATGCTGTTAAATAAAATACAGTTTTTACAGTCAAACTCCTAAACAGGACCATTAACACTCATATTGATCACAGGCTCCTGAAAATGTGCTGTTTGAATCCATATTTTTTTCTTGAGTTTTCAGACGATTTTAAAACTTATTTGCCAGTGTTTGCTGATGTGTGCATCGTGTCGTCAATATGAATACATCTAGAACTCTGAACTTTGAAAGACCGTACTGCAAATATGTTTTGTATTTAATTGTAGTCAGCCCTTTTTGCACTTAAACCTTAAAACTTAAAGGGCCTATATTGCACTATTTTCTGATCAATGTTATGTTGTTTCCTCATCACAAACAGACCTGGAGTTGTGTTTTGTTTCATTCACACATGTTTAACACACAAACCCTGCATATTTAGATTGAGTTCTTCTCTCAAACGGAAAACACCGGAGTGTGTTTTTAAACTCCATACACCTTCACTAGAATCATATGGATGATTTCTGCCCTGGAACGGCCAATCTCTACTGAACAAAAGGTAAAAGGTGGCTACAACTAAATGACATCATAAGGTGGAACAGAACTTTTGAGCTTTGGAGATGTACTCAGACATGTGTGAATGAAACAAAACACAACTCCTGGTGTGTTTTTGTTGAGGTAACAACATTCTAACACGACGTAAAGCTCACAAGAGTCAATTTTGTGTAATATAAGACCTTTAAATTATGTTTTATAATGAATTATACTTGATATTCTAATTTTGGATATCTCCCTAGCAACCATTGCAATATAAGCACATCTTTCTCTACCGCAGCAGCGCAACGATCAGCCCGCTCAGCCTCTCCATCTACCTCTTCACCACCCCCAAAGTTTAGACTCCATTCTCATCTTGATTTCCCTTCATCGCATCGCTAAACTCTCTGTCCGTTAGCTCAGTTTGCTACTTTTTCACCCACACCACAAGTTATTCATAGTGTCGCGCAAACTTTTCTTCGCCCAAGTTTGTCAATACACAGATTTTGGACACTTTATCTCAGGGGCTCAACCATTTCATAAGGAATCATTGCACAAGCTTATATCGATTTCTCTTAAATGCCCATCCCAATGCCACAGAATCAATCCATTCTCTCATTTCAGTGTGGGGCCATGATATGAGCTGTCAGTCACCCGTCGGCCCCTCAGCTTGTCTGGGGGCCCGGGTGCGTCACGTATACTTGGAAGGGAAAGGAGGGCCCCAAGGGAAATATCCTATATCAACAGCGGCTGGGTAAACCTCAGGAGATGGTTCAATGTGGATTTGAGGGGAACTTTTGGCTCGTATACCAAACAGTGACTGGCATCTCAAGCAGCCAGAAAGACCACAGCACGGAAGGGCCTCAGAAGAGAGAAAGTTTGGAGCGATGTTGTTAAATTGGTTACAAAGGGAATTATTTAAGTCTGGTCAGCAGAAACTTTTGAGTTCACTTTACATTAAAACTCTTTGAACTTTGAGTTTCTTACCATTGTGTTACTTTACATGGTTTCTAATGTGTATTTAATCAAGTTCAATTTTGTTGCTAACTCTGAAAAAATTTGGTTCTGGATTTATCCAAAATATATTTTTATACGTTTTATGAAGACGTTAAAGGTGCTGTACCTGATTGTTACATTCTTAAAAGTCTAACTTTTCTGGTGGAGGGTCCGTCAAATACTTTTCTCCATGGAGATGTTATTGCTTTGTCTGGAATGATTCACAGTATGGCATTAACCCATTCTGTCACCATGGAGACCAAACCAGGCCAATTTACAAGGCGACCCCGCTCACAGTCAGAATGCCTGTTTTTCTTGATATTTTTGTGCTATAAAACCACCTGTAATTGAATAAATGTAAGGTAGAGCTTTTTAATGTCATACTGTGGAACATTCCAAGCAGAGCAATTTCAATAGAAGCAAGAAGATGACAGGACCCCTACTGAAAAGTTACATAGTGCAGCTTTAAAACTTCAAAAACAGTTGATTTAAAATTTGCAGTGGTTGTTCCCCACTTACCTTTTACATTTTGAGCATCCAAATTATTCACCACAATGAGTTTATAAACACTCACAGTTTTCAGAGGCCGGAGCGGAGTTTGCCATCACAGCAGTGCTAAAAACAACTAGTATGATAACGTGCACTTCCAGATTATCAGACAATAAAACACTTTATATTTAGATGCTGACTCTACACAATGGACTTATTTTGACCTCAAGAGTTGCTCATACAATATATCTGTATTGGAGAAAAGAAAAAGAAAAAAAAAAGGGTACAGGTGCTTTGGGCTTGTTTTGTTGCAGCAAACTGCAGTAGTAAGTAACCATAACACTGGTGTTGGGAATAGCTTCTTATTTTATTTTAATCAGAAAACTTGTAAATATATTTACCTCAACATATTTCAGCTGCTAACTGTCCAATATAGATAAATACATCTCACTAACAAGTTATCTGATTAAAAGAAAGAAGCTAATAAATATCATACTTGAAGACAAGACGAACTACAGAATAACACTGTTTAAGTATAACGGCATTAGTGACCAGGTTTGATAAGTAACCAGTAATCTAACTACTCACTCTTCCCTCTGCTGCAGTGACAGGTCAGACTCAGAGACAGTGACTGGTTAAAAAAGAGACTGACAGTAAATGTGACTAATCAGAAGCAGCGTTAGACGTCCGTAAAGACTTCCCTGACATTTCATTGGTTGACAAGCTGGCGAATACTTTATGAACTTTATGACGTTATGAATATACATAGTTATTTGGCGACTCTTTGTGATGGGAGCACAGACGACTACAGCCGGAGTTACACGTGTATTTGGAGTTTACACTAAAAAGACGTCAGCGCTGCCGTAGTGGACACAGGCTTTTGTTCATGTTACTCATCGTAAGTGCAGCTCATCTAATATCTGTGTGGCGGTTCTGGTTTTACACGTGTATAAGTGCTGTCATGTATCTTGCACATGTTTGTAATGTTCTGATATCAATGCGTTTGGTAAAAGCTGTTTGGACACAGGCTGCTGCGTAAAGAGGGCAGCTGTTTACCCTGCGCTGTTCGGACTGTACAGTTGTTTCGGTGCTTTTGATCACTGTGGATGAAAATAGTTTATAACTCTGGCTCTTGGTGCATGTTCTGATTTACAGAACAAATAAGGCTGAATAGAGATAGAGCAGCTGTGGTGTATTTTTGTAATTAAAGTTACTTAAACTGGTAATTAATTATTTTCATCACACAATAACACAGTTACTAAAACAATTACTTAAGGGGGAAAAGTAACAGGTAACTATAATTCAATTTTTGGAGAATCTTGCCCACCACAACATACCACATATGGTAAAATACTTTATAAGTATTAATCAAACTGTACCAGGGATTACAAACAGATTCAGATACATTCAGCTTTGACACCAACTTCAGAAATCTGGTTGACAGTGAATGAATACTGTAAAAAAAAAAAAAAAAGAATTACTTTTTCTTAGTGATGTGACGTTCCATATCGAGGCTTCGAAGCGTGTGCCCAGTACGGGTGGGGGCGTTTCCGTGATGCGCATTTCGAGGATTGCTTCATTTAGGGGAGGAGCTGAAAATGATGACGTCCGAAGCCTCGTTGCCCGGCTGTACCACGTGAGTGATTCAGGAAGTGGTTAGGATTTTGCCGCGAGGGGTTGTTTTTAAATAAAAAACAACGTGTCCCCTTAAACATAATCACTGGCCATATGTCAACGTTACAAAAGCACAATCATTGTCCAAACCTCAACCCCAACCCAACCACCCTCACCTCACTGTAAATGATCATTTCCATTTTCATCATTTCCAATAATCAACAGTATACTGCTATCACTACAATACACAAGTTTTGCATACTTCTTTATTTTGCTGACAGTTTTATTCACAGGCTTTCTGCAAAATGCCACACACTTCAAATTCACACCAACTGATATTTGTGCGTCCAGTAGATGTCCTACCAGATAAATATGAAGAGCCAATAAACGCCTGTGCTAGAGTTAACTCCGCACAGTCAAAATTTGAAAAATCCAACAAAGTGGACGGTACTCAGCGGGTTGGGAAGTGCGGGTGGGGTGATGGTCGATGGTGCGGGGCTTGACCTATGAGTGACAGCCGGGTGACAGCGCCGGTCAGTGAGAGTGAGCAATAGCGACGCTGATCACTAATAAAAAAGTGTTTTTGGTGTTTAGTGGCTCTTTAAATCCATTCAGATTAATTATCACAGTCCTGCTGTAGTACATGTTAATCACTATTTTGTTTCCCATAGTTGAATCTCCTCCTACACAATGTCAGCGGGTCATGATCTACCAGCCCTGCAGCTACACAACCACATCCTGAGGTCTTAATTAGCATACTCCAGTCCGAAATAATGCAAATTCAGTTATAAAATGAAAAAAGTAACAACCAGTGAATTCTCTGGAGCTGAAGTCCGCCTTCTCGCTGAATAGATGCAGTAGGGGTTTGGAGGAGGCCATACCTTGGATCTGCTCGGAGCCGGGAGCCTGAATATTAACAGCAGCCTCGGGGGAGACCTGGAGGATTTGGGGAGAACTTCCAGGAAACTTGTGCTGGCAAAGCTCCACATTCTTTTTCATGATTTCTGCATCATCACAAGGCTTTTATCTCTCAAGCATTTGCCCTGAAAGACTGAATATATATTTTTTTATATATATCACTTTTATGTGGCCCTTAAGTTAATATGTATTTTTATTTTTAGAACTACAAAAGTTAACTGAAAGAATGGGTTACTGCAGTAATTATGATATAGATGTTATTTCCACTCTAGGCTCACTCTGACACTTTTTTTCAGAGGGATATCAGTCTGGTCACCACTCCCTCCCTGACCCGATTCAGACAGCACTGTCCAACCAGATTTGTTAATTTCAGTGACACATATGAAACGAAGGAGCTCATTGGTCAGCCATCATTTAGAACTAAATCAAATTTCTGCTTTTACTGCTTCGCTCATTGGTTCTCCTCGCCAGGGATCCAGAATACACACTTCTTCAATACTTGATGTGAGTCTGGTCACTGAGGAATCTCCCTGAGTTCCAGTGGACGTGACTGACAGGTGAATTAGCCAATCAGAGACAGGCTTTC
The DNA here is from genome assembly GCA_029959045.1 of Taenioides sp. WSHXM2023. Taxonomy (NCBI): domain Eukaryota; kingdom Metazoa; phylum Chordata; class Actinopteri; order Gobiiformes; family Gobiidae; genus Taenioides; species Taenioides sp. WSHXM2023. The sequence goes on along the minus strand of CM057096.1, from coordinate 4,341,578 downwards.
GAGGAAAAGAGAAAGGCAAAACTATCACAGGAAACTGAAAAACATTGTAGATTCCTATACAATCGTTGATTTTGTTGGTAAATGAAATGCACTCCTTTGTTTCAAATGCACTTGAAGTAAACAAATGTAACTGCACGATCGTGGGTTTGGTTTGAGACACGGCCGAGGGAGTGGAGACCAGACTGGCATCCCTCTGTATTAAAATGCTGTGATGCTGCAACATCAGTCTGGATTTGCCAGGCAATGATTCAGTGCAAATCACTTCTTCAGTCCACTGTCATATTTTTTCTCGTAAGTAGCCATGTTTGTTTTGCATTCATGTCCCTATCCCTGATTGACTAATCTGTTTTAGACTTAGACAAACTTTATTGATCCACAAGGAAAATGATCTGGAGCTCCAGTAGCTATCTGTCAACCACACCCATTTAATAATAATAATAATAATAATAATAATAATAATAATAATAATGCATCAGTTTTATATAGCGCTTTTCTGGACACGCAAAGACCCTTTACAGAGCATTATTACCACTTTCATACTAGACAATGTGGGTGAAGTGTCTTGCCTAAGGACACATTGACAGTTTTTCCCAGTGGTCTCCCATCCAAGTACTAACCAGGCCCGGCCCTGCTGAACTAACAGATCTAACGGGATCAGACTTTGAAAAGCTGATATGGCCACATTTGCTAGAGATTCCCCAGTGACCAGACTCAGATCATTATAAAGTATTGCAGCAGTGTGTTTTCTGGATTCCAAGTAAACGTTCATCATATATGAAAATAAATATATATATAGCATATACAATATATGATATACAACTTTTCCACTAAAAATAGAATATCTTGAATACAGGTGGCTACCTCATCAGCAATAATACAATCAAATATGACCTTTTGTGGAGTCACGGTGGTGGAGCGGTCATCTCATCAACAGATGTTTAGAAATTCAAATCGAGCTCCAGCCAATGACCTTGGACCAAACGCTTCACTGTTTTTTTATGTGGGACAAAGAGATCTGCAGAGGTCTGAAAAGTCATTGAAGAGGAAAGTACCATAAACCGAGCTCGGCCATTTACAAACATGTGTCCTTTCTGGCATTTACCTGTGGAATACTCCTAAAGAACATATAATTTAAATGGGACTATTTCAGCTTTAATCGTGTTCTAACATTTTTCTTTTATCAAAAACATACCTGGAGTAGTATTTTGCTTCACTGACGAAATCGTTGCCTTCTCACGTAATAAATAATACAGAAACAAATGGCAGGGGAACCTCTCAACCGTGACCACCTGCTCTGGTTCATAAAGTAAATTTTCCATTCATTTTTCCCATAGACTTTCCAAACACTTCAAAGACTAGCTACGTGCTAACTAATATCCAGAACACGTATTTCAAAAAGCACATTCAAAACACAAGACTGGGTGAAATGCTTTAATAACATAGCAGTTTATAATGTTTCAGAAACAGATTTTAAATAAAGTTAAAGGTCTTGTGGTCATGAGTTACCGCAGAGCTGATTAGTCCTGAGAAAAAAAGTAGGCAAAGATGTGAGAACTCCAAGGACACCGACACTGCCTGAGACTATCGTAGACAGTAGTTTCTGTGTCATGACGCAGTGCCACAGCAACAGAAAGGACTAAGTGTGTGGCCCAAGCCCTTTAAGTCCATAAACACTCACAGACTCATATTTCTGCCTTCACCCTGTATACATTAGCAGGACGGCCCGGTTGCTAAATGGCTGCTAAAAGGCTTTTTTCCTGGTTGATTGCGATTAGCCGGGGAACTCCAATGTCTATTTTTATTAAGTGACCTTTATTAAACCAGAATAGTCCCACTGACATTCAGAATCTATTTCAGGGGAGTCCTGGCGCCCAAAAGATAAAAGACTATTGATACTTTCCAGCTCATGTCATCAACATTCCCTGGGGGTGTGAAGGTAACTGCAGGCACTGCTCTGTCTGAAGTCTGTTACTCCAGTGTTTGTTTAACACAATCTATGACCATAAAGAACTGAACCCTCACATAAAATTACAGTCACAAGCGAGCATTAGCCAAGAGTTTTTCAGTGAGTCACTTTCACCTTTATGTTGAAAATCAAACTCCTAAACAGGACCATGAACACTCGGACTGATCACAGGTTCCTGAAAATGTGCTGTTTAAATCCATTTTGTATTTTTTCTTGAGTTCTTTGAGTGTTTTCGGCGTATCTCAAAACTTTTTTTGGCAGTGTTTGTGAATGTGAGCATTGGGTCACCATGGTAACTGTTGAACTTTCCACCAGAGAGTCACATGTAGAACACCTCCAGCGTGATGTCATTGCAAAGCATCAGTTGCCCGTGTTTATAGTGATGGGGAAAATTAAGCCCTTGGAAAAAAAAAAAAACCTACACAGACGCAGGGAGAACATGCAAACTCCACTACCTTTCTTTTTTGAGACTGAAGAGCTGATGTTTTTGCTTTGCCTGGAATGTTCCATAGTATTGTTATGCACTTACTGATATTCTGCATGTATACAATTACAAGTATTCATGCCAAAAAACAAAAAAAAAAAAAAAAAACATGGAGTCTCACCTGTAACTTGTTCTGGTTGCGCCATCTGCTTGCATCCATGGCGATAGACACGTTTAATACCATACTGTGTAACTTTCATCTCCATGGAGACAAGTAGGTGCCCCATCAGAAAAGTTACATAATACATTTAAACAACCACTAAAATTAAGCCTCCACAGTAGCTCCCCAAACTCTCTTCTCAACAGCACATGACAAACCCGTCTTCATTACTCTGTTTATGGAGCCATATTTGAAATGTCTGAACCTGGATCAATTACCTTAACTTTTATTTCCCAGATGTCACGTCCACATAATTATTCTCATCACAGCAGAACCGCGTGAGTCCTCCGGAGAGCAATGGCGTGCGCTGTTAATTTGCTAAGTTTAATCTAGCATTTATAAATCAACACGTTTATGACAACACGGAGACAGCGCGCTAATGAAGCGGCCATACCTGCTCAATTAAAACCTCCTCTTAGCATTTTGACCATGGCTAGACTAACGCAAAACGCGACAGAAGTGCGCGTGTCTGCCGGTGAGTGATGACGGGACGGAGGGGCGCATACTGATGAAACTATGGATTTGTCCGGGGTAATAAACACGAGCAGGATGCGTGTATTGATTCGCGGCGGCTTTAATGACAATGGAACAGACCCAAGGCGCGGACACGCTTTGGCACTGACCTGCATCTGACACCACGCTACAAATGTGTGTTGTTTTTCACGAAGGAGAGATGTGGAGATAAATGGGGGTGAGATTAATGGGAGAGCTATTTTTAGAGGTGTATTAAATATAAAGTGAGGTGTGCGGTTGAGCTTAATGCACTAGTGTTTACACAGAAAGCACAGACAGCCTTTATTTGAACAGATAATAATGGTGATTTAAAGGTACACTGCGCAACTTTTCTGGGGAAGGGTTCGCCACCTGCTTGTCTCCGTGGTTGTTATTTCTTTGCCTGGAATGTTCCATGCTATACATTAAACATATACATTTAGCATTTATTCCTTACGGGTGTTTCTATTGCTCAAAAATATAATGATTTCTTCCGCGAATAAGGCGACTCCCCACAGATCTGACTTGTAATGTACCACAGTGCTGAAACCTGCCTGTCTCCTTCATGATAGATTATAGGTTTAATCTGTACTGTGGAACATTTTAGGCAAAGCAAAAACATCTCCATGGAGACAAGCAGATGGCAGAACCTCCATGAAAAAAGCTGTGCAGATTGTCTAAGGACCCATATGTAATCTCCATAGCAATAATAACAATGTGCAATATTATTTAAAGTCACTTTACCTGCTATTATTTATTTACCCACCACTGTCCATCACTGCACTGTACACAATCATCTCAGAATCAAAAACACTTATTGTGCAATGTTCCTGTGCCTTTTAGCTTAGCTTACAGTGTTGTGTTTTTTAGTTGATTGTAAATACTTATTATTATTATTTATCTTGATTTTGATGCATGCTCTTATTTTCCTACTGTTTCTGTAACTTGCATTGTGACACTGCAATTTCCCCATTGTGGGACAAATAAAGGATTATCTTATCTTATCTTATCTTATATCGTGCAAAATTTACTTTTTTAATCTTATATTATAACATGTTCCCTCATAAAAACATACCTAAACTTGTATTTAGCTTAATTCGCACTTGTTTAATTAATCCTTTTTACAAAGCTGTCTTGCTCTAAGCCTCAGAAATCACCGTTTCAATTTTTCCTGGATTGTTATGTCACAGGTATAAATCTTGCATCCTAAAAGTATCTAAATTATTGACAGAAAATACTGAGCATTTCTGCGATCAAATGGTGTTCTTCACAGCTGTTTGCTTATATTAACATGCTGGTTATGTTGCTTAAATGACTATTTTTTTGTATTTTATCCATGGCTGATCGTATAGACTATTTTGTATGTGAAAAACACGCAGAGAGAAGCGCTTTGTGCATTTGTGTCTGTACCTTTCTCTCAACTAAATGTACCAAAAGTTTGATTTTTCTGCTCGTTTTTTTGTTGTGATGTAGTGACCTGTCACACTGAAATATTCATCATTAGTTCTGATCTCTTCAAGTGAGAGCCGTTCCAGATTGATAATGTGTAAAACTCAGTTCAGAGTGCTATACATTTAAGTCTAGCGTGAGCCAGGTTACCATCAAGCACGGGCAATTGAAACCGATACGACGCCATCTTTGATTCATCTTCCAGATCTATTATACTTCCATGGTGACAAGTTACACCTTAGTGCTCCATTTCTGTGCGGAGATGGATAGTCTTTCCTGACATATATAGCCTCTTTGCCCCCTCTCTCAAACCTCCTATTATGGTGAAACATATTCCCTCTAAAAACTTTGTCCAGTTGACTGAATTCAGCCTTTAGGGACTACGGAGACGTTTTATTTATGCTACTTTAACAACCCTGTTTCTAACAGTTTATCCGCCCACTAAACGTGTCAGCAGAATTTGACAGCAGCTAATTTGGATAAATGGTGGCATGGCGGGTGAGTGGTTTACATTTAAACATAAAGTAATAAGGTATATTTTGTAAAAGTCAAAGTGAAGCTCACAAAGTAGATCTCAAAGTATCCTCTGAGCTGCCAACCTAAATCTTTTGCAAATTTGTTCATGGCGGAGGTGGTCTTGGCTCGGACTCAAACAGGATCATGTTCAATTTCACTGTTTAAACAAGTTAAACAACTCAGGGTTTAGAATTGTGCAAAGCTCAATTTAATTTGACACTGATATTTACAAATTAAACAAGTGAATTACTGCAGCCAAAGTTTATTCATCTCTGCCTTTCTCTCAGTGCTGGTTACCATGGTAACCCTAGCCTAATTTCTGCGCTAGCCCCGGGTCGCGGAGGCAAATTCCTCTTTTCAGAAATTGCCGAGATGTAAGTGAGTTCAGCGCGCCCGCCGTCGCCTATAGCCGAGCGCACACCTTTGTAAAATAGGCCCCGACACAAAAGAACTTCATTAACTCGTAATCCTGCCCAAGCAACGCCAGTGTGTGGGGCAGATTACGCCGCGCCCGCTCCCATTGAGGCCTTCTCCACAGCAGCGGCGCATCAATACAGCCTGTCAATGGAGCCCATGCACGCCAATAGCATGACTTAACCAGCCTCAGCAAATAGTTATATGAGAATGTTCCAGTATGCATGATTAAAGGGTCTGTACCTGATTTGAATTTGTTCTGGTGGAGAAAAATGCTCTTTACATTATGCGCTGTATCGTAAGAGCTGATAAATAAATAAAATCGTACAGTAAAATATAAAAAATCTCTTACATGACATTTTCTTGTGTAAAACTTAAGAAAGAAGCTATAAAGACAGTCAGCTCTTTTCTTCTAGGTACATTGCACAATAAGAATCATGGGAAAACCAACATCTTGACAATATCCTTGACACTTAATTCAACAGTAACAATAACACAAAAAGTAGGCAGAGATCGGAAAGCTATGAAGAAACAACTGGTTGTCACTATCCCAGACAGTAGTTTCTGTGTCATTGGGGCAATGTCACAGTGGCAAGAAAGACTAAGTGGGCAGGGTTAAAAGTTCAAACTAAAATATGTTCCCTGCTCTTTTAAAGATTACACAAAATTTACTCCTCTGAGCTTTTAATCATGTTATAATACTGGTAACTCCTCAAAAACATACCTGGAGTTGTGTTTTATTTCATTCAAAATGTTCTGTTCCAACTTGTGATGTCATGAAGCGGTAGTTTTCACGTTAACAGCTCCTTTTACTTTTAGTTCAGTAGAGATTGGAAATTCCAGGGCTTAAGTCGTCCAAATGATTCTAGTGAAGGTGTGTGGAGTTTAAAAACACAGTGGAGCACTTCCTGTATAACCACATGACATCACAAGGTGGAACAGAGTGTTTTCTGTTTCTTTGTTAAGCATGTGTGAATGAAACAAAACACAACTCCGGGTCTGTATTTGATGAGGAAACAACATTATAACGTAGATCAGAAAACAGTGTAATATGTTTACATAAGCTTATAATCTAAATAATTATTAGTCTGGCTACATCTCCAAAGCTTAAAATGCTCTGTTCCACCTTGTGATGTCATGAAGCGGTAGTATTCCTTTAGTTCAGTGGAGATTCCAGGGCTGAGATCATCCTTACGTCCTGACTTAACCAGCCTTAGGAAATAGTTATATAAGACTGTTCCAATATGCATGATATAGTTGACTTAAATAATTAGAAAGCGTTTGATTTATACAGCGCTTTCGTTGGACACTAGATGCTTTACAGTGCATTATTCATTCACTCTATACTAGGTGGTGGTTTAAATGACTGTTGTAGCCACAGATTGACCAAAGTGCGGCTGCCAGTCTGCACTTTCGGCCCCTCTGATCACACACTCACACATGCCACATTCATACTAGGCATTCTGGGTGAAGTGTCTTGCCTAAGGACACAACGACTGTACCATCTGATGTTCCCAGTGGTTTCCCATCCAAGTACCCACCCGTCAATACAGCCCGTCAGTGAAGTCTGAGCGTGCGTCAATACCCTGACTTAACCAGCCTTAGCAAATAGTTATATAAGACGCTTCCAATTTGCATGTTTGATTCCGGCTGTCCTGGTTTTCGGAGCAAAGGGAAGAAGACAAAAAAAATAAAAAATAGAGCACGTGTAACCTCAATCCCAGGCAGCAGCAGCAGGAGTAGAAGCAGTGGAGACAGTGTTTTGTAAAAGACTTACTTCCTGCAACAATGGCAACTTTGAATAGTCTTCCTGAGTTCCTGTGAGCCTCTTGTGTGTGTGTGTGTGTGTGTGTGTGGTAAGAGTCAGCAGATGGGAGCGGACACAAAGCAGCTCATAAAGAGAAGATGTGCTTACCGCGCTGAAACGCTGCATAGGACATTGTGGTCAGAGCGCTGGGCGTCAGAGGCACTGTCTCTGGAGATCTTTTATAGTTGAGATTTCAAAGTGGAGGAGGTTAAAAGGAAGATATTTAAAGCTGAACTGACATGTGGCGCTCTCCAGACGGTTCTGTTACAGACTTATCATAAATCATAAATATTAGACAAGACAGTGAAGTATTTCTGAGGGATAACACAACATTGATTTGTGATTTAAAGGGGCGCTATGTAGGATTATGGAATTTCTAACAATTTCTAAGCACTACATGGTAACTTTTGTGTTAGAATAAAATAAGAAGGATTCGCATGAGGCTTTAAATCTTATGATCGTCCGAGTGCAAAATCTTCACTATCTCGAAGATAAAGCTAGAGCACATTTAGCATTAGCTGTTTCCTGTCCAGAAGAAAAAAAACGTCTCTCGGAGAACACCAAAACGCTCAAACGACGGCAGCAGTCACTGGTTTAGATGTAACACCACACTGTGTCGTTATAATGTGTGAAATGTGCTGCAGTGACAAAGAGTAGAGACAGACTACACAGGAAGTGATGTTGTGTCGTGTGAAGAGGTTTTTACTCTCGGCTTCACGTTATGACAGACACAGCCAAGAGTTTGTAAAAACAGTTATTTTTACTCCGAATCCCACATAGTGCCTGTTTAAATGCTCCACAGTATAGACTTAAATGTATTTATCTCCTCAGAGACAAGCAAGGTCAGATCTGTGGAGAAGAAGAAGATTTAAGGTTTTTTTTTTTTTTTTTTCTATAAACAAAAACTCTTGTAACTGAAAGTTTAATGCCATACTGTGAAACATTCCCGACAGAACAATAAAATCTGTGGGGGGGGGGGGGGGGGGGGGAGCACTCAGCAGAAAAGTTAGACCTTTATAAATAAAACCAAGGACATGACTGTGACATTTTCAAACAGACACGGGCAGCTTGCAGAAGCAGTGGGTGAGCACTATGTAACTTATTACTGGAGGTTCAACCAGCTGCTTGTCACCATGGCGATGTGTTTGTTTTGCTAAGAATGTTCCAAAGAGGCATTAAACTTTATCTCCTTGAAGACAAAGTTAAGGTGGCACCATCGACATACATTTTCAGGAGTCTGTGATCAATATGGGAGTTTATTTAGGTATTTGATTTTTTAACAAAAACTATTAATGCTAAAGATGCATTGTGTAACTTTTCTAGTGGAGGATCCATCACCTGCTTGTTTCTATGGATGTCATTGCTCTGCCTGGAATGTTCCACAGTATGACATTAAACAGCTCAAATTTGCATTTATTGAATTACAGGTTTTGTAGTTTAAAAATACCTAGAAAAACAGGTATGAGTGGGGTCGCCTCTTCACAGATCTGACCTGTAACTTGGTCTGGTTTGGTCTCCATGAAGATAGAAAGGTTTAATGCCATACTGTGAAACATTCCAGACCAAGCCATCCAGACCAAACATCTTCATGGAGAAAAGCATTTGACGGACCCTCCACCAGAAAGTTACGCAATGCAACTTTAATGCTAGCTTGAAAGTGTAATTTTATTTGAAATAAAATCCTCCAGGCCCTGTCCCTCCTCAGTTCCTTTTAGTCCTCCAGGCCCTGTCCCTCCTCAGTTCCTTTTAGTCCTCCAGACCCCGCCCCTCACTCTCCCCTTTAGTCCTCCAGGTACTGCCCAGTTCAGTAGCTCTGTTTGAAATGTGTTTGTGGGCAGAGTTTAGGTGTTAAGTCCCACTTTAAACGTCCAACATCATTCACATTTCTGATTACAATGAAATATAAACTAAAATAATTCATGAATTCCATATATTTAGAGTTTTAGTATCATACAGGACAACCCAGTAAAATGCTGATGTTAGTCTTTCCTTTGGATTTTTTTTCTCCACTCTGCCATAAACATAAAAATAAATAAATAAATAAATAAAAATAAACTATGGACTTAAATTACAACTGTATCATACTCTCTACTTATACTCGCTTGTCTAATTAACACCTCATTTACATAACAGGTACAAGTTCACAGGTTCTGTCCACTCTTCACCTTTTGAGTGTGCGTCTTTCTCTTGATGCATTGTGAAAATAGCAGTTATATGTTGCAGCATTATATTATGAATAGAGTTGGTATCGTGCACATTTTTACCATGTTAGAATGTGGTTCCCTCATCGAAAACATGCCTGAAGAGGTTTTAATGTCATCCATGCATATTTGAGTAATTTAGCGATCTCTCCTGGGCTCTATTCAAACCCTCCTTATGCAGTAAGCTGTAAGATTCTGTGCGAGGCTCCACAATCTTACAGCTAATCGTAACCCATACTAAAAACAACAATTTTCCCATAATAAAAACCCATACTAAAAACAACAATTTTCCCATAATAAAAACCCGTACTAATAATGACAAATTTCCCATACTAAAAACGACAATTTTCCCATACTAAAAACGTAAATTTTACCATAATAAAAACCCGTACTAATAATAACAATTTTCCCGTACTAAAAACAACAATTTTTCTATACTAAAAACCTGTATTAATAATGACAATTTTCCCATTCTAAAAACGTCAATTTTCCATAAATATACAAAATACATGATACAAAACTGTACACAACAACCTGACAAACTTGATGTGAAAATATGTTAATGTTGTTTTTGGCGAATATCGCATTTTCAAAGCAATAAAAGGTAACATGGTGATCTAAATAAATAGAAGTAAAATAGGTCTGTGTAGCATTCGTTCTTTTGAATTTCAATTAAGAATAAAAAACAATAAAATGGGAAAACAGTTTGCTATTTCATTTTTCCGTTTTAGTGTCAAACAAAAAAACAGATTTCGACCTCTATTTGCAATATTTAATTTAGTTTATTTCAAATAACACCAATCAAAAAACATTTTCAATTTTGATATTTTATTCTCTCTGGTTTATATGTCCTGGATGTTACGCGGCTAGACGGACTAACCTGAAAAATGTCCTCTTCTTTTATAGCGACACGTTTACTTTCTTGTCTTAGAAAGTAAATGTTGAACTTCATGACGTGAAACGAGAAGCAGCTCGGCGATAAACTCTCCATTGTTCCATTGACGCCATAGAATTATAATAACAGATTCGTGGTTGACTTCCGGGGCATTTAATCCAGAGAGAATAAAATATCAAAATTAAAATAGGCACCGAGCTCCGTGTACCATTCGTTCTTTTGAATTTTAATTAAAAACGAAAAACAATAAAATGGGAAAACAGTTTGTTATTTCATTCATTCCATTTTAGTGTCAAACAAAAAAAAAAAAAAACAGAGAATAAAATATCAAAACTAAAACAGGCACCGAAACTGTTTTTTTGATTGGTGGTTGAAATAAACTTTAAATTAAATATTGGAAATAGAGGTTGAAATCAGTGTTTTTGTTTGACACTAAAACAGAATAATGAAATAACAAACTGTTTTCCCATGTTATTGTTTTTCATTCTTAATTGAAATTCAAAAGAACAAATGACAATAATTTGACAACAAAAATCAGAAAGCTAAACTGATTCGGAATATAACATGAATTACAAAAGCAAAATGGCTCAGAACGTAGTTAAAAAGTATAAAAACGCATGAATAACTATAGACATACTTTTCTCAGAGCACAATCTTCTGAAAGTGAAAGCGCTAACGGGCCCTGACGGCGCGTGGGCTCGCCGCTCACGCTGTTAGCTTAGCCATAGCGCACTGACACTTAGCCTTACACCTTATCTTAGCGTTAGTCAAATTGACAACACTGAGGTCTGGGAAATGCTTGTGTGGGGGTTCAAATCCCAGCTGGTGTTAAGAAGACAAGCTCAGTAGCTCACAAACTAGTCTGTCTACATCTCCAAAGCTGATAATGTTCTGTTCCACCTTGTGATGTCATGTAGTGGTAGTTTTCATAAAAATGTCAAATTTTTATTTATTTATTTTTTTCACTGAAAACCTTAAAAAACCTGTGTCCTCACTGCGTACGCTTATGCAGCTATAATATTCCACAGTATGGCATAAAACTTATCTATCTCCATCGAGAATGTTCCGAACTATAGCTTTAAACTTTCTATTATTTATGGAATCATGTGATGTGGCACCTCCAGGAAGTTACATACTGTACCTTCAGGTTTTTTTCGGTAAAACTCCTATAATTGGAGCATTAGCATTTCCATGGAGACAAGCAAATGGCGGACCCTCTACCAGAAAAGTTACACAATCTTTTTTTGCTCGGAAACATGGCTTGGGGTATTTTCTTTATACGAACAACATTGTAAACTGTAAAACAAACTTAGGTGCCCAGGATTTGTTCGAATATAACAATAACTCAATAACTTTAAACTAGGCCACATGAAAGACACTGCGGTGTGTAGTGTGCTGCTGTAGTTCCTGTAGAAGTTATAATACACAGATTTTGGAGGCATTGTTTGTGAACAGTGGGAAGGGGGATAATTGGGAACGGTGCATCGATGCTGTTCAAAACAAAAGATATCAAAGATTCGGGGAGTTACTTCAAACTTTTCCACAACAGGAACAGAGGAATAGATAGACAGACTGTGTAGGCTCTGCTGTTTGGAGAGCGTATTAATGAAAGTCTATAATCAGCCCATCGCCAACAACTGTTCACTCTGTTCACTCTGTCTGTACACAGCGGATCTGCGCCACGGAGAACAAGGGGGGGCTTTTCAAAACTTTGTGAGAAGTCATTTTGAAGTCTAAAGTATATTTAGTTTGGATAAGTTTGATTTGCAAGAAAGAGCCGAGAGATATAAGACAAAACTTAAATCGAGGATATTATCATCAGTGGTTTTAAATGTCATTGTAGTGGACCAAACAAAAAAGACAAAGACAAGGTATAAAAAATATATTTTAATAAAGTCAAATAAAAATGTAATTTAACAAAGGCTCAAATTAAGTAAATCATTAACAAAAAGTCAGGCCCAACTGGGGAAACTTAAATCCAACTAAACAGAACAAAAACTAACCCAGACAGAGAACAGGAGAGTTTAAAGAGACGAGGGCGACTAAACTGAACACAAGAGAGAGGGAAATTACATTAAATAATTAACTAAAGCTGCTAACTTAAAGTAACAAAAAGGCAAATACTTATAATACACAAAACAAGTGATAATAAAGTAACGTCAAACAAACTAACTGAGCAAAATTAACTAAATAGTGCTACCCCCCTTTGTTCGGAGTCGATGGTCTCCTCCAAGGATCCTCTGCCCGGCCACTCAAACAAAAACAAACAAAAAAACAAGTCTAAGTAATAATTCAGACTTACATTAACTAAAATGTGTGCATCCAAAATTAGAAAATAAAAGTCTAAATAAAGCATTAAATTCAACTATAACTTAATGAAAATGTAAATGAAATGAAATACTAACACTATGGAGCGGTGGCAGACGTATCCACCACAGTCATCCATGCATGTTTGAGTAATCTAGCGATCTCGCCTCCTATTTAAACCCCCTTACGGTTAGCTGTGAGATTCTGTCCAAGGCTCCGCCCACAAGCCCACGTCACCCATGCTCCCACATGACAATTCTTCAAAAATATACAAAAACATGATGCAAAACTGTACAACTTCACAAATCTGATGCGATGTGCAGTAGTTTCATTGACGGGATGCATGCTGATTCAGAGCATTAAAAAATGAAACTCATAAAACATGTTACATTATTTTCGGTGAATATAGCATTTTCAAAACAATAAAAAGTGCACTATTCGCCTTTCTAATGGAGAAACTAATGGGAAACTCTGTCACCTGCTTGTTGAAGCGGTTTCATCACCAAAAACATTCTTGAAACGTATATTTTTTTGTAGTACACCTCATGTAGCGGGCCCTTCCTCCAGAAAGAGCTCCTGCATGTTTTTAAAGTCCATACACCCTACATATAATAATAATAATAATGCATCAGTTTTATATAGCGCTTTTCAGGACACTCAAAGACGCTTTACAGAGCATTATTCATTCATTCCACACTTGGTGATGGTAAGCTACTACTGTAGCCACAGCTGCCCTGGGGCATATACATAACAGGATTTTACTTTGCTTGAATGGCCTTGAAGAACTACTGCAGGTTTTTCTATGCTCTTCCAATCTAAGTCTAGAATGTCTCTTATAATGTTGTAATTATATTGAAGCTTCAGTAATTTCAGTTAATTAATAAACATGTAGGTGTAATAGTGTGTGTGCATGTGTGTGTGCGAATGTGTGTGTGTGTGTGTGTGTGTGTGTGTGTGTGAAGGTTTTAATAACAGAGACTTTTAATTAATCAAGTCATTTATAGGAAATCATAGCTGTTATTTCACCATAAATTGCAGTGAAATTAGCCATTTTGTATGATCATAATTTATATATTTAGCATTTTCTACCATAATTAATTGCTATACAAATACAAGCCCACACAAGATGACTTATTTGAGCTTTTTTACTCGTTTTAACAAGCAGCAGTGAAATAGTTTGGATGGAAAAAGGTAAGCACCCAAAGTATTCACAGAATTTTCTCCTTGAAATGATGTTGAATTCCACACATTTCTCTAGCGCCGACTAAAATGACGATTTATTCTTGACAAAACGGCATTTGAAAGATCTTCCGGCCCAAAGAAAGCTGCATTTCTGTCCAAATCTCCAGGACTATTTGAGCCCATCTCCAGTCATGGTGAAGGACTTAACCAGGAGACCATTATTCTGACTCAGCTGCTCCCAAAAGTAAATTCCGTCATCACAAATTGGGTTTAACTCTCCATATTTCATGCTCGACCTCACATGAAGTCGGCAGCAATTTCCAAAGCTCTCGGAAAGTGCGTCTTAATCCTGGAGTATTCTGTGGAAGGAAATGAAAGCTGCCCTGTGTTCCTGCTGAGAGGCTGGAGAACACGCTGGTGTGAACAAGAGGCTGAGCAGACTGGACACAGGCTATGCTCTCTGCTCCTCGTTCTGTCTGAGCCGTCTGACGGATGTATCCTGACTACTGAAGGAGCTCATTTGGATTTTTGGAGATGCTTTAAGAATGTGAGGAAAACCTTGGGAAAAAAATGGTCATGAAAAAAAAAAAAAAAAACAATAATAAGAGAGAATAATAAAAGTTCATTTAAGACAACTATAGTGAAAAATTACACTTGCAAGCACTGACCCTGTAACATAAAATCGATAAATTAATACAAAAATAATGTTACCTGGCCTCTCCCTAACCCCTCGCAGCTTCGTACCCTCGACAGGTGGGCGGGTCTGTTGCATCCAGCGCCGACAGGGCTGCAGGATCCGGATGGCTGCTTGCCTACGTTGGACTTGCTCCACACCCGTCCTCTACCCTGTTGCAAGTCCTGTGGAAGGTTTGTACTGTGTTTTGACGATGTTGCTGATGCTCGGAGGTGTTTTTTTATTTTGTGTACTCGATTCTCTTTTTTTTTCTCCTACCCCTAGCCTCATGTTACGCTGTTTTTGTTTATTTTCTATCTGCTTCCTGTCTTCTGGTCTGGTCCGTGTAGTCTTCCCCATGTCATATTGTTTTGTGTATGTTGTAATGTTCGGACGGGGGGACAGGCCCCACACCCTGAGCGCCTGAGAAAGTGGCAGCTGAGTACAATAGTATGAGTGAGCTACTGTATCCGAATAATTTCCCTTGTGGATAAAGTCTAAGTTTAGTGGTTAAGAAAGACCTATTGTGTTTGTATGTGCTCTGTAGTTATAATCTCTGACACCCATGGGTCACTATGCTATTATTTGGTCATTTTAAACCACAATATTCATCAAAAACGGCTTAATAAAAGAAACAAATCTGCTGACTTTTGTGTTAGAAAACCCAGTGGGAGCTGACGTAGCTTTAAACATCATCACAACAAAGCGTCACATGCTGTGGGCCCCTCCTATGGATCTCTGCACATCACACTACAGCAGAGCATTTTTTTCCTACCGTGCAATGGTGCCGAATCCTGCGTGTAAAGAAATCTAAACATGTACAGAGCAGTGTGTTGGGGTTGATAGAAAAAAATGCATTTTGGATGTAGTCAAAACCATGCAAAATGTTGTATTTAAACCCGTGTTAGAGTTTTTATTTCAAACCTGCACATTACACACAACAGTACAAACACAAATACAAACATGCAAGGTTTGCTTTTTATCCAAAAAATAGACTAAATTAAAAGCATTTTCATTTTGGATGTTTTTAGTGCAGTGAAAAACTTTGAAAAAGATGTGTCCTTGCTCTAAGCAGGATTGCATCTCCACAGATCTTAATTATTTGACCTGGAGGAGTGCCATGGAGAATGTTCCAAAGGACGGTTTTAACTTTCTACGTGCCACATCCATAAAGTTACACAGTGTTACTTTAAACAACAATTAACAACAGAGAGTACTTACTTAGGATTTCAAATGGCTCAAACTGTTCCACAGATAAATCTAAATTTACCTACATCTGCTTATGCAACAGGTTTTTATTCAACTGTTATTTCTCCATTAAGAGCTTCATTAGCACAAACTCCAGAGCTAACATAAAACAGAGCTCAAAACAATAAGTTCATCCATCATAAACACAACTAAAGTTCTATTTACGATCCTGCATTAGTCACGACTGGTTCCGAAATATGAGTGAAGACTGCCACACACTACAGGATTTTTCGGTCTTAAACGAGGTCTGCGGAGACCTTTTCGTTGTCTCAAGGCTGCCACACACTACAGGAGAATTTGCCAGATTTTGGCTGCGATTTTGTGTCTTCGTGTGCGATTGTGACGCCGCTGCGCTCCTCGTGTGTGTGGTGTCAGTGTGACTCTGAGCTGCTCTGTCTGATCGTAACCACCAAACATCAGCAACGCTATGGAAACCGATAAAACAGAGCATCAGGGGCAGAGGAGTGACGGACACAGAGAGGCAAAATACAAACTCAGGATATAGCGAAAATAATGAGAAGACTTTATTACTCACCTCTTGTAAAGTGGTAAATTTAAAGTGCAGCATCTCATCCACATTATCCATAGAAATTGTCCTCCGCAAATAATGACCCCAGTCCGCAAAACCGCGCTGTTAATCCAGTTAGGCCAGAGTATTTCCTCACGTGTGTCTGTTTACATCCACACAGCGCACGGATCAAAGTGAAGCTGCAGATTAGCGACAGTGACTCTACTTCCTGTGGACTTTATCGCCAATCTTTTATGCTAAAAATCATGTATCTGAAGTACTGCACCACATTTCACAAATAATAATAACACAGTTTTGACTTGTATCTAAACTAGAAGTGCAGTGCTCTGATCTTTTGAACAAAGCGAGTCGTTTTACTCTAGACAGGAAACAGCTGATGCAATCGCGCTGCAGTCTGTGTGATCGGAGATTTTAAGTCTCATAAGATTATCCTTGCGCTTTTTGTCGCACGTTTAAAAATAATTTAAGACCGAAAAATCCTGTAGTGTGTGGCGGCCTTTACTCTGCTTTTTGACTGCAATCAAACTGTTCTATAATCATGTTTTTTACAATGGACACACAAGTACACAGGCTCTTGATGAACTTTGCTTTGACGTGTCATGTTTTAGAACTTGAACAATGGCTGAATGTATAGAAAACACACATTAAACCCACATCTACTGGATAAAGTGCAATTACTATGAGAGAAAAAAAACAAAACAAAGCTAGCTATTTCAGGAATGTAGGTGACAGTAAGGAATGTGATTTGATGCTAGTAATGCTGAGAATGTTCTGGTGGCGATTTACGAACTTAAAACTTGCGCAGGATTTCTACCTGTGACGTCACAATTTAGTTAATATTGAAATGGAGTGAATTTTAAGGACCTCGTAAACAGGATTATCGAAACAGGCAACAAATAAATACAACTCCACGTGTTTTGTGTGGCTTATAAATGGGGGGCATCAGTAAGAATGCACGAGGAGAGATGATTCAAGTTTTGTTTTTTGTTTTAATTAAAATATAAAAGTTTTTATAGATGTGATTTGGTGTGTGTGATTCTGTAACATAAACTACCCAAGGGAAAATATCGTTATAATATATTCTATAAATTCAACTTCACAAACAATGGCAGACACAAACGAGAATGGCTCCATAATTACTGTGGGCCATTAGCATTTTAGCTGGAGGCATTTCGCAGTCGGCTCAAGGCCCTACACCAGTTATAAAGCACTTAAAGTGTTATAAAATTGTAGAAAGCATTTTACGTAATATCCCTAGTATTATGTAAAA
Source organism: Taenioides sp. WSHXM2023 (assembly GCA_029959045.1). Classification (NCBI taxonomy): domain Eukaryota; kingdom Metazoa; phylum Chordata; class Actinopteri; order Gobiiformes; family Gobiidae; genus Taenioides; species Taenioides sp. WSHXM2023. Next base: position 4,323,985 of record CM057096.1, on the reverse strand, counting down.
TGCTTTCTACCATTTTATAACGCTTCCTCATCAAAAAACATCCCTGAAGAGGTTTTTGATGTCACCCATGAAAGCTTGAGAAATTTAGTGATCTCTCCCAGGCCCTATTCAAACCTTCAAACCCTTCTTATGGTTAGCTGTGAGATTCTGTACAAGGCTCCGCCCACAAGTCTACGTCACCCATGCTCCCACGCGACAATTCTCCATAAATATACAAAAACGTGATACAAAACGGTACAAAACAACTTGACAAAATAATAACTTCGCGGAAATGTAGTGCCATCAACCAAAAATGGAAAATACTTTAACTTCTTGGGTTCTTTTTTAAAGACAATACAGTAACGTGTATTTACCTTGTTGACATGTTTTGGCTGCTAACTGCAAGCCGTCTTCAGAACCCAAGAAGTTAAAGTACATAAGAAGACAAAATAAACATCTTTGGTTATGGAAAATACTAGCATCTGATTGGCTGCTCTGCCTGTCAATCAAACACCCGGCAGAAACAGATCATGTCCTTCGTCAGACCAGGTATGTTTGAGCATAACACGTATGCAGTACTTTAAAGAGGGGGTATTTTATTTCTATGGGGTATTAACTGCTAACACATAACATATTTAGATCACAATGTTACCTTTTTATTGTTTTGAAAATAATATATTCACCAAAAACAATATGTTAACTTGTTTTATGAGTTTGACTTTCGTTTTTGTTGCTCTGAGTCTCCGCTCTCTTTACTCTCTGCAAGTCACTCCCCCTTCAGAGCATTATCGCAACACAATCAGCGTGCATCCCGCTAAAGAAACTACTGCACATCACATCAGGTTTGTGAAGTTGTTGTGAACAGTTTTGTATCATTATAGGCACAGCATTGTATAGAATTTTACAGCTAACCATAAGGAGAGTTTGAATAGGTCCTGGGAGAGCTCACTATATTATTCAAACATGCATGGATGACATCTAAAACCTCTTCAGGGATGTTTTCGATGAAGGAACAACGTGATAACATGGTAGAACATGGCTAAAAAAACAAATTTTGTATAATAACCCCATTTTAAATTTAAGTAACTCTTTTGATGTCTGTAAATCGCTGAAATTGCAAACTCCCAGTACTCCAAAAACCACAATGCAACATTATTTATGATTCTCTTTTCTCTATTAAGCCTTCTATGCTGTTTTATCTTGCCTCGATTTTTCCCGTTCTGTATGTCTTGCAAAAAACCCTCTCCCCGTATACCGCGCCCCGTGGGACCCCCGCTGAGGTGATGGGGGCTCCTGGGGGCCATTTGCATTGGTCTTTCCGTAGTCGTAGATGGGCACCGCGGGGGGCATGGTTCTTCCACAGCTGCCCATCCAGCCGGCACTGACCTCTCTCTGCACACAACTCCAGACAATTTTCCCCTTTTTCCAATTTGCACCGCGCGAGTAGCACTAAGCCCGGCACGCTGCAGGGTGTTCGGGGATGGATAATCTCAGAGTGGGAGTGATGAAGGGACCCAAAAAAGTAACAGAAAAAGAAGACGAGCGAAAAGAAAAGGCGGCGGTTAAAAGCTTGGGTGACAGCTAACGTGCTAATTCAGCTAAATGCATCAAACACAGGTTCCGAAGTCAGCGGTTTTCAGGATTACAAGCACGCGCAGGAGAGGCACTTTGAATAAGACGTGTGACAGCTGGAATAAAGAGGTGGAAATAGAGAGGCCAGTGTGGGGGAGAAATGCAGACGGAGGTAGATTAAATTGTTAAAATGTGGATCTTCATTGTTTAAAGAGGGTGTATTACACTTCTGTGGGGTATTAACTGCTAATACATAACATATTTAGATCACTGTGTTACCTCTTATCATTCTGAAAACACTATTGTGGAGAAGCTGGCCAATGTGGTCTCAAGCAGGAGGCAGACTCTGAAAATATTCCATCTGTCCCAAAGGTTTATTGAAAATTTCAATCAGGTAAGTCCACAATCCTTTATCAGGTTGGATATAAGGCAACTTCACTTTAGTCTAAAGTTAAACCCGTCGATTTACTACAAGTGCCTAAATCCCCTTTGAATTAAAGTGCTTAACATAATCTATAAACACTGAAACGTCCAAATCAAATATACAAAACCTAACAAACAAAAGGAACTGAAACCAATTCTCCCCTCCACATGGTCTGGTCCAAAACCTCCCCCCAGAGGCTTTAAATATGTCCGTCTCAGGGCACGTCCTCTTTTGTCTCCAGACCAAGTGGAGGAACAGGTAAGTATCTGAAATGTTTAACTAAATTGAATAGATTTAACCAAATAAAATATATTTAAAGTAACTTGAGTGTGTTGTGTTGTGTTAAAGGAACTAAACAAAAACTAAATAAAACAAACCCGGGATAGTTATTTTTAGTAGTTTAGTTGATTATAAGAAATTAACAAATATGAAATGAAATTAAGGTGAGTATACAGGGACAAAGGCGCTCTTTGTCACAACTATATTCACCAAAAACAACATATCAACATGTTTAATAAGTTTCAGTTTTGTTTTTGACGCTCTGACTCCCTCCTCCCTTTGCTCCCCACACTCCCCACTCCCCCTTCAGAGCGCTATTACAACACAGTGAACCTGCACAAACCTGCATGTCGCATCAGGTTTGTCAAGTTGTAGTGTATTCTTTTGTACCACGTTTTTGTATATGGAAAATTGCCATGCTCGTAGGTCGGCTAGAGCCCAGGAGAGATCGCTAGATTACTCAAACAGGCATGTTTTTGATGAGAGAACAGTGTTAGAAATGATAGAAAGCTCCAAAAAGTCAATTTCATTAAATACTTTCTCTAAAAATGCACTGAAATTAGCGCTAAACACAGAACTCAGCCTTATGTAACACATAACCCTATGTCCTGTCAATCATCATATCATTTTTGCACTGTCTTCCTTATGACCTTTTGTACATAGCTGAGATTTTTGATGACTTATTTTTCTATATTATTTTGACTTGTACATGTACATTTATATAATTATGCCTTATTTGACTCCTGTCTCTTTATATTGTGATGTGTGAGTTGCTGTGTCTGAGTAATTTCCCTTGTGGTTCAATAAAATTTGTCTAAGTCTAAAAAACTAAACCTGGACTGGACAACGACTATGCCAGGAACCAAAGACTACATCTGTACTAAACCAGGATCAAACCAGGACTAAAAGTTTGGGCTCAATTACTATGAAGTACACAAACCTGAAGGTCACAGGATCGATTCGCGCTGATATGTCCCTTGGCAAGACACTACAGCCACATTACAGCCACATTAGGGCGGCAGTAGCTCAGTTGGTCGAACGTTTGTCCACTGATCTGAAGGTCAACTCAGCCCCAGTGCCTGCGTACACTGGTGTATTAACGGGTGTATGAACGGGTGTGTGAATGAGTGTGTGAATGTATGATTATTCCTTGTTGTAAAGCACTTTGTTTGCCTAAAGGTGGAAAAGTGTGCTATACAAAAATGTGACCATTACGTCGTATTAAAGTGGTGTGTGTGAGTGTTTGTGGTTCGAATAAAATGCGTTATTACAAACCATGCTTCGACAGTACCAAACCCAAGTGCGAATTTAGTCCGAGGAACAGAATCTCACATCTCACCATCATCAGCTACAGCTTAAACATTCACGTCAGGTAAGTGCCACTATCTGCTAATACACATTGCTCTCCATCTGTTGTAATTTCAGATGGAGAACATGGGTCTCTATGGTAATATAGTTTAGCACAGAGGTGGGAAAAAAGGTGGGAACCTTTTTCCTCCAGTGAGCTACCTTTACACTTTTACACTTGAGCAACTTTTAGCGGTTGTAAGAAATAGAGTAAAGAGTTACAGCCACAGCCTTAGATGAGGTACAGTTAGATGCCAATAAAACATAAATCATCCATTTAGTAGTGCACAAAGTTAGGCATCAAAATGATACACAATGCACAATGGTAACAGGCATTTAATTAATCAAATTTGACTTATTCAGCACAATACAAGTAATTCCAAAATCCCTTGGTGAGCGACTTGGAAGGGGGTGGAGAGCTACAGGTTGGAGACCCCTGGTTTAGCATATATAAAAATAAGTACTGTTATTTCCGAACTGTAACCCGGTACTTTTTTCTCACACTTTGAACCCTTGCGACTTATACAACGATGCAGCTACTATATGGACGGATTATTTGCTTATCAACACAGTGAATGCGCGAAGCCTGAGTGCAGAAAGTGCCACTGTCTGTGCGGTCAACATGAAGTTGCAAAGTTAGACTAAAACAGTTTTTCACCATGTGATAAAATAAATTATGATGCTAAAATTAACATTAGTGAGTGAGATATGTCATACCCGTATGCGTTAAATGCAGGTGAGTGCGTACATCCACTCATACCTGATCGATACACCTAGCCCCGCCCCCTGAAATCTGCTGAATTCCTACGAGACACTGACAGTACAGCGGCAAGTGACGTAGTCTGATAATCCTGTCGTTTTACTCTCGTGTTACAATGCACTGTTCGGAAAAAGCATGTAATTAAAAATGTTTAAAAAACTGTGTAATCTTTTAACATGGACAGAAGTGCAGCCTATATGTACACTTTTTTTTTTCTTTTAAAATTTATTTGATATAACCTAATGAGAAATCCACAAATGCTGAATCATGTTTTATTTATTTATTTATTATTATTATTATTATTATTATTATTATTATGCAATCACAATTCAAAAATAACAAAAAAAAAAAAACACTAGGTATGTGCAGAGATTTTAACAATAAACCAGTTTTAAAAAATATATATTGAAATTATTACGCTGTTTCCTTCACAAATGTTGAAGACACAAACCCTGCAGATTTACACTGAGTTCTTCTCTCAAACTGAAACACTCTGTTCCACCTTCCACTGTGTGTTTAAACTCTGCACCTTCACTTTATCCATTTCCACTGAGTATTTTGAGCTTTGGAAACGTATACAGACTAATAATGAAGAGTTGCTCAGATATGTTGAATTAAACAAAACACAACTCCGGGAATGTTTTTTGAAGCTAACAAAAATCCATTTTGTGAAATATTGGACCTTTAAAAAATTTGCATTTAGACAGTTAAAATGCAAATGGTAAAATTCAGATTTCAGAATTCTACCCTTGAGCTAAATGATAAAGTATAGGCAGTTGTTTTCATATTTTTGTGAAAGTTATTTTTTGCATGTTCTCTCTCATGGTCTGTGTGTTGGGCGGAGCTGGCGGGTGCTGCTCTGTTTCTCTGGCTCTGTGAATCCGACAGAGGACTGACAAAGCTGATATGTTTTTCAGTGACCGCCTGGTGGTCGGGGTTAACCGCGCCGGGCAGAGCTGCCGGAGTCCTGGTGAGCTGCCGTGACCTTTGGGACCTCTGCAGCGCTGGACGACTGGAGAGCCTGGTAAAACAGTCGGATACAAGGCTCTGGAACATGCTGCTGCCTGTTTCTGTGGACACGTGGAGGAATGTAGTGGACACAACTCACTCCCAAGTTTAGAGACAAGTTTTGAGTCAAACCCTGTGTCACTGTACAAAGTTTATCAAGCTGATGAGAATGAGGAACTGGTTAGAATTTGAATTCAGTTTATATCTGACTGTTTTTGAGCTTATATGTGTTATGTGTGTACCCTCACTGAAAATGGCTGAAAAGACAGCTTGGACCCAGTTAGTGACATCGTTAGGTGGGGGCGGGGTTTCCTTACAACCTCTTGTATATAGTTGAGGTACATGTATTACTTATTTTCTATTTTATTTTTACTTGTACATATTCATATTTTTTACTCTTTGTTATTATATCATATTGTGATGTGTGAGCTACTGTGTCCAAATCATTTCCCTTGTGGATGAATAAAGTTTGTCTAAGTCTAAATGATCAGATTACATGTTATTAAATTGTTAATGAGGTCAGTTGTGGAGCTTATCCAGTGTCATTGGTAAGACAAGAATCTTAATTTGTTCAGATTCAAATAGCTGTTTTCCACAAAGTAGAATTCATTCTCACAATTTAGCCAAATCGTACCCAATTTGTTCTTACCATAGACTGCATATAGAAGTGGACTAAGGGAGTGCGACCACAGCGTTCAGCTCCAGTCAAGCAATTAGCAATGATAGTGCCAATTTCCACGTTTCCGCCAATAAGGTGCAAAGTTGTTGAAGGACCAAAGACCAACGTGAGGAGCCTGACAGCAGCAGTTACAGAGACAGTCGATGGAGCCAGAAGCGCGCCCATGCTCAAGACGGTTCTTACAAATCAGCCAAATAGTTCCCATGAATTAAGAATAAAAAAGGAAGCGAAGAGCCCCATTTCTATTATTAAACCATTTTAGATCAGTATTCGCTAGCCACGCCACAACAATGAAACAAAGATGTTTATCAACGGTGGGTGGATGTGATGGCTGGGGGGAGATTCAGGGTGGGGGCTCCGTCTCCAATCCAAAATGGTCTCTCAGCTGATTCGGAACCACCCCTTCTTAAGGATGACGTCTTCAGGCTGAAGGATGGACGAGAGACACGGGGTCGAGAGAGCTGACACGGACGATGTTGTCAGGATAGGCTGTATAAAAAAAGGCTTCTGGGTAATTGAAGGCGTGGCCTAGATGAGCTGTGGTTGGCTGGCGAGGAGGATGAGGCGTGGTCCAGCTCCTGAATCTAAACATATTAACTCCACTTGTTTTCACAGTGAAAAAATAATAATTAAAAAAGGATGTATATAAAGGATGTAATCATTTATGTCTTATTGATAACAATATCTTGCTATTTTTATTGCTACTTATTTAGAAGTTTATTGACATTTACCATTTTTTATATATTTTTTTACTCATTGTTATTGTAATATATTGTGATGTTTGAGTACTGTGTCCAAGTAATTTCCCTTGTGGATCGATAAAGTCTGTGTAAGTCTGTCTCTAAGTATGTACATTGTAGTAGTTTACAGGAATTACAGGCTTTTTATCGTCTTGTTTGGTTCAGGTTTCTTTTCACGCCACAGCGATGTAGATGAAGCTGACCAAAGCATAAACAGCCTTGAGGATGAATAGACTGTTTTATCCACTTAGTGCTCCTCTTCAGTGAGAGGTGTCAAGTGCACACAGAGGAGCTGTACTGTCCCTGCATTGAGACGCGCCGGAGAGGGACATTGAGGCGGCCATTACAGAGGTCAAAGGTCTAGAGCGCCGTGGGAAATGAACAGAGCGACCCCTCGACCGCTCTATCGCTCACTGTAATCTGAAGACATCTCCAGACAGCGTGAGGATTTATGTCTTTAGGAGTGAGGCTGTGTGCTAACTCTGGTTTTTATTTTCTGTCAGGTGCAGCTCGCTTGCCCTTGTGAATATTGTTTTTACTGGAATTTTCAACAGAATTAAAGAAGACACATTGTGCTTGTGTCTGCTCTATGACACCAGTGGATCATTATGTTATAATCTGGACAATTTAATCACAATATTCATCTAAAACGACTTAATAAAAGAAACAAGTGCGCTGACTTCAGCAGTAGAAAACTGTGGTGTCCACTGGGAGCTCACATCGCTGTAAACGTCATCACAATGGCGTGTACCTGTGGAGGTGAAAAACGAGGGATTGATCGGCAAAATGTCGTCTTGAAAACAAATGATTAAAGATTACTTAAACATGCACAAATCACACCAAATACAACTTCAACAGAGTAATTGAGAAGGAAACAACCATACAATGGTTAAAAGCTCTGAAAAGTCAATAACAGGTCTGCTTTAAACCTCAAACAAGAAGGTTACAGGTCAGATCTGTGGAGAGGTGACCTCATTCACAGAAAATTAATGTTTTCAACACAGAAGACGAAGAGAAATAGATTTCTTCTGAATCAAGAAGCGAAGCACTAAACTCTGGTATATCTGAGGTGAAAAAGTGATCTCTGAATGATACAAAAATGTCTCCTGCATTTGAGAGTCAAGTGCTGCAAAGAGACAGAGACGACGAACCAAACAACACAGCCTCCAAAGACTTTTTCTGTACACATGGTTAGTTATCCACAGGCTTTTTCCGATGGAAATGTTGTCTGGGATCCAGAACATGCAGTTCTCCAATATTTTACAAAGATGTGAGTCTGGTCACTGGTGAAGGCCGTGATTGACAAGTGGATGAGCCAATCAGGGACACGCATGATCTGTCTGTGTCAAAACAAATATGGCTGCTTACGAGGAAAAAAGAAAGGAAAAAAATATGACGGGACTGAAAAACATTGTGGATTTCTGCAGAATCAGTGAGCGAAGAACTAAAGTTTGTTAATCAGACGTGAAAGAAATGTCATTTTATCAAAAAATGATGGATGACTAATAAGCTCGTTTCACTGAAAAAAATGAATCTGATTGGACGATCACGTTTGGTTCTGGGGTGGAGGGCGTGGTGACCAGACTGGTATCATCTGTATAAAAATACAGATGAGTGTTTATAATGAGTCTGAATTTGCCAGGCAAATACAAATGTTTAGTTGTGGTGTGAACATGTAGTCTCACAGTAGAAGTGCGTGCTTCATCTGGGCTGTGTGTAAAAATACTGCTCCAACACAGCAGTCGCAGGAGCTCTGTGTGTAGTCTGAGCAGGGCCTTATGTTGCTTTATCCACTGGTTCAAAATTGAACAAAATGTGCTCTCCCTAATAACTCCTGTTACAATTACAGCCCAACTTCATCCTCCACAGCAGCTAAACATCATCCTCCTCAGCCTCTTTATCTCCTCTTCACCTCCACCAGTGTCTAGGCCTCAAGGAGAGATGTTCCACCCATTTCTGTTAAATAAATAATGACTTTTTTTTCTGAAAAGTTGTAATCTGTCTCTCTTTTGAAGAGTTGTCTTAACTGGAAATATGTGACAAATAAAAAAGCCAGTAAAAATGTTTAATGCATGTTTGTCACTTCTATCCTTCTGTAAAATATCGCCGGAGCTCTTACTGTTTTAAAAACACATACCACAATCACAACTGAACCTATGTCTCCAGAGCCTAAACCTGCAGACAGAGACGCATCCAAGTTTGTCTCATTCTCAGTTTATGGACAGACCTCATGTGAAGCTCAGAAACTCTAGAATTCACTCACTGCAGGTGCTGGGGTTTAGATAGTGACCGTTCAGATCAGAGAGAGACATATGAGTTTAAACCAACTGAATTTCAGCACTGAAACTGGCAACTCAAATAAAAGAGTCATGTGAGGCTCATTCTGCTTTCTGATTGGCTAATCGTCTTGAGAAAAACAATAATAATGCATTGGTCTTTGCTCTTTTCCAGATGCTCAAAGTTGCACACTCTGTGGTGTAAGAAACTATTGTAGCCACAGCTGTTCTGGGGTAGACGGAAGTGAGGCTGCCAATCTGCGCCATCAGCCCCTCCACCACCACTAAAACTCACGCACACACCATTTTCATACTAGGCAATGTGGGTGAAGGACGGTCTCCCATCCAAAGACTAACCAGCCCCAGACCTGCTTAACTTCTGAGATCTGACGAGCTCAGGCTTTTGACAACACAACAACAACATAACATAAACAACTTGTTCATCATGTCCAATGTTTTTGTAATTAAAAATAAATCAGCATTACAATATTTATCAGTACAAGCTTGATTTTAACTTGTTTACCTCATATCTGGAGACACACTCATATCATGTTTATGAATCATACAGTTCCTTAAAATACACAGAGAGACAGTGTGTACACATATTTCCTGGCTGCATAAACCCAGAAACCAAAACAAATCTGAACTATCAGCCCCGCAATTCCTCTACTATTTCTACATATCCAGCAGACATATTTTGAGCATATTAGTTCTGGACATCTTTGCTTCCATCCATATTGGCAAATTTCCCTCACAAGATGTTCCTCTTCCACTTTGACGTCAGGAGAGCGTTTTGGAATCCATTTCTTGCTGCGCTTTAATTGGGGAGGATGCGGACTTACTCATCACAAGACCATCTGGACGAGGGACAAACTGACATCTAAATAATGATTCATGATGGAGGAGAGCGCCAAACCAACACCGTGCTAGCCAATCCCAAAGCTCCGGTTTTGATCTGGAGGAACCGGCACAAATCACCGCTATGGGCCCCTGAGGACGGCTGGTCAGACTAGTCTAGACAGCACTGTACCTCTTGTTCTATTTGTCAAATGATTTAAAGCAGCACTGTGTAAACAAACCACCTGTTTTCATGGAGATTGGAAGTTAAAACCACAGTTTGTTTGTTTGTTTTGTTGTTGTTGTTGTTTATTTCGAACATGTATAGAAAAGAAACAGTATCAAGACATAACAAATGCATAAGAAAACCAACTGATGAAGAGGATTCATAATCTTTATATACAAGGAATTATTATATACATGTTCAAAAAGGAGTAGGTGGAAGTTGAAGTTTATAGTGCAGAATATTCTCCAGAGAAATACAGAGCAAATAGTCAACGATCACATTTTCATATAGCACTTTTCCACCTTCAGGGCTCTCAAAACGCTGGGTGAGAGTCAGGTTTGTGTCAGTCAGTGTCACTGGGTTAAACCAGCATTTGACCCATCCATCTTCCAGTGGTTCTGGGTCAAAGCTGTCAGGAGCAGTGGGACCCATCCGTGGATCTCGGGCTAGTCTTGGTCAGAACTGCCTTAGCTGGAGGGTTGTATGGTGGATGTACTGGGGGAAACCCGAGTGCCCAGAGAAAACCCACACAGACACAGACAGAACATGCAAACTCCACATAGACACATGAAGAACATGCAAACTCCACAGACACAGACAGAAAATGCAAACTCCACACAGACTCATGAAGAACATGCAAACTCCACACAGACACAGGGAGAACATGCAAACTCCACACAGACATATAAAGAACATGCAAACTCCCACAGACACAGACAGAACATGCAAACTCCACACAGACACATGAAGAACATGCAAACTCCACATAGACATAGGGAGAACATGCAAACTCAACACAGACACATGAAGAACATGCAAACTCCACATAGACATAAGGAGAACATGCAAACTCAACACAGACACATGAAGAACATGCAAACTCCACACAGACACATCGGGAACATAGAAACTCCACACAAACACAGATAGAACATGGAGACTCTACACTGACACAGGGAGAACATGCAAAGGTCCTATATTACACAAAATTGGCTGTTGTGAGCTTCAAGTCATGTTATAATGTTGTTTCCTCCTCAAAAACAGACCTGGAGTTGTGTTTTGTTTCATTCACACGTTTGAGTAGTTCTTTATTTTTAGTCTGTCTGTATCTCCAAAGCTCAAAACGCTCTGTTCCACCTTGTGATGTCATGGAGCATAATTAACAGACAACTTTTACCTTTAGTTCAGTTGAGATTGACAATCCCAGGGCTAAAATCATCCAAATGATTCCAGTGGAGGTGTATGGAGTTTAAAACATACAGTGGAGCACTTCCTGTATTACCACATGACATCACAAGGTGGAACAGTGTTTTCTGTTTGAGAGAAGAACTCAGCCTAAATCTGCAGGGTTTGTGTATTAAACGTGTGTGAATGAAACAAAACACAACTCCAGATGTGTTTGTGATGAGGAAACAACATTAGAACACAGATCAGAACATTGCATAATATGGCTGTTTTAAGTTACAAGGGCAGGTCCGTTTTTGCTAAGCTATAGGAGTATTTAAACCAATCTCAACGCAGATGTGGCTTCAGAACTCATTTTTTAGAATATTACCTTTTAAAATGTTATCTCTGGACCCTTTAAGCACATCAAATATCTATTCTAAGTTGCTGGAGTAATTCTGTTAAATCAGGATTAAAGCGTATTTCCTTTAGATGCAGTGGAGATCCTGCGTTCATGTGAGGCTTAAAAGATAAGTGTCTGGGTTTAAAAGCAGACTGGTTTTCATCCTTGTATTGGCGAGCTGTTACACATGGCCTCAGAACTTAGCTGTTTCGTTTCTATTTTTGGACTTTTTTTTTTTTTTACATCACATTACAACTGCACAAAATTAGTTTTAGTGGGAACATACTTTATACTTATAGACCAAATTGGACAAAACAATTCTCTGTAATGGGAAAGTAAGAGAAAATAAGCAACATAAACATACACTCACTGGCCACTTTATTAGGTACACCTGTCCAACTGCTCGTTAACGCAAATTTCTAATCAGCCAATCACATGGCAGCAACCCAATGCATTTAGGCATGTAGACATGGTCAAGACGATCCATGAGAGCATGGGGGAAGAAAGGTGATTTAAGTGACTTTTATCGTGGCATGGTTGTTGGTGCCAGACGGGCTGGACTGAGTATTTCAGAAACTGCTGATCTACTGGGATTTTCACGCACAACCAATCTCTAGGGTTTACAGAGAATGGTCCAAAAAAGAGAAAATATCCAGTGAGCGGCAGTTCTGTGGGCGCAAATACCTTGTTGATGCCAGAGGTCAGAGGAGAATGGCCAGAGGAAACGCCACAGCCTACCTGAGTATTGTTGCTGACCATGTCCATCCCTTTATGAACACAGTGTACCCATCTTCTGATGGCTACTTCCAGCAGGATAACGCACCATGTCATAAAGCGCGAATCATCTCAGACTGGGTTCTTTAACATGACAATAAGTTCACTGTACTCAAATGGCCTCCACAGTCACCAGATCTCAATCCAATAGAGCACCTTTGGGATGTGGTGGAACGGGAGAGTCGCATCATGGATGTGCAGCCAACAACTGCGTGATGCTATCATCTCAATATGGACCAAACTCTCTGAGGAATGTTTCCAGTACCTTGTTGAATCTATGCCACGAAGGATTAAGGCAGTTCTAAAGGCAAAAGGGGGTCCAACCCGGTACTAACAAGGTGTACCTAATATAGTGGCCGGTGAGCGTATATGGCAGGTAGAGGTGAATTGTTGGTGAAGAGGAGGAGATGAAGAGCTTGTCAAGGTTGATCGTTTGCGCTGCTGCGGTGGAGATTGGGCGTAGGAGGGTTGTAGAAGAAACTGTAGGACGGTGGATGGAAGAGAGAGCGTATTTATGTTTTTATATGAATGTCTGGCCAAGTTAAGATTGGCTGATAGTTTTAAATGTTGGTTTTATTGAAGTTACGTAGGAGTTTTAGTTAAAATTCATGACATGACATACAAGGTAAACATGTACAGTCTATTTCAGGGGTGGATATTTATTTTTTCCATAGGGCCACATGAGAAACAGAAAATATTGTGGAGGGCCAAAATGCACAACTCAATTCTGCATAATATTAATTGTATTTCTTTATAGAAAGCAGGAAATATCATTGTTTTGACGCGCTAGTAACAGTTTATGTTATGACTAAGCAATGAAAAAGTGAGGTTGCCTTACAAAAAGAGTCAAAAAGAGGGAATTCTGGTTCTAAGTTTCACGTGAGGCCTGTCTATAAACTGAGGATGAGACAAACTCGGATGTGTCTCTATCTGCAGGTTAAGGCTCTGGAGACACAGGTTCAGCTGTGGTTGTAGCGGCTTGTTTTTACTGAAAGAACGCAGGCTACATACAGTTCCTTTAAGATTTTGGTTCATTTAGGTTAAGATTAGGGAAATATTTATGACCAAGGTTGGGGTCAGTTTACAGGAAATGAAGGTAATGGAATGTAATGTCCCCACTAAACTTGTGTTTGTGAGTGTGCGGTTGTCTGTGGTCAGAGAGGTCAAAGGTGCAGACTGGAGCCACTTTTGTGTCCACGAGTCTCAGGGCAGAAGTATGTTTACACCAACAGTGTCACCTATAGTAATTATAATTACATTTTAAACCAGCAAAAGTGCAAACTACTGTCATGTAGAAACAGAGGGAGGACCCGAAATGCAGGACTGCTGTTAAAGTTCTTTGATAACAAACAAAGAATGACCAAAATCCAAAAATCAAAACTGCCATGACATTAAACCAAAGATGTTAATTTTGTCTTCTTTATGTACTTTAACTTCTTGGGTTCTTTTTAAAGACAATACAGTAAAGTGTATTTACCTTGTTGACATGTTTCGGCTGCTGCTGCTGCATCTTCAGAACTGTCCCCGGTGTTGGTGACGTGTCATATATCAGCTGTTGTTACTTCCTGTAGGCGTGGTCAGCTGTTGTTACTTCCTGTAGGCATGGTCAGCTGTTGTTACTTCCTGTAGACGTGGTCAGCTGTTGTTACTTCCTGTAGGCGTGGTCAGCCTGATGGACCTGGCAGGTCGCTCAAACTGACCACGCCTCCCATCGCCCGGTGAGGAGGGTGTCCCATGTGTGTGAAAGGAGGAACACTCCATCATCTCGGTTAACGCTGTCCGTGCCTCGTTTCCTGATTTCAATGGCCTCCCTGATCATGACATGACGAGACGCTGATAATGACAATGGACCAACAAAGGGCAGAGGAGAACACAGGGTATAAACGCTAAGGCCACACTACACTAAAGGAATAAGATACACCAAAATATGCAGCTACAAAACATGAACCATGACAACTACCTACAGTGCCTTTTATTATTTCAGTATAGATGTAAAAACATTTAACGTTTAAATACTAATTAAATAATACTTGTGTAATATAATTGAATCGCCTACCTCTTTTTCTGAGATGTTTTAATCAGTGATTCAACACAATATTGAACAAGAAATAATTAAAAGTTCAGATGTTTCTTGTTTCTTTTCATGTTTTATTTGTTACATCTTTTTAACGCCTTTTTTTTTCACACACAGTGATAAATAACATAATTACTATTCCACCGTAAGTTAATTATGAAAACCTGTCATACTCACTTGAAGCACTCCCAAACCTGAGACACATTTGACCCGTTTTAAATCTGTTTTTGCCGGTTCCTCTCCTCTGACTCGGCTCGGTGTCTCTCCTCTCCTCCTCATCATCCATCTCTTTCACCTGTGCGCTTTAATTGACCCCAGTGTGCGCGCTCTTTGGCTCGACACAGGGTGGTTTCCGGTTCATTCCGCTCTGACCAGCTGCTGTGGAGGTATGCCTGCTCCAGAACGCGGGTCCTCGGGTGGGGGGTCCGCTCACAGTCCAAACTAGGAAGCTGTTTTATAGAACATTTTAAAGGTGCAATATGGAACATTTATGGCACAGGGTCTGTCTCTGGAATGTTCCACATTCAGTATATCTCAATGAACTCAAGGATGTGACACTACTAGGCTCTTATGCAGTGCTGTGGTGATGCTCAACGCTATTTCATATTTGATTTTATGTTTATTACTTATTTTTCTATTTTATTTTGACTTGTACATATACATCATTTTATATAATTATGTCTTATTCAACATCTTTTTGCTATACCATTTATTTTTTACTCTTTGTTATTATTTTATATTGTGATGTTTGAGCTACTGTGTCCAAATAATTTCCCTTGTGGATCAATAAAGTTTGTCTAAAGTCTAAAGTCTAAGTTAAGCTAACGTAATAATACCACATTCTGTTGTGCTTGGGATTCGGGGAAAAACGACCTCCACCTCGAGAAAGTGCAATGGAATGCCAATCAAATCAGGATTCCGAAACACAAGCCCAATTCGGTTGGATTTACGTCACAGCCAAAATGTCAGCGCACACGGACAATTGTCTTTCTGTCATTTTGATATGTTAAGTTGTATATGTGTAAAAAAAAAAAAAAAAGTATCTTCTAAAAACTTTGTAGTGACATTTGGACTTTCTTTCACATCATTTGACAGCAGACAGAAGTTTTTTCTGAACATGTAATAGTCAAACAGCCATGATTGAGTTAGATAACAGACTCTATTTATTAGCAGGAGCTCGAGAGAACGTCCACTACCTCAGGGTTCAGTCAGACGGTTGAGTTTTTTGAGATTCGGATGAAGCCCTTGTGAGTTTCATGTAGCCTGTCCCAAATGTCCTTCTACATACTGTATATGGTATTCATAAGCGAACGAAATAAGCATTAAACATTCTCGGGCATCCATATTTTCCCCAACTGTTGCAATGGATGTTGGGAGAACTGACTTGGATTTATCGACTACCGACATTCAATCAAATACGACATAAAAAGCCATATATGCCTGGATCTCTTGTGCGGTGCTGTGTTGACGCTAAATTCTAGCATAATGAAGTGCTGCCTGGTTCACCCTGTTAGCGCTATATTGATGCTAAGTGTTCAACCTAACATAATAAAGTGCCGCAAGTTGCCCTAGGTGCTGAATGCTTAAAGTAACATTATAAATCGCCATATTAATTGGCCATATTTAACACTGTGTTGAGGCTAAACGCTAAAACTAACTTAATAAAGTGTATTGAATGCCTGAATGCCTTGTTTAGTGCTGTGTCAAAGCTAAAACCTAAAGCTAACATAATAAAGTGCTGCATGTGTCTGTTACTCTTGTTCCTCAAACACTTATCCACTCATTCATTACCTCCCGCCTGGACTATTGCAACGGAGTCCTGTCTGGGATTTCCCAAAAGCTTCTGGACAGGCTTCAGTACATCCAAAACTCTGCTGCCAGGGTTTTCACTCACACCAAGCCCTGGCAACACATCACCTGCACTGGGTTCCCAGAAAATACCGGATCCAGGACAAGATTCTTCTCCACACCTACAACCTGAACCTGAACCTCTCAGACCTGCTCCAAACCCACACACCCTCCAGGACACTTCGCTCCTCCTCTTCCTCCACGCCCAGGCCCCTCAGAACCTCTCAGACCTGCTCCAAACCCACACACCCTCCAGAACACTTCACTCCTCCTCTTCCTCCACGCCCAGGCCAGAACCTCTCAGACCTGCTCCAAACCTTCACACCCTCCAGAACACTCCGCTCCTCCTCTTCCTCTCAGCTCTCACCGTTCCCCACTCCAGGTTGCGGATAATGGGAGACGGAGCCTTCTGTGTCCAGGCCCCTGAACTCTGGAACACTCTGGAACATGCTCCGTTCACACATACAAACTGCTAAAACCACTGATCAATTCAAATCACTTCTCAAAATCAGAGGAGCTCATTCTCCAGCAGGCTCCTACAGCTCCGCTCAAACAGTGAGAGATACAGGACTACATTCATACTATAATACTCCCTACAACTGTACAACAACTCACCCTTATGTAACAGATAATACTCCCTACAACTGTACAACAACTTAATAATAATAATAATAATAATAATACTTATACTTATTATTATTATTATTATTATGTTGCTAAATGCTAAAACTAACATAATAAAGTGCTGCCTGTATCTGGTTGGCCATGTTTAGCGTTATATCCAGTCTAAAAAGGCTAACAGGTGCAACAGGCAGAGAGATGGATGAACTTGGACAGATGAGTGAGTGGGACATGAGCTGAGCAGACAGGCTCCAGAAGACTCCAGGGACAGAAGCTCAGAGGAGACAGCTACACATGGAAACACAATATCGAGCTTTGTTATTCTGTTTATTTATTTATTCAGTAAAGAAAAGCAGGTTAAAGAGAAACTTAGATTTCAAAGCAGAGACAATATAACTACATATTAAGAACAGGAGCGTCCACATGTAGGACAATGTTTGGGATTATTGAAGAAGAGCCATTGTGCTTGTGTCTGCTCTATAGTTACGCATAAATGTCGTCGTAAACATGGGCCTCTTCTATGGATAGATAGAATTGTTTTGTTTTTTTTATTTGTACCAAAATGACTATGTGACACTGCCGAATCCAATGTATATCATTGATTAAGAAAATAAAACTGGAGTAAGGCAGTAAAGACGGGTTGGTCAAACGTCTTGAATACAGAAAAATAAAGATGACTCAAACATGCACAAATTACTCCAAATACAGCACTGCGAAGGGAAACAAATATTACATGGTTAAACGCTCTGAAAAGTCCATTTTGCAGAATAGGTCTGATTTAAACTTGGCGGCACGGTAGCTGAGTGGCACGGCAAGAAGGTTCCGGGTTCGATCCCCGGGTCGCCCAGGCCTTTCTGTGTGGAGTTTGCATGTTCTTCCCGTGTCTGGATGGGTTTTCTCCAGGCACTCTGGTTTCCCCCATCAAACTTAAAAAACCTGCACCAGGGACGACAGGTGGAAATGAGCTCTGGTGCTACAACCTGAAACAAAACATCTCTCCTGTTAGGGTTAATGTAGATTGTGCACTGTCCCTGTCTCATAAATAAACTAAATAAATAAATGTACTACTTAAATAAAGTGTATTCCACAGATAAATTTAAGAAGTATAATGTAGAATCTGTAAAAATAAATATCACTGTTTATTCATCATTTAAGGCGTTGAAGGAGTCCACGTGGTTGTCTGTCATGTCGATGTGATTGCTTTTGCGTTGAATGTTCCACAGTAGTATGGAAGTATTAAACTGGAAGTATTAAACTTATCTATCGCCATGGAGACAAGCAGGTGACGCCACCAGGCTGAGTAACACGGCAGGGTCGACATTAATGCATCTTTCTCCAGGTATTTTTGTGTGGTAAAAACAAGATAGACAAGTTTAACACCATGCTGTGTACAGTTCCACTTTTCTATTCAGACAGATGTATACATAGTCCACAAATTACACATAATGAAGATAGATGGGTGAAGTGTCTTGCGCAAGGACACAAAAACAGCATGCTTTAATGTCAGTGGAGCTCAAACCGCAGACCTTCTGGCTAATGAGCCAGCGTTCACCTCTCCTACTGCCCAGTTACCCTTGTTTCTGTGTGTTGTACAGTTCTTAGCGCCTTTAGGAGTGTGAAAGCAGAGCAGACAGCAGCACGGTGAGTGTGGAGAGTGTGGAGTCTGAGGACCATCTGTGCACATCTGGACCTGTGCACCACCCCTGGATCTGTCTCTGCTCCTACAACGCACCACACCTGAGCACCAGGATTAACACAACCAACACGCCTGCCTGATTGTGACTTATTCTTGTCAAGACAAAATGCTCTTTAAATTATGCATTCAATTTAAATGATGTGTTCCGTTGCAAGCAAATGAAGCTCAACGAGGGTAGCAGTTATAGCAGCCAGAGACCATGTTTGGAAGTCCAAGGATGGAATCAGGAGCAAAGCAGTTGACGATACATGCCTCACCTCCTGCATTATTATTATTCAAATCAGGCAATGTGTTACTAAGGCTGCGTCCCATTACTCTGTCTTACCCCTTCGTCTTACCCCTACCCCTTGGTTTTGCGCGTTCATGTGAGGGCAAGGGGTGTCCTGATTCTAATTTTGATCACGGGCTAAGGCCACGACCTCGGGCCACGTACCCCTTGAAACGAAGTAAGCTCTGGACCAGACTTGAAACGAAGGGGTCGGCCTACAAGCTCAGGCAGGTGTTGGGATCAGGATGGAGCGTCACATCGACCAGCCAAGGAGTCTCATAAATGTATTTTCAGCAGTTGGAAATATCAATTAACAGTTTAGCAGGTTTACAATTATGACGCTTATGTTCTACGTTACTTTTAGTGAACTGTTGTTGCGGTTTTAATTGTAGTAATGTCTGTTTAGCCGACGTTATCGTTTTCATCGAACTTTCATGTATAAATAAGCTCGTTTTTTGTCGAGCTGAGGTACCCGATAATCCTTGACGTGGCACTTTTTAGGTGAAATCAGTGTGAAGTCAATTTGCTTAACAGAAGCAAACGGTAATCGAGTGGTGTTCCATTTCTTTGGGAAACATTCGTACCCTGAGCCCTCACAGCTCAGTATTGAGGGACAAGACAAAGAAGGGGAAGGGGTAAGACAGAGTAATGGGACGCAGCCTAAGAATTATGGGAAACCACCAGCCTGACACTATCCAAGACACCTGATTCTCTGTCATGTTGCAATATCAGAAGTAATAAATCTGTTTTCCTTGCTGTTAATGCTTAACAGGAGACAATAAAAAGTTGTGAAAAGTGCTTATAAACACATGGAGGTGAATCATTTGGAGTAAGTAATGACTAACTTAAAATGAAGCCTTTAAAAGCATAAACAATTTAAAACAAACTCCTGTTTTTCACATTTTAAGCCAGTAACCTGTGCGTACAGTAGTTTTTTGTTGTTTTTTTCCTCATGTTATTAGATTCTATTTTCAGACCAGGCTTGTTGCAACTAGAAAAGCAGCTGACATTAAAAAAAAAATCTAATTGCCATGGTTACCTGCGTTGACCCCTGCAGAAAACAGTGTAATCCCGTAGAGTCCAGCTTGTATAATGACGGTGGTTTGTTGAAGAGGAGGAGGTCTGGCTCTGCTGCTCCACACACTTTGTTCTTTGGTTCAGTCTTTCGCTTTTTCTCCTCTGGTCAACACAGTCTGACCTCCTGCTTTTACGCTTTGCCAAAATAAAACAAATCATTTTATTTCTTTTCTTTCTGTATGTAATTTGCTCTAAAATGCCTCCATGTTTTTGTAGTCAGATCAGGCTCCTCATCTCTTCTTCTCTTTCTCTATCACAGGAAAAAGTGTCTCTATGAGAAACAATTAAGGCAAAAAGGTACTAAGTGAATCAGGATTACAAATCCAAGTTTGTCTCATTTTCAGTATGTGAACAGGTCGTGAAAGTCAGAACCTCCAGAATTCCCTCCCTGAGCTGCAGAGGCTGCACTAGCACTGGTTCATGACTGGCTGCAGGTGCTGGGGTTTAGATAGTAGAGGTGTAATGATTCACAAATATCATGATACGGTTCAATCCACGATGCAGGACCTACAAAACGATTCATCATGATTAACCATGATGTGTAAAATAAAACACTAATTCATGTAATTATTTCAACTTTGTTCACAAAAACTGACAAGTAAGACTGGGCGATATGGGCAAAAAGTAATCATGATAGTTCTTTTTTTCTTTTTACACCTATTTCTTCCACGGTATGGAGAACATAGATGGACTTCAGGTATAGAGAATCACCCACAGTTTGGCGGTGCGATTCCAGCTCCCAAAAATGAATTCTGTCATAGTGTCCTTGGGCAAGACACCCTCATCGACCCTAGCGCCTGTGTACCCTGGTGTGTGAATGTGTGAGTCTTTCCTTGATGTAAAGAGCTTTGAACATTGAAGGTGGAAAAGCGCTGTATAAAAACGTGACCATTTACCATTTAGTTTTATACGTTTTATAATCTGAATGAATCAGATTACACGTCATAGCTCTTACATGATGCATCTCATGATATTTTAGAATTAAGATGCATCATTACTCCCCTGTTAGGTGGCGACGACTCAGATCAGAGAGAGGCATTTTAGGTTTAAATCAGCTGGATTTCAGCATTGAAACTGGCAACCCAAGAGGCTCACTCTGCTTTCTGAATGGATAATCATCTTGAGAACCAAAACACTGCTCCAGACAGTAACTCTTACCCTTCATCAAATACTTCTTTTTTTTTTTTACTTTTCCTTGACTCATTTCTAGTACCAGTGCTGATACTTCTACTTAATTATGATTTTGAAATAACTGTACTTTTACTTTAGTACAGTTTTTGACTCTACACCTCTACAGCTAGGTATGTTCCTTTTCTAAAACCCTAAAATCTGTGTAGAGAGGAGATAATGCTGCTGTCTACAAAGTGAGGTGTGAAGTCTCCGACGCACTGCTCAGGATGTGATAATGAAGTGATGCATTTTGGATGTAAATTTGCTGTGTGTATTTTCAAGTGTTAATCAGCTGAGAACCTATAAGCATGCTTTTTTTACGCTCCCAATTACAGACGAGTCAACTCAGACTCCACTGACACTGTGAATTATTCATATGACGATGGCCATCAGACAGAGACATTTCATTAGATTAGCTTCAGCACCACGGACAGTGACATGAAGCGGTTGGCGGCTTTTCAGATGCAAGTCCTCTTCTAATGTTACGGAGCAGAGGTGAGCTTTCTACCATTTTACAGTATAAGGTTCCCTCATCAAAAACATGTCTGAAGAGGTTTTAGATGTCATCCATGCATGTTTGGCATGTTTGACCAATCTAGCAATCTCTCCTGGGCCCTATACAAACCCTCCTTGTACCCTTCTGTAAAAGGCTCCGCCCAAAAGCCTATGTCACCCATGCTCCCACACGACAATTCTCCATAAATATACAAAAACATGATACAAAACTGAACACAGCAACTTGACAAACCTGATGTGATGTGCAGTAGCTTCATTTGCTGGATGCAAGGTGATTGTGTTGTGATAGTGCTCTGAAGGGGGGGTGACTTGGCGCAGAGAGCACAGGGAGTGGGGACTCAGAGCCTCAAAAACCAAAGTGAAATTTATAAAACATGTTAATATGTTGTCTTCGGTGAATATAGCATTTTCAAAACAATAAAAGGAACATGGTGATCTAAATATGTTTTATGTTAATAGTCAATACCCCATAGAAATGTAATACCTACTCTATAATGGAATTTATAGCAGAGAATTGAGAAGAAGAAGTTCAAGTGATAGTTTTGCATATTAGTTTGCACGCTACATGTGTCTGGCTGGGTTTTCTCTAGGTGCTCCCCTATCACTTCGAACATGTGCAATAGGCTGCAACCTACTGCAACCGGCAGATTTAACTCAGTGAATGACTGTAGTGAAGCATGGGTCAAATGCACGGGACACATTTCATAAAAGGGGACAGTAAAATTAGAATATCAACCGTTATAATTGAAACTGATATAGAACGCCTACAGGTTCTATTCCCATGCATTTGGATTAGGAAAAACTAAAAATATCTCTAGAACTGTGTCTATTATTTGAGAAAATAAACAAACCCAAATGCCCAACTGGTCATTCAAAAGTAAAATAATAAGTAATGAGTCTTGTATAGCTTTTTTCAGACATATAACTCCCAGCTTTATTCTTTCACTCCATCGTCAGTGGTAGTATCTGTTTCTATAGCCACATCTGCCTTGAGTTGAATGGCAAAGTGAAACTGCCAATCTGTACCATCTGCTCCTTGCCCAAGGACACAACAGTATACAGTGTGCCAAGTCTGAAGCAAATTGCCAACCTTTAGATTGGTGCATTGCCATCCCTAAAAGAGAAAATTGTATGGCAGAACAGATGTATCAGCCTGACAGATGTATGGACATTCTCCACATTTACAGACTGTTATTCCAATGGTATTTCTTTTCATAACAACCAACAACCTTAAACTCTCAACTTTCACAAGACTTTTGCAGCTCTTTTATTACTTTGGAGGCAAACTGACAAATACACACATGTAATAAATCCAAATGAAATTACTTTTCCCTGTGTTTACTTGGGTCTGATTTGTGCATGGGCTCTCTGTAGGAGCTCCAGTCTGGTAGAGTATTGACCTTTATGATGAAATTTAAAGTTTCTCTATAGAACTTTTCTGTTGTACAATACCTGCTTGTCTACATGGAAATGTTAATGCCAGAATATTTCCCAGTATCTCGCATTTATTTGATTGCATTTATTGTTGTTGCTTAAAAATATCTTATAAATATCTCTAAATATGAATTCTTACTGTGACTGGGCTTGCTCCTCCACAGATCATATCTGTAACTTGGTGGAGTCAAGGTTAAGGTACACTGTATTGTCCCAATAGGGGAATATGTCCCCTGCATTTGACCCAGTGGCATTCATCAGCAGCAGTGGGCGTTGATGTTGTTGCTAGTCTTGGTCAGGACTGCTTTACCTGGAGGATGTGACCTTTTTGGGTTGATGGAGGAAACCAGAGGAAACCCACCCAGACAGGGATTGAACCTGGAACCTTCTTGCTGTGAGGCTTGAGTGCTGGCCACTCAGCCACAGCAAGATCCGGGGCCTGCTTGTCTCCGTGGAGATGGATAAATTTAATGCCATACTGTGGAGCGTTCCAGGCAAAGCAACAGCATCTCCATGGAGACAAGTGGCAGTCTCACCAACATCTAAGTTATGCAGTACACTTCCTCAGATATGCAGCGGGCCTCTAGTAACAAAGGTTTTTAAACCGCAGTCACCGAAGTTCTTTAAAACCTTGTGACGACTGCTGCTGCTGTTACTGTGTAACTTTTCCAGAGAGAGGCCATCTGCTTGTCTCAGTGGGAGATCTCATTGCTTAGCCTGTGATGTTTCACAGCATTTCACTGAACTTGAAATTGAACAGAATTTTATTGTTAAAAAAATACTTTGAAAAACATGCATGTTTACTGTACTTTTACTATAAGAGGGCCTGCCTCACACAGATCTGACCTGTAAAACAGAATGCCTATTGAATGAAAGGTAAATCTTGCAACTTGAAACCAAACTTGAACCAAACCCAGAATATTTTGAGTCTTGTGTTTACTGGTGTCTGTGCAAACTTAATTTTTTCTTTCCCAATTTTCACTTTCTGTTATTTGCACCCTCAATTATAATGATCTATTGTGAAATCACTTCATTCCCTTTCTAACACCCACAAATTACAAGTTTATTGATTTAATTGGTTGTGGGTTGGGAGGCAGTTTGTGCAGATTGGCAGTTACTCTCTGTTGAAATAAAACACACTGAATCGTACTAAAAGTGTTATACAAGACCAGCGCAAGTGTTAGAAGCACACGTACGTAAAATAAAGGCATTTTATGTTTATTTTTTGCCAGAAATGTTCCACAGTATGGCATTAAACCAGCCTGTATCCCTTTAAAGAACACATATTATGCATTATTTTTTGTACTGTTATTGTTCATTTAACATGCTCTCTAGTAGCCTTGCTTTGGCATTTCAAACCAGTCATTCAAGCCTTTAAGTATCTGAGCATACGAATATAAACACACAGTCGTAATGAACACAATTTGAGAGCAGAAATGAGTCTAGCAATGATGTATGCACTTACAAATCAATGGAAATGTATACGCAGTGAATTCTGCAGCTCAGATCAAGATTGCCTCATAAACAGGAGTAATAAAACAAGCGTGAATGAAACAAAATACAACTGCAGGTAGGTTTTGGAAGATGGGCCGACAAATACAATGATTACAAACTAAAACAAAAAAATCTGCATAATTTGTGTCCTTTAAGAAAATGTTGAGTAACGTTGTTTAGATGGATTTGATTTGACTAATGTTTTTTTGTCACTGGTGGGAATGGAGTCATATTTAACCACTATACTCGAGCTTTAGCTGATATAGATAACCTGGAGTACCTCAGGGGTCATTTATTCTACGTATTGAATATTTTACCAGGTAGGTCAAGTGAGAACACCTTCACATTTAAGCGAACTCCGCCCAGAAAGGTAATGGTATAAACAGTCACATATACATGGCCCTTTTCTACCTTCAAGGCCCTCGAAGCTCTTTACATGAAGGAACCACTCACTCATTCACACACACATTCATACACCAGTGCACGAAAACACTGGAGACAAGGGGCCCAAGGACATCAACAGTATTCATCTGTGGGATCTAGAAGTGGGATCTAGAAGTGCACCGCCAACCTGTGGGTCTGTGGAATCGATCGCTGTACCAGTGATGTTTTTAAGATTTGACTTGGATGAACTCACAATATATTATAATAACAAAGAGAAAAATACAAATGGTAATAATAAATTCAAAATAAGTAGCAAAAGACTGGGGTCGAATAAAACACAAGACAAGAAGAGAGCGGAGGAGGATGTTGCCTGGGATCCAGAATACACACCTCCAATACTTTTTCTGTGACCAGACAATCTCCCTGAGTTCAGATGGGTGTGATTGACAGGTGGATTAGCCAATCAGGGAGGTCCATGATTTGCCCATATCAAAAGGAATATGGCTACTTACAAGGAAAAAAAAAGAAAAAAAAAAGTATATCACAGGGGACTGAAAAGCATTTCTTCCAAATCAAGGAGTGACGCACTAATTTCTGTTCATCTGAGGGGAGGAAATGTAATTTTCTCCAAAATGACAGATGACCAATGTGCAGCTTTTTCGTTTCACATGTGTGACTGATTGGACATTCATGTTTGGTTCTGGCTTGAAACACAGTGGACGGACTAGGGTCAGACTGATGTCCCTCTGTATAAATAATCCAGATAAGGAAGGAGGAGCACTCTGCCAGCCAAGCTACTGTCCCCCTCATGGTTGGGAATTGAACTGGGAACCTCCTTGCTGTGAGGTGCTGCAAACCTTTCAACCTCCATGCCCAATCATTAAGACTCTAAACGCAACTACGACACCCACACTAGAGCGTACTTGAATACTGAAAAACATGTTAATATACATTCGAAACCTCACCCCCTCCCCTCTGAGCGGCTGCGAGTGAAATTAACAAACTGTACAGTCGAATGAACCCGGGTCTATCAATGGGAGCAGTTGTGCGCTCTGCCCGTCAGCGGTGAAGTGGCATGGGCTTTTGTTGTACTATGCGGCGAGCTTTTAGCGCACTTAGCTCCATCCAACACCAGGCTCCAGTTTAACGGCTGCCATAGAGACCGCACAGAACACACCGGGGAAGAGGACGCCAATTGCAGGAGAGAGGCTTTAATACAGGGACATTACCAGAGCACCATCAGAAAGCATTCAAAATAACAATGTCTTTTTTATGTATTATTGAACGTACTCATGGGCTTATTGTGTTTTATAGTGCTCCATTTGTACTTACTTTATTTTTCACTTGTCATTTTTATGGTTAAAGTTGCATGATTTAACTTTTCTGGTGGAGAGTACGTTACCTGTTTGTCTTTTATCTAGGAAAGGTTTCAGGACATTGGACACTGTTTTTAATTATGTTGTTTCAGCTCTATCCAGAAGACATTTTCAGTTTCATGGCCCTGATCTGAGACACTAGGATTTATACTATTCTGAGTTAAATACGCTAAGCTTATATAGGTAAGGAGTAGGACAGGTAGGACATGGACATTTGAGATGCTACAGGCTTTTTACACCATATGTGGCAGAAGACCTTCCAGAGGAAATTAACTAATTAAGGTTAATTTTGTGTTCACCTGGCTCCCCCTGGATGCTGCTGTGATGCCTGGGCTGCAGGACTTAGCGGGATGGGACACTTTTGGCTATTCCTCTCCTCAAACTGCCTGTTAAACTGCACTGACACCTTCAACTGAGACACAAAGGCAACTGAGAAGCACAGTGGAAATGTGGCAGCAGCAACAGTTTGCCACAGCAAAACTTGAATTTCGTTCGGGATCAATAAAGTATGTCTCTCTTTCACACTCCTGGACAAATGAGGGGTTAAAACATTTTATCTTTGAGGCTATTGCTGTGCTTGGAATGTGTTGGAATATGGCATTAATCTGCATGTTCTTAATTAAGAAAATGTATTCTTTCTCTCAGGGGGACTTGCCTCTCCATAGATCTGGCTTGCAACTTGGCCTGGTGGTGTCTCCCTCTCTGACCCAACCTTCACTCAAAGTAGCACCTACAGACTCAGTTAAGTACTTTAAATTATCATTCACAAATGGTCTTAAACGTACTATCCACTTGAGAGCTGAACATGTGCCAGCTGAAACTTTGCCAAAATCACCAAATTCTCTTCCTCACATGAGGCCAAGGCCTTTACATGAGGATTGTGAAAAATAATTTCTCCAAACCAGCAAGAATTCTATTTAACATGAGAGTAAGGATGCAGCAGGAGGAGGGCACTGTGTGAAATGAATTCACTCAATTTGTTTTTCCTTGTTTTAAGTGAAAGCTTCAGTTATTTGAGTTCATGTGGTTAACATCTTGTGCAGCCTCAGGAAATGGTGGCTCAAATGTAGGTATTTTATGGAGGAGTTTCTAAATCAGAAACCGATGAAATCTGAGTTATGAGATTGATTTCTGGCTGTAACAATTTGCTGAATGTCTCTCCCCACTCTTCAGCCTTGTTTTACATATATATTGAGCCTATTTTTGTTATGCCACTTTTGTTATGTTAACATTATTGTATTCTCTTAAGAAATGGGTTTGAAACTTGTTGAGGAACAGTTGAAGTGAAACTGGTGAAACTGGCTTCGTAGGTCAATCTGAAAAGCTAAAATAACTACTGAATTTCAAATGACATCACAATATTCTGTAGAGATCTATTGATATTACTTAATACAGATGGAGCCTCAAATAAATATGGTTAAAATGCAGATTCTGGTTGCAGTATCGTAAGTTCTAGAGTCTTGTCACCAATCGATATGATCAGCATCTACATTTATGATTTTTTTTTTTAGATGTGCCATTGCAAAAACCAGTACGCTACAACTTTACAAACCTGATGCGATGTGCAGTAGTTTCACTGTAACGTTGATTGTGTTTTGATGGTGCACTGAAGGGGGAGTGACTAAGTGCCGGGAGCAAAGGAAGGGGAAACTCAGAGGGTCAAAAATGAAAGTAAAACTTGTGTTAACACATTGTTTTTGGTGAATATAGCATTTCCAAAAGAATAAAAGTGGTGATCTTAACATGTTATGTAATAGTTGTAATACTCCCTGTCTAACTAACTTGGTTTTAGACTTAGACAAACTTTATTGATCCACAAGGGAAATTATTTGGATACAGCAGCTCAAACATCACAATATAATATAATAACAGAGTAACAAAAGTAGATGGTATAGCAAAAAAGATAGGAAGAGACAGGTGTCAAAAATAAAAATAAAAAGTATATGTACAAGTCAAAATAAAATAGAAAAATAAGTAATAAACTGTAAAATAAACTATAAAATCACAGCTATTTACAAGAGACAAGAACGACAGTGCAAATACTCTGCTGATTGACAGGGCTTAAGGTTATCCGTTACTTAAGATTAAGTTGTTGTACAGTTGTAGGGAGTATTATCTGTTACATAAATGTATGTGGTATGGTATTTTGTAAAGGTGCACTATGTAACATTTCTAATGGAGGGTCCGCCACTCGTAGAGATGTTATTGCTTTACCTGGAATGTTCAACAGTATGGCTTTAAACTCATCTATCTCCGTGGGGACAAGCAAGCAACCACCAGGCCAAGTTGCATATCAGATCTGCGGAGAGGCGAGCCAACTCACAGTATGAATGCACGTTTTGATATGTACTTGCAAACTAGATCAATTTGATATCATAATGTGGAACATGTATACAAAGTGATAACATCTCCATGGAGACAGACAGGTGGCAGACCCTTCACCAGAAAAAAGTTACTGAGAGCATCTTTCATTTGACCCCAAACTAATACTAAAATATAAAATCATGCAACGCTCTGGAGATGCTGTATCAGTGAGGGAACTTTCTGACCTAAAATTGGACACGATGTTTTCTCCCTGAACAAAATAAAAACAAAGGTAACGATTGGTTTCATACAGGACAAAAATCTATTTGTTTTGTAGTGGTGGTTATGGAGGGAATTAGAAGTCATCCATCAGACCTGGTAAAGGACACAAAGCAGAGCCACGCTGCAGGTGAACTCCCAACAGGCTTCCACTATTTTTCAAACTCTGGAAAAAAGTGAAAGAAAAGTTTTTTTGGGTTTTTTTTTTTCGTACTTCCATTTTGTCCACAGTGATCCAATGGGACAATCTTTTTTTTTTCTTTTTTTACACCAGATGCCCTTCTTAATGTTTACTGACGCGTCTTATACCCACATACTCACCCACAAAACAGTATATATTCTGGAAGGATTCAAACCACTTATTTACTGGTTCATGGGCAAATCCTAAAAATATCTGTATGCAGTGACTTCATTATTGTGTGAAGCATTATATTTATTTCCATTATTATTATTATTATTATCATTATTATTATTATTATTATTAAATTTATTTTTTAATATTTGCTAAGAAAACATACATGATGCATAGGAAAACCTCCCCTATAAACATAAGGGATTAGAGAACAGTTAATTGCTTCATAATGTATTTTAAAGGTTCACTATGTAGCTTTTCAGGGGGATGGGTCTGCACTCGCTTGTCTCCATGGAGATGATATGGCTTTGCTTTGGTATATTCCACATTATGGCATTATTGAGGCATGCGAGTACTGCTACCATGGCGACCTTCCTCACTGATAGCATGTTTTTCAAGGTATTTGCTACACCTTTAAAATACAAGACGAACAAGTTAAATGCCATACTGTGGAACATTCCAGGCAAAGCAATAACATCTCATGCAGACGAGGTGCTCAGCCGTCATTGGAAAAGTTTAGAAAATGCAGAATTAGAATTAGAAAATTACTTTTTACTGTTACTGTTAAAAACACATGAACTAACCCAAAACCATTTTCTAGCAACACTGTATAATTGCACCTCAAATCATGAAGAAAGACTCAGAGATGCACTGTGTAACTTTTCTGGAGAGGATCTGCAACTTTGTTTGTCTCCATGGAGATGTTAATGTTTTGGTTTAAACTGTCCACAGTACGGTATTAAACTGTCTTGCATTTATTTAACTAAAGGTGTTATTATTGCTCATAAATACAGTATCTTAAAACATCCATTCTTACTGGGAGTGGGGTCGTCTCTCCACAGATCTAACCTGTAATTTGGCTTGTAAGTTTTCCTCAGATTTATTGCAGATATATTTTAATTATTTATTTCTGTTTTATTTAATTTTTACTTGTACACATACATTTATATAATTCTGCCTTATTTGACATGAGTTTCTTGCTATTTTTGCTACTTATTTATTTAGAATTTATTATTACCATTTATATTTTTGCTCAATCAATCAATAAAGTTTGTCTAAGTGTATGGCCATACTGTGGAACATTGTCGACACATCTCCATGGAGACAAGCAGGTGATGGACCCTCCACCGGACAAATTTAATTCATAATGAACAAATTGTTTTTAGATGCTTAGTAACTAGTTCATTAAGGTTTAAGACTTCAGGTTAATTAAGGCTTAGTAACTACGTAATTAAGGGGTTTGGGTATTAATTAAAGGTGCACTGTGTAACTTTTCTGATTGGGGGTCCATGGAGATATTATTGCTTTGCCTGAAAGGTTTCACAATATGGCATTAAACTCATCTATGTCACATGTATTCAATTACATTCATGCATCGCTACAGGGAGTGAGCTCACCTCTCCACAGAGCTGACCTGTAACTTGGCCTGGAGGCATGGTGGGCTTGTCTCCATGGACATCGATATGGGATAACATTTCCATGACGACAAGCAAATGGCCTCTACCAGAATGTTACACAGTAAGAATATAGATTATTTATAGGATAGTACAATTTTGTGACTATTATGCAACTTATATAAGTGTTTTATGATATAAACCAAATACTTTCACATTATTTTGTGTTTCTATTTGTTCAGTACACTTTTAATTGACCAGCAGAACATAGTCCAACTTAATATAACTGATAAAGCTAAATTAACTGGGTGGATTATTACCGTTTTTGTTATTGTGACAAATAGGTCACATCAGGTTTTTCCATTCTTATTTTAAGGCTAAAACCCAAATTTCAGCGATATTTCCGTAACTTGTTTGATATTATTTTCTTCAACAAATATGGTCAGACCAGGTTGAATGTAATACAGGATGTGTTATCAAAGCATTGGAATGTTAAATGTGTTTGAAATGACCTGTAGTATAAAAAAAAAACAGCTTTTTGGAATTAGCTGCTTCCTTGAAATTTGCTCACAGGCTAAACCAGCATTTTGGAGAGCCCACTTCCTGTTAGAGTCACATGGTCATCATACCAGGATGTTTAGTATACGTCGCACATATAGGTCAGACATAAAACTTTATAACGAAAAGACTGGGGCATTCAAAGGGTTTTTTACACTGGTGTCACCGTGGGTTCTTATGTTCAATTGTTCCTTATGACGTATTTATTGCTTTTACGTGTAGTTATTATTACGTTGCATATTTTCCTAACCATAACCCATTTCCTAATCCTGTTCGTAAAGCAAATGACCAATCACAGCTGGCCGTCCCTCCGGAGCTATATGAACTATATGAAAGGTTAGTTCTAATCCAGGTAGTCATCTCCGGAGGGATGGTAATGACGATGTAGAGCTGGTTGCCATGGCTGCTGCTATGACGAGGCCTGAACTGATATATTTTGGACGGTTTTATGTTTGTTTATGGTATAAGATGAGATAAGGTGAGTAAGTAACATATTTGATTTGAAGTTTCTGCTGCTTCCACATTAAAGGGCCCGAATTTCTATTTTCTGATCTGTTATAATGTTGTCTTCTCATTAAAAAAAACATACCTGGAGTTGTGTTTTGTTTCATTCACACATGTTTAACACACAAACCCTGCATATTTAGGCTTTACTTCTTCTCTCAAACAGAAAACACTCTGTTCCACCTTGTGATGTCATGTGGCAACACAGGAAGTGCTCCACTGTGCTTTTAAACGCTATACACCTTCATTGGATAATTTGGATTATTTCAGCCCTGAAAATGAGCTCTTAACTTGAAAACTACCACTAAATGACATCACAAGGTGGAACAGAGCATTTTGAGCTTTGGAGATGTATAGACTAATAAAAAAGGGTTAGTCAAACATGTGTGAATGAACCAAAACACAACTCCAGGTCTGTATTTGAGGAGGTAACAACATTATAATTTGGCTTAAAGCTCATTTGAATCCATTTTGTGTGATATAGGACCTTTAAATAACCCAAACTGTTTCCTGGTTACACGTTATAATCAATTAACCTAAATTAAGCATGAAAACGTTGCATACTGTACCTTTAAACACATGATTAGGACAGAGCTAAGTGGTGGGGTGCACTGGTTGGAGTTACTAAACTTGGCAATTTGAAACTCTATAATATTGATGTGTTTGCATAGTGGGAGCTGCGTGTTGGTGTTGTCAGATGTGGCTCCTACAGGGTGACAGTGGGTCAGAGAGGACAGAGTGAGTCCAGTTTGTCCTCTCACAGCGGACACAGAAACAGACCTGTACAACACCCAGGGGCAGTATCGATCCTGACGTGTGCTCACACCTCACACTGTACAGAGAACAAAGAACAGCTATTCTTTTACAAGGATTATTCACTGCTCAAACGTCATCTTTAATGAGTTCATTCTTGTATTTTCTATTCATACTTTGTAGTGACATTACGCTGGGGGTGTTCTACATGTATCTCTGAATATTCCACGTACAGCAGTTACCATAGAGACACAATGCGCACATTAGCAAACACTGCCAACAAGTTTTAAGATTGTCTGAAAACTCAAGAAAAATACAGAATGGATTTAAACAGCACATAGTCCAGTTTAGGAGTTTGATTTTCAACAAAAAGATGAGAGTGACTAACTGAAAAACTGTTGGCTAAGGCTTGTGACTGTAACGTTATTTGAGAGGGACCTTTTTAACAGCACAAATCAGCTCACCCATTGTAGTTCCAGCTAAAGCCGGGCGTACACTGTGCGATATTTTCCATCGTTTCACTCTCAAACTGTACGACCAAACCCAGGGTTTAAAAGTTGACATCTCATGATTCATGTTCTCACACTATACGACCCGATGCTCAGATACGACCTGCCTGCAGACACTGTACGTCCACATCACGACATGTGGAGTTCTTTTTCCAGAAATATAAAGTACAAAACCACGGAAGTGCGGCGATACAATGCTGGCAAAAGACAGACGCACTGCCTCTTTTGTTGCGGTCATGGCCCTGTGAGGCCACATCGAAAAGGCTCAGGTGAGATTGCCAAAGCTCAATGAGCTGAGCCTCCATTGCTTGAGCCACCGCTCGCTGGCCCACCATGGTCCTCCACCAACTTCATATTCTTTATATTCCGCTTCTATGTCCACGCATGCGCGGTCTGGCAGATTCTGGAAATCGGCTTGTGGAACTACTTCAACAGTGCGAAACCCGAAAACGAAAAATCGTCTCAAAAAAGGGCCAAAAATCGCACAGTTTAAGTCACTTCTTTATGGTCAGATTGTGTTAAAACAAAGATCAGATTAAAGTTTAACTTGAGTAAAAAAAATGTTGATGACATCAGCTGTAAAATAACAATTGTGTTACGTTTCATGCATCACAACATTATAGGTCCATGACATTTAATTACAGATGGGGGCAGCTGAAATAAATATTGTTAAATATCGGGTCAGTCAATAACAGAAATGATCAGGTTCAACATTTGTCATTTTATCTTTTAGATCTTGGCTCTTGTCCCCATCTGGGATTATGATGTCACATTCTAGCACAGACCTGGCCATTGTCCAGCTCCTGGCTGGTGTTTTTTTTAAATGACATTTTTTGTAAGGCAACCTCACTTTTTCATTGCTTAGTCATAACATAAACTCTTTCCAGTCTTACTAGCTTGTCAAAACATTGCTATTTACTAAAAAATGCTAATAAATTTAAGTAAAATTTCTCATATGGCCCTATGGAAAAAAATTATTGCCCGCCCCTGTTTGCTGAGAAAAAAGTCAGGTAGTTATTCATCAAGCATGTACAGGGACAATACTCAGATCATCAGAGCCTAATAACCAAAATCTGAATCTGTCAAAGGAAAGTACATTATATTGACAATATAGAAATGTGTAATCCCATTGGCACCTCCAGAAAAAAATACTAAATCCGTGGAGTATATTGGGCACTTGGAAACCTGCCAGGCAGTTATAATTCATATCTTTCAAATACATATTTGGCTGCTCTCATACAAACCGAGTGTGAGAAAACGTCTGTCTACAAGACTGTGCTCAGACCATTACTGAATGATGGAACAAAGGTTTTTTTTATTGCAAAGATGATGTTTTCAGTAAAATATATCTGCAGATTCTGTA
This sequence comes from Taenioides sp. WSHXM2023, assembly GCA_029959045.1. Lineage (NCBI taxonomy): Eukaryota > Metazoa > Chordata > Actinopteri > Gobiiformes > Gobiidae > Taenioides > Taenioides sp. WSHXM2023. The sequence continues at coordinate 4,289,543 of CM057096.1, read as the reverse complement.
CAGGAAAGTGCAGACATTCAAACAAAGTCTGCAAATAGAGAGAGGATTTGTCTGAGAAGCACACATCTTCACAAATCTCAGCTAAAACATATTTAAGACTATTCTTTGGGTGTTAAAGGATTGTGTCTTGGCAGAAAACCTGTCATATTTAAATGTTTCAGAGACGTTCCTTCAGACTTGGCTCATGAATTGTTTCGAAGTCAGTGGGTGTTCAGCATCCATGTAATGTCCTGGGATAATACATGGATCATCAAACAACAGCCCAGTAAATACAAACGCTGGATCAAGTCAGTGATAGAAACAGGAAACGAGGCACAAACACTTTGAATCGAGCAGGCGGCGTGGTCAGCCTGATAGACCTGATACGTCCTGACCACGCCCTCTGGGAAGAACAGCCGATTCATGATTCAAGTCCAGATTTTTTAACGCAAGCATTTTGTTTAGATTTAATTTAATCTTGTGTAACTATGAAGACTCATGTTCTCTTGCCTTCAATCTTCTCTTACCTATGTTTGGCTGAGAAACATGACCAACAAAATATCAAATAAAAGGACAATAATAATAAGACTTCTGGCCACTACCTGCTTGTTTCCATGGTTATGCTGTTTAATTGGTTTAACACAGTGCGTCCATGTACAATAGCAGCACATTAAAGGTCTTTTATTACGCAAAATGGATTCTTGTGAGCTTTAAGTCATGTTATAATGTTACCCCATCAAAAACAGACCTGGAGTTGTGTTTTGTTTCATTCACACGTTTGAAAAATTCTGCAATATTAGGCTGTCTACATCTCCAAAGCTCAAAATACTCCGCTTCAACTTGTGATGTTATAATGTAGTTTTCAAATGAACAGCTACCTTTTATTTTCATTTCAGTAGAGATTGGCAATTCCAGATCTGAAATCATCCAAATGATTGGACATCACAAGGTTGAACAGAGTGTTTTCTGTTTGAGAGAAGAGCACAGCCTAAATACGCGGGGTGTGTGTGTTAAACGTGTGAATGAAACAACTCCAGGTATGTTTTTAATGGGGAAACAACATTATGACGTAAGTCAGAAAATAGCACAATACAGGCCCTTAAACGTGAACTGGCCTGCAGTATGAGGTAAAGTCTGAGCAGATGCAGCGGGGGGAGGGGTGTGCTTTCTCCAGACAGGTGAGGCAGGTCAGGTGTTGGAGCAGGAGCACAGATGGGGTCACTCAAGGTCCACTCGATACAAGAATCAACAACCTGACCTGACCCGCACACTCACAGTATGGAGTATATGCAGTGTGGTAAGGCTTCGGACCAATTACAGCTCTCCTCTGGGTGAACAGGAAACAGAACATTGGCATTCCTCTTGAGAAATCCGTAAAACACTGAAAAAGTCAAACATGCATGTAATTTATCTGGTGTAGCTCAAGTAGAAAAAAATAAGTATATTATAAAATGACCCCCTAAGCATGATTTTAAGGGGTCTATGTGAATTTTTTAAAATAGGGGTATTTCTCAAGCTTTTGATAGGCGCATCCAAGAGTTGGAAACAAACCAGGCTTCGTCCAGTAGCGGCAATGAAACGGTTAATCTACTGCATGACTGGAACAACAGGCTGGACTGGAGGGACAACTGTAATGCTGTCTACAAGAAGAGCATGAGCAGACTCTACTTCCTGAGAAAGCTCAGGTATTTCAATGTGTGCAGCAAGTTACTGAAGATCTTCTCCCAGTCTGTGGAGGACATCACCCTGGACTTCACTGTGGTTCTGCTGGGGGAGCGGCACCAGGAAAAGGGACATTGGGCGGATTGACAAACTGATCCGTAAACCTGGACACGTGATCGGCTGTGAACTGGAGACATTTGTCACAGTGAGGGACAGGAGGTCACTGGACAAACTGCTCTCCATCATGGACACTCCTGCTCACCCACTGCACCAGACTATAGAGGGACAGAGGAGATAATACTCCCTACAACTGTACAACAACTTAATGTTAAGTAACGGATAACCTTATGTCCTGTCAATCAGCATATTATTTACACTGTCGTTCTTGTCTCTTGTATAGCTGTGATTTTATAGTTTATTTTATTACTTATTTTTCTATTTTATTTTGACTTGTACATATACATTTATTTTTATAATTATGTCTCATTTGACACCTGTCTCTTGCTGTCTTTTTTGCTGTTATATATATTATATGATGATGATGAGTGAGCTATTGTATCCAAATAATTTCCCTTGTGGATCAATAAAATTTGTCTAAGTCTAAGTCTAAGATTGATCTGATATGCACAACAACATGACGAACTGAGCTTTATTTCAACCTGAGACTTTATTACAAGGACACTGAGCGTTAGCCTGCAGACAGAGCTCTGAGTTTATGCAGAACCCTCTCTCCACTTTGCTTTGGACCCAGTTAGCCAGTGCGTAAAGGGATCACAGAATCCTGCTCGGCTCACACAGCGTGCAGCCAGCAGGGGAAGCCTGTGATCCCTGTACGCACTGGCCCAGTAAGAGGCCGGGTCATGCAGAGCTCTGAGTGGGTTCAACATGGGGTTGATGTGAACTTTACACATACAGGAAGTGTTGGGCAGTGGGCTGACTTTTAAACTTACGGGGCATGTCTTTAGAACTCGCAAGCGTGATTTATTACCTCACGGCCATGCTTGCTAACTCTGGAGAGCGAAAGATACCCCCTTTTTAAAAAAAATCACAAAGGTCCCACGGTGGTCTCTTTACAATTCAGCCCTTAAAAAAAAAAAAAAAAAAGCCAAATGTTAAGTTGATCTTAGGCATTTGTGTCACTGATTCCATGTCCTTCATTTGCTCCAGTCACTATAGCCTCATTCCACTGGCATCGTTCGCTTTCTGAATTTGTTTTAATGTTAATGATGAGTTGTATCTGAGCATAATGTTCCTTATGAGGTTTGGAGAAAGACTTGGGTGGCATATCGAAGAGTAGCAAATGGCAACTAATTGACGCCAAGTAAGTGAAAATCTAAATAAACGGCTTTACTGGAATTCTAAAATCGAACTGAGATCATTTGAAATTCAACTTTTCATTGCCCAGTTTGGAGTCGGGTGTCTTCAGATGACTTGTGGATGATTTATAATAGCCTTGCATTGACATGTATTGTGTTGCTTGTAGTTGACCTTCTGGCTTCTGCATAGTAAGTTTGGAAATGATTTGATTTGAACTATGTCGATGATGTATTTTTGTTTCTCGGTGTCCTTCCCTCGGCAGCGGGGTGAGTGGTGCAAATGGAAACTTACATTGGTGTGTAAGTGTTAAGTGTGAGTCCATATTTAGACGTGATGAACATGAGCCTGTGTCACTGCTGCTGCTGCTGCCTCGGCCTCGTCCACACTGTGAATGTAATGGAGATCAACTGACCTGGAGAGAACTGTGAACAGACTGTGCTATGGAACAACATGATGGAACTTTACAGCAACAAAGATGTTTTAGTGAGCAAAACACAAAGAAAGTTGCTCCAAATGCAATATATTCATCCATGCAGCTAACAAATGTTTGTGCAAAATATGGAAGCCTTTACAGTCCCCTTTCAAGATCTCACAAGCTTCTGCAGACAGGACGGAGTACTTCTGCATACATTTTATATAAATGTGAACAGTTTCAAAGACTATTTTTAACATTTATCATTGCATTGGAAAAACAGTGAAACAGTAGAATGTGTTTTCTGCACTTACAAAATACACATCAAAGTAGAGAGCACAGAAACTTTTTTAACAAGTGACTTAAAAGCTGAAATACTGAAAAAGCTGCGGTGGTGGATTTGAATCGTCTCAAATGAACGTTGGCCGGTTGGATGAGCATGATTCTGGGGTCACTGGTTGTGATGAAGAGGAAGTTGAGGATCCAAATGTTGATGACTTGACGCATCGATCTTAAAGTTACTTCTGTCTTGTTTAAGTTGGAACTTGTTTATCCAGTTTCCAGAGCTGCAGTAAATGAACTTTTACAAGAGTTGGACTGTTTCATGGTACTTCATCCATTCCTCAGTTCAGTCGAAACTGTTGCGCAGCACTCGCTTGATTCTGTCAAGCTTAATGTTCTGGAATACAAGAGCCATCAGCAGCGCTTTGTAAATGACGATACTGTTGCATGCTGTTAGTATTTATAGGCCACTTTTCACTGCTTATAACCAAACTAGTTGCATTTTAACAATTTGAACAATCTTTCCAATATCTTCTACTTCCACTTCTAAAACCTTCTTGAGTTTAAAGTTTACTTAAAAGTCAACCTGAAGTCATATTTTTAAATTAGCCAGAGGAAAGATGATTTTTAAATCTATAATCCCATTAGCACCTCGAGAAAACAATTTAAAATCTGTGGCGTATATTAGGCACTTAGAAACTTTCCAACCAGTTATCATTCGTCTCTTTTAAAAATTTATTTGGCTGCCCTCATACACAGTGAGCGTGTGAAGATGAAGAAAAATAACAGGCTTTGTACATTGGTTGTTAATGACAATTTAAGAGCTCACAGTGTTCCACAGGATTTTTGGAAAAAGATCTGCAGATTCTGGAGGATTTGTCTGAGAACCACATCCAAAGCATATTTTAGACAATTCTAAGACCACTTATTTGGGCAATAAATTTGGGACTTGTCTCTTGGCAGAAAGTTTATTTCAGAGAGCTTTCCCCCAGATTCAGCTCATTATTTGTCTGAAGCGATTGTTCCTTATGAGATTGCCCTTTGTCTCTGGTTTAATTTCAAACCAATATTTTTCACTTTTTGCTGTTCTCTGTGTTATAACAACAAACTGACGTATGTGTAATCCCTCAGTTGTCCAGGTGAGTTCCATTGCAAAATATAGAAGGACAGAGGAGATAATACTCCCTACAACTGTATGACAACTCACCCACTGCACCAGACTATAGAGGGACAGAGGAGCTCATTCTCCAACAGGCTCCTACAGCTCCGCTCAAACAGTGAGAGATACAGGACTACATTCATACTATAATACTCCCTACAACTGCACAACAACTCACCCTTATGTAACAGATAATACTCCCTACAACCGCCCAACAACTCACCCTTAGGTAACAGATTACCCTATGTCCTGTCAATCATCATCATCTTTGCACTGTCTTCCTTATGACCTCTTGTATATAGCTGAGATATTTATATTACTTATTTTCTATTTTATTTTGACTTGTACATATACATTTATATAATTGTGACTTAGTTGACATCAGTCTCTTGCAATTTTTGCTACTTATTTTAAATTTATTATTACCATTTACATTTTTTCTCATTGTTATTATAATATATTGTGATTTGTGAGCTGCTGTGTCCATGTAATTTCCCTTATGGATTAATAAAGTTTGTCTAAGTCTAAAAATCAATTTAATTCTGTCAACGGGATGAAAGTCTTTCGAGTGAAAACGTTCCCCCGCTCATCTAAGGGGCTTCTTCAGTTCTGACAAGGTTCTGGAAAGTCAGTTTCTTATATCTTTTTTTAGCGTGCGTGTCTGGGGGTTCATACATTTGCAACATCGTGAGCTTTAAGACATGTTAAAATGTTACCTCATCAAAAACATAAGTGACACATGTTTAAGTAACCCTTTATTATTACTCTGTCTACATCTCCAAAGCTCAAAATGCTCTGTTCCACCTTGTGATGTCATGAAGCAGTGGTTTTCAAGTTAACAGCTACATTTTATCTTATAGTTCGGTAGAGATTGGCAATTCCAGGGCTGAAATTATCCAAATAATTCTAGAGAAGGAGTATGGAGTACTTCACAAGGTGGAACAGGGTGTTTTCTGTTTGAGAGAAGAACTCCTAAATATGTTTTTGTGTTAAACATGTGTGAATGAAGAAAAAAAAAAAAAAACTCCAGGTATGTTTTTGATCAGGAAATTTGAAACACAAAATACTGGTGGAAATGGACATTGAATGAGTTTATTGACTAAACTAAACAAACAAAGACATTGCCTGGGTATCACCAAACCATCATTAAAAAGCATCTCATTTTCTGTTTAACTTTGTAAACCTGATCTCCAGGCAGTGAGTGATGAAGAGCCCATCTGCTCTGAGCTCTAGTTTCAGTTTGTTATGGAGACCAAAGGCGCCACCCACTTCCCCTTCGTGTGCACCCACCTCTTCCAAATGAGCACCCACCTCCTCAAAGGCGCTCACAGTGACGCAGGGAAAACAGAGAAGCTCATTTGTCTATCATTTCGAACAAAATCAATCTCAGATTAACATCGTTTAACACCTCACATGTGTTATTGTTTTTCTTTCATTTGTAGTTGTTAACCACCATGCTTGTTTTTATATAGACTATACGTAGAAATATCGAATCAAATATCAAAACTGGACGTCAAAAAACATTAGCAAAATCCGCCATGTGCCACAGAAATGCATTAGCAACATTTTTTATTTATTTTTTTCACATTCTAGTGTCAGAATACTTTTGAATAAACACTAAGGACGCAACAATTGTCAATATAATATAGAAAGCTTTCAATATGACTCTTAATAATACAATACACGTGGGTGACACAATACTTTATACATACACAAACGAATATTCATCTAAAACAACTTAATGAAAGAAACAAGAGCACTGACTTTCTTGTTAGAAACCTGTGGTGCCCAATAGAAGCTGACGTCGCCGTAAACGTCATCGCAACAAAGCGCCGCAGCTGCACTAGTGATTCCAGATTGTTTTTTTTATATGAGCAAAATGAAGCCACACTGGAGAAACTGGAGATTGAAGTAAGTACAGAGCTGTGACCATGTACCAGTAGCACTGAAAACAGGAGCTGATCGGCATCATGGCGTCTTGACAATAAGTGATTAAACATACACAAACATACACGAAACACTCCAAATACAACTTCAGGTGAGTAAATGGTGAGGGGAAACAATGATCCCATGATTTAAAGCTCTGAAAAGTCCATTTTGTCTAAGTCTGCTTTAAAATTAGGCTAAATGAAAATTCTATGAGATATGACGACACACTCCTGAGCTCTGTAGGTGTAATGTGTAGTATTGGCTGCCTATACTCCAAATACACACCCATTACACACTCCTCCATATACTATTATTGCCAAAAGTTTTCACTCACCCACCCAAATAAACAAAATCAGGTGTTCCAGTCACTTCTATGGTCACAGGTGAATAAAATCAATCACCTAGGCCTGCAGACTGTTTCTACAAACATTTGTGAACGAATGGGTCTCTCTCAACCCGACAGAACACCTTTGGGATGAATTAGAGCTGAGACTGAGAGCCAGACCTTCTCTTCCAACATCAGTGTGTGACCTCACAAATGCGCCTCTGGAAGAGTGGTCAAAAATTCCCATAAACACACTCCTAAACCTCGTGGACAGCCTTTCCAGAAGAGTCGAAGCTGGTGGGCGAATACTTTTGACAATATAGCGTATGTCACCATTGATCCCTCTCCTCTGTCCCTCATGTTGATCAACACTCACTCCGTCAGACCTGCCTCAAGTGCCTCCAGTTAGCGCCCACAGCTCCACCGCGCTCAGATCATGTTCCTCCTGGAGATACTAAATACACAGACATGTGGTCGAACGCACTCTCTGAGAACTGCACTGGATCACCCAAGCAAGCACCGCCATCTGTAAAATATGGGCTGAGGTTAGTCTTGGGTGGAGAATAGACGTAGACAAACTTTATTGATTCACAAGGGAAAAGATTTGGACACAGTAGCTCACACATCACAATATATTAGAATAACAAAGAGCAAAATTATGAATAGTAATAATAAATTCAAAATAAGTGGAAAAAATGCATATGTCAAAATAAAATACAGAGAAAAAGAAGATGAAATAGTGATTGAACATGACAGAGGGCTATCTTACATAACATAAGGGCGAGTTGTTGTACATATAATAAAATGAAATACTGACACCCCTACTCCTCTCCCTTGTGCTCACATTCTTCTTTTTCTCTCATTTATCACCTTCTCATTATTTGTTTGGGAACTTGTCATATTCATCTTATGGCCTAAAGTCATTTCAGCAGAGTATTAATGAACCTATCTGTAGGCCATATACGAGAGCTTTCCGTACACAGACCCTCTTGTTTACCTGTACGCTGTGGGTGCACACAGGTGGCTGTGTGGAGCGACCATCTGGACAGACTGTAAAACGTGTTCACAATCCACCTCAAGCGCAGGAATAATGATGATACTCTGTGTATTACTATGTACATATTTTGAAGCCTGCCAGGAGCAGTTTGATTCTGTTTGGGTTTAAGCTTTATGTTGCAGCCCCTGCACAGCTCTCCTCTGCTCACATGAGGTCCCATTTATTTGAGCATTTGGTGTTTTGGTTCTCAAGACGCTGAACTCCAGTTGGTTTAAACCTAAAATGCCTCTCTGTGCTCTGAATGTTCACTACCTAAACCCCCTAAACCCCAGCACCTGCAGTCAGTCATGAGTCAGCGCTAGTGCAAGAATCTCCGAGTTCAGATGGATGTGATTGACGGGTGGATTAGCAAATCTGTGACACACCGTCCGTATCAAAACAAATATTGCTGTTTATGAGGAAAAAGATAGGATAACATATCACAGGGAACTGAAAAACATCACAGATTTCTAGAGAATGAATATAGAATAATAGAGAGATACTTAGACAAACTTTATTGATCCACAAGGGAAATTATTTGGAAACAGTAGCTCAAACATCACAATATAATATAATAACAGAGAGTAACAAAAATAGATGGTATAGCAAAAGAGCAAGAGACACGTGTCAAATGAGACATAATTATAAAAATAAATGTATATGTACAAGTCAAAATAAAATAGAAAAATAAGTAATAAAATAAACTATATACTAGCTATACAAGAGACAAGAACGACAGTGCAAATACTGTGCTGATTGACAGGGCATAAGGTTATCCGTTACTTAAGATTAAGTTGTTGTACAGTTGTAGGGAGTATTATCTCCTCTGTCCCTCTATAGTCTGGTGCAGTGGGTGAGCAGGAGTGTCCATGATGGAGAGCAGTTTGTCCAGTGTCCTCCTGTCCCTCACTGTGACAAATGTCTCCAGTTCACAGTCGATCACGTGTCCAGTTTTACAGATCAGTTTGTCAATCCGCCCAATGTCTCTTTTCCTGGTGCCGCTCCCCCAGCAGAACCACAGTGAAGTCCAGGGTGATGTCCTCCACAGACTGGGAGAAGATCTCCAGTAACTTGCTGCAGACATTGAAAGACCTGAGCTTCAGGAAATAGAGTCTGCTCATGCTCTTCTTGTACACAGCATTACCGTTGTCCCTCCAGTCCAGCCTGTTGTTCACATGGACGCCAAGGTACTTGTAGCTGTCCACGATTTCCACGTCATGGCCCTGGACAGTAATGGGCTCCACTGGTGTCCTTTTTCAGAATTTCTGATTCTCTTTCTGATATTCTGGAATTGCCGGGCAAAGCCTGTTCAAACACTTGTCTCTGTCAGCAGATTTAGTGGTAAGTCAGGTTCAGCTGATTCTAGTAGCTTTTTAAAACAGTAATGGCACAGGCAACATTTCCTTAAAATACACAGAGTGAGTTTGGGAGTAATTTGGGCACAGTGGCACAAATAGCACAGGACTCTTTAGGACCACTTTGTGCTTCTATTTCTACTATAATGTTCAAGTAATGTAGGGTTGCCTATTTTTATGACTGTTTAAACATTTCTATCAGTCTGCTTCCATGTGCTTGTGCATGTGATTGTGAATGTGCGTGTGGAGACTGTGAAGTGCTTTCATGCAGGTTGAAGTGAGAGGCTCTTCTCTGTGGAGTGGAGATCTTGAAGAGGAGGAGGAAGTACTCGAGCCAGGGCCAAAACAGGACTCTTGAGCACTGATCTTAAAGGTGATGGACACGGCTACATGTGTAAGTATCAGTACAGTTTAGAGGGTTTAATGAGGTAAAAAGGCACAATGACAGCACAGTCTGTTTAATGTTCGCCCATCGACTGGAGGGTAAGTGGTTTAAACCTGGCAAATCCATACTGATGTCCTTTTGTAGATTCAGCGTGTCCTCCATCACTTCTCGAGCCAGAACCAAACGTATTTGTCCAGTCCGATTCATTTTTATTTCAGTGACGCATGTGAAACAAATACATTTCTCTCAGCTCAGGTGAACAGTTTAGAGCTTCTCTCATTGGTTTTGCAGATACAGACGGACCTGCGTGTCCCTGTTTGGTTAATACATGTCTCAGTCATGGCCTTCTGGACTTGTTGAGGTTCACTGGTGATCAGACTTAGATTTTTATAAAGACGAATTGTAGTGTCAAAATGTATTATTATTATTATAGGATAACCATTTGTAGTGTTTTTCCTTTTCGCAAGTTTTTTAATTGTGTTTTATGTAATTTATTTGCTGTGTAGCACTTTGAGATTTTATTGAAATGTAAAGTGCATTACAAATAAAAATTATTATTATTATTATTATTATTATTATTATTATTATTATTATTATTATTCAAATTGATTAAAATAACAGTAATATGTGAAACAAATGGCAAAAAATAAATAAATAAATAAAATAAAATAAAAGGTTTTATTTGTGCACTCCTAGCTTAAAGACATGAAAATATCTGATTAAATAGTACATGGAAATTTATTTATAGATGCTACACAAATTTCCTGGAATAGCTGTGCAAAAATACCCATGTATGGTAATTGGACTTCCCAAAAAGCATATCCTGGAGCTTTCAGTCATTAACATTCACCTGCTTTTCCCAGAGTGATGGATTACAGCCACAGTGCGCAATGCTATTACAATGATATATATTTTTACAAAAGGAATATTACTGTATCTTAAGAAGTCATCCAAACGCCTTAAAGTGGAAGTGCGGTACTTTGGAACAGCTCAAATGTCCAAATGTCCAAGCTGTGTTCCTGCCTCTCCTTACACCAAAATGCACTAAAATCACATTACGCTCTCATCAGACCGGACAGGCTTCTCTTAACGTGTCTGTGTCTGCAAAGGAGATTTGGGAATTTGAGAATCTGAAGAAATCTGAAGACAAAAACACAAAATAATGGTATAACTCATCCATTTTTTCTTGAGCAAAACCAGTTAAAGTCTGCAAAAGTAAGAATAAAACACATTTATACGTTATTAATGCAAGATGTTTCCTGGCCATAGAAATTTGTCAGGTTATTTATTCATTTATTTTGTAGTAGTAGTGAAAATTGTTGTAGTAGTAGTACAAAAAGTGATAAAAAATGAAAGAGTAATTGGGAAAACAGCTTCTTGAGAAAGATTAATTGGTACTGTCAACATAAATATATGTGATATACCCGTTCAACTTAATGTAAATAAAGAAAAAAAAATTAAATAATGCACAAAATGTTGTATTTTCAAAGGACAGACACAAAAATGAGACAAACTAAATCATATCTAAAGGAGCGCTGCACATGTACATTAGCATACTAGTTGTTGTTAGCTTTAGAGCAAAACTGCACTGGATTTGTGAAAAGAGCTTGTGAAGTGAATAATTAGGATGATCAGAATGCATAAGGAATAACTTTGGACCACTGTAAACTGTTTCAAATTAACTAGTTCTGTTTTACACATTTTTAATCTGTAAAAATCAAATACAGCGCCTTTAATGATGAGGAAACACTGTTATAAAATGGTTTAAAGCTCATAAAAGTTTTACATAATATGTCTCCCTGTCCCTGTCATGACTTGTGCTCCCCTCCCTCCTTTCCCCTGTGTGTGTGTGTGTGTGTGTGTGTGTGTGTGTGGGTGTGTGTGTGTGTGTGTGTGTGTGTGTGTGTGTGTGTGTGTGTGTGTGTGGGGCGTAGTCTCCTGGGACCTGTGATCCATCTCACCTGCTGCAATCAAGAGCCCTCGTTATTTAAGACCTGCTCACCAGCGAGACTCTGCCAGATTGTTTTCGTCCGACACACGGTGAACCTCTAGCCTCCTCACTACTGAGTTTTTGTTATCCACGTTACCAGCTGATTATTTTTCAACTTACCTGCTTTTTCTGCTCTCCAGAGGTCCCCGCCTACTCCAGCCAGATACTCACCCACTGCAGCCTGTTATCCACCTGGTCCAGCTACGTTCCAGCCTGCATCCAATTTTTGTAAATAAATTCACCTTTTCCTTTTTCTATTGGTCTGTCCATTTTTTGGGTCCCTCCATTGCTGTGCCATAACAGTTCCCTCATCAAAAAACATGCCTGAAGAGGTTTTAGATGTCATCAATGCATGTTTGAGTATTTGAGCGATCTCTCCTCTCCTTCAAACCCTCCTTATTGTTAGCTGTAAGATTCTGTACAAGGCTCCGCCCACAAGCCTACATCACCCATGCTCCCACACAACAATTCTTCATAAAATACACAAAAACATGATACAAAACTGAACACAGCAACTTGACAAACCTGAAGCAAGTTGCTGTGTTCAGTTTTGTATCATGTAAACTATCTACATGATTCACGCTGAAATTTTGCTGAAAGGTGAGCGATTTTCATGCCTGTCCATCACCTAAAAGTCCCGGTATTATCCCAACATTCCTACCTGCTCACCTGCTGTGCCTGTGCTACACTTCCCTGGTCACTGTGTCCCTCGGGTTCCCTGTTCCCTGGTCACTCTGTCCCTCGGGTTCCCTGTTCCCTGGTCACTGTGTCCCTCGGGTTCCCTGTTCCCTGGTCCCTCTGTCCCTCGGGTTCCCTGTCCACAGTCTCTGGCTGCTCCTCTCCCTGTCCACCTTCACCCTGGGCTGCAGAGGACGTGGAGGCTCCAGCAGCCCCTCCAGAGAATATGTCTGTTATTTTAGAACATTTTGCAGCGTCTATATCGAGATTTTTTAATCTTTTAGCCCGCAACTTACCCCCTTTCTTAAGCTTCTCCATGTTTTCACGCTCAACACTATAAAACTGGCGGGGATCAGTGCAGAGAAAGGGGTGGGACCGCTCTCGTAAGATACTATATCCTGATTGGTTTAGTCCACTGTCTATATTGAAGATGGACCAATGGGGCGCCCCCTCTAAATTGTGGGCCGGTCTCTAAGTTAAAAAAAAAAAAAAAAAAAAAACCAGCATCGGCCCCTAGGACTGTCGGCCCACTGGGAAAATGCCCGGTGTGCCCGATTAACTTTTTATAGTTAATTTTATATTTTATTACTTATTTTTCTATTTTATTTTGACTTGTACATATACATTTATTTTTATAATTATGTCTCATTTGACTCCTGTCTCTTGCTCTTTTTTGCTACACCATCTATTTTTGTTACTCTCTGTTATTATATTGTGATGTTTGAGCTGCTGTGTCCAAATAATTTCCCTTGTGGATCAATAAAGTTTGTCTAAGTCTAAGTCTAAGTATTACCAGTCCAGGCCTGGACTTAACACAGAGACGGGGAGGGGGAGTGAAACTCGTAAAAAATGTTAATACTGTACATTGTTTTCGGTGAATACAGCATTTTCCAAACAATAAAAGGTAACATGGTGATCTAAATGTTGTGTGTTAGCAGTTAATACCCCATAGAAGTATAATAATTACCCCTCTTTAAAAATGATATCCAATGTTTATACTTTGTACAGGCATACTTTTGTTCAGTGATGCATATCCCCCTATTTTTAATGATATTGACGGATGTATCGAGCGGAATGTGTTTGTGTAATGAGGAGAGCAGGAGCAGACGTGATCTTTGGTGGTTCCACAGGAGCAAATGCCACAGAGCAGAGTCTGAGGCGTCCAGAGCCGAGCCAGTCTGAGCAGCTGTTTTAAAGGTCAGGCTCATCGCGGGGAGAACACGCAAAAACACACTGCAATTAATTGGCAGCGACAGACTGGTGATATTTTATTAGTCGTGAAGAATCAGTGAACAAGTTGCACTTTTCAAAGTCAGTACATGTTGGACGAGGACAGAGGGAGAGTGGATTGACACTTTACAGCCGATGTCATCAATATTCCCTGGGGTGTGACGCTAACCATAGGCACTGCAGTGGTGTGGGGTTAGTAGTTTCACGTGTACGCCCATTAAAGGGTAACACTTTAGCATTTCCAACCCCCTACCTGAGCCCCCCTTCCTCCTACATCAGATAGTGTTCGTGCAGGAGCAGCTTCACCTCACGATTAGCCTCGCTGTTTGTGAACCACTGTCCTGTGTGTGTTTGTTGTGCGTCTGTGGGGATGTGCGCACTGTAACTGTAAAAGCCCACTTGGTTTGGATTAGATGTTCCTCTGACATGTTGTTCTTATAATGAATGTGACACGTTAAACTACTCATTTCACTAAATCATGCTTAACACAATTATATTTAAGAGTTTAATAAAAATCTTTGTCTAGGTGAAGTTAATGACAATGTTAACAAGGGCCAAGACTCTAAAAAGTTATTTATTTTGATGGAGTTTTCGGCAGAGGTAGGCCTGTTCGGTTTTAGAACTCAGTGCTACTTCCTGTATTAGGCTATTGCACTTTTCTCTTCAACATCTTGTTTTTCCACAAACTGCCACTTAACAGATGTAAAACTGTGATACTTATTTACCACTGGTGCTATCTCACTAAACTAATTAAGAGTTTTTAAAATATGAAAACCTGTCATATGCTCTAAGGGATATAGGAGGTTTTAAGATGCAGCATTTTCCCCATAGAACTTGCACTTACTAAAACTAATGTGAGTGTATTTGGGTGTAACGCAGTCCTCAGTTCACATCTTACAAATGGTCCGAAATGCAGCTGCCTGCTACAGGAGCACGTCGATATGAGCACAGTGCTGCTGTATTGGCTTCTCTTCACTGGCTGCCTGTTGTTTTTAGAATTGATTTCAAAGTTTTATTGCTTGTTTTGTGTCCATGGACTGGCACCTCCTTATTTATCAAAAATGCTGTTTCTGCTCACCCCAGTCAGCGGCAGAGAGAGGTCTACTGACCATTGTGTGCTGGACCCCCCGTGGTCCAGACTCAGGAGCAGAGGGAGACACAGCGTTCGCCTTAGCAAGCTCCAAACTGTGCCACATATGTTTATGTTAGAATATGGTGTTTAGTTCTCAAGACAATTGCTATTTGATGATTGACGATGAGCCTCACGAGTCTCTCATTTGGGTTGCCAGATAAAACCTAAAAAAAAACTTTCTCTAATCTGAATGGTCATTACTGAAACCTCAACACCTACAGCTAATCAGTGCTAGTTCAGCCTCTGCAGCTCAGTGAGGCATTTACTGAGGAATATTTTTGTGTCCTTTATCTGCAGGTTAAGGCTCTGGCAACACAAGTGAAGTCGTGATTATTTAAACAAACAGATCCTTTAATATTCTTCTTCCAAACGGCATCAAAACAAGTTACAGACTGCTGCTTTAATACTGTTGACTGACCGCTGGAAACACACAGGCGCCTCAATAATCATAATGTCAACAACAACCAAGCCACTCAACTCTCTCCACTCCTCCATCTGCTGTGTACTGAGCATGCTCCGTGGCGCTCTGACCTCATGGGCGTATGACCTGAGACCAGCCCTGAACCTCCACAAACCTGCACTGCAACACAGCACAGCACAAAGCCCACACCAGGCACACAAAGGCGGGCAAATGGAGCCATTCAGTACAAACTGGTGGGGACGGGAGGATTGGGGGATTATCTTGGATTTCTTTTCATTCTTTGGAGCGCCGCCTTTTGAAAAACTCAAACCCACCAGAGTAATCAGACCCCCACACAGAGCCCCAGCGAAGACCTGAGTGGGCGCTTCTAATTTGTTGAGAATTCCAGGGTGATCAATAGTGCTGTGGATCTAAACAGACCGTAGGTATGCAGATTTAACTTACTTAAAGGGTCATATGGAACTTTTCTGCTGCAAGGTCAGTCACCTGCTGTGTCTACATGGAGGTGCTATTGCTTTGATTAGAATTTGTCATACTATTAAACATGGAACAAGCAGGTGACACCATTTGAACAATAAGTTAAAAGTCAGATCTGTGGAGAGTCGAGTCCGCTTACGTTAAGAATGCATGAGAGAGATACTCAGCGTTTTTGAGTTTTTAGAAATGCGCTATATAAATAAAATGTATTATTGTATTTTTTTTTTAATGGAAATTCTAATTTTGCTGCAGCAACATTTCCACTGAGCATTTTTGTGTCTCAGTCAAAGGTCT
This sequence comes from Taenioides sp. WSHXM2023, assembly GCA_029959045.1. Lineage (NCBI taxonomy): Eukaryota > Metazoa > Chordata > Actinopteri > Gobiiformes > Gobiidae > Taenioides > Taenioides sp. WSHXM2023. Next base: position 4,273,480 of record CM057096.1, on the reverse strand, counting down.
TAGTGCAGTTTAACAGGAGGTCTGGTCAGGGAGGGTCAGAAGATCCTGTGGAAGAGCCAAAACTGCCCCTCCTTTGTGTCCTGCAGCATCACAGCAGCCTCCAGGGGGCGCCAGGGGAACAAAACAGGAAAGGCCTCACTCTTACTCTGCTCTGGTGTTTCGTTGGTAATGAAGTGGTTCATTCCCTCTAAGTCTTTCCTCTGAAAAGTTTTGGAGTATTTCCTCTGGGAGGTCTTCTGGCACATTTTCTGCATGTTTGGTGTAAAAAGCCTGTAGCATCTCATCTCCATAGCTCACTCCTCAGCTAGCTCCTTAGCGCTCCATAGATACAGGAAAAACAAACTGCTCACTTCACACAGTCCCTTACTTGTGTCCTTTGAACTGCACATGCTGCATTTCTTAGTTAGTTAAAATCCCATGATTTTAAAAACTGAGCTTAAAAAAACAAAAAGTTTCAAAAACCTGTGTGAGCCAAGCAGCCACAAAGACAACCAACGACTCCACTGCCACGGGACAAAGGATGCAAGATTCTCTCGCATTAAAATCATTTCCAGTATCGGCTGATAACGGTTTCGCTTAGTTTATTGATGTAGCAATGAGCACCAGAATTACCATGACAGCTAATGGCCATGTATTGATTGATTCGTATTTATTTCAAGTTTGTGCCAAGAGAGAAACAATAATCATATACATATTATATATATATATATATATATATATACACACACACACACACACACACACACACACATACACATATATATATATATATATATATATATATATATATATATATATATATATATATATATATATATATATATACGTTGTAAACACCAGAAAAGCACACATTTCTCGAAAAGGACTGGGAAAAAGAAAAACTTATATAAACCCACCCCTATTCATTATAGTTTCAAAATTATGTGGTTGTTTTTGTGCATTGATAACAAAACTTTACAAATATTTACATATAGCAAAATAAATTACACACTATGCATACTTAATATCATTTTTACAGAAGGTCTTTTTTTTTTTTTTTTTTTTGGATCACCCAGTGTTGTCGCTCACCCTTATACCAAGAAAGCAAAAATTCTTTATAATTTTTTTTTGAAGCTGTGAATATTTGGGCACAGCTTCAGTATATTCGGTAGTATATTTTTGTTTGCATATAAACAAAAACAAAGCAGTGTAGAATTTTACTAAATCAAAAATGTTTAATAGTTTCGATTTGAAAAACAAGTCATTTGTATGGTCCAGGTAATGTAATTAATGTTTCTTACATTTGTTAGACTGGACACATCACACCAAAAACATGGAGGTTGACAAAGATTTCACATTTGCACTTTTGTTTAAATGAAGGCTAAACATCAATATTCATAATGCCATAAAAGCCTCAAAAAGCACATCCTTCGAAAACATAAGATTCTGCAAAATGCTTTAATAACTTAACGGTTTATAAAGTGTCAGAAACAGATTTAAAATATTGTAGATCGTGTGGACATTAGAGAGCTGATTAACCCTGAGCTTTCAAACATTCATATTATTAGTAGTAGTATTTATTTTGGAAAGTCTGAATAGGAAAATGTACTTACAGAACCAGGAGGGCCGTCACTGTTGAGCTCCGTTGCTGCATACCTTCAGTAACATTCACGCACTTTACAAAATGGAGCTGGAGTTAGATGACTGTTATTACTTATTGGCAAATAAAATGGCCATTTGTCCGCCCTGTCTGCAAACGACTAAATGAATGTTTTTACTTCGCCATCTCATTAAAGCGATTGTGATAGAACATTTGCATCAGCACCATCAACTATTCTGCGCACGTCACTCCTGAAAGGGTCTGTAGTGTGGAGCATTTCAGGTAAAGCAATCGCATCTCTATGGAAACAAGTAGGAGGCAAAAGGTTACATAGTGCACTTTTAATGCTCTACTTTTTTACCATGTTTTTACCATGTTATAATGTTGTTTCCTCATCAAAAACATGCCTGAATGCCACGCATGTTTGAGTAATCTAGTGATCTTTCCTAGGCCCTATTTATGGTTAGCTGTGAGATTCTGTACAAGGCTCCGCCCACAAGCCCACATCACCCACGCTCCCACACGACAATACTCCATAAATATACAAAAACGTGATACAAAACTGTACACAGTAACTTGACAAACCTGATACGATGTGCAGGAGTTTCATTAGCAGAATGCACATGCTCTGAAGAGGGAGTGACTTAGCGCAGAGAGCAAACAAAACTGAAACTGAAACTTATTTAACATGTACGCTGTTTTCAGCTAATATAGCATTTTCGAAACAATAAAAGGCAACATAGAGCTCTAAATTTGTGTTAAAAATGCAAACCCCATAGAACGGTAATACTGCATCTATGTTATAACGTTGTTTCCTCATCACAAACACACCTGAAGTTGTGTTTTGTTTCATTCACACATGTTTAAAACACAAATCTGCATATTTAGGCTGAGCTCTTCTCTCAAACCGAAAACCCCCCACCCCGGTGTGGTTCTCTAAACAAACGAGAATTCCACCCACACTTTATTTTACAAATTTACGATCGTTGTATCTTCAGTTACGTTACAAGTCTTCCACGCATCTCTACTGTGTATGGTCGGACTAACGGGCTGTTGGACTACTGGAATGTCGGACTAATGGGATCTCTACTCGATGGTCTATTTTCGGACTATTGGGCTGTCGGACCAACGGGCGGACACCCCATTCCCGCACCACCAGACTCACTAACAGCTTCATCCACCAGGCTGTTAGGATGCTGAATTCTCTCCCCTCTCTACCCACCAGGCTGCCAGGAAGCTCGGAATCTGCGTCCCCCCAAGAACATCCCCAAGAGAAAATGCACCACCCTTTCCAGACGACTTTAAAAAGTATATTTTCGCATCCCTCTTCAGTTCCAGACCTTCTCTACATTCCTTTCTATTGACGCCTCATACAGTGGAGTGATTGACACGCTGAATCCTCATATAAAAGAGCACAGCTGTCAGACTGGGTTGTAGGCAGCAGCAGTGGGTCTCATATACACGTCTGAAATCCTCTCTTCACGACGCCTCCTCAGACCTTACGCACCCAAACCTCACAGCCTAAACCTGCTCCAACACCCGCCTTTATTACTTCTATGGGAAAGAACGGTAAAGCTTCTATTTCTTATATCGTATGTTATTGCTTCGGCTGACTGTACCCGCACTGCTCTGTGATTGCAGAACTCAATTTGATCAATGCCCGGCTGTACGTGCGTGCCATTTTGAGGAGATATTTTCATTTAAAGCAGACATATTGTATTTGTGTCTGCTATAATCTATGACACTTGTGTTCAATATTTTCAGGTACTAAAAAGCCAATATTTTGAGAAGAAATGTAACTTCCACCAACATTCTCCATGGCTGTTTGAGCCAGGTCCTTTATCACGCAACACTGACCTTTGTGAGCTTTAAGCCATGTTAGAATGTTGTTACGCCCTCAAAAACAGACCTGGAGTTGTGTTTTGTTTCATTCACACATTTGAATATCCCTTTATTATTACTGTCTACATCTCCAAAAGCTTAAAATGTTCTGTTGCATGTTGTGATGTCATACTTGATGATCCAAATTATTCTAGTGAAGGTGTATGGAGCACTTCCTGTATTACCACATGACATCACAAGGTGGAACGCAGTGTTTTGTATTTATTTGAGAGAAGAACTAAGCAAAAATATGCAAAAATGTAATATGGGCCCTTTATGTACCAAGATCCTTACACACACTTTTATGTAGAACTTGACTTCTCCATAATTTAGTCAACATTACGTACGTTTAAAACATTGGCTAATTAACTTGTTGTGTCCTCGAGCAAGACACTTAACCCACATTGTCTGGTGTGAATGCGGTTTCTGTGTCTGTGTGTGTGTGTGTGTGTGTGTGTGTGTGTGTGTCTGTGTGTGTGCGTGCGTGTGTGTGTGTGTGTGATTGGTCGTAGTTGGAGCTTCATTAGCTTGAATATAATAAATAATGCACTAAATTGTAAAGGGACTCTGAGTGTCTGGAAAAGCGCTGTATAAGACTAATGCATTATTATTAATTATAAGACAAACTCTTTTGTTTTACTAAATAATTGAATGTGTCCTGGAGGAGTGTATTTCTTCCTCATTACCTCATTATCAGCCAATCACAGCCTGTCGTTTTGTCTCTTAAAGGACCCATATTACACTATAGTCCGATCTATGTTATAATGTTTCCTCATCACAAACAGACCTGGAGTTGTGTTTTGTTTCATTCACATGTTTAACACAAACCCTGTATATTTAGGCTGAGTTCTTCTCTCAAACTGAAACATTCTGTGCTCCACTGTGTTTTTAAACTCCATACACTTCTACAAGAATCGTTTTGTCAATTTCAACCCTGGAATTTCCAATCTCTACTGAACGAAAGGTAAAACGGTAACTGTAGCTTTTAACTTCAAAACTACCACTTCATGACATCACAAGACGGAATCACAGACCGTTTACATAAATGGACAGAGCTAATCCACTAGCCGCTGCGTTCCAGATAGGAAGTCAGCATGGGTGCGCTTCTGGTTCCCTCGACTTTGTTTCCAATTGACTTTACATTGAAAAATTGTCATCCCTCTCTCTGTAACCGCTGCAGTGAGACTCATCATTTTGATCTTAAAATGTTTGTATTAACCCGCTCTGCATGATGCCTGGTGTTTTTATTTTGCTATTTTTTTGTCTGTAAATAAATTCCTATTCCTAATATGGAAATCGGCTCCAAATTCGCTCCTATAACTGCCTCGGTGAACTTAATTTGACTTGAGCCGAACACTGTGGGTGACGTCACACTCCATTAATCCACTTCTTTATCCACCTTATTCCGGCCCACCCACCTCGCGCTTTTTTGCGGTGGCACTTCCGGTTAAACGGAAACCTCATTCATTTTAATGGAGAATTTGGGAAACGTTTTGCATCTTAAATATGACATAAAGTTGGTTCATTTGTGTAAAATGTTTAAAGTTCATGTGCAACAATTTACACTGCACCACTTTAAAATGGCTTTATCTTATTGAACTTATTTGCTGTCAAGATCGGCAGACCCGTACAAAATAATACAACCTGAATCATGATGGTGGCGCCCACGGCAACTGCAACTTCATTCACACTCAAACATGTGTGAATGAAACAAAACACAACTCCAGGTCTGTTTTGAGGAGATGACAACATTCTAACATGGCTTAAATCTCACAGGAGTCAATTTCGGACCAGTCGGACCCTTTAGTAAACACATCTTACTTCTTTAAGTCAAGTCTTTTTACATCTTTCCTCTCTTTCATCCTGCCATTTCACCAGCAGAACCGTCGGCCTCTTCGGCCTCTCCATCCCCTCCTCTGCACATCTAGTACCTAATCCACCATTCACTCGTACCACACTATATCTCAAATGTAACTCATCCATTTGACACGATCTCTCTAAATATAAACTTGGCACGGTATTAAATGAGAAAAAAAACCAAAAAAAAAAACATTTGTCTTATTAAAACAGTGTGATTAAACTAAACAAACACTCAAGATGGCTGACTTTGTGTTGGCACATTGTGGGCACTGGTGTGAAAGCTGCTTATTGGCACAGTCACAGTACACAGGTTGTTATGCACAAAATAAAAACCAAAGAACGTATTATTTGTAACAAAACTAATCTGGCAGCCAAACACCGAGGCTGCTCTGCTTATCTGGGACAAAAGTGTTCTTTTAACCACCGATGATGAAATACATTGAGTGTGTTAAAGACAATTTCTTCTAAAACCACATGCTAATATCAGTGACTCAAGCTGGCAGTGTAGAGTAACAGTTATAGAGGAGGTATTTTACTTCATTGGGGTTGTAACTGCGAACACAAAACATGTTTAGATCACCATGTTACCTTTTATTGTTTTATAAATGCTACATTCGCTAAAAACAACGTATGAACAAGTTTAATAGGTTCCACGTTTTTGATGCTCTGAGTCTCCCCTCCCTTTGTTCTCCATGCTAAGTCGTCAAGTTTTTCACGTTGCTGTGTACAGTTTTGTATCATGTTTTTGTATATTTATGGAGAATTGTCGTGTGGGAGCATGGGTGATGTAGGCTTGTGTGCGGAGCCTTGTACAGAATATTACTGGTATTGCTAAAATACTAAACATGCATGGATGACAACTAAAACTTCTTCAGGCATGTTTTTGATGACGTCAGAACATGGTAGAAAGCTGCATAATATCCCCTTTTTAAGTGCACATGTCCTGAGGTATTTTTCCAATTCTCCATAAATAAACAAAAACATGACAAAAAAAAAACCAAAAACTCCTTGAACTGCTACCTTAACGTGGTTTAGGGATTTGAGTGCCTGAATGATCCCGGGGAGCGATGTTGTCGGGGGCTTCATGTCACCCAAGGCAAACAGGTCCTGGGGGACAGGTCAGACTGAGAGCCCCCTCAGAAGCCCCCGTGACGAGAAACACAGCAAGGCCCGTTACATCGCCCAGATTAGCGACGTGGGGCCGTCCTCCCGTGGACCCACCACCCGCAGGAGGATCTGTAAGGGGCCGGTGCAGGGAGATTTGGGTGGCAGTCGAAGACAGGGGCCTCGACAACTGGATCTCCGGACATGGAGGTGTCTGGGATGAAGGAAGTCTGGGAGTCCCTGCTTAGACTGTTGCCCCCGCGACCCGGTCTCAGATAAGCAGAAGAAAATGGATGGATGGATGGATGGATGGATGACAAAAAACTGTCCACAGCAACTTAACAAACCTGATGCAGTAGTTTCATTAGTGGGATGCACCCTGATTGTGTTGTGATAGTGCTCTGAAGGGGGAGCATCAAATACTTGAATATAGCATTTTCAAAACAATAAAAGATAACACGGTGATTAAAATGAGTTACGTGTTAGCTTTAAAAGACCCCCTCTTTAAGACCACTATTTGCTCTTGGGGTGACTTTGAATCAGGAACCATCCAACATCTAAACGGGCCTTAGACGGGCTACACATTGCGCCGTACTCAAACAGTCAATTCGCTCACAGGAGGGGGGCGTTAATTCATTATAATTAAAGCTCTGTAATCAATTTTAATGCACCCAAGATGCACTGCTTATGGATCGAGCCTATGGGTGATTAATTATTCATAAAAGATAACGACTGTGTTAAATACTCGCTGCCCTGATTATCTTCAATAGGCCACTAGAGAAGCGGAGCAGTAACATCTCCATGGAGACAGCAGGTGATGGACCATTCACCAGAAAAGTTACGTGATGTACCTTAAAAATCATGCAGTAGTTTCATTAGCAGGAATGCACGCTGATTGTGTTATGATGGCGACTTAGAACAGAGGGCATCAAAAATGAAATAAAATTATGTAAACATGTTTTTGGTGAATAGTTGCTAGACTTACTGTTATGGCAAAAGTGCTTTTAAACTCGCTGTGAATTATTAGGATGCTCTGAATGTATAAGGTAAGTGAGGAACAACTTTGGACCACTGCAAACTGTTTAAAATGAACTAGTTCTGTTTTTCACGTTTTTAAGATGGTAAAAGTCTTTAAAAAGGGGGTATTTTTTAATGTTTCAAGGTACTTTAATTTCTGTTAGTGCATTTTGAGCTTCTTCCACATGTTTTTCCAGTGGTTTTGAACTACAAATGGCAAATAAACTAACCTAACCTTTTACCTTTTACTACAGTTTTGTATCATGTTTTTATATATTTAAGGAAAATTGTCGTGTGGACACATGGGTGATGTAGGCTTGAGGGCGGCGCTTTGGACAGAAACGTACAACTACTGTAAGGAGGGTTCGAATAATTGAGAGCTAAAATACTCAAACATGCATGGATGACATTTAAAACCTCTTCAGAAATGTTTTTGATGAGGGACCGATGTTATAACTTGGTAGAAAGCTCCAAAAAGCATGTTTCGCATAGTACTCCCTCTTTAAAATAAATCTACCTACCTATGCCCTGCTGTGCAATATCAAAATCAGCACAGGAGCTTCAACTCCCCTCAGTCAAGTGTGCCTCTCTCTGATTGGCTGATATCTGCAGGGGTTCCGCCTTAACTTTGACTGACAGCTCCTCATATGTCTCCTGCTTGTGTTGTCATTCCCAACTCCTGTGACCTTAATCCATCCACCCTAAACCTCTCAGCCACTGAAACCTGGGCCCGCCACGCTTCTGTTAGCTCCTCTAGTTTAGCTCCTTGGGTTTAGCTCCAACGCTTCAGAGCTCTCCACCCCGCGCGCCTGATGCCCTTCTTCACTGAGCAGGTTCAAGGCCAGATCGGCGTTTCACAGACTTTTACGCAGCTCTATTGTAAAGTGAGGAAGCAGGATTTGGAGACAGGCCTCTGTGGTATTAAAGAGAAGGACCAGCGCAAACTCCACTGGGTTTAAAAACACGCAGGCACTATGAAGAAGCGCACTTTCACTTTTGTGGTTTTGGTCCTCAACCTGCCCAGCTTTGGACTGAACATCAAAACCTTTCAGTTACTGGCAGGATGTAAAAAAACATACATGCACCAGCCAAAACCCTGTAAAAGAACCATGTTTTTATCTCATTTATGGCACTAGTGTCAGAATACTGAATGGGATGAATGCAGTTTTGTATTTAGTTTTTTTATTTAAACGCTATGCTAACTGAAAATTCCTCCTGAACTTCTCGTGTGTAAAGAGCCTCCACCTGGATGTCACGCTACAGCATCAGGTTAGTTTAGTTTAAGACAAAATGTAACTGTAACAGATAGAAGGTCCAAAGTTGAGAGATGGAGCACAGGAATGTAACCAGTAACTGCACGGACCCACTGCCACAGAAGGATAAGTAATCTGGTACCATTAAAACAATACAGTCTGGTCACCTCTTTCTCCTCTGTGTCTCAGCTGCTGTAAGACTTTGACCCGCTGCAGGGTGTCCACACAAAACTCAACCAGATGTCTTTAGTATTGGAGATTTATTTGGGTTTGTAAATTGGTGGATATGTGTGTGGTTCTGTAAGAAACAAGAATAAAATGTACATTAACTTCTTGGGTTCTTTTTTAAAGACAATACAGTAATGTTTATTTACCTTGTTGTCATGTTTCAGCTGCTGCTGCTGCATCTTCAGAACTGTGCCTGGTGTTGGTGGTGTTTTCTGATCAAAAACAACAAGTTCAAATGCTGGACCAGAGAGGCCACTGAAATCAGGAAACAAGGCACAGACAGCATTAACCGTGATGACGGAGCGTTCCTCCTTTCACACACCTGGGACACCCTCCTCCAGAAAGCACCGGGCGACAGGAGGCGTGGTCAGTCTGAGCGACCTGCCAGGTCCATCAGGCTGACCACGCCCACAGGAAGTAACAACTGCTGACCACGCCTACAGGAAGTAACAACAGCTGACCACGTCTACAGGAAGTAACAACAGCTGACCACGCCTACAGGAAGTAACAACAGCTGACCACGTCTGCAGGAAGTAACAACAGCTGACCACGTCTACAGGAAGTAACAACAGCTGACCACGTCTACAGGAAGTAACAACAGCTGATATACGACACGTCAACACCAACACCGGGGACAGTTCTGAAGATGCAGCAGCAGCAGCCGAAACGTCAACAAGGTAAATACACGTTACTGTATTGTCTTTAAAAAAGAACCCAAGAAGTTAAAGTACATAAAAAGACAAAATGAACATCATTGGTTTAAAATGTACATTAATAAAATGTAGACAAATAATCAAACATATTACAAATGCCACAAATAACTACTTGCTATCGAATAATAATAAAGACTGTACAAAGAAACCCAACAGGGCATCACTCATGTCACGACAGTAACCAATGAGCCACACGAGCGCTGGCCCTTTAAGAGAGCCGCCTGACAGTGACGTCACTGGAGCCGCACCGTCTGCTCATGTAGCGCGCTGCCTTTAACATGAAGCTCCGACATGTAGCAGCGTAATATAGACAGTAATAACGTTGTAATGAAGACGAGAAAGGTAAACACACACTCACAAAGAACCATTATCAACAACTATAGTCCTATCTGCTGACTCGCGCTGTCAGAGGCGCGCATGCAGTAACTATAACACAGTAATACGGCACACATCAAACTTGTCACACATTATAAACAATTACTTACGTTATAAAACAACTTAAATGAGTCCAGAACAGGCTCTAACCAAATACTTAGGCAACCTAACGCATCCTCTCTACTCGGAGTCCATCTTCTCTCTGCTCCCCGTAACCTGTCCACAACCCTGTAAGACGGGGTCACATGGGTGGAGCTTTGAGTTCTGATTGGCTACTGGAGAGAAGTGTCAGTCTCTGGGCAGAATAATGTGAGAATGCTGGTGGGCCTTTTCAACAACTGTGTTTCTCTGACACTTGGACAAAGTACCTTGCCCAAGGACACCACAGAACAAACAGCTAGTGTGGGATTTAAACTGCACATATCTCTTCCTGAACCACTGTCTCTTCCAGCAGAGGCATTGTTATTTCTCCATATTTATAATGTTAAGATTGAACAGTTAAATAATTCACAATACTATGAATATAAGATTCTCAGGCCAGCGCTCTCCCTCCTGCAAGAGGAAAGGTGTGGATTCTTTTCTTCTGTGGAAATTGTACGATCTCCCTGTGTCTGTGTTCCATCACCCTACTGCACCACAGGCCTAAAAATGGGTCCTCTGCTCTGTGGCACCCACTGCCCCTGACAGGTCGCCTTGACATGGGTCAGAACTCTGAATACTTGTTTTTCATCGTTGAACGTTTTCATATGGATGTAAGAAATGTTATGAGTAAAACTGCTCAAAACCACTTGTATATTCAAACTGCTCTCCTGCTCACCCACTGCACCAGACTATAGAGGGACAGAGGAGATAATACTCCCTACAACTGTACAACAACTCACCCACTGCACCAGACTATAGAGGGACAGGGGAGATAATACTCCCTACAACTGTACAACAACTCACCCACTGCACCAGACTATAGAGGGACAGAGAAGATAATACTCCCTACAACTGTACAACAACTCACCCACTGCACCAGACTATAGAGGGACAGGGGAGATAATACTCCCTACAACTGTACAACAACTCACCCACTGCACCAGACTATAGAGGGACAGAGAAGATAATACTCCCTACAACTGTACAACAACTCACCCTTACTGTATGGAACAGATAAGCCTGTTTGTGTCAATCATCATATCATCTTTGCACTGTTTCCTTATGACTTCTTGTATATAACTGTGATATACTGTTTATAATACAATATTTACTTACTGTACACACATTTGTATAATTTATGTCTTATTGACACCAATCTTGTTTTTGTTTACTCTTTGTTATTGTTATTGTGCTGCGTAATTTCCCTTGTGGCTCAATAAAGTCTGTCTAAGTCTCTAAGTCTAAATATGTGATATGTATTTTTTACGTTAAATACAAAACATTTTATGGACAGAATTTTGGTTATCTTATATAGTATTGGGGAAGATAAACTGAAAACATGAGCATGACCTTTATGTACCAGTGAGAGTTACAAAGTCCCAAATAAACTCTAGGCTAGCTGACTCAGAGCCCGTGTTTTCATGCACCAAAATCTCATTTTAATCAGATTTTTTTTTTTACTAAAACATTGGATTTAGATGCCCATGCACGCCCAGCCCATGCCCAATACATGATTTGTTTGTGGTTTCACTAAGGCTCATTTTATTGTAGTGAAACTTTTTTGACAGTTTTTGACAGTATTCATTAGCTAAAATAAAACTGCTGTTTTTCTGGGCATATAGGTTCTATTACAATGGGCACTGTGCTCTTAAACAGTTTCTATCGTTGTATGTGTCCAGTGTTTGTGTTTGCAGTCACACTTGTGTATCTGGGCTAAAAGTTAAATGTTAAAAGTTAAATTACTAAAGAGGCAACCAGTTAAAATACACCAGAATGCAGGATTTTTTTTTATTTTTTTAATACTGTGAGTAATCAGAAAGAAGGATCAGAAAGAAAATAAGATGTTAAAATAAGTAAGTAATAAATAAGATGTAATTTTATAACCCCCAAACTCTGCTAATAATCTGATTTTGTAATAATAATACGTCTTTAGATTAGAATTCCAGGTAAAAACATGTAAAGGGAGCAAAGTAACCCAAAATCCTACCTGCTATCTTCAACTAATCACATAGGCCAAGAAATGAGAAGTATATTTGACTCAAAAAAAAAAAAAAAGAAAAATGTGAAAAAAGCTAGCATCATATCTTTTTCACGCCTTAACTTTCTATAAGTGTAATGCCATTTCCAGCTCCCTCCTCTCTGTGCTTTTGTTTCATTATCAAAGCCAAACCATGTTATCTTTGAAGAGCACTCCAATCTGATTTCCCCCATCCTCCCTGACGGCGTGTGGTCCCCTCCGAACCAGCAGGAACCATCGTCTCCTGCGAGGATTCCACTAAGCTCTCGTCTTTCCCATCCAGTGATCAAGAAAAGTGTAAATTGTCACCTCTCGACGCGCGCCGCAGCATTAGCTTTCCAATTTCCTCCTATTGTGCACAAACGCGTGGCCCCAACTCAAAAAAACGCACCTCTATCACTTTTCCTTCCATTCTTAAACTACTTCAAAGACAAGATTGTTATGGAAAAGGAGACATAAAAAATGCTGTGATTGCTAGCCGTGGCGCGTTGTAGATTGTAATAGAAGAATATTGAAATGAGTATGTCGAGCTAAAACGGCAGAAACACAAATGGAACAAGGTCTTAAAGGCACTGTATCTGATTTTTAAAACAATGAAAAAATACAATTCATCTTAAAGAGAGATTATTAGGGTATTACATTACATTTTTTAGAGCTTTCTACCATGTTATAACATTGTTCCCTCATCAAAAACATGCCTGAAGAGGTTTTAGATGTCATCCATGCATGTTTGAGTACCGTATTTTCCGGACTATAAGTCTCTCCGGAGTATAAGTCGCACCAGCCAAAAAATGCATCATCAGAAGAAAAAAAAACATATATAAGTCGCACTGGACTATAAGTCGCATTTTTTGGGGGAAATTTATTTTATAAAATCAGAGCCCAACAACAGACATTTCATCTTGAAAGACAAGTTATAGTAATACCAATAGAATAGAGAACAACTGAATATGTGTCTGGTTTGTTAACGTAACATATGAACAGTTATTCAGATAACTAGAGCATAAACAACATAACAAGTTTACCAAACTCTGGATCTCACTCCAAATCACTAAATCCATTGAATTCTTCATCCTCTGTGTCACTTCTGACCAACTCTACCAATTCTAGCTAAATCTAGCCCGCGATGAGCTTTTGTCTGTTTTCTTCATTGCAGTTCGCGTGTCCTCCACAAGTTTCTCGCTCACTCCAAACTTTCTTTCCGCTGCTCGATTACTGTTTTCGGCTACATATTTCACTACTTGCAGCTTGTAATCTGCAGAATTTGATAAACAGTTTATCGCCGTGTGATAAAATAAGTTCTGATGCTAAATGAACATTAGTGAGTGGGACACGTCTTAATGACCTGTAAGCGTTAAATGCAGGCGGGTGCTTAAATGACAAGAACAAATGTCTCAAACTTCAGTAGCCGGACATCCTCATACCTGATCGATACAACTAACCCCGACCCCCGGGAAAGCCTGAAATCTGCTGAAATCCTACGACATAATCCAAGACAGGACAGTGGCTCTTTCTGCAGGAGACATGCACAGTAGAGCGCCAAGTGCCAGTGGTACAGAAGTAATAGTGAAAAATACGGTAATCTAACGATCTCCCAGGCCCTATTCGAACCCTCCTTATGGTTGGCAGTACAATCTTATCCGATACTCAACCCACAATCTTACGTCACGACAGACTGATTTGTGTAGCGCTGTGAATTGAGTTCTACACATGTATCAATCTGGAATAATCAAGAAAAGGTGTAATTTCATGACCGTTATTTGTGTCACAACAGCAGAACAAGATGGAAATTCAAACTTAAATCCAGCTGAGAGAAAAGAAAAGACATCTTCCCTGTCCACAAATGCACAAAGCTCTTACCTCCTGCACGTTTTGCAACATCATTTCACTAAAATAGTCTGAAGTACATCTGTCGGCGTTGCCATGTTTGTTTTGATTCATTTGGGTGCTTCACATTTGGCTCTGATCACGCCAGCGGGAGTGCGCCAAGATGGATCCTCATGAGTTTATAAACTTACAAATATCACAAGAATCCATCTTACGCATGAAGGAACATGATGATCTAAGTGTTATATGTTAGCAGTTAATACTTAGACTTAAACTTAGACAAACTTTATTGATTCACAAGGGAAATTATTTGGATACAGTCGCGCAAACATCACAATATAATATAATAACAGAGAGTAACAAAAATAGATGGTATAGAAAAAAAGATTGAGAGATAAATGTATATGTACAAGTCAAAATAAAATAGAAAAATAAGTAATAAAATATAAAATAAACTATAAAATCACAGCTATAAACAAGAGACAAGAACAACAGTGTAAATAATATGCTGATTGACAGGACATAAGGTTATCTGTTACTTAAGATTAAGTTGTTGTACAGTTGTAGGGAGTATTATCTCCTCTGTCCCTCTATAGTCTGGTGCAGTGGGTGAGTTGTTGTACAGTTGTAGGGAGTATTATCTCCTCTGTCCCTCTATAGTCTGGTGCAGTGGGTGAGTTGTTGTACAGTTGTAGGGAGTATTATCTCCTCTGTCCCTCTATAGTCTGGTGCAGTGGGTGAGTTGTTGTACAGTTGTAGGGAGTATTATCTCCTCTGTCCCTCTATAGTCTGGTGCAGTGGGTGAGCAGGAGTGTCCATGATGGAGAGCAGTTTGTCCAGTGTCCTCCTGTCCCTCACTGTGACAAATGTCTCCAGTTCACAGTCCATCACGTGTCCTGATTTACGGATCAGTTTGTCAATCCGCCCAATGTCCCTTTTCCTGGTGCCGCTCCCCCAGCAGAACCACAGTGAAGTCCAGGGTGCTGGTCTCCACAGACTGGGAGAAGATCTTCAGTAACTCACTGCACACATTGAAAGACCTGAGCTTTGTCAGGAAGTAGAGTCTGCTCATGCTCTTCTTGAAGACAGCATTACAGTTGTCCCTCCAGTCCAGCCTGTTGTTCACATGGACGCCAAGGTACCCCATACCCCAATACCCTATAGAAGTGTAATCTTTAAACGGTTTGCAGTGGTCCAAAGTTGTTCCTCACTTACTTATGCAATCTGAGCATCCTAATTATTCACCGTGATAAGCAACAACTAGCATCCTAACAATGCTCTTCCTTATTCTCTGACAATAAAACGCTTTATAATATGATGCAGACAATACGCAGTGAACTTATTTTGACCTCAGGAGCTGCTTATACAATATATCTGTACTGGGGCTCGACACTTTTGCTCAAATACATGGAAAAGGAAATTGGGTACCGGTTCTTTAAAGTACTTCAAAGACTTGTTATGAAGATTAGATTGTGATGGAATAAAAAAAAACATGTGAGAGGCAACTGCTGTGATTGCTGTGAGGCGTTCATCGCAAATTGTAATAAAACCAAATTGAATCGAGCAGGTAGCGCTAACACGGCAGAAACACAAACGCTACGAGCTCCTAAAGTGAATGTAATCCACCTGCACACTTTAATCTGCACAAGAAGAGCACGGGTCTGTGGATTGGTGGACGTCATTTGAGGGTTTAGAGCTGCCCTGCGTCTTAATCTGTTTATCCACTGGTGTCTTTTATGTAGCGCTTTAATCCGAGCTGGAATAGTACTGTTTTTGGCAACAACGGGGAAAAAGAAGAGATTAAACCAGGATCAAAGAGGCTGAGTGAAGTAAGCCCACAGCTGTAGTATTCAGAGTGCTATGAACAGATTTGGGAAGAATATTTGGAAAATGTATTCGTATATACAGTATATCGTTATAAATGACTGATTACCTGCGTTAAAGAGGGGGTATTTTACTTCTTTGTGGTATTAACTGCTAACACGTAACATATTTAAATCACCATGTTACCTTTTATTGTTTTGAAAATGCTATACTGGCCAAAACCAACGTATGAACATGTTTTATGAGTTTTGTTTTTGATGCTCTCCGCACTAAGTCACTCCACCTTCAGTTTCACATTAGGAATAGGAATTTATTTACGGACAAAATGGTAAACTAAAAGTAAAAACACCAGGAGCATGTAGAGCAGGGTAATACAAACATTTTAAAACCAAAAATGAGCCTGACAACAACAGTTACAGAGAGCGGAGCAACGTTTTTTCAGTACAAAGTGAACTGGTGCCACAGTCGATGGAGCAGGAAGCGCACCCATGCTTGCTTCCTAGTTAGAGTGTCCCAGGAGAAATATAGAGAGTAATCAAACACGCACGGATGACATCTAAAACCTCTTCAGGCATGTTTTTGATAAGAGAACAACGTTATAACATGGTAGAAAGCTAAAAAACAAAAAGAAATGGTCCGATCGTAGAACTGTATGACTTACAATAGCCTGTTTTCAAATTCAGTTTACAACGTGCCTCAAAACGTTTTATGTTTGTTGCACTGTTTGTTATGCATTTATTTTTCACTAATCAGAGGCTCAGAAAGAGGTTTAAGCCAGTCAGTTACCGGGATGACTGGCGAAACGTATTGAGTTTTTCGGTTGACAGAACTGAACCTTCTTTTTGCACTGGACACTTTCTGGACGACTGAGGGATTACACACACACTGGTCAGAGAAGGGGAAAAAACACATGCAGTTACCATGAGAACGTACCAGAGAGTTTTTTTTACCTCACTAATTCCAGGCAGGTACTAGTAAAAATGTCATTTACATTATCAAGTTCCACAGTGTATTCCTTTGATTTAAGAAAGTAACTTTATTCTGGAAAAAAAAAGAAAAAGTTACAAGTTTGGATACGCCTTTTTATGTCCGTTTCTTCTTTATTTCCATGGTTATTTACGCTGTTGATTCTCACTGAAGACTTCATGAATGACCCACGTGGAATATAGTAAACAAAAAATAAACTCCAAACTTGTTTTAGCCTTTACCCTTTGCTTTGATCACTGCTTTGCACTTTCTTGACCCTGAAGCGGTGCAGCTGTGAAGTGAAAACCATTTCATAGTGAGGCTTAATGAGAGAAGGCCAAGGGTTTGCAGCTGCCGACAAAGCAAAGGGTGAACACTGATGAATATAGAGCTATTTCACATTGCTACATAATCCCGTTTATCTTACATCATGTATTTGATGTTTTCTCCGTGTAAATAAAATGTAGAACGTGATAAACTTACATTGAAAAAGAAGGTGTGTCCAAACTTTTGACTGGTCGTGTACATATACATAGTTACTTCCCAACACTGACCTTGAATAGCCAAAACTACAGTATATTTTTGATACAAGTACTCAAACAGTAAGGTTAGGTTCAACTTCTGAATTTCTGCGTATGACCCATGCTTTGGTTCTGCTTTGGGTTACCTGTCAGAAGTAACGGGCAAACATGATGCAAAAACCAAGAACTCATCTCTAGCTTATGAGTTTGGTTTGGCAGGACTTGCACCCAGCTGGACGAAGAGTCTGCGGTGTGCGTTTTAGGTTCTATAGGTCACAAATGCATACCCGTACGCATGTTGTTTGTTGTTTCCCACAATATCGAGTCTGTAAAGTTCATACAAGCTCTATTACGGAATCCGTGTAGTTCCTCGTTCGCTCAGGAGTGCTCCAAGGTTTTAAAAGTAGTCATCTGGGCAATGACATTTCGTCTGCCATCCGGGAGTCATTTTCAGTCTGAAGGTACTGATTTTAGAAGCTAGAATTTATGCTGTTGTACTGCCTGGAGTCCATTGCAAGATTTTTTTTTTTTTTTTTTCCAGTCTTTTAAGATTTATGAAGGACATTAAATTCCTCATGTCCACATAAGACATGAGGAATTTAAACAGGGGGTATTATGGAAAATCATTACCATGTTATTACGTTCGTCAAAAACAAGCTTGAAGTCGTTTTATATGCATGTTTGAGTAATCTAGCGATCTCTCCCGGGCCCTATTAGCGCTACGATCCTATATTAATACTCATTTGTTTGCCTATTAATTCTCCCCAGTGAACCGTATCACACTTTCCACTTGATCTTTTGTTAGTGTTGTTTGGAAGACCTTTTGTTATAAAGTGAAAAATCTCCGCCATAAGGTAAATGTATAATATATGAGAAAACTCACCTTGGCAGAGTAAACAACACCGTGCGCTAAGCCTCTTTTGTAGCATTCATTTGTAGTTTACCTCGGAGAATGGCTCATCTCACTCAGAATAATTGTGTGTTCTTCTGCCACCGGAGCTGCTAAATCCTGACGTGCCGATAGAAACTGCTTCTGTTCATTAAGTGCGGCTCAGGCCCAGCGCTGTGTATATGTAAGAAACACCAGTAAAAGTTCAAATCAACAACAAGAAAAACAACTCAGTGGTAGCCCGGCAGCGGAGGGGAATGAGGAAGGGGTCTCCAGCTCGGGTAATTGTGCGAGATGGTTCAGGCATAACATTTCAGAGGAGAAAATATCCAAATATGTTCTTTTGGGGTTCTGAAGTGTGTGGAACTTTGCATGTGAGAGGTTCGTTACCATGGAGACGTTTCGGCTTTGGCTCGAATGTTCCACAGTGTGACATTAAAGGTCCTATATTACGCAAAATTGACTCTTGTGAGCATTAAGTCGTGTTAGATTGTTGTTACCTTGTCAAAAACATACCTGCACTTGTATTTTATTTCATGCACACACTATTAGTCTGTCTACATCTCCAAAGCTCAAACTGTTCTGTTCCACCTTGTTCTGTTTAGTAGAGATTGGCAATCCCAGGTCTGAAATTATCCAAATGATTCTAGTGATCCTGTATTACCACATGACATCACAAGGTGGAACAGTGTGTTTTCCATTTGAGAGAAGAACTCTGCTTAAATCTGCAGGGTTTGTGTGTTAAACATGTGTGAATGAAACAAAACACAACTCCAGGTGTGTTTGTGATGAGGAAACTACTACTATTATAATAGATCAGAAAATAATGTAATAAATGTAATTAAAGAACACATATTATGCATTACTGTGGCTTTAAAGGGGCTGTATCTGATTTTGATTTATTCTTGTCAAGATAAATGATCTTTACATCATGCATTATATGGTAAAACCTGTTAAATAAGAGTCAAAAACAGAGTGTAGAGTATAATATTTACATTGTACATAACATTTTCTTAGGTATTAACTTACACAGAAGCTACTGTCAGGGTCTCCTCTTTTCATCCAGTTGGGTTTACTAAAAGTCACGGGAAATCGAACTGCCTGACACTATCCCAGATATAATTCTCTGTCATGGTACATTTATTAAGAGTAACTAAAAATGAACAGTAACCAAGATGTGAGGACCAAAAAATGCTGAAGTTCCAGCACATCCAGAACTGTGCTGCCAGGATCCCGACGAGGAATATGACCATATCACACTGGTTCTCCGGTCACTTCACTGGTTCCCCGTCCACTACCGTATCCACTATAAACTTTGTCTCGTCACATATCAGTGTGTCCATGGAACAGCCCCAGCCAACCTCAGGGAGCTCCTCACCCTGCACACCACCTCCAGACATCTCCGGTCCACCTCCACCTACTGCCTTCACCAGTCCACCTCCACCTCTACCTACTGCCTTCACCAGTCCACCTCCACCTACTGCCTTCACCAGTCCACCTCCACCTCCACCTACTGCCTTCACCAGCCTCAGACCAAACTCTCCACAATGGGAGATAAAGCTTTTCAGGCAGCTGCCCCTCGCCTGTGGAACACCCTCCCAGAGTCCCTGAGGGCTCCCCAGAGTGTTCAGGCCTTTAAAAAACGTCTAAAAATGTTTCTTTTTAAAATGGCCTATTAACACACTTTTATGATATGATAACCATTTTATGTAGTGTTTTTCCTTTTTGCATGTTTTTTAATTGTGTTTTATGTAATTTATCTGCTGTGTAGCACTTCTAGATTTCGTTGAAATGTAAAGTGCATTTCAAATAAAATGTATTATTATTATTATTATTATTATTATTATTATTATTATTATTATTATTACCGCTATCCCAGACAGTAGTTTCTGTGTCTTCCAGATTCATGGTCTGAAATCAGGCACAGACTCTTTAATTCCCATTTAAATATGCCTTTGGTCGCCTTGGGATAAGTGTTAATAAAGTCTAGATTTGGAAAATATACTTTATAAATTACATTGCCTACACTGCCAATGAGGCATTTCGGTGTTGAATGAAGAATGGGAAGTAAACAAAGTAAGTCCTCATTAGTCACGATACTAAAACTGCAAAGTTGATTATGATACTAACCATTAGACGTAACTCTCTTTATTAAGACAATAGCATGTAATTTTCAATATTAAATCATAGTACTTGCATTTATAGAACCATGTGTCCCTAACTGTGGAATCTCTCAGTCATCCAAGTGGGTAGATAGTAGATATTCAGGAAAGGTTAATTTCTGTCCTGTGAATGGGACTTTTTCAGCCTCGATACCTGCTTATCTAGTTTTGATACTAGTTTGCTATCAATACTTTTGGCAACCCTAGTCCTTATCCCCGTCAGTGCTTTGTTGATAGAGCCATGTGTTGGTTATGAACACAGTTTGACCGCAGGATGAGTCCACTGTTGGATGGACTTACAAACTGCTTAGGAGACGTTTGGTGGTTTACCTATGACATCCCAATTCAGGTAAAATGAAAATTGAGTTTTTTGAGGTCTCAGAGAAAACGACATTGGACTAATGGATCAATGAAACAAGCGTGAGGAAAGCCAAAACACAACTCCAGGTGTTTTTGATGAGGGGGCAACAGTTTAATATGTTTGAAAGCTTAAAAAAGTAAATTTTCTATAATATGATCTTTAAACCTAATGTCGAATTACAGCGGTTTGTTGAGCTTTTTATTCACTTTATTGTAAACAAGTGGTGCATGAACATGAACAACTTGCCGTGTTTTGGCCCTCCTCCTCTAACACAGAGCTATTTTAATTAGAAATTTAATTAATGCGCACTTGGCAGTGAAGGTTGATTACAGGAACACAAAGTCCTCATACTGGTCATACCTCACTAACACAGTCTTAACAAAGTGGAAGAGAGGATTGAATGAGTCCCGTGTGGTGGGAGCTCTTTCACTTTAAAAAACATTGCTACCAAACAACGTCACATTTACAAATATCTGTATTTTTTGCCCGAATGTGACCTACAGCAGATTTTTTATCCAGCTTTCCGAATGGAAAAATCTGAACCACGTTCATGTGTGGAAATAAATCAGATTTGAATGTGATCTTTGCAGTGTGAACACACAGGTCACATTTATCAGACTTTTACAGCACTGAGATGCTGCAGGGGCTGTATTTTTTCATTGGAAATGGCAGGAATAAAACACTTTAACACCTTTGACAACAGACGACAGCAGTGAAGCTAGAAAGTGCAAATAAAGTGAGGTTTGAACCAGAATTGTGTGTGACAAAGACAAAATATCAATCGACAAAATAGCGTCTTGAAAATAAATGATTAAAACTTACCCAAACATGCACAAATCCCTCAATACAACTACAACATGGTTAAAAGCTTTTAAGGTAAAAAAAATATATATAATACATTTTTGTATTGCTTGCTCATAATTCTCATGACAACAACACAACTCCCGGTTTTGTCCTCACCTTCTGCACATCAGGTCTCTTCAGGATCTGCACTGTGAACAGAGTCTCAGAAGCCAAGGTCAGGTATACTTTATCGTCCCTGTAGGGAAATTTGACCTCTGCATTTCACCCTTATTTCCATACTGCTGGGTAAAGCTGTCAGGAGCAAGGCAGGCAGTACTGTACCCGGGGACCCATCTCCAGATCTTAAACTAGTCTTGGTCAGGACTACTGTAGCTGGAGGACCTTCCAAATATTCAAACATGTCTCTTGTTCTCCGGTTTAATTAGTCCTGATTTAGACCTGGTTTTATTCTGGGTTAGTACTAGTGGAGTCCTGGTTTAATTCTACTTTAGACCTGGTTTAGTCCTAGTTTAGTCCTGTGTTCTGTGGTTCAGACCCAGTTGTTACTACTCTAGTCCTACTTTAATCGTGGTCCAAAACTCGTTTAGTTATTTTGCTGAGCATGTTGTTAAAGACTTTTGTATTTTATTTTTCACAAAAATCTAATACAACAGTTGGAGTTATGTTATTATTGAAACTGCTGATGGGAATCGTTTGGATCTGTTAGTTTCAAAGAGCCGTGCCAAAAAACAGGCTCTTTTTATATTTATTTATATGCCAGAAGCCAATGTGAGAATTAATTTGATCTACGTACTAATCATAGAGAAATGACCAAGGCTCAGATCTGTTTAAAATGGTTCAAACCGAAAGTGAGAGAGTGTTTACCCTTTGGAATTATTCTGTTTTGCACTACAATAATAATAATAATTGAAGAACTAACTGATGATTATGATGCCAAATGTGGTTTTTGTGCACAAAGTTCTCACTCGTGTTGCCTGCTCTGCTTCTGTGCTGATTCTTTGGTTCAGTTTTGGTTCAGCGCAGTGTAAAAATACATAAAATTTAGAAAGAAAAAGATTTGGTTCTTTAAAAAAAATGAGATCTATGAGGGTTCCAAGCTTTCACGTCAAGGAACCGTTTAAATGAACCGACTCGTTGAGGCTATTTTGGGTGAGCCCCATTTCTGTTAAACGTCTTATAATACACAAAATGAACTCTTGTGAGCTCAAAGTCATGTTATAATGTTGTTCCCTCCTCAAAAACAGACCTGGAGTTTTGTTTTGTTTCATTCACATGTTTGAGTAATGCTTTATTATTAGTCTGTCTAAATCTCTACATCAGAACTAAATATGCAGCGTTTGTGTGTTAAACGTGTGAAAGAAACAAAACACAACTCCAGGTTTGTGATAAGGAAACAACATTAGAACTGAGATCAGAAAATAGTTGTTTCTTTAAAAGTTGTGACAGTTTGACCACGGCCCTCTGAAAATGAGTCCCTCTAGAATATGTATTTGAATAGCCCTGATTTCGCAGAGTATAAGACTGTTTCTCAAAGTTTCTCGATACTTCTGAGGACTGTAGTGTCTCATACTACACAAAGCTGTTGATTAGCCCGTTTAATCTGGGACATATTTTCTTGTGTTTATTTTTGGCCGATTCATTTTCGATTAAAGGGATTGGCCTTGTTTTTATTGTTTCACTTAATTTCACTTTGATGCTGTTTATTATTGGAAAGCAGAGCGCGCCGCCACCGCCGCATATCAATTCACACGCCGTCCCTTTCATATCAGCTTAACGCCAAACACACAGGACGCCATTTTCAGTTATAGTATAAAATAATGTTATCTGGAGCCGGGGGGTTTGGACCAATCAGAGCGGCCCGTTTGTACAGGAGGGACCCGGCGGACCAATCAGAGGGGTCGAGGTGTAAAGGGCATCGCTGGTGATTGTGTACGGGTCTGGTTCTTATCTGCAGGTACAGTGGACACGTTCATTTGTAATAGAAGAGCCGTGTAGAGGTATGGTGGGAACAAAGAAGAATGGACAAACACTGGGTACAAAAAAATGTAAAACTCAATTTAGATTCTAGGGAACAGACTCGATACTCAATACCAATTCCGATACCACAATGATAATACTACATACTACATTCTAATAAAGCAGAACAAGTACTTTCCATTGTGGCGCCTGTTTGGGCCTAGATTTTTTTATTTTTTTATTTAATTAACCTGTTAGTATCATGTAGTTAAAGGTGCACTATGGAACATTTCTGGAGGAGGTCTGCTTCCATGGAGATGTAATTGCTTTGTTTGGAATCTTCTACAATGACCTACTTATCTTCCATTTGTTAATTTAGATCTAAGTTACTGATTAAAAACAGTGTGTGTGTGTGTGTGTGTGTGTGTGTGTGAGTGTGTGAATGTGAGACTCGCCTTTCCACAGATATGACCTGTAACATTGTCTAGTGCCGTGACCTGCTTGTTTCCATGGAGACATTATTGCTTTGCCCAGAATGTTCTTTTTTTTAATCATTTATTCCTTAAAAATTCCTTGAAAACCAAACATTCTTACTCTAAGTGCGCCACCTCACCACAGAACTGACTTGTAAGTTGGCCTGGTGACATCGCCTGTTTGTTTCCATGGAAATATATATGTTTAAAGACATACTGTTGGACATTCTTGAAAGCAAAGCAATAACATCTCCATGGAGACAAACAGGTGGTGGACCCTTTGCCAGAAAAGTTACATAGTGCACCTTTATATGATATGGAATCTTAAAAAAAGTTTCTGCTTTTATGAGAAAAGTTCGGCTGCACATTCAGCATCTTTCTGCTCTTCTTTAACGTGCTGGATGTAAGCTGTTTCTTTTGTTGCCATGTAAATAAAGAAATAAAAAACATTCCCGTGTGTGCCATAATAATGCAGTAGCCAATTCTTCAGGAGAAAAGCTCACAGTGCACCATGTCCATTCTTCTACATCCATGTTTGTATAGGCACCAGTCAAACACAACTCCAGCAGTACAGCTCATAACTTTGGATTCTACAAGAACTGCCCAATCTCACTGTCTCTATAGCGCCTCCCTCAGGCCTTAGTACAGTTCAATGTACAGTACATTGAACTGATCATCATTGGGATATGTTCTCCAGTGTGTTATCTGAAGAGAGACTAGTAACTTTTATCATAAAAAAACAGAAACTTCCTTTATTCAGGTGAATGCAAAATGCTTCTGTACAATTCAGTAATCTTGGTTTAAACCTAAAACGCCCATTTCTGGTCTGAACGGTCACTACCTAAACCCCAGCTCCTGCAGCCAGTCATGAATCAGTGCTCGTGCAGGAATTCTGGAGGTTCTGAGCTTCACATGTCCATAAACTGAGAATGAGACAAACTTGTCTCTATCTGCAGGTTAAGGCTCTGGAGACACAGGCTCAGTTGTGATTGTAGTAACTTTTTGAAACTAATATACAACATTTATTTATGTTTGTGGTTTTTGCTTCCAACTTAAAGGGCATCTGAGGCATACACACAAATGATTACAATAATAATCTATGATATTCAGCTTTGCCAGTAGATCTGACTAACAATCATTCGAACATTTATTGCAGGAAAAGTCACTTCTGATCTAACCTTGAATGGATGAGCCCTGTGTACGACCTGGCCAGGACAGAGCGTGTGATCTGTGCTTCCTGTGTAACCGTAGGGAACAGCGAGCATGGAGACAATAGCGTCTCTGAAGGACGATTCTTCCTGAGAGCCCGACTGTCTTTCTCCAAACAGCACATGAATAATAAGCATCATAATAAAAGCGGCTCCTGCGCTGCGAACCGAGTGTCTGTGATGACTCCTGTGAATGGCTCCATTGTGTGGCCCTAACGCGATGACACTTATACGGGCGCTGAGGAGACAGGAAGCAGCGACTGATGTCAGCACTTCCTGTAGGGAGCGCCGACCAAATAAGGACAAAGCAAATCAAGGCCGAAATGGAAAAATAAAATAGAATGGAAAAGGAAACTTTGCAAAGTACTTTCAAATGGAGCTGTCGTGTCCTGGTTTCTGTGAATGTGTCACAATCAGTGTTGGGAAAAATACTTGAAAATACAGAATACCAAATACCCACATTCAACTGTATCATATTCCAGTAAGAGTCCAGTCAGAGTACTTTTATAATGTCAAGTTTTATATTGTAAAATAGAAAAACTTGACACTTTGTTGCTCTGTTATATTATGCATCATGAATAAAAGAAGGAAACACCACACAGACGCTTTGCAAGAGAAGTGTTTTATTTTAGTTTTTATTAGGAAAGTAACAGAAATGATTCACTGTATTAGACTAGAGTTACTAAAAATAATTTTCCATATTTGTATTTTTGGTACATGTATTTAGTTACGACCTATCACTCGTACCTAAACATAAAACTTGATTTCGTGTATTGGCATTTTATTTGATTAATTTACTTATTTTACAGTGGCATCTGCACACTACTGTGGGATAACAGTGTCTTAGTGCCAAGAGCGTTCGTCCACCAACCCCAAGCACATACTACTGTTGTGTTCTTAGGCAAGACACTTCACCCATGGGCGACACTCATGCCTCACAGCAAGACGGTTTGGGGTTCAGTTGTCTGTGTCTGGGCACTCCGGTTTCCTCCATCAACCCAAAACACCCACAATAGATCAAATCCTCCAGCGACGGCAGTCCTGACCAAGACTAGCTCAAGATCTGGAGATGTGTTACCCTGGTGGTATCGAAGGATGGGTCAAATGCAGAGGACCAGTTTCCCTACACGGACCATAAAGTGTACCTTAACCTTAACTCAACCCGAGGTCTGCAGTGTCCTCGTATGGACGGTGGTGTGTGGATGAGTGTGTGTTTGTGAGAGTGAATGCAGGATTATGATGGAAATGAGCCCATGGCTGTTGTACAAATAATTAAAGTAGCCCCAGAGCTGTGAGCTCCCTGAGATAAGAAAAAACAATTGGCTCTGAAAAATACACAATATAAAAAAGCAGGTGCTCTTCAAAGACAAACATGGACATAAAGAGACACCAACAAATGTCAATGTAATGTGTAGATGAGGGTATAACATCTGAAGTCAATATTTATATAACAAAGACCTATATATGTGTACAGTCCAGCGACAGGACTTTCGGCTCTTTCAGAATCTGACTCTTTTGGATCGGTTCATTTCAAAGAGCCGTGCAAAAGACAGAATATTTATATAAAAAAGACCAATATGATAATTTTATCTACAAACTCATCACAGAGAAATGACCAAGGCTCAGATCGGATTAAACTGTTCAAAACTGAAAGTGGGGATGTGTCTAGTCTTTGTAACACATTATGACACAATCAGAGTAAATCAGTGCAGAAATGCTTTAAACAGGAGTGTCCAAACTATGGCCCGTGGGACAAATGTGGTCCAGAGACTATTTTTTGTTGGGCACCCCTGGCATAAAATGAGAAAGAAAAAGAGTAGGTTATTTTCAAAAGTGAGATCCAGAGCGTTCATGTTAAGGAACCGACTCCTTCATGAATGTCCCATCACACGGCGCAGTCGACCGACCACAGTCCAGCGCCTGTGCTTCTGTGGTGGGAGGATTCGAACCTCTGATGACGTGGGGCAGACAGAGCTCTCCACAGGACCAGCTGGAGGTGTCCTTGGTTCAGAACTGCAGTTTCTCGATCACTGGCTACAGTCGGTTGTGTTTGTTGCATGCAGAGTATCAGCGTGCCATGCATCGACTCAATAAAGGAAATGATGAGATTAAAACACCACGTTCTTATGATGTAAAATAATGAGGAAAGTAGAAAGTATCACGTCCTTTCCCCCAAGGTAAATGTGAATTAATGACTTCTTCAAAGTTTCAGTGAGAGCCAGTGCGATATGAGTGGACTCTACTACTCTTTATGAAGTTAATAGGACCACATGTTCTCAAAGTGAAGCAGACAAGAGCTCATTTTCCCAACTTTTAAATAGTTTCTGGATATTAGTTCCCTGACACCTCGAGACACTGTGGATCATTATTATTAGTATTATGAAATTCCATTGATAATTTGCAGTGACATCACAATGGTGGAATACTGCATATACCAGTATGTCTATGGCAGAATGTTCAGCAGTTACCATGGTGATATAATGCACACATAAACACAAACTGCCAAAATAAATCAAAATGGATTTAAACAGCACATTTGCAGCTCAGATTAAAGTCTAACGAGTAACTCTAGACAGAGCAGGGCCTCCAGTTAGTATCCTTACAGTAAGTATCCATACAGGTTTGTACATGGACATATTGAAATCGATCCTGTTGACTTCTGTTGCTTTTGTATTAGACCTAGTTTTCTTTAGCAAAAGGAGAAATTTAATTTGTCAACTGGACAGAGTTTATTTGGTTGAATACGTTTCGCAGCTCATCCAAGCTGCTTCTAGTTTTCTTTGTTGGTCCAGGTTTTTACTTGGTTTTAAGTCTTTTT
This sequence comes from Taenioides sp. WSHXM2023, assembly GCA_029959045.1. NCBI lineage: Eukaryota > Metazoa > Chordata > Actinopteri > Gobiiformes > Gobiidae > Taenioides > Taenioides sp. WSHXM2023. Next base: position 4,245,503 of record CM057096.1, on the reverse strand, counting down.
TCTTTCTTTTATTGACCACAAATTTAAAGCAACATTGCGGAATGTTTTGGTAACAGCACATTACCTGCCGGATTCCATGAAAATAGAAAGTTTAAAGTCAGAACATACTTCAGAACATTCTCCATAGAGACAGATAAGTTTTATGCCAAACTGTGGACCATTTTACCCAAAGCAGTACAATTTTCATGCAACAGGTTGAGGCCCTCCTCTATGCCAAATAATCAGCCAGGTCTGTGGAGAGTCAGGTTTGTGGAAATGCAAGCCCGCATACAGTAAGGATGGATGTTTTGTAAGTTTTTTTGATGCAATAAAAACATCCTTAATGAAAATCAATGCTTTTATTTTAGTGATGCAGTAGGGCTTTAACATGGAACGTTGTATCGATCATATAAGAGACATGCACAAACTTAAAGCTACAACATGTAACTTTTTATCTAAACAAAATAGAAAAAGGCATGTTGTTTTTGCTGCATTGTTTCCTGTTTCCAATCTTCCACATTATGGGATATCTCTCCATGAAAAATGTTCTAAGTAGGTTTTATAACTTTCTGTTTCCATGGAATCGTGCATGCTGCCTACAGAAAGTTACATACTGCATCTTTAAGTCCAAATACTTGATTTCCACAATAAATATTTTACTTCCCTCGTGCTCCTTCTCCTAACACGGCCCTACATTAGCTGCTGTGCACATCTCTTCTATGCAGATTTTGTTTACACGCTCTGACTAACTCCATCAAACACCAGAGCTGCAGACGGAGCGCTCAGTGATTGTGTCTCCTCACACAGAGAGCCTCAATCTGCTCTTCACCAGCGCAGAGTGGACTTTAAACCAGACTCAAGTGTGTGAACAATGGAGGACAACAAACATATGAAGAAGAAGAAGAGCTATTTTCAGCCTTTCTAATGTTGAAGCTCACAACAGTGGTGAAACGTGCATAGGAATTCATGCATTTATTTATTTGGTTTATTTGAATAGACCCTTCCAGGAGTGACATGGAGCACACAGCGTAGTATTGAGATGAACATTATTGATGCACTATTGTCCAGTATAATGTTAAACCTAATAAATGTTTATTACGTGTTCATTAGCATGTATGGTAACTGCACATTCAGAGGCACAAATGTCTCTGATATTAAGTTGGCTCGTAACACACAGGCTCCAAACAGTACGCTCAGGCTCCAAACAGTACGCTCTGCAGTGTCTATTCATGAAATATGTGTGATCCAAACACTTTCAGGCCATTCTGAGCACTTCTCCTTTCACCACACACTGTGGAGGTCGACCCGAGGCCAGCCGCTCCCTGATCACTGTGAATGAGAGCCAACCCAGACTGATGAGAGAACTAATATTCATCTGGCTTCTGCAGGTTTGTATGCGCTTTTATGGAGTATTAACTGCTAATACATAACATATTTAAATCACCATGACATGTTGTATTCATTTGAAAATGCTATACTCACCAAAAATAGTCATCTAAAACCTCATCAAGCATGTTTTTGATGACGAGACGTTGTTATAATATAGTAGAAACCTTCAAAAAGTCAATTTTGCAGAATACCCACTCTTTAACAATATTCATTTTAACTTCCCTCCGTTTGTGTGGAATATGAGTGGCTGATGTTGTGATGTCAATACAATAATGAAACTTCCTCTCTGTAGCACTGTGACGCTTGCTCAGTTATTGTGCAGAGGCATTTGTGAAGCTACGTTCCTTTAGCATTCTCATCAACCTGTATCTATTATGTTTATTATATTTATTATATTCTTTCATTTCCTTGGATCATCAAGTGGACATCTCCTCCAGCTGCTAGCGTAGCTTAGCATTATCCTCTTATGTATGGCCTCCAGACTGAAGCATCTCTTCATCGCAGTTCTGATTTCACTCATCGAGCACTTGAGTCCGTTTGCCATTCGCCGCACTGTTTTACAATGAACCACGCGTTCCAAGTACCAGAAAATGCACATCTCTCACTCTTTTACTCGTCTCTTTACCACGCCATACCCACAATCCTTTGCAGCAGCTGGGTCCGGCTCGGCAAACCAAATGTGAAATGGAAACAGGTCCAGGCGGCCCGCGGAGATGGGTTTTGGTGACCTTTGACCCCCATAACCAGCGGGGCTCTCTGTGTGTGATGCAGGGAGGACTTGAGGCTGTGTATTGGCTGCTTGTCCATACTGAGAAATACTGAGAAGTGGAGTTGGAGGATAATATGGATTTGTGAAATGAATTTTAAAGAGGCGGTATAGCCGTGTATGTGTGTGTTTGACCTACTGTAGTCTATGTGCTCTGCTTGTAAAATGTATTCTACGAAAACACTGTAAAAAGTCATATTTGTGAAAATTACATGATTTCCTTTAAGTATAGTTTGAATATAGACTGGAAGTTGCACTTTATTCAACTTTATTGCATAAAGTGCGACAACAAGTTAGTCATTTATTCATTATGTTATTATTCCAAATCATTTTAAAACATGAAGTGTTAATAGAAGTGGACTGAGGTAGTGTGACGTCACAAACAGCGTTCAGTTGCAACGAAATGAAGCTCAGTCTGCAAACAAAGACCATATTTGGAAATAAGACTGCGAAACCAAAGAGCCAATCAGGAGCGAGACTGTTGAAGGTACACACCCCCTCCCACCCGCATCACTAGTTTGGCAGGGAGCGGGCCCTTAAAGCTGTCAATCAAACCTGTTCCTAACTCCATCTTGATTTATGGAATAAAACTGAGAAATAAAAAACCCAGGATCATGTGGAGGGGATTAAAATAACATTTTTATGATGCAATTACGGAGAGAGAGGTGATGACTTCGCGCTCGTGCTTGCTTCTTATTTGGAATGCACCATTTATCTATTTAGCTATGTCAGTCTTGTGTTTCCATTCCACAGAGATGACCTGTAACTGGTTCCCATCATAGAAACAGATACATTTGAAGGTGTTGAACCTGATTTTTACTTTAAACATTAAAAACAGAATTAGTTCAGTCTAAATTGTTTACGATTGGCCAAAATAGTTTAAAGCATCCTAATTTGCTCTTTTCACAACTTTCAGAGACAAGAGCAGACACCGTTATGCTAACAACAACTAGCATGCACACAAGCACTTCCTGATTCTGGGATATTAAATTAGATGCAGACAGTACACAGTGGACTTCTGCTGACCTCAAGAGGACCATATATCTGTAGTGGACCAAGGCCTTTTAATGCTATACTGTAGATGGAACATTTCAGCCAGAGCATCGATGTCTCCATGGAGATAAGCAGGTGGCGAACCCTTCACTAGAAATATTACCTAGTGTAGCTTTCATTTACTACATAACATTTCTTTTTTTTTTTTTTTTTTTTTACAGTTTATTCGGTGCTTTTCTTTTTTTCCCTCCACATAAGTCACAGTATATTTGCACGTTTTTTGTTGTTGTTTTTTTCACACATAAAATTGATAATAATGTAAAGATGCATTAAAAAATAAATAAATAAATAAACAATAAATAAATAAATAAATAAATAAATAATAAAAAAATGCATAAATTAAGAAATAAAAAAATATAAATAAATAAATACAGAATACAAAAAAGGACAGAGGCAGTCGAGTTACACATTCATACAGTACATCTTGTTCAAGACTACAAGTTTCTCTCTTAACATTTCGATTTCCTTAGGTGAAATCAGTGGTCATATAACTTCATAACTTTGGAGTTTTTTTGATCCCAAGAGCCAGAAACAGTCCCAATTTGCACTTAGCCAGGACTAAACTGCTTATATGTGTGAACAAAAAAAAAATAAAATAAAATAAAATAAACGTATTGTGGGAAACCCATTTTCTTCTTATTTTTCCCCCAGTATTCTAAATCCACATTAACTCATGAAAAAAACGCACATGTCAAAATAAAGACATTTTTAACGCCTTTCGTGCTCATATTTTCCGAGTCTTCACATATTACGGGAAGCCTTTATTACTTCTTATTCTGCAATGAAATAAAAACACATTATTATTTTGAAACGTATTTGATTTCCATATTTTCATCTCGACAAAAACAATTGAAGTTTTCAAAAACGAGGAGCGGGGAATCACATGCCTAGGCACAGTTCGGCTAAGACACCAGGATCCACCATTACTGTCGTGAGCGGAGAGGAGCCAGCGCGGTGGATTTGTGTGTAATTTCAAAGTGCGTATTCAATTCTGATCACACTGAGAAGGAACACTTTATTCTCCTCTTTGTAGAACACACTGACTTCTCCACACACAGTCCCGAAGTGAGCTCTGCATAATGACAAAGCGCACGCACAATGCCGTCATGAATACATACAAATCAAATGGTGCTAAGATTGTATTAAAGAGCCTTTTTCCAATTTGTTTTATTTGAGAAAAATGTGTCTTGCCCCACTGCAGAATAAGGCTGCGTCCTATTACCCTGTTTTACCCTTTCACCTACCCCTTTATTTACGCCCTTGTCTTGTCCCTCGTTACCGAGCTGTGAGGGCTCGGGGTACGAATGTTCCCCTAAGAATTGGGACTCCACTCAGTTCTGTTAAGCAAATTGACTTCACACTGATTTCACCTAAAAAGTGCCATGTCAAGGATTATCGGGTACCTCAGCTCGATAAAAAACAACTTATTTATACATGAAAGTTCGATGAAAACGATAACGTCGGCTAAACAGACATTACTACAATTAAAACTGCAACAACAGTTCACTAAAAGTAACGTAGAACATAAGCGTCATAATTGTAAACCTGCTAAACTGTTAATTGATATTTACAACTGCTGAAAATATTTACATTTATGAGACTCCTTGGCTGGTCGATGTGACGCTCCATCCTGATCCCAACACCTGCCTGAGCTTGTAGGCCGACCCCTTCGTTTCAAGTCTGGTCCAGAGCTTACCTCGTTTCAAGGGGTATGTAGCCCGAGGTCGTGGCCCTAGCCCGTGATCAAAATTAGAATCAGGACACCCCTTGCCCTCACATGAACGCACAAAACCAAGGGGTAGGGGTAAGACGAAGGGGTAAGACAGAGGAATGGGACGCAGCCTAAGTCTGCTGTGTACTGTCTGCGAGAATCAGGAAGTGTGCTGTTGCATGCTAGTTCTTGTAAGCATCACTGTGATGGAAAAACTTTGTTCCGGTCTAATTCTGCTGTTCATGTTTAGGGTTTTAAAGGTTCTACACAGTATATTACACAAAAATGACTTTTGTTTTAGCTTTAAGCCATGTTATAATGTTGTTACCTCATCAAAACATACCTGGAGTTGTGTTTTGTTTCATTCACACATGTCTGAGTATTTCTTTATTATTACTCTGTCTACATCTCCAAAGCTCAAAATGCTCTGTTCCACCTTGTGATGTTATGTAGTAGTAGTTTTCAAGTTAACAGCTCCTTTTACCTTTAGTTCAGTAAAGATTGAAATTTCTGGGAGCTGAAGTCATCCAAATGATTCTAGTGAAGGTGTCTGGAGTTTAAAAACAGAGTGGAGCACTTCCTGTAGAACCACATGACATCACAAGAGGTGATGTCATGTGTGTTTTCCGTTTGAGAGAACATATATGAATGAAACGAAAACACAACTCCAGGTATGTTTGTAATGAGGAAGCAACGTAACATAGATTAAAAAATGGGCCTTTTAAAGAGGACTTATGATGTAAAATTATTATTTTTTGAGCTTTAAACAGCATTCCCTCATCATTAGTTTCCTCAAGGTTATAGTGTGAATGACTCATACAGGTTTGAGAAACTGAAAAGCAGGAAACCAAATTAACGCCATTAGACTGCACTGAAAACCTGAGCGAAGTCTCTATGTTGAATTGACACAGTTTTCTTTTGTGTCTTTGTCACATGTTCTTTTTTACAACATGTTTGGGTTGTGTTGAATCTACACTAAATACACAAGAACATGAAGAGCATGTAGGAGTAACACAATGAAATATTAAACACTTTAGGGTGATTCTACTCCATCAACTCGTCAAGATATCATTGGATTTTCTAGGTAATTCAAAGGTGCACTATGTAACTTTTCTGCCTACATTTTTGTCTTCATAACGATGTCATTGCTTTGCTTGAAATATTTAACAGTATAGTACTAAACTTAACTATCTCCGTGGAAACAAGAAGGAGATGCCACCAGACCAAGATACTAATCAGATCTGTGCAGAGGATGGCCCGCTGACTGTAGATGTCCATGTTCTTTGAATGATAAAAAAAACCCATAATTGAATGAATGGGAGATGGATAAGTTTAAGGCCACACTGTGTAACTGTTTAACAAACTGAATTTTTATCATGCCTATTTTCAAAAAGATCTTGATTACTCAGCACTAAATAAAATATGCAAATAAAATCCTCTCTGCGTTTTGTAACTAACATGTCAAGGAAATGAATAAAGAAATTTAATTCTACTCTATCTCAACTTTTCAGATTTATTTGTCCAAATGGGATCAGTTTGACCATTCTTACACAGAAAATATTTCTAAATGAAAACATTACATAATGGACAAAGGACAAAACACTGAGCCACAAACAAAACAATGTGGTTTACTCCATTCAGTGCAGTGAAGACTACAGTGAGCGCTACACTGGAGAAACAAAACAGCCACTTCACAAGAGGATGAACCAACAGAGACGAGAGAGCCAGAGTGGACCTCAGTCTGCCGTACATCTCCACCTAAAAGGACCTCAGTCTGCAGTACATCTCCACCTACAGTAAAAGGACCTCAGTCTGCCGTACATCTGCACCTAAAAGGACCTCAATCTGCCGTACATCTCCACCTAAAAGCCACGGGCCAATCCTTTGAGGACAGTGAGGTCCAGTGAGGCTATTTTTGTCAAGAAAGAGCATCCTTCCTTGAACAGAAATGGAGGTCTCAGACATTGTTTGTCTCCCATCTATAACTCTATCCTCAAACCTAAATCGAAACAAACAGAGAAAACAATAGGGCAGCCAGGTCATGTCCAGAGGTGTGAAAACACCCATCATGGCCCTGAATGGTTCTGCTAACATGACCCCACACCCACTGCATATTCAATAGGCCGAGCTAACAAACAGAAACTGTAAACAAATAGGTGTAGTAGTCTCAGAGTAATTTCATTGTAGTTAGCGCCCCCTTCAGGCCTATAAGGCAGTGTCCACCAGTGTCTGACCAGAAATGAGGAAGCAGGTTGGATGAGCTGCGAAAAGTATTCGACCAAATAAACTTTTGTCCAGTTGACAAATTGAATTTCTCCTTTTGCCATGGATGACTGAGGGATTCTACACACATAATGAAGAACTTGATACATTTTTCTTACATTTAAGTTAGTAAACTACAGAGGTTTTAAACTCACTCTAAATGTTAGATTTGTCTCCTGTTTACCTGCGGTGTCTCTCTTTAACACCACATGACCTTTGCTTTTGAACAAATGAACAGAACCACAGTGTTCAGTGACATACACAGCCCTGTTCACACAATACATCTCTCCATGAAACGCATAACAAATCATTATGCACCTGTCGTCTCTTCAGCGGCGGGGGCAGATGACATGACAAGCACAGACTTAACACGTACCTGCCCTGCCGCCCCTGTCGGCTTCTCCCAACAATACCACTGATAACACGCAATACCTGCTTATCTACAACCTCCGACCAGCGCGGGGGGAGAACTCTGCAGATTACATTGTGCTATGAATAATTGTACTGCATTACTTTCCATATTCATAATGGAATTTGTGGAGATTGGATCGTTTTGTATATAGAGCGGTTCATATAGGAGTGTGTGGTCTGTGATGCCATATCATATGTGGTTAAATAAAATAGTGTTTGGAGTGAGAGCAGAGGCTTTTCTAAAGTCCATGTGCTGTTTGATCTCAGTCTATCTATAAAATATCAAATATGAGCCAGCGCTAAACACGGGAGTGCGAGGAGATAGCGGTTATCTGGCCAAGAACAAGACTGATGCAGAGAAGTTTTACCTTCTAGAAGAAATGGCGTTGAAACGTGTTGAGATGAAGAGTGGCCTGCTCGGTGTGGTACAAGAAGGCCGTGCTACTACGCAAATGCCCAGTTGCAGATAGAACGATGAAACAAAAAAAACACACAAATCCTGCATATTTACTGTAGGCTGAGTACTTCTCTCCAGTAGAAAACACTGTGTTCCACCTTGTGATGCCATGTGGTAATACAGGAAGTGTTTTTTTTTTTAAACTCGACACGTTCACTAGAATCATTTGGATGATTTCAGCCCTGGAATTGCCTATGTCTGCTGATAAAAAGGTAAAAAGTAGCTGTTTGCTTGAAAACTACCACTGCATGACAGGTTGGTGGTGCGAAACCAGTACCCACAGATGAACGCTGTAGAGAATTGTCTGATGTTTTTGAATATTTATGACAAATGGCCATGCAGGAGCGTGGGTGACATAGGCTTGTGGATGGAGCCTTGTACAGGATCGGACTGCTGACAGCAAAGAGATAATTAAAACATGCATGGATGACATTTAAAACCTCTTCAGGCATGTTTTTGATGAGGGGACAATGTTATAGATGGTGGAATGGTAGAAATCGATTTTGCTCAATAACCCCTCTTAAACATTAATGAAGACAGACACTATGGTAAAATGTGGATGTGGAACCCCATATGCAGAGGTGAGTAGTCGCCAGTTGCATTTACTTAAGTACTTTTACTATCCTGTCCTATCCTTTGTGTTCTGAAACTAAGACATTAGACAATAAGGCTAACTAGTTAACTTTTTCTTTGCATACTTCCACATTGTTTATATCTGATTATGAAAAAAAAAGGATGAGTGAATTTACCAAGGTAAATGAAGGTGAATAGTGTTTGAAGCACTTTGTGGAGCCCCACCGAATGACATCACAAGGTGGAACATAGTAATTTGAGCTCTGGAGAGGAAAACAGCCTAAACACACACTGTATACCACAAAACAAGTGCATTATGTATTTGATGAGGAAACAATGTATTACGTCCAAAAATAAAATGTAAATGCTGCATTACATGGGACTTTTAAACCATTAGCATCAGCGCCGTGGAGGTTTGTTGAGGCTTTTTATGAGTCTTATTTGTCTTCATATCCTCGGCCGCGGTTCTTTGCTGATTTGCATTTGCGGCGTCTGAAATGGCCCTAACACCTCCATTATCTCAGCGAGGCCATTTGGAACGATCACACACACACGCACACACACACACACACGACTCATTCTCTACGGACACTAAAGGTCACCCATGTTTTAGCACAACAATGCCGCTGTCACTTATCGAAGCACTTCCAGGTAAAAAATCATAATAATCATCTGTGTAGTGAGCAAAGGTGCAACGTGTGACCGATTAACACTGGAGGAGACGAGTTTTCAAGGCAGACATGGATATTCAGGTACATATCTGTACTTAATGTAACTGCTTTATGTGACATGTGTGTATATATATATATATATATATATATATATATATATATATATATATATATATATATATATATATGAGTACACAAAATGGTTCTTAAGTTGATTACAGTTTCATTTTTCAAATAAGAAAACAAAAAAACATCTTCATTACTTGTCTCCAAAACCAAAACGAAATAAAGTATAACGATTAGTTTTTTAAATTTTCGATTTTGTGTTTAAATGAATAATGGAACAAAAACGGATAGCGGCCGTTTCCCATTTCCCTGACCCGGAAGTGACACATTTACCTCAGTTAAGCAGAAAGTACCATAAACATGTACATGTATATGCCTACGGAAAATGCAAGATGGAAACCCATGTGGAAACCTACGTCCTTTTTCGCGGAAATAAGAGGGTTCCCCTAAGACCAGACAACATGAAGACAGAAAAAAATCAGTGTCATATTCCAGGTATGTTAATTTTATTTAAAACAAAGTGATAACAGACTGGATGTAGATATTATTTTTCACCATCTGCCTGATCTGCTGTCGCACATCTCTAGTTTAAATGGTGTAATGTTAGCGCACTCAGCCAAAACAGAAACTATTGGTCACCTTAGCTTTTGAACCTAAACCTAAACTGCGCTTGTTCAACATTTTAGGCGATCATGTAAACAAAATAACACTATTTCCAAAAAAATATTTATATGAAAAGTGTATATGTATAGCTTGCACATGCTTACAGCTTGCACTTACGTATTGATGACAGGATAACAGTGTCCAGTTCTGTGTCTGATACTCGTCTTTTACGCCTGAGCTGGTGTTGAGCACAGAATCTTCTCACCGACATTTCTGAGGATCTCTGCATATCTAATTGCCGCAGCGTGTTACAAATCTCAGCATGGGTTTTTCCATCCTCAAAAAGCTGTTTAATCATATAATAATGATCCTCAAGTCCAGCGGCCATTACGTTTGTTTTGCACGCCCTCCTAGTCAAAGAGATATATGTGTGTGTCTATGCTCCTAGTAAAGGTTCATTTCCGGTTTACTCAACTTGCTTAAGGGTCAAATTGGATGAAACTGGAAACGGCCGTTATTCGTTTTTTCCATTATTCATTTAAACACAAAATCGAAAACTAAAAAAACGAATTGTTATCCTTTTTTCATTTTGGTTTTGGAGAAAAATAATGAAGAAAATAGTTGTTTTTTCTTATTTTGGATTGAATACATGGATTTTGTTCATAACTGCCATTTGATTTACCGTGCTTGGTCCTCCAGATTCTTCTTCTGTGTTTGTTTCGTCTTCGTCTGACTTTTGCCTTGCCACTTTTAATTCGGGGTCTGACCGCTGCCTCTTTCTGACCTGTCCAGCCAGAACCACACGCTGTGACAAAACTTTACAAAGACGAGTGGATCTGGTGCTAAAGACTAAGAAACTGAATGGATTTTCTTATCTAATCTTATCTTATCTCAGGTAGAATAAGTTTTGAGAGGCGATGTTTTCCACATTTGAGCACCTGTGGTAGGATCATCTCAAGTTTGGACGGAGGTTTTCCACGCTCTACGGTCCAATTTCAGAACCTTCTGGCCTCAAACAGAATGTAGAAGGGACTAGCTGCTCAGGCAAGGCTCTCCGTTTCATAAATCCAGTGTTGGGAACAGGTCAGTCATCTGTAATTTCATATTTTAAGTGTCCTTTAGCTATTTCTTTGTCTTTATTTACATCCATAATTACATTTTATATTGTATTTAAGTTCATATCTTGTGTTGTTGCTTTAATGTAACTCTAACTTTGTCCTTTATCTCCTCTGTAGTTTGGGCTGGACAGCGAAACAGCAGCACATGTTGATCTAATTTCAATTATTGTGAACCAGATTAATTAGAGTTCCTCAAAAAAGTCCCCACTTTGTCCCGAGGCTCCTGAACGCACCACAAGCTTCACAAACAACACAACGCACAAGTCCGCTGGTCACACTTATGGGAGAGAGACTTTTATAAGATTTTAGAGTAGTTTTACTTCATAAGCTCTACTCACACTTCTATTTTGAGTGATGTCTGCATACTTCTTTATAACAAAACTTTTTTTGTAGTAATTTTGCATATTTTGAAAAAGTACTGCAAATCAAGGTCAATTTCAACTGTAATATTATAGCATTTACAACAACCCATAGTGCTTTACAGTACAGGACAATAATGGAAAAACTACAGTCAATATACATGTCAAAGAGAGAATAAAAATACTATAAAATCAGCTCAAAACAAATTTGAGTGTGGATTTAAGTGATACACACAGGGTTCGATAGTCTCACAATGAGCTTTTCACAATATACATCAAAATCTGGTGTTCTTTTGTAAAATGCTGCAGTGATGAGGCCGTTACCAGGCTCCAGGACCCAGACTTCCTCACGAGCATCTTCATATCTGCACAAACCGTGTATTTGAGAAAGTATGTCTCCTCTGGTGACACCGGCCCCCCCGTCCTCTTTCTCACGCTCTGACAGAAGTTCAGATTCAGAACTTCCATTAGGATTACTCTAAAATAAAAATTAAAAGCAATCACAGCCTTCTATCTTTCCTTCTCAACCAATCACTTCTCAGGTAGTCCTTCCTCCAGTCTCATCTCCACTCTTTTATCTCTACGCCAGCAGCCTTCTATCTCCTTAAAGATTCTGTACCCGATTTTGTCTGTCTTAAAAGTGTGAAAAACAGAACTAGTTCATTTGAAACCGTCTGCAGTGGCCCAAAGTTATTCCTCACTTACCTTTTGCAGTCAGAGCGCCCTAATTATTCACAATGATGAGTTTTTAAGCGCTTTTCACAACTCTTTGAGACCAGTGCAGCGCATTTTTTCCGCCACAGAACAGCAAACAACAACACAGTGGACTTATTTTGACCTCAGGAGCTGCTTATACAATAGACCTGTACTGGGGCTTGACAGATTTTGCTCAAATACTTGGAAAAAGAAATGGTAATGGCCTTTTAATGACACATTTCACAGTATTTTCTCATCTTAATCTGTCTGTACTTTTAGTCATGCACATTTCCACTGTGTTTTCATGGTTATGCTTGCTTAATTGCGGTTTTCTACTGTTTTGCCAAATACCTCACCGATGCAAAGTAAAGGAGTTCTTTGTCAGGAGGAGAGGGCGGCCCTGTCAGCGCTGTGAAGTCCTGATGGAAGCGTCTACGTGGTCTGAAGCTGGAGGCAGGAGAACAAAGAGCATGTCTGATGGAGCGTAGGAGATGTATGCACAAGGTATACGGAGAGGATGAGGACGCTGCCGAGGGAGAGATCAAACATGAGGAGGACTTTAAGATGAGAAACGACTGTGAAGTGTCAGTGTTTGGTATGTGTCACCGTGTCAACAGAGATGCATTTGGTTTGGAGATGTTTTGTGTAATATCCACTCGTAAAGAGAATGTTATGCGGAATCGACTTTTGGAGTTTTCTACCATGTTATAACATTGTTTCCTCATCAGAAACGTGCCTCAAGAGGTGTTAAATGTCATCTATTCATGTCTGAGTCATTTGCACAATTTTCCACAAGCACACCCATGCTCCCACACGACAATTGTCCATAAATATACAAAAACAGGATACACAACAATACGCTACAAGCTGACAAATGATGTGATGAATTAGACATTTTAATTCGTTGTTTTCTGTGAATATGGGATTTTCAAAACGCTAAAAGGTAACATGGTGATTTAAACATGTTAATACTACATAGTTTAATACCCTCTCTTTCACATTTCAATGGTTTCTGTCATCATTACCTTACTAAAACATTTTAAATATAATATTGTTTTGCATTTGGGACTTTCCAGAAAGTTTCCGTTTTCACCTACCCCCTAAAAATGAATGGCTCTGGTTCAAACATGTAGGGTTCAAAAATGTCATGGGGCAATTTATGAAAAACAAAAAATGTCAGCTCTGCAGTTTGGAACAGAAAGTCAATGGATCCATCTTTTTAAATCAGTATTCACTTAATGACCAACATGTACAATCATGATCTATGAATGTGTTACGTCCCTTATTAGCTAAAGGACATAACTAATAAAACAATCACTGAGACAGGGAGTCGGACGTTTGGCAAGTTTATTTAGAAGCCAAAACATTCACCAAGGTGTACATAAAATGGTGGGAGGAGGCGCGTGCCAGTTGTGCCAAAGAAACAAAATCAAAGTATAACAAAACAGGGGCCTAACTGAACCTGGGCTAAGAAAGGAAAGAAATGAAAAGCCTAATCTAACTGATCTAAAAAAAGAAAAAGTTTGGATACTACAGAATGTCATATTTTATTTCCAGACAAATGTTGCTCCAGGACAACTATGGAACACAAATATCTCACCATGTAACTGGTCCGAATGTCCACTGTAGTCCCTAACCCAGGCACGCCCAAACTATGGCCTGTGGGCCTAATGCGGCCCTCACACAAATTTTTCTTGGCCCTCAGGCTTCCAGGTGAATTGGCCCAAATTACCTTGAGCAGTTTTGGCTACAATGAAAATCTACCTTGATAAGACCATATTTAATATTTATTGTGTGGTTTTGTGGATCTTAGCATGAATAAAGGACTGATCGCTCATTCTAATGTGTTAAACATGCAAATATTTCAATTATTCACTGTACTGAGCACCAGTCTATGGCCCTCGATCGGCCCTCTGCTTTGTCTCTGTTTAGATATGTGGCCCTTGATGTAAAAAGTTTGGACACCCCTGCCCTAACCTCTCATTCACTACATAGACATGCATCTCAATACAATCACGTGACTTTGGCGGCGAGGTGAAAAAAGGTCCGATAAACCTTGATTTCTGTCATAAATATGGACTAATAATAATCCTAAAAGTTTTTGTCATGCTGGATTTCACGTAAACGGACTGGATTATTTGCTTTTTGTTGGAAATGTGGAAATTACAGCACCACTAACTCCAGAACGGTTAAATTTGTCGTGTTTTATTCAGAATCAGGATCTACAGCTCCATAAACCAGCGCTTTTATCTGCTTCATTCAGTCGGGTTGTGTCCAGTTAAACATCTGTCACTTTCCGCCATTGTTTTCCCGACTCTCGCAATGCATTGTGGTCTATATTAACCACTCTAGTGACCACCAGTGCCCACTACTTTTCAAGGTGGATTGTGGGAACATTTGAACATTTGTCATTCGGACACCTCTAAAAATGGCGTGACCCCTCAAAAGTGCACTAAGTAGGGAATAGTGCGGACATTCGGACAGAGCCCCAGACTGATATCTCTCTGTATTTGCTACGGATTGAGATCAAGCCCAGCCAAACATGATTGTCCAATCAGATTTGTCTTTTTTCAGGGACGCATGTGAAACGAAGGTGCTCATTGGTCACCATCATTTACACACAAAATGACATTTCTCTCACCTCACGTTAAAAAATGTAAGTGCTTCGCTCATTGATTCCGCAGAAATCCTTCATGTTTTTCAGCCAAATGTGATATTTTTCTCTTTATTTTTTCCAATATGGACGGACCATGTGTGTCTCTGATTGGTTAATCCACCTGTCAATCACACCATCTGAACTCAGGGAGATTCACCAGTGACCAGACTCAGATCTTCGTAAAATATTGAAGAAGTGTGTATTCTGGATCCCAGGCAAGGCACGTGAGGGAAAAGCATGTTATTAAATGATGTTTTCTTTCATTTTATTTACTGTGTGATTTCACTTCGCAGGATGGCACATGGTTTTATCTGTTTAAAGGGCTGTACTGTGATGTTGTAAAAAACACTTATAAACTCATCATGGTGAACAATTAGGATAAGGTAAGTGAGGAATAACCGTTTCAAAAGAACTCTCTGATTTTCACAACAGTAAAAATCCAGCCCAGCGCCTTTAATCTTTGAGAAAAACTACTAGAAGAATGTTGTTGATTGTTTTTTCTTTTTCCCTTCTGACACTTTGATCAAACATGGCGCTTGTTTTGTTCCACATAAGAACACAAAAGCGTCCTTGGAGACTGTCTCCGTGACTCATCAGAACATAACCTGAGGAGCTGGATCCGTGCAGAGTTAACAACGCCGCTTCACTGATCCTGCCAAAGAGCTCCAGTCCCAAAGCCAGGACATGACCGCGGGGCACGAGCACACGCCACGCCACGGAGACGCTATGGAGACACTACGGAGACACTACAGAGACATCATGGGCACGCTACGGAGACGCTATGAGGACACTACTGAGATGCTATGGAGACACTACAGAGACATTACGGGCATGCTACGGAGACGCTATGGAGACACCACAAAGACATCATGGGTACACGACAGAGACGCCACAGAGACACCACGGAGACACTGCGACAAAGACACTACGGAGACATTACAGAGACACCACAGCCATGCTACGGAGATGCCACAGAGACACCACGGGCATTCTACGGAGACTCAACAGAGACACCATGGGCATGCTGCGGAGACACTACAGAGACACCACCCTACGGAGACGCTGCAGAGACACTAGTGAGACACCACGGACACGCTACAGAGATAGTACAGAGAAACCACGGGCACGCTACAGAGACACTACAGAGACACTACGGAGACATCACTGGCAAACTATGGAGACACTACAGAGACCAGGAGGAAGACGAGTGGACAGAGAGAAGAGGTACTGTGTGTATTCCAGCTCCGTGCTCTGCTCATGTGAAATGCATAGAATGAGTTTGGGGAAGAATCTGACCCATGACTTCTGATGTAAACAAAAAGAAACAGGTGAAATGTAAAAACAGGATTCTGATCTGAAATGCTCTTTATGTATGTGCCATAATATAAAGTATACACTACTCGTCTCATTCAGTGTGGTTTTCTTTATCACTTCTACATTTTAAATACACATAAATCAAATATATGATGCAAGATGTATGGAATTATATAGTATAGAAAAAAAGAAGCCACTCTTTGCATTGTCGACAGGGCTGCAAACCCTTGACTTTGTCAGTGAGCTTCATGATGAAATGATTTTCACTCCACAGAAGATAGTGGTAGTGTATATTTTTATTTGACTTTACTTGTATTTATACAACATTATTCATTCACTCCACACTCTGTGGTGTAGCCACAGCCGCCCTGAGGCTGCTAATCTGTACCGTGTACGTGTACCCAGACAATATGGTGCCTTAAAGGTGCACAGTGGAGAGTCCATCACTAGCTTGTTTCCATGGATATGTCATTGTTCTGCCTGGAATGTTCCACAGTATAACATTAAACAGCTCTACCTTACATTTATTCAATTACAGGTGGTTTTATAGCAAAAAAAAACCAGGCATTCTGTGAGATGGGTCGCCTCTCCACATATCTGACATGTAACTTGGTCTGGTTTGGTCTCTATGACGATAGAAAGGTTTAATGCCATACTGTGAAACATTCCAGACATGCACATTTCCATAGAGAAAAGTATTTGACGAACTCTCCACCAGAAAAATTACACAATGCACGTTTAATATTAAACTTGTGTTAGGTAAAACAAAATAAAATCAAATGATTTACACAATTATTAGGCAAGGTGGGTTAAGTGTCTTGCCTAAGGACACTAATTTGTACCTTTTTGATAGTCCTTTGCTATCTTTGTTACTTGAATTACTATTGTGTTAATGTAATTTCCCTTGTTGATAAACTTTGTCTAAGTAAAAAAACAAAAAAAAAAAACAAAAAAACCTACCTGTCACTGTGACTGGAGTGTGTAAAGGAGATCAAGTTTGGATACTGTAATGGGACACGAACCAGCGATTCTCTGGTTTACACTTAAAACACTGCACCACTTCAGCCCTGGCAATTAAATTTTTCATGCCTGAAACTGACTGACTGATAAGAACAGAGCCTAGACTACAAAACTACACAGATTTGTATGCTAAAAGAAAAGTATGTAGTCTCATCTGGCGAAGCAATCACAGCCACATTTTTGTCAGATTGCCCCAAGGCAGCTGTCCTTTTAAAGCCTCATAGGGTATTTGTACTAATTTCTTCAGCCTGGTTTGGGTTTTGGATTATGAGCGTACTGGCTGAATCTGATCATGGAGTGTATTACGTTTCCATACTCACAAACAATATTGCCTGCCAACTCTGTGCTGTCTCAATACCTTTCATAACAGGAGCATAACTTAAACTTGGACAGTTCATTTCAGTCCATTCTCAATGACTTTATCTGAAATGCAAGATTATGGCCTGTTTCCATGGTTACTGAGAGGTATTATCTTGTCTGTATTGTAAATTGAGCAGCCAAGAACTCAAAGCATAAATCTACATTCACCTCAACATATGCAGTCAATTTGGAATGAAACGAGATTAAATGAAACAGGCCGAACCGAGCGTTGAAACTGATCACTTTTGAAATGGAGGGAAAAAGGTCTAAGTCTAAAGTCACTGCAAAAAAAAAGTGTAAATGAAAGAATGTACTGAGTAACATGACTGCTAATGCGGAGGGATTTTAGAGGGGAAGATACTGGAGCAATCAGGCTTCACATCCTGGTTACATGCAAAGAGAAGTGAAAAACTTGACAAGGGGAGAGGAAACTTTCTTACAGTGGACTACAACAGGCACTGAGGCGGTGTTTGAGAATTTGGGTTTTTGGTGGAAATTTTTAGGAACGGGGCAGAAAATTTGGGTGGCTTTAGTAATACTGGTAGGATCGTGTAAAGTAAACTTTTTGAGGTCTGTTTTTAACATCATATCTTGGGATTTTAACCACCAATTTGTGCAGTTCAAAGGACAGACGTTAGTGACTATGGGATTGTATAAAACTAGCTGTTTTTCCTGTATCCATGGAGACTGTGAAGAAGCTAGTTCTGGAGCTAGCACTGGACTTCTGAGGGGCTACAGACTTTTTTACAGCAAATGTGGTGAAGTGTAGCAAACAAGATGGAAGCCTCTAAAAAGCCTCTGTCTTTTTAGTGCAGTGATTTGATTCTTCCCCATGTCCACGGCTAAAGTTGGTTTACAGAACGACTGGTGCTAATGCTCCACAGCTTCTGCCCACAGCAGTGAGGCTGTTACATCAGACACTCTGATTGGACTTGATATTACTTATTACAGCTACTGTTGCTCTGAACTGTGGTGGCTGCTGGTGGTTTTTATGTAACATAAAAATGACAAATAAAATTGTGTAATCTGTTCTAAAAGGCTAGCTCAAATTTGTAGAGCAATAATTTTGAAAATTAAAAATTGTGACATGGAAGGGAAAAGGGGTTTGGGGTTTGGAGCTCCAGCAGAAGAGGGAGTGTGTGAGGAGCAGAGCCCAGCGGGGACACACTCTGACCAGGGAGGGCAGAGCGGTCATCCAGAGCGGTCATCCAGAGCGGTCATCCAGAGTGGCTACTGACTGACCATGGGGGACAGTCTGGTCTGAGGATGGAGGAACGCAAGAGGAACCTGCACAATGGCTTTAGTGTTTATTTTAATTTGACAAATTGCTTGAATGGGCTGTTTTCTCTCCCATTCAGTACTGTGAACAGCTCTCCAGTCCATCATGTCAGTCTCTGCAGAGGAATAGTCCCCTTTCTCCCAGATGACTACATTTTTGTAGCACATTGCAAAAATAATACATTTAGATAACAATTCAGCTATTTGCCAGTATTTTTATAATTCGGTGCAATAATATTCAAAAGGCCGTCCCTGGTTACTCCTCGCGCCATCACTGAATCAGGACTGAACCAGGTCTAATCCAAATCAAAATACTGATGAACAAAACCACTCTCCATCACCTGGAGAGGGCGCCATCTTTTTCTATTCAACAACCATGGCCTTGGATTTAGAGGATCTCATCTTCATTGCAGCCACTTCACACTTGGCTCAAATCGCCCCAGTTGCAGGTCCTTGTATAGTCCTGGTTTAGTCCTGGTTCAGACCTGGTCCCAGTGCATGTTGCAGATCCTGGTTTAGTCTTGTTTTAATCCTGGTCCCAGTGCATGTTGCAGATCCTGGTTTAGTCCTGGTTTAGTCCTGGTTCACACCTGATCCCAGTGTATGTTGCAGATCCTGGTTTAGTCTTGTTTTAATCCTGGTCCCAGTGCTTGTTGCAGGTCCTGGTTTAGTCTTGTTTTAATCCTGGTCCCAGTGCTTGTTGCAGGTCCTGGTTGGATGGAGCCATCAGGACATTGTCTGCAAACTACAGAAGAAATAAGATCCTATTGTCTCCAAGCCGGACCCCCTCCGCCCCTTGACTGCGCCTAGAAATTCTGTCCATAAAAACTATGACCAGAACCAACAGGTGCCCCAACATGCACTGGGAGCAGGTCTGCTGAATAAATTAGATCAGATAGATACATCAGACAGTTCGGTCAATGGGCACTAAATGAGGTAATTGTGTAAATCATATTTTGTTTAACCTGACATGGCGGGTCAGTATCAAGGCACCATAAAAAAGACTTCCATGGGTGTATGAACACAGTGAAGTCATATGTATTAGATATCCCAGACAAATGATATCACTGTTACAGCAGCCATTTAAGATCATCAATAATTCAAACGATAAGGATGCACTGTGGAGCTTTTCAGGCACCTCCAAGTCTCCATAGAGATTTTTTTTTTATTTTTCATGTTTCACGCAGTAGCATTAAGCATTGAATTTACTTCTATGGAGACATTCAGCTCAAAGAATGTAAGAGCGTATTTTTTTCTTTTTTTTCCTAGTATAAACAAATAGTAATTGAATAAAAATACGCATTTGTACAGCATACAGCATACTGTGGAACATTCCAGACAAAACAATAACATCTCTTATCTCCAGGAAAGCAGATAGAAGTCCCCTTGCTAAGTAAAAGTTATGTATTACACCTTTAAGACCGCTCATATTCATCTCAGCATGTTTAGGGCTGCCACAAACGATTATTTTAATAGTTGTCAGTGATAACTTTTTTGATTAGTGGAGTATTCAACCGAATAAAAGGCTGAAAATATGGTGACTGAAGGCTTCTAGATCGAGGATATTAATGAATAAAGTGTCTTCTTGATGAAAAGCAGAAATCATTTATTATCTTTTTATATTTAAGGAGGGGTTATTATGCAAAATTGACCTTTTTTTTTGGAGCTTTCTACCATGTTATAAGGCTGTTCCCTCGTTAAAAATTATATACACTACAACTTCACAAACCTGATGCGATGTGCAGTAGTTTTATTTGCGAGATTGCACGCTGATTGTGATGGTATAGCTCTCGGAAGGGGGAGAGACTTAGCATGGGGAGAAAGGGTGTCAAAAACAAAACTGAAACTTATTAAATATGTGAATACGTTGCTTTTTGGCAAATAAAGCATTTTCAAAACAATAAACGGTAACATGGTGATCTGTATATTGTGTGATAGCAGTTAATACCCCATAGAAGTAAAATACCTCCTTTAAAAATGCAACCCTGTGCGTTTTCGATAATGGCTGTGATTATCAAAATATATGGTTATTTTCTATAATCGACAAGTCTTGAGTAATGTATGCAGCCCCTGTTTTATTCAAATGCAGTTTTTGTACCACTTTTTCATCAAGACGTTTGTATAAAACCATAAGAAGCATAAGAAGCCCACTGTTGCACTGTGTGTTTGTGCTTAAATGATGGAGTGTCTTCACAGCAAAGCCAGATGTTGCACAGGCTTGTTTCTGAAAAGTATCTTAGATGTAATCACACTTTTAACAGACTCCTCTCAGCACGTGGAGTCGGCATGAGGCAAAATACACCAAAAACAACTTACAGCGCGTACGACAGCTTTTCGTGTTTTTCTAATTCTGACTTTGGCGGATGGATCTGACTTTTGGTTTGTTGGATAGTCAATATTTATCTTAGTTTTACATCAGTTAAGTGGCAGTTTGTGGAGAAAAAGTAGAGAAGAAAAGTACAAAAATACAGGAAGGAGGAGGACTTAAGTTCTAAAACAGAATTCCCCTATGTCAACACAACACAATATGTTGTCCAAAATGCAGAGACAATTTACACACAAGGAAGGCATTTTCTGACAGTTTAAACCTTCATTTATACTTCATTACTATTGTTTAAAGGACCCATATTACGCTATGTTTGGATCTGTGATATAATGTTGTTTTCTCATCACAAACACACCTGGAGTTGTGTTTTGTTTCATTCACACAAATCCTGCATACTTAGGTTGAGTTCTTCTCTCAAACGGAAAACACTCTGTTCCACTTTGTGATGTCGTGTGGTAATACACTGTGCTCCACTGTGTTTTTAAGATCCATAGAATCATCTGGATGATTTCAGCCTTGGAACTGCCAATCTCTACTAAACAAAAGGTAAAAGCAGCTGGAGGTAACATTATTACATGGCTTAAAGCTCTCAAGAGTCAATTTTGCGTAATATAGGACCGCTATGTTGTTTCCCTTGTAAACATTACAGTTGCTAGGTAACAGACATACAGAAATAATCTCTACGCATGTCATTTGCTGCCAGTGTCCAACCAGGAAGCCAAATTATAAACCTCGCCAAATTAAAAGAAAATTAAAAAAAATAAAAAAAAAATAGGGAAGATTTTTAGTCAAATTTTAAATAACACATAGTACACAATCTATGGCTTTAATTCCTTTTGAACAGCTTTTATCATCTTGAGAGAAATATTTCACATTTACTAACTTCTTAACAAGTCTGGTGACTGTTTATGGACTTAAAAAGTGTGTACTAGAAGTCCAGATTTTTACCTGTGATGCAACAATCCTGGCAAAATGCAAACTGAGCACTGTGGGCACAGTACAGATGTAACAATATCCAAATGTCTCAGTACGATATTTATTTATTTATGTTTTTACCGGGTTCAGAAAACTGTGAATATGCTACATTTTCCTCTTAAAATGCCTTGACAAGACTTAACCCAAAGAACTAAGGTTGAAAAGTGCTTAGAAGCGTTATTTCTTCATGTAGTCTGCACTGAAACGGAGCAAAGGATCATGGTCTATGTGGTTCTCTGTTTTTTTTAGCTATTGCTGCACCATAACTATTCATTTAAGTGAAGAGACTTGTAATTCGATATATTGTGATGGTCCACGATATTATTGTAAGACCTTAGACAAAACAATATCCTGATATTTCGGTTATTGTTACATCCCTAGAGCACAGTTATAAATGGTTTCCTCAGTAAAAACATACCTGGAGTTTAACACACTAACCCTGCATATTTAGGCTTCTCTCAAATGGAAAACAATCTGTTCCACTTTGTGATGTCATGTGGTAATACAGGAAGTGCTCCATTGTGTTTTTTTTTAACTACATACACTTTCAGTAGAATCATTTGGATGATTTCAGACCTGGAATTGCCGATCTCTACTGAACTAAAGGTAAAAGGAGCTGTTATCTTGACATTATAACACAGTTTAAAGCTCACAAACTCAAGAGTCAGTTTTGGTGTAATATAAAACTTTAATGGAACAAGCATGAAGGAAGCAAAAATACAATTCCAGGTATGTTTTTGGCGAGGGGACAACAATATAACCTGATTAAAAACTCAAAAAGATAAATTTTGCATAATAAGCGCTCTTCAAATTGTATTACCTCTGTTTTAGTGAAATGAGCCAACTAACCTGCTCACTTTAAAAACAAACAGGAGTCCAGTCGGAGCCTCTGAATGGCTGCCCACTTTTCATTTAGCTCCTGTTTGATCAGCCTTCCTCCCTCCAGGGCTCGCCGCAGTTTGGATTAAAGATCAGATATGGAACTCAGCTGGAAATAGGTCAACGCGGGGCCCGGTGGAGAGCTCTGGAGAGGGGCCAAGCTAAGAGTCTAAGCCTGGTTGAGTTGGGCTCACGGTTGGCGCGTCTTAAAGGGAGGGAGCTGGCAGAGAGAGCGGTTGGATGTGTGTTCAGGTGGTTACACATGTGTGGGGACATAAATGTGGCGATAGGGTCCTGGCTCAGGTTCTGGAGGAGAGTTCTTGGCGTTGTAGTTCCCCACTGCTCTGGACACGCTGTGGAGTGGTTCTGAAAATGCGCCGTGTGGACTTCTTATGGTGGGACTCAGGTTTACAGCAGCTCGAGTCACTGTCGAATTTAGAATCTTCATTTTTATCCTGCTTCGAAGTAATGGATTCAATTCTGTCTAATTAAGGCTGTGTCCCATTCCTCTGTCTTACCCCTACCCCTTGGTTTTCCCCGTTCATGTGAGGGCAAGGGGTGTCTCGATTATAATTTTGATCACGGGCTAGGGCCACGACCTCGGGCTACATACCCCTTGAAACGAAGTAAGCTCTCGACCAGACTTGAAACGAAGGGGTCGGCCTACAAGCTCAGGCAGGAGTTGGGATCAGGATGGAGCGTCACATCGACCAGCCGAGGAGTCTCATAAATGTGAGTATTTTCAACAGTTGTAAATATCAATTAACAGTTTAGCAGGTTTACAATTCTGACGCTTATGTTCTACGTTACTTTTAGCGAACTGTTGTTGCGGTTTTAATTGTAGTAATGTCTGTTTAGCCGACTTTATAATTTTCATCGAACTTTCATGTATAAACAAGCTCGTTTTTTGTCGAGCTGAGGTACCCGATAATCCTTGACGTGGCACTTTTTAGGTGAAATCAGTGTGAAGTCAATTTGTGGATGGGATAAGATCTTGTGCCAAAAAATCTCGTGAGACAAAATCGTCTCAAGATTGTGTGTACATGAGGAAAAAGATCTCATGAGATTTTTTCCCCTTATATTTTTACACCTTCTTTGAATAGTGAAAGGGGTTAATTTTGTTGAGTAACTTCTCCTGAGAAACTAATACCAAAAAGCAGAGCTACAGTGACAGAAAAATTGTAAAAATTGTGAACTGAATGGCACAATTTTTTCATTAAAACTATATTAAAATCTTGTCTCGATCTTGTGGACTGAATCTCATGACATGTCTCATAGAAATTGTCTCTCATCCCATCCCTACTAATAAATAAAGCCACAATATGTAACTTTTTGCCAAAGAATGGACTAATAATAATATAATACATGTCTTTTTTTTTTCTTTTTTTATTGATTTATTTATTATTTTACAGTGAAAATCAAAGATAAATGTGTTCTTAATGTGAGTGAGCTTGCATCTCCACAAACCTGACTCTTGTTTGGCCTGCCCTGTCTATTTTTACAGGGAATGTTCCACAGTATGATTTTAACTTTCTGCAACACAGACACTTGTTTTACTGGAGACCGAACAGTAATGTCTTTGTGAACCTATTACATGTTATTGCCAATTGTGGAAGAAGTAAGTAAAAGTACAGGAAACGGAGCAAAAAATATTCAAGTAAAAGTATTAAAATGTACTTTAAGAGTAAAACGTAAAAGTATTTAATGTAGATTTTAAGATCTAATAAAACTTCAAATGTATACAAATATTTGTGCTGAATTGTGTTCAACAGAAACAACTGAATTTTGGATTTGTATATTTTCATTTGCACAAACTGCGAATGTTTTCTACATAAACCCTCAGCCTTTTCAGCTGGTCTCAGACAATAATAAAAAATACTTTTACTTTTCAGTCCTGTTAAAAAATGTAGTGGAGTAGAAAGTACAGATACCTTTTCTCAGATGTAGTGAAGTAAAAGTAAAACGTATCCACTTTACAATGCACTTCATGTAAAGTACAGATACCCAAACTTTCTTAAGTACAGAACTTTGTTATTTTCCACCACTGATTGCCATTTTATTACTACTTTACGTTTAAAAAAAAATGCAGTAACATTTCAGTGAGCAGCTCTGGTTGGATATTATCACTGTCGGCGGCCCGTAAATGGGTCAAACGCAGGAGGAGCTCCAGCAGATGAGGGGGAGTGTGCAAGGAGCAGAGCCCAGCGGGGACACACTCTGGCCGGGGAGGGCAGAGCGGTCATCCAGAGCAGCTAC
Source organism: Taenioides sp. WSHXM2023 (assembly GCA_029959045.1). Classification (NCBI taxonomy): domain Eukaryota; kingdom Metazoa; phylum Chordata; class Actinopteri; order Gobiiformes; family Gobiidae; genus Taenioides; species Taenioides sp. WSHXM2023. The sequence continues at coordinate 4,220,325 of CM057096.1, read as the reverse complement.
TGACCGACCACGGGGGACAGTCCGGCCTGAGGATGAACTCGAGAGGACCCCGCTCGTACACGAGGTAGTGATCAACAGTGTGTTTATTTCACTGGACAAACTGCTCAGATGATTGGCACTTTTGTCTCGCTGGTCTGGCACTTTGAACAGCTCTCCAGAACGCACACAGACACTTCCTCTGCAGACCTGTAATTACAGAAGTACAAAAACGTGACACTTTTGGATAATTTTTAGCAATTACATCACAAAAAAAATGAATTCAAGTGGTTTAATTGATTTAAATATTCTTCCTACGTTTTTGCAGTTATTACATTTTATACATTTGAGCCATCAGTACTACAAAATATTTCTGTTTTACCCCTAATCCTTACAGCTATATACACATATTGATACTTTCAGCTGATGTCATCAACATTCCCTGGAGTTGTGATGCTAACGGAAGGCACTACCCTGTCAGAAGCTCAATTAGACTTTAATCTGAGCTTTGTTTAAACAGAATGTGACTAGAAAGTGCTGACTTATTTGAAACTGAAACTGTTTAACTGGTTGTGCGGTTAAACGAGTCTCTTACAAATAACATTACAGTTTTTAAGTTAGTCCGTCTCACATTTTTGTTGAAAATCAAACTGCTAAACAGGACCATAAACGCTCGGACTGATCACAGGCTCCTGAAACTGTGCTGTTTAAATCCATTTTGGATTTTTCTTGACTTTTTTCAGACTAGTCAGTGTTTGCTAATGTGTGCACTGTGTCTCCATGATAACAGCAGAACATTCCACTGTAGAGATACATGTAGAACAACCCCAGTGTAATGTCACCACGATATATCAATTCAAGGTTACACAATGAGGGTTTGTTGCCACCAGCTGGTCTGTGGAGATGTCTGACTTTTTAACAAGGAGGAATAACACTTCAGTTGGGTTAATTCATTGCTAAAACATTTAGATTATGTTCTATTGTTTTGAAAATGGTATATTCACCAAAAACAACATATTAACATTTTAATAATAAGTGTTAGTTTAGTTTCTGATGCTCTGAGTCCTCCCTGCCCTGAGAGAGATTGCTAGATTACTCAAACATGCTTGAATGACATCTAAAAGCTCTAAAAAAAAGAGCCCATTTTGCTTTATAGCCCCTTTAAACTTATTTCCACTATATAAACACCTTTAACTGAATAAACGCAAGATAGATACCGTTTTCACTGTGGAACATTACAGACAAAGCACAAACATCTCCATGGCGACAAGCAGGTGGTGTAAAATACAGGTCTTGTTGTTGCTATCTATTCCGTCTGCATTTATATCAGCAGCAGAGTCTCCAGCCCACCTCTCTGCTGTCCACTCCGCTTCCACATACGTCTCCCAGATAAGAATACACATTGTGCAGCCGAGCATCTGTTGTGAAGAGTTCAAATCAAAATGTAAATGACGGAACAGGAAACATTCAAACAGCGGAAAATAAAAAGCCCCTCTCTTTTCCACTTGGGATTATTTGTAACACGTCTCCGCGGCAACACTGCAGGGACCGCCATTAAAACGCAGATAACAAAACTATACATAAATTATATGAAAACCGCCCCCGCCTGACGCACAGTCTAATATGTGAGTGTGGAGTCAGGAGGATGCTTTGGATTTCAAATGGAGTTTTGGGTCTCAGGGGAGCAGGCTCAGTTTGTTCTGTTTTTAAACGTTTTTAGGTTTGTAAAAGAATGTTTTGAGGCCAGAGATGTTGTGAATACGATGACATGCGGGACTTGTGGATTCGTCGGTCTCACAGTGCACGGGTGAGGTGGGGTCAAATGCTGAAGTTTATTTAGTTACGGAATACTGAATATTTGCAATAAAATGTATTTTGTGACATATTGGCATGATATCTGGTCCAAAGCAGTGTGGCCTACTGAGCTTTATGCTGTTTGTAATGAAATCTCAAACTTTTATTTCAAAAGTTTAAGTACATTCATACAATTTCAAGTATGGGAGAAGAAGGGAGAGTGAGGCGGGTCAGGGTCTGGGGATGTAAGGAAAAGTGTGATTGGTCTAACCCGGAATTTACACCAGGAGCATCAGCGACACATAACGTCGGCAGAGCTGCATATGTGCGTACTTTTAAAAGCCTCAATTTACACCAGCCTCTGTGTTTTCTCACATTTAAGCACTAATTTTCTTTATGCTGATACATTAATTGTTGATGGGATGAATTGATGAATAATGTCACAAAATCACAAAACAAACGTTGACAACAAGAGAGTTGATGCTTTGCAGCAATAAGCCGTATCTGCAGTGCTCGCGTTAATGAAGTTACTCACCATTTAACTTTGGCTTTCTGCACCACACGCCTTTTCCTTCAGAAGTTGTTCTTGTAAAGTTGCTGTCTGATGCAGTAAAATGTTTTATATTTATCCTCCACGGCTGTAAACTTTCCGTAGTCCATCACAAATCATTACCCAAGCTCCTGGATGCAATGCATGACGACGTGGTTTTAGAGAATGTATTTTGAAAGGGCTTCAGAAGTTTATTTTGACATCATGTGCTTATTTCCTGTCTTATGCTAAAAAGCCTGGAGACGCTCCGCTGACGCTGAAAAATTAGATCTAACTCCAACCTAATTTGAGCGGCACGTAGCGTAATGACGGCCGTCTGACGCGCGTATGACACTACTAGATAATGTAAACTGTAATAATGTAAACTGTAAACTGTTCGACCGGTTAAAATGGAAACCAGTACCTGCGCCTATGCTGTGCTGCTGCATTTACACACTGTTACTGCTTTGGTGTAAATTGGGGGTTACAGGTATCCACACTTCAAACTCCGCCCCTGCAGCCAGGTGTTTGTATGAGAAACACCTGACTGTGATCAGAGCAGTCCTGTGTGATGTCACATAGTACTTGAAATTGCAGTAGTCACTGGAGGCATGTACTGAGTTTGCTCTAAATTTGCTGAAAAGGGATTAGTAGTAATAATAATAATAATAATAATAATAATAATAATAATAATAATACATAACACTTTTCAGGGCTTTTCTTGTCACTCAAAGACGCTTCATACAAGTACCAGACATCTATGGAAACAACATGTTCAGAGTTTAGTAACAAAAGCGTGATTTAATGTTTAGTTCTATTTTAAGGCTCTGGAGCTAAAACATTATTAATATTAAATGTAAACGCCAACATATGATCAAAAATTATAATCAGATTTTGGTGTGCATGTGAATAAGGCCAGTGTTGAGAGTTAGCTCCACCCAAAAACACCTGCAAATAAAAAGTACTATTAAAACTCATTTTGTTCTCCTCTCACATTTCAGACTGCAGGTGCCATGTCTCTGCTCTGGTCTGGAGGTGTGGCTGCAGAAGAAGACGTGATGTTCTGCTCTCAGTGTCTCCTCTGTCACACTGGGCTGGTCAGGCTGGATCCACACATGAACACATATGGGAGGAGATGCAATATGGTGTCCAGGAACGAATTTGGTGAGGAAAAAAATCCACTTTTTAGAGCATTTATCCACTGAGGTACTGTTGTGTTGTTAGTCAGCCCCATTTTTGTTTTTACCACTGCTCTATATCTTTTATTTTCTTTGATCGATTTCGACAGGATTCGACAAATAAATGGTACAAATGGAAGAATAAATAAATAAATTCACTCCTTACTAGTGTGATGTGCAGCTATCCGTAGGAGCTTGATGACGTTTACGGCGACATCAGCTCCCACTGGCCACCACAGTTTTATAACGTTAAAGATGCACCTTGAGTGTCAGGTAGTTGGTTGCTTAGTAATAATGTGCCTGATTGGGTGAAAAGAGGTGAACCCATCAGTAGCTTCAGTATTAGTTCATCACTAACACAATGCCGTTTAAGGTAAGAGATAAAAGCAACTAATTCAGGACAAATAAGACTTGATCACAGGCTTCTGAAAATGTGCTGTTTAAATCCGTTCTGTAATTTGATGTATGTATGCATGATGTAATAATAATAATAATAATAATAATAATAATAATAATAATAATACATTGTTTTTTATAGTGCTTTTCACAGTAATACAAAGACACTTCACAATAAAGTAACACAAACAAGGACAGGACAGACAAACCAGTAATGAGGAGCAGTCATGTGTGGGGCTGCAGGCTGTGAGGAAAAGGTGTGTTTTGAGAAGTTTTTGAAGGTGTTTAGTGAGTCTGAGTTTCTGATGTGAAGGGGGAGAGGGTTCCAGAGGGTGGGGGCCAGCGTGGCAAAGGCTCTGAAAAGGATGTCACTGCAATGTATTTTAGAAAAGTTACATACACTATATTGCCAAAAGTATTCACTCACCCATCCGAATAATCAAAATCAGGTGTTCCAGTCACTTCCATGGCCACAGGTTTATAAAATCAAGCACCTGGGCCTGCAGACTGTTTCTACAAACATTTGTGAAAGAATGGGTCGCTCTCAGGAGCTCAGTGAATTCCAGTGTGGTACTGTGATAGGATGCCACCTGTACAACAAGTCCAGTCATGAAATTTCCTCACTCCTAAATATTTCACAGTCAACTGTCAGCGGTATTATAACAAAGTGGAAGTGACTGGGAACGACAGCAACTCAGCCACGAAGCTCTAGGCCAAATAAATTGATGGGGCATGGTCTGCATAGAGGTCGCCAACTTTCTGCAGAGTCTATTGCTACAGACCTCCAAACTTCATGTGGACTTCAGATTAGCTCAAGAACAGTGCGTAGAGAGCTTCAGCAGCTGCATCCAAGCCATACATCACCAAGTGCAATGCAAAGCGTCGGATGCAGTGGTGTAAAGCACACCGCCACTGGACTATTGAGTAGTGGAGACATGTTCTTTGGATTGACAAATCGCACTTCTTCATCTGGCAATCTGATGGACGAGTCTGGGTTTGGCGGTTGCCAGGAGAACGGTACTTGTCTGACTGCATTGTGCCAAGTGTAAAGTTTACTGGAGGGGGGATTATGGTCTGGGGTTGTTTTTCAGGAGCTGAGCTTGGCCCCTTAGTTCCAATGAAAGGAACTCTGAATGCTTCAGCATACCAAGAGATTTTGGACAATTACACACTCCCAACTTTGTGGGAACAGTTTGGAGACGACCCCTTCCTCTTCCAACATGACTGTGCACTAGTGCAGAAAGCAGGTCCGTAAAGACATGGACGAGAGAGTTTGGAGTCCTGACCTCAACCAGATAGAACACCTTTGGGATGAATTAAAGCGGAGACTCTCAGTCTCCAGGCCTCCTGTTCAACATCAGTGTGTGACCTCACAAATGTGCTTGTGGAAGAGTGGTCAGAAATTCCCATGAACACACTCCTAAACCTTGTGGACAACCTTCCCAGAAGAGTTGAAGCTGTTATAGCTGCAAAGGACTGACGTCATATTAAACCCTATGGATTAAGAATGGGATGTAACTTAAGTTCATATGCGAGTCAAGGCAGGTGAGCGAATACTTTTGGCAATATAGTGTAGTATTAGTTGTTGTACTTTCTTCTTTCTTCTTTGAACTATGAAACTTAAGTTGATCCTTTTAGTGACTCTGGGAATTGTTATTCATATTGTTGTTCTTCAAAATCGCTTCGGCGTCAGTTGGGTCCCATCTAACCTTTTATGTCTTGGAACAATCGTGCCAAATAGCCCAAAATCAGTGCAAAACCAGCCTGAGCGATGGTCTTTTCTGCAAATTGCACAGAATACCACACAAGTCAACAACAAGTGCCCAGTATGAAGCTCTGTGCTGTAGAGTGGGCTGAGAGGCTGCTGAGAGCCGTGGTGCATTCAAAGACCACCAGAGAATAGGCCTTTAAGACCCACTCCCCTTTGTGGTGTCATGGCTTTGGGTGCATAGCTGAAGCAGAGTCCTTTTATCCCAGTCCCAGTGAAGAGAGCACTCCGGCGAAACAATGGAAGCCTTTCAGAAGAACGCATTTCAGCCAATTTACTCAGTCACCGCTGCAAAGAGAGAGTCCATTGTGTATTTTTAGACTCTGTTTTGTACCTGCAAGGCAATTTGTCCCATTTGTCCCATCCGTCAATCAGGACCTCTGGATGATCTGTCAGGAGCTACAGGTGATCTGTCAGGAGCTATAAGACAACTGTCAGGAGCAATAAGCAACTAAAGTGGACCCAAAATGTACTAACATGGCCTATACCCAGGTTACAGTTTTATATATAAAAACAGTTTATATATATATATATATATATATATATATATATATATATATATATATATATATATATATATATATATATATTTATTTATATATATGTGTTCCTCACCTTCCACGGTGGTTGGTCTCTCTCACCCTCATCAGCTCGGGCCCTCTACCAGAGGCCTGGGAGCTTGAGAGTTCTGCGCAGTATTTTTGCTGTTCCTGTACTGCACTTTTCTGGACTGAGATGTCTGATGTTTTTCCTGGTATCTGCTTGAGCCACTCCTCCAGTTTGGGGGTGTATATATATATACACATATATATACTATAACCCCCAAACTGGAAGAGTGGCTAAAGCAGATACCAGATACCTGCTTCTGTCAGTCTGCCACAGGGCAGCTGTGGCTCCAACAGTAGCTCACCACCACTGTGTTTGGAGTGAATGAACAATGAACTGTTTAGCACTTTGGGTGTCTATATAAATGCAATGATTAATTCATTTAAAAAACTGGCGCTATAGCAACTGTATGAGAGCGGAGACGGGGCAAAGACAGCAGCTGTTGTCCCATATAACTGTACAGCAACTCACCCTTATGTCATAGATAATACTCCCTACAACTATACAACAACTCACCCTTATGTAACAGATAATACTCCCTACAACTGTACAGCAACTCACCCTTATGTAACACATAACCCTATGTCCTGTCAATCATCATATCATTTTTGCACTGTTTTCCTTATGACCTCTTGTTTATAGCTGAGCTTTTTACTTTATTACTTGTTTTTCTATTTTATTTTGACTTGTACATATCCATTTATATAATTATGCCTTATTTGACACCTGTCTCTTGCTATCTTTTGTGCTACTTATTTAGAATGTATTATTACCATTTACTGTATATTTTTTACTCTTTGTTATATTGTGATGTGTGAGCTACTGTGTCCAAGTAATTTATCCTTTGTGGATCAATAAAGTTCCTAAGTCTAAGGAACAACATGAGATAAGAGCAGGCTGAAATCAGACTGTAGAACGCTCTGTGACATATGGTACACAGTTTTTATTTGATCCTGTTTAATACAAGAATAAAACAAAAGGAGGGATGGGGAAAACAGAAAAAGAAGGAGAGATGGAGAAACCAACCCCCAGCAAATCACACTCTGATCAAACTGAACAAAGACTTAAAAATGTGCTAAAACCATTGAAAAAAGTGCATCTGACACTGGTTTGTTGGAGAGTACCTGTGCTATAAATGTACCATAGTTTTACATCAGTCTAGTGAGTTTGTGGAGAAAAAAGTTGAGAAGAAAAGCACAAAAAAAAAGAGTTCTAAAATGGAATAAGCCGCCTCTATATAGGTCACGGAAAGCTCCATCGAAATCACAGGTACAATTTACACGCAAAACTTCATTTAACTATTTCCATCTATTTTTATTAGTCTAATCATAAAATAATCATAATCATCTTGTGCAAATTAGCAAGTTTTGTCTCGTGTTAACATCATAGTTGCTAGGTAACAGGTAATGAAGTAAGTAAATTTTTCTTAGATAGAATGATGTTAACTGTTTGAGTGAAATGAGTAGTCGAACCTGTCATATACACTTTAATGTTAAGTTTTTAATTGGGTCATAGATTTAATTAAGGAGACTCAAGGCCAATTCATCCAAGTCTTATAGGGCCAATATCTGATCTGTTATAATGTCGTTTCCTCATCAAAAACCTGCCTGGAGTTGTGTTTTGTTTCATTCACACATGTTTAACACACAAAACCTGCAGATTTAGGCTGAGTTTTTCTCTCAAACTCAAAATACTCTTTTACAGGAAGTGCTCCACTGTGTTTTGAAACTCCATCCACTTCCACTAGAATCATTTGGATGATTTCAGCCCTGGAATTGCCAATCTCTACATAACTTAAGATAAAAGCTGTTGAAAACTATCACTACATGACATCACAAGGTGGAACAGAGCATTTTGAGCTTTGGAGACATAGACATGTGTGAATGAAACAAAACACAACTCCAGGTCTGTTTTTGAGGAGGAAATAACATAATAACGTGTTTTAAATCTCACAAGAGTCAATTTTGTGCAATATAGGGCCTTTAAATGTTTTTGTTTTAAGGTTGTGGCTATGACTGACAGGTGGATTAGCCAATCAGGGATATGGATTGTCAGTATCAAAACAAATATGGCTGCTTATGTATAATGCAGTGTATATATATGTATGTTAATATGTTGGCGCTCCTGTTGAATCAAATTATTACAGAGGATACTGAAAGAACTTTACAGTATGAATCAACAGCAAGCTCCACACCGTCAGGGAATTGAACCCGTGACTGTCTCGCTGTGAGCCTAGATTGCTCGAGCCACTCCACCACCGTGCTGGTCGTACTCAATAACTTTTAGGAGACTTTTGTATGAAATTTCACATTAAAATTCAAAGAAGCGGAAAAAACAAATAAGTGTTTTTAGAAATGAAAATGTAATATTGTGAGTTTGCGAGGCTCTGCCGCTGTGTTTCTGCATTTCACACAAAACACTGTGTGATTGTTGGAGCTGCTGGTCCAGAGCTATTGTGCACCAATCACAGCTTAGTCACTTTTATTTGTTCAAATGTCAAATCTGAACAAGGGCAACAGAAATTAAGTTTTCACACTGAATTAGGCACTTTGCAAAAGTACCGTCTGTGTGTATGCAAAGAGAAGAGGATGGAGGTGAGAATTTACATTTCACATTTTAATATCAGGGACTAGCTCTGTCTCCAAATACTACTTTTACTGTTAACTTTTTTATACTGATTTGTACTGTATTATTTATTATCATTTGGTGTTTTGGTTCTGAAAGCATCAACATAAACTGACTGCTGAAATTCAGTGTTAGTGCAGCCTCTGCAGCTCAGTGAGTGAATTCTGGAGGTTCTGAGCTTCACATGAGGCCTGGTCTGTCCATAAACTGAGGATGAGACAAACTTGGATCCAAAACAAACATGGCGACGCCAACAGATGATCGTCTGCATATTTTAGCGTCAGTACAGATGATTTAGCTTTGTGCATTTTTGATTTTTGGCTCTGTTTTGCTGTTGTGACACTTGACTGTGACGATCGGTCTGTTTTAAATAGTCGTCATGATGTTCTGCGTTTTCCGATTGCTTTCAGCAAGAGCCTTTATAATAATAATCATAATAATAATGATGATAATGTGGAGAACTCACTTCAGAGTGACACATGTGAGTCAGGTTAAAGTTGTCTTCCCTGTCAAAAACTATCAAACAATGGGGAGTAACATTTGTACACTTTTTGGCTCATTAAATTTTTTGGCACTCTCTCTCCTCCTATGAACTATTCAGACTTGTACTGTCTGCATGCTCTGTGCATAAAACTTTCACAGAGGAATCAAATTTAAACTTTTTATTCAATTCAGATCTGATTGTTTCATTCCATATTGAGTGTGTCCAATAAAGCTCATATATCATGACAGATGATAGACACACCACAAAGAAAATATCATTTGACTCTTTCTTTAAATATTGAAAATCCTTTTCAATCTTTGAATGGCTCATGTGTGACTGACTGAGGCTATGTGAGTGTATATAATGCAGGGCAAGTGTAGCATAATTAGATTAGAGAGTTTTGAAGTCATTAGTGTTGAATCACTCACCAGAGTCAAAAATGAGTTTTAAATATGTTTCATTTCATCTAATTTACTTCACTTTGCTGTGCGGTTATTTCTGCTTTTTGAAACACATTTATTTAGTTTGAAGGCAATTTAAATCATTCCAAAAACTATTACAAAAGGAGCTTTATGAAAAGTTGTTGTGTTTTTCATCAGAACATTTTGATTCAAGGTTTATCACAATAGAACAGTAAAACTATTTATTTATTTTTGTATTCCAAAAATAATGTCCAAGGAGAGAGGTGCCCTCATGGGCCACACATCTCCAGAGATTCAGCCGAGTTCATCTGGAGCTCCAAGTTCAGGATTATCCTTGTGCATATTTTAAACTGATGAGTGTAAAATATGCACGCACACACACACACACACAAACGCACACACACATACACCCACACACACCCACACTCAGGCACATCTCCACACACACAACACACACACACACCCGGCCCAAGCACTGGAAGAATTTGGAGTACTGATACTTTGCAGTGACATCACACTGAGGGTGTTCTACATGTATCTCTATGGTGGAATGTTCAGCTGTTACCATGGTGACATGATGCACACATTAGCAAACATTGCCAAAAAGCTTTAAGACTGTTTGAAAACTCAAGAAAAAATACAAAGCACATTTTCAGGAGCCTGTGATCAGTCCGAGCGTTCATGGTCCTGTTTAGGAGTTTGATTTTCAACAAAAAGTTGAGAGCGACAAACTGAAAAACGATCGGCTAATGCTAATGCTAGCTAGCTTGTGGCACTAAGTTGATGTGTGAGGGACTTGTTTAACAGCACAAATCAGGTCAGTGGTTGTAGTTTAAACCAAATCAGTTTTTTCTGATCAGTGTTAAAATAACACATAGTAAACAGGTACAGTCTAACAGAGCTTCAGACAGAGCAGAGCCTACAGTTAGCATCAGTCCTTCAGGGAATGTTGATGACAACAGCCACAAAGTATCAATTACTAATATGTCTATTGATACTCATTGTCTTGTATGTCTTTTGTTTGGACTTTTCTCTTTTGTCGCTCATTACACACAATTACATTAAAAGATCCAACTCAAACTAGTATATCACCAGGTACACAAGCAGATGAGTCCACCGGGTCAGATCTGTGGAGAGGCGACCCCACTCACAGTAAGAATGCACGCATGTATTGCATTTATGAGCAATAAAACATATAAATGAACAAAACCTACTGTGGAATATTCCAGGCAAAGTGAAGACAAAGGAGAGAAGCCGATGGAGGACTCCCCACCAGAAAAGTTACGCAGTGCAGCTTTAAGAACACTGTGTACAATGTATGTAAATTAATCCGAATAGTTGTACTCAAGACGTCATTCTAGACTTTATGTCAGATGGAGGGCAGTGGCTTATAGACCTTTTTTGCCTCTAAATGTTACAGAACTGTGCTTTTGTTGTGGTTAACAGGGATTCTCATGTATTTCAATTCAGAATTTGTCACACGTGCAGTAAAAATCTGATTAAAAAAACAAAAAACTTTTTTGTGTAAAATGTTGAAAATTCATGTGACCAACAAGTCGCACTGCACTGATTCTCTGGAGGTTTTAAAACGGCTTTGTAGCCTGAATAGAATTTATCTGCTGTGAGATCGGCAGCTCCTTGCAAAATAATACAACCCCAATGACGACAGCGGCCATAACTTCTTCATCTTCCAGAATACGGTGAATAAAGCTATGAGAGATTTACTATTTTTTTACTACAATTTGCAAATGGTGCACCTTTTTTTGGGTCCGTACACATGTCATGAACAAATGCTACAGCCTGAAGTTCTTCAAGGGCCCATATTACACTGTTTTCTGATTTATGTTCTAATGTTGTTTCCTCATCACGAACAGACCTGGAGTTGTGTTTTGTTTCATTCACACATGTTAAACACACAAACCCTGCAGATTTAGGCTTTAGCTTTCTTCTCTCAAACTGAAAACACTCTGTTCCACCTTGTGATGTCATGTGGTAATACAGGAAGTGCTCTAAACTCCATACACCTTCACTAGAATCATCTGGACAGTTTCAGCCATGGGATTGCCAATCTCTGCTGAACAAGAGGTAAAAGATAGATGTTTAACGTGAAAAACTACCGCTTCGTGACATCACAAGGTGGAAGCTTTAAAGATGTGGACAGTCTCATAATAAAGGGTTACTCAGACGTGTGAATGAAACAAAACATAACTCCAGGTCAATTTTTGCATACTTTAAGACCTTTAAAGCACTGCCATCACTTACACCTATAGTAAAAACCATAAATATTTCCTAGAGTTTATTTCATTTGAATAATTATTTTTGTTAAACCAGTCAAAACATAATTTATGCCCAATTGCAAATTCTACTATCAGATTCTGACCTTTCTTCCAGCTCATTTTTTATTAGTTAAAGGTGCATTGTGTAACCTTTCTGGTGGAGGGTCCATCACAGTGTGGTATTAAACATTTCTAGCTTCATGGAGACCAAACCAGATCAACTTGCAGGTCAGATCTGTGGAGAGGCGACCCCGCTCACAGACAGAATGATGTTTGAGCTAGAATAAATGTAAAGTAGAGCTGTTTAATGTCATACTGTGGAACATTCCAGGCAGAGCAATGACATCTCCAGAGGACCCCCAACCAAAAAGTAACAGTGCAGATTACTATAAAATCTATTGAAATCCCAAACCCAGAAAGACTGTATTGCGAAATTGTAAATTTACTGTATTGTGGCAACCCTGAACACCGACACTTCCCTCTGTACCAGTTCTAATCTGTAAACCTGTCTCCGGCGAAAGTGCTTTTTGTAAATCCTGATTGAAAGTCTTTGTCAGTTCAACAACCACCTGCACCTCTTCTGTTTGTCTCCGTCCATCTTCGCTTCTCACGTGAACCCACACACTCACAACATGCACTTTATGTCTTTACAAAAAATAAAGAAAAGAAAAAGAAAAAATCCATCCTTCCACCTTTCCTTCTGGTGTTAACAGTGTGCTGGAGATTCTTGGACGGACATTTTTCTTATATAAGCAATTGTGAATACTACGAATACTATTGAAATCATTACCCAAAAATCTTGAGTTTAGAACTTAGAACTTAGACAAACTTTATTGATCCACAAGGGAAATGATTTGGATACAGTAGCTCACTCAAGTTTTCTGAAATCGTGAGTGAAACTGCGTTATTGCAACTCAAAAGACTGACACGTTTTGCTTTGGCGAAGTCTGATTGAAAGACTTTGTCAGTTCTGAAACCATCGGCACCTCTTCTGTTTGTCTCCATCTATCTTCAGTCACTTCTCATGTGAACCCACCCACTAACAGCGCACACTTTCCGTCTTTACAGAAAAATAAAATAAAAAATCCATCCTGTAAGACTTTATTTCTTGTCAGGATGGGCAGAAGTTGTCAGAACAGTATTGCGTATCTTTCATTCCAGAGATTCTTGGAGAGACATTTTTCTTTTAAAGACAATTATGAATACTATTAAAATCATTATTCAAAAATCTTGAGTTTAAAAAAGAAATCTATCCTTGTAACACTTTTTATTTCTTGTCAGGAAGCTCAGAATTTGTTGCCATCACTTATCTTTCCTTCTGGTGTCAAAAACGTAGCAGAGATTCAGACATTTTTCATTTTTCTTATACAGGCAATTAAGAATACTATGAATATTATCGAAAACATTATCCAGAAATCTTGAGTTTACTGAAATTGTGAGTGAAACTGTGTTATTGCAACTCAAAACACTGACACATTTTGGTTTATCTGAGTGAAAGACTTAAAACAACCACCTCCATCTCTTTTTCTCTCTGTTTGCATCCATCCGTCTTCAGTCACTTCTCATGTCGAACCCACACACTCACAGCACGCACTTTACATCTAAAAAAAATAAGATAAAATCCAGAATAAATCCTCTTGTACTACTTCCTAAAGGTGCACTGTGTAACTTTTCAGGTAAGGGGTCTGTCACCAGCTTCTCTGCATGGTGATGTGGCCTAGAATGTTCCACAGTATGGCATTACACTTATTTATCTCTATGGGAACAGCAGGTGAAGCCATAATTTACAAGTTTACAAGTTGCAAGTTTTTAACTCAATAAAAACCCAGGTTACTGAGTAAATGCAAGATGGATATGTTTAATGCCATAGCGGGACATTCTGGACTAAGCAACGACATCTCCATGGAGACGGGCAGGTGGCGGACTCTCCACTAGAAGAGTTACACAGTGCACCTTCAGTTCTTTCTCAGGAAGCGCAGAAATTGTCAGAACGCTATTCCTTATCAACTTCTCGGATGGACATTTTTATTACACAAGCATTTAAGGATGATCCAATTTCGATTTTTAAAAATTTGCAATTCCCAATACCGATCTGATACTGGAAGATAATTTGTTTCATCCGATTTTGAACTTTAAATACTTTGAGTTTCTCACTTTGAATTTTTTAACTCTGAAAAAACATGTTTGAATTATTTTTATTCTGAATTTTAGTTGCTGAAATTGTAAGTGTTCATTTTCAAAGTCTTTAAAATTCAATTTAAAAAAAAAAAATCACCTTTTAAATATTCAGCACAAATATTTTCAAGCCCTCAAATTCAACAGTCAGAATTCAGTGTAAAATTCGCATTGAAAAATAATTTGCAGGAAAGATCCACCATGCCCAGGCAGAAGCAATCGATCCAAAGTCTAATAAGCAGGAAATGGTGCAGCAAAGCGATCTGATTGGTCAGAATTTGCCTCATCAAAACCTCATCTCTTTAATTAAGTGTAAACCCTGCCCACAGATGAGAACCATTAGGAAACAGCCTCTGTCCTCCTTACTCACACAGGATCGATTGCTTCTGCCTTGGCATCTTGGATTTTTGTTGTGAAATTTTACTTTCTGAATTTTGACTGTTGAATTTTAGGGCTTGAAAATAGTATATACTGAATATTTAAAAGGTGATTTTTTTTTATTTATTTATTTTTTTTTTAAATTTGAATAATATTGAAAAAGTATACTTAAAATTCCAGCAACTAAAATTCAGAATAAAAATAATTCAGCCATCTTTTTTCAGAGTTAAAAAATTCAAAGTGAGAAATTCATTCAAAATCTAATGGAACAAATTATCTTCAAAACTGGTCTAATCCCAATAATGATCTTCTCATTTTGTTTATGATTTATTAACAGAATTTAAGCTGTTGCTTTATAAATAATGATGTTCTCTATGTTGATTTTATATAATCACCAGATATATATAAAAAAAAAAAAAGGCCTATTCGCTGTACGGCCTGATCTGTTCACCAAAATAAACCAATAAAGCCAATAAAAATACCAAGATCGGCAGCAAATACCGATATCAGCATTGGATCGGGACATCCCTAATTAAATGTGCACTGTGTAACTTTTCTACTGGAGAGTCCGCCATCTGCTAGTCTCCATGGAGATGCTGTTGCTTTGTCTGGAATGTCCCGGTATGGCATTAAACATATCCATTTTGCATTTATTCAATAACATGGGTTTTTATTGACTTAAAAACTTGCATTCTTACTGTGAGTGGGCTCGCTTTTCCGCAGATTTGGCATGTAACTTGGCTCTATGGTGTCACCTGCTGTCTCCGAAGAGATAAGTAAGTGTAATGCCATACTGTGGAACATTCCAGGCAGCATCTTCATGGAGAAAAGCTGGTGACGGACCTTCTACTAGAAAAGTTACACAGTGCAATTTTAAGAATACTATTGAAATCATTACACAAAAATCTTAAAAGTTTATTGAAATTGTGAGTGAATTATTTTGTTGCAACTCAAAGCACTGACACATTTTCATTTGGGTAAGGTTTTGTCAGCTCTAACAACCACCTGCACGTCTTCTTTTTGTCTCTTGTCCATCTTCAGTCACTTCTCAGTACACACTTTCCATCTAAAAAATAAAATAAAATAAAATTCTTCCAGCTCGTGTCCGACTTCTTATTTCTTGTCAGGAAGTTGTCAGAACGCCATCTCCGAGCTTTCATTCTGGCGTCAACAACTTGGCGCAGATTCTTCAGGCGGACTTCTTGATGAGATCTTAAGGTTGCTCCAGTCTTTTAGCCGTCCTAGCTCGCCACTCGCTTTTATCACCAAACATCTGAGATCATGTCAAAGGCACCCACACAGCCATCATCTGAAGAGGAACGCAATCTCCAAAGCGCTGGATCATGAAAGCGGTCCAGATAAGTACGCTGTCCCCACAAAACTCGCCCGCACTGGAAAAGCATGTCAGTATTTTTAGACCAATTTTGAACGAAAAGCAAAGAAAAACTCCAAATGCCAGCGTGTCCTGACATTTGAAGAGGGCATTTTATCTGCTTGTAATTGTGTTAGCCTTGGCAACATGTGGCCTGAAATGCACGAACATAGGTGTTTATATATAGGTACTGACGGAGAAGCAGTAAGTCTATACCCTCCAACCAGAAAGTCTCTAGTTTTATATTTCCGTGACTACATACTGTGTAACAACCATATGCGTTGTAAAAACTAAAATCTAGCCAAGTTCAGATTACTTGAATTTAGTTTTATTATGATTTGAGTAAATTTCACTTTACAAGTAAAATGATTTACCAATGGAACAAGACTTTTTGTACTTAAATATGAAAATACAACTTGCTACTTGACCGGAAAAAGGTGGCTTACCCTCTCCGGGTGGGTTTAGAGTCCTTGCCTCAAGTGGAGGAGTTCAAGTATCTCGGGGTCTTGTTCACGAGTGAGGGGAGGATGGAGCGTGAGATTGACAGGTGGATCAGTGCAGCGTCGGCAGTGATGTGGTCGCTGTATCGGACCATTGTGGTGAAGAGGGAGCTGAGCCGAAAGGCAAAGCTCTGGATTTACCGTCAGTCTACGTTCCTGCCCTCACCTATGGTCATGAGCTTTGGGTAATGACCAAAAGGACGAGATCGTGGATACAAGTGGCCGAAATGAGTTTCCTCCGCAGAGTGGCTGGGCGCTCCCTTAGAGATAGAGTGAGGAGCTCAGTCACACGGGAGGAGCTCGAAGTAGAGCCACTGCTCCTCCACATTGAGAGGAGCCAGCTGAGGTGGCTCGGGCATTTGTTCCTGATGCCTCCTGGACGCCTCCCTCGGGAGGTGTTCTGGGCATGTCCCACTGGGAGGAGGCCCTGGGAGGAGGCCCTTTCAGCTGGCCAGGGAACACCTCGAGGTCCCCCCGGAGGAGCTGGAGGAAGTGTCCAGGGTGAAGGAAGTCTAGGAGTCCCTGCTTAGACTGTTGCCCCCACGACCCGGCCCCGGATAAGTGGAAGAAAATGGATGGATGGATATCTTGGTACACTTAAGAAAAACTAAGAAACTAAGAAACAAGAAGAACAAGAAAAACACTTTTTTTTTTGTGATCATTTTTCTTGTCAAGTTGAATCTACTCAAATAAAGTCAAATGTTCTTAATGTAAGTGTTTTTAACTGCTCATCTTTTTATCTCTGTCCATTTTCAGTCACTTCTCAGTATGCCAAGAGTGCAAAGTTGGGTCAAAGCAAATAGTGACTATTTTTAAAAGTCTAAAATCTAAAACAAGTTAAGAGTTATTTGAAGTTTATTTTTTGTTTCCTTCATTCCACATGTGTCATTCGTAGTTTTGATGCCTTCAGTAGAATCTCTAGTGTAAAAATCATGGAAATTAAGAAGAAACATACATGCAACATACAGTATACTGGTGAAATGTATTTAGTTTACAGAATACCAAATATGTGCATTCAAATTGTTCTTTTGCAATGTTTTCTGTTACATAGTACTGCATTCTGAATACTTAATAATACTTGAATACCACCAGATGAAAAAATAACTGTACCGGAATACAGTTACTCACAATAAGTATTCAGAACAAGTATTTTCTAAATATAGGCTTTCCTCAGGGGCCAGGAGTGGGTTTTTCCTGGTTAGATTTAATCATATATACTTTCACAAACCGTCAATCTCTTTCTCTCTCTTTTTCTCTGTCTCTTCCCAGACTCTGGAACAAACTAACCCCCCGATATGCCACGATCACAGACTTTGGCCGGTTTAAATCCAGGCTCAAAACTAGGCTCATTTATTCAGACTGGCTTTTAACACTCAGTAGTGCAGGGACACTTTGTACTATTCGTTTTATTTCATTGTTTAATGTTTTGAATGTTTTTATATTGTGTTGGTTTTATTGGAAAAAGCACTTTGAGCGTTGGAAAGGGCTCTATAAATTAAGTTTGACAGATTTGAATCATCCACAGAGATCTGAAATGTTGAGATCAAACTCCAGAATGTAATGCCGTATAAACCCATACAACAAAAATGTCAAAATCTTGTGACTCGTTGTGGACAGTTGGTTAATACTCCCTCCTAACTCCCTCAGTGTTAATCCTCACACATGTGTAGTACGTATGTGTGTGTGGTGTTTGAAGTGATAGGAAATGTGCTTCATTATCAGCCCGCTGCAGCACTTCACACGAGAGGGGCCGCACGGAGCAGGTCAGGGGCCGTGAGGAGCCCGGGGGCCGGCCTCACCTCTGACAGCTGGGGCCCCCGGGGTCCTGGTGCTGACAGGGCCTCTGTGTTGTCGCTCACACACACATACACACACTTAAACACACAGGTCAGCAGTCTGCATCAGGAGCAGTAAACAAAAGCACATTACGGTTTTAAGATGAAAGTGTGAAAAACAGACAGTCCCTGGTTCTATTCCCAGACTGTGTGGGAGTATATGTGGAGTTTGCATGTTCTCTCTGTGTCTGTGTGGGATTTCTATAAGGGCACTTGTTTACTAGTCTGGCAAGAGAGACTATACAGTGTCTATAGTTATATTCTGTAGTTATATAGTGTGATAATGTGTAAATGACAGTTGGATTAAAGGGGCAGGATTTAAGATTTTGATTTTAAATTCCATAAACATAACTGCTTTTACTGATAACAAATCTAATGCTGATTTATTCTTAATTACAAAATCACTGGATGTGGTTTCTGTTATAATTTGGTGTTTTGGTTCTCCAGACGATTTTCCAATCAGAAAGCAGAATAAGCCTCACGTGAGTCTCACATTTGGGTTGCCAGTTTCAATGTTGAAATCCAGTTAAAATGCCTCTCTCTGATCTGAACGGTCAGTACCTAAACTCCAGCACCTGCAGCCAGTCATGAGTCAGTGCTAGTGCAGCGTCTGCAGCTCAGGGAGGGAATTCTGGAGTAATGATGACAAATTAGCACCATTGCCATAGTGATTAACATTTAATACAACATATTACTTTTTTACGGTAATCTGAGGCCCTGGCCCAATACCCACATTACACATTACACACTTGAATGAAGTGTGCATTTTCTGCATGTACGTGAAGTACACTTCACATGACTGCTGTAGTGAATGTGGTCGGATAAACAGCTGTCAGCCATGTTGTCGAACAGAAAGCCACAGCTCTGTTTAAATCATTTTTCTGAATTTCCCATAAACAAGATCTATGTTCATGTTTTTACACTGCACTGATGTTATCTGAACAGTCTTCACGTGAACGTGCATCTGAGGTGCACAAGTGCGAATACCAATGAGAATGAGACAGACTTGGATGTGTCTATCTGCAGGTTAAGGCTCTGCTAACACAGGTTCAGATGTGATTGTAATACATTTTTACATCTGTAGGAGCGCAGACTTACAGTTCCTTTAAGCCTTTAAAACAAAGCCCTTCAGCTCCACTGACAGCAGCAGCAGCAGCAGCAGCCGTCAGTCTCTGCACATCTGCTCATCTGCTCTTCTGCTCAGTCTCTGCTCCATCTCTGCTCAGTCTCTGCTCCATCTCTGCTCAGTCTCTGCTCCATCTCTGCTTCGTCTCTACTCCGTCTCTGCTCAGTCTCTACTCCGTCTCTGCTCAGTCTCTACTCCGTCTCTGCTCAGTCTCTACTCTGTCTCTGCTCAGTCTCTACTCCATCTCTGCTCAGTCTCTACTCCGTCTCTGCTCAGTCTCTACTCCGTCTCTGCTCAGTCTCTGCTCCGTCTCTTCTCACAATAGGACAGTAGTTTTGCTGTTATTTGTCCCTCAGTCTCACTCACAATAGGACCGTGTGCAGATGGACTTCCAGAGCGGAGCACAGGGTGTGACATGATTCCTCCTTCGAATCAATACAGGTCCTGCTCTTAGGCTCCTTTGGCCCTGAGACTGGCCCCGGGTTTTGCCCCTGGTCGCTGCTCTGTACTGGCCCTGGTTCCCTCTTTGTCTGATGATTGACAGGTTTGATTCTGCTTTTCTTGTTCAGGATCATTGTAATGATATGTGCCTGCCAACTTCTTTAGTCATCGTGAAGGATGTCAAACTGTTCCAACTCTGAAGTCTAAAAGAGATACACGTCTGATCTGGAACAGGCTCTCACAGCAGCTAGCTCACTGTGCCTCAAAGCTAATGCTAACTGTAATTAAAAGCATAAAATAAATAACAGATTAAAATGAATTAAAGGGGGTATTTTACTTCTGTGGGGTATTAACTGTTAACACATATTTAGATCACCATGTTTCCTATAGTCACCAAAAACAAGGTACTAGCATGTTAGTTTAGCTTTTGTTTTTTTAACGCTCTGGGTCCCTCCTCTCTTTGCTCTCCGCACTAAGTTACTCCTCCTTCAGAGCACCATCACAACACAGTCAGTGTGCATCCTGAAAATACTGCACATCTCATCAGGTTTGTCAAGTTGTGGTGTAGTTTTGTATCATGTTTTTGTATATTTATGGAGAATTGTCGTGTGGGAGCATGGGTGATGGAGGGTTGTGGGCGGAGCCTCGTACAGAATATTACAGCTAAATGTAAGGAGGGTTTCAATAGGGCCTGGAAGAGATCACTAAAACAATACTTTAATGTAAAGACTACCTGACTGGTTGAATATACATGATTCCTTATGTCTGTGGCGTTGTTTTAATATTTATTCAGCGTTTTTATGAATAAAACCTATACAAATTCAAATTCCTCTTTTGAAACAAGCTAATTATGTTAGCATCACTGCACGCTGCTCCCGATACAGCCGTCATGTGAATCTAATGTAATGGCTAATATTGGTGGTTTGGTGTGCATTGATTACAGTAAATGAAGATAAATGTGTCTGGTGCTCGTTTAAAGCGGAGATTACAGGATGTAAAGTGATGAGGAGACAACATCCGCCAGGGCCACACTTCAGACCAGGACACAGCCTGCGCTAAACAGCCACCGTCACCGGGAAAGACGCCGTTTGGTGAATTCTAATCACACATCAGCTCGTCATTAGGGGACAGTTATGTACCACTGCTGTATGTACAGAAACGATGATTGTGAAGTGTGCACAAGTGAAACCACAGTGTGTGTGTGTGAGTTTGTGCGAGCACACTTTACCAAAAGGAAGTGTCAATCATCATCACGGAAAATACAAGAAATAAAGAGGTAAAATACAAGCCAATGCAGTTACATCACACAGTGTGTTCATCTAAATGGGATCACTCACATTTAACTACTCCATTTCTGTCACTGGTCATCACAGGAGGCAGCAGTGTCTTGCCCGTGGACACAGCGGTAATAAGTGAAAGGTTGAGATGATGTGGGTGTGTTCACTTTGTCCCTTTAAAGAGGAGCCTTGCTGGTGTCAGGCTTAAACAAACTGAGGCAGCACAAGCCTTTGTCCTCCCAAACTGCTTTATCATCAGCGCACACACTTTTAATTAAGAAAAACAGCTTCATGAAAACGAGAGGAGAGACTCAGCAGAGGAACGGTGGAACAGCAGAAGACGCCGCAGAATACCACAGCTCGATGGAGTCACTTTTAGAGATGTTTGTAGACGAGAAGATTGGACCTGGATATAGAATCATTCAGTTAATCAAATATAAAATCAAGATGAAGCTTTTGGACATTTCGAACAGTCAATGATCAGCTGGAATTGAACCTGAGCACTTTACATAACGATTAGCTATGTTTGATGTTGCTCTGTTTTCTACATTATTGCATTTTTATATGTTTTTATTTTGCCTATATACCCCCTCAAAATTACGTTCAGGAATTTTAATTAGAAATAATGAATTTTAAGTTAATAATATAAAACTGTTAAATTAATACAATAACAAAAAAATAGTATGGTAATGTTAAATAATGAAATTTAAACCAATAAGATTAAATGTGTTAAATGAATACGATAATAAAAAGAAGGAAAAATATAAGAATTATGCCTGATCAAAAGAATAAAAAGGGGGTCAAGAAATTATAGGTAAAATAAAATATTCTGAGAAAGAAAACTATATATAAATGGACACAAAAACATGTTTGGATGAAGTTAAAAGTTATTTTTATTATTTGTAATTATGTTTTATACTGAGTCACCTTAAGAAAATAAAATGGGGAAGAAAAAAAAAAAAAGAAAAAAAGAAATTTATGTATGCCTGCAATGACATTTAGCAATACAACATCTGGAAAATGTAATTGATCTAATGACATAAAGTGAATACTGCAAAATCAACTTTTTGGAGCTTTCTAGATAGATAGAAACCCTCCTTATGGTTAGCAGTACGAGCTTGTACAAGGCTCCGCCCACAATCCTACGTCACCCACGACAATTCTCCATAAATATACAAAAACGTGATACAAAAGTGCACACAGCAACTTGAAAAACCTGACGCAAGGTGCAGTATTTTTATTAGTGGCATGCATGGCATTTGTAGTGTGATAGCGCTCTGAAGGGGGAGTGACTAAGCACGGAGAGCAAAAGGAGGCGAGACTCAAAGCATCAAAAATGAAAAAATGTGTTGCGTTCGAGGAATATTGCATTTTCAAAACAACAAAAGGTAATATGATCCGGGTTACAGAAGTGAAATACCCGCTCTTTAACAAAACTCCATGGATATTTTGGCGTATTTAACACCTTTCAAACTTAAAAAAAAAAACAGTCACCTTTTTACCAAATCACGTCTGAAAAGTTCAAAATCCAAATCCTTAAAACTATTATTTCTGTGAAGTTCTTGGTGCCTCTAAGCAAGACAATAACAAGAACACAAAGTCCTGGAGTGTCCAAAGTATCTGTGGTATATTACAAATACTTTACAGAAGATGCTGTGCTTGTGTGTTCTTTATACGTAGTTCTAATCTCTCACGTTATTTTATCATTTACACATTTTGTATATTCCTCAGTATTCGTAAAATTCATCTAAAACGACTTCATAAAACTCACATGAAGCAGTAGTTTTCAAGGTAACAGTTATTTGTACGCTATTGAACTGCTCATACTGCAATACGCCAGAATAAGCACACTTTGTTGCTCTTTCTTTTTATTTTTGTGATCAATATTTTATTTGATTTTCAGTATTCATGGTTGCACTGCAAAAACTTAAATCTAGCCAAGTTAAGATGTCTTAAATTAAGAAAGTTTCATCATGATTTGAGTAAATTTCACTTAACAAGTACCGAAAAATTAACGTGTTTTTTTTTGTTCCAACTTTCAGTTCCTTGGCTTTAAATGCCCATGTCAGTGAGCCAATAATTACACCGCAGTGATTTGTGTTTAATATAGTCCTACACGTGTCCAAACAAACGAAGTGTGTCGTCTTATCGGGAAAACAGAAGCGCGTTTACAGTGTCTCAAAGTCAAAGTGTTGTGTGTGATAATAAATCCACATCCAGTCAGTCTGATCTGCGCGTAAACTTGAAGCCAAACAGATAACAGGAATCGGTTTCAAATATATCAAACATGGAGCGCGTGTGCGTAAAGATGCAGATAATCCTCCTCCTCCGTCAAGGTAACCTCGCAGAGTGTATTACAGAGTGTATTACCACATGACATCACAAGGTGGAACAGTGTGTTTTCTGTTTGAGAGAAGAACTAAAGCCTAAATCTGCAGGGTTTGTGCATTAAACATGTGTGAATGAAACGAAACACAACTCCAGGTGTGTTTTTGGACAGGAAACAACACTGTAAGGTACAAAATACTAAATAAAAAAAATAACTGGATTAATTTGTAATCAATGAGTCATGGTGGGATAGAAAATAAACAGCCTTTTAAAGAATAATAAATAATTCAAAAGATAGATCCACTTCACCAAATAGAAACATGCAGGATTGTTGAAATACCGTTTTAATGGAATCGTTTAAATGGAATTTTTAATGAAAATGGCAAAATTATTAATGATGTGAAAAAAATTATAATCAGGTTTGTGCAAAATGAATGAAGGACAAACAGAAATTACAATGTGGCCTTAGGACATTTTTCAAAATTAATGTGTAATTTTTAGTAAATTTTGAAAGAAAGAAATGTGTTTCTTATTCTCAATAGATTTTTTTTTTTTTTTTTTTTTTTTTACAAATAAAAAATACACAAAGCTACAAAAAAAAAAAAAAAAAAAAAAACAAAGATAAATATTTTCTAAAAAATATTAAAATCAAATGTTGCAAAATGATGTTGATCGGTAAGCTTGTGATAAAGGTGTAATGCGTCACTTTTCTGGGAAGGAGACTATCACTTTCTAGTCTTCATGGAGGTGTTATTGCTTTGCCTGGAATTAAAGGAGACGTATTCTGCAGAATCAACTTTCCAGAGCTTTTAAAGAGCCCATATTAAGTTATTTTCTGAAACCTGGAGTTCCACCTTGTGATAATACAGGAAGTGCTTCACTGTGTTTTTAAACTCCACGCAACTTCACTAGAATCATATGGATAATTTCAGTCCTGAAATTGACCATCTCTACTGAACTAAAGGTAAAAGGAGCTGTTTAACTTGAAAACTACTACTACATGACATCACAAGGTGGAACAGAGCATTTTGAACTTTGGAGATGTAGATAGTTTAATAATAAAGGATTACTCAAACATGTGAATGAAACAAAACACAACTCCAGGTCTGTTTTTGAGGAGGTAACAACATTATAACAAGGCTTAAAACTCCATCCATTTTCTTCCGCTTATCAGGGGCCGGGTCGCGGGGGACGCAGTCTAAGCAGGGACTCCCACCGGGGTGAACTCCGACACATGGTGGCTGAGCTGTGGGGAAATGAGCAGGCCCACACCTGCTCGCCACTGCTCCCTGTGGCGAGCAGAGTCCAGTCCTCTTGAGGGGGCTGGACTCTGGAGCCCAAACTGTGCGTGGAGGTGAGGCCGACTATATCTAGTCGGTAACGCTCAACCTCCCGGACGAGCCCGGGCTCCTTCCCCCCCAGAGAGGTGACATTCCATGTCCCCAGAGCTAGTCTCCATGTCCGGAAATCCGGTCGTCGAGGTCCCTGCCTTCGACTGCCGCCCAGATCTCCCTGCACCGGCCCCTTATGGATCCTCCTATGGGTGGTGGGTCCACGAGAGGAAGGCGCCACGTTGCTCCTTCGGGCTGTGCCCGGCTGGCTCGTCGGCCACCAGATGCTCGCTGTCGAGCATCCACTCCAGAGGCTTAAAACTCACAAGAGTATTTTGTGAGTTTTAACCATGTTAGAGTAGTTTCTTGTCATTGACCCCTGAAGTTGCATTTAGAGTGGTTTGTGCATGTTTCATCATCTTTATTTTCCTGTATTCAAGACGTCGTGCTCCGATCTACCTCCGTTTCACCTCCACCAGTACACACCCACTGTAACGTACGCACTCGTTTTATTTTCTTAATCAGTGACACAGGTCTTCTGATCAGACTTGTACTCAGGCAGTAGCTAAAGAGATTGTAATAGTTGAGTTGGTACATGTGAGATTGATGGTTCCAATCCCGCTCCTGGCATAAACATCTTTAGAAAGGTCAGATCCTGTGGCCCATAGGTTTGCGATGCTCCCAGCTCCCATATATGAATACTGTTGTTATGTTCTTGGGCAAGACACTTAACCCCTCACTACAAGTATTTGTCTACATTGGTGAGTGTGTGCCTTTCTCTCCAGAAACGTTCAATAAGTAAGATGTACACCATAACCAAATATAGTACTGTTAATATCCAACAGGTCACAAAAGTGAATAGGCCAGTAGAGTCAAGTCACAACATTAAGAGGATTTTTTTTTTTTTCTTTTTTCTTTGACCAGACTTTTTGTGGCTGTGCTCTTGTCCCGTGCTCCTTCTCATTGTGTGAGAGCATTCAGCAGTGCTCAGGTCTTTAGTTGCAGTGTGGGGGGCCCCAGCTGGAGATTCGTTTAGATCCTGATGGGGCGGGAAGAGGAGGAAGTCGGGGGCGTGTTCTCCTCTATAATGAAGCTCCACTCCTCCCATTCTTCCTCTGACTGTGTATATAGACTATCTGTTAATACTGCCAGTAGAGATACAAGTACTTTGATCACAGTCGATTTATGTTCTATTGAAAAGATTTAATTAAAGTCGCAATTGGCACCAAACGGCCCTTGTAATCCACTGTCTTCCCACTCCCTAAGGCTGTCCCAGTCTGCGTATTATTGAGGTCCACCGAACAGACGATTATAACACACACTGGAAGCCAAATTTCACCTTCTTCCATAAAACTTTTCACAAAAAAATTTGGGATCAGTCCCATTGGATAACATGGGTGCTTTCGAACATCGCTATGGCAACCCCATGCAAAATACAACACAAAATACAACAAAAGCACCCAGATGAAAATATCTAGTATCTAGTTCACTGACACAGCCAAACTATTACTTACAAGAGCAGGATTTAAACCACCAACCTTCCATTTATGCGACGACCATCTTCCACTCATTTCCTGTCACCTGGAGTGTCTTGCCCAAGGACACGCCAGCTTTTATATAGGAGGTGATGTGTTTCTTGGCCTCTTGGCTGCCACAGATTTGCAGTGAAAATGTCATTGTTCGCATGAGTCCTAATGGAAGCGACAGGACAAGGCTCAGTCTCCCTCTGAATGTGCACATGGAAGATTTATGAGCAAAGCAAAGCCCAGAGCCTAAGTGCACCGTGTCAGCTGACAGCACCGCTCATTGCGAATCACTCCCTCTGAAAAAGTACTGCAAATGTGAACGAAAACGTACAGTTACATGACAGAGAAGTAGAATACATCAAAGAATACATGGAAAATACTACTCAAAGTACTAGTTGCACGTTACTTTTCACAGTTTTAGTAGCCTTTTAGTTCAGTCTTTTATACGAAAATTACACTGTGTAAATTTTCTAGTCAGGGGTCCACTACTTGCTTGTCTCCATGGAGATTAATTACATATTTACTAGGGATGCATTGATCCGATACTGATTTTGGATATGAGTGCTGGTACAAAAAAATAAAATGCTGGATCGGATATCGGCTTCCAAATATCGGTTCTGCCAATATCCTCGTTGAACATGTAAAGTTCCCGGTCGTAGTTGGTCTAGAAAGTTTCAGAATGTTTGAACTTTTATTTTCACAGTTACTTGTTGCATAAATAACAGATAAATAACACATTTGGATCAGTTTTGTCTTATGTTAGTTTTGTTTAATGAAATAAATCCTGTTTTCAGACTCTCAGGCTCTGGTATCAGCTGATATCGGGTATCAGATACTTAAAGCTGCACTGTGTAACATTTCTAGTGGACGATCCGCCACCTAACATGTTATTGGAAATGTTATTGCTTCATCTGGAATGTTCCACAGTATAGATTAAACCTATCCATCACAAAGAAGACAAGCAGGTCACAGCTCTACGCTACATTACAGGTCAGATCTGTGGAGAGTCGCCCCTATTCACAGAAGGAATTATTGTATTTTTGAGCAATAGAAACAGCTGTGATGATGGAAATGTTTAATGTCATATCAGGGAACATTACAGGCAAAGGAATAACATCTCCAGACCCTCCACTAGAAAAGTTGCGCAGTGCACCTTTAAATCTACAATATTTAAATCAGTATCGGACGTCTAAAAGCTGGATCAGTGCATCTGTAATATTTACCTGAAATGTTCCACAGTATTACATTTAACTCGTCTTTCCTTCATTGCTCAAAAATGCCTTGATAAACATGCATTTTTACTGCGAGCGGGCTGGCCTCTCCAAAGATCTGACTCGTAATAACATCTCCATGGAGACAACCCTTGTGGCATCTTTGAAATACGCTAAAATCTGTCATTGAAATGCATCAAAACGTCTTCTTTTGACAGTTAATAAAGTCATTGTGTTGTACTACACTGCAGGCTATTCTAGACCCGTTCATTTACATTGCATATTGTGGATTCAGTCGCTGGTAACACAAAGGATCTGCTCAAATGTAATTATGGCACACTCTGTCATTTTAAATGTCCTCTGGTGAAAATAGCAGTGTTAACATCAGAAAACTAAAGCTACGTTTACACCAGCCCACGCACTCAGGGGAGCGGTGCGGAGAAGGATTTATTCTTTTGTCTTAAAGGCTCTATATTATGCGAAACTGACTCTTGGGAGCGTTAAGTCAAGTTATAATGTTGTTACCTCCTCAAAAACACACCTGGAGTTGTGTTTTTTTTTTCATTCTCATGTTTGATAGACCCTGTTTGATTAGTCTGTCGACATTTCCAAAGCTCAAAATGCTCAGTTCCACCTTGTGATGTCATGTAGTAGTAGTTTTCAAGCAAATACCTTTTACGTTTTGTTCAGTAGAGATTGGCAGTTCCAGGGCTGAAATTATCCAAATGATTCAAGTGAAGGTGTATGGAGTTTAAAAACACAGTGGAGCATCTGTATTACCACATGACATCACAAGGTGGAATAGAGTGTTGAGAAGAACTCAGCCTAAATCTGCAGGTTTGTGTGTTAAACATGTGAAAATGAAACAAAACACAACTCCAGGTCTGTTTGTGACGAGGAAACGACATTAGAACACAGATCAGAAAGTCTTTTTTTATGATTATCTAATTTTGATTTAATTTGGTGGCATTATAACTGCTGTAAATATAAATCAATTCTAGTTTTACACCAATTAAAAATCAATTTGTGAAAACGAGCAAAGGATCATGGTATATGTAGTTCCACTTTGTTTTGGGCAACAGTAGCTCAGTTGGTAAGTGCGTTTGTCCGCTGATGAGAAGGTTGTTGGTTTGAATCCCGCTCTCGACATAAACATCATTGGAGTGTGATGTAAAGTGCTTTGAGTGTCTTGAAGGTGGAAAAGCGATATATAAAAATGTGACCATTTACCATTTTTAGCTGAGAAACTTTTGATTCGATATATTACAACTTCAAGTGCCCTAAACCACCAAATTCAAATGGTCTTTGCCCCAAAACCTGTCAGACTCTTGTTCAAGTCCACAGATGCTCACAGGACTGAATAAGTGCGAATGAGGCTACGAGGTGTTCAGGAGCGTCTGGTAATTTAGCATAATCATTAAAACTTTTTAGCTTATGTCATCAACTAACTTCAGGTACTCCTCAAGTTCAACGTCGATCTAAGCTGCTGTTTTAACACCATCCGACCAGAAAGAGCTGACTGAGCTGGAATTACAACAGGTGAGCTGATTTGCGCTGTTAAACAAGTCTCTCACACATATAATTAGAGTCACAAGCTAGCGAGCATTAGCCAACAGTTTCCCAGTTTGTCACTCTCACCTTTTTGTTGAAAATCAAACTCCTAAACGGGACCATGAACCCTCAGACTGATCACAGCCTCCTGAAAATGTGCTGTATGAATCCATTTTGTATTTTTTCGTGAGTTAACTTTTTTGACTGCGTTAATTGTGTCTCCATTGTAACTGCTGAACATTCCACCGCAGAGATACATGTAGAACACCCCCAGCATGATGTCATGGCATAGTATCAATAATTGCTCATAAAAACAGCTATCAAACAAACAACTAAAACAATGCAACAACACGTGCTCGGTGGAGAGGCTGTAGTTTGACTTTGCTACTGATCTAAAACGAGTAAACGTCCAAACATACTGTATGTCTAATATTTTCCTGACTGTTTCTTACCTTGTGCAGTTGAATGCCTCTCCTAGTCTGCTCCGAAAGGAAATCAGACTGTGCTGAAACATGCTGCAAGTATCTGAGTACGTGCAAACTTCTCCAGATGTGTTACTGGGATCTGGAAGAATTGAACCATGACTTCAGTTGTAGTTCCCGGGTTTACTGCATTTGGATAAATCAGTTTAAATTGGACTAGGCCGATTTAAACATACTGCTGTTGTGGCCATAAACACACTAAAAGTATGCAAAGGGATTTTAAAACTACTATCATAACTAGACACTCAAATAACAATAGTATACAAATCAACAGGACAAACTTTGACCTTTCCTGAACGGTTTTGGAATGATCATGAGCCTTAATAGAACTAGTATAAGACCTCATGGTAACAAAAAGAAAGTATTATTATCTGTAGTATCAAAATTGGTATGAAATATTGCACCTATTCAAAATTAAGTTTGAAATGTTATTGTTGGGATCACACTAAGTCAGCCGGTCTGTAACTGCCAACCTTCAGTCTTAAGACAGACACTCTAGACACTGTGTGATGTCATTTCATTTACTTGGAGAGAAAATATGTCCTCTCAATTTGAACCATAATCCTTCAGTGCTGCGCCTGCCAGGAGCAGAGTAGAGGCTAAACACAGCCTGCAGAGTGTGGGCAGGGCTGCGAGGACAACATGGGGCCCAGGACACAGCCCTGAGGGACTCCTGTTGAGAGGGCTTGCACTGGAAGTGTTCTTGCTGACCTGCGCTCACTGGGGAATCTCACTATCAACCTGCTGCTCATGACCTATAGATTGGCCCCTGGAGCACGAAACGCACATTCATGAAGAAATACTGAGAAATATGTGTATATGAAATCTACATTATTCAGATTTAGAATTGTGTGTTATAAATCTGTGTAGTGAGTCCAATACACATGTGTAGAGCTGTTATATGTCACTTATTCAAATGACAGGCCAATATATACAAATACTGATATGTGCGTTTAGGCTTTTCTAATTTCACTCCAAAATAAATCAGGTTAATGTGGGCCACAGTGGCTCAGTTGGTAAAGTGTTCGTCTTCTCATCTGAAGGTTGGCAGTTTGAAACCCACTCTCGACATAAACATCACTGGTAGATTGCTGTTGTTGCGATCGTAATTGTGTCCTTGGGCAAGACACTTGACCCATCTCGCCCCTAGTGTCTGCTTACTCTGGTGTGTGAATGGGTGTGTGGTTTCTTGATGTAAAGCACTTTGAGCCTTGAAGGTGGAAAAGTGCTGTATTAAAATGTGACCATTTACCATTTGATGTAAACTTTATTAATAGTTCAAAATTCCTCCACTGCATTTGACCCATCCTTCATTCCCTCTGGGGCAACCCGTCAGGAGCAGTGTGCGACTGTTGAAACTCTAACTTAACATTGTGTTAGTGATTACTTTAATATGTAAATACAAAATAAATAAACTCATTCACAATGTTGTTTTTATGAAAAGTGTTTTATTGATTTTGACTTACTCACTTCTGTTCTACTGAGCTCATAAGGATTGTGTGTAAATGTTGACACCACAAATAACAAATCTCTTTTACAAAACCAGAGCCATAGACTTCCCCTTGTACAGTTCCATGATCAGCACATACAATTCTACACTTGAGTATTTTATCTCCCATCTGCCCCTGTGCCGCTCTTGTACTGATCAGAGCTGGAATGTGTGGCGCCTATAGGAGTCCAGCCTAAACAAAGACTCTCACACATGTGCAGTGTCAGGGCTAGCATCAGGTCACCCCCACGACCACGCACACACGAGCGGTCCTTCACCCTCCGGACAACAGGGGACTTCATCGCAGGAGGAGGGGAGGAGGAGGTCAGAGGAAGACGAGGAGAAGAGATCGTCTGATACATTCTGAGAGAAATACTGGTTTTCAGACGACTGACGAAACATGGACAGTCTGCTCGCTCCAGCGCCTGTCTGCAGGAGGACCGCAGTGAACCAAGAGAAGGTAAAGAACACAGTGCTTCACGTTAAAGAAACAGTCTGTAAGATTTAGATTTTTAATTCCATAAATACCAAACTGTGTCCCCAAATATGAGGTCAACATGTTCAGATCAAATATAACTGATAACAAATAATACAGATTTATTCTTCATTACAAAAACATTGGGCATGATGTCCCATTTATTTGGTGTTTTGGGTCTCAAGATGATTATCCAATCAGGAAACACAATG
Organism: Taenioides sp. WSHXM2023; assembly: GCA_029959045.1. Classification (NCBI taxonomy): domain Eukaryota; kingdom Metazoa; phylum Chordata; class Actinopteri; order Gobiiformes; family Gobiidae; genus Taenioides; species Taenioides sp. WSHXM2023. Next base: position 4,188,562 of record CM057096.1, on the reverse strand, counting down.
AGCCTCACATGAGTCTCTCATTTGCTCAAATCCAGTTGGTTTAAACCTAAATGTCTCTCTCTGATCTGAACGGTCACTGCTTAAACCTCAGCACTTGCAGCCAGTCATGAATCAGTGCTAGTGCAGCCTCTGCAGCTCAGGGAGTGAGATGTTTCTCACATGCAGGTACCTTGTCTTGGAAGTGGCTTCCTCTGAAGTCAGTTCCTGATGTATCAGGCTTCAGAGAGAAGGAGCAGCAGTGCCACAGTCACACAAATGTCTAAACATGTGATGTGTTACAGTTAAACCCCACAGAAGTAAAATGCTCCTCCTTAAATTATTATTATCAACATGGAGACTTATGGATGGCTCATATTATGTGCAGAAAGGAATCAAAATTAATTCTGTAACCTGTAAACCTTATTGTCGACAGTTTATTGGGTAGAGATTTTAATCTCTGAAAAGTTTCATGGGAAATGTCCAAACTTTCCTCTCTTGTGCTGTAGATGTGGTGCACTAACGCTGTGAAGAGGCTGATGTATGAAAGCTCATGTCCAATACTTCCACTCATAAAGAAGAGCCATTGATTGGAGATGATTCAACCCCATGCAACACACACACAGATAGACATAGACACACACAAAGACAGACAAACAGACAAACAGACAGACAGACACACACACACCCACACACACACACACAGCAGACAGGAGGCTGATCAGACCAGGAGAAACACAAGAGGAGGTATTGAACTGACAGGGTTTATTCATCATTTAAATATGAGTGGGGAAGTTTTAGTTTGTCTTTATAAATGGTCTGGACTTTTGAAAAGGTTCACTTCATTTCAGTGTTCTGATGTAACTCTCTAATAAACTGACCACTACAGCCTCATTTCCACCGGCACGGTTCGCTTGGGGACGGCTTGGTGCGGAACAGTCAGGGGACCACCCCCACCTGGGAAGAGTGGGCGTGCGTCGCTATATAGTCTATGGTCACTACTGGCGTGCTGCTGGTCATCCAGTGACTGTGCAGGGGCGTGAATAGGACCACCCCATGTGAGCCAGCCCCAGCTCCCAGACTGTTTTATAAGGTACTTCCAGCGGTCCGCTTTGGACCCCCAAAAGGGGGCAGCACGAATCGCTTTAAGCAGTGGAAACACTCAGGGTCCGGCCTGTTATGTCCCGTACCGACTCTGTGGAAACAAGGCTTATGTATTTCATTGATTTTTTGGTCAAAATTATTAAAAAATTTGGTTATTTTTCTGAAATGCATTTGCACACAGGTGGTACAGTGTGTACTGCTGGTGTTTTACCTGCAGATTTCACAGTAAATACACTCATGAGATCAGTTATTACAGAGAGATGAAACACTGACATAGTTCTGGTCACAGACATCAAACCGTTTTAAATGAACTAGTTCTGTTTTTAAAACAAAAAATCTGGTACAGCGCCTTTAAATCCACCTGTCAGTCAGTCATAGCACTTCACAGGCTGACCCACAGGAGGAGAGGGTTTGACAATAAAGCATTAAAATGGCATTTTCTCACAAGGATCAGATAACAATAGAAATTTTATCATCATATCATTTTTTACATATTTAATATAACAAAGAAAGAAGTGTCACCTCCTGTGGCACAGGAGGCGACATAACTGAGCCTGTGTCCCCGGGGTCTTAACCTGCAGATAGAGACACATCCAAGTTTGTCTCATTCTCAGTATATGGACAAATTGCATGTGAAGCTCAGAGCCTCCAGAATTCCCTCCCTGAGCTGCAGAGGCTGCACTAGCACTGGTTCATGACTGGCTGCAGGTGCTGGGGTTTAGGTAGTGACCGTTCAGATCAGAGAGAGACATTTTAGGTTTAAACCAACTGTAAACTGTTTACCTGGTATCGGAGGACACAGTTATGTCATGTTAGTGAACATCATAAGAAGTCATTAAATGTGTAATATTGTAAAAGATTCTGACTTAAACATAAATAGATTGAGTCTTCGTGGATGGAGCAGGAGGCCAAACGCCTTAGTGAGAGGCAGTGAGGACATATTATACATGTGACTGTGCAGCTCAATATTCCAAATGAACTGTGGGTCAGATGTGTGATGAGCTAATTATTCCCTCAGTACTGTCCTACAGGCACAGACACAGGGCTGTACAGTGGATAGTTTAGACACATTCAGGTTCATTATACCTGCTGTGTCTCTGGGTCTTGAAAGGCAAAAACTGCACTTTATATAAAATGATTCTGCTGCCGTTCCATTCAGGAAACATCAAACGTTTCAGTCTTGATACTGAGACTGAAATGAGTACAGTTCTGATACTAGTTTAGTCTCAATAAATATTAGAGGACTTCTTGACAATGTTAGTAATGTTAAAGCTGATTAGTGATTAGTTGATGTCTTCATATCTATCTATCTATCTATCTATCTATCTATGTTGATTGTAGACACCTTAAAGTCCCTGTACCGGATTTTTATTTGAGAAAGTTTGAGCAGTAATATAATGTCAAAATAAGTTTGCTGTGTACTGTCCGCATCAGATTATAAAGCACTTTACTGTCCGATAATCAGGAAGTGCACTGTTAACATGCTAGTTATAATCAGCTCTCTGAAAGTTGTGAAAAGCGCTTATAAACTCATCGTGGTGAATAATTAGGACGCTCTAAATGCATAAGGTAAGTGAGGAAGAACTTTGGACCACCGCAAACCGTTTCAAATGAACTAGTTCTGTTTTTCGCGTTTTTAAGACTGTAAAAATCAGGTACTACATTCTCAACGTGATTTCTGTCCAGCGGGGAAGGATACTCGATGAACGGATGATTTACCGTCCGACCGCTGTACAAACAAAAGCTCGTGTTCCATGACTAAAAACTCTACCTCATTTACACTGAAAACGCATTAACGGCAAATGTAGCGTGAAGTTAAGTACACGCTGAGTTTTATGGTCATCTGGGGACAAATAGTCTCACACGCCCGTTCTGACCACAGCATCCGTATGGGGACACAACTCTGGAACATCTGGCTCTGCTTCAGACCGGCTCCCACGGCTCTCCACGTGCAGGGCAGGCGTTAATGAAAGATTTAGTCGGGTACAGTACAAGTCTGGAGATGGCAGGGACATTTGAAAGAACACGCACTCATGAATAAAACAACTACGAGAAGGTTTTAGAAGTTGAGAGTTTATCTGGGTTTGGATGAGTGGTGATGTTGTTGCTTAGTCCTGATTAGGTCCTGGTTTAGTCCTGGTTTTGTGTAGTCCTAGAGCAGTCCTTGTTTAGTCCTGGTTTAGTGCCAGATTAGTCTGTGATATATTAGCACTAAAATGGTTTTGAAATTTTGGTTCCAGGTTGTACAGAGCTTATCTGGGTTTGGATTGGTGGAGATTTTATTGCTTAGTCCTTGTTTAGTCCTGGTTTAGTCCGGGTTCAGTGTAGTCCTAGTTTAGTCCTGATGAATTCCTGGTTTAGTTCAGTTTTAGTCCTGGTTTTGTGCTGTCCTAGGTTTAAACTCCATACACCTTCACTTGAATCATTTGGATCATTCCAGACCTGGAATTGCCCGTCTCTAGTGAACTAAAGGAGCCGTTAACTTGAAAACTACCACTCCATGACATCACAAGGTGGCACATAGCATTTTGAGCTCACAAGAGTCCAATCTGTGTAATATAGGACCTTTGAAAATAATTCAGATTGTGTTAACATGGAGCGGCCCACGCATTTTCAGAAGAGTCATAATCTTCGCTCTGTGACAGTCCATAATCCTGTTCCTGTCAGACACAAGAGAGGATTTATACGTGAGTCTGAAAGTATTTAAAGTATTATAAATGTTATGTACTTCCTTAACACTGAAATTGTTCAATTGGATTTCCTTGGAACTACTCAAATTCTTCCGTTTATGTAGTTTACGTATCGAAAATCAGATACAAATCAACGTTAAAACTAGTACTGAAACTAGATTCTTTTTGAGCAGGAAATGAACCTTTCCTGAAAAGCTTTAGATTGATCTGAGCTGTATCAGAACAAGTATAAGAGCGTCTGCGTAATCCCTCCGTCGTCCAGGTGTGATCCACAGCAAAAGAAAGATAACGTAACTGGACAAAAGTGCTTAGCGTGAAGACGTTTCTCAGACGTTGGTGGACACTGCCTAATAACTGCCTAAAGGGAGGAGCTAAAAACACGGAAACTACTCTGAAACTAACACAAACACACTTGGTCTATTGAACTGCACGAAGTTGGGACTGTGTTTGCATCATATTAACATAATCATTCAGGCCTTTCATGGGTTATCACTATTGTTTTCCTCGTTCCTTGTCCTCGGGCCTAAATCAGAACAGGGAAAACAATACCCTGTGCTAATATGAGCAAGAGCACCCATCAGGGACCAAAAGTGAAGAAGCTGCTTGGTCTTTTCCTTAATAATGAAATCAAGTTGGAAATTTTAGTGTCGTGAAAACACTACAAGTATTATACATTTTTACACATGCTCTTGAGTACTTTTGCTTCGGCACTTCATGCGTTAGAACTTCTAATAATGTCTATTTTCTGTCAACAGACACCTTGATAATACAGTATTTATATAATATTTAGGTTTAGCAACTTAGAAACATACACTTGCAATGAACGTGAGTTGAGGCTCATATTTTGATTTAAGGATTTTAAAACAGGGCAGGAGAACTCTGGAATTTTACATGTGACGCCGCAAAACTGGCAATTTCAAAACTGTGTGCTTTTATAGGGTTTAGAGGGAGTGGACGTACTAAACAAGGATTCATGAAACAGGTGTGAATAAAGGAAAATACAACTCCAGGCATGTTTTGGTGAGCAGACAACAAGAAAACATGATTAAAAGCCCAATAAAAGTCAGTGTGTATGTGTACCTAATAAACCACGGCAGCCTTTTTCTGGTCAGTTTTCTTTTCCTCATAGAATTTATCGAAAACATAAAATACAAAACACTGCAAAATGAATTTAATTTCATATTAAAGGACCTATATTACACAAAATTGACTGTTGTGAGCTTTAAGTCATGTTCTAATGCTGTTACCTCCTCAAAAACAGACCTGGAGTTGTGTTTTGTTTCATTAATCCTTTATTATTAGTCTGTCTACGTCTCCAAAATGCTCTGTTCCTTCCTCACAAGATGGAACATGATGGAGTGTTTTCTGTTTGAGAGAAGAAGTAAATATGTAGGATTTGTGTGTTATAAAACAAAACGCAACTCCAGGTCTGTTTGCGATGAGGAAACTACATTAGCGCATAGATCAGAAAACAGTGTAATATAGGCCCATTAAACATTTCTTATTTACTAATTCTATAACCAGATGTACAGAATCAGCTTGGTGCATTTCTTACTTCTAATGATTTAGCGTCTGCAGGGACACACACAACAGCTGCTTATGACGACGAAACAACCTGCTGAAAACCTCTAAAGGTGCAGTGTTTAAACAATGGTTTAAGTTTGCAGTGGAACAAAGTTATTCCTCGCTTACCTTATGCAGTCTGAGCGTCCTAATGATTCACCACGATGAGTTTATAAGAGCCTTTCAAAACGAATCAAGATTATAGCAACTAGCAAGCTAAGACGTGCTTCCTGATTATTAAACAAAAAGTCTTTATGATTAGTCAAAGATTTATTGAGTTTATCATTTCACACTTGAACACACCACATGGACGTGAGGACTAAACATGAAACAGCCCTGGACTTTGAACTTTGACCTTTGACTAGAGCAGGACTAAACCAGGACTAAGGAGGTAGTGAGGTAGTGAAGGAGTAAGATAGTGAAGGAGTGAGGTACTGAAAGAGTGAGGTAGTGAAGGAGTAAGATAGTGAAGGAGTAAGGTAATGCAGGAGGTAGTGAAAGAGTGAGGTAGTGAAAGAGTAAGGTAATGAAGGAGGTAGTGAAAGAGTGTAGTAATGCAGGAGGTAGTGAAGGAGTAAGATAGTGAAGGAGTAAGATAATGCAGGAGGTAGTGAAGGAGTGAGGTGATGAAGGAGTGAGGTAGTGAAGGAGTAAGGTAATGAAGGAGTGAGGTGATGAAAGAGTGAGGTGATGGAGTAAGGTAGTGACGGAGTGAGGTGATGAAAGAGTGATGTAGTGAAAGAGTGAGGTAGTGAAGGAGTGAGGTAGTGACGGAGTGAGGTGGTGAAGGAGTGGCGTAGTGAAAGAGTGAGATAGTGAAGGAGTAAGGTAATGAAGGCGGTAGTGAAGAAGTGAGGTAGTGAAGGAGTGAGGTGGTGAAGGAGTGATGTGATGAAGGAGTGAGGTAGTGAAGGAGTGAGGTGGTGAAACTGTGAAACTCTGAGCCAAGGAGCAGGACCTCCACTGTTACTCTCACAAAATAATAAAGTGATTTGATCTTTTCTCGCGTTATAAACATTAACAGGACAAATGTACTGCTCCAAAACCTCTAATGTTCCACTGCACAGTATCAGCCACATGTTGCTGTATATGGTGTTTGTGCACCGACATACTGTCTGTACGTTTGTGTGCAGAGGTTTAGGTATTACATGTGCATTCTGAAAAGTAACAGATCTTATTGTAAGTGTGAAAAAGTTCTGTACGTTGTGAAAAAAACAGTATTTAAAATATTTTTGATGCTATCCGATCCATGTTTCATACTTCTCACTTCAACTTATGTGATTCCTCTTTAAATGCATCTTAAACCATTTGTTTTATTTACTCTTTATTTATTATTATTATTTTTTTTATTATATATATTTTTTTTACTTTTTACAGATTTCTTTTTTAATTATGTATTTATTCTATTATTTTATTATTAAAAATGCTTAGGCAAGACACTTCACCCACATTGCCTAATATGAGTGTGTGAGTGTGTTTGTGTGAGTGTGTGTGTGAGTGTGTTTGTGTGAGTGTTGGTGGTGGTGGGAGGGGGCCGATGGCGCAGTTTGGCAGCCTCACTTCCATCAGTCTGTCCCAGGGCAGCTGTGGCTACTGTAGTCACTTACCACCTCCACGAATAATGGACAAAATTGTAAAGTTTGTGTGTCTGGAAAAGTACTGTATAGGACTCACAAAGTATTAGTATTAGTATTAGTATTATTAAATGAATGCTTTTAATTGTATTACTGCTCGATTCTTTTTTTTCCCTTTTCCAACATAATAAAAGTCCAAACCACATGAGAGCACAGTTAAAGTTCACAGAATGACTTTATTGATGTTAAAGAGCAGCCCCATGGAGCTGTCAATACGAAACCTTTTACTGATCGAGTTTGTGCGGACGTCAGTAACGAACGAAGGTCAGAGCCAAGGAAGAGAAAAGGAAGAGAAGGAGAGAGGAGGGGGAGGAGGAAGAAGAGGAGGAGGTGATAGAGGTGGAGGAGGAAGAGGAGAGAGAGGGATCAGGAGAAGGAGGTGGAGAGAAGGAGAAGAAAGACGAGAGAGGAGGAGGAGGAAGAGGAGGGGGTGGAGAGAGGAGGAGGAGAGAGTACTTAATTGTATTGAGGAGGAGGAAGAGGAGGAGAGAGAAAGAAGTGGTACAATGAAGAGTGAAAAAAGAGATTTGGGAAACTACTACTTAACCTAAAATGAGTTACTCCATAGAATAAACAGCAGCATCAGGCCAAGTTGCTGGTTCGATTCCTGAACTAAACAAGTATTCATGTTATTTTTCTTTTTGTTTTTTGCAACAATGTTAAGCTTAATACCATACTGTGGAACATTCCAGGCAGGGCTATCTCCATGGATACAAACCTGTGGAGTATCCCTAATCAGAAAAGTTATGCAGCGCCCCTTTGCTCTTAGTTTTATGCCAACAACCCAGAGAAATGAAAACGTAGGATGCCCTTCCACAGATCAAGTACAATCTGAACCCCAGTTTGAAAAACACAACACAAAACAAACATCTTGACTGAGAGGGATCCACTTTAGCAGACTGAGAGCGTATGTTAACGTTAGCATATGGCATAGAAATGGAGGGACCCAAAAAATGGACACGGGCCAATAGAAAAAGGAAACAGTGAGTTTATTTTACAGAAGCAGAGTGCGGGCTGGAACGTGGCTGGACCGGGTAGATATCACACTGGAGCGGGTGAGTATCTGGCTGGAGCAGGCGGGGATCTGTGGAGAGCAGAAAAAACAGGTAAGTAGAAAATATTCTTTTGGTAACGTAGATCACAAAAAGTTGAGGAGCCAAGAGGTTCACCGTGTGTCGGATGAAAACGATCTGGGAGAGTCTCGCTGGTGAGCAGGACTTAAATACTCAGAGATCTTGATTGCAGCAGGTGAGATGAATCACAGGTCCCAGGAGACTCCGCACGCACACACACACACACACACACGCACACACACACGCACAAGTCATGACACATAGCCTGTCAATTATATTATAGGCTCGATTCACGCTTACGTCACAAAACCAGCAGACGTTTGGAAACATGCGGATGATGATTTCCTTTGGGCTCTGTTGGTGTTAAAGGAGAATGGCCTGGTTTTCTTCATTTAGATGTTATTGTATTCTTTCTTTTTTTTTCTTTTATAAATTGCCTATTAATTTGTCTATTATAATTTGTCTAATTTAATTTTAAAAAATAAAAGATGTCATTGTAGAGTTCCGTTATGTTCGGCAGATCAACAGTTACGACCAGCTGCCTGTGAGTGACATCGAAGGCGCGATTAGAGTCCCGTCCCCCGTGGAAAGCTTTGGCAGGTTATGAAGACGCTGCTGCTCCACGGTTTTATCACACGCTCAGTGTCGGTAACTATATGAGACGTCGTCATCCACATGTTTTCAGCGTCTTCTGGTAAGCGTAAATAGAGCCTATCGAGCCCAGGAGCTAAAGTAGGTCACTGACTGTACCTTTGTGATGTATGTTCTAGCAGTACATGGACACAGCACGGATCATACGTCAGAGAGCTGATCTTTTTTGGATTTTTATTTAAAGCGTGAGGATCAGTGTTCACTTGTATTTTATTCTTGCATGTTTGAGTAATCTTTATTGTCCTGAAAATGTCTGTATGCCCACTTCTCTGTACTCACATTGTTCTGTTTTGCTTTGAAATCAGCGTACCCAGGCCATTTTAGATGAATATTGTGAGTTACACTGTGCAGATTATAACAAAATGATCCACAGGTGTCAGAGATTAAACTACAGAGCGGACAAAACACACCTGATGATGTCAAGAGGTGTGACGAGGGATTTCAACTCTCATGTTCAAGATATGGGTATGGGAGGGCATCTGATACACAGGAATAAAGGAGTATGGGAGGGCATCTGACATATAGGGATATAAAAGTATGTGAGGGCATCTGGTAGACAGAGATAAAATAAAAAGACTGGGAGGGCATCTGACACTGGATAAAGAAGTATGGGAGGGCATCTGACACACAGGGATAAAGAAGTAGGGGAGGGCATCTGATAGACAGAGGTAAAAACGTATGGGAGGGCATCTGACACACAGGGATATAGTAGGATGGGAGGGCATCTGATACAAGGATAAAGAAGTAAGAGAGGGCATCTGACATAAAGGGATATAAAAGGATGGGAGGGCATCTGACACACAGGGATATAGTAGGATGGGAGGGCATCTGATACACAGGGATAAAAAAAGTATGGGAGGGCATCTGGCATAAACGGATATAAAAGTATGGGAGGGCATCTGGCATAAACGGATAAATAAGTATGGGAGGGCATCTGATAAACTATACCCTTTAGGATCATTATCTCCTAGCAACCCGCCTCATAACGCTGCATTGAGTGTGTTAGCTGTCATCACCCTGGGTCCTGGGGGTGCTGGGGTCCTTTGGGTGTTGACATTTAAGCACCCACGTCACCCTGTTACTCCGGCGTCCGTGTAAGAGCACCCGCCCACAGGCGCCGCAACGCCGCAAATTAATAACAGTCCACGTTTATTATGGCGTGGTTATTTTTAGCGTTTGAAAGTGGCAGATGCAAATGAGATGCAAAGTGGAACGCAGAGATATTTGTGATTCTGGATAAATATAGAATTTTATTTATTTGCTACAGTGAAAGCAGCTGGGAGCGGTTAGCGCCTCTTAAAGTCCCGGTTTGTATGTGTTATGGCCTTAAAGGGGTGCTATGTCACTTTTGTATATAGAAGGAGTGAGGTAGTGAAGGAGTGAGGCGGTGAAGGAGTGACATGGTGAAGGGGTGGAGTAGTGAAGGAGTGAGATGGTGAAGGGGTGAGGTAGTGAAGGAGTGGAGTAGTGAAGGAGTGAGGTTGTGAAGGAGTGAGATGGTGAAGGGGTGAGGGAGTGAAGGAGTGGAGTAGTGAAGGAGTGAGATAGTGACAGATTGAGATGGTGAGGTAAATGATAGAGCAAGGTAGTGAAGGAGTGGAGCAATGAAGAAGTGAGGTGGTGATGGAGTGAAGTGGTGAAGGAGTGAGCCAGTGGAGGCGTGAGGTAGTGAAGGAGTGAGGTGGTGATGGAGTGAAGTGGTGAAGGACTGAGCCAGTGGAGGAGTGAGCTAGTGGAGGAGTGAGGTAGTGAAGGAGTGAGGTGGTGATGAAGTGACTGGTGAAGGAGTGAGGCAGTGGAGGAGTGACTGGCTTATGTCACTTTTTTAATATAGTGGGGTTTAAAAGGGTCCATATTACGTTATTTTCTGATCTCTGTTCTAATGTAGTTTCCTCATCACAAACACACCTGGAGTTGTGTTTTGTTTCACACGTTTAATGCACAAACTCTGCATATTTAGGCTGAGTTCTCTCAAACTGAAAACACTCGAATACAGGAAGTGCTCCACTGTGTTTTTAAACTCTATACACCTTCATTTGAATCTTTTAGATCAACTTTTTTGGGTCTTTCTACCATGTTAATACGCATGTTTGAGTATTTTAGCGATTTCTCCTGGGCCCTGTACATGCTCTCCCATGACAATCCTCCATAAATACACAAAAACAAGATACAACACTGTACACAACAACTTAACAAACCTGATGTGATGTGCAGTAGTTTCATTAGTGGAATGCACACTGATTGTGTTGTGTTTGCGCTCTGAAGGGGGAGCACAGAGAAAGAACACAAAAAAACAAAGTAAAACACTGTGTTCCACCTTCTGCTGTTATGTGGTGATACAGGAAGTGCTCCACTGTGTTTTTAAACTCCAAACACCTTCACTAGAATCATTTGGATAATTTCAGATCTGGAATTTCCCATTTCATCTGAACAAAAGGTAAAAGGAGCTGTTACCTTGAAAACGACCGCTTCATAACATCACAAGGTGGAACAGAGCAGTTTGAATTTTGGAGAAGTAGACAGAGTAATAATAAAGGGTTACTCAAACGTGAATGAAATAAAAAACACAACTCCAGGTCTGTTTTTGAGGAGGTAACAACATTATAACGTGAGTTAAAGCTCACCAGAGTCTATTTTGTGTAATATAGGACCTTAAAATAAACCATTAAAGGCCTACAGAGCTGCTAATATGCAAAAAGTGGAGTTTCCTGGAGTTTCCTGAGCTCCTTTTGAGGCCTGGAGACGATGGTATGAGAATTTCACATGTTTTATTGGTTTTCTGGACTTGTGAGTGAATGCAGCTTTATTCTCATGGTTCTTTTGATGTGAGCTGATAGGAATGGCAGATACGGGCCTGAGCTGTGAGAGTATCCATGTCCAGGAAACGTGTCCTTCAAACCTGAGTGACAGGAGGGGGCGGGACAGGAAACAGGAAGTCACTGCGCACAGGTCAGGCGGTCAGATTGGGAAAGTGTCACGGAGGGTTAAAGCTCTGAAGTGGAGTTTGTTTTGCTAATGTCTGGACACTGACAGCTCTGGACTCACACGGGTCTGGTTCAGTTTTTACGCTGTCGTCTCGTAGAATTATGTCCTGGTTTAAATATCAGTTCATCTTTTGTTTTGGCAAGTTTACATTTTATAACTCAGCTCCTCAGATTTTAATGGAGAAATTGCAACTTAACAAAAAAAACAACAGTTTTGTCAGAATGTGTAAACTGTATGAAATAGAAATTTAAAATCACATTCTGCATGGATAAGTAGTTTTTTTTTTTAAAGGGTGGACTGGACTGCTATAGCCTAAGGAACAACATTTCCATGAAAACAAGCAGAAAGAGGGTCTAAGAGTCAGGTTTGTGAAGAAAAATACTCCAATAAAAACAATTCTTGTCTCGTGTCATTTTTTGGCCAAAAGTCCATTTACTGAGATTAAATTAGATGCATAAAAACGTAATGCATTTTTTCCTTATAATTATAGTTTCAAAATCATATCCTTAAAGGTGCATTGTGTAACTTTTCTGGTGGAAGGCCCTTCAAATACTTGTCTCCATGGAGATGTTATTGCTTTTCTATCTTCATGGAGACCAAACTAGACCAAGTTACAGGTCAGATCTAAATCTAACCCCGCTCACAGTCAGAACGCCTGGTATTTTTGAGCTATAAATCCACCTGTCATTGAATAAATGTAAAGTAGAGCTGTTTAATGTCACACTGTGGAACATTCTAGGCAGAGCAATGACATCTCCATGGAGAAAAGCATTTGACGAACCCTCCACCAGAAGAGTTACACAATTAAATTTAAATTAAGTTGACTTTTTGTTCTATTCACCTGCAGTGTCATAAATTTGCATCATACGGTTTAATTAAATTCAATAAACTACAACAACTAATGAGCATGAATAAAAAAAAATAAAATTTTAATCAAATTTAAAAAATAAAAAATTCTTTAAAGTGTCCACGTTCAGCCAGACTAACGTGTAACCCTGTCATGATGTTATGTGAGCGTGTGACCTCATCCTCTCAGGAAGCTGCAGGTCCCATTGGAGCAGGGTCAGTTTGGACGAAAGGTCAGGGGTCAAGGGTGCACTCAGGACCGGGACTTGACCTCTGACCCTCCCGTGTGATAGGCTGACGTCGTAATGGAACGCCAGCATGCCACACTCACTCCCTGCAGCGTGTTTATTTATTGAAGTTAGAAGGCGATACGGACAAGGAGCGAGGTTACTTCACTTTAAATGTGAACTTAAATCAGACGTTTTGTGCTTGTGTGCGCTCCTTAGTTCTATTTTTGTTACTCTCTGTTATTATATTATATTGTGATGAGTGAGCTGCTGTATCCAAATAATTTCCTTTGTAGATCAATAAAGTTTGTCTAAGTCGAAGTCTTGAAAATAAGCGATTAAAGATTGCTCAGAAATGCACAAATCCCTCCAAATAGAACTTCAGCTGAGTAAATGGTGAGAAGAAACAACTATAACATGCTTAAAAGCTCAGAAAAGTCCATTTAGCAGAAACTAGTTGGGATTTTCACATATTTTTTTATTTTATTTTATTTTATTTTAATTTAGATCAATATTGTGACTATAAAATATAACTTAATGACCTACAAATGCATTAGATTAACTACAACAGACAAAAGCTGCTTTAAAATCATCTCATAAAACATACGCATATGTTGTTTTTTTTTGTTTTTTTACCTGAGTAGAAGAAGTTGAATAATGGTAGTTTTCTTAAGAGCATTTTTGGCTACATGATTTGCTTAAGTATAGCTCTGCATCATCCGTCTTGCTTTGAAGTCTGCTCCTGTCACTCCACCTCCTCTGACAGGTGAACCCTGCCACACAGACCTGAGCGCACATTTACAGTACACTTCACTTCAAAAAGTCTGTGTGGGTTATTTTTTTATTTTTTTTTGTCAAAGGGGCTTAAAATGTTTGAAAAGAAGTGAGACGTCAACATTAAGACTGATCCTGTGTCGGCCCAAAGCTTTGATGTCCTTCAAGGAAAAAGAGGAGGAGCGAGAGAAGAGGAGGAGAGAGAAGAGGGGGAGAAGAGGAGGAGCGAGAGAAGAGGAGGAGAGGGGGAGAGAGAAGAGGAGGAGGAGAGGAGGGGCAAGAGAAGAGGAGAGAGAGAAGAGGAGGAGAGAGAAGAGGAGGAGAAGAGGAGGAGCAAGAGAAGAGGAGGAGAGAGAAGAGGAGGAGAAGAGGAGGAGAAGAGGAGGAGCGAGAGAAGAGGAGGAGAGAGAAGAGGAGAGAGAAGAGGAGGAGTGAGAGAAGAGGAGGAGAGAGAAGAGGAGGAGCGAGAGAAGAGGAGGAGAAGAGGAGGAGCGAGAGAAGAGGAGGAGAGAGAAGAGGGGGAGAAGAGGAGGAGCGAGAGAAGAGGAGGAGCGAGAGAAGAGGAGGAGAGGGGGAGAGAGAAGAGGAGGAGGAGAGGAGGGGCAAGAGAAGAGGAGAGAGAGAAGAGGAGGAGAGAGAGAAGAAGAGGAGAGAGAAGAGGAGGAGAAGAGGAGGAGAGAGAAGAGGAGGAGAGAGAAGAGGAGGAGCGAGAGAAGAAGAGGAGAGAGAAGAGGAGGAGTGAGAGAAGAGGAGGAGAGAGAAGAGGAGGAGCGAGAGAAGAGGAGGAGAGGGGGAGAGAGAAGAGGAGGAGAAGAGGAGGGGCAAGAGAAGAGGAGAGAGAGAAGAGGAGGAGCGAGAGAAGAAGAGGAGAGAGAAGAGGAGGAGAAGAGGAGGAGCGAGAGAAGAGGAGGAGAGAGAAGAGGAGGAGAAGAGGAGGAGCGAGAGAAGAGGAGGAGAGAAGAGGAGGAGAAGAGGAGGAGCAAGAGAAGAGGAGGAGAGAGAAGAGGAGGAGAAGAGGAGGAGCAAGAGAAGAGGAGGAGGAGAGAAGAGGAGGAGGAGAGAGAAGAGGAGGAGAGAGAAGAGGAGGAGCGAGAGAAGAAGAGGAGAGAGAAGAGGAGGAGCGAGAGAAGAGGAGGAGAGAGAAGAGGAGGAGCGAGAGAAGAAGAGGAGAGAGAAGAGGAGGAGAGATGAGAGAGCAGAAGGAGCGAGAAGAGAAGGAGAGGGGGAGAGGAGACAGTGAAGGAGAAGAGGAGGTGAGAAAAGAGGAGGAGAGACAAGCGAGCAGGAGGAGAGAGAAGAGGAGGAGAGGGGGAGAGGAGACAGCGAAGGAGGAGGAGAGAGAAGTGGAGGAGAGACAAGAGAGCAGGAGGAGAGAGGGAGGGGAGACAGCGAAGGAGGAAGAGAAGAGGAGGAGAGATGAGAGAGCAGGAGGAGAGAGAAGAGAAGGAGAGGAGTAGAAAGACGAAGAACATAAGAAAAGAGAGGGTAGAGGCAGGAGAGAGACACTGAGAACAGAAGAGAAGAGAGAAGGAGTGAAAGAGAAGAAAAGAAGAGGAGAGAGATGGAAAAGCGGAAGAGGAGAGAGAAGAGAGGGGGAGAGGAGACAGCGAAGGAGGAGGAGAAGAGAGAGGAGAGAGAAGTGGAGGAGAGACGAGAGCAGGAGGAGAAAGAAGAAAAGGAGAAGGAGTAAAAAGATGAAGAACATAAGAAGAGAGAGGGTAGAGGAGACAGGAGAGAGATGCTGAGAACAGAAGAGAAGAGAGGAGGAGAGAAAGAGAAGAAAAGAAGAGGAGAGAGAGAGGAGGAGAGAGATGGAAAAGCAGAAGAGAAGAAAGGAGAGAGACAATAGAAGAAGAGGAGAGAGAGAGAAGAGAGATGGAAAAGCAGAAGAGAAGAGGAGAGAAAGAGAAGAAGAGGAGAGAGAGAGAGGAGGAGAGAGATGGAAAAGCAGAAGAGGAGAGCGAGAAGAGAGAGGGAGAGAGAAGGAGAGGAAGAGGAGACAGGAGGAAGAAGAGAAGGAAAGGGAAGAGTAGAAAGACCAAGAACAGAAGGAGAGAAGGGGTAGTGGTGAGCAAGAGGAGAAAGAAGAGGAGCAAGAGGAAGAAGAGAGAAGGAGAGGAGTAGAAAGATGAAAAACATAAGAAGGCGAGATGCTGAGAACAGAAGAGAAGAGAGGAGGAGAGAAAGAGAAGAACAGAAGAGGACAGAGGACAGAACAGAAGGGGAGAGAGGAGAGAGAGACGAAGAGGAGGAGAAGTTGTCAGAGGAAGAGGAAAGATCTGTCACACTCGCAAATCACATTATTCATAAGTAGAGAGGGAGAGCGTCAAGAGAAGGAGGGAGGGGAGAAGAGAGGTAGGAAGACGGGGAGAGTCGGTAGTGAGGGAAGGAACAAGAGAAATAAAAAAGAAGGTCAGAAATAGAGAAGGAGGGAGACAGAGAGAAAGGGAAGTGAGGGAGAGTGAGAGTAAGATAGGAAGTATGGAGGGTTAAAGGTCGAGTGGTCACTCTCCCTGCATCTCTTCTCTAGGTGGAGGAGCAGCAACTCTACCCCGAGCGACTCATTTCTCCATCCATCCATTTCTCTCTTTCGTTCTCTTTTATGTAAAATGGATTTTTACAGCTTTTAAAAGTGTTACAGTTGTTTCCCTTCACCATTTACTCTCCTGAAGTCGTATTTGGTGTGATTTGTTTTGGAGTCGTCTTTATTCGTTTATTTTCAAGACTGTCACCGTCTCTCTGTCTTTTCCTTACTCTCTCTCTCCCTGGCTGGTTGTTGGTGGAGGTTTTTCTCTCTCTTTCTCTCTCTCTTTCGTTTCTCTCTCTCTCCTTGGCTGGTTGTTGGTGGAGGTCTCTCCCTTTTTCTCTCTCTTTCGTTTCTCTCTCTCTCCCTGGCTGTTTGTTGGTGGAGGTTTTTCTCTCTCTTTCTCTCTCTCTTTCATTTCTCTCTCTCCCTGGCTGGTTGTTGGTGGAGGTCTCTCTCTTTTCTTTCTCTCTCTCCCTGGCTGGTTGTTGGTGGAGGTTTTTCTCTCTCTTTCTCTCTCTCTTTCGTTTCTCTCTCTCTCCTTGGCTGGTTGTTGGTGGAGGTCTCTCTCTTTTTCTCTCTCTTTCGTTTCTCTCTCTCTCCCTGGCTGTTTGTTGGTGGAGGTTTTTCTCTCTCTTTCTCTCTCTCTTTCGTTTCTCTCTCTCTCCCTGGCTGTTTGTTGGTGGAGGTTTTTCTCTCTCTTTCTCTCTCTCTTTCGTTTCTCTCTCTCTCCCTGGCTGTTTGTTGGTGGAGGTTTTTCTCTCTCTTTCTCTCTCTCTTTCGTTTCTCTCTCTCTCCTTGGCTGGTTGTTGGTGGAGGTCTCTCTCTTTTTCTCTCTCTTTCGTTTCTCTCTCTCTCCCTGGCTGTTTGTTGGTGGAGGTTTTTCTCTCTCTTTTTCTCTCTCTTTTGTTTCTCTCTCTCTCCCTGGCTGTTTGTTGGTGGAGGTTTTTCTCTCTCTTTCTCTCTCTCTTTCGTTTCTCTCTCTCCCTGGCTGGTTGTTGGTGGAGGTCTCTCTCTTTCTCTCTCTCTTTCCTTTCTCTCTCTCCCTGGCTGGTTGTTGGTGGAGGTGGTTGTGGTGGTGGTAGGGGGGTAAATCCTGAGAGAGTATGCAGGAAGAGGAGCTCTTTTCTGGGCTTTGTGTCTGCGTCAGCTCCCTGAGGAGAAAGGGGAGTTCATGTCTTGTTTACCCAGGGACTAAGAGATGTTTTTTCTGACTGTTATTACTGCTTATTTACACGTGTGTACTGAGTCGTATCTTGATAAATGTACAAACATTCAACACATCATCAGATGTTTGAATCATAATGTTGTGTTTAGACGACACCGTTTTAATTAAGACAAACACTGTGTTCTTTATTCAACTCTCTTAACTCTCAGGTTCTACACAAATGTACAAGTCTGAAACTGCACTGCATCTCTCTTCTCTCTCTTTCTCCTCGCTATACCTTCTCCCTTCTTTCTCTCCCACTCTCCAATTTCTCATCTCTCTCTCTTCTCTCTCTCCCCTCATTCTCTCCTCTATCGACCCTATCTCTCCTATCTCTCTTCTTACTCTAATTCTCCTCTCTCCTCATTCTCTCCTGTCTCCTCACTTTCTCTCTCCCCATCTCTCTCTTCTCTTTCTCCTCTCTCTCTGCTCTTTCTCTCCTCTATCGACCCTATCTCTCCCCTCTCTCTCTCTTCTCTCTCAGCGCCCTCTCTCCTCTTTCTCCCTCTCTCTTCTCACTCTTTCTCTCCTCTCACTCTCTCCTCTCTCTCTCCTCACTCTCTTTCTTAACCCATCTCTCATCTCTCTCGCCTCTCTCTCTCTTAGCCCTCAGCGCCTTCTCTCCTCTCTCCCTCTCTTCTCACTTTTTCTCTACTCTCTCTCTCCTCTGTCTCTCTTAGCCCTCAGCGCCTTCTCTCCTCTCTCCCTCTCTCTTCTCACTCTTTCTCTCCTCTCCTTTCTCTCTCTCTGTCATCTTTCTTTTGTCACTCTCCCTCTCTGTCCTCTCTCCCTCCTCTCTCTCTCTCTTCCCCATTCATCTCCTCTCCCTCCCTCTGTCTTCTCTCTCTCCGCTGTCTCTCTCTTTTATAATTAATTACAATACATTAAAATAACATGCACTTCCATACTGACGCATACAAATTCACACACACGCACAAAGTATAGAGTCAAATTCAACGGCCCCTTTGACCTCCACCAATCACTCACACCATACTAGGCAATGTATGTTAAGTGTCTTGCCTAAGGACACAACAACAGTAGCCACCAGAGCCACTGCTGCCCCACTGCGGCACCTGGCATTCCGAGCGGCCTCCCCTCCAAGTACAAACCAGGCCAAACCATAGACTGTATATATAAATGGACGTAGCTAACCCGCTGGCCACCGTGTCCAAACAGGAAGTGAGCATGGGGGTGCATCCGGCTCCATCCACTCTGGCTGTAATTGACGTTACACTGAAAAACTGTCGCCCCCTCTCTGTAACTACTGTAGTGAGCCTCGTCATTTTGGTCTTAAAATGTTCGTATCAACCCACTTTACATGATCCTGGCGAAAATTCCAGTTCCTAATGAAACTCTGCTTCAAATTCGCCCCTATAACTGCTAGCCTCAGTGAGCTTCATTTGGCTGGAGCTGAACACTGTGGCTTTCCTAATGTCGTATCCGTATGAGCGAGTATTGATTGTATATATGTGTGTGTTATTGTCCAGCTGTAAACCAGGCTGTGACCAC
Source organism: Taenioides sp. WSHXM2023 (assembly GCA_029959045.1). Taxonomy (NCBI): domain Eukaryota; kingdom Metazoa; phylum Chordata; class Actinopteri; order Gobiiformes; family Gobiidae; genus Taenioides; species Taenioides sp. WSHXM2023. The sequence goes on along the minus strand of CM057096.1, from coordinate 4,169,799 downwards.
TGGTTTACTCCTGAGTTTAGTTTAATGCTGTGGTCCTGTATGTGATATGAGAGCGGCCATTAGCTGTGACCAGAGCGGGCCGAGGGGTCAGGGGTCAGACTGAACAGCTGCAGGGTCCGTGGGGTCACTGTTCTGCGCTCCGTTATAAACACATCCTCTGCTGTTTGTCTGTCACAATACTGCACAAAATGTATCTGTGTTGTGCTCAGAGAAACCAGGATACTCATATTCCTGTGTACATGCGCCGTCAGAGGATCCTGGATATTTAAACTGTTTGTTATGGTAACTATGGCAAGGACCGAAATGTGTAGCAACTTAAGGCTTTTTAACAGGTTTCTAACAACAAAAAAGAAGACATACGTTCAAGTAAGAACATAAGACTGTGGAGCTTTGTCACAGTTTCAGTAAAAGACGTTTTTAACAGTTGAAAAATACAACGCAGTGGCCACGTTTACTTGATGTTTTTTTTTTATTCCGAATGAATTGTTCTGAATTAAATAGTTCAGAATTAAAATATTCTCCTTCGAGTTAACATGGACTTAATAATTACGAATTGAGGTTTACATGGAAAACACGTTAAATCGGGAAAGGTTCTGACTGGACAGGGGCACGAACGTATTTACGTCGACCGGAAGAAAACACACTTCGGCTGCATCTCGGTTTGTCGTTACGCCACGGGCACAAACGTGATACAAACTTTTTCCGCAGTCGTTCCGATGATAATTAAGCAGCAGTTGGAGAATTCCATCCTCACACTTTACGTCAGCTGAGGAGGAGAAGGGAAGAGTGTCAGAGAAGGAGGAAGAAGACAAACTGAGTCAACGGCTGCTCTACGTCAGCCCACTCCCGCATCCCACTCGCAAATCCAAAGAGCAGTGGATGAAAGTCCGAAGCGAGGACTGGTGGAGCCGGATCATCCAGCTTGCGTCAGAAGGGCAACCCAACGAGCAAGAGCTGAACGACTGGAATTATTTTAAGAATAAACATTTACATGATCGAGGAATAAATTAATTTAGCTTTAAAATCGGAATAAACCTCCCACTTACTTCGGAATTAAGTTTAATTCTGAATAATCATTTTCATTAGGAATTCAGTGTTTACATGGTCTTTTTAAAGCGGAATGAATTTTTATTCAGAATTAAATTATTTTTATTCAGAATTAAAGCAAGCAAACAGACACAGAAGCGAGCCTGGTGTTAAAATTATGATTGTATTAAACAGTAGACTGCATTATTTTGTTTATAAGTATAACATATTATAACTTAAAAGGTCCTGGTTGGAGACTGAGTTGTTCTGGGAAAGTAACTGCGCCTACTGTATCTATTACTTGAGTCCGCACATGCTCAATAAGGCCCCCGTTGTTCTAAATACTAAATAAAAATACTGCATCTACATACCTTAGTATCCTGAGTACTATCAGAAGAACCAAGTGAGAGGATCCTGGTTTCTCATCACGGGATACTGCCTTTTCCAGGAGAATGAAATCAGGAGACTGTGTTTACATGGACACTCACATAACCAGGATACTCAAAAAACTGTAAGTACAATTCTGAACAGTTTGTACAGACTTTTAATCCTACTCGTGCTCAGTGTTCATTAAAGCTGCACTGTGTAACTTTTTGGTTTGGGGTCTGTCACCTGCTTGTTTCTACGGAGATGTCATTGCTCTGCCTGGAATGTTCCACAGTATGACATTAAACAGCTCTGCCTTACATTTATTCAATTACAGGTGGTTTTATAGCTCAAAAATAGCTTGTAACGTGGTCTGGTTTGGTCTCCATGAAGATAGAAAGGTTTAATGCCATACTGTGAAACATTCTAGACAAAGAAATAACATCTCCATGGAGAAAAGTTGCACAATGCACCTTTAAGTGTATTTGCAAATCACCAGTTTCGACCAAAAGGACAAGATGGCAGATACAAGCGTTAAATGAGTTTCCTCCGCAGAGTGGCTGGGCGCTCCCTTAGAGACAGGGCGAGGAGTTCAGTCACACTGAAGGAGCTCGGAGTAGAGCCGCTGCGGGGAGGGCATCTGTTCCAGAAGAGTTGGAGACCGTGTCTGGGGTGAGGGAAGTCTGGGAGCCCGTGCTTAGACTGCTGCTTTCGGAAGAAGATGGAGAGATGGACCAGTTACTGATTTGTGGTCGTACTGATACTTTGCGGGTGTTCTACATGCATCGCTATGGTGTAATGTTTAGGAGTTACCATGGTGACGCAACGCACACAAATACCAAACACACAAAAATGTAGTCCCTGTTATTTGAGAGGGACTTGTTTAACAGCACAAATCAGCTCACATGACGTAGTTGTAACCAAGTCAGCTCTTTCAGGTTAGATTAAAACAAAACTCAGATTAAAACTTGAGTAACAGAGCTTCAGACAGAGCAGTGCTTTCAGTTTCACGCCCCAGCAGAATGTTGATGATGTCAACTGCAAAGTGTCTATAATATTTCTAGATGGGTTCACTCTGTGTAGCTGTATCTCTTTTTTGGAAACAAGCAGGTGACCAGGCAGTTACAAGCCAGATCTGTGGAGAGGTATACAGTATATAAAGCGAGATAAAATGCAAACAAACAATAGATACTGTACGTTTAATGCCATATTATGTAAAATTCCAGTCAAAACCAGAACATCTCACTGAGGACCAAGCAGGTTGCCGATTCTCTACCAGAAAAGTATTTACCCTCCTTCTGTTTTTCACATCTGTGCTATAATAAAAACACACGAGTGTTTGGACGCTGAGGCAAATGCACAAGAACAAGCCTGTTCCCATCTCTTTTCCTCCATCTCTCTCCATTTCTCTCTCCTCTCATCACTGCTCTCTGCTCATAGTGGATTCTAATGGAGGCGCATTACCTGACATTACGGTACTGGGGAAGAAAATGGACAGTAAGCAGGAGCAGTGTGTTCCAAATCAAACGGGCCCAGACACAGGCTCTCACACGGGCTAATGTGCAGCCGAGAGGGCCAGCCACCACGGAATAACAGCCATTTATGCGCACAATCATACACAAAATAAGATCTGTTTTCATGCATTTCTGCAGCACACTGGTGAAAAAACAAGATGGAGTTTGATGTGTGTTTTAAAGTGCGTATGACAAGTAAGATTACTCTAAGACAGTGACTAAAACATAATTAAAGAGGGTGTAAGTTTCTTTTTTTTTTTTCTTTGATTTATTCAGCTTCTACAGTATCATATATTTTTTGTGATCTTTTTTTTTTATAATCAGACAAAATCAAATTACATTTTAATTACCCCACCCCCCCCCCAAAAAAAAAAAAAAAAAATACATTAATTAATTAATTAATTGAAATAAATAAATAAATTAATTAAAAAAAAAAAAAAAATCGAGCTCATGGTGACCACCCACCCCCTCCCCGGGCTCCACATGAACATTTTTTTTTTTTTTTTTCCACAAAAAATTAACTTTTGTTTTTGACGATCTGAGACCCGCCTGTGTTTGCTCACTGCGCTAAGTCATTCCCCTTTCAGAGCGCAATCACAACACAATCAGCGTGAATCTCACAAATGAAGCTGCTGCACGTCGCGTCGGGTTTGTGAAGCTGCTGTGTACAGTTTTGTATCATGTTTTTGTAGGCGGAGCCTTGTACAGAATCTTACAGCTAAAAACTCTTCAGGCATGTTTTTAATGAGAGGAAAATGTTATAGCACAGTAGAAAGCTCTAATAAGTGGATTTTGCAGAATACCCGCTCTTTAAGGCCAGACACTGAACATGGCCAGAACAAACACAAGAGAAACGTGATTACCAAAAAAACATCTGGGGACATGTGTTAGTGAATCAGTGGATTTGTATTTGGAAGACAAAGTACAATGAATTTTAGATCTTTGATACCTCGTCAGCTCTGATTAGACACTCACCTGCCACTTCCCCACCTGTTGCACCTGACTGCTCCTGGAGGATGAGGAGGGGCGGGGTCTGGAGGTATAAGAAACACTGTGATTGGACGAACAGGTTTCCACACTTAAAACTCCGCCCCTGCAGACAGGTGTTGGTATCAGAAACACCTGGCTGCGATCAGGGCAGTCCTGCGTGATGTCACATAGTACTTGAAATCGCAGCGGCCACTGGAGACAGCACAAACTCTGGTAATCTTTTTGGAGTTGTTATTATGAAATTGTTTTACACAGTGCACCTAAATATGGAAGATAACTTAAGATTTTGAATTTTAAATGAATTTCTCACTTTGCATTTTTTAACTCTGAAACAAGATATGTGAATTATTTTTATTCTGAATATGTTTCAAACTCAAAATAAAAATTTAGCCTTTTCAGTATTCTGTATGTACATGTTCAAGCTCTCACACTCAACAGTCAAAATTCAGAGTGTAAAATTCACAGTGAAAAATTTCACAGCAAAAATCCAAGACGCCAAGGCAGAAGCAATCGATCCTGTGTGAATGAAGAGGACAGAGGCTGTTTCCTAATGGTTCTCATCTGTGGGCAGGGTTTACACTTAAATAAAAGAGATGAGGTTTTGATGAGGCAAATTCTGACCAATCAGATCGCTTCACCGCACCATTTCCTGCTTGTTGCTAAATTAGATCGGATCACACAGGATCGATTCCTTAGGCCTTGGCATGGTGGATCTTTTTCACTGCGAATTTTGACTGTTGAATTTAAAGGCTTGAAAATATATGATTTTATATAAATGTATTGAATTTTAAACACTTGTACACTTAACATTTCAGCAACTAAAATTCAGAATATAAATAATTCAAACATGTTTTTTCAGAGTTAAAAAGTTAAAGTGAGAAATTCAACGGCATTTAAAATTCAGAATCTGATGAAACAAATTATCTTCATATACTGCACACGTACAATGGCCCTCTCTATGTTCTGAACATCAGTACAGGAGGTGACAAACATTCTTCTTAAGTGTCAAAGTAAACTATCCAAAGATTGTCATGACATAGACAGGGCACTAGTTAAAAAAGTAATAAAAAACATTGTTAAGCCCTTTACCCATATCTGCAACTTATCCTTTCAGTCAGCTCGTTTCCCAAATAAAATGAAAACTGCAAAAGTAATACCAGTATTCAAGAGGGAGAACAGACGTAGTTTTACAAACTACAGGCCCATTTTTCTACTGCCACAGTTTTCAAAAATACTTGGAAAAACTCTTCAACTCATGTCTCGAAAAGTTTCTTGACAAACATCAAATAATTAATGAAGGACAATATGGGTTTAGGACACAAAGAACCATCTCATTGGCAATAATCGATGCAATAGAGGGAATCACAAATGCACTAGATGACAAAAAATATACTGCCGGTATTTTTATTGACTTTAAGAAACACTTTGATACTATCAGTCAATATTACTATATAAACTCGAACAATATGGTATTAGAGGGGGGCTGGGAACTGGGATCTTACAGAAACTGTGTAATATGTTCAAATTGGAAAGTAAACATCAGAAAACCTTGGCATTGCTTGTGGGGTCCCCCAGGGGTCTGTTCTGGGACCAAAACTGTATAAATGTATAGTGATTGTATCTCAGTCACTAAAACTTATACTCTTTTGCAATGATACCAACATATTTTAGAGTTGTAGCAATTATAATGAACTCATAAGTACTCTAAATGAGGAGATAAACAAAATAAAAATGTGGATGGATATTAATAAATTGTCATTAAACTTGAATAAGACCAAGGTAATTCTGACTGAAAGTGCCCAAATAGAAAGTGTAAATGAAAATAAATTCCTGGGAGTTATAATAGACAGTAAATTATCATGGAAAGCCCACATTAGACATATAAAAACTAAAATTTCCAAAAGTCTTGCTATAATAAACAAAGTGAAATATTACCTTGATCAAATGCCCTTCGTACATTATACTGCTCATTGGTAAATGTATTGATTATATTACAGAAACGAGCTTTGCGAATCATTCATAAAGTTGGATTTTTAGAACACACCCATAATCTTTTTATTCAGTCTAAGCTCCTAAAGATTCCTGACGTTGTAAAACATTATACACTAGTAATTTTATATAGCGCATTCAACGTTTTACTACCAAGTAATCTACAAAGGTTGTTCAAAATGAGAGACAACTCATAATTTAAGAGGGTATGGAAGTTTCAAATTGCACAATGTTCAAACTACCTGTAAACGTTTGTGTGTGTCTATATGTGGTGTAAAACTCTGGAACAGTCTGGATACACGTCTTAAGAAATGCCAAAATATCCATAAATTCAAGTTGTTATAGAAACATATGGTCTGGTCACAGTATGAAGAGAAGTGGGTCGTAATATTAGAACAAACTGCCTTCTGTAGTGCTGGTTTATGCTTTTGTTTCCGCACCTTTGCTGATATGTTCTGTCCATTACTTTACTTGTATCTGCTGTGTGTTTCCATTGTCGATATCCTTTTGTATTAGTGCAGCATAGTTGTGTTACCAAGCTATAACAGTGACGCATTGTCCTCACTGTAAATAGTTCATATGGTCTAAGGTAAAATGTCTGAAGAATGCAAAAAAAAAAAGCTCTTTATGTTAAATTAGAAGAGGGGGTGGAATTAAATAAGTTTTTGGGCAATTTTTTATTGTTGTTGTTATGATTTCACTAATGTAAAATAAGAATGTAAATTGGTTTCTTGCCCAAAATAAATACATAAATAATAAAATAAAATGAAATAAAATGAGTGTAGCATTGTGGTACAGTGAGTCAGTACTCTGATCACATAAAGGCACATCGGAGGTAGTATATGGATTATATGACGTCAAATCAAAAGCACATGTGCAGTTGGCGTACGGCGAACACTGCAGCGTGTGACAAATACGACCCATCTGAAGCAAATGAACAGAATGAACAGAATAGACAGAATGAGTCACTCCTTTAAGCACTTCATACATGTACCAGAGCCCAGTTTACTGAACCCTGTGGAGCGAAGATAATCCAGAGTCTGCTTAAGGACGGCTCACTGTGCTGTGGAGAGGAGGAGAGGAGGAAGGGAGGAGAGGGAGAGGAGGAGGGAGGAGAAGAGGGAGAGGAAGAGGGGAGACCAGAAGAGGGGAGGAGAGAGAATGGAGAGGAGGAGAAGAGGGAGAGGAGACGAGGAGGGGAGAGAGAATGGGGAGGAGGAAAGGAAAGGAAGGGAGGGAGAGGAGGAAGGGGAGGAGAGGAAAAGAAGGGAGGGAGAGGAGGGGAAAGGAGGGAGAGGAGAAGGGAGACCAGAAGAGGGGAGGAGAGAGAATGGAGAGGAGGAGGGAGGAGAAGAGGGAGAGGAGATGAGGAGGGGAGAGAGAATGGGGAGGAGGAAAGGAAAGGAAGGGAGGGAGAGGAGGGAGGGGAGGAGAGGAAAGGAAGTGAGGGAGGAAGGGGAGGAGAGGAAAAGAAGGGAGGGAGAGGAGGGGAAAGGAGGGAGAGGAGAAGGGAGACCAGAAGAGGGGAGGAGAGAGAATGGAGAGGGGGGAGGTGAGGAGAGGAGGAGAGGAAAGGAAGGGAGGGAGAGGAGAGAGAATGGAGAGAAGGAGGGAAGGAAAGCAGGGGAAGGGGGAGAGGAGAGGAAAGGAAGGGAGGGAGAGGAGAAGAGGAGAGGGGAGGAGAGAGAATAGAGAGGATGAGAGGAGGGGAGGAGAGGAAAGAGAATGGAGAGGAGGAGGGGAGGAGAGGAAAGGTAGGGAGGGGAGGGAGAGGGAGAGGAGAGGCGAGAAGATAGAGGAGGGGAGAGAAGGAGAGTGGAGGAGGAGAGAGAATAGAGAAGATGAGAGGAGGGGAGGAGAGGAAAGAGAATGGAGAGGAGGAGGAGAGGAAAGGTAGGGAGGGGAGGGAGAGGAGAGGCGAGAAGATAGAGGAGGGGAGAGAAGGAGAGGGGAGGAGGAGAGAAAGGGAGGGAAAGGAGGGAGATGAGAGGAGGGAGAGGAAGGGACGGAGAGGAGAGGAGAGGAAAGAGAGGAGAGGAGGGGAGGAGGGAGATGAGAGGACAAGGAAGAAAAGGTAAGGGAGAGAAGAGGAGGGGAGGAGAGAAGATGTGGGGAGGGAAAGGAGACGAGGGAGAAGGATGGATAGGGGTAATCTGCACCCATCCACACCCACTCACCCGCTCAGCAGCACCCCAGGGAGAAGCGTGGAGAAGGGGCTCTGTGCTCCAGCTGAGTGCCCGTCCTGAGGATCAAACTGCAGTAATGGGGATTAGGCAGGGGAACGGCCTTTTCTGCATTTGATTCTACGCAAGAAGTAATTAAATTCATGTTATTTACTTGTAATTTCCATCTGTTTGGCATCAACTTATCTTCCATTCCAAAAATAAAAAAATCATCACCATGGAGACGGGCAGGTAATGGTCATCCTCCACTAGAAAAAATACTCAGTGCACCTTTAGTTGATTCATTCTGTTTCAAAATAACTCCATCCTCAGACCTAAATCAGAACAGGGTAAACAATGATGATAGAGTAGTTTCAGTGCATTTATTATTTATTAGAATTTTGAATTGAATTAAAATGTTAACAGCCCCAATATTTCAGCCATGTCGTCAAAATGTGTTGTTGCCATGGTTAAAATGACAATGTAAAACCACTAACACAAATCTGAAATGGAAAACGTCTGCTCCAGCCACGTGCCCATGGGCTGGACACACCAAAGTCCCTCCTCAGTCCAGGTCCAGAGTCACACACCGAGATCTGACCTGCAGAGACAGCTCCATGACTCGCTCTGTGCGCTCATGTGTCTCTTATTGACGTGATTGGCTGTGAAATGTTTGCACTAATTGACTGAATTAATAATGTTCTGCTTCACGTTAACAGAAAAAGCTGAGTGTGGCCAAAAAAGCAGCACCTTTCTCAGCTATAGACTAGTATATCGCAACAGAAGTTTAGGAAAATAGTGTTTAGTGTTAAAGTGTGGGCAAAATCAGATGCCCAGATGTTAATGTTTTGCCTGAGCAGCCAGTCCCTTCTACATTCAGTTTGAATCCAGAAGAAGGAGCAGACCATAGAGGGTGAAATACCTCAGCAACCACAGCTGCTTTGTTGCACGTGTCTCTCAAATGCAGAAAACATCTCCTCTTGAAAATTCTCACATCATTCAGAACAAAATATAAAACTTCTTTTAGAGATTAGTCATATTTTGGTGCTTCGATTGTTGTTTCTCAGGACTTTGTGTTGTTTGTTCTCCTTTTTTACGTGGAAAAAAGCAAACAGCATGTGATTCTGGTTCAGTCCTGACTCAGTCGTGGTTCAGCCCTGGTTCAGTCCTGCTCTGGTCCTGGTTCAGTCCTGCTTTAGACCTGGTACAGTCCTGGTTCAGTCCTGCTGTAGTCCTGCTTTGGTCCTGGTTCAGTCCTGCTGTAGTCCTGGTTCAGTCCTGCTTTAGACCTGGCACAGTCCTGGTTCAGTCCAGCTGTAGTCCCAGTTCAGTCCTGCTTTAGTCCTGTTACAGTCGTGATTCAGTCCTGCTGTAGTCCTGCTTTGGTCTTGGTTCAGTCCTGTTGTAGTCCTGTTACAGCCCTGGTTCAGTCCTGCTGTAGTCCTGTTTCAGTCCTGACTCGTTCCTGGTTCAGTCCTGGTTCAGTCCTGCTGTAGTCCTGGTTCAGTCCTGCTGTAGTCCTGGTTCAGTCCTGGTTCAGTCCCTTCTACATTCAGTTTGAATCCAGAAGAAACTGGGAGCGGACCATAAAGAAAAACCTCTGTCCAAACTTGAGACGGTCCAACCACAGCTGCTTTGTTGCACGTGTCTCTCAAATGCAGAAGACGTCTCCTTTTGAAAATTCTCACATCATTCAGAACAAAATAACTTCTTTTACCGGAGATAAGTCATATTTTGGTGCTTCGATTGTTGATTCTGTAAAAATCTGGGCTGTTTCTCGGTACTTTGTGTTGCTTTTTTCTCCTTTTTTATGTGGAAAAAAGCAAACACCGCATGCATCTCTCTGATTGGTTAATCCTCCTGTCAATCACGCCCAGGTCCGGATCCTCTCGTCTTTGTAAAGTTTTGTTAAAGTGTGTGGTTCTGGCTGTACAGAGGAGGTGAGTATGATCTTTCATCCATGTTGAGTTGGAAGTTCTTTTGTTTTTTTCTTCTTCAGTGATGATACACAAAAAAAATAACTAGGAATAATCATCATAATAATGATATAACGATAATACGAATAATAAAATAAAATATATAGAAAAAGAACAGTATAAATTAAACAAATCAATAAGAAAGTAATATAATATCAGTCATATAAATGTATTATGTATGGTTGGATGTATATTTATGCATATATTCCATGTGTTATTGCTCTTTTCTTTTGGCTGCCTCACACTGCACTGAGATCATATTTCATTTCAATCATGAATTCTCCTTTTTTGACCATTTGCACTGATATCATATTTTCCTAAGTTAAGCAGAGATTTTGAGCAAAGTAGAATGACATCCTTTTTCCTATTCCTATTTTATCAGCCATGTTCTACCTCCATCCAAAAACATCAGAAAAACATTCAAATAAAAGGTGAGTTTTGGATTCGGGGAACATCTTACAAAAGGTGCAATCGACATCAATTTCAGAGTTGCACCTTTTTAAATACAGCTTCGTCAGGTGTATATTGTGATTTTCTTGGAATGTTACGTCCCTAGTTTTATTATACAAGCAGAATTTGAGTTTTCAGTTTTCAAAAATGCAGCTTTACTCCGCAGTGTCTCTCTCAGTGTTTGTACTGCACCTTTTGTCTCGTAGTTTCACCCTGTTTGGGAGCAGAGGTTTGGGCGAACACGAGTCACGTCTGCTTCTGGACTCTCCACGTCGTCAGGGTTTGGTTAGTTTGGCGGTTCTCCTGTCAGCTCAGTGCTCTGCCAAAGAAACCTTCTGTGATTGGCTGCAGTGCTGGAGGCAAAAGTTGAACACTGTTAAACTTTGAGGAGACGTTGCAGACCTGCGTGTGATGTGGACACGTCTGAGACTTTATCTTGTGTCCGAGCTGGGAGAGACTTTGTTTTGTCACACGAGTTCCACTGGAAATGAACAGAAAAACAGTGACGTTATGTGTGGCGAACAGGCTCCCACTGGTCGGCCGTTTGGTGCCAGTTTTGGTGTCAGTTTTGTGGGCACAGATTTCCTCCTGATCCATAGCTCCTCTCCAAAGTCCTGGCTCAGTCCCATTTCAGTATTGGTTTAGTCCTGGTTGGGTCCTGGTTTAGTCCTGGCTCAGTAATGGTGCATTCCTGGTACAGAGCTGATTTAGTTCTGGTGGAGTCTTTGGTTCAGTCCTGGTTCAGTTTTGGTTCAGTTCTGATTTAGACCTGGTTTAGTCCTAGTTTAGTCCTGATTTAGTCTGCTTTAGTCCTGGCTCAGTATTGGTTCAGTCCTGGTACAGAGCTGATTTAGTTCTGGTAGAGTCTTTGGTTCAGTTCAGGTTCAGTCCTAGTTTAGTTCTGGTTTAGTCCTGGTTTAGTCCTAGTTTAGTCCTGATTTAATCCTGGTTCAGCCCTGCTGTAGTCCTCCTTTAGTCCTGGTTCAGTCCTGCTGTAGTTCTGGTTCAGTCCTGCTTTAGTCCTGGTACAGTCCTGGTTCAGTCCTGCTGTAGTCCTGCTTTAGTTCTGGTTCAGTCCTGCTGTAGTCCTGGTTCAGTCTTGACTCAGTCCTGGTTCAGTCCTGGTTCAGTCTCGGTGGGACCCAGAGAACAAAACCCTGCACCAAAAACAAAGAGAGGAAATCCAAGTGTTTGTGTGGAGCTCAGCCCATCTGCCCCAGCCTCACAAAGACTCACTCAGTCGCTCAGAGGGTTCTGCCATTTTGGAGATCTATACTTTTCTTTCAAACATTTTACAGACACATATTATGAAAGAATCTATTAAAAAACACCTTTAAACACGTGATCATTATTTTATCAAGAGCTGTATTTATCAAGAGCTGTATTTAGTTGAGTTGAGTCCTGAATTGTCCTGTATCTGGAACTTGAGTACTCAGAAAAAGTCCGTTTGCACCTAACACATGTCTCCGCCCATAGCTCTGTACTTACACTAAAGTTGAAAAATACAGTATTGCCTGAAATCTAAAGATGAGTAGTTTTTGTTGTTTTGTTTTTACGCTGAAATAGACGCATTTCTAAACTTGGATGTGTCCTCTACCTGCAGGTTAAGGCTCAGCTGTTATTATGCTAGTCCTATTCAGTCCACCGCAAAACCGTTTTTTCTCTCTTACTTGTTCTTTCTGAGACGTTGAAATGGAGGATCTTGGAAAATGAATAAAAAATGACCTTTGAATGAACATGTCTTTTCTCTTTTTGAAAGGGCAATTTGATGTCCTCTGGAAAAAAAAAAAAAAAAAAAAACTACAGAAACAGGCTCCACCGGGTCTTATTCTGTGTAAAATCTGCTAACCCTGTAGCTTAGACCTTTACAAACATGTTTTGAAAAGTCCCTGTGTATCAGATGCCCTCGCTGGGTCTCCACTGGGTCTTATTCTGTGTAAAAGCTGCTGACCCTGTCGTTTAGACTTCTACAAACATGTTCTCAAACACATGGGATTCTTAGTTCAGTTCAGTCATTGTGAAGTGAAGCTTGATTTAAAAAACACATTATGCAATCGTGTAGCTTTGATTAAATTAATAAAAACGTCTAAAACACACTAAATAAACTTGAGCTTTGTTTCCAAAAAGGCATTTACTGCTGTCAGCAACGGGAATGAACAATAAACAATGGTACAATAAATAAATGAAGCCTTATTCCTCGTACGCAAATAGAGCCGTTTGTTTTGAACACAGTGTTACAGTAAAATGATTCCAGGGACGGTTTATGGACTTAAAAACTGTATAGGAGAAGCCAACATTTTACCTATGACGCAACAATCCAGGGAAAATGCAAACAAAGCATTTTTGAGTGCTCAGAGAAGATGATTATTATTGTTGTTGTTATGTTGTTATTGCTATCATTATTTTTTGTATTTTTTTGTATTCTTAATTTATTATTATTATTATTATTATTATTATTATTATTATTATTATTATTATTAAATTATAAAGTATAATAAAATAATAAAGTATAAAAAAGAGAGAAGATTATTTTGGATTAGTGAATTAATGAAACAAGCCTGAATTAAACAAAATACAACTCCAGCTATGTTTTTGACAAGGGGACGACAGCATGAAAAGTGTTAAAAAAAAATTAAAATAAAAAGTAAAAAACAAAACAAAACAGTGTTTCAGAAAGTCTGACTGAAATAATAAGACTGTTTATTGTAATTAGACCTTTGTGCAAAATCGTTCTCTCAAACTGTTTTATTTTTGTGGCATGAGAAAGTCACTCCTTGTGTAACTCAGATAAAGAGAATTGATCCATTTGTGAGTCTTTTCAATGAGGAGGAGGACGGAGGAGGAGGACGGAGGAGGGGACGTGTTGTCCCTTTGTCTTCCCTCTCTCCTGTGGGACGCCCTGCAGTCGTACCTGCTGCACCGGAGCCCAGACCTCCAGCAGAGCCTTGACCTCCTGCTGCTCTTTTTCCTCTTCTTCATCAGACAGTGGGCAGACCTGAGGGGGAGTTCAGAAAAGACTTTTCAAATAAACTGTACCAATCAGTGCAGAACTTCATGGTATGTAAAACTATGTTAGACTGAAACGTTAAAGATCCTGTATGACACAAAATAGACTCTTGTGAGCTTTAAGTCATGTTCTAATGCTGTTACCTCGTCAAAAACAAACCTGGAGTTGTTTATTTCGTTCACACATGTTTGCGTAAGCTGCACTATTAGTCTGTCTACATCTCCAAAGCTCAGAATGCTCTGTTCCACCTTGTGAGGTCATGAAGCGATAGTTTTCAAGTTTAACAGCTCCTTTTACCTTAAGTTCAGTAGAGATTGGCAATTTAACTTCTTGGGTTCTTTTTTTAAAGACAATACAGTAACGTGTATTTACCTTGTTGACATGTTTCGGCTGCTGCTGCTGCATCTTCAGAACTGTCCCTGGTGTTGGTGACGTGTCATATATCAGCTGTTGTTTCTTCCTGTAGGCGTGGTCAGCTGTTGTTACTTCCTGTGGGCGTGGTCAGCTGTTGTTACTTCCTGTAGGCGTGGTCAGCTGTTACTTCCTGTGGGCGTGGTCAGCTGTTGTTACTTCCTGTAGACATGGTCAGCTGTTGTTACTTCCTGTAGACGTGGTCAGCTGTTGTTACTTCCTGTAGGCGTGGTCAGCTGTTGTTACTTCCTGTAGACATGGTCAGCTGTTGTTACTTCCTGTAGACATGGTCAGCTGTTGTTACTTCCTGTAGGCGTGGTCAGCTGTTGTTACTTCCTGTGGGCGTGGTCAGCTGTTGTTACTTCCTGTAGGCGTGGTCAGCTGTTGTTACTTCCTGTAGGCGTGGTCAGCTGTTGTTACTTCCTGTGGGCGTGGTCAGCCTGAATCACCTGGCAGGTTGCTCACCACACCTCCCGTCGCCCGGAGCTCTCTGCAGCCGAAACATGTCAACAAGGTAAATACACGTTACTGTATTGTCTTTAAAAAAGGACCCAAGAAGTTAAAGTTCATAAGAAGACAAAATGAACATCTTTGGTTTAATAAAAAGAGATTGTCAATTCCAGGGCAGAAATTATCCAAAATATTCTAGTGAAGGTGCATGGGGTTTAAAAACACAGAGGAACAGTGGAGTGTGTTAAACATGTAAATGTGAATGAAACAAAACACAACTTCACGTGTGTTTGTGATGAGGAAACAATATTTTAACATCAGAAAATAGTGTAATATGGGCCTTTTAAATCTATTTAAAGGTACAATGTCACTTTTTCTAGTGGGGAATGTACCACCTGCTTGTCTCCAAAGGCATTTTATTACATTGCTTGGAATGCACTGTAACTACAATCAGGAAGTGCAGTGGTAGAATGCTAGTTGTTGTTAGAATCATTGTGAATAATTAAATGCTCCGAATGCACAAGGCAGGCGCTATTTTCTGATCTCTGTTCTAATGTTGTTTCCTCATCACAAACAGACCTGGAGTTGTGTTTTTGTTTCATTCACACATGTTTAACACACAAACACTGCAGATTTAGGCTGAGTTCTTCTCTCAAACTGAAAACACTCTGTTCCACCTTGTGATGTCATGAGGTAAAACAGGAAGTGCTCCACTATGTTTTTAAACCCCATACACCTTCACTAGAATCACTTGGATGACTTCCGCCCTGGATTTGCCAAGATGTACTGAACTAAAGGTACTAAAAGGAGCTGTTCACTTGAAAAACTACCACTTCATGACATCACAAGGTGGAACAGAGCATTTTGAGCTTTACAGAGTAATAATAAAGGGTTACTCAAACAAAACACAACCCCAGGTATGTTGTTGAAGAGGTAAAAACATCCCAAAATGGTTTAAGCCTCACAAGAGTTCATTTTGCCAAATATAGGACCTTTAAGACCTTTACTTTGAGCTTCACTGAAGTCTATGACAAAACAAAAATAACAAGAATATGAGTTTGCAGTTGTTGTAATCATCTTTTCCTGCAATGAGAGGAAGTTATTTTTGCTCTTGTGTGTTTTGTTCCAGCGCAGCCCTCCTCTGGTCACTATTTATCCCAGCGGTGAGTCTGGAGACTGTAATTTTGGCTCAGACTTCTCTCACCGCGACCTGTGTCTGGAGGAACAAAGAGTGTGATTGAGTGATTAGGGGCCTTGGTCTCCGGACCCTAATGCTTTTGTGTGCCGACTCGGCCTCCCGCGGGGCCCCGGATCGGCCCCTGACTGGCCCCTGACTTGCCCAGGTTAGTCACAGGATAATCCACTGATTCATAGTCTCGTCTGGTTCAACGCTGGTGACGCACTTAATCGCACTTTACGGTAAGAGAGGAAAGCTTAAAGTTCAAAGTATTAAGGGTTTTTTTAATGTTATAACGTTATAACATGTCTGAAGAGGTTTTAGATCTCATCCATGCATGTTTGAGTAATCTAGAGATCTCTCCCAGGCCCTATTCAAACCCTCCTTACTATTAGTTGGAAGATTCTGTACAATGCTCCGCAATTCCTTTGAAGTACTTTGTCCTGAAGGTCTCAGAGTGTTTCTTCTGGAACATCTTCTGCCACATATGGTCTAAAACACCTATAGCATCTCAAATATCCATAGCTAGCTCTTGTATTGTCTCAGTGGATACAGAAAAAACAAACAGCTCATTTCACACAGTCCAACAGTCCTTTACTTCTGTCCTTGCTGCACTTCTTAGATGTTAAAAACTGGGCTCAAAAAACAAAAAATTTCAAAAACTATGTCAGCCAGGTAGCCACAAAAGTAGCCAATAGTTCTGTCGCCTTATCGCTCTTTACTTTTAACTGTCCAATCTTGTGTTATATTAGACTGTTGTTTTCGGCCCATTGTCAGAGCACAAATGCACCAGACACTTCATACATACACTGCTCTTTTATTACCTCTATTTGTGCTCCTTTGTTCAAAATGGAGAGAGAAACACAAACAGCACTGCACCAGAGTCCAGTGAAAGATAAAGTGTCTGAAATTAGACTGTGGCGTGTGCCCGTCAGCATTAGCCTGTGCACAGAGTTATTGTACTGCATTGGAGTTCATGTTTACAGCGCTCATGTTCAAATAAGTTGCAGGTTAATTGTTTTGATGACCTTTTCATACAAATAAATTAACTCCATATTAAAAATAACATAGACTATTAAAGGTCAAGTATGCAATTATTTTTCTATAGGGGCGACTAATTAGCATGAAGTGCGGGTTTGAGTGACACAAGTGTAAAAAGGTAAGGGAATAACACTAGAAATTATAGTTAGCCTATATATACATTTTTGTGATTTTCCAGGGCTGCAGACATGCCCAGACCAAACATGGAAAACCTCCTACTTTACCTACTTTCTTAATATCTTAAATTTGTTCTGATAAAGCTCAACATCACACTGCAGCTGTTCAGAAAAGCCCAGATGTTGTCTTGTTAACGTTTTAGTAACATCTTTGGCAATATCGATACCTGCTCAATTCAGGATCTAGTTTCGCTATTACACGCACTTAAGGCATTTCTAGCATACTGATAATTCACCGCAGTGAGTTTATAATTACGTTCGAAAACTTCTATCACGAGAATTCTAACAGGAGCTCACATGCCGACAGCGCACTTCCTGGTTTGCAAATAAAATATAGATTCAGACAGCACACAGTGGCCTAATTTTAATTATCTGTACTTGGGCAAAACAAATCTTACTTTATGACATGAAAAAATAGGTACAGGTCGTGGATCTGTTAGAAAAATCTGCGCCACTGACCTTCTGATCACAAAAAGCACAGGTGGAAGGAGTACTGAATATTTGTATTGAAGTAAAAGTAGAGTTAATCGACTAATTATGTAGTCTACTCAGTTACTCAGCGGGTAATGTACTCCTCTACAAGTACTGCAACCACGTTAAGTAGAAAAGTAAAAAGTACACATGAAAAAAACTACTACTGTTAGTTACTAGTTACTTTTTAACAAAGATTACGGGTTTATACAAAACTTGAATTTAGTTATTTTAAACCACGATCTGCACATTGAGCTCAGAGCAGGAGGTGCAGTGCTCTTATGCGTTTGTATAGGAACAAACAATTACATGGGAAGAATTATGATTGTACAAGAACATCTACCCAAGGTACAAACACTCCAAAGATGTATACTCATGTACAATGACGAGCGCGCTGTAATTTGTACTATCCACCCCTGGAAAAAAAAAAGAAAAAGAAACGACATGAGAGCAAAGTGTGGGAAGAGTCCAGTAAAGTTTTGTCCTTAAAATCTGCACTCAGTATTAGGCCTGATGTTTTTAGATGTGTTTTTTACAGAGTCCGATTAAAAAAAGGAACTCTGTGCTAGCTTGAGTCATATTAGCCAAAATAAAACATCACAATGAGCAGGTCCAGGTCATAGGTAACCCTTATGTAACAGATAATACTCCCTACAACTGTACAACAACTCAATCTTAAGTAACAGATAACCTTATGCCCTGTCAATCAGCATATTATTTGCACTGTCATCTTGTCTCTTGTTTACAGCTGTGATTTTATAGTTTATTTTATAGTTTATTACTTATTTTTCTATTTTATTTTGACTTGTACATATACATTTTTTTTTTTTATAATTATGTTTCATTTGACACCTGTCTCTTGCTCTTTTTTGCTATACCATCTATTTTTGTTACTCTCTGTTATTATATTATATTATGATGTTTGAGCGACTGTGTCCAAATAATTTCCCTTGTGGATCAATAAAGTTTGTCTAAGTCTAAGTAAGAAGGTACTGGGGAAAACCAATAACCACCAATACCACAGGCACAGTACTACTTGCTTTGCCTGATTGTCACACCAGTGCATTTGTGTCATGATTATTATGACTGTTTTACTAAATGACAACTGCATTTGTAGTTTTTGTATGGTTTTGGAGCCCCACAGAGGCAAAATAGAAAATAATTCTGAACTGTGAAATGTGTTTTGTCTGTATTGACTTGTTTCTCATGACTTGCAGCTAAAAGCTTATGTCAGAAAGTTGGCAGAAAACACAGCCTCTGCTCTCCATACCGTCCCAAAGACGAATGAGACTCTCCAATGGTGAGAAACTGTCAAATCTCATAAATGTCTGCACGTGCTAATATAATAGTGCCCTCCTTTCTGTTTAGCACTTGTCTTTCTGTAGCACTCTTCCCAAGACAAAGTGCCTCTGCAGGACAATAACGTTTATTCAACTCAATTTAGCTAAATGTTTAAGGACAATTCCAGGTCTGATGAAGCTTTCCAGGCCACAGTTTGAGCCGACTCCACCCACAGGGCCTGTTTCCTCCTCTGAGACCAAGATACCTGTCCCCCACTCATATATTTATACTGTATATTTAGATATGTGAGGACTGGTGATGGGACTTTTGACTCTTTTATGGGATTTTCTTAAGAACATTCGACCACCAAACTAATCACAGAGAAATGACCAAGTCTCAGATCTGTTTAAAATGGTTTAGAGTGGGAGTGTGTTCACCCTTTAGAATGATGTATATGCATGCAATCGAAATTAAACATCACAATACAATAATAATAATTCAAAACTAACTGTTACAATGTCCAGTGTGTTTTCTTGTGTGTTTGTCCAGGATTATCACATCACTAGTGAGGACCACGTCAAGTCTCTGTTCCAGCGGGAGGAGGTGTGAAGGACTGAAGAGGCAGAAGAAGAGGAGATGTTCAAAGGGATGAGGAATGGGCAGAGGGATGATTTTAAAGTGGAAGAAAAAATATTCATCAGGATCAGAGGAAAGGGTGAACGATGGAGTCGGACATGTTGGGCCCTGTCAAATCCTGAACATCACCAGGAGCGGTGTAGACTTGTGTTTGGTGCTGCTGTTACGTCTATGGAGGAGCGATGGAGACCCACAGTCCCACTGGAAAGAAAAAAAAAGTATCTTCGGTTGGTGAGATTATACAGAGTGTGTATCCCTTTACTTAAACTAGTCATACTGCGCTGGTGTCTGTTATATAAGTGATAATCTATGACACCTCATGTCGTTTCTTGACCTTGAAAACATTAAATATGATTTGAGAGGCCAAACATCTACATTATACACTGCGCTATAATCAAATATACAAAAACTCTCAAGTCAATATAACTTTATAACCCTCTCAAGAAGGTGTCACAGCAAATTTCCATTTAGGCATATGCCTTCTAGCGTAGGGCGCTTCCACTGATACAAAAGGGAAAAAAAAAACATTTGTACAACACAGATTGTTACTTAAATATAACCTGTAAAAGCAGAGATTTAATCCATGTATTTTAAACTGGTGTGCCGTAGGTTTTTAAGTCTTTGTAACAACATTAGAAGTCATGGAAGTCTATATCTGTGTCTATGTAGGACCTGGGTGGTGCTTGAGGGGGTGGTGGGATGAGGGCGGGGTTGGTGGGATGAGATTTAAAAGTGCTTAACATCATTTCATCATGTAAATTGGACTGCGAGCGGGGGATCGTGGTCTGTGCGGTTTCCTGTGTTTCTTTTGGCTGTTGCTGCGCCGTGGTGATGGATTTAGGCGGAGAGACTTTGGTGTGGTTCGGTGTGTTGTGATGACCCACGGTATTGTTGAGGCTTTTGGCGATACGATATTGTGATGTTTTGGTTATTTTTACATCCCTATCATGATTTCATCCATAAACAACACAAGCTCTCCTGTAAAAAAAAAAAAAAAATAATAATAATAATAATAATCTATGACACCTGTGGATTATTATGTTAGAATCGGTATTACTAATTTCATCGAAAACGTTTTAATAAAAGAAAAAGTGCATACGTCACAGTGGGCGTGTACCGGTGGAAGTAAAAACGGGTTTATCTGCAATATGGTGTCATGAAAATAAGTGATTAAAGATTCATCCAAATGCAACTTCAGAGGGTTAGTGGTGAGGGGAAAGGAAAGGGAAAACACTTTTTAATTTGTTTTTATTGCAATGAAAAACCTGCATCTATCTCCATGCAGGATGGTTCAGAATTATCCACAAAAGTGCTGGAATATCTTTATACCTTTTGCTTGTAAATTTACAACAATTTGCGTGTTTATTTTCCCAATTCTGATTTTGAATCTGCTCTTTTTGCTCCATTTTTTTATTATAAACAATAGACTGAATTTGTGCTCATTTTCAAAACAACATTGACGACATTATTTCGTCTTTCATGTGTGTTGTTGGCAGTAGTTTCCTGCGTGCAGGGCTCCACTGTCAGCGCGACCCATTCTTTTCAGAACCTTGAACTTTCTCACAGGAGGTTCCCGAGGCTCGGCTGGTGCTCTGGTCTTTTATTACCTCTCATCCTTCCTGTGCCAACGTCGTCCTGTCATAACAACAGCCAATCCCCAGGGAAACATTTCACGTGTACACTCTTCCTCTTTGGAGCGCCCCCTACATTTTGAAGCATGAACTGTTTGTAGCTTAAGTTCTTCCTGTTTTAAGAAAGGTACTACACATACTATTTTTTTTATTTTTTATTTTTTATTAATATTTTGTTTTTGGCAGTTCAGCACCTGGATCGATAAATCTGACCCGTTCTTTGCACATGTAAACGTAGTGTGACAGGCTCTGTAGACCTAAGACCTGAGACCAGAGCCGGTACCACAGTGGGTAAGTCCGGTTTGGACTGAATCATAATGAGCGCACAGGGGCAAACTTCACTAGTGCCTCACATTCAAGTAAAGTCTCCTCTAAGTTCATAAACACGTACCTCAGTGGTCCCACAGCACACAGTGGGTTGAGATCCAGATGTACGGGCAGATGCTGAGTGTGGAGCAGACGGAGCCGGTCCAGCTGAAGTTCAGAGCTTTGGGTCTAATATACACGCCTCAAAACATGCTCCCATCCTCCTCCCTTAAACAAATTTGTAACACTGCGCAGTGTTTCAAATGAGCTAGTTCTGTTTTTCACATTTTTATGAAAGTAAAAATCAGGTATAACACATTTAATCAAGTGTGGATTGCCTGGGATCCAGAATACACCCATACTCAACACCCATACACTCAAAATGTGAGACTGGTCACTGGTCAATCTCCCCCGAGTTCAGATGGGCGTGATTGACAGGTGGATTAGCCAATCAGGGACATGCATTGTCTGAAAAGAAAAAAGGATCACAGGAGGCTGAAAATCATGGCAGATTTCTGCAGATTTTCTTTGTTCCACATGTGTCACTGAAAAAAGAAATCTGACTGGACGATCACATTTGACCAGGCTTGAGACACAACGTTCCCCTTTGTATAGAAAATACAGAGAGATGTCAGTTTGGATTTGATAGGCAAAAGTTTGGATTCAATTGCCAAAAAATAAAAGTAAAGCCTTGATGATGACCCTGACACTTGCAGACTCCAGCTTTAAGTGATTTCAGACTCTTCATGACAGTGAACTGTAACCCTGTGACGTGTGAACCTTTCCAACTGTACACTTTGACTCCATTTAATCATGTAGGGGAAATCTTTTATTCTTTTTCATTTTAAGTGAGTTCAAATCACACAATTTACTCTGAAAAAAATACATTTTCTCCAATATAAGGCACAATATAATTGTGAATATCAACAACAGGTTTCAAAATTGGAATGAATTTGACTATGCAACTATTCTATAAAATGTCGCCTTGTAAAAAATGCCATTGTGATGCCACCAGGCAATGTTACTGGTCAGATCTGGTAAAAGGCAAGCCCGCTCACAGTAAGAATGCTTTTTTTGAAGCGATTTTACCGCAGTCAGTGAGAATTCCAGTGGCTAATTCAATGGCTGCCTTCATTGTTCAGTCCCAGTTGTCAGCGAATGTAATGTAGCTTGGTGCAACAGGGAGGGCATCAGGTGTAAAAGCCTTCCAAATCTCTGAAGAAAATAGTGATCTACTATTAACATCCTTTTGTAATCTAAGATAGAGATTATTTGTACTTTTTTAATTATAAAATGTTGTTGAATCTAAGAAAATCAAACTTGTGGGAGTCACATTTTCTTGTTTATGTCTTCGGTTGTTGAAACCTTGATGAAGCAAACTTGGCAAAGTCACTCTTCACATTGTGCCTCAGACTGGTCACAGTTACAGACGACAGAACGCAGCAGCACTTAAGACAAAGTTTCCAGACGCATCTCACTCACTTCTGAAAGGAATGCTTAAGAAATGTGGTCTGTCTCACAACGCAATAACTGATATGGAGAGTTACAAGATCTTCAAATAAAGCTCACAGTTCAAACATGCAGCCTGACCCGGAAATGTACCTGCATTTTACCAGAATAGTGTCATGTGTCAATGAAGTGAGAACTGATTTTCCTGCCATTTCAATTTATTGTCAATTTCTCAGGTAAATTTCTGGAAACATGCAGAAAAAGGCAGAGAAATCCAGCAACTGTTTGTCCTTTTTCAAATGTTGCACATGCGTGAAAAAACCACCCCCTCCTCCATAGCTCCCTAAGTAGAAACGCCTCCTCCCACCTCCTCCTTACGCTTACGCTGTTTGTTTACAGCCGGTGCGCGTTCAGAATCTCTATTGCTGCTGTAACTATACTGTACATTTTCAAATGATAAGCAGACGTTTCCTGTCCAGAAGTAATTTAGCAACCAACGCGTCAGTCTTTAGACCCTTCGTCTGCTTCAATGACGCCATCGCTGGAAGGAATCTCCGAGAAACACCTTAGTTTGGCTTTGCTCCTTTTCCCCTTCTCTTCTTCTTTCAGCGACCTCAAAAACAGACTTTCTTTTGCGGCTAACTGGTAGTGGATTCTCTGCCATCGCATCAAACTTTGTGCAAACTGCGAGGAAGCTACAGTTGGAAAAATCCGCTAAGAACCGCTGCGTTGGTCGAGTAAACAGCGTCTTCCAGCATCTGTGGAATGTGTGAAAGGCGAACGTAAACCACATAATCCCAGTGCGCCAGAGAGTCAGTTATGCTAGAAACATAGGGAGTTTGATTGACGACCTAACAGCCAATAGATAACGAGGTAGCCTTGGTAATGTTTATCTGGCCCCACCACGTCCACAGTTGATGGATTTTCATTCTTTTTTTTTTTTGGTTATCATAATTACAAGGCTGCTGCATCTCTGTAATGCTATCACTGACCTCCATACAACCTTTAATGCTGCGCTCCAGTCGCCCTCAGAGACTAGAATTCAGATTTTAGAATGACATACTCTCTGAACATGAGTAAATCAACGGGCAATATATTACAGTAAAGATTAAATCAAGTAATAAAGATGAAAAAAAGAGCCAAAATGTGGATCCATCAGGTGTTTTAGTTCATTTAGTTCATTGTTACTACATTAACAGTTTAACAGCAACATCTGAGAGTGAATTTCAACTTCTGTGCACATTAGTGCTGTTTACACGTTAGCAACATTAGCATGACAGAACATAACAGAGCATTTAGAACAGCAGATGCTCAACCGTTGTGCAAGATCAGATTCACAGACCGCAGGGGGCAGTAATGAGCAAATAAAATGAAAATAACACAAGTACTATCAATATCTTAACTGGGTTTTTAATTTGCACCAAAGAATACACCCACACCACACGTGCCTGTGCTTCTTTTCAGTACCACTGCCACACTCGTCTGTTCTTCGTGTTTTTATGATCTAAACGTGCTTTGTGCTTTGTGTTGTAGGCGCAGAATCATCACAGCTCTAAAAGGCTGAAAGGGAGAGAAAAGGTAAAGGTGATGGTGCGCTCCAGCTGTGGAGGCAGGGCTGAGGGGCTCTGGGGAAAGGCCGGTTTAACTTCAGTCTCGACTCAATACGTCCAAAAAGGCAGCGATAAAAGCTGAACTTCATTGAAATTCAAACCTGTGCTGATATTCTGTGTAAAACTAGAGACAAGGCCTGAGACCAGACTGCTGCTTGATTTTCAAACTGTCAAAATAATGGGCCGCGTTCAGAATTTTCAGCCACAGGTGAAAAAAACAGCCTGTGATTCTCAGAAGAATTCTCAGTTAAAGGTGGAAATGTTATTGCTTTCCCTGGAATGTTCCATGGTATGGCATTAAACACATTTATCTAGCAATTATTCATTACAGGTGTTTTTATTGCTCAAAAACAAAGTAATTCTCTCTGGAAATGGGGTTGTATCGTCACAGATCTCTACCATGGAACATTCGAGACAAAGCAATAACATCTCCATGGAGACAAACAGGTGACAGACCTCCATCAGAAAAGTTACACAATGCACCTTTACATACTAATAATTAAAATGTCTCCTGGACTCATTAGGCCCATTCACACATAGATCTAATTCCCAGAAAATTGCCAGGTAATATTTATTTATTCCCCCCTTTTTCTAATCATTATTTAAAGGTGTATTGTGTAACTTTTTGGTTGGAGATCCATCACTTTCTTGTTTCTATGGATACATCATTGCTCTGTCCGTAATGTTCCACAGTATGACATTAAACAGCTCTTCTTTACAGGTGTTTTTATAGCTCAAACAGGCATTCTGACTGTGAGAGGGGTCGCCTCTCCACAGACCTGACCTATAACTTGGTCTGGTTTGGTCTCCATGAAGATAGAAAGGTTTAATGCCATACTGTGAAACATTCCAGACAAAGCAACAGCATCTCTGTACAGAAAAGCATTTGACAGACCCTCTACCAGAAAAGTTACACAGTGCACCTTTAAGTCTACCTGATCTACCTGGTTTAGACTCTTTTTAGACCTGGTTTAGTCTACTTTTAGACCTGGTTTAGTCTCCTTTTACACCTGGTTTAGTCTACTTTTAGACCTGGTTTAGTCTACTTTTAGACTTGGTTTAGTCTCCTTTTACACCTGGTTTAGTCTACTTTTAGACTTGGTTTAGTCTACTTTTAGACCTGGTTTAGCCGTAATTTAATCCTGATAAAGTCCAGGTTTAGATCTGGTAGTAGTACTCTGAAAATATCATCGTAGGTGGTACTCGGTGTGAAAACTTTGATAAGGTGCATTGTGTAACTTTTCAGGTGGAGGGTCCGTCAAATTCTTTTCTCAAACCGAAAATGTTCATTTTGTCTTCTTATGTACTTTAAACCGTGCAACAAGGTAAATACAAGTTACTGTATTGTCTTTAAAAAGAACCTAAGAAGTTTAAAATTCTTTTCTCTGTGGAGATGTTATTGCTTTGCCTGGAATGTTTCACAGTATGGCATTAAACCTTCTATCTTCATGGAGTCAGAATGTTTGTTTTTCTAGGTATTTTTGAGCTATAAACCCACCTGTAATTGAATAAACGTAAAGTAGAACTGTTTAATGTCATACTGTGGAACATTATGGGCAGAGCAGTGACATATCCATAGAAACAAGCAGGCGACGGACCTCTAACCAAAAAAGCTATGCCAAAATTTAAGATGTAAACACTTAAATCTATCAGAAAATGATTTAAAAGTAGTGAAATGATCTGTTCATGCAGCAAGATCATTTTACTTGACCAGTTATCTTAAAATAAACTGCCTCTAGACTAGAATTAAGCCGTCTCAGAACTAGTAAGTCGATAATAAATCTGAAAACAAGATGAATAACCTGACATAAGTTTTAAAATCTTGGCCAAATCAGAGAAATATGCTGTGTACGTCCAAAATCTTCCAGACCCCGCTCCTCTCCAGATGTTTGCAGATGGATTAAAAGCTTCTCCACTCTGCGTTAAGCGTTGACACTTGTAATCTGATCTGTAGAGCCGTGTCCACCACAGTCTGCTCCTCCATGATACTGCGTCTCCTGTTACTCCGCACCATCTGACCCATTGTCCACGTATGGATTTTTAAATGCCCTGGTATCTGATCTTCTATTGTCTCCTCCATGATCTGAGCAGAGACCCAACGGCGCACACCACTTAAGTAAAAGCTACATTACACTGGAGATCTGCGAGAGAGACGTTTCTGACCGAGTTCGGAGTCATGCAGACGACGTAGCGTGGTGGCAGAGTGGTTATCTTTCTGAGCACATAGTGAGGAGGTTTCAGGTTCAGTTCTCAGACCGTAAAAGACCATGTTTTTCTTTGTTTGTTTGGTTTTTTGGTGGTTTAAGAGAACACTCCCTCATTTTATAATGTTTTTTCATCACAAACCTGCCTGGAGTTGTGTTTTGTTTCATTCACACATGTTTAACACACAAACCTGCATATTTGCAATTCTAGTGATGCCATGTGGTAACACAGGAAGTGCTCCACTGTGTTTTCAAACTCCACACACCTTCACTAGAATCATTTTGATGATTTCAGCCCTGGAATTGCCCATTTCTACTGAACATAAGGTAGAAAATGCAGCTGCTAACTTGAAAACTACCACTTCATGACATCACAAAGTGGAACAGTGTAGATTTGTAGATCCAGAATCAGAATCAGAAAAGCTTTTATTGCCATTGTCAGTGAACACAATTTACAGACTAGGAACTTGCTTTGGTGATGAGGTGCAACATAGAACACTGAATAGTAATATAATAATAATAATATAAAGTAGAGCTATCACTATTAAAAAAACAAGATAATAATAATAATAATAAAGTATCACTATTTAAAAATAAAGTAAGAGCATGCAAAAAAGAGAGATTAAGATTATCCGGGGCCGGGTCGCGGGGGCAACAGTCTAAGCAGAGACTCCCAGACTTCCTTCACATTCCCAGGCCAGCCGAGAGACATAGTCCCTCCAGTGTGTCCTGGGTCTTCCCCGGGGCTTCCGGAACAGATGCCCGAGCCACCTCAGCTGGCTCCTCTCGACGTGGAGGAGCTCCTCCCGTGTGACTGAGCTCCTCACCCTATCTCTAAGGGAGCGCCCAGCCACTCTGCAGAGGAAACTCATTTTGGCCGCTTGTATCTGCGATCTTGTCCTTTTGGTCATTACCCAAAGCTCATGACCATAGGTGAGGGGAGGAACCTTCTCCAGATCCACAAAGCACATGTGGACTGGTTGGGCAAACTCCCATGAACCCTCGAGCACCCGATGGAGAGTATAGAGCTGGTCCAGTGTTCCGCGGCCGAGATGAAAACCACACTGCTCCTCCTGGATCCGAGGTTCAACCATCGGTCGGATTCTCCTCTCCAGTACCCTGATATCAGTCAGTAATATCTTATGTGTAACTTCCAGAACAGCAAAATCCACTTAACCATGTTATAGTTGTTTCCTTCTCATATCACTCATTTTTGCTGATCAACCCGTTTTCACTGCCACCGGTACATGGCCACGGCTCTCTCTATTTCATTTTCTTAATCAGTGATATGTGTATAATCTGGCAGCATTGTGCAGCCCTTGTTTCTTCCATAGACGAATATTGTGATTTAAAATGTGCAAATTATAACATAATGATCCACGGGTGACAGATCATTATTATATAGCAGGCACAAACACAGCATGTCCTCTTTAATAAAAATGTAAAGATTTCCGTTATTCTTGGTCATGCAAACTTTCATATCCATAATCCGGTATAATCCTGCCTGTAGTTTATTATTGACAGATTAGCTTCCAGCGCTGTATGCTAGCACAGTTCTCTGTTGTCTGTTTGATTCGCTCATTTCCATTCCCCTGCTGTGTGGAGACATCTCACTGCAGGCTCCACGACTTTACACCAAATGCACACCCCATCTGACTCTGTACAATCTGCTCTTTCAGTATGTGACTCTTGCTGTGTTGTTTGTGATGTTTCTCCTCAACCGAACGCTCAAACCGCGTCAAAGCAGAGCGGCATGGTCAGTTTGAGGGACCTGCTGATGAGGAAGTAACACCAGCTCATACATGAACATCAAGACCAGAGAGATGGTTCTGAGGATGGCTCGCAACTAAAAGAGAGACCACGTCAAAGTAAACACATCTCACTGATAAAGTTGTCTGACTAAACAAAAACAAAAAATATATATTTCCGAAAATCACAATAGAAAGTTAAACCCATACTTCTTGGAGATGGTTATGTTTTTGCCATGCTGTAGAAGATTAGAGCCAAAGAAACAACATTTCCATGGAAACAGGCAGGAGCAGGTCTACATAAGAGACAGGTTTGTGGAAATGCGAGCCCGCTCAAGAGTAAGGACGCGTGTTTTTTTCTGTGCAATATACCTAACTAAAAAGAAAACAAAAAGAAAAAAAAAGGTTATATTTTAGTCTGTGGTTGTTTCTCGACGCCTTCCTCAGCTCAAACACACGGATAATAGAACAGACTTCAGAGTGGACAGCAGCAGCAAAAAAATAAAATCTCCTTTTGTAGAAAACAAAAAATAAACAATAATGACGCACACATATCGCCCCTGTCCATTCCAATACGGCATCATGAAAATATATTACCGTTTTAGGTTGTACTAAATATTAAATATTTTCTTTGATAAACTTTCATACACAAATTTTTGAAAAGATGCTCTGCTTTTCAGCTCTGTCCAGCTTTTATTTTCTTGAAAAAGACCAAATGCATTATGGAAACATTTGTCTGATCAAGGCAGTGAAGGATAAACTTATTTATTCGTGGCAAAATGCTAAAATGTTCACAAAATGGAGGACATGAACATTAGAACGTGACACGCCCAGAAAAGAACAGACCAAAATGACTCAAGGCCTGTCACGATAACGATTAAATCAACACATGACAGATGGAACTATATTTTTTGGGGTCAATATTTATCATGTGTACATTTTGTTTATATTTGCCATTTATATTGATTCACATTACAAAAAAAACTGTGAAAACCTGAACATTTCCACCAAATATGAGCTTTCAAATCCAGATCTCATCACATTACAGCCCTGTGTGATCTGCCTTCAGCTTCCAGGAACAGAACAATGTTTCAGTTTGACAGGTGATACAGGTGATCCAGGTGATGCAGGTGGAGCGCACACAGCAAACCTGGTTACAGCCTTATCGAACAAGACCGAAGCGGCGCTCGCTCACACACACACACACACACACACACACGCACACACACACACGGTCTGTGCTTTAATTTGTTCTACCTCTGACTCTGGACTCTAAATCTGTTATGGGCACAGATGGTTCCTGATGAGCGCAGGAAGTGCACTTTTTTCCATCCACAATAAGCCAAGGCCGCTGCCACAGAGAAGAGCAGGGGAACAGAGGAGCACAGCTGTGGAAGGGGTGGAGGAGAGGGGGATGGAGGAGAGAGGAATGTATGGGTGGAGGGGAGGAAATAGTATTAAAGTGAATCCAAACACTAAATCCTCTTTTTTCACTACTAAACTGTGTACATGGTGTATAAAGGTCTTATATTACATAAAATTGATTCTTGTGAGCCATGTTATAACCTTGTTACTGTTGTTCTCATCAAAAACAGACCTGGAGTTGTGCTTTGTTCCATTCACACGAGTTTGAGTAATCCTTTATTTTTAGTCTGTCTACATCTCCAAAGCTGAAAATGCTCTGTACTTCCACAACATCACAAGGTGGAACAGAGAGTTTTCTGTTTGAGAGAAGAACTCAGCCTAAATACGCAGGGTTTGTGCATCAAACATGTGTGAATGAAACAAAACACACCTCCAGGTCTGTTTGTGATGAGGAAACAATATTATAACATAGATCAGAAAACAGCGTCATATGGGTCTTTTAATAGCATTATCTACTGTTCCTTGTCATTTTTTTGCCAACTTCAGGACAAATTAGGTAAATTTGGTTAAAAAAAAAAAAATCTAAGTTTGTGCTGCCTCCATTGGCCACTGCGATTTCAAGTACTACGTGACATCACACAGGACTGCCCTGATCGCAGCCAAGTGTTTCTGATACAAACACCTGGCTGCAGCGGCGGAGTTTGAAGTGTGAAAACCTGTTCGACCAACACCGTTCCTTATACCTCCAGACCACGCCCATCCTCACTCTCCCCTTTAGTCCTCCAGACCCCACCCCTCACTCTCCCCTTTAGTGCTCCAGACCCTGCCCCTCACTCTCCCTTTTAGTGCTCCAGACCCTGCCCCTCACTCTCCCCTTTAGTCCTCCAGACCCCGCCCCTCACTCTCCCCTTTAGTCCTCCAGACCCGCCCCTCACTCTCCCCTTTAGTGCTCCAGACCCCGCCCCTCACTCTCCCCTTTAGTCCTCCAGACCCTGCCCCTCACTCTCCCCTTTAGTCCTCCAGACCCTGCCCCGCACTCTCCCCTTTAGTGCTCCAGACCCCGCCCCTCACTCTCCCCTTTAGTCCTCCAGACCCCGCCCCTCACTCTCCCCTTTAGTGCTCCAGACCCCGCCCCTCACTCTCCCCTTTAGTCCTCCAGACCCTGCCCCTCACTCTCCCCTTTAGTCCTCCAGACCCTGCCCCAAATGCCTTCAAATGCTAAAGCCACAGTATGTAACTTTTTAGCAAAAACTAGACTAAAATAAAAGCGCATTTTAAAATGTTTTATTTTGGTTGTGTTTATTGCACTGAAAAACCTGTGCCCTTACTGTGAGTGGGCATCTCCACAGACCTGACTCTTTTTCTGCCTGTTTCCATGGAAATGTTGTTTCTTTGGCTATAATATTCCAGAGCATAACATAAAACCGATGTATCGCCATGGAGGATTTCTATAGAATAATGCAGGTGATACAAAAAAGTTATATATTATAGTTTTAAGGTTTACCATCGCAGCAAAACTCTGCTCTGGTCTCTGAACATTGCGCAAACTGCTCATAAACTCTTCATGGTGAATAATTAGAATGTGCAGAAGGGAAGTGAGGAGTAACTCTGGACCAAACCTCATAAAACTTACTTATTTTCCCCCATTTTCCCCTTATTTTAAGACAGCAGAAATGAACAGTGTGACCTGTCTATGCACTATCATTATATAGGAGGAAAAATCAGTCTTTCCAGACACACAACTGTAGTACTCACAACACAACAGCACCTCTATGTATTTGCACGCATGTGTTCATTAGCATACTGGCTGTTAGCATGGTGCCCAGTGGAGCTCGGTTAGTGGAGGCTGATGGACAGTGATGGACAGGAGAGAGGACAGGAGCGGCTAATCAGCACTGACCCCACCCCCGCAGTTTGGTTTTCATGCTTTGTGAGGGCATTACATTGACTTCCATTCATTTATGTCTGTATCTCCACATGTTCAAATCAAATGTAGCTTATGACTTCTTAATTACTAAAACATAAGCCATGATGGCCAAGTGGTTTATGTTATAATTTGGTGTTTTGGTCCTCAAGACGATTATACAATTAGGCTGCGCTGAAAACCTAAAATCAGTGCGTTTACATGCGCATCAGTATCCCGGTTATGAGGCTTATTCTGGTTATTAAAGTATCCTGGATATGTTGTTTACATGTGCTAAAAGAAACCAGGATACTTAATATTCCTGTGTACATGCGCTGTCAGAGGATCCTGGATATTTAAACTGCTTGAAAACAAAACAAAAAAGAAGACATACATTCAAGTAAGAACATAAGACTGTGGAGCTCTGTCACAGCTTCAATGAAAGGCATTTTTAACATGAAAAATTCAACACTGTGTCACAACATCAGTTTAGTTCAAGAACAAACAGACGCAGAAGCGAGCCTGGTGTTAAAATGTGTTTGTATTAAACAGTAGGCTGCATTATTTAGTTTATAAGTATAACATATTATAACTTAAAAGGTCCTGGTAGGAGTTTGAGTCGTTCTGGGTTCATTTTTGAGTCGTAACCGCTCCTACCATATCAGTTACTTGCTCCGTTTGGCACCAGTTTTGAGAAATCTGGATACTGTGTCTACATGCCATAACTAACCTGAGTACAATCAGATTTATCCCAGTGAGAGGATCCTGGTTTCTCATTGCTGGGATACTGCCTTATTCTGGACACTGAAATCAGGAGATTGTGTTTACATAGACTCTCACAAACCCAGGATACTCAAAAAACCCGATCATAACTGCGCCTGTATACGCGCTCGCTGTCTCTCTCTTATCTGAACGGTCACTACCTAAACCCCAGCTCCTTCAGCCAGTCAGGAATCAGTGCTAGTGCAGCCTCTGCCGCTCAGGGAGTGAATTCTGGAGGTTCTCATATGCAGTATGGTCTGTCCATATACTGAGAAAGAGACAAAAGAATGTAAGTGTCCTCTGTGTGCAGGTTAAGACACTGGCAACAAAAGAGGCAAAAAACTTTCTCCCACATCAACGAAAACATGTCTGAAGAGGTTTTAGATGTTATCCATGCATGTCTGAGTATTCTCCTAGGCAGTGTTAGCAGCTAATATCCCACTGAAGTAAAATACCCCCTCGTTAACCTAACCTAAATTAGCCTACGCCAAATCTTAACTCTAAATTGCTTTGTTGAATCTCACAGTGACCTGATTTTTGTCCCCATAAGGGAGGCATGCCCCCATAAAGTGAGTGTGTGTGTGTGCAGATCAGTCCCCACAGTGTGATAGACACCTGCACACATGTATCCGGTGATGGACAGTGGTCAGACTCTCTGGTCGACAGGTCCAGTCACAGTCTGACCTAGATAAAGAAGGAGGAGAAGGGAAAAAAATGAGGAAGCGGATAAGGAGCAGGAAGAGGAGGGAGGAGGAGGTATCGGACGAAGAAGAAGAAGGAGAGGAAGATGCAGGCTCCTACAGCTATTCTCAGTTATATGTGGAAGACTAAGAACAGTGTAAAAAAAGTAAAATGATTTCAAAATACTTTCTCAAAACGGCTCTTTTCCTGCAGCGTGCATGAGCGCCTCAGGTCTGAGTCTAATACCAGTAGCATTAAGACTCCTGTGTGACCTTCGGAGGAAATGTCACGTGTGTTTTTCTAGCAGGTGAATGTGAAATGTGTGTGAGACTAAACAGATTCCTCTCGCTGGTACCTGCGGCAGAGGTCATATTTGTATTAATGTTACAGTACTCTTACTCGAGTTAAAGTTGTGGTTCCTCTTCCCACTGTGAGTACGTCTAAAGTGACAAAAGCTTTATGTGAAAATATGAAATGATTTGAACATTTGTTTCCTGCAGCGCTCCTTCAAATCTGATTTAGTTTGTCTCATTTTTGTGTCTGTCCTTTGAAAAGACCAGATTTTGTGGCTTATTTAATGTTTGTCCTTCAAATAATTATAATTCAGATGTTACAAGTTACTCTTACTTGAGTAGTAGTTTTAATTTCTTGGACCACTACTTTGTACTTCTGCTTAAGTAATATTATTCTGAAGTAAGTTACTCTTACTTGAATAAAAATATGGGCTACTCCACCCAGTTCTGCTTGTAGTCTGGTATTTTACTTTGTTCATACTTGTTTAATGAATTCTTGTCCAAACCTTCTAAGCTCCATGAAAACACGTAATTTTGAAATTGCCAGTTTTGTGATGTCACAGGTGAAAGTTCTGAGGTCTTATTTACCATGTTATAAGTGTGTTTTATCACCATTTGCTTACTCTAAGTTGTATTAATGTACTTTTTTTTTTTTTGAGAGTATGTAGTGGGCACTTCTACTGGTGTAAAAAGCTATTACAACCACAACTGAGCCTGTGTTACCAGAGCCTTAACCTGCAGATAGAGGACACATACAGTACATTCTTTTTTTTCATTCTCACTATATGAAAGCTCAAAACCTCCAGAATTCCCTCCCTGAGCTGCAGAGGCTGCACTAGCACTGATTCATGACTGGCTGCACGTGCTGGGGTTTAAGTAGTGACTGTTCAGACCAGAGAGAGGCATTTTAGATCTGAACCAAAGCTGTACCACTGAGTCACTTCCAACTTGGTGACTTTGTAAAAACATCCAAACAACAGTGGGCGTGTTTTTTTTTTTGGTTTTTTGTGTGTTTTTTTTTGCTGCAGTTTATACATTATATGACGAAAAGGCTTGATCAGATCTAAACCTGTCCAGAGCAGTGGGCGACTGAGGTACAGCACCCAAGGGACCCATCTCCAGATCTTGAGGAACATCTGCTGTGTATGTTTAGGTAATGGGTAAACTGGACTAACAAGAGGAGACCCAGCCAGACACAGAGAGAACATGCAAACTCTGCACTATGAGGACTTTAAAGTAGAGTGTGTTGTGTTCCTGAGGTCGTACTGACAGATGTCCACAGCCCGGAGCCTATGGAGACATGTGTCCAGCTGTACCCCGAGGGGAGGAGACAGGAAGGGGTCACCCGGGTCAAATGTGACATGGTTCCTCTTACATTCAGACTGTACAACTGTGAATCAGTGAACAACAAAATAATGGTTTACTTATAATAATTAAGCTTTGGGTTTCTCTAGAGATTTATGCTAAACTGTACATTCAGTTTCTATATAAAAGTGCACCATGTAACATTTCTGGTGGAAGGTCCATGTCTTGCTTGTTTCCACGGCAATGTATCCTGACACTAGAGTCTGATGAATGTATTTTGACCCAGCAGTTCTTCGGGTTGTTCCACTGCTCTTGTGTGTACTTTTGTATTTGTCCGTGGAGTCTCTCTGGAAGCTCAGGGCGTCCTTTGATCAGCGTTCAAGCCTGAGCTCTACTACAGCAGTTTTTATTGTTTTTATTGCAAAATACCGTGAAAAACATGTAAAACACCCTGAAAAATACAGGTGTGAAAGTATAGATTTATAATAATGCACAACACTTGTATAGCACCTTTCAAGATACTCAAAGACACTTTACATGAAGAGACAAACAACGACAAACAGAAGAAATAAGAAAGTGAATGAAAAGTGGTTTTAAAGAGGTGAGTTTTCAGGGTTTTTTTTAAACATGGTGAGTGTGGACGAGTCTTAGGTGTGTTTGTATGAGGGGCCGTTCAAGACATTATTCATGTCCCTCTCACATATATATATTCTCACTCTCACATACATACACTTTTTGGACTGGTGAGAGTGAGAATGTATGTATCTGAAAGTGAGAATATATGTATATGAGAGTGAATATATGTATATGAGAGTGAGAATGTATGTAAGAGAATGTATGTATGTGAGAGTGAAAATATGTATGTGAGAGTGAGAATATATGTATGTGAGAGTGAGAATATATGTATGTGAGAGTGAAAATATGTATGTGAAAGTGAGAATATATGTATGTGAGTGAGAATGTATGTATGTAAGAGTTAGAATGTATGTATGTGAGAGCAAAAAATATGTATGTGAGAGAATATATGCATGTGAGAGTGAGAATATATGTATGTGAGAGGAGAATATATGTATGTAAGAGTAAAAATATATGTATGTAAGAGTGAGAATATATGTATGTGAGAAGGCCAGAATGAATAATGTCTTGAACTCATATGTCTGTGCTTGTGCAGAGGGTCCAGAGGGTCGGGGTTTTTGAGTGAATTGATTTGATATTGATTTTGTGGATATCCCATGCAGCCCTGAATGTGAGCAGATGCTTTAACTGTATTCCTGATGTTCTACGTTGACGTCGTATCTGAAGACACTGGTCAAGTTTATGACATTTAGGCATAGCCCACTTTATTTTACATGTAAGTAGGTTTATTCAAAACCTCCTCACTAAGCATACACCAGAGGAACTGACAGATCTGCTGCTATTCCCCAGAGACTCATTATCACCTCATGCTCTCACTCCAAACGTGAAGTACAGCTCAGAGACAGGAGCAGACAGGGGCCACTGGAGCTAGCTCCTTGTGCTAGTCCCAGGATACACCCGCTAGTGTTGGGACAGACTCACAAGGAGCATTTTTTTTTTTTTTTTTTTTTTTTATTACTTTTACATCTGTGATCAGTTAAAGTTAGACTCTGTCACTTTTCTGATGTTACTGATTTTGCTTGAATGTTTCAGTTACAATTACAGTTGTTGTATTGCTGAAGCATACATTGAAAAACATGCATTCTTACTGTGCGTGGGCAAATCTGCTCATTTTCCAAAATATGTATCTAATTTAACTGTTTCACAAATCTAAATTATATAAAAACTCTACTAGTTGCAGTTTAAGACAACACATTGCATTTCGTAATGACTCTGTGTGGTCACATGATCGTAAATGAACACGACCAAACAAAAGGTTTAGTGGAGCCCAGGCCCTTCATTGCTGTAACTGACTGAGCCTGGTGTCCGCCTGTGCTCTCCAGTACTTTATGAAGATGTGAGTCAGACTGAATCTTCCTGAGTTCAGATGGGTGTGATTGACAGGTGGATTAGCCAATCAGAGCCACACATGGTCCGTCCATATCAAAACAATTGGCTGCTTATGAAGGAAAAATAAAGGAAAAATCAATGAGCGAAACATTTAACTTTGTTAATCTGGTGACCAATGAGCTCCTGTGATTCACAAGTGTCGCTTACACAAATCTGATTGGACGATCATGTTTGGTTCTGGCTCAAGACTCGACGAAGGGAGTGAGGATGAGACTGATATCACCATGTCTAAAAAACAGGGATGGGACAAGAGCTCGTATCACAAGATCTCGCAAGACAAAATTGCCGCAAGATTGAGCACACATGAGAAAAATTATCTCGTTCTCCCTGAATTTACCTTTGGCTTGGACAAAAAAGAGTTAAGAGCTGGTGGGTTATACAGTTTGAGCAGCAGTAGTTCCAAAAATGCTAAACTGCTAAAGTAATACAGAAAATAAATAAAAATAGTGAAGCCAAAATTGCAAAATGGATTGCACTACTTATCTCGTCTTGTCTCCTTCTCGTGGACCTGATCTCGTGGTGTGTCTCGTTTCGTGAAAATCGAAATGAAAGTGAAACTTATAAAACATGTTAATACTTTATTTTCAGCAATTTTTTCAAAACAATATAAACAGATAGATAGCTAGATACTTACAGATACTAGATACTTTATTGATCCTAAAGGAAGCTCACATTTCAACAATGAAACGAACATAATAACACATCAGTCCATCATCTGCGTTCTTCAGCTTGGCGTGTGGGATAAAGGTAAAATGCCACCTAAATATTGCAGAAGTACCAAGAAGAATGCAGATTGAACCCTGAAATTCTATGGGAACAAACTGACTAAATCCATTTAAATTCCATCTTAACAAAACACCAACACAGAACCACTGTCTAACCACTATCTCTTTACCCAATCCAGATTTATGGCTAGGCTCCTCCATATCCCAAACACTAGGGCTAATTCCGCCCACCAATCCACAATCATGCACATCTTTGCTTATTTTCCTTCACTTGATCCTGGCCGGAGACAGTCAGCAGCCCTGCCAAGTCCCCACCGCGGCCAATATGGTGTAACTGATTTGAGCAGGATTAGTGATTTCTTGGCTAAGCTTCGACCAAATCCTCTCAAATATTCACAGACGGCTTGAATTAGCGGCGGTAAGAATGGACGCCGCGCAGTGCTGCTCGGCGACGACGATTGGTGTAGAGGCGACGGGGGCGGGACTCAAACCGGACGAGATGGCACGGGGCAGGCGTAACCGCGGAGACAAAGAGGAGAGCGGAGGAGGCCCGTGTAAACACAAGCACACATATACAAGCCCCCTCCAAAGCCCCAGAATAGAGCTTTTGTGTGCGCTGTTGTTTACCATGTGTGGGGAAATGGCGATTGGACGCCAACTCTGGAATGCAAATGAGAGAGTGTGGCTTCATTTTGTGCTGTGAATTTGTTCATTCTTGTACAATTAAAATGTATGTATATATATTTAAATATGCAGTATAAATATATAAAAGTAAAGCTAGATGCAGGCGTTTCTTTTGGATTTTTTTTTCAATCAAGTAAAAAATCTAAGAGAAAATTAAGACAACGCTGTGGGCCCCTCCTGTGGATAGCTGCACATCACACTAGCGAGCAGCAGATATCTTTTTTCATTTGTGCCAATAAGACTACGGAGCGCTGCTTAATTCCTATGTGTATCATCAATTAAGAAAAAAAAAATTAAATTGGAAAACAAAGTACATGGCAGTGGGTGTGAACCGGTGGTGGTGAAAACAGAGATTGATTGGCAATATGGCGTCTTGAAAATAAGCAATTAAAGATAAATAAATCACTCCAAATACAACTTTGCGTGAGTAAATAGTGAGGGGAAACTATAACATGGTTAAAAGCTCTGAAAACCATCTATGACACTGTGCGGAGTCAGGGTAAGAGTTAGTTTTTACAGCAAAGTTTGATGCTGATATTTGTGGTACTTGTGATAGGTTTGTGTAACGACAACAAAGGCCATAAAAGACAACAACTTGAACAACACAACTAAATGCTGCTCAGTGCTTAGTGTAAATCCGGTCACTGTTTTGTTGTGCTGCTAATGTTGATGTTTGTCTCTCCTGGGTGCGTGTGTGGGCCGCTTAAGGCTGTTGGTGTCAGTGCCGTGATCTCCGTCCTTGGTTTGTGTCCTCCAGTGCAGCGGTGTGCATCCGTGCTGTTTTTGTATTTCTTTTTAGTTTGTGTAATTGTTGTGTCCTTCGTAGGGTCCTGTCAGTGTGGCCCACCTCGACTTCTCCAGGACTGGACTGGGCCTGTCCCTTCCGTCTCTGGGATGTGTTGTTTGGGTCAGGACGGTTCCGGACTTCTGCCACACGTCTGAACTGACTGTGTAACTCGTGCTCTATGAAAAATGACTGGTAATGTGCAATGATCAAGATAATCTTAAGGAGACGGTATTACGCAAAATATGTTTTGTTTTGTTTTTTAGCTTTCTGCCGTGTTATAATGTTCACTCATTAAAATCTGAAGAGATTTTGGATGTTTGAGTAATCTAGCAATCTCTCCCAGGCTCTGTACAAACCCTCTTTATGGTTAGCTGTAAGACTCATGCTCCTACGTGACAATTCTCTGTAAAAAATGACACAAACTGCACACAGTAACTTGACAAACCTGATGTGATGCGCAGTATTTTCATTAGCGGGACGCACACTGATTGTGTTGTGATAGCGCTCTGAAGGGGGAGTGACTTAAGGCGGGGAGCAAAGGAAAGGGAGACTCATTGTAAACAAAACTGAGGCTTATAAAACATGTTAATACATTGTTTTCGGTGTTTGAGTAAACCTTTATTATTAGTCTGTCTGCACCTCCAAAGCTCAAAATTCTCTGTTCCACCTTGTGATGTCATGAAGCGCGGTAGTTTTCAAGTTAACAGTTTTTACCTTTAGTTCAGCAGAGACTGGCAAATCCAAGGTTGAAATCATCCAAATGATTCTAGTGAAGGTGTACGGAGTTTAAAAACACAGTGGTATCCTTCTTCTTTTCCTCTTCCTGTTTTACCACATGACATCATAAGGTGTAACAGCGCGCTTTCAGTTTGAGTGTTAAACGTGTGTGAATGAAACAAAACACAACTCCAGGTCTGTTTGTGATAAGGAGACAATATTAATACAGATAAGAAAATAGAGTAACATGTAACTTTAACTTTAAACATGTTTAAACTCTTATTCTTCTGGATTATGTCCATAATGACAGCTTTTATGGTGTTTCAAGGCATTTTAAACTGTAAAAGTAAAGTTAGGTTAGCAACTACAAAATATCACAGTATTGTGCCGTGAAATTAATATTGCAACAATAGCCTGTCATGAGAGTTGGATCCCAAACAGTTTGTGAAACTAAAGGATTCTCCTAAAGTGTGGATAACTCCTGCGTATTATCAGATGGCTCTTTAGCTCACATCTCTCACTTTGTCTTCTC
The DNA here is from genome assembly GCA_029959045.1 of Taenioides sp. WSHXM2023. NCBI lineage: Eukaryota > Metazoa > Chordata > Actinopteri > Gobiiformes > Gobiidae > Taenioides > Taenioides sp. WSHXM2023. The sequence continues at coordinate 4,129,949 of CM057096.1, read as the reverse complement.
TGCTGCAGGGCTAATGGGCCAGAACAAAGATACGTCCAATGTGTGGAAGTAATCAGCCTTCTGAGTGCAAACACCAGACCTGAATAAAGTATAAAAACAAAGTAATTCTAAGTATTCTGAGCAGAATAAAGTAGTTTGCAAATCCAAATATTGTTCATTCTCTGGACTGAGCCATGAGAAACTACTAAAAGGGTAATGTAAACAGAATCAGAGCGTAAGAGGCAAATCTAGGCTGTGATTGGCTGACAGTGACAGACAGGTGACAGGAGGCGGGACTACGACGAGGTACAGTCTTCCTGAGGGTTGAGCTGAATCTGACCGGAAAGAGCTTGATTTATCTGGAACTACAACAGGTGAACTGAAAATCTCTCACATAAACATCCTGAACATCAAAACCATAAACACTCGGACTGATCACAGGCTCCTGAAAATGTGCCGTTTAAATCTATTTTGTGTTTTTTTTAAGACTTTTTGGCTGTGTTTGCTAATGTGTAATGCGCACACGTGTCACCATGGTAACTGCTGAACATTCCGCCAACAGAGTTTCATGTAGAACACCCCCATCGTGATGTCACTGCAAAGTATCAGTAGATCACAGGGGTATCTTCTCTCACTCATTACATTTACATGCCCAGAGTGCGCTAAAAAAACAAATTCCCAGTCTACAGTGAATCAAAGAACCGATGAGATCCAAACAGGGGCTACGAGATGTTCAAGGGCGTCTGGTAATTTAGTAAAAGCTAAAAGTTTGCAGCTATAATCGCTAATAAAAACACATAACCGCACATTTAGATAAGCCACATCGTATTTACATTGAGCGTTTGATATTACCGTGAGTTATTTGCTCCATGTAGCGCAAAAAAAACACATAGAAGGTTTCACTTTCACTTTAACATAGAGAACACACGTCTAATATTTCTGTTCTTTCTTATATCGTGCAGTTGAATGCCTCTCCTAGTCTGTGCTTAAAGAGGGGGTATTATAACATTTTTAGATCACCACGTTACATTTTATTGGTATGAAAATGCTGTATTGGCTGAAAACAACGTATGAATAGGTTTTATAAATTTCACTTTCAGTTTTGATGCTCTGAGTCCCCCCCTCCCTTTGCTCTCTGCATTAAGTCACTCCCCCTTCAGAGCACTATCACAAGATAATCAGGTTTGTCAAGTTGCTGTGTACAGTTTTGTATCATGTTTGTTGTTTATTTATGGAGAATTGTCGCGTGGGAGCATGGGTGACGTAGGGTTGTACAGCTAACCGTAACGAGGGTTTGAATAGGGCCCAAGAGAGATCGCTAGATTGCTCAAACATGCATGGATGACACCTAAAACCTCTTCAGGCGTGTTTTTGATGAACATTTGCCCATTAACGCAAAGCCTGGCAGTTCAGTTCCCACTCCCAGTGCATTCTGCTGTATCCCTTGGCAAGACACTTCGCTGTTCGACCGGTTTGTACGTCGTTTTCGCACTGTGGGCATCTTGCCTTTGTGATCGCATTTTTACTATTGTCCCCCTTTAATGAAAACAGAACGCATTACGGCTAACAATTAAAGCTCACACATTAAAGCAAACGACTTCTCCTTTATTTTGCGGCGCTGGCACGAGCCTTAATCATCTGCCTTCCCTTTAAGAGCGCTGTGTTCAGAGAGGAGGACAAAGAAGACGACCACAGTGTTAATGAAAGCTTAGAGGAGACCGGAGAGGGGCCCTCAGCGAAGTGTGTGTGTGTGTGGAGTGCACTAGACCAGGGCGCGGCAATCAGGACCCAAGAGCATGCTGGGTAAAATAAAGACTGATTTCAAACACAAGGGGGGCAAAAAATCAATGTATATCATGAGAAGTGCTGGTGGCTCTGTGTATGGCCTGATCAGAGGCTGTATAAAGAAGTGGACTAACCGAGTATGACGTCACCCACAGCGTTCGGATCCAGTCAAATGAAGCTCACCGAGGCTAGCAGTTATAGGGGAAAATGTGGAGTTGAGTTCCATATTAGGAACAGGAATTGATTTACGGACAAACTAGCTAAATAAAAACAGCAGAGCCGGTTAATACGAACATTGAGTTGTGTTTTGTTTCATTCACACATGTTTAACACACAAATCCTGCTGTATAGGATAATACAGTAAGTGCTCCACTGTGTTTTTAAACTCTATAAACCTTTTCTAGAATAATTTGGATGATTTCAGCACTGAAATTTTCAATCTGTACTAAACAAAAGGTAAAATGTAGCTGTTAACTTAAATGTTAATAATAAAGAGTTACTCAAACATCAAACATATGTGAATGAACCAAAACACAACTCTTGGTATGTTTTTTTGAGGAAGAAGAAGAGTCAATTTCGTGTAATATAGGACCTTTAAGTTTATGGAAAACAATTTACGTTCACACCCAAGTTGCCAAAACACCTGCCAGCTGTATAAACTCAACTGTAACCAACATCTGGGAGCATTAAAATGGGTAAATTGTAGTTTAACGCCATCTGAATGAGTCTCATGAACATTAATGGACTTCAGAAACACAGAGGGGCACTTCCTGGATCACCATTGGATGACATGAGGTGGAACAGGGCGTTTTGAGCTCTGACTTCAGATATGTTGTTGGTGAAGAAACTACGATATATGTTTTACAATACATGTTTTAAAAGTTGTGTTTAGTAGAATATAAATGAGCTTTAAGGATGATTCAGTATATTTGTATTATTATAACTTATGTGGACTTTGGTTGTTCTTTATTTAAACTTAAATAAGAATAGTACAAGGATCGCCTCAGGGGGCCAACGGTCAAAAGTGCAAAGAATATGCTAAAGTTTTACTATAATAAAGTTATCTACACATGTACAGATACACAGAGATGGGTAGAATAGCCAGTGTGGTTCAAAACTTTATCAAGTAAGAGTAAAAGAAGTATTTGGAGAAACTACTACTCCATTAACAGCAATAACATCAGATTTATAATGTGTAGGTACAAAAATACAAAAAGTAATACACATAATTTGGTCTTTGGAGACAAACTTGAGACAAACTAAATCAGAACTGAAGGAGGACTGCAAGAAACACAAATGTACAGATCATTTCATATTGTTCACATAAACTTAGACTTAGACAAACTATTGATCCACAAGGGAAATTATTTGGATACAGTAGCTCAAACATCAATAAAGAAAAACAAAAATAGATGGTATAGCAAAAAAAAAAAAAGAGCAAGAGACAGGTGTCAAATGAGACATAATTATAAAAATAAATGTATATGTACAAGTCAAAATAAAATTGAAAAATAAGTAATAAACTATAAAATAATCTATAAAATCACAGCTATAAACAAGAGACAAGAACGACAAATAATATACTGATTGACAGGGCATAAGTTCCATTACTTAAGATTGAGTTGTTGTACAGTTGTAGGGAGTATTATCTGTTACATAAGGGTGAGTTGCTGTACAACTGTATGGAGTGAGGTATGAATGTAGCTAGACAAAAAGCTTTTGTCACTTTAGACTGACTCACAGTGGGAAGAGGAACCACAACTTTTACTCAAGCAAAAGTATTAGACTGTACTACATATTACTCAAGTAGGAGTTAAAGTATGTAGTAGTAGGGAACTACTCCAAGAAGTGCAATGTCCACCACCTGCTTGTCTCCACGTCGATGTTATTGCGTGGCTTGTTCCACAGTGTGGCATTAAGATCCTCTATCTTCCATTCAGCTGCAGGTGTTTTTGTTAAACTTGACCTGGTGGTGGAACTTGCTTGTCTCCATGGATACAGATTAGTTTAATGCCATACTGTGGAGCACGGGCAAAGCAACCTTGGAGTCAAGAGGGGGCAGGCTGGAAGACTGGAAAAGTTACACAGTGTACCTTTAAAGCAGACCTATTCTGCACAATTGACTTTTTAGAGGTTTTAATTGTTTCCTTCTCAAGAACCCTCTTCAGAATTATTTCGAATGATTCATATTTGACTCCTCTTTATTCTCCTGTATTCAAGACGCCATTGCTCCGATCTACCCCCGTTTTCACCTCCTTCTCCAGATTTTGTGATACACGTAGGATTCAGAAGCAGAATTCGGTGCAGAAACAAACCTCAATCTTCTTTAAAGGTCCTATATTACACAAAACTGACTCTTGTGAGCTTTAAACCATGTTAGAGTATTGTTACCTCTTCAAAAAAATAACTGGAGTTGTGTTTTGTTTCATTCACACGTTTGGGTAATCCGTTAAGTATATCTCCAACGCTCTAAATGCTCTGTTCCACTTTGTGATGTCATAATGTGGTAGTTTTCAACAACTCCTTTTACTTTTAGTTCAGTAGAGATTGGCTGAAATCATCCAACTGATTCTAGTGAACTTATACGGAGTTTAAAATCCCAACCAGCTCATTTAGAAGTACCAAAAACTCCCATCCCAAAGCCCATCGGTCAACAGCGCCTTGTTCTTGCTTTCTTAACAATATTACATTTCACAGAATTGGAGAAATAGTTTTAATTTTGCATGTGATGAGTGTAACTGTGGTCTAATCCTGTTTATTTGCCCCATGTGGCCTGTGCATAATAACGTCTCCTCAGCTAGCGTTTCTATTTTTCTCCAATACTGGAATATTTCTGGTGTTTTTTTGGAAAAGTCATTTGTTTTTAATTGTTTGGCCTGAAGATTTCAATTTGTGATGCAGGTAATGGTGAAAATGACATTACTGGTCATTAGCAGAGCAGGTAGGTTTAATACCAGCTTTAATATCTCAGGTTTTAAAAGGGACACGCGCTGGGCCGTGAAGGAAAAGGAGATGCTAACACGAGATTTAGTGTTGGTATAAAGTTTGCGGCCACAAGAGGAACATTAGCCAAATATGGAGAAGAGAGCGATAAAAGGTCTGAAAATGGACGACAATGAAGATGTGTAACTCCTGTTTTCAGTGAGATCCAGTTTTAGACTTTAAAGGTGAGGATCTTTTTAACATTATTAAATATTTCTGCTGCACAGTCTTTTGTTAAAGGTTCTATATTACACAAAGTAGATTCTTGTGAGCTTTAAGTCACGTTATAATGTTATTTCCACAAAAACAGACCTGGAGTTGTGTTCATTCACACATGTTTGAGTAATCCTTCATTATTAGGAGTCCATTAGTTTCATTATTTTTTTGCAGTTTAGATCTAGGATAGCAGATACACACTGCTGAAGGAGGAAGTCTGTATTTAAATTTGTCTAACTCGTGTGTAGCTCTCACAAACCCTTTAGCATTCATTTTGGGCCATGTACACGGCTTTAGAACAGATTTTTAGAGTGGACCACCCAAGCACAGCCACTCAGAGCTCTGCTTTTGGCACTTACTTACAGGTTGACAAGAAATAAAAATACTTTAGTACCTCAGCTTTAAGTTGGTTTAATATAGTAAATTAAACTTGTGGACCCTGGTCACCAACAGTTACTCTCCCCATTCTATTCATAAGAGGGTTTTGCCAAGTCAGTAAATATGTGCTGTATATACTGTATATCATTTGGGGGACTTCACAGTCAGGGCTGGACTGGCCTCTGGAGCACCGGGAGTTTTCCTGGTCGGCTGATGCACTTTTAGGTGCATCAGACTCAGAACATATTTTTGTATTTACACATGAAATGTGGGTTAACAGCCCAGCACCAGCCTTGCGCACAGCAGCCAGACAGACACATCCTCTGTCCTCTCTTTATTTAGGTGTGTAACTGGTATAATTCCAGCTGATGTAGCCCCATAATGGTTACAAGGCTGGGGCCCCAGCCCTTTCATAAAGCGCAAACTGCATCTGCAATTTGATTCACATGAGTATACTCACGGGGAGTGGAGAGTGGCCCCATGTGTGACCGCACTGCCCCAGCATGCCCTGCACACACCTGCCTGTCAAGAATGCCATCGGACTTTCGTGTAGTTCAGTTAAATCGATTGTATAATACTTAAAACTTTCAGGAAAGGAGGTGAAGGATGAGCAAAGCAAAATGTTGGAAGGAAGGGCAGTGAGAAGTTGAGAGAAAAAAAAATCAAAAGTCTCCATAATGATGCTGCTAGATGTGCCAAAATCACAGAATTGTTTTCAGTGGCCAGCGCTGAGTCAGGAGCAGCATCACACGACGAAAGGTTTAGCAACAATGAGGTGATAAAAGAGACGGAAGAAGTGGTGTGTCAGGCTGAGCGAAAGGAACAGCAGCTGTATGTCAAGGACAACCAAGAGTGTGAAGCAGGACCAGCACACAGCCACAGGTAAACACAGGGACATTATGCATGAACAGGCAACATTAAAATAACTATAATCATATATAGAAGAAGATAGATATAGGCTAAAAACAAAATATACAGCAGGCCTAAAATAATCTATATCATGATTTTGAATCTGTTATTGTCTAGTCATTTGAAGCTGAGGTGGAAGGGGAGGGTGACAGACCAGACTTCTTTTCTCGGCCAAAAACATCAATGCTGGAAATGTTTCTCATCTACCACCCAAAACAATGTACAAAAGACAGAGCTGTCCCCTCAAAAGCCTTCACCAAGAAAGATGGCACAACCAGACAATCGCTCACTTACTGTGACAAGTGTCATGCTTTCTTTTGGTTTGTGTGCCTTGCATTTAGTAAAGCGTCCTATATACAGTAAGTATTTCCCAGTCTGGAGTGTCTGACTGGATACATGTATATGAAAGAGCAGAGGAGCATGAGCAGAGTGTAATACACAGACATCGTGCAGAATATTCTAGACAACAAACAGCTGAATGTACACCAAGAAAGTGTCAAAAAGAGGTGTCAAGTTTTGGAAAGGGTTGCTGATGATGTGGTAAAAGTCATTAGAAAGAGAGGTCTCAGTTACAGACAGGAAGAAAACAAAGCTGCATGCACCTTGGATAACAACAGCCTGGACCATGGCAATTTCCTAGGGTTAATCATTTTACTAGTTCAGTATGACGGGTGTCAAAAAGAGCATCTCACTCAGGTCAGAGACAAAAACGAAAAGATCCAGGGGTCAAAAGCTTGTTAAAAAAGCAGAGGTTCTCTAATAACCTTGATATCAGGTAATAACACTGTCAGCTCAGTGAATGACACCCTGAAGAAACTCACACCAGAAAGTATTTCATGGGAGGTACAGAAAGCTGGAATGTTTTCTCTTCAATTGGACACAACCCAGGATCTTTGTTATTCTGAGGTCACTGATGTTGTTCGTGAGAGTCTTGTTTCTATGGTTCAGTGTCCCTCCTTCACTGTCATTTATTGAGTTTTTATCAGATGTGCTGCAGCATTTAAATCTCAACCTAAACGTGTATTGGAAACTCAACAGCTGGAGCATCCAATATGCAGGGAGAGTACAAAGGCTTCTCTGCTCCTTTGGAGTCAAAAACCCCTGGACCTGTGCGCAAATGGTGATATAGACATGTCCCAAACTGTTGTTGAAGGTGGAACTCAGTTTATCCTCCTCAGTGACACAGCAGTGTTCATCAGAGAGTCAATCAGAGGGAACGTGTGGGGGAAAAGAGCCACGACAAGAGACTTAGACTTAGACTTAGACAAACTATTGATCCACAAGAGAAATTATTTGGACACAGTAGCTCAAACATCACAATATAATATAATAACAGAGAGTATAAAATAAATGGTAATAATAAATTCTAAATAAGTAGCAAAAAAAGGCATAATTATTTAACTGTATATGTACAAGTCAAAATAACGTAGAAAAATAAGTAAATCTGGACACGTGATCACCTATGAGCTGGAGACATTTGTCACAGTGAGGGACAGGAGGACACTGGACAAACTGCTCTCCATCATGGACACTCCTGCTCACCCACTGCACCAGACTATAGAGGGACAGAGGAGATAATACTCCCTACAACTGTACAACAACTCACCCACTGCACCAGACTATAGAGGGACAGAGGAGATAATACTCCCTACAACTGTACAACTCACCCACTGCACCAGACTATAGAGGGACAGAGGAGATAATACTCCCTACAACTGTACAACAACTCACCCACTGCACCAGACTATAGAGGGACAGAGGAGATAATACTCCCTACAACTGTACAACAACTCACCCACTGCACCAGACTACAGAGGAGATAATACTCCCTACAACTGTACAACAACTCACCCACTGCACCAGACTATAGAGGGACAGAGGAGATAATACTCCCTACAACTGTACAACAACTCACCCACTGCACCAGACTATAGAGGGACAGAGGAGATAATACTCCCTACACTATAGAGGGACAGAGGAGCTCATTCTCCAACAGGCTCCTACAGCTCCGCTCAAACAGTGAGAGATACAGGACTACATTCATACTATAATACTCCCTACAACTGAACAACAACTCACCCTTATGTAACAGATAATACTCCCTACAACTGTACAACAACTTAATCTTAAGTAACAGATAACCTTATGTCCTGTCAATCAGCATATTATTTACACTGTTGTTCTTGTCTCTTGTTTATAGCTGTGATTTTATAGTTTATTTTATATTTTATTACTTATTTTTCTATTTTATTTTGACTTGTACATATACATTTATTTTTTATAATTGTGACGGGGTTCTAATCCTACGTAATGATGATGGCGTAGTCAGAAGGATGTTTTTGATTATTTAATCCCAAAAAGAAAAGTTTGAAGAGTGCTATATACAAAACAGTGAAACAAAAAGGTATTTACAACATGTACACAACAGCAGAAATATGTTTCATAAGAACTACAGGGTGTTACCTTCCATGTACAACTCCTGGCCCAGACTGACTGAGGAGGGAGAGTGGCTCTTTTATCCACCAAGGCTCCTCCCCCAAGCCAATTAACACAAAAATACTGATTTTCAACACTAAAACCAGAATTAACAGTAATAACAAAAATACAGAAAAATACTTGAAAATACATTGTTCAACATGGCCATGTCTCTGCGCCTGTAGCAGAACCACGAAGAATAATATGGCTAATTTAATGCCGCAAATTATATTTCGTGATGACGTCATTGTGACGTCAGACGCCAGTGTCCCGCGCATGACAACTGAAACAGGAAGTGCGAGAGGCGCTCGGTTTGACAGCGCGGCTCGCGAACGGGAGATGGACACCGGTTTGGAGTTTATTGGAAAACAGGATAATGGACATGGATGGTTTAACAGTGACTCGTGAACGGACGGTAAATATACCGGACGGTAAATATACCGGAGAACGGAGCGGACGGACGGGGCGCGGAAAATGGAGCAGAATGAACGAAACCAGGTAAGTGGCTAGCGCGGGTTTGTTTGGGTGTGCTTAGGTTAGCGCGGGTTTGTTTGGGTGTGCTTAGGTTAGCGCGGGTTTGTTTGGGTGTGCTTAGGTTAGCGCGGGTTTGTTTGGGTGTGCTTAGGTTAGCGCGGGTTTGTTTGGGTGTGCTTAGGTTAGCGCGGGCTTTGACGGGGCCACTCCGTCACACCATCCTCCTCCTCCAACCTGGAAAGGTGGTCTACAACCAAGTTTGACTTTCCTGATCGGTGTCGAACCCCAAACTTGAAGGGCTGCAGTGAGCGGTACCAACGGGTCAATCGGCTGTTGTGATCCCTCATTGAATTAGTCCATGTGAGGATGGTCCGTCTCCAGATCAAACTCTCTCCCGAGCAGGTCGTACTTGAGGCTCTCTAGCGCCCACTTAATGGCCAGACCTTCTTTCTCATTTGACACCTTTTTTTTTTTTTTTTTTTTTTTTTTTTTTGCTTTACCATCTATTTTTGTTACGCTCTGTTGTTATATTATATTGTGATGTGCGAGCTACTGTATCCAAATAATTTCCCTTGTGGATCAATAAAGTTTGTCTAAGTTTAAGTCTAAGTAATACAAATATAAAATCACAGCTATATACAAGAGACAAGAAAGACAGTGCAACAATGATATGATGTTCCCATTGGTGGTGGTTAAAACGTGAGGCCTTGAAAAAATATTCAGTGATCCAAAGTCCTCTTTACAGATGAAAGTACATTTTCCATATCTTTTAGAAATCAAGGTCCCAGAGTCTGGAGGAAAAGTGGAGAAGCACAGAATCCACGCTGCTTGAAGTCCAGTGTGACGTTTCCACAGTCAGTGATGATTTGAGCTGCCATGTCTTCTGCTGCTGTTGGTCCACTAAGTTTTCTGAAGTCCACAGTCTTCACCTGGCCATTTTAGAGCACTTCCTGCTTCCTTCATTTTCCAGCAGGACTTGGCACCTGCCCACACAGCCAAAGGTATCAAAAGACGGCTCAGTGACCATGGTGTTACTCTGCTTGACTGCCCTGCAAACTCTAAACTCAACCACTGAACCCCATAGAGAATCCATTTCATTCCACCTGAGCAGTGCCACAGGGTGAGCTCCACGCCACGGAGCTTTGATACGGTAATTAATGCAGTGTAATATCCTAATTTTCTGAAACACAGAATTTTGGGTTTTCATTATCTGTGAGCCACAATCATAAAAATTCAAGAAATATTTCACTGTCATGAGTCTTTCACTTTCTGAAATGAGTGACCAAAAATATTGAACTTTTTCGTGATATTCTAATTTTTTGGGATGACTAGTACAAAAAATCTGAACAAAAAATTCCAGGTCCGATTCTTTTCTCCTTTACGTTGAACCCTCAAGCCTGAAACGCAGGACCCTACAGGAATCACTCCAGAAACCACTGAAAAGACAAGATCATGACGAGAACAGTGTTATAATATAAAAGCTCGCAAAAGTACATTTGAAAATATATGTCTTTTAAAAGCAAGAAAAGTGACTATGATTTGAAGGGTAATGTAACAGTCTGTATCTGACAGACGAACAATGGAAACACAGGCAGGATCTTTCCACAATGCTTCACACTGTTTCTTTGTATGCACAGAAAAGGTGTTTTGCTGCCACGGCGCTTTGTGAAAGAAAATTTGTACCTGACAGGTAAAAGCTGCAGCGCAACAAGAACAACAAGAGCTTGGCAGGTCCAGACAGGTACCCACACCCCTGCCGCGTCTCGAGCCAGAACCACGTACGATCGTCCAATCAGGTTTGTTTATTTCAGTGACACGCGTGAAATGAAGGAGCTCATTGGTCACCCGTCATTTTCAACAAAAACAGCTTCTCTTACCTCAGATTAAAGGCCCTAAATTACGCAAAATTGACTCCTGTGAGCTTTAAGCCATGTTAAAATCTTGTTTTCTTGTTCTGTTCCACCTTGTGATGTCATGTAGTGGTAGTTTTCAAGTTAAAAGCTTTTTTTCTTGCCTCAACTGCACTGATTTACTCTTGAATACCCAATAATAACTTTACATCGCTGCTTTTATTTTTGAATATTTTAGTTTTAGTTCAGTTCAGTTGAGATCGTCAATAGAAAGTGTCTAAAATCTGCTGGTGCACTGAGGAGTGAAGCAGTTTCAATGAGGCTAGAACGATAGCTGTAACTTCAAAAGTCAATTCCAGAGCTAAAATCACCCAAATGATTCTAGTGAAGGTGTATGTCACCGGTTCTGTTCATTGTATTCATGGACAGAATTTCTAGGCGCAGTCAGGGGCCGGAGGGGATCCGGTTTGGGAACCACAGGATCTCATCTCTGCTGTTTGCAGATGATGTTGTCCTGATGGCTTCATCGAACCGGGACCTCCAGTGTGCACTGGGGCGGTTCGCAGCCGAGTGTGAAGCGGCTGGGATGAAGATCAGCTCCTCCAAGTCCGAGGCCATGGTTCTCGACCGGAAAAAGGTGGCTTGCCCTCTCCGGGTGGGTGGGGAGTCTTTGCCTCAAGTGGAGGAGTTCAAGTATCTCAGGGTCTTGTTCACGAGTGAGGGGAGGATGGAGCGTGAGATTGACAGGCGGATTGGTGCAGCGTCGGCAGTGATGCGGTCGCTGTACCGGACCGTTGTGGTGAAGAGGGAGCTGAGCCAAAAAGCAAAGCTCTCAATTTACCGGTCAATCTATGTTCCTGCCCTCACCTATGGTCATGAGCTTTGGGTAATGACCGAAAGGACAAGATCGCGGATACAAGCGGCCGAAATGAGTTTCCTCCGTAGAGTGGCTGGGCGCACCCTTAGAGATAGGGTGAGGAGCTCAGTCACTCGGGAGGGGCTCAGAGTAGAGCCGCTGCTCCTCCACGTCGAGAGGAGCCAGCTGAGGTGGCTCGGGCATCTGTTCCGGATGCCTCCTGGACGCCTCCCTCGGGAGGTGTTTCAGGCATGTCCCACCGGGAGGAGGCCCCGGGGAAGACCCAGGACACGCTGGAGGGACTATGTCTCCCGGCTGGCCTGGGAACGCCTTGGGGTCCCCCCGGAGGAGTTGGAGGAAGTGTCCGGGGTGAAGGAAGTCTGGGAGTCCCTGCTTAGACTGTTGCCCCCGCGACCCGGCCCCGGATAAGCGGAAGAAAATGGATGGATGGATGGATGGTGTATGGAGGTTAAAAACACAGTGGAGCACTTCCTTTATTACTACATGAGTGTTTTCAGTTTGAGAGAAGAGTTCTAAAGCCTAAATCTGCAGGTTTGTGTGTTAAACATGTGCGAATGAAACAAAACACAACTCCAGGTATGTTAATCATGAGGAAACAACATTATAACATGAATCAGAAAACAGAGTAATATGGAACTTTTAATTCATATGAACTCAATGAGCTTCCAAGCTAAACTATAGGTTGTAGTTCCGCTGGATTCGCACTGCCTCAGGAGCTTTACCCTGGCACTTGTTTCACACAAACTGAATCCATAAATCTATTTTTATGCCTGTGAAAACACTCACTTTTTTAGCCTCAGATTCAGTATGTAAAATAACACAAGTCGTACAGGTGTGGAGCAGTGCTAATCATCTCTGTGTCATTATTTAAGTTTATTTTATAGTGGATCTGGTTTGTTCCTGATTTAGACTTTTTTTTAGAGCTGATTTAGACATGGTTTACACCTGGTTTAGTCTTGGTTTAGACCTGCTTTAGACCTGATTTAGACCTGTTTTAGACCTGCTTTAGACCTGCTTTAGACTCGGTTTAGACTTGATTTAGACATGGTTTACACCTGGTTTAGTCTTGGTTTAGACCTGCTTTAGACCTGCTTTAGACCTGCTTTAGACTCAGTTTAGACCTGATTTAGACATGGTTTACACTTGGTTTAGTCTTGGTTTAGACTTGATTTAGACATGGTTTACACCTGCTTTAGACCTGATTTAGACCTGTTTTAGACCTGTTTTAGACCTGTTTTAGACCTGTTTTAGACCTGCTTTAGACTCAGTTTAGACCTGATTTATACCTGGTTTATGCCTTGTTTAGGCCTGGCTCAGACCTAGTGTGGCCCTGGTATAGACCTGGTTTAGGTCTGATTAAGATCTGGTTTATTCTTCATTTTTGACCTTGTGTAGACTTGATTTAGACCTGATTTAGACCTGATTTAGACCTGTTTTATTAGACCTGGTTTAGGCCTTCTTTAGCTCTGGTTTATTTCTGAGAGTTCTTCTATCAAACAGAAAACACTCCACCTCATGCTCCACTGTGTTTTTAAACTCCACACACCTTCACTAGAATCATTTTGATCATTTCAGCCCTGGAATTAACAATCTTTACTGAATATAAACTACCACTAAATGACATCACAAGGTGGAACAGAGCATTTTGAGCTTTGGAGATGTAGACAGACAAACGTGTATGAAACAAAACACAATTGGTATGTTTTTGAGGAGGAAACAACATTATAACATGGCTAAAAGTTCACAAGAGTCCATTTACCATAATATAGTCTATTGCCATGAAATGTTCTGAGCATCACTGGCCTTCAAATCCGTTGTTTTTTTCCCTCACTGTATCGGAATTCCATCATCATCCCCACAAACCCCTCCTGACCCCAACCCGTAACCTCTCCGCATATGCCATGTTTTCCTCCTCAAACCCATGTCATTGTTTTTCCATTTTCCTCCTGTTCCAATCATCTTAATGCACGTCCCTGTAAACCCCTCACTGGTCTGACCCTTCCAGCCGCAGCTCAGATAGACATGGTGGATTACACTGTCCTAACACTGCTCTTTTGACACACACCGCACTAATCTGATTTGTATTGTTATTGTGAGTGGAACATGGCTGCTGATTAAAGCCTGCTCTGGTAAACTGCATGTTGTGAGAGTTTAATTGAGTGAATGAAAACAGCACAAGGCAATTCAGACCACTTTAATTATTGATTAGAGTGAAACGCCCGGTGTTTTTCACATTTTGAGCAAAAACATGTACACTGTTTTCAAAGGAACGTTACAAAAGTTTATTGTTTTATGGTAAAGACCCAACCCCTTTTTTTAACCTTAAAAGGCCCATATTACACAATTTTCTGATATCTTTTGTAATGTAGTTTCCTCATCACAAAAATACCTGGAGTTGTGTTTTGTTTCGTTCTACATTTAACACACAAACCCTGCATATTTAGTTCCACCTTGTGATGTCATGTGGTAAGACTTAGACAAACTATTGATTCACAAGGAAAATTATTTGCAAAATTGGACAGATAGAGTAAATAAAAATAGAATAAAAACTTAAAGTGCAAACAAGAGTAAGTTAAAAAGGTAGATGTTTTCAGGAAACACCACTCTCTCAGGCGCTCAGGCTGTGAATGTAATACAGGAAGTGCTCCACTGTGTTTTTAAACTCCACACACCTTCGCTAGAATCATTTGAGCCCAGGAATTGTCAATCGCTGCAAAATAAAAAGATAAAAATGTAGCTGTTAACTTGCTCTCATGACATCACAAGGTGGAACAGAGCATTTTTGGAGATAAAGGATCACTCGAACAAAACAAAAACATAACTCCGGGTATGTTTTTGAAGAGATAACATTATAACACAAGAGTCAGTTTTGTGCCTAATCTTAACCAGACAAAGGGCCTACGGCAACACATTCAAGGACAAACTACATCTAATATGTCAATGCTGTTTATGCCAGTGTACATGTTGACAGTTAGTCTAAATATTTTGTGATTATATGTTTAAAGAATAGTATTTTTCTTTTCTTTTTTTTACTACTTGAAATGAGCTTTATCGTCTTCATTAAGAGCGAATTAGGAAAACATCTGATATAAAGTGTAATTAAATTGTTTATAAAGTAAATTAATGAAATATGTCCTGGTGGAGGTCTGCGGGGTGGGGTCCTCTGGGTGGAGACGCAGAGCACCAGCCAAATGAAGCCAATCGAGGCGAGCAGTTATGGTGGCTAATATGGAGCCACCATAACTGTATTTTATTAGAAACTGACAAATCGTCGCACACCTATAACCATAACTTTATTACTTATGACATTTCAAACCACACAGGAAGAGAAATCACATCACAAAATCAAATCTGAAATCGGATGTATATTGTATTTACCCTCTGCAGTTTTGTCTTTCCTAAATAAGAAATCACAGACGACCATTTTCCTCAGGTGTATCTCTGTCTTCAGTTTTAGAATAGAAAGTTAACCGATTTCGTCCTTTACATTTTGACTTTCTAAACTCCTGATAATTAAACCAGAGTTCCCCGACTCCAGGTCTGTGTGATTGTGATAAACATTCACCTTCTGATTTCCTGTGGCTGTCACCAAAACAGGAAGTGTCCATCCCTGTGCTGTAATGAGCGCTGTGCTCACAGATTAGATTAACTGTCCTCCTCATGCTTTCCTGTCTGCTCCTGTCCTTCCCTGTCTGCTCCTACCAGTCCCTGTCTGCTCCTGCCTACTCCTGTCTGCTCCTACCTACTCCTGTGTACTTTTGTCTGCTCTTGTCTGCTCCTGCCTACTCCTGTCTACTTTGTCTGCTCCTGTCTGCTCCTGCCTACTCCTGTCTACCTCTGTCTGCTCCTGCCTACTCCTGTCAACTTCTGTCTGCCCCTGTCTGCTTCTGTCTGCTCCTACTTCTGTCTGCTCCTGCCTGTTCCTGTCTGCTCCTGCCTTCTCAAGTCTGCTCCTGCCTGCTCCTGTCTACTCCTGCCTGCTCCTGTCTTCTCCTGTCTGCTCCTGCCTTCTCCTGTCTGCTCCTGTATACTCCTACTTTCTCCTGTCTGCTCCTGCCTTCTTATGTCTGCTCCTGTCTACTCCTGCCTTCTTATGTCTACTCCTGTCAGCACCTGTCTACTCCTGCCTTCTCCTGTCTGCTCCTGCCTTCTTATGTCTGCTCCTATCTTCTCCTGTCTGCTCCTGCCTACTCCTGTCTGCTCCTGCCTATTCCTGTTTACTCCTGCCTGCTCCTGTCTACTCTTGCCTTCTTATGTCTACTCCTGTCAGCACCTGTCTACTCCTACCTTCTCCTGTCTGCTCCTGCCTTCTTATGTCTGCTCCTATCTTCTCCTGTCTGCTCCTGCCTACTCCTGTCTACTTCTGTCTGCTCCTGCCTATTCCTGTTTACTCCTGCCTTCTCCTGTCTGCTCCTGTCTGCTCCTGCCTTCTCCTGTCTGAACATAACATATTTAGATCACCATGTTCCTTTTACTGTTTTGGGAAAAACCTAAAACCTTTTCAGGCGTGTTTTTGATGAGGGAATAATGTTATAACATGGTGGAAATCTTCAAAAAAAAGTTGATTTTGTATAATACTCCCTCTGTCATGGTGTTAATTTTCATTGAGTTATTTTATTATCCTTAACCCGGTTTTATTTTGTAGTTTCTCTAGCTGTGTGTTTCGAGTTTTACTTCCTGTTTCTGTATTGATTGTTTGTCTCACCTGTGTGCGTATGTACCCTGTGTTCACCTTTGCCCTTTGTTGGTTCATTGTCCTCACATCTGTTTGGATTTTTGTGTTTGCGTTTTCTTCTGGCTGTTGTCTAAAATTTTAAGTGCAATCCTGCGCTTAAAACTTTGAAGTGTTTTTTTGTTTGTTTTTTCAGTGTAAATAAATAAATAATTCTGCAGTAGGTGCGTGCGAATAAAGAGTTTTTTTTTAATTACACTCCTCTTGGACCCAGTGGAGATGTGAAAGGTGTGACTTGGTTTTCACACTTTGGCACCGGTCTGGTCCCGAGGGTGTGAGAGGTGCTGGGAACACGAACAGGTGCCGGTGGACACGGAGACACACTCATAGAACTCCAGTTACTCTAAGTTATTATGAAATTGAAATATGGGCCAAACAGAGAAAAGGTGTTTGGTAGACTGTTAATTTTACTTAAGTAACTTTTGGACGGAACTGTACTTCTCAGAGTGGTTTTTGAATGCCATATTTTTGCACCTACTTGAGTAATATTTTAATGAAGTACGTGAGTAAAAGTTGTGGTTATTTTTCGCACCGTGAGTAAGTTTTCAAGTGACAAATTAGACAAACTTTATTGAGCCACAATGGAAATGATTTGGACACAGTAGCTCACAATCACAATAAAATATAATAACCAAGTGGTTTAGTTTGTCTCATTTTTGTGACTATCTTTTGAAAATACTGGACTTATTTAATGTTTTGTCTTTCAAATTTTGAAGATGATTACGAGGAGAAATGAGGACCTTTGTTTGTCCAACAGTGGAGGAAACATCATCATAGATACAAAGCAGACATGGACGGTGTCAAACACAGAGCTGATCTGGTTGGATTCATAGATGGTGTACACTTTAAGAACGCAGAGGAGCTTGTCTCCTGTGCTCGCCTTTAGCTTACCCCGTAGTGACCTGTATTTGGCTGAATTACCAGGAAATGAGCAGCCGAAATGTTCTTCAGTTAAACCGGGGCGGGAGAAGAAGGGGAAGGGTTAAATAGTTACTTCCTCTCTTTTTGTGTGATCCCTGCTCTTGTCTGCTGTTTACACAAGAAATGTATTTATTTATTTTGTACTATACTTATGCATTACTACATAGTACTACTTGTATTCTTTTGTATATTGTTTTAATAAAAAATCGTCATGTGGGAGCATGGGTGATGTAGGCTTGTGGGCGGAGCCTTGTACAGAATCTTACAGCTACCTCTAAGGCCCAGGAGAGATCGCTAGATTACTCAAACATGCACGGATGCCATCTAAAACCTCTTCAGGCATGTGTTTGACGAGGGAACAGGGTTATAACTTGGTAGAAAGCTCTAAAAAGTCAGTGTTGCTAAGTACGCACTCTTTAAGATGCAAAACCTCCCAGTCTCTCAAACGTTTCAAACTTAAATCCATAGTCCGCTGGTCTTCACTTAATGGAACGTAATCAGTCGCTCCATCTGCGCGTATTCTTGTCCGTGAAAGCCCCCCCACCTCACCGCCGTCCCCCCCGTGTAAGAAGCCGGCCCCTCGCGCTCTGAAACGGCCGCTGATTGAAACGCGCCCGGGGGTAACGTCTTGATGAGCGTACGACTACCGCGCTTTTAATCGGCCCGAGAGCGCCTAATGACCAATCAGCGGGCGTTTCAACTCGGCTTTGCTGTGTTGATTCGCTGCGTGTGGGAAGAAAAGGGGAGACAGGAGGAGAGGTGGGGGTCGGGTGCGCGCGCTGGGGAGAGAGGAGAGAAAGAGAAAGAGGGAGGAGAGAGAGAGAGACGGGAGCGCGGAGACAGGACGGAGGCAGAGGCAGAGCGTGGTCAGACGCACGGAGGAGCAGACGTACGTACACAGGCTAGTCTCGCGCTCGGCTCACGGGGTTTTCACGGATTCGTATCGGCGACAACAGTAAGTACATTTTACGGTGCATTTTACGCGTAACTTGGTTCCAACTTGAATGGATCTTGGACGATGCTGGCGATGCTTTTTGGAGACTTGTTACGCAGTTTTTTTGCCTCCTCTTTGAGTTTAAAAAAATCCCTCTTTCTGTTATGACAGTGATGGATTTGAGGTTTATTTTGCTTGGCTTTTTGGCTGTTTGGAACTACCTCACCAGAATCTTGTTTGAACAGTTTTACCACGCCAACAGACATTTCCTTTTCTAATAATTCGGCTCGTAACGGTTTTAGCATCTCGGATTTTGTACAACTCCATAACGTACGCGCATTCAACTCATTTAGTTTGCCAGTGCTGAGCATACTAGTGAAATAACCTTGCAAAGAGAGCACTGTGACCCCTTTATGAACCGTTTTTACAGTTTGAATCCCAAATGTGCCAGATGCCCTCCCGTACTCCTATATGTTTTTGATCTCACCCTGGCGCCTATCGCAGTGGGCGTTGTTGGAGATCGGGGCACCGCATCCTCACGCTTCGGTTCAAATCGGTTGAAAAGCAAAACGCAAAATATTTTAATGTAAGGGTGACTAGATGCTAGTTTAGGTCTGTCTTACGTCCATTTCAAGTGGCTATAATAACAAAGTTGTGCGTTATGGTTACATGGGTATTTGGGTACTCGTTACAGATGCGGTAACCGTGCGTAAAAACTATCCAAATTGTGCCAAAATGCGTCTCCTACTTCTCCTACGCCCCTCGTTTCGCTTTGTTTTGCTTATATTGGTGTAAATTGTGTTTGTATGAATTCATTTATTATATTTTCATGTTTGCAGTCCTGATTTGTTGTCAAAGCTTCATTTCTAGTTTTATTTCGACTTTTACGCACTACGACCACCCCCTCTTTTAATAGATATTTTGAATTGCTAAAAGTTGTTACACCATGAACGCTGTTTGAATACATAAGTGTGCGCCATAGCCGCTGCCCGTGTCCAAACGTGCCCGGAGCTCCATTACGCGTGGACTGTGGCGCAGCGCAGTGATCGTGATGCGAGCAGACGGGCGATCTTGCCTGGTTTAACGTGACCTCCTCTCTCTCTCCCTCTCTCCCTCCCTCCCTCTCTCTCGCTCCCTGGTTCACTGGCCGGCTCTGGCTCTCTCTCTCCCCGCTTGGTCACTCGCTCCCTGGGCAAGGATAGAGAGGAGACACGGGGTTCTCTTACGCACCGGATAGACTTGGCACTATAGCAGGTAGTCCAGATGAACGGATTTATACAGTTATGAGTGTTATGTTTTATTTTTTTTAACGATGTTGGAGTGTAGTAGCCATGCCAGACAAGGTTGGTAATCCTATACTGTATTATGGTGGTTGGTTAAAGGTGCAGTACGTAACTTTTCTGGTCTGCTTGTCTCCATGGTGATGCAATTGTGGAATTTGCCTAGAATCTCTCACAGTATAGTATTAAACGTCTCTATTTTGGATTTATTCAATTACATGTGTTTTATTGTTGAAAACGTCATGAAATGTCAAGCCTAGCAGAGATGGGATGCCTTTCCACAGATCTGACCTGTAACTTGGCCTGGTTTCATTCCTGTTTATCGAGTAACCAAATGTTTACTCAAATTAACGTGTCTAAAAAGTTAAAAAATAAAAAAAATGTACAGGTATATATTGTATGGATGAATGGCAGGGCATCTGATACAAAGGGGTATAGAACAATAGAAGGTGCACAAGGTTATAGAAGAACGGGAGGGCATCTGACACATAGGAATATACTGTAGGAGGATGGCAGGGCATCTGATAGACTTGAGATTCAGATTCAATTAATTGTCATTACACATGTATAAATACAAGGCTGACTCAGGCATATAGGAGAATGGGAGGGCATCTTGCGCAAAAGGCAGTGGTAGCATTAGGACTAAACCTGGACTAAATCAGGTTTAGAACTCCAGCAAACATATAGGTTCAAACGTGCACTTATCAGAACTAAACCAGGACTAACTAGGTCTAATCAGGCTACAGGACTTGCACAGTGGGTTGGGGCCTTATCTCAGACCTAGTCACATGACCTTCTTTCCTGCACCCCATTGGTCAGCAGCACAGTTTAAACCAATCAGCATTGACCTGCTTTTCTACTCAAAATTCCATTCAAATCACACTAAAGTAATGATAATGGTACGTTTGCATACAGATCACATCAAAACTGGGATTGAACCTTGACTAGACCAGAACTAAACCAGGACTAGACCAGGACAGGCCAGGTCTACATCAGGACTAAACTGACCTCAGGCTAGAAGAAAGTTTCCAATGCAAAATCTTCCACAAAAAAAGACAAGTTAAACATTTTCATTTAGAAAAAAAAATCAATGTAGATGGTAAACCAAGAAGTGCTCCTCTGTGTTTTCAAAGTTCATACACCTTCACCAGACTCTTTGTAATCATATCAAATGAGCGATGCCAACAGCTCTTGTTTTTAGCCTATTTTAAACTACTGCCAGATGGAGTCCTTGCGCCTTCTGCTGGCAACAGTATCTATTATTTAATTCTCAACTATTGTATTAGTATTAGTAGATTCATACATACCTTATTACCTATTTTAAATGATGAAAATTCAGTAAAAACAGTAAAATAAAGTCATGTTTCTTTTTATTGCACTGAAAACACATGTCCTTACTGTGGCCAGGCTTGCATTTCCACAAACCTGACTCTTATTTGGTTTGGAGGAGGGCCCTTTTGCTTGTTTTCACAGAAATGTTGTTCCTTTGGCTATAATAAAAAGAAAAACTTAAAATTTTCTGAAAGTATGGTAGAAAAACGCAGGTGACCTGCCATTTTGGACATGCTGCACCTTTAATGAAGATTGTTTCTTCATTAAAGGTGCACTATGTCACTTTTCTGGTGGAGAGTACGCCGCCTGCTTGTCTCCATGGCGATGTTATTTCACAGACTTCATCTCCACGGTAAAAAGAAGTACACCATCAGACCACGTACCAGCTCAGCTCACGCATGGTTTTTTTTGTGTATTTTAAAAGCACTTGTAAAATTTGTGATACATTTAATACTATACAGTGGAATATTCCAAGAAAAGCAATACTCTCTCCATAACGCAGGTAGAAAAGTGGATTCAATACAAAAAGAATCCATTTTAATCCACACTGTAATGCCAAACCTGAGCAGGACACAGCCGTGGTCACAGCGGCTCTGTTCTGACCACAGGCACTTGTCAGACATTAACTCTCCATATAATCCGATAGGCTGCAGTGCCGGGACTACCAGGAGGCCCTTGTGCACCTCTTAACAAACAAAAGGGCTCTTGTGTGGATGGCTGCAGGGTCTTAGTCCGGTCCCAGGGTGGTCCAGTCCACAACTAACCCGCTTTAGTCCAGCGCAGAGCAGAGGGGAAGTCCTGACAGAAAACCCATACAAGGTCATATACACGGGCAGATGTAGGAAGAAGGGAGGGCATCTGACACACTGGATATTTATGATCTTGCACTGTTGCCATAACAATAAGCAAAACAAAACAAAATATGCTTTGAATGTGGGGGTGGGAGGGCATCACAAAGGGATATAGCATGGGAGGGCATCTGACACATGAAGGGATGCAGGAGTGTGGGAGGGCATCTGATCCACAGGGATACAGGAGTGTGGGAGGGCATCTGACCCACAGGGATGCAGGAGGATGGGAGGGCATCTGACCCACAATGACAAAAGAAGAAGGGAGGGCATCTGACACATGAAGGGATGAAGGGATGCAGGAGGATGGGAGGGCATCTGACACACTACAGTGATATACTAAGGGAAAAGGGAGGGCATCTGACCCACAGGGATATTGAAGGATGGGAGGGCATCTGGCACACAATGACAAATGAAGATGGGAGGGCATCTGACACACATGTACATAGGGTGTGTCAAAGGCAGTGTCAGATGCCCTCCCATCCTCCAATATCTCTATGTGCAGGTGCTCTCCTGTATTCCTGTATATGTGTGTGTCAGATGCCCTCCCTTCTCTATATCACGGTTTGAAGGAGGAGGGGAGTGGAAGGGCATCTGACACACAATTACCAGAATGCAGAATAGTTATGTGTATATTTGTACCACATGAAGCTGAAAGCAGTAACTGAAGTAGTAGTAATAGTAGTATTTGAAGTACTAGTGCTCTATTTATTTAACATCCATTTCAATTCAACGGCAGAACTTCTTAAACAAATGCCCCCGCGTCTCAAAGTACTTCGTAGTAATAGTAGTACTTTGATTTGAATAGTAAATGTCCACATTAGCAGTAGTGGCCACATAGAAGTATCTCCGGAGCAGCTCAATTTGTCTTTTAAATCAGACGCACAAATGTGGTTCAGATTTGTTTGAATGTTAATGGAGGTTCCGTGTTGCGGGGCCATTAGCTGCCGTGTCCGTGTCTCTTATGCAAAACTCTGGGGGCCACGGAACAAGAGGATTTTAGGGAAGGGCATGATGGGTAATTATTAAAGGCTCGGAGAATATTGTAAAATCTGTGGTACTTTATAAAAATCACAATTAAATCATGTTAATAAAGCGTCAACATAGAGTTAAAAGTGGATTGTGTAACTTTTATGCTTTTCTCCGTGGAGATGTTATTGCTTTGTCGGGAATGTTTCGCAGTATGGCTTTAAACCTTTATCTTTATGAACGCCAAAGCAAGTTACAGGTTAGATCTGTGGAAAGGCGACACCGCTCGCAGTCAAAATGTTGGTTTTTCAGGGTATTTTTGAGCTATAAAACCACCTGGAATTGAATAAATGTAAAGTAGAGCTGTTTAATGTCACACTGTGGAACATTCCAGACAGAGCAGTGACGTATCCATAGAAGCAAGCAGGTGATGGACCCCCAACCAAAAAGTTACATAATGTATCTTTAAATTACTGTAAGTTAAGTTTAGAGCCTTAAACTGCAGATAGAGACACATCCGAGTTTGTCTCATTCTCAGTTGATGTACAGTTGTAGGGAGTATTATGTCCTCTGTCCCTCTATAGTCTGGTGCAGTGGGTGAGTTGTTGTACAGTTGTAGGGAGTATTATCTCCTCTGTCCCTCTATAGTCTGGGGCAGTGGGTGAGTTGTTGTACAGTTGTAGGGAGTATTATCTCCTCTGTCCCTCTATAGTCTGGTGCAGTGGGTGAGTTGTTGTACAGTTGTAGGGAGTATTATCTCCTCTGTCCCTCTATAGTCTGGTGCAGTGGGTGACTTGTTGTACAGTTGTAGGGAGTATTATCTCCTCTGTCCCTCTATAGTCTGGTGCAGTGGGTGAGCAGGAGTGTCCATGATGGAGAGCAGTTTGTCCAGTGTCCTCATGTCCCTCACTGTGACAAATGTCTCCAGCTCACAGTCGATCACGTGTCCAGATTTATGGATCAGTTTGTCAGTCCTCTCTTTGGTCTTCATGGTGATCAGATCCAGGTACTTGTCGTTGTCCTGTTCACCCAAATCATCCAAAAAGAAAACACGGTGAGGCAAATAAAAGTACTGCAGTACTCGATCAGAAATATGCAGGATTTAGTTTGGGAAAATCATGCCGAGGGAAACACTCAAACTGCATTTGTGGAGGTGATAGGTCAGTCTGTCTTCTGCCATCTCAGGTCCAGGTTCTCCTCTGTTCTGCACTGATTTTGTTTCGATATTTGCACTGTTTAACAAAGTAGCTATCAGCCTTAAATCTCCAGCGCATGCCGATATTTAGTTTAAGCCTTAAGCTTTGTTTGAACACTTAAATGCAAATAGTTAAAGAGCTCAAAACACGACTACACCGCTCTTTCTTAAAGGCTGTGGGGGTTAGTAGTAAATTAAACAACAGAATTTGGAGAAAATAATCAAAATTGGCCCAAAAAATATCGGCAGACATTATCGGCCATGAGTTGCCTGGATTTTAAACAATCAGAATCGGCATCAGCCATGAAAAAACAATAACGATCAGTCTGTAAAGGACTGGTTCAGGTGCTCTCCTCCTCCTGGTGAAAGGAGCAGACAGGAGCAGGCAGGAGCAGACAGGAGCAGACAGGAACAGGCAAGAGCAGGCAGGAGCATTGGCATTAGCATACAGTGACTCGTAAATCCGTTATCTGGCCTCACTGTTCCCTCACAAAGGCTCTGTGATTAAACTGATATCCAGGTGTTAGTAAATACAGTCTCACACACACACAGACTGATACTGATACTGATATCGATACTGATACCGATACTGATACTGATACTGGAGTCTGCAGATGGACTTTTAACCTCACATGTGACTCTTCATTTGGATTTGGTGCTTGTTCATACAGTTTTAGTTTTCCTCCGTGATGAAACGTTTTTTTGTCCCAATTTAACTTCATTTCTACAATTACAGTTAAAACCTGGTGAGGACCTGGTTTAGTTTTGGTGTAGCCCTGGTTCAGTCCTTGTTTAGTCCAAGTTTAGTCCTGGTTCAGACCTGGTTCAGTACTTGTTTAGTCCAAGTTTAGTCCTGGTTCAGACCTGGTTTAGTCCTTGTTTAGTCTTGGTTTAGTCCTGGTTAATCCTGGTTTAGTCCTGCTTTAGTCCTGTTTTAGTCCTGCTTCAGTCTTTGTTTAGTCCTGGTTTAGATCTGGTTTTGTCCTGGTTCAGTTCAGGTTTAGGCCTGCTTAAGTCTTGGTTTAGTCCTGTTTTAGTTCTGCTTCAGTCCCGGTTCAGTCCTTCTTTAGTCCTGGTTCAGTCCTGGTTTTGCCTCCCTTGGGGCGTGTGGGGACAGCTTCTCCGTAGAGCTGGCTGAGTGCTGACTGCAGTGATGGAGGAGGAGATTGTGATGTTACCACGGCGATTAGACAAACGAGGAGTCAGAATTATTAGAGAAGGAGATAAGGGCACGCCGAAACTCTTCTGATGGGCTACATGAAAGAACACGTTTGACTTTGTCAGCTTTACGAGTCAGATCTGTGGATTGGATCACTTTGAGCTCATTAAACTTAAGACACAGAAAGACTTTTCCTTGATAAACTTTTTAATTAGTTTTATTAATTAAGTGTTAATTAAGTTTTAAAGAGCACATTTTACACTATTTTCTGATCTTGTTTCTTCAAACAAAACAAACCGTTCCACCTTGTGATGTCATGGAGCGATACGGGAAGCACTCCACTGTGTTTTTAAACTGCACACACCTTCACTTGAACCATTTGGATCCTTACAGCCCTGGAACTGCCAAACTCTACTGAACTATCAACTTGAAAACTACCACTTCATGACTTCACAAGGTGGAACAGAGCATTTTGAGCTTTGGAGATGCAGACAGGACAAGGACGACGCTACAACGATGGAATACGATAAAGATTTTTGTCGACAGTGACCGGGTGGAGTCTCAGGATGGGGGGCTCTGGTTCAGGTGGTCCCCCAGTCGATTCAGGACCTCCACCTCTTTTGTAGATGAGGTCTTCAGGCTGAAGGACGAAGAAGAGACACGGGGTTGGAGGGTGGGGGTCAAGAGCGCGGAGACAAACAGAGAAATCGGGATTCTGGGTAGTTGAAGGTGTGGTTGAGCTGAGGTGTGGTCCTGCTCCTCAATCTCAGTCAATCGTTTTAACTCAAACATGTGTGAATGAAACAAAACACCTAATAACCACTGAATGTTACGCAGTGTGTCTTTTTTCTTGATAATTGTTGAGTCCTCGTGTAGACTCTAGCGCCCTCTGCTGGTCCGGTCCTGGTCCTGGTCCTGGTCCTGCTCCGGTCACGCAGCGTCCAGAAGTCATGAAGATAAAAGTCCGTCCATCAGTAAATATGAACCACTAAAGCGAGTCTTTGTAGTCCTTAAAAGCCTTTGTAGGCGTAAAGGTGTTCAGCTGTTATCTGCGGAGAGAGGGATGAGGGAGGAGAGAGGGATGAGGGAGGAGAGAGGGATGAGGGAGGGGTGGCGGAAGAGAGAAAGGGACGGGGGAGAGAGGAGAGAGATTAAAAAGAGAGTGAAAACATGAGATGGAGGGGAAAAGGAGACAGAATGAAAGCTAGGTTAGAGAGATACAGACAGAGAGAATGAAAAGATGAGGTGAATGAGGGGAAGATAGATAGAAAGAGAGACAGAAAGGGAGGGAGAAAGAAAAGGAGAGAGAGATAGGGAAAGAGAAGAGAGAACAAGGTAGATGAAAAAGATGGTGTGATAGAGGCAGAGGAAGAGAGGGAGTTAAAACAGAGGGAAGGCCTGACAAAAGGAGAGAGAGCGACAGAGAGATAGAGGTCAAGAGAAATAGGGTGGGAGGAAAGAAAGGAGTAAGACAAGGAAAAAGAAAAGGAGAGAAAGAAAGAGAGACTGAGGAAGAGTAAAACAGAGGGACAAGATGGTAAGAGAGGGGGAGGAACACGAGAATAATCTAATAGCGAGTGAGGGAGTGAAGAGGAGTGATGTAGGGAGAAAGAAAAGGAAAGAAAGAGGAGAGAAGGAGGAGTGATGGAGGGAGAAAGGGTAGAGAGTGAGGAGGAGAGGAGGGGCTGGTGACTTGTGACAGAACCCACTTTTAATTACAGACTGAGGAGAGATCGAGTGATCATGAACTGACACTGACCACTGAGGGAGGGAGGGAGAGAGAGAGAGAGAGAGGGGGACAGGGAAAGAGATAGAGAAAGACAGGGAGAGTGGGGGAGAGAAAGGAGGGAGGCGGGTCAGAAAGAGAGTGGGAGGAGAAGAGGAGAGAGACAGAGAGGCAAAGAAGCAAGAGAGAGAAGAAAGTGAGCGGAGGGAGAGAGAGGTAGGAGAACGGGAAGGGGCAAAAAGAGTGGGTGGAGGAGAAGAGAAGAGAGACAGAGAGGCAAAGAAGCAAGAGAGAGAGAGGAGGGAGAGAAGGAGAGAGTAGGAATGGAGGGAAAGGGCATTTAGGCACCAAAGCAAAACTAGTTTTCTGTGAAATTTTCCGTTCAGCTTCCAAAACACTAACAACTTTCACCAACTCCCTCCACACCTCCTTCTCTCCTTCTCTCACCTCTCTCTATCCTCCTCTGCTGTCTCTCCTCATTGCTCTATCATCTCTGCTTCCCCTATTCCTCTTTGCTTCTCTCTATCTTTTCTCCTTTCCATCTCCTCTTTCCTCTTCTCTCTCCACTCTCCTCCCCTCTCTCACTCCACACTTTATCTCTCTTTCTATTCTCTTCTCTCTCCTCCTCCTTTCCTCCTTTTTCTCTCCTCTCTCCCTCTCTTCAGTTCTCTCCCTCTCTTCTCATGTAAACCTAATTAATGAGCGTGTCATTCCATTCCATGTTGTGTACCCCGCAGTCAGACCTTGCTCTCCACTTCTCCTTGTGTTTCTTTCTCTCTCTCTCTCCACAGTCATACCTCACTCTCCTCTCTCTCTTTCTGTCCTGTAGCCGCACCTTGTTCTCCGCTCTCCCTTGCTTTCCTCCTCTCTCTCTCTCCTCCTGTAGCCGCACCTTGCTCTCCGCTCTCCTCCTCTCTCTCTCTCTTTCTCCTGTAGCCGCACCTTTCTCTCCACTCTCCCTCGCTCTCCTTCTCTCGCTCTCTCTCTCTCTTTCTCTCTCTTTCTCCTGTAGCCGCACCTTGCTCTCCACTCTCCCTCGCTCTCCTCCTCTCTCTCTCTCCTTCGCTCTCCTCCTCTCTCTCTCTCTCTCTCTCCTGTTGCAGCACCTTGCTCTCCACTCTCCCTCGCTCTCCTCCTCTCTCTCTCTCCTCCTCCTTCTCTCCTCCTGTAGCCGCACCTTGCTCTCTGCTCTCCTCCTCTCTCCTCTCTCCTTCGCTCTCCTCCTCTCTCTCTCTCTCTCTCTCCTGTTGCAGCACCTTGCTCTCCGCTCTCCCTCGCTCTCCTCCTCTCTTGCTCTCCACTCTCCCTCGCTCTCCTCCTCTCTCTCGCTCTCTCTCGCTCTCTCTCGCTCTCTCTCGCTCTCTCTCGCTCTCCTCCTCTCTCTCGCTCTCCCTTGCCTCTCCTCCTCTCTCTCGCTCTCCCTTGCTCTCTTCCTCTCTTGCTCTCCACTCTCCCTCGCTCTCCTCCTCTCTTGTTCTCCACTCTCCCTCGCTCTCCTCCTCTCTCGCTCTCCTCTCTCTCGCTCTCCCTTGCTCTCCTCCTCTCTCTCGCTCTCCCTTGCTCTCCTCCTCTCTTGCTCTCCACTCTCCCTTGCTCTCCTCCTCTCTCTCGCTCTCCCTTGCTCTCCTCTTGCTCTCCACTCTCCCTCGCTCTCCTCCTCTCTTGCTCTCCATTCTCCCTCGCTCTCCTCCTCTCTTGCTCTCCACTCTCCCTCGCTCTCCTCCTCTCTTGCTCTCCACTCTCCCTCGCTCTCCTCCTCTCTTGCTCTCCACTCTCCCTCGCTCTCCTCCTCTCTTGCTCTCCACTCTCCCTCGCTCTCCTCCTCTCTCGCTCTCTCTCGCTCTCCTCCTCTCTCTCGCTCTCCCTTGCTCTCTTCCTCTCTCTCGCTCTCCCTTGCTCTCCTCCTCTTCTCTTCCTCTCCGCTCTCCCTCGCTCTCCTCCTCTCTCTCGCTCTCTCTTGCTCTCCTCCTCTTCTCTTCCTCTCCGCTCTCCCTCGCTCCCCTCCTCTCTCGCTCTCCTCCTCTCTCTCGCTCTCTCTCGCTCTCTTCCTCTCCGCTCTCCCTCGCTCCCCTCCTCTCTCTGATTGGTGGCGTGGCTGTGGATTTGCAAAAACACAGCGTGCGGCGGTAATTGGACAGGCTGTCAGGACCAAAAGGGTGGACATGTCTTCCGAAAAGAAAAAAAGGAAAGAAAAAAGAGAGATTTAGCATACACCTGTCAGGGAGAAGGCTCCAATTTGGCGAGCGCGTGTGCCGTGTGCTCTTCGGCGTTTGGAAGTGAAAAGTGCGCGTGCCGTGTGTACACAGTGGTAACCGTGGAGATGAGGAGATTAAAGTCTGTTTTGATCGATCCATTCACAAAGTTTAGCTCGTGCAAAAGCCTGTAGCTGTGGTTTTAGTGAGCAAACTGACGTGTCTCCGGAGACGTGTTTTAGCTTTCCCGGGAATGTTTGCATCCATGCATGTTTGAGTCATTTAGAGATCTCTCTCCTCAAACCCATGTTCCGACACGACAATTCTCCATAAATCTACAAAAACATGACACAAAACTGAACACAACAACTTGACAAACCTGATGTGATGTGCAGGAGTTTCATTAGCGAGATGAACGCTGTAGCGCTCTGAAGGGGGAGTGACTTAGCGTGGGGAGCAAGGGGAGGGAGTGAAACTTCTAAAACAAGTTTTCGATGAAAACCAGGGTTAAACCAGGACTAAACCAGGATTAAACCAGAACTGAACAAGAACTGAACCAAGACTAACCAAAACTAAACCAGGACTAAGAGAGGGACTGTGAACGCACCATATAGTCTCCTGAGAGAGAGAGAGAAAGAGGAAGAGAGAGGGACAGTAAACGCACCATGTATGTAGTCTCCTGAGAGAAAGAGAAAGAAGAGAAAGAACAAGAGATGGGGACAGTGAAAGCATCATGCAGTCTCCTGAGTAACTGAGGGGGAGGAGAGAGAGAAAGCAAGAAAGACAGAGGGGAAAGAGAGAGAAGAGAGACAGAGGGACAGAGAAGGCATGTAGTCTCCAGAGAGAGAGAGGGAGAGAGATAAAGAGTGAGCGAGGGAAGTAACAGAGTCAAGAGGAGGAGAGAAGAGAGAGGGAGGAGGAAAGAAAGGGGACGTGTTAAGAGGAGAACTGGTGAGAGACAGTCTGGAGAGAGAGAGGAGCGCAGGGGAAAGGAGAAACAGAGAGATGGATAGAGTTGGAGAACGAGTGCACACTGCAAATGTCTCTGAACAGGCCAAGATTTGAAAACTTTATCAGGTTCTTCATCTTGTTTTCAGA
The DNA here is from genome assembly GCA_029959045.1 of Taenioides sp. WSHXM2023. Classification (NCBI taxonomy): domain Eukaryota; kingdom Metazoa; phylum Chordata; class Actinopteri; order Gobiiformes; family Gobiidae; genus Taenioides; species Taenioides sp. WSHXM2023. The sequence goes on along the minus strand of CM057096.1, from coordinate 4,099,638 downwards.
TTTATTATCGATTTACGAGACCAGAGACGGTTTAATTCTGGTCTAGAGGCAGTTTATTTTAAAATAACTTGTCGACTAAAATGATCTTGGACAGATTATTTCACAACTTTTAAGTCATTTTCTCATAAATTTAAGTTTTTATATCTTAAATTTTGGCCGAGCTTTTTTGCAGTTCAGATAAAAGTTACAGTTGGTCATTGCAGAATTTGCGTTTCAGAAAATAAAAAGTTTGTGATAAAAGTTGTGCGTTCAGAGATGTGAGTGTGATGTGTGTTAAACTTGTGTCTTGTGACTACTGAAGCTGTGTTAGCCTAATCCTGACACAAAAGAGCACGAGGAGCTGCCGGGGATAAGGATAAAGGTGAATCAAGGATAAAGCAGGACTGGACCAGGACCAGGACTGGACCAATACTGGACCAGGACTGGACCAGGACCATAAAAACTAAAGATGGAGGACTAAACTAGGATTAGAATATGGGTTAAACTTGGATCAAACCAGAACTAAATCAGGATCAAACCAAAACTGAACCAGGCATAAACAAAGACTAAACCAGAACTAAACTGGGATTTAGTCAGGACTTACAATAGAAAACAGGACTCAACCAGGACCAAAGTCTAAACCAAGCACTAGAACACAACCAGGACTAAACCAGAACTCAACCAGGACTACTGTAAACCAGGACTAAACCAGGACTAAACCAGAACTAAACCAGGACTAAACCAGGACTAAACCAGAACTAAATCAGGACTAAACCAGAACTAAACCAGAACTATACCAGGACTAAACCAGGACTACTGTAAACCAGGACTGAACCAGAACTAAACCGGGACTAAACCAGGACTAAAGTAGGACTAAACCAGGACTAAATCAGGACTAAACCAGAACTAAACCAGAACTATACCAGGACTAAACCAGGACTACTGTAAACCAGGACTGAACCAGAACTAAACCGGGACTAAACCAGGACTAAAGTAGGACTAAACCAGGACTAAACCAGGACTAAAGTAGGACTAAACCAGGACTAAACTGAGTACTTTCCAGTCCTGGTCCCACCTCATTGTTCTGTAAACTACACTCCACACACCCACTGCCCACAGCGCTGTATCCACAGAGCTTATCGATCCTGCGTCCTCCCAGCATGCACCGGGGCAGGAGCTGAAGGCTGGAGCCTGGATCTAGGCCAGTCCTGTCCATGTGAGCTGTAGTAGTAGTGGTAGTACTGGTAGTAGTAGTAGTACTTGTAGTATTATAGTAGTATAGGTGTAGTACTTGAGGTTCAGTGCAGGTTTAGGTTTATCACTCCAAATAAAACTTCGATTGAATAAATGTTGAGGAGAAATTACTATAACATGACTCTGAAAAGTCCATTTTGCAGAGTAAGTCTGGTTCAACATCTGACAACTGTTCAAAATAAGTACATTTAAAAAAAAAAAAAAGAATCTAAGAACATTTTAACAAAACTAGAAACCAGAAAACTGGCAGAAAATATAATGCTGTATGAAAACGTGATATGTTCCAACGAAGATTTGAGCGAAACAAGTCCTGGTTTAGTCCAGGTTTAGTCCTGAGGAAACACACAGACACACACACAGGTAGAACATGCAAACTCCACACAGACCTCTAACCCGCCAGCCCGTGTAGTTGAGTAAAACAGCACAAAAAACCACCAGCAGAAGAAATATTTGTTCATATTTTGCGATGTGTTGCAGGTAGATTTTCACCGTTACATCACTGCTAAGAACACGCTGTTGTTGGTTCATTTGTCTTATAACGGATTTGCGGGGCATCTGGTTTAGTTTGTTCAAAAACAAACCTGGAGTTGTGTTGTTGTGTTATTGTATTGTTTCATTCACACGTTTGACTAACCCTTTTATTATTAGTCTGGTTCATTTCTTCAGCAAAGTAGACCTGACCAAGCCTTGCAGCAAGACTAGCGAGACGGGTCCCCGGGCGTGGTGCATTGGAGGATGGGTCAAATGCAGTGGACACGTTTCCCTACAGAGACATTAAAGTGTACCTCAACTCTAACCATTAAGCCAGGGGTGTCAAACGGGTTTAATCCAGCCCGCGAGATAATTTTGTAAAGTATTCTGTGAGTCACTGAGGCATTGTGTGTTTGTGTGTTCCTTTTCCTCAGAATTCCTCTGTATTAAAATAAAGAAAACAATCTAAAGCTGTTATTTTTAAGTTATTTACCATGATTTTACCGGTCCGGCCCACTTAGGAATAGAATTTCCTCCATGTGGCCCCTGAGCTAAAATGAGTTTGACACCCCTGCACTAAGCCATGATGCAACTACAGGTGTTGAAGTGTACTTTACTGTCTGCATTTGACCCGTCCTGGGACCCATCTCCAGATCTTGGGTCCTGGTTTCAGCTTGATTCTTGTTGGTTTAGTCCAGGTTTAGTCCTGACTTAGCGCTCGCTCAGTCACATTCGAGCGCAAAATGTTCTACAACAATTTCCGAAGTTCTCCCCAGGTCCATGTCTCCTGAGTACTTTTGTTTACTCCTCTAAACCATGTTGACACTGGCGGTGGCAGATGCAGTACTTACGGAGTACACTTTACAAGTATAAGTTTAAATGGCTACTTCGCTCTGCACATTTGGAGCTGACAGTCGAGCAGTGTAAGTCTAATTGGCCCCATTCTAACTGTGGAGAAGCTTGTTATTGTAGAACCAAAAAATGCTTACCTGGAGTTGTGTTTTTTTTTTCATTTACACATATTTAACACACAAACCCTGCATATTTAGGCTGAGTTCTTCGCTCAAACGGAAAACACTCATCATGTGGTAATACAGGAAGTGCTCCACTGTGTTTTTAAACTCCACACACCTTCACTAGAATCACTTGGATGATTTCAGAACTAGAATTGCCGATCGCTACTGAACAAAAAGTAAAAGGAGCATTTAACGTGAAAACTACCGCTACATGACGCCACAAGACTAATAATAAAAAGTTACTCAAACATGTGTGAATGAAACGACACAACAACACAACTCCAGGTTTGTTTTTGACGAAGTAACAACATTATAACATGACTTAAAGCGCACAAGAGTCAGTTTTATGTCATATACAAGCCTTAAATGCTGAAGTTAGACTTTTATTCAGCGAAAATGGCACATGTGAAGATACCTTTGCTAAATATTGTCTGTATAAAATGTTGTACTATTGTTTTAGTTTATTATCAACAAAGTAACTCCGTACACTTTGGGCGTGTGGGTCTGTAAAACTGTCTGTGCTTTGCTGCTTTATCTGCTCCTGTAACGTCGCGGCGCTCGCTAACAGTATCCGCGTCGCCTCATTTGCATCGTAATGGTATGCTAACATTCCACAGCCCTCCACAAAGCGCTAACTCCGTAAACCCCCGCTGTTCGCTGTTAGCCCAGTCGTAAAAAAGCGCCACTCTGATAAACTAGCAAACAAAACAGAACAGCGCTCCACTTTCCCACCGCGTTTTATGGACCTCAAGTCAATGTAGGTTTAGTGCCAGAGACAAGAGGACATGTTTGTAGTCCGTTTAAGAGGGTAAACATGCTAGTGCCATCCCGCCGTTAATAAGGGGCTCTATTCAAAGAGGAGGAAACAAGGTGGAAGACTAGACTACATTGTTCTCGAGAGAGACTTTGACTTTATTGATCCACAAGGGAAATTATTTGGATATAGTAGCTCACACATCACAATATAATATAATAACAGAGAGTAACAAAAATAGATGGTATAGCAAAAAAGAGCAAGAGACACGTGTCAAATGAGACATAATTATAAAAAAAAATAAATGCATATGTACAAGTCAAAATAAAATAGAAAAATAAGTAATAAAATATAAAATAAACTATAAAATCACAGCTATAAACAAGAGACAAGAACGACAGTGAAAATAATATGCTGATTGACAGGACATAAGGTTATCCATTACTTAAGATTAAGTTGTTGTATAGTTGTAGGGAGTATTATCTGTCCCTCTATAGTCTGATGTAGTGGGTGAGTTGTTGTACAGTTGTAGGGAGTATTATCTCCTGTCCCTCTATAGTCTGGTGCAGTGGGTGAGCAGGAGTGTCCATGATGGAGAGCAGTTTGTCCAGTGTCCTCCTGTCCCTCACTGTGACAAATGTCTCCAGCTCACAGACGATCACGTGTCCAGGTTTACGGATCAGTTACTGCACGTTACTGCAAAATACTACTCAATAAAAGGAGTAATTAATACTGATATTTTCAAATAATAAATAAGAACATAAAGAGTCGTCTATTCAAAAATGCTTATCCAGTTTGCTTAGATTTTGTAATAAACATCTTATTGACAAATAGATACAAACTTTTACACATTTGATCACGTTTTTTATTGCCTTGTGCTGTTTGCATGTTCTCCCTGTGTCTGGATGGGCACTCCGCTTCCCCCCATCAATTTAAAACAGGCACAACAGGTCAAATCCTCCAGCTAAGGTAGTCCTGATCAAAACTAGCTCAAGATCAGGAAATGGGTCCCATCTCCAGATCTTGAGATAGTTTTGAGCACTTTTCTCCACAATAAAGTGCACCTCAATCTTAGGGACACATGTTTTCTTTTAACTGCAGGAAAAACATCTAAAATGAGGGGGAAAAACGTGTTCAATGTTGTTTTTTTTTTTTTTTTTTTGGGGGGGGGGGGGTTAAAAACTTGCATATTGTGGATGTGAATTTTATCTTATCCATCGATCTATCATATAGTTGCGGCAGCAAATTTATCTCCAAAATAAATTGTGATTTTGACATTTTCAGGGAGACAATTATGTGCAAAAATACCAAAACAAAACAAACAAAAAATAATAATAAATCCAGTCCGTATCAAATGTTATGCTGAGTAACTCTCCCCTGGGCTCTGTTATCTCACTTTCCAAATAAATAAATACATTAAAGTGTTTTAGTGACACTTTGATGATGGACCGACTTCACAAATCATTATCTCAGGCAACATGCTCCCAAACCCACTCCCATACCCTCCAGACCTCCTGCTGTGTGCGGAGGAAGTGACTCTTGTGCCCGGGGCCCCTCACTCTCTCCTGGGGGTCCGTCCCAGAGTCCCAGAGTGCCCCCTGTCTGCCGGGCCCCCTGCTGGTCCGGGGGGGATCTGGGGCCTCCTGATAAAGCCTGCGTTAAAATGTCTGCTCATTCCTTCACACTCCAGATTGGCTCGGCACGGTCCGGTTACGTAAGGCTCAAATCCAGCCCATCTGCCACACACGCCCTGTGCACTAATGACACTGACAGAGCGCGCACGTGCACCAACTCATCAAGAGCGTCCAGAGCGAGGGTGGGCGGCAGCACTCGATCAACAACACAAGAGAGGGTTAAGGAGAAACGAGTGCTTTGTTTCTCATCAGTAACGCAAAATGACTCGGAATTTGTCATATTTTGAAAAATTGATGTTGTCTGCGCATCAAAACACCTGGAGTTGTGTTTTGTTTCATTCACATGCTTAAAGGTGCAGTATGTATGTGGAGGATCTGTCACTTTCTTGTCTCCATGGAGATGTTATTACTTTACCTGGAATGTTCCACAGTATGGCTCATGAAGTATTAACACCTCAAAAAGACATCACTTTTCACAGCAGGATTGTGAGTTCACAAACTTGCCAGAATCCATCTTGAGTCTCACTGGTATTTTTTTGTTTGTGAAAAACTTGCAGAGTCAGATTCAAATTTTGCCTTTTCCCAGTCACTACAACTCACATACCTACACATATACACACATACACACAGATATTCACACATTTCCACAGATATTCTGCATATCTTGAGCAAATTGCCTTCAGAAATCTGTTTTAAAATGTATCTTTTGTTTAAATATGACATCAAATTGACTCTTGAGAGCTTTAAGCCATGTTATAATGTTTCCTCATCAAAAACAGACCTGGAGTTGTGTTTTGTTTCATTCACATGTTTGAGTAACACTTTATTAGTACTCTGTCTGCATCTCCAAAGCTCAAAATGCTCAGTTCCACCTTGTGACGTCATGAAGCAGTAGTTTTCAAGTTAACGGTTCAGTTTTACCTTCCGTTCAGCAAAGACTGGAAATTCCAGGGCTGAAATCACCCAAATCATTGTAGTGAAGGTGTATGGAGGTCTGTTTGTGATGAGGAAACAACATTATAACACAGATCAGAAAAAAGCATAAAATACAGTCACAGTTATATACACATTATGATTTTGTTTTCTTTTCGCAGTATGTTACAATAAAAACTCCATTTACGGGAAAACTTTGACCTCATAATCCTAACCTGGACCTTGTGAACGCCTCTGTTGCTGTTTTATCGTGTCCACGCCCCGTCACGTCTCTTTCACAACTGTCTCATTATTCCTCTTCTAACTGCAACAAGTCATCACGGGGCCCCTAAGTCCGCTCTGACCACACCAAACACACTCGGGCCCCGGTCCCCTTCGCTCTCTCTGCCTCTTTCTGTGTGGGGGATTAGCAGGTTGGCTGTGGTCAGTAGATTAGTCTGCCCCAGGGCGGACGAGCGGCTGGGAATGGGTCACTCTGTGTGCGTGGGGGCGGGTGTTTATCACATTGCGGGGACTCAAATCTGTACACACATCATGAGATCCTGAGGCATTTATGGGGACTTAAATTCTTTATTATTAGTTCAACAACTTGAATTATAAATGCATATGGAACTGTTCTAGTGTAGAACTGCTCGCCTTCTTGGAAATGTTATTGGTTTGCAAGAAATGTTCAGAAATATGACATTAAACGTGTCTATTTTCTTTTTATTCATTTGCTGCGTTTTTGTACTGATGAAAAATACCTTGTGCATTCTTCCTATTAGCGGCATCACCTCTAAGTCTCCACAGATCTGACTTGTAATTTGTCCTGGTGGCGACTTTTCCCAGCATGTGTCCGAGTGGAGGTAGGGGGTTAGGCTTAAAGCACAGGGATTAGAGGACACCCCTGTCGAGTGCCCCATGGGTGCTCTGTTCCTGCCGAGCGTACGCTGCAAAAAGGAAATAGGACTTCACTTTAATTCACAATATACATTTTTATTTCTGTACCAGCGTTTTTTGACATAATCTTTTTTTTGTTTCACCTTCTGCCACTGAAACATAAAATAATTATTATAAAAGTTTCTTGACACTAAAATCACTTTCAAATTTCATGCATCATCCATTCAGACATAAATGAAAGATGGTTGAAGTGTCTTGGTTTTATGGACCTTAAGAGCACCCATGGGTACTCGACAAGGGTGTCCTCTAATCCGGGTACTTTAAGTTTGACCCCCATAAGCCATCGCCGGAAGTGACGACAATTCTGCCAACAATTTAAGTGTTCAGAGAAGATAATTTTGGATTAATGCATAATAATAAATAATAAAACCAGCATGAATGAAACAAAATACAGATCCAGGTATGTTTTAGATTAGAGGATTGAAAATTCTGTCCCGCGCAGACCTCCCGCCCGCGACCTCAAAGAATTGCAATTTTCATTCCTGCTCCGGCCCGCATCTGCAATATTTTGTCCCGCTCCCACCCTCAAATCTCGCAAGATGGGGACGTTCGCTTTCTTTCTCACGAAAGGTCTTTTCATTGGCATACACAAGCGAAAAAGACTTCCAAATGTCTGATTTCAGGTTTCTTGAGTTTTTGACGATGAACGTACCTCTCTTTAAAGAAGAACTTACTTCTGAAGCACTGTGAGATTCACTGGAGGTGCTCTGTTCTTCTGCCATGTCTTCGAAGCTCTATCAAACACGGAGAAGCGGAAAGGAATTGTCTTAAATGTGCGTGAGATTAAACCACTCCCGCAAGTTTAGGCTCCTTAAAAAGTTTTTATTAATGCAAAATAAAATATCAAGCACAAATTATGTATGAGAAGCATAGATTAATCATTTGTATAGTTTACTTTACACTCATATTTAGTTTGCTCCTGCCCTCAATGATCTTTCAAAATGTGTCCCGCCCTGCACTGTTTGCGTCAGGTCCTGCGGGAGTACAGGGCTCTATTTTAGATGAAGGCACAACATTATAACGTGACTAAAAAAAGTCAGTTGTGTGTCCTTTAAACCAAATATATGAATGATAACTAGCTGAAATAAACATGGACACAATGCAGGCTGTTGTTTTGCAGTGCAGCTCAGTGGCTAAGTGGTCCTGTTTAATGCACAGGCTTACAGCGCTCCATGATACACAGATAAATCCGCCTCTAAAGATCTTACTGTCCATTTAGCCTATTGTCCAAAGTGCCACATATCGCTTTAATATGTAGGTCAATTCATAGAAAGCTTTAATGCGTTTGCCCCCTCCTCCCGTCCATCCTTCCCTCTGTCTATCCCTTTCTCCCTCTCTCTGCAGCATCTGGACAGCAGTGGACTGGACAGAATAAGTGCGCTGATTGTACGAGCTGTCCTTTATACACAATGCTTTAATAACCATTCAACATTATATATATTACATTATATTTATATAAAAATGTCTGCATTCATTATTTATGTGGGATGGTAAAATTACATATTAGCATGGTCTTATACTGCAGTATAGATTGAGAATTACTTCTATTTTTTTATTTTTATTTTTTTTTCTGGAATTCCAAAAACTATTTTCTTTGGCCTTATAAGTCACTATTTATTTATTTAGTCAGTTAGTTAGTTAGTTATTTTAAGTTATTTTTAGTTATTTATTTTAATTCACATATGAGGTCATTTATAACCAACACCAATATATTCAATAAAAATAATACAAATTGTAAAAAAAATAATAATAATAATAAAAAAATATATATTATATCTATACTATACTATGAAAGATATATTGTAAATTATACCGTACTGTGCAATATTTTTACAAGACTAGCAGCTGACCGACACACCACCACAAAGCTTACATAGTTCCCCTTTAAAATATTTTCTGCCAAGCCTGTTATTGTTTTGAATTGGTGTTTTTCAGCTATGGTTAACCTCAGTCAAACTTTCACATTTTAAACTGAATGGGCACACACTCACATATAATTAACTGTATCTCTATAGACTTCAAAGTCTCAGGCTAATAACCCACAAACACCGCTTCAGAAGAGCATGTGTCATCTTGAAGGACAGTTACTGCTGCACATTTGTCAGTTTATTATGACGATTACATGGAAAACATGTTTATAGTGCGAGTGGCTGTAATTACACAGTACAATAGTGTATTGAGCTGTGATGGCTCTCAAGTGTTTACCCACGAGCAGCACCTCTCCTCAGACAGTGAAAGAAAGACACTCAAACATTGACACACACACAAACACAATGAGACACACACTGGGACTAATGTTTTATGTTTACTACCTGGACTCAGTTTTCAAGAGTCCTTTAATTATGGTTTATGTCCACATAGCCAGTACGTCTTATTACATTAGGATCAGACTAGGAGAGGCATTCAACTGCACAAATATTAGTGTTTGGATGTTTACTTTATTGTTTTAGATCAGAAGCAGTGTCCCTCCACCTCTGATTAGTTTTGTTTTGGTCTGTTAAAGTGAAAGTGAAACCTACCAGAGCTTCAGTGTGTGCTTTTTTTATGCAGTGAAGAGCAAATAACTTGGAAGTAACAGTTCATAGCATGTCTGTAACTCGAATCATCAATGTAAATGCTGATCTCTTTCTGAAAATTATTAGCAATTATTGTAGCTGCAAAGTTTTAGTGCTAATGCCAAATTACTAGGCGCCCTTGAACGCTTCGTACCGCAGGAAATGAGCATGGGTGCGCTTCTGTCATTGTGACAGGCTGCTAATTTAATTGCCAAAGAGTGCAATTTTTCTCTTTGTGGATATGCAGTGCCCAAAAGAGTGAGTAAAAAAGGTTTTCCAGGTTTGACTCATAAAATATAAAATACATTTACAGATTAGAATTGAAAACTAAAGATATGAAATGTACACATCACACAAAATACTGTCTGGGATTTCACTATAACAGTTTATAGTACTGTTTTTGAAAACCTTGGATGATTTTCAGTTTAGTCTGATACAAGTTTCTCAAAGTCAAGCCTCACTCAGACTGGTAACTCCAATAACAAGTGGAATGTTAAAGGCCACGTACAAAACAAACACTTTCTATTGAAAAATCATTGCCCCTCTCTCCGTGACTGCTGCTGCTAGCCTCATAAATGTTCGTAATTGTAATTTCATATTAGCGCTGCATGATCCTGATGTGTTTATTCCACTACTTTATCCGTAAATCAAGATGTGAACATTAATAACAGACCAATGCGGCGCCTTCTTTCGCCGAGATTAGCAAAAGGTTTGATTGACAAGCCAGCGGTGCAATACTAGTAGCTCCAATAAACCCCACAGCATTTAAATTAGTGGTAGTAGTAGCCTTGTACTCATTCCAGTAGTAGAAGTAGAAGTAGTAGTAGTAGTAGTAGTAGTAGTAGTAGTAGTAGTAGTATTGCAGCTGTAATCGACCCCATCCTTCAAAGTATCTATGTTTAAGTATCTATCAACTGAGCTAATGTTGCCCTAGTTGTTGTAGTAGTATTTGAAATAGTAGTTGTTAGGTCTGAACGATTTTAAGAAAAAATTGAATTGCGATTTTTCTGGCAAAAATTGCGATTTCGATTTTATCCACGATTTTTTTCAGTGCACATGGACATTCGCAAGCATCAGAGAAACTTACATCATACCATTCATACACTAAATTCCATAACTGTAATGCAAGAATGAAAACGCATGTGGTTCTTTCATCGTTCTGTCGTGGCTCCCTGTGACTCTGGAAAATAATAATGAGTATTTAATTACATTGTATTTTTATTTTAGTTTGTTCGTTTTTAAATGTAAATCTAAAATTGTAGATAATGGTAATCTTGTAACATTTAAATAAAACGTTTTTAATATTTTTGTCGCTCAAAACATGCGTCAAAGCCGAGACTGGTGCACGCGGTACACGCGATAAAATGATGACGGACACAGAAGCAGACGCATTTTTGGTTCTGCGGGTGGATGATTTAAGTTTGGCTTTTTATTTCCTATGAGGTGGACTCAAATAATAATGTGTTTAATGCAGCTTTGCGCACATTTGTTTACGTTATACAGAAGTGAAACTTAAAATCACATGGCTCATTTGCATAAACAGCTCGCTCCTTGTGCCGCTGATGCGGTCAGCTTCTGTCGGACTAAAGGGCAGGACTCAGTGGAATATGCGTGTTCTTTCTGTGACTGAGGGATGTTCTGCCTATGGTGAGTCTGTTCTGTGCTTCTATCGCGTTGGAGATGGTTCATGTTAAACTTTTCAGAGATTATACGTGTGCAGGTCGTACCTGTGCAGCGCAGTTCTTTATTTCACTCATGCACTTTATTTATGTTGCTACTGTTGTGATGAAAAGACTGAAAGGTGTAAATAATTCTCTTAAGACTCGCGTTAAGAGCTGTAGTGGAGTTGCCGACCCCTGCACTAGACGTTTCACTGGACTTTCTCACTGTGCACTCGTCATGCGAATGCGCGTATGGTGGTATAAATTGGTCGTGTTTCCACTGGATGTGGCAACTTTAGCACGACGTGTTTTGCATAGCACCTGTTTCTGATGTTCGTCTGCAGCCTCAAACCCGAAATACTGCCAAATGACCGACGTGCTGTTTTTCTTTGGGTTCAAAACCCCAAACTCCGCTTCTGGTCCCGCTAAAGCCATTTCTGAAACTGATGACCAGCTACACTGATTGGAGTCGAGAACATGTGACCTGTGCTGCCGCTTCTGATTGGTGAGGTGGAGTCGAGAACACGTGACCTGTGCTGCCGCTTCTGATTGGTGAGCTGGAGTCGAGAACACGTGACCTGTGCTGCCGCTTCTGATTGGTGAGCTCAGCAGCGCGGCAGGGAGGCGACGTACATGTGTGAAATAGTTGACGAAACAAAACCTGGGTCAGTTAGGAGCGCTGCAAAAAAACGTGGCTTTAACGATCCCAAAATCATGTCTGAGATCGCGATTTTCGGTCTAAAACGATAGATCGTTCAGCCCTAGTAGTTGTAGTGATATTGGTAGTAGAATAGCCAGAGCAGCAGCTAGAGTAGTAATAGAAGTAGTAGTAGTACCCACAGAGTAGCTGTAGTAGTAGTAGAACAGTAGACTGCAGTGTCAGTAGCTTTAATAGACCCTATATCCTACATCATATAGAGAGTAGTAGTCGAGCAGTAGTGGTAGTAGAAGTAGTAATTCTACAGTAAGAGGGGCTACAGTTGCAGTTCCTAATAGTAATAGTGATAACAGTACTAGTAGTAATAGCAGTAGTGGTAGTAGTGGTAGTGGTAAGAGTAGTAATTGTAATACTAGCAGGCTATAGATTTTTTAATACATTACGATATTGAATTACTCATTGTGGTCATGTGTTTAACCCAGTATTTCCTGACATTGTTAAACCCGCCATTGCGTCCCCAGCGAGTTTGGCCCCGGTGCTAATTGTGCCAGAGCTTTCAGTACGTATTAAGCGCGCGGCGTTTTCGCTAGCTTGATTAGCGACAAACACAGGCTAATTGGCACTACGGGCTGCAGATGTGCGGCCGTAGCCCAGAAAACCATCCAGCGTGAAGAGTGGCCTTTAAGGAAATCAATGAACTTTGTGTTGTCACAGGAGCACATGAGAGCCAGAGGGGGGCGCTCAGGCGGCACTGATCCTGGACAGACGTGTGAAGAGCGGGCTAGTGGACAGGCGGAAGAAGGGGTGTACTGGTTACATGTGTTATAGGTTTGTGTGATGAAAAATACGAGCAGATTTTTGACGTTTTCTGAGATTTTATGCATTTTCTGATGTTGTGTTTTGATTCATTCGTGCATGTTGGAGTTGTCAAAAATACCCAGAATCGGATACTAATTGATACTAAAACTAATGTCGAAACTGGATACTCATTTTGAGCAGGGATCGATACTAAAAAAAGTCACATTCACAGGACAGAAATGAACCTTTCCTGAACAGCTTTAGAATGATGTGGAGCTGAATCAGAATCAGAATAATATACGCCCATGGACCACTATGGAACCTACAGGAACACTGAGGGATTACACACGTATAAAATCACATGGGAATATAAAAAAAGTACTATAATTTAATATTGAAAGTCACATTCCATTGTCTAAAGAACAAGTCTTTTTATTGTCATTGTTGTATCGGAATCGGTATTGAGTATCGAGTCTATTCCTTAGTATTGAAATAGAGTTTGAAATTTCAATACCGTGACAACACTAATTCTGTGGCGGCATCCAGTCTTCATTTTCAAAGGTTGTTTTTTGATTACAATACATAAAAGATTTCATCAAGTCATTGGGTAATTACATTGAATTACTGTTATACAATACATAATTCAGAGTTTTAATATTGAAAAGTGCAATACAATAGAATAATGTAGCAGTAGTTTTGAGTTTATGGCAGTTGTTTGGCTGTTTTTAAGTCCGTTGTTCAGCTGTACAGTGTGGAGAAAATTGTGAATGACCCATGCCCCTCTCTCTCTCCTCTAACTCCCTTTCCTCTTTCTCTCTCCCCTCTCTCTTCCCTCTCCTCTCTTTCCCCTCTCTTTCTTCTCCCTCCTCTCCCTCTCCTCCCCTCTAACTCCGCTTTCCTCTCTCTTCTCGCTCCCCTCTCTCTTCCCGCTCCCTCTCCTCCCCTCTAACCTCTCTCTCCTCTCTCCCCGCTCACTCTCTCCCCTCTCCTCTCTTTCCCCTCTCTCATCCCTCTCCCTCACCTCCACTCTAACCTCTCTCTCCTCTCCCCTCTCACTCCCCTTTCCTCTCTCTCCTCTTTCCCCTACCCCCTCTCTCATCTCTCCTCTCTCTCCCCTCTCTCTTCCCTCTCCCTCCTCTCCCTCTCCTCCCCTCTGAAATCTCTCCCTTCTCCTCTCTTTCCTCTCTCTCCTCTCTTTCCCCTCTCTCTTCCATCTCCTTCTGGTCCCCTCTAACCTCTCTCTCTCTCCTCTCACTCTCTCCCTTCTCTTTCCCCTCTCCCTCCTCTCCCTCTCCTCCCCTCTAACCTCTCTCTCGTCTCCCCTATCACTCCCCTCTCTCCTTTCTCTCTCTCTCCACTTTCCTCTCTCCGTCCCCCCTCCCCTCTCTCTGTCCTCTCTCGCCTCATTCCCCTACCTTCTCTCTCCCCTCTCTTTCTCCCCTCTCCCTCCACTTTCCTCCCTCTGTCCTCTCTCTGTCCTCTCTCTCCGTCCCTGTAGAATCACCATAACCGCAGCCTTCCATCCCAAACACCGGTCAGTCCCGCTCAGCCCGCGCCCTCCATAATGCATGTCCCTCTAAAGCAGCCATTGTTTTCAAAAGCTCCACAGCCCGGGCCCCCGACACCGAGGGGCCCCACTGAGCGCCGGCCCCGGACCCCCGATCAAACAGAATTTTAGAGTGTGCCGCGGAGAGAAAGAAAACAACAATAATACAGTCTGAATAAGGAAGAGATAAAGCAACACTGCAGAACTTTCCCCATGAGTGGAAAATATGGGCGTGGCTCAGATATAAACAAACTTTCACTATAGTGTATGTTTGGCTTTGTATTTGAATGAATAATTAGAGTTATAATAAATGTATGTCTAATATCTGTACTTTGACATGGGGGTGATATATATATATATATATATATATATATATATATATATATATATATATATATAGTCTTTCAAGACACCCAAAGTGCTTAACAGAGCATTATTCATCCTGTTACTGTTACTGTTGTAGCCACAGCTGCCCCGGGGCAGCCTGAAGCCACTTTCTTACTAGGCGATGTGGGTGATGTGTCTTGCCTAAGGACACAACGAGACCTGTGGTCTCCCATCCAAATACTACCCTGGCCCAGCCCTGCTTAGCTTCTGAGATCTGATGAGATTCAGGCTTTGACAAGCTGCTATGGCCGATAAGTTGAAATTGCTGCAGTTAAAGGTGCACTACATAATATTTCTGGCAGAGCAGGTCTAAAATGTTCCACAGTATGGCATTTAAGTGTTGCCACCAGGCCATGTTACAGGGATACATCGTTTCACAATAGATTTTATTTAGATATATATTTTTTAATGAAATGTAAATTGTTACATATGTTTAATGCCATACACTGGTAAATTCTAGTCAAAGCAGTAACATGGTTCATTAAAACCATACTCTGGAACATTCTCCATGGAAATAGATAAGTTTAATGCCATACTGTGGAACATTATTGCCAAAAAAAAACAACATTTCCATGGAAACAAGCTCTCCTCCAGGCCAAATAAGAGTCAGGCTTGTGGAGATGCGAGACAGATTCAGAGTTCAGATACATGTTTTTCAGTATAATAAAAGTATTCTTTATTCTGTTTGTTTTCCCATTATCTTCCACAGTGGTTTCTGGTCTTCCTGGGATCTTTTTTAGTGCGATAAAAAGATCCAACAAAAGGAAAACAGCTAAAAATATCCACAGTGGGGCTTTAAACAGAGACAACATTTGTTCAGACGAAATGAGAGAAGTCTTATTGCCTTGAAATGAGAAAAAAGTTTTTCTTGTGGCAAAAGACAAATCAAAGTTTGCTTATTTAAAATCACATTTAAAATCCACCGACCAGGTCCATTATCGCCCTCTTATGTGACCACCACGTAGCCCTCCGCCCACACCCCATGCCCAGTACCAGCAGCTACATCTGTTACCACGTCCTTGTGCAAGTCAATACAAATCAATGTGCTAGCCGCATGAGCGCTGGTGCTGCTTCCCATGTGCCCTTGAGCCACGCGCTTTGTGGTAATGTGCCTTTTGGCCAGGGCAGCCCGGGTCACCGGAGCCGGGTAATGCGCTCGCACAAACCCAAGTGGTCCTCATGGTCGGAGGGATGGATACAGACGTGGTGTGAAGCGGAGGACTTGTGATCCAGATATGACGGAAACTGATTTATGCCCTGCCAATCAAATCTGCAGGATTATGTATTTGGCGTAGAAATCCATTTTTATTATTAAATGTGCAAGTACTGTGGGATTAGAATCCATAGTTACTGCGGTATGTCGAAAAGCTGCTTAAAGACGGGGGTATTATGCAAAATCAACTTTTCGCAGCTTTCTACCATGTTCTACTCATCAAAAACACGCTTGAAGAGGTTTTAGATGTCATCCATGCATGTTTGAGTAGTTTAGCGATCTCTCCTGGGCCATATTCAAACCCTCCTTAAAATTAGCAAAACGAAGCTGTACAAGGCTCCACCCACAAGCCTACACACGTCACACAATTCTCCATAAATATACAAAAGCATGACACATAACGCCGCACTACGACTTCACAAACCTGACGTGATGTGCAGTCGCTTCATTCGCTCTGAAGGGGAGAGCAAAACAACAGGAACTCAGACCGTCAAAAATGTTGTTTCCACTGAATACATAATTTCCAAAACAATAAAGATTAAAGTTAAGGTCAGTCTTTATTGCCCCGTAGGGAAATGTGTCCTCTACATTTGACCCGTCCTTCTCCATGATGCTGTTGCTGGGCTTGGTGGAGGATTTGACCCATGATGACATAAAAGTGTAATACCCCCTCTTTAACACGTTTTGAAATACATATGATTAGTGTATTTGTTTATCTGTTCAGACTTTACATGAACACGTGTTTTAATTCTTCAAAATAATTATTCCATCAATATAAACCAGAAGGTTGATGGTTTAATTCCTGCCTGTGAACATTATTTTACTATATCTGGTTGGTCTTTACACCCTTTCCATAATTTGTGACGTGTTTTGGTTAACTCTCTTTATATCATTCGTCTCTGTAACCATGGCGATGTGTTGCGGGTCCATTTTTCTCCCTGTTGATGAGGGATGGGTGTCACCAGACCGCTCCGGCCTGAGACGTTTAAGGTCAGTGCGGCGTGTGGGCGCTGCGGGGCCTCTCTCTGTCTGTGTGTCTGTGCTGCATTCAAAGCCCTCGGGAGAAAGCGGTCTTAAATGGACTCCATTTGGGGACAAATTGGACGCTTACAGGCTGTTTGGGAGCGAGGAAAAGCAGACAGTAATGAAATGCCGTGAACTGTTCTAGAGATTTATGAACAAACTGCACCTCTGAATGTGAGCAGAGGACGAAAGAGAGATTCTGATTTCACTTTTATATTTTTCTTTTATTTTTGGTCAGATCATCTTATTGAAACAGTCGCTTTTTCTTTCATTCATTCAGTAAAGTAACATTTGTCTCGTCCCAGTGATCGCTTCGCCTGGAATGTTCCACAGTGTGACATTAATCTTTTAACTTAAACTTTTAATACATTGAAAAACATGCATTCTTACTCTAAGCGGGGTCATTCTCTCCACAGATCTGACCTGTATTTGGCCTGTTTTTTTGCACTGGTGATGGATACAGTACATTTAATGCCATACTGTGGAACATTCACGGCAAAGCAATAACGTCAAGTGCGCAGAACTGACTCAGGTTGTTCTCGTGTTCAAGTCAAAACTGAAATAGCATCACAGCTACCCCCACAACCAGCCCCACAGCCAGACCTACAACCAGCCCCGCAGTCAAACCAACAACCAGCCCCACAGCCAGACCTACAACCAGCCCTGCAGTCAACCCTACAACCAGCCCCACCACTAGCCCCACAACCAACACCACCACCAGCATCACAACCAGCCCCACCACTACTTCCACAACCAAACCCACAACCAGCCCCACCGCTAGCCTCACAACCAGCCACACAACCGGCCTCACAACCACAACCACAGAGACGGGCAGCCCAGGCAAGCAAACGCTCCCACCGGACCAATTAGACCTGGAGAAATCACCCAATGTCACCGGAGGAGAGGAAAGGAGAGAGCAAGAGGAGAGAGGAGAGGAAGAAACGGGTAGAGATAGAGTGAGAGAGGAGAGAGAAAGAGAAGGATGGAGGAAAGAGAGAGATAAACAGAAAGGTTTAGAGGGGAGAGGAGAGGTAAAAATGACCATGCCAAACGACGAGAGAGAGAAAAAGGAAGAAAGAAAAGGAGGGAGGGAGGATAGAGAGTGGTAGAAGAGGAGGATGAAGATGGAGCGACTGGAGAAAGGTGAAAGAGAGAGGGAGGGAGGGGGGGGGGCATGCAGTGTCGGTTTGGATGATGCATGACAGGACCAGTACAAATGAGTGAGAAAGAAAGAGAGAGACTGGGAAAAGGAGCGAGAGAGGAGGAGAAAAGAAGAGAGAGAAAAGAATGGAGAGAGAGAAAGGTGGAGAAGAAGAGGGCAGACAGAGAGAGGTAGAGGAGAGATGTGGAGGAGAGTGAATGAGCAAATAGAGGAAGAAGAAGTGGAGAGATGCGGGAGAGGAAAATAAGAGGAAAAAAAGAGGAGAGATAGTGGATAGCAAGCAGCGCACCATTTGGGATGCAGACAGGAGCAGCCCAGGTCTTTATGGTGCGGCCGGCTGTCCGAGAACCATCACCCACAACCTGACCCAGGACAGGAGAGAGGGAGGAGGGAGGGAGAGAGAGAAAGAGGAGCAGAATGAATAAACCATAAACCAGCCCGCACACTTTAAGACTTTTTATTTTGAGGCCCCTGACACCAGCAATGAATCTTTCACTTTAATTTGTGAGGAAAGAGGCAGCAGGATGTACAGGAAGAGGAGAGGTAGAGCAGGTACAGGAGGAGGAGGTACAGGAGGTGTAGGAGGACGAGGTACAGGCAAGGCACTTCACCCACATTGCCTAGTGTGAAAATGGTGTGTGCGTCAGTGATGGTGGTGGTCTGAGGGGCCGATGGTGCAGATTGGCAGCGTCGCCTCTATCAATTTGCAACTGTGGCTACAATAGCAGCTTACCCCCACCAAGTGTGGAGAGAATGAAGAATGCTCTGAAAAGCATCTTTGAGTGTCCAGAAAAACATTATATAAAAATGATGCATTATCATTATTATTATTATTATTACTATTATTATTATTATTATTATTATTATTATTAGGATCAGCTCCTCCAAATCCAAGGCTATGGTTCTTGACCGGAAAAAGGTGGCTTACCCTCTCCAGGTGGGTTTAGAGTCCTTGCCTCAAGTGGAGGAGTTCAAGTATCTTGGGGTCTTGTTCACGAATGAGGGGAGGATGGAGCGTGAGATTGACAGGTGGATCGGTGCAGCATCACCAGTGATGTGGTCGCTGTATTGGACCGTTGTGGTGAAGAGGGAGCTGAGCCGAAAGGCAAAGCTCTCGATTTACCGTCAGTCTACGTTCCTGCCCTCACCTATGGTCATGAGCTTTGGGTAATGACTGAAAGGACAAGATCGCGGATACAAGCGGCCGAAATGAGTTTCTTCCGCAGAGTGGCTGGGCACTCCCTTAGAGATAGGGTGAGGAGCTCAGTCACATGAGACGAGCTCGGAGTAGAGCCGCTGCTCCTCCACGTTGAGAGGAGCCAGCTGAGGTGGCTCAGGCATCTGTTCCGGATGCCTCCTGGACACCTTCCTCGGGAGGTGTTCCGGGCATGTCCCACCGGGAGGAGGCCCTGGGGAAGACCCAAGACACGCTGGAGGGACTATGTCTCTCGGCTGGCCTGGGAACGCCTTGGGGTCTCCCCAGAGGAGCTGGAGGAAGTGTCCGGGGTGAAGGAAGCCTGGGAGTCCCTGCTTAGACTGTTGACCCCGCGACCCAGTCCCGGATAAGCGGAAGGGAATGGATGGATCATTATTATTATTATCATTATTATTATTATCATTATTATTATTATTATTATTTAAATCCAATATGGCCGTCGGTTGAGTTAGGGGATGGTGTTGTCATTTATGCCGTTTTGGGGGTAGGTGGGGAAAGGGGGATTTGTGCACTTGTGATTTGAGCACTTTTGCGTAGAATTTGTCCGTGTGTTTTACTAATGTTTTATTTTTCCCTGCTCATTTGTGCGCACGGAAAAATAAAACTGTTTAGCACTGGTGAGTTTGTGATAGGGCCCTCTCTCCCCCTCTAACCCACTTTTGTCTGGTGTAAACACAAACTGGGTTATTCCAGCCACAAAACTGGACACAACACATTTCCAGTTCAAAGCTCCGTCCCCCATGGAGCTCGGACTCGTCTGAACCAGAACACACACACAGACGCACACACAGATGAACGCTTATCACATGGATTCACTTTGGGGCTTAAACTCTGGGATGAGGAAGAGTGAATGATCTGACCTGTGACAAAAAAAATAAATAAAATAACTTCAAATAAAATGTCATGTATAAAGTGCACAGTGCAGCTTTAACTTGTAAAGATATTTTTAAAGGCACAAAATGGACTCTTGTGAGCTTTAAGCCAATTTAGAAAGTCGTTACCTCCTCAAAAACATTCCTGGAGTTGTATGTTTGTAATGGGGAAACAACATTATCAGAAAATAGCGCAATATGAGCTCTTTAACAGTTGTGTTGCTTCATTGGAAATAGATCGTGAGCTCTTATGAATATGATAATTACGACTCATCTTCCAGTCTGTTTGATGTGACTGTTAGCGTTAGCTTGACCCTGCGCTTGCCCCGCTCCCCTCCTCCGGTGTACCCCCTCCTCCTGGGCCTGTGATGTGGGATTTGCCCCGTAATCTCCTGGAGCAGATGGTGCGTAGATGAGCAGACCACAGACTCTTAAGTGTGGAGATTTCAATTAAAAGCAACATGGCTCCCAGTACGACTTTATAGAACTACTACAAGCACTGAGATAATGGTTCTCCTATGAGATCATACGGGCACGCTTGACCCACATTTTAACGCCGCTGTTACAGTAGCATTTCTGGGTCTTCACGTCTGAGCCAGGGTCTGCAGGGTGAAGACGAGCTAGCTGGATTTTTTTTGTTTTTGTTTGTTTTTTTGGTCAAAATGAGAAGTATCGAGCTGTAAGTTTTGTGCATGTTTTAGGTTCACAGGTTGATAAGGGTTTCCTTTGAGATTTTGTTAACTTTTACATTTGACCCATATTTCAACCCCACTAGGTCCTTCTCCAAATCACAGCAAGGATTTTGGTCACAATGAGGAGTTATTTTGCATGTTATAGGTTGATGGGAGAATATTGGTAGACAATTGTTTGCCAGTGTGAAATCTAGTTTATCTTTGCATTTGACCCATCTTTCAACACCAGTGATGCAACATGTCAGGGTGAGGAGTACTATAGCTGGAGTTTCACTCATTTGTACATGTTTTAGGTTGATGACTAAATCTTCTGAGTTTGCCAGTATTTTGTTTGGTCTATTTGCATTTGACCCATTTCAGTACCAGCGGGGAAACAAGTGTGAATCTTTCCCCAGATCTGAGCCAGGATCTTGGTCAGCATGAGGAGTACCTAGCTGGAAGATGAGTTTGTTGAGCTTGTTTTGAGATGATGGAGAAATCGGAGTCCCCGCGCACAGATAGAACACGCAAAACTCCCCACACTCATGAGCAAAAGTACTTTTCATTCCACTTGATTCCAGTTAAGTCCTGGTCTGGTCCTGTTCTAGTCCTGGTTTAGTCCTGGTCTGGTTTAGTTCCATGTTTTGTTTAGTCAACTACTGTTATTTCAAAACTATATCGTTTAATGGTGCACTATAGCTTATAAACACAAACTTGTTGATATATAAGTTGGGGAAATCTCCATGGAGACAACCAGATGACACCTTCAGACCAAGTTACAAGTCAGAGCTGTGGAGAGGCTAACTTTGAGTACCAGGATACTGTTACTCAAAATTTTTATTCTGAATATATGTGTTTGGTACAGGTATTTAGTTACTTTCCTATACTGTCTATTACACACAATTAGCCTTTAAGTACCTTTAAGTAGAAGTCGATACTATATATGTAAGTAAAAGTACTTCTCTCGCTCCTCTTTTCTGCCCTCCCTCTGCTCATTCCCTCTCTCCTTGGCCCCGGACTGCAGAATCCTTTTGAAGCAGAACATTTCCTGCTCTAATCACACACAAGGCCAAAGACAAGGAAAAAAAGTCTCCGGAGCGGCGAGCCACAATCTATCAGCCTGTTACTCACCTGAGTCATTACGGCGCCCCCATAAAGCCCGGAGGTAATGGAGCGGCACGGGACAGGCCTGTGCAGAGGGAGTGCTGCCCCCCGCTGGTGCTCAGGGGGAATGACACAGACTAATGGAATAAGTAGAGACGGGGCAAGATCAAGTACTAGTAAAAAAAATAAATAAATGAAATGGTGGGAACAAACTTGATTTATTAGAATTTATGTAAAAATCTGTCAAAAAGTCCCATCCGTAGTAAGAGAAAAAGACATAATGAATGAAAAAAGTATAGAAAAGCAGTTAAAGGGATGAATTTGAAGCTGTGTTTTATTGTAATTATTTTATTTTTCTTATTTTTATTTATTTATTTATTTTTATGTTCTATATTTGGAATTCTGACCTCAAGTATCATAGCAACCAAAGAGCCAATCCGGAGCGAGGCTGTTGAAGGTAACGCCCCTTTCCGCACGCGCCGACGGTTTGGCAGGGAGCGGGCGCTTAGCAACGCTGTTAATCGAACCTGTTGCTAACGCTACATTGCTAACGTGGGAGTGACCTCAGAGAAAGAAGGCGCCTGATTGGTCGTTTTTTAAGCTTCATATCTTGTAGATCTTGTGGAGAACGTACAGCGGGTTAATATGAACATTTTAAGACCAAAATGTCGAGTCTGACAGCAGCAGTTACAAAGAGAGGGCCCACGGTTTTTCAATATAAAGTGAACTGGAACCAGAAGTGCACCCATGCTCACTTCCTGTGGATCCAATGCAAAATAACAATGTACGTGACACATTTTGGTGTAGTCTGAAGTGAATGAAATACAACCAGCATCGGATTATGAAGTCGTTACGTTAACTGACAGTTGCCACGTTTACATGAGAGCTTTAATTGCAAAGAAAAATAATTTAATTCTGAATAAAAATTAATTCCGCTTTAAAAAAGACCATGTGAACACTTAATTCCTAATGAAAATGATTATTCGGAATTAAACTTAATTCCGAAGTAAGTGGGTGGTTTATTCAGATTTTAAAGCCGAATTAATTTATTCCTTGATCATGTAAACGTTTATTCTTCTTAAAAATAATTCCAGTTGATCAGATCCGGCTCCACCAGTCCTCTCGTCGGACTTTCATTCACTGCTCTTTGGATTTGCGAGTGGGATACGGGAGTGGGCTGAGGTAGAGCAGCCGTTGACTCAGTTTGTCTTCTTCCTCCTTCTCCGACGCTCTTCCCTTCTCCTCCTCAGCTGACAGACGTAAAGCGTGAGGATGGAATTCTCGAGCTGCTGCTTAATTATCGGAAAGACTGCGGAAAAAGTTTGGATCACATTTGTGTCCGTGGCGTAACGACAAAACGAGATGCAGCCGGTAGACGTAAATACCTCCAGACGTTGAGCGGAATTAAATAAAGGCGATTTACTGTGTTTTCCATGTAAACCTCAATTTCGGAATTATTATGTCTATGTAAACTCAAAGGGAAATATTATAATTCCTACTATTTAATTCAAAACAATTAATTTGGAATTAAAAAAACATCATGTAAACGTGGCCAATAATATTCAAAACAGAAGGTGAAATGCTTCCTACATCCTAACTCTACAATCCTGACTCTTCATTACTCACTGTGATGAGTTTAAAGCTAGCAACAACTAGCATGCTAACAGAGCATCTACAAGTTTGCCGACGATAAAAACACTTTAGAATTAGATGCAGACGGCACACAGTGGACAAGAGCTGCTTATACAATATCTGTGTACAAGACCAGATGCCCTCACGCTGATGGGGCTTCAAAACTAGATGAATTACGCCCTCTGCTGGCAACACAATAGAAAAATAGATAGAAAAATAGATCGATAGATAGATAGATAGAACACAATTCTATCTATCTATCTATCGATCAGAATTGTGTGTGGGCGGGTGGAAGCGTGAGGTCTGTTTTGTGTAATTGCAGTTTAAGCTCTTTTTTTTGCCCATGTGTGTGTCCCTGTGTGTTTCCCTGTATGTCCCTGTGTGCGTCCTTGTGTGTGTCCCTGTGTGTGTCCCTGTATGTCCCTGTGTGCGTCCTTGTGTGTGTCCCTGTGTGTGTCCCTGTGTGTGTCCCTGTGTGTGTCCCTGTGTGTGTCCCTGTATGTCCCTGTGTGCGTCCTTGTGTGTGTCCCTGTATGTCCCTGTGTGTGTCTCTGTATGTCCCTGTGTGCGTCCCTGTGTGTGTCCCTGTATGTCCCTGTGTGCGTCCCTGTGTGTGTCCCTGTATGTCCCTGTGTGCGTCCTTGTGTGTGTCCTTGTTCACGCACGGAGGGTCATATCGATCTGTTGGCGTTTTAACAGCACAAAGCGCACGTTAGTCTCTGTTTTCGTCTTTTGTCTTTGATTTTTTGTGTTTGATTTTTTGTCTCGTCTAAGTCAGTGTTCAAATGGATTTTCAAAGGAAACGTTTGTTCAGAGCCACGAGACAAACCGTTTGTGCAAAGCAAGGACATCGCTTCTAATTTTAAATCCATCCACAAGAAATATTTATTATGCAAATGCGAGCCGTGGGACGCTCCGCTCTGCCTCTGTGTCTCTTTGTGTTTTTGGTCACTCGTAGATCGTTAAGTCGGAACGCACCGATCTGATACTTCTATAGAATAACAAAAGACAAAGTTGTTCTGTCGTTACTTAAGGGATAAACAATGGCTAGAGCTGGAGTAATTTAGTTTTAAGAACATAAATGCTGTTTTCAGGCAGATATTTCAAGTCACAGAATCAAAATCATTCACTTCTGGGGTTCTTTTTTCTTCTTTTTTACATGTTTCGCCATTGGTTTTCTTCGCAAAACAAAAGGACTTCACGCTCCGTACTGACGATCATGTGCGTGTCAATATTTATTCTCTCATTAACACCGTACACACCGTGAACACTGTGAAAACTAAAAGACAAACAGAGAAAACAGCTCAGCTTTACATACAGTATCTTCAAATACATATATAATACAAAACAATATATTACCGTGTTTGCCTGTACGTTACCAGCGGTAGTTAAGTAGCGTTTCTTGAAGTTTGGTGTATTTTCTTTACACTTTCCTGCTTTCTCTCTATCATTTTTTCTCTCTTTCACGGCTACTCTTTTTCTCTGTTTACTTCCGGGGCAAAGTAAAGGTCACATGACTCAAAGGTAAATATTTTTACAAATACAATTGCACTGAATCACTTTGTGTACGAATTGTGCTATACAAATAAACTTGCCTTTCCTATTAAAAAAAAAAAAAAAGAAGAAGTTAAAGTACATAAGAAGACAAAATGAACATCTTTGGTTTAATAAAAAGAATCAAAATCAGCACTGGAAGCGAGAAAGGACATTTTATAACGTGTATTGTCTGTATTTTAATTGGTATGGGCCCCATTTATAAGCCATTCACAAAATGTATTTCCTAAATTATGCTTAATATTTCTTTACTGTATATTTTTGTCATTTTGTTATAAATAAATACTAATAAATAACTAAATAAGCTGTACCAATGCATCCTTGTCCTAAAGTCTGCCTGTGTAGTAGTGTTACTTTCAAATATTTACTGTAATGACATGGTAATAAAGGTCATGGTCATGCTCCAGTGACACGTTATTATATTGTAATTAACCTCCAACCCTCGTTAAACCCTGATTTCTCCAGATCACAGAAGCTAAGCAGGGCCAGGCCTGGTTAGAACTTGGAAGGGAGACCGTTGGGAATTCCAGTGGGGCGTCAGTGGCAAAAACTGTTGTTGTGTCTTTAGGCAAGACACTTCACCCAACCCAAAAACATGCTACATAGGTGAAAATCCTCCAGCTGAGGTCCTGACCGAGCCTAGCGATAAGATCATGGAGATGGGTCCCCGGGCGCCTGAAAGATGTGCTGCCCACTTCTCCTGAAAGGATGAAATGCAGAGGATAATTTCCCTACGGGGATAATAAAGGATAATAAATCACTTCCATCAGTCTGTCCCAGGGCAGCTGTGGCTCAATAGGATCTTACCACCAAGTGTGGAGTGAATGAAGAATGCGCCAAATTGTAAAGTGATTTTGAGCGTCTGTTATTACTATTAATGAACCAAAATCTACGATTGCTAGTTGAGAAAATAGTAAAAATAGTTTACTAAAATTCCACTTGCCGTTCTAATCGTGGTATTATATGGTTGAAAAAGAACTCATGATGTTTTTCTTTGTGTTTCCTCCAGCTTTGCTCCAGAGCGTTGAACCCGAGGACTATGTTGAGCGGAGCCTTACCCCAGTCTGGAGTGCCGTGTCTGGGGTGACGTGTCTGGAGCGCCGTGTCTGCGGAGGTAGAGCCGCTTCGCCCTGGTACCTTCAGCTGCTCAGCGGACGCCATGAGGACTATTCTCCCCTCTCTTCTCCTGTTGGGGGCCGGACTGTGGTTTTGTTCCGGCGCGCTGTTTTTGGACGGGCGGAGCATGGAGCCGATGGGGGCGGGGGCGGGAGGAGAGGGGGCGGGGATAAGGAGGGTCAGGAGAGGATGGATGTGGAATCAGTTCTTTCTGCAGGAGGAGTACACGGGCAGCGATTACCAGTACATCGGCAAGGTAAGACGCCGTTAAGTCAAGTTTGTTTGAGAAAAATACTTACCCATAATGCTTTTTTTTTTTTACTATTACTAATTTTCTTTCATATCGTACTTGCATATCATATTCTCTGGTTTCTAAGTTTTGCAAATTGGCAAGAAAAAGTAGCATGGATGTAATTTGCCAAAGGAATTTGAAAGATTTTCTAATTTATTTATTAATGAAAGTGAAGAATTTGATCATTGGAATTTGAAAATGCTGAAATTATTTAAAAGTTAAAAGCCGCTAACCCTGTAATTTAGACCTTTACAAGAATGTTCTGAAATGTCCCTGTGTGTCAGATGCCCTCCCTGTGTCTCCATGGGGTTTTATGCTGCATAAAAGTTTAAATCTTTACAAACAAGTTCTAAAATAAATGAGATTCTTGCGTTAGTTTTTCAGCAGTTCAGGTTTCAGTCTCTTGCAGTAAATACTCACTGTTTATTAATCTTACCTTTTAAAATAATAACTGAACATAAATCTTATCTTTTAAAATAATAATAGAACATAAATCTTATTGTATGTTTTAAAATAATAATAGAATTTGAAAAAAAAAAAGCACAATTTGAAGTTTCCAAAACCACCTCGACCTATTTTCGCCCCAGATCCGCAGAGGACAAACTTCACTTCTTTCACAGCCGGAGTTTGCGAGCAGAGAGCTACAGAGCGGGTGGCGTGGCGAACATATGTCTGCGCGCCTGTTTGTGCGTTTGTGTGTTTGTGCGTTTGTGTGTGGAGCTTTTATAGCACATGAGTTGGAACGCGGAGTTGTGTTGCCGTGAAATGTTTGGGCTCGGTGAATATGGAGTGTTCGGTGCAGCCTGTAAACATACATATTTATAAGGTTTGTACAGGTGTAGTTGGAAAGTGTTTTTTGGGTTTTTTGCTACAGCTGAATGCACCGACTGTGTTCTCGGGGTGGTGTAGTGTGTGGAACGCTTCGCCCACCAGCGGAAAGGTAGCCGGTTCAAATGTCACCCATATTTGTTGCTCTGTCTGCCCACGCGCCGCAGAGTCGAGGATCTGACCGTTATCGAACTAGAGGAAGTAAAGACGCAACAGTCCTCAGAGCAGACGCAGAAAGACTGAAATGATTGACAGAGAGAGAGGGAGGGGGGGTATAGAGAAAGAGGAGAGAACGTAAGGGAGAGAGAGCGAGAGAGGGGATAGAGAAAGCAGAGAGAGAGGAGAGAAAGTGAGGGAGAGAGAGGATAGAGAGAGCAGAGAGAGAGGAGAGAAAGTGAGGGAGAGAGGGGATAGAGAGAGCAGAGAAAGAGGAGAGAAAGTGAGGGAGAGGGGATAGAGAGAAAGAGGAGAGAAAGTGAGGGAGAGAGAGGATAGAGAGAGCAGAGAGAGAGGAGAGAAAGTGAGGGAGAGAGGGGATAGAGAGAGCAGAGAGAGAGGAGAGAAAGTGAGGGAGAGAGGGGATAGAGAGAGCAGAGAGAGAGAGGAGAGAAAGTGAGGGAGAGAGGGGATAGAGAGAAAGAGGAGAGAAAGTGAGGGAGAGAGAGAAGAGAGGGGATAGAGAGAAAGAGGAGAGAATGTGAGGGAGAGAGAGCGAGAGAGGAGAAAAAGTGATGGACAGAGAGAGTGAGAGAGGGGATAGAGAGAGGTAAGAGAGCAAGAGATGAGAGAAAGTGAGGGAGAGAGAGGATATATAGAGAGGGAGAGAGTAAATGAGAGGACGAGAGAAAGAGTAAGTGAGAGAGAGGGAGCGAGAAAGATAGAAAGAGAGAGTGGAGAGAAAGTGAGGAAGAGAGGGAGAGAGAGATGAGAGAAAGAGGGAGAGAGGAGAGAGAGAGAGGATAAATATAGAGAGAGGGAGAGAGTAAGTGAGAGAGAGGACAAGAGAGAGTGAGTAAGTGAGAGAAAAAGAGATGGATAGAAAGAGAGAGAGGAGAGAAAGTCAGGGAGAGCGAGAGGGGATAGAGGGAGAGAGCAGAGAGAGATGAGAGAAAGTGAGGGATAGAGAGAGGAGAGAAAGTGAGAGAAAGAGAGTGACTGAGAGAAAGAGGGAGACAGGAGAGGGGACAGAGAGAGAGGAGACAAAGTGAGAGAGAGAGGGGATAGAGAAAGAAAGAGAGATGAGAAAGTGAGGGAGAGGAGAGAGAGAGTGACTGGGAGAAAGAGGGAGAGAGAGTAAGTGAGAGAGAGAGAGGATATATAGAGAGAGGGAGAAAAAAGAGATAGATAGAAAGAGAGGGAGAGAGGAAAAAGAGAGATGAACGAGACACTATGTTACAGGCTATTGTAAGTTTGAATTCACAGTCAATATGAGATCAGGGCGAATTCACACGGGGGCTCAGAGATCTGCGTGGGTGCTCTGACCAATGAACTAACCCAAGAACTAAACCAGAACTAGAACTGGACCAAACCAAGTCTATATCAGGATTAAACTGGGCTCTAACAGGACAAAACCAGGCTGAGCTAACCCTGAAAGAAGACAAAGCAATCTACATGTTTACAGAACTGAGAAAACACTTTTACGCTGCTTTAGAACAAGACATTTGCCTATTATAAATCTATTCTTAATCATTTGAATTTGGCAATTTATTCATTTTATTTGTTTTTTGTTTGTTTTTTCTTTGTAAGTGCGTGATTACCCAGAAGTTTGTTTTCATGAAAGGAGCTGTGTGTGGCCTGTGCTCTTACTGTTTTATAAAAGGTACAAGTTTATCTCATTCTCAGTATATGGACAGGCTCATGTGAAGCTCAGAACCTCCAGAATTCCCTCCCTGAGCTGCAGAGGCTGCACTAGCACTGACTCATGACTGGCTGCAGGTGCTGGGGTTTAGGTAGTGACCGTTCAGATCAAAGAGAGACATTTTAGGTTTAAACCAGCTGATTTTAGCACTGAAACTGGCAACCGAAATGAGAGACTCGTGAGGCTCATTGTGCGTTCTGATTGGATAATTGTGTTCCGAACCAAACCACTTTATTAAACAAAAATAAATAGATCATCATGTCCAGTGTTTTTGTAATTAAGAATAAATCGGTATTACAGTTGTTATCAGTAAAAGCTGTGTTTGATTTGAACATGTTTACCTTGTATCTGGGGACACAGTGTTGAATAAAAAAGAGAAAAGTTAGCTTCTTGGGTCGGTTTTATCCTTTTAGACTCCCACACAACATCAAATACTGGGCCCTATTCAGACTTCTAACACACACACTTTATATGCAGTCCTATGATGTAATATTTGTCATATTTATACCTCTGCTGTCACAACCTGCCTGCCCTCAAGTCAGCGTTCCTCCACTCTTTTGATGCAACTCAGATCAGACGCAAAATCACAAGAAAAGTCAATGTGAAAAACAAACAAGTCTTTTGGATGCCTCTGTCACTATCTGCTTCACCAGTGGTCCCCGCGGGTCCCGCCCGCCCCCTCCTCTCCCACCGTCTCCGTCACCCCCCCCCCCCCCC
The DNA here is from genome assembly GCA_029959045.1 of Taenioides sp. WSHXM2023. NCBI lineage: Eukaryota > Metazoa > Chordata > Actinopteri > Gobiiformes > Gobiidae > Taenioides > Taenioides sp. WSHXM2023. The sequence goes on along the minus strand of CM057096.1, from coordinate 4,069,795 downwards.
CCCCTTCCAGGAGCTCCGAGCACACAGAGAATGATCAAAAGAGCATTAGCTAGCTAACCAGGCTAACGACGCAGATCCGGTAGGCTGTTTGGAGGGTCCCAGGAAATCCTGATTAGGAGCATCATTTAGCATGACGCATAAAACATGTTTGTGTGTCTGTCCTGGGGCAACCTGACAGAGAAGTGGCTGCCATTGTGTACCACTGCATTTTCACAAAAACATTTTGGATTGTTGATATCATCCGGCATGTACGTGGAATTGTATTGATCTGAGGGCTGAGTTCAGAGGGTTTAGGTTACATGGTTGTGTTGCTTGTTTTGTGTTGTTGTTTACACACATCATTACACAAGTGTTACACGGTGTGACATGTTTTTCATATTTATGCGTCACGTTTTCATGGGTAATTACACACAGCATTATACGTTACATATGTTCACATTGTTGTTACACTGAACGTTATGTGTTGTTACATAACTCTTATTGTTACAAAGAGCATTACATGTTGTTACATGTTTTTTACACATCACAGTGCATTGTGTCTCACATGTTACACAGGGCATTACATAGTGTCACATTTTTACACTTGGTACATTCATAACACATATTTCACACTTTGTTACACAGGGCATAACATGTTGTTAAAAGTTTTCAGGTCATAGTAGATTACGCATTGCTACATGTTTTTGCACCATGTTACACACGACATGTGTAGCACAAGGGCTTGTGTGTTTTAACAATATACAGTGTGTTAAGTTTGTGTTACACAGCTGGAATTCATGAGGTAAGATCACATTAGTAAAGCAAATTTTAATAGTTCACACCAACACTAGATCCTAAAGCAAAAATATCCAGAAAGTAAAACTCTTGCATAAAGAAAATCACCTGTCTTTATATAAGAATAAGGTGGGCTAGTTATGACTTTGTCCTTTATGCTGAAGTGCTAATCCCACTGGCTGTGCCATTTCAGAAGTACTCCTCCATGAAGGCCTGGGCAGAGATGGTACGAACACTGCAGTGAAAGTGTCCTCCCTGGGCTGTAATGGGGTGAGACGGAGGAGTCCGGGGTGGGGGGAGAGGAGGATGGGGTAGAGATGGGAGGGAAGGAGGTGGGAGAGAAGGAGGAGAAAAGGAGGAGGGGACAGAGGTGGTTGTAGCAGACCGGTTGTGACAGCTGTGTGCAGCCTCTGTCAGCCCAGGCGAGTGTGTCCATTCCTGGGTGCGTGTGTGTGGGAGAGTGGGTGGAGGTACAGGGGGGCGGTCAGATCCTGTTAGCCCAGAGAACATGGAGGTGTGTGGGGATGACACTTCCAATCTCAGCCTGTGTATCTCCACTCTACAGAGGAGGAAGGAGATGGAGGTAGTGGGATGTCTGTTCCTGCCTCCACGTGGGAGAGAGGATGGAATTCTAGCATTGTGCATCCAAAATGATGAACTTAAAGGTGCACTGCGTAGTTTCTAGTGGAGAATAAGCTGCTACCTGCATGTTTTATGTTATTGTTTAACTTGGAATGTTCCGTAGTATGACATTAGAGGAACCGAGTGTAAGATTTAACCTGACCTAACTGTGCATTACAATTGTAAAGCTTATTTTAAGGACTCTCTCTGATCTGAATGGTCACTACCTAAACCCCAGGACCTGCAGCCAGTCATGAGTCAGTGCTAGTGCAGCCTCTGCAGCTCAGGGAGGCAATTCTGGCGGTTCTGAGCTTCACATGAGGCCTGTCCATAAACTGAGAATGAGATAAACTTGGATGTGTCTCTATCTGCAGCTTAAGGCTCTGGAGACACAGGTTCAGTTGTGGTTGTGGAACCTTTTAGGAGACTACATACAGTTCCTTTAAACTTATTTATGTAGCATTTATCTCATAATTGACGTGTTGCATTTACTGTATTTGGGAAATTTTGTTCAGCCAAGCTCATGGTCTAAAGAATTTAAAGAACTAAACACTGCTAAATCAGCTTTTGCTACTAATCTGTCTATATGGTGTTGGAATAGCATTGTGTATTGTTCCTAGTCTTTTTTGCGGTCGTAGTGCGAACTATAGGTAAATGTGCAGATTTCTGGTCAAAAACAGTGTGTGCTGCCTCCAGTGGCCACCGCAAGTACTACGTGACATCACACAGGACGGCTCAGATTACAGCCAGGTGTTTCTGATCACAAACATCTGGCTGCAGGGGCGGAGTTTGAAGTGTGGATACCTGTTCGACCAATCACACTGTCCCTTTTACCTCCAGACCCCTCACTCTCCTGTTTATTTTAAAATACGGATGTGGGAGGAGTTTAGATGTTTAGCCTTTGCCTCATCTAAAACAACACACTCTTGTTCTGATAACTACTGCAAATCCAACCACAGTGAGACTATTTCTACTACACCCCCATACCAGGCCTGCACCTCATCTGCATGCCCTTATTACTGTTCAAAGCCAGTGTACATCCACTATAGCGCGCAGTGGATAACAAGAATACAGCTGGGCACAGAGTAAAGTTTTGTCTTGAAATCAAATGAAAAAATCCTACAGAGAGGAGGACGAGGAGGAGGAGGAAGAGGCCGCGGGTGGACTGGTACTGCTGCGTGGGAGCTCATAAATGATTTGTCAGTCTAAAATCATAAAGGAAGAGTTGATCTTAACTTCTTAATATTTCATATCGTGTGAATGCCAAATGGATGAACATGAGCAGAGACTCGGCAGTGTACGGTTGGTCAAAGTGGAGTGGGATGTGAGTGGAATAATAGTGTGGTTAATAATAATAATTATGTGGTTTTAAAGGTCCTACATTACACAAAATGGACTCTTGTGAGCTTAAAAGGTGCACTGTGTAACATTTTGGTTGTCTGGCTTGTTTTGTTTCTATGGATTTGTCATTGCTCTGCCTGGAATGTTCCACAGTGTGACATTAAACAGTTCGACTTTACATTTATTGAATTCCAGATGGTTTTATAGCTCAAAAATACCTAGAAAAACAGACATTCTGACTGTGAGCGGGGTCGCCTCTCCACAGATCTGACCTGTAACTTGGTCTGGTTTGGTCCACATGAAGATAGAAAGCTTTAATGCCATACTGTGGAACATTCCAGACGAAGCAATAACATCTCCACAGAGAAAAGCGTAACACAATACACATTTAAGTCATGTTATAATGTTGTTACCTCCTCAAAAACAGACCTGGAGTTGTGTTTTGTGTCATTCACACATGTTCGAGTAACCTTTTATTATTAGTCTGTCCGCATCTCCAAAGCTCAAAATGCTCTGTTCCACCTTATGATGTCATGAACAGCTCCTTTTACCTTTAGTGCAGTAGAGATTGGCGATTCCAGGGCTGAAATGATCCAAATATTCTAGTATATATGGAGTTTAAAAACACAGTAGAGCACTTCCTGTATTACCAAGTGATATCACAGAGTGTTTCAAACTTATAAACACGCAGGATTTGTGTGTTAAACATGTGAAAGAAACAAAACACAACTCCAGGTCTGTTTGTGAAGAGGAAACAACAGTAGAACACAGATCAGAAAATAGCGTAAAATGGACCTTTAAAGATTCATCGTTCTTTTTAGTGATGAGGAACTATGTGTTGCCTTTTGCACAGAAGCTTACATTGGCTGATTCGTGTTGAAAAGATGATGTGGGTGTAACGCCTCTTGTGTATTCTCTCAATTATGCATTTTGTGATGTTTTAAAACTGCTATACAACTAAAATGTACTTGCTTACTTAAAGGGCCCATGTTATGCTATTTTCTGATCTATGTTATAATGTTTCCTCACAAACTTACCCTGCTTATTTAGTTCTTCTTTCAAATAGAATAGACATTTGGATCATTTCAGTCCTGGAATAATGGTAAAAGGTAGCCGTTAACATGAAAACGCAACACTTCATGACATCACAAGGTGGAACAGAGCATTTTGAGCTTTGATAAAGAGTTCACTCAAACATGTGAATGAAAGAAAACAACTCCAGGTTTGTTTTTTAGGAGGTAACAACATTATGACATGACTTAAAGCTCACAAGAGGACCTTTAAAGATCTACTATGTAACTTTCTCATTTGGGCATCTGGCACATGTTCGTTTCCGTGGAGATGTCATTGTGTCGCCTGGAATGCTCCAAAGTATGACATTAAACGAACCTATTGTGCATTTATTCAATTACAGCTCTAACTAAATAGGAAAAAAAAACATGCAGTCTTACCGGGGCTCGCCTCTCTGCAGATCTGACCTGTCACTTTGCCTGCAGCTTGTCTCCATGACGACAGAGCAAATGATTCTATATCAGACATCTCATATTGTCAGTTCTATATGTAGTCAACTGCAAATAGAAAATAGAGTTGTGAATAAATTTTGTTTTTGAAACAGTAATTTATTTGATGCACTGTGGGAGCCCTGAATCGAATTTTGTTTTTCTGCATTACTCATACACAGTCACATCTTAAATCAGAACAAATATTGACAGTTTGAGTCATCTTACCTGATGTATTTGCAAACACATTTTTAATTTTTCCACTGAACATACCTGACGCTCCACAGTGCAGCCACAGTGACACCTGGTGGTACAACTGAAAAGTGCAAACTGCAACACAAAAACAGAAATGCATCGCAGAAAATCAAAAACAAACGCAGATTATATATTATTTAGCAGTGTAATTTATGTGTGTGTATGTGTAATGGCACTACGCAAAGTACTTAAATTTAAACTATACTTTACTTAAAATCAAAGTATTCTTATGATGCATTTATCTATTTGCTCATGACTTATCATTATTTCAGTTGTTTCATTTGTAATTAGTCCCGTAGATTTTTTTTTTTTAATGTTCTCGTAAGTGTTTTCACAATATACTTTTTTTATTTATTTATTTATCAATTAATATTATTAACTTATTATTAAAGCTGCACTATGTAACTTTTCAGAATAGCCGCCACCTGCTTGTCTCTATGGAGATGTTTTCTTATCTTGTAATGTTCCCCATGACATTATCCATCTTTATTTATTCAATTACTTCAACTATTTGCTTTTATTGCTCAAAAATACCTTGGAAAAACATCCATCCATCCATCCTGTGAGCGGGGGTCGCCTCTCCACAGCTCTGACCTGTACCTCAGCATGCATGGTGGTGTCAGCTTCATTATTATTGTATAGTTTAATTTCCTTATTGTTGATAGTTTTGGAAATATACCACAGTATTTATTTTATTTATTTATGCATTTATTTATTTTGGTTAGCTCAATATTAATAGTAAAACCACTACTATTACTACACAAAATTACTTAAACAATACTTTTTACTTATTTTATGATATACTGGTTTACTTTTCTCTGTGTTTATGCATCCTCCTCTAGCTCCACTCCATAACACATATTTTAAAAAGTGCATGCAAAAATATAAACTTGCTTATTCAGAGAAGCTTAAATGTTGAATGTTGATGTCCCGTCTCCTACCTCCCCACACTGGTCGAGCGGTCTGAGCGTGTTGTGTTGTCGTGTTGTGTTGTGTTGTGTTGTGTTGTAGTGTGTGTGCTCAGGTGGAACGCACTGACATAACTCCTGTATCATCATTCACATTTACGCTGACTCCTGCAGCCACGGCCTTTTTATTTTCTCCTGAACCGGAGCTGAACCCTGACTCTGTGTTTATGAATACAACGGAGAGCGAAATGAAACGTCTGCTTTATCTTAATCTGATTTTCATAACTGCAGAAGTAAAAAGTTGTGATTTAAAATGACATTATGTAACTTTTTTGTTGGAGCGTCTACTATTTGCTTGTCTCCATGGCATTAAGAGGCCCATATTTCACTATTTTCTGATGTTTTGTGATTTGTTCTAATGTAGTTTCCTCATCCTCATCTCATTTTTAACACACAAAACCTGCATATTTAGGCTGAGTTCTTCTCTTAAACTCAAAACGCTCTGTTCCGTGTTGCGATGTTATGTGCTCCACTGTGTTTTTAAACTCCAAACACCTTCACTAGAATCATTTGGATCATTTCTGCCCTGGAATCTCTACTGAACAAAAGGTAAAAAAAGGAGCTGTTAACACGAAAACTAAGGTGAAACAGAGCATTTCGAGCTTCACTTGAGGTTCGGTAAATCCTGGTACCGAAAAACTAACGCTCGTTCGGTGCCAAGTTTCAGTTCCTTGGCTTTAAATGCTCGCGTCAGTGATATTTATCAGCAGTGCAGGCAGGGACGGACTGGCACCAAAAAACGGCCCAGGACTTTTTTTTCCCCCCAGATAGACCCACCAACTGACCGGGGTGAAATTGAAAACATAGGCCTATGTTTGACTAATTGACAAATTATCGTATTAGTGCCCTCTAGATTCAACATTTTGGTTATTGAACAGCGCCGGTCGACAAAAAAAAATTAATAAATAAATAAAAAAGGCCCAGCCAATGGACTGGATGGTAGACTGGATGGCCGTTCTGGACTTTTCAAGAACGCACAGTCCTAAACATCGACCTAAACGTGCCCAAACAAAGCGCAGTGTGTCATCTTACCGGTAAAACAGAAGAGCTAAAGAAAGAGTGTGCAGCGTGAAACTTATATCCACCTGAAAATACTTAAAGTCTCCACTGCAGTGTCTCAAAGTCAAAGTGTTGTGCGTAAAAATAAATCCACATCCAGCCACAGTATGTAGTGTCTGCGTAAAGTCGAAGCCAAACCGATAACAATGAACCAAACTCCACCAAAAATCTCCTCTTTCTCGGTCCCGGTCAAATATATCCAACGTGAAGTGCGTGTGCGTAAAGATGCAGTCAAACAGATAATATGAACCAAAGTCCTGGTTTCGTCACTTCAAATCCAGTCACTCTAACTTTTGCATGCTGTTGTTGTGTCCATAGGCAAGACACATCACCCACAATGTAGTGTGTGTGTGTGTGTGTGTGTGTGTGTGTGTGGGAGTGTTGGTGGTGGCGCAGATTGGCAGCCTCACTTCCTTCAGTCTGTCTCAGGGCAGCAGGAGTGAATTCATAATGCCTGTAGTGGAAAATAACACTGTGAGAGTTAAATAGAGTTATTCAAAGGCGGTGTAAACTCAGTCCTCTCAAGTCTCTGATGGCAGTGACTTTATTTCTGTACTTGACCCCTCAGGCATATGGCATCTTTCAAAACAAACTCCGTCCACATACATTAGAAATCTGTTGCGAGCCCTCTCAGCACAGATCCCTTCACATCCTCCTCCAGTTCCTTTACTGATCTCCAGGTAGCACTCGCGGCGTCGCACTCGCACCCTCATCACAGCGCGGACTTCCTGACAAGTCTGCAAAAGCCACCAGCAAACAGCGCGTCAAAGGAGGCTCCGCGCGCTGGCTAACAGAAGTCTAAACAAGTGGATCCTGTGAAGGCGCTAACGTAGCCTGAGGAGTAAACATGATACAGATCCACAGCGTTGGCCTCGGTGTGCCGGTGGTGCGTTCAGGGTCCATCGTTCACCTCGGCGCTCCAGGGCTGCTGTGAGGAGAGGCTGGATCAGAGTGACTTTAGCCGCCTTAGCTCTGGTCCTCAGTGGATTTGTGCAAAGGATTTTTTTGGTGGATGTTTCTAATAAAGTATTTCTCTAACCATAAAGGGAATTAATAACAAAGAAAATTAGGAAAATGTAAAGATGCTGTAACTAATTTTTACTGTCTTAAAAAGGTGAAAAATAGAACTTAATTCATTTGAAACAGTTTGCAGTTTGCAGTATTTGATTTGAACATCTTCCATACGGTTCCTTTAAATGAGCAAGCTTTGGCCTCTGCAGTGGTGCGTTTAGGGTCTGTCCGCTCACCTTGGCGCTGGAGGGCTGCTGTGGGGGACTCTTATGAGGAGAGGCTGGATCGGAGTGACTTTCGCCGCCTTAGCTCTGCTCCTCAGCTCCTTGTGTAAAGGATTTTGTGGATGTTTCTGATAAAGAGCTGAAGATACACTGTAGAGAGGATTTGGAATAAACTGTGTGTGTGTGTGTGTGTTTTGCGTAATGTTGTTTATTCATTTGTGCGTGTAATGAAGGATACAATCAAAACAGGATAAAGTTTGAATCATCAAGAAAAATGTAGCAGAATATATGCTTACCCTTAAAGTAGAATTATGCAAAAACGACTTTCTACCATGTAACGACCGAAAGGACGAGATCGCGGATGAAGGAGACCCCGGGGAAGACCCAGGACACACTGGAGGGACTATGTCTCTCGGATGGCCTGGGCACGCCTTGTGGTCTCCCTGGAGGAGCCTGAGGAAGTGTCTGGGGTGAAGGAAGTCTGGGAGTCCCTGCTTAGACTGTTGCCCACGTGACCCGCCCCCGGATAAGCGGAAGAAAATGGATGGATGGACTTTCTGCCATGTTATAACATTGTTCCCTCATCAAAAACATGCCTGAAAATGGTTTAGATGTCATCCCACACAGCATTTCTCCATAAATATAATTAAAAGTGATACAAAACTGTACACAGCGACTTGACAAAACTGTGCAGTAGTTTCAATAGTGGGATGCTCTCTGATTGTAATGTGATTGTGCTCTGAATGGAGAGTGACTCTTTTGTGACAGCTCCGTCTGAGTGTCACTGCACAAGATTCAAGATTTAGCAAATAAATCAAAATACAGCTTTTTATACAAAAGTGAAAACTTTCTTAAAACTCAATTTGTGAGTCTTACTGTAGTGCAGAAAAACATCCGCATATCTCATTTATCAGTGATCCTGGATATTAGTGCTGGATGAAAAAATCCATGCATGTGTCCATATTCTGTGAAACATTTTACAAAACGTAAACTTGTACAGACAAACTTGTGAGGCACTGTAGGACACTTTAGGGTGAGGGCTGATTGGCTGTGGGGATGGGGACCCTGCTTCACTTTTCTCCCCAAACTTAATGCGTGAGTTAAACTTTTTAGAATCATTCAAGGCGCCATTGCTCTGAAATGTTCTATTTTCCCCTATCCCCCATGCCCACTGCTCTGTACTAATTTCACTCAGATTTTCTTCTTTCTTCTGTTTTGGTAGTGCGCAGACATTTTGACTCAAATGCATAAAATATGATCTGTACACGGGGCTGTCAGTCTGCAGGTCTGCTGTCATTTTAGATCAATATTGTGATTTAACATGTCTAAAACAAATAAAACAATGATCACTGTCTGTCAGAGATAATGGTATAGCCGACACAAGCACAATATGTCTTCTTTAAAGTGGAAGAAAACACTCCAACTTTATTTATTTATTTTTTTTGCTACTAAACTAAAAGATGATATTTTAGCTCTGTCATAGCTCTGTCTCCTGTTCCTAGTCCTTTTTGGCAAATTTAGTACAACCTGCTGTAGATATATTTAAGTTTGTGCTGCCCCCAGTGGCCACTGCAATTTCAAGCACTATGTGACATCACACAGGATTGCCCTGATTACAGACAGGTGTTTCTGATTACAAACACCTGTCTGAAGTGAGGATACCTGTTAGACCAATTACACTGATCCTTATACGCCCAGACCCCGCCCCTTCTCCCCCCCTCAGTCTCCCCTTTAGTCCTCCAGACCCTTCCCCTCATCCCCCCTCACTCTCCCCTTTAGTCCTCCAGACCCCCTCCCCCCTCACTCTCCCCTTTAGTCCTCCAGACCCTTCCCCTCATCCCCCCTCACTCTTCCCTTTAGTCCTCCAGACCCTTCCCCTCATCCCCCCTCACTCTTCCCTTTAGTCCTCCAGACCCTTCCCCTCATCCCCCCTCACTCTTCCCTTTAGTCCTCCAGACCCTTCCCCTCATCCCCCCTCACTCTTCCCTTTAGTCCTCCAGACCCCCTCCCCCCTCACTCTCCCCTTTAGTCCTCCAGACCTCCGCCTTTCCTCCCCCCTCACTCTCCCCTTTAGTCCTCCAGGTCCTGCCCCGTTTAGCAGCTGTGTTTGAAATGTGGTTGTGTGTTGAGTTTAGTTTCACTTTAAGTCTGCGTAGTCTAAGCTTCTCGTTTGTGTTCTTGCACAGCTGCAGTCAGACCAGGACCGGGGCGACGGGGCAGTGAAGTACGTACTCTCTGGTGAGGGGGCGGGCTCCATCTTTGTGCTGGACGAGAACAACGGAGACCTGCACGCCACACGCCGCCTGGACCGCGAGGAGAAGGCCTTCTACGTCCTCCGGGCCACCGTAGTCAACAAACGCACGGGCCTCAAGCTGGAGCCAGAGACGGAGTTTGTGATTAAACTACACGACATCAATGACAACGAGCCCACCTTCAGCAAAGAGGTGTATACAGGAAGTGTTCCGGAGAGGAGCGAGATAGGTACGAGAATATATAACCAAACTTTATATAACTAACCAAGTTCTATAAGAAAATAATATATACAAGCAGGAGAAGGAAGAAAATATAACCAACTTTTATATAACCAACCAAGTTTTATATAAGAATGAGGTGTATACAGGAAGATATACTGTGCCAGAGAGGAGAGAGATAGGTATAAGAATATATAACCAAACTTTATATAACTAACCATATATGTTTATATAAGAAAGACCAAGTTTGTGATTAAACTACACAATATCAATGACAGTGAGCCCACCTTCAGCAAAGAGGTGTATACAGAGAGCGAGATTTTATATAGGAAAAAATTCTATACAAGCATCGTGCCAGAGAGGTACGATTCGAGAATATATAACCAAACCTTATATAAGCAAGGTTTTAGATGAATATTGTGATTTCAAATGTCTGAATTATAACATAATGATTCATAGATTATAACTATATAGGAGTCACAAGCATGAATTATCGTATTTGGTCATCTGTGTATTGTGAAATTATGAAATTAAAATCTCATAACTGTAAGAAAAAACCTCCTGACCGTCCCCTTTGCTTTTTAATACGGCCACACTTAAGTTCAGTGCAGACTCTGGTTCAACTTAAGCGTACCATTCATTATTCAGTTTTATAACCAGTGCTGTGAGGGCATACACGGGTCTGCACTCAGCCCTCACCCCTCACCGCTCACCCTCTGAACTCTGCGTGGGCTCCCCAGGCACGTCGGTGATCCAGGTCACAGCCACAGACGCAGACGACAGCATGTACGGCAACAGCGCCAAACTGGTGTACAGCATCAGCCAGGGACACCCATACTTCTCTGTGGACCCCAACACCGGTAAGGCACAAGTCAGTCCATTTACCTAATCACAGGAATCGCACGTGTAACACTTAGGTAACTTTTCTGCCACCTGTTTGCCTCATGGAGATACTGGAGTTATTGCTTTGCCTGCACCATTGATACTTTACAGTGACATTGCACTGGGGGTGTTCTACGTGTATCTCTATGGTGGAATGTTAAGCTGTTGCCACGGTGACACAATGCACACATTAGCAAAAGCACTGCCTAATCAGACAGACAGACACTTTATTGGTCTTGAGGTGAATTCAAGTTTTGCTGCAGCAACATTTCCACTGCCCGTCTCAGTGTCCTTTGTGTCACTCTGGCGTTTCGGTTGGTGATGAAATGATCCAGTCCCTCAAAGTGTTTCCTCTGGAAGATCGTCTGCCATATTTTTTATCACATATGGTGTAAAAATTCTGTAGCATCTCAAATGTCCATAGCTAGCTCCTTAGCTAGCCTCCTGCACAGCCTCCATGGATATGAGAAAAACAAACACAATCCAACAGTCCTGTGTGTTCATTCCTTCAAAGTTTTTCCTCTGAAGATTTTCTGCCACAAACAGCTCATTTCATAAAATGCAACAGTCTCTTACTTGTGTCCTTTGAACTGCACATGCTGCACTTCTTAGTTGGTGAAAATCCCATGACAGGATGTTAAAAACTGAGCTCAAAAAACAAAAAGTTTTAAAATCTGCTCAGTGTGTGAGCCAGGCAGCCACAAGAGCAGCCAACCACTCTGCTGCTGATCTCCAGATAAGTGTTTAGACTGTCTGAAAAAATACAAAATGGATTTAAACAACACATTTTCAGGAGGCTGTGATCAGTCTGAGCGTTCATGGTCCTGTTTAGGAGTTTGATTTTCAATAAAAAGGTGAGAGCGAAAAAACTGAAAAACTGTTGGCTAATACTAATGCTAATGCTAATGCTAGCTAGTCATTTCATGTGTGAGAGACTTGTCGTAACAGCACAAATCATCTCACCTTTTGTAGTTCCAACTAAGTCAGCTCTTCAGTTTCTGTTCAGATTGTGTTAAAATAAAGCTCAGATTAAAATCTAACTTGGCTAACAAAGCCTCAGACAGAGCAGTGCCTACAGTTAGTGTCGCACCCCCAGTGAATGTTGAAACAATATGGTTTTAAAATCATCTATCCTCCATTTATCCAACACATGCATTTTTATAGCAAAAACAAACAAAAGGTTAAATAAAACAACAAATTAAATAAAGTGAAATACAATAAATATAAATCCACCTTTTTTGCATCACTACATTGCACCTGGACGTACCGAAAGCGCCAGCTGTCGTACCAAAATACAGAATTCTCATCTGCATAAGCTAAGATCTGATGAAAACCAGACTGTCAATCAAACATAGGGTCAGACCTTGCATACAGGCCGAGGGAAATCATCTTTAAGAAGAAAGAGGAACTGAAAAGAGTGGCAGCTGAACAGGCTGTGTGAACAAATGAACCAAATATATAAAAGTTTTGACGCTACTGTTAACAAAAAAAAATAAAAAAATGAAAAATGATTCTTGAATAAGATCAAATACAGAATAGTCTATCTATATACAGGCTATTCACAAAGCAGAAAGAACGTTAGAATTTCCCCCCTAAAAGAGAGCTAATAAAAACGATATTTGAGTGAAGTTCCATGAATAATGTATGGAAAGAATATGAGTCGGAGCGAAGACGTCTTCAAATGAAAAATGTGATGGATTTATTTTAAAAAAAGAATGTCTTCCCGTGGGCCTAGAGGAGGAGCAGGAGAGGGTGAGGAGGTGATGGTTCTGCTGCTAAAATCATCTTCCTGGAGCTTTCTACTATGTTATAACGTTTTTCCTTCATCAAAAACATGCCCGAAGTGGTTTAGATGTCACTCATGCATGTTTGAGTAATCTAGTGATCTCTCCAGGGCCGTATTCGAACTCTCTTTAAGATTCTGTACAAGGCTCCGCCCCCACAAGCCTGACAATTCTCCATAAATATACAAAAACATGACACAAAGCTGGACACAGATTGGATTTTGGATAGCGCTCTGAAGGGGGAGTGACTTAGTGCAGAGAGCAAAGGGAGTGGGGGCTCAGAGTGTCAAAAACAAAAAAATGTGAATGTGTTGTTTTTGGCAAATATAGCATTTTCAAAACAATAAAACATAACATTGTGAGCAGTTAATACCCCATAGAAGTAAAATACCCGCTCTTTAAAGATGCAGTGCGTAACTTTTCTCTGCGTTTTCCATTGAAACTACTCAGTGGCTTTAATGTTCCACAATAGGGCATTAAAGCTGCATTGTGTAACGTCTGATGGAGGCTCGGTCGAATGCTTTTTCTCCATGGAGATCTTCGTGCTTTGTCTGGAATGTTTCACAGTATGGCATTAAACCTTTCTATCTTCATGGAGACCAACCCAGACCAAGTTACAGGTCAGATCTGTGGAGAGGCGACCCCGCTCACAGTCAGAATGCCTGTTTTTGTAGGTATTTTTGAGCTGTAAAACCACCTGTGATTGAATAAATCTAAAGTAGACCTGTTTAATGTCACACTGTGGAACATTCCAGGCAGAGCAATGACGTATCCATAGAAACAAGCAGGCGACGGACCCCCAACCAAAAAGTTACACAGTGCACCCATAAACTAATCTATCTGGGATTTATTTGATTGTGGCTGTTTTTATTCCACAAAAATACCTCGATAAACATTCTTACTCTGAGTGCGGTCGCCTCTCCGCAGATCTGACCCGTAAACAAGCAGCCGGCTCCCAGCAAAGTTACACAGTGGACAGAACGGTGTCACAGTGAGCCCGTCTCTTCTGCTGTCGGCCTCAGACTCTATCACTGTCTGTAATCTCTAATCCGCGTTGGTTTAATCCCACGGTTAATGTCCACAGATGAGCAAAGCAGATTATCCAAATGACTGAGTGCAGATCTTCGTTTATTTACCACTCGATTTCTGCTTATGGGCGCACTGTGTAACTTTTTGCTTGGGGGTCCGTCACCTGCTTGTTTCCATGGATACGTCATTGATCTGCCTGGAATTTCCGCAGTATGACATTAAACATCTCTACCTTAACATTTATTTAATTACAGGTGTTTTTTACAGCTAGAAAAACAGGCGTTCTGACAGTAAGCGGGGTCGCCTCTCCATAGATCTGACCCGTGACTTGGTCTGGTTTGGTCTCCATGACGATAGAAAGGTTTAACGCCATACTGTGAAACATACTTAGAAAAACATCTGACAGAGCCTCCAGAAAAGTTACACAATGCAGCTTTAAAGGTTATATATTAAACAAAATGGACTCTTGAGCTTTAAAAGTGCGCTGTGTAACTTTTCTGTGTCCATGGAGATATTCCTGTTTTGCCTTGCTCATTCCACAGTATGATAATAAATTTGGTAATCACAGTGGAGACAGATTAATGGTCAGATCTATGGAGAAGCAAGCCTGTTTTTGAAGATATCCTTGAGCTATAAAACGCACATAACTGAAGGAATGCAAGTGAGATACTGTATGTTTAATGCCCTACTGCGGAACATTCCAGGAAAAGAAATAACATCTCCATGGAGACAAGCAAGCGACGGACCCTCCACCTTCGAAGTTACATGTTATAATGTTGTTCCTCGTCAAAAAACAGACCTGGAGTTGTGTTTTGTTTCATTCACACACGTTTAAGTAATCCTGGTTTATTAGTCTGTCTGCATTTCCAAAGCTCAAAATGCTCTGATCCACCTTGTGATGTCATGAAGTGGTAGTGTTCCAGTTCAACAGCTCCTTTAACTACACTAGAACCAAGATCAGAAAATAGCGTGAGACGAGCCCTTTAATGTTGACTACAGATGGAAGAAGGATTAAAAGGGTTAAAGGACACAGAACTGGACTTTTCAGATCTTTTAACCTTCTCATTGTGAATTTAAGGTGATTTACGCGTGTTTGAATCATCTTTATTCTCCTGTTTTCAAGACGTCACCAGAACACGACCACTGTGACGTACGCACTTCCTTCTCCAGTTTTCTTTTCTTAGTTGTGCAGTCATTTTGGGCCAAATAAAAAAAAAATCCACTGCTCACTAGAGTACTAGGTGTACTGCTGTCCGTAGGAGGGACCCACCGCATCCGGCGCTTTGTTGTGAAGAGAACTTGATTCTTTTATTAAGTCTAGTTTGGATCAATATTGCAATTTAAAAATCTAGTCTAAGTTACAACATAATGAGCCACGGGGGTCAGAGATTATAACTATAACAGACACAAGCACAAAGTCGGTAAAGTAGTTCCCAGCGGGCGCAGTGTTCAAGAACTAATGAAATCCTCCAGAGATGCTTCCTCCTCGTCCTCGTCCTCCTCCGCAGTGGCTCAGAGCAGAGGAGAGAACACAGACAGAGCTGGGCCATAAATATGAAATAATATAATAAGAAAACATTAATAAATATGGACTACCAGAGTTGGGCAGTGTTAGTATTTGATTTCCTTGTGTAAAGCCGCTGTGTGTTGTGTCGTGTTGTGTCTCCAGGGGTGATCCGCACGGCTCTGGGGCCCGGGGACATGGACCGTGAGCAGAGGGAGCACTACCAGGTGGTCATCGAGGCTAAAGACATGGCCGGGCAGAGAGGAGGACTGACTGGGAGCACTATAGTCAACATTACACTGACCGACGTGAACGACAACGCGCCCAGCTTCACCCACAGTGAGTCCAACACCCATCCCACCCAGCTTCACCCACAGTGAGTCCAACACCCATCCCACCCAGCTTCACCCACAGGAAGTATAAACAGGCCTGGACTGGTAATCGGGCACACCGGGCATTTTCCCGGTGGGCCGACAGTCCTAGGGGGCGATGCTGTTGGTTTTTGTTTTTTTTTACTTAGAGACCTGCCTACAATTTAGAGGGGGCGTCCCATTGGTCCATCTTCAATATAGACAGTGGACTAAACAAATCAGGATATAGTATCTTACGAGAGCGGTCCCACCCCTTTCTCTGCACTGATCCCGCCAGTTTTATAGTGTTGAGTGTGAAAACATGGAGAAGCTTAAGAAAGAGGGTAAGTTGCGGGCTAAAAGATTAAAAAATCTCGATATAGACGCTGCAAAATGTTCTAAAATAACAGACATATTCTGTGGAGGGGCTGCTGGAGCCTCCACGTCCTCTGCAGCCCAGGGTGAAGGTGGACAGGGAGAGGAGCAGCCAGAGACTGTGGACAGGGAACCCGAGGGACAGAGTGACCAGGGAACAGGGAACCCGAGGGACAGAGTGAACAGGGAACAGGGAACCCGAGGGACAGAGTGACCAGGGAACAGGGAACCCGAGGGACAGAGTGACCAGGGAACAGGGAACCCGAGGGACAGAGTGACCAGGGAACAGGGAACTTGAGGGACAGAGAGACCAGGGAACAGGGAACCCGAGGGACAGAGTGACCAGGGAACAGGGAACTTGAGGGACAGAGTGACCAGGGAACAGGGAACCCGAGGGACAGAGTGACCAGGGAAGTGTAGCACAGGCACAGCAGGTGAGCAGGTAGGAATGTTGGGATAATACCGAGACTTTTAGGTGATGGACAGGCATGAAAATCGCTCACCTTTCAGCAAAATTTGCCGTTTTGAAGCCAAAGCAGGTGACCTACGTGAATCGTGTAGATCGGGGGGGGGGGGGGTATAAAGTAGGTCTTCTTTGGGTGTTCTGTGTGGAATTATAGAGATAAAACATCAAACTGGAGTGCAGTTTCATTATCCGGCCCCTGGACTGAAGCCCTCCGAAAATTCTGGCCCCTGGAAAATGTCATTGAAGACCCCTGTTCTAGATATTGGTCCTGTTTTACTCGTGCATGTGAATGTTTTGGCTAAACTGTGATTACCTGTATGGACCCTGTTTGTCTTCATGTGTGGTGATAGTGGCCACGTTTACATGATGTTTTTTTAATTCAGAATTAAATAGTTCAAAATTAAATTATTCTCCTTCGAGTTTACATGGAAATAATAATTCCGCATTGAGGTTTACATGGAAAACACGTTAAATCGGGTTTATTTAATTCCGCTCAACGTCTGGGGGTCGGGAAGGGTTCTGACTGGACAGGGACACGAACATATTTACGTCGACCGGAAGAAAACTCACACTTCAGCTGCTACCGGCTTTTTGTCATCTCGGTTTGGTTAGTGTTTTTCTGTTTTCTACCATCCACTCACTTCATTATTTGTAGTTCGTCCAGTGAACTTATTATTGAAATAATTGTTTCGGTTCAAGACCAACGTTTGCTCCGGGCCGCCATCTCGCAGTGCGTCATCGCGTCAGAAGGACGACCCAACGAGCGCCGAACAACCGGAATAATTTTTAAGCGGAATAAACGTTTACATGATCAAGGAATAAATTATTTAAAATCGGAATAAACCATGCACTTAATTCAGAATTAAGTTTAATTCCGAATAATCATTTTCAGTAGGAATTAAGTGTTTACCTGGTCATTTTAAAGCGGAATTAATTTTTATTCGGAATTAACTTACTTTTAATTGGAATTAAAAAATGGCAAATGTCACACTAGGCCCTAAACATGTGCTCTACATCACCAACTGAATCTATTTATAATGAGTGTGATTGTCATAAAAAAAAACATACCTTCAATAAACACAGAGACCTCAAATAAACGCACGAAGAATGATCAGGTGTTTAAACGTGAACATGAATATGCTCATAATGTGCACACAAATATAAACATAAATCAGAGTCAGTCACGTGTCCGGTATTAGAATCTTCTCCTGGTCTCACTGGTGCAGGATCCTGACACACTGGGACTTAAACCTGCTGATGGACGGTGGGTTTGTGCCGTCACGGAGATGTGTTTATGAGCGAGTCAGGAGGAAATGTGGAGATATGTCGTTGTGTATGTGACGCGCTGCACAAACACAGTTCAACAGCACAAAGTGAGAGTTGTGCCTAAGAGCAAATCAGGGCCTTGTTTTCAGGATCACGTACAGTTTGGGTTGATTCGCTTCATGTTTGCATGGAGATAGATGCGTTTGTTTACTGTGGAACACTTCATGCAAAGTGTAGAGGACCAAACAAAAAAACGGCAAAGAAAATATAAGTCTATATAAAGGATTAAATTCAACTATATATGTGCTATAATTAACTTAATGAAAATGTAAATGAAATGAAATACTAACACTATGGAGCGGTGGCAGACGTATCCACCGCACAAAGCAGTTACATCGCCACGGAAACAAGCAGGTGACGTAGCCTCCACTAGAAATAATCCGTAGTGTGGCTTTTAAGAACTCAGAACTTTAGGGCGGACATTGAAATTAGCGTTGTAAGTGCTGTAATTCAACTTCTTGCAGCGACTCTCCTAATTAATTAACCTGCCGTAGTTCTTACATCAGATGCCCTTCCAGACCAGCCTCTTTCCTCCACCCCAGTGACAGAGCGATTTGTCGTTATAATGTTGTCCATCATAAACGTTGAGTTCATGACCTGGTTGACTTAAGGAAAAATCATTTTGCAGCTTAAGAGAGGCGGGTAGTTTTAATTCTCCCAAAGCCTCTTAATGAGTTCAGCCTAATGAAATGTTCATCAGCAGAACAGCATAAACACAGAGCAGACCTCCACCAGGGTCAGGGGAAGGCGGATTTTCAAATAGCCTTTACAAGTATTTTATTAACTTGATTTTACCGTTGTGAAAAAACGTGAAAAACAGATCTACTTCAGTTACACCTCACTTTTATTCCTCACTTCCCTTATGCATTCTGAGCGTCCTAATTATTCACCATGACGAGTTTAAAAGAGCTTTCGCAATTTTCAGTGTTTTGATGCCACAGTAACGCTTACAACAACTAGCATGCTAACACACACTTCCTGATTCTCGTACAGTAAAACGCTATTAGATGCAGATAGTACACACGGGACTTATTTTGACCTCACGATGATCTGTTTTTACAATACACCTGTACTCGGGCACTATGGAACCTTTCTGTTAGAGGGTCCACTACTGCTTGTCTCCATGGTGATGTTATCGCTTTGCCTGAGATGTTTCACAGTACGGCATTAAACAAATACACTGTATGTTGTATTTATTTATTTCTCAAAACGACCGCAAAAACATGCATTATTACCATGAACGGGCCCACTTCTCCACAGATCTGACCTGTAACTTGGCCTGGTGATGTGACCTGCTTCTCTCCATGGTGATGTTATGTTGAGATGTTTCACAGTAAGGCATTAAACAAATATACTGCATGTTGTATTTTATTTATTTCTCAAAACGACCGCAAAAACATGCATTATTACCATGAGCGGGCCCACTTCTCCACGGATCTGACCTGTAACTTGGCCTGGTGATGTGACCTGCTTGTCTCCATGGAGATAGTTAAATTAAATGCCATACTGTAGAACATTCGAAGCAGGTGGTCAACCCTCTACCAAAAAAGTTACACAATGCACCTTTGATTTTTTCTTTTTTCAAATAATAATTATAATAATATGGTGAGGAAATGATACTCATCAGTTGCCAGCAGGGGGCGCAGTAACTTCCTATGGGTGTGCGCTGAGGAGTGAAGCAGTTTAATTGAGGCTAACAATAATAACCGCTAGCTTCAAGTTGAGATGTGTCATAGTGTAGTCGGGTGAAGTTGTACGAAACGTGTTGAGGCTCTTTCTGGATTACCACCTGATGATGTCACAGGGTGGAACAGGGTAGAACAGGGTGGAACAGCATTTTGAGTTTCCAAATAAATCCAACTTTATTTGTACAGCACATTTTATAAACAAGACACTCTCCAAAGTGTGAACAAAAGGATCTAATAGAATCAATAGATAAAAGAATAATAATAAAATCAATGAATAAAAATAATAAAAATCATTAAATAAAAATACAGGCCGTACTAAAAGAATAAAATAGATAAAAACAATAAATAAATTGAAAATAAATAAAAGACAACAGAGGATCACACAACTCACACGGTGTTAAAAGCCAGAGAATAAAAGTGGGTGTTCAGACGAGACTTAAGATGTTCGGACGTGGTGCACTGTGTAACTTTTGTGTTTGGGGGTCCGTCACCTGCTTGTTTCTTTTTTTTTATATATGTTATTTTAAAACCTCTAAGAAATATTATACAATAATAATAATAATAATAATAATAATAATAATAATAATACATTTAAAATAAAAATAAAAAAATAATGATAGCAATAATAACAACAATAATAATATTGTCATTACCCCTATCGTTCTTAAAAAAAAAAAAAAAAAAAAAAAAAAAAGTAGGAAGGTTATATCTTTTACGCACATACACCTCTATTCAGAACTCTTTTTTTTTTTTTTTTTTTTTTTCATTTTCTTTTTGATTATAAACAGCCCTTTATAACATATCTTGGGGGTTTCAAAGTTAAGATAAACAAAAAAACTAAATTTTATATGTATACATGTACACATACATGCACAATACATATATACCTATACCTACACACAAATTATATTTATTTAGGACTCCTATGCAAATCTGTTCCCACTCCTCAGTTATTTGAATAAGCAGTTCTTCCTCCCCTGTGACATTAAACGGCTCCACTTTACATTTATTCAATTACAGGCGGTTTTATAGCTAGAAATACCTAGAAAAACACTCATTCTGACTGTGAGCGGGGTCGCCTCTCCGCAGATCTGACCTGTAACATGATCTGGTTTGGTCTCCATGAAGATAGAAAAGTTTAATGCCATACTGTGAAACATTCCAGACAAAGCTTTGTCTGAAAAGTTACGCAGTGCACCTTTACAGCTCACAGGAGTCAGTTTTGCGTCATATGGGACCCGTAAACATTTGAAAAAATTCTTATTTTCAACAGATTTTTTGTGTGGGCCGTGGTGTTTACTGTGCAGAGGATTATGAAGAGAATAATAAGTTTATATTGTGATAGATTTCCGTGGAAACGGTGTGCTGGAGCTGATAATGTGAAAACCAACAAAAGGATTTAGTCATTAAACAGATGCTGCAGGATCCACACTACGGTGCAGCACTGCCGAGTCGTGGGCAATCAACAACAAACTGTCCATATTCTGATACTCAGAAAGTACCAAAAAGTACCAGAAAGTACCTGCTCCTCCTTTCTCCCTCCTCTGTTGTCTTCTTTAACTTTATTTCCTTCTCCTCAATCCCTCTTTCACTCTATTCTTCCATCTCATCTCTATTTCTTTCTCTCTGCTCCTCTCCTCTTTCCCTTTCTTTCTTCTCTCCTTCTCCTGTCTCTCCCTCTCTCTCTCTCTCTCTCTCTCTCTCTCTCTCTATTTCCTCTGCCCTCTTCTGTCTCCTTTCTAATCTTTCTCACCCTCCTCTCTCGCCTCCTCTCTTTACTTCTTTCCTCTTCCCCCATCTCTGTTCCTCCTCTCCCCTGTCTCTCTTCCTTTACTCCCTCTCCTCCCTTTCCATCTCCTCAATTCCTTCCCATTTCCTTTCCTTCCTTCATCTTCTGTCTCATCTCTTTCTTTCCCTCCACTCTGTATCTCTTCCTCTCTTTCTCTCCGCTCTTCCTCCCTCCTTCGTCTCCCTTTCTTCTTCCTCCATCATCTGTCCCTCTCCTTCCCCTCTGTGATCTCTTCCTTCTCTGTTTCTTCCCTCTCTTCTCCCTCTGTCCTCTCTTCCCTCTATCCCTCTCTTCTTTCCCTCCCCTCTTTTCCTCCTTTCATTCTCCCCCTCTCTCTCCCACTCCTCTCTTTCCTTTCTCCCTCCCCTTTCCCCCCTCTCTTCTATCTCCCCCTTCTGTCTCTCCCTTTCCCCTCTATCTCCTCTCTTCCCTCGCTCCTTTCTCTCCATTCTACCCCCTCCCTCTTTCTCTCCCTCCTTTCCTCCTCTCCTTCACTCTGTCTTATTTTATGATGTATCAGTCTCTCCCTCTCCCCTTTATCTCCTCTCTCCTTTCTCTCCACTCTATCCCCTCCCTCTTTCTCTCCCTCGCGCTCTTATTCTCTGCTCTTCCTCCCTCCCTCATCTCCCTTTCTTCCTCCTCCATCATCTATCCCTCTCCTCCCCCTCTGTGATCTCTTCCTTCTCTATTTCTCCCCCCTCTCTGTCCTCTCATCCCTCTATCCCTCTCCTGTCTCTCTTCCTTTCCTATCACCCCTCTATCTCGCTCTTCTTTCCCTCTCTTCTTTTCCTCCTTTTATTCCCCCCTACTTTCTCCCACTCCTCTCTTTCCTCCCCCCCTTCACTCTCCCTCTCTCCTTTCTCTCCACTCTACCCCCTCCCTCTTTCTCTCCACTCTTTCTCTCCCTCCTTTCCTCCTCTCCTTCCCTCCGTCTTATATTAAAATGTATCACAGTGAAATGTTCAGAGAATGAGCCTGAAGTCAGACTCGATTTAGCTCAAACTCTCAGGATTAGGTTAGCGTGCGGCGGTGAGTCTGGACTGTCAGCGGAGGACCTCCAGATGGGACTTTATCAGAGACGCTCACCAGCGCCCCCTCCTGGTCTGGGCGTGTATGTGCGCGCCCACAGATGTGTAATACGTGAGATCTACTTTCTAACCACAGTGAAGTGAATGAAGGAGACGGAGGTGGGGCGTGTTCTGCAAAATCCGCCTTTTCAAACTTAAAACCGTGTTATGATTCTGTACTAAAACCATCCTGGAGATTTGATTCATTTGTTTCCAGACAAATGTTGAAGCCCGATATATCGCTACAGAGAAATAATTCGATAAATGATAACATTGTAGATAAAAAAAAATCCCGTACACCATCTTACTTGCAAAATGTGAGATTTATTAGGACATACAGCGTTTCGGCACTAGGCCTTCATCAGGCAAAAAAAGTTTTTTCAAGGCGTGATTTTTCTTTATGTTTTTGGGCTGTTCCCTCTCCTCCAACGTTCCCGTTTCAAGAAACTGATGTGCGAAGTTCTCATTCCTTTATAAACGATAATATTGAATCTGCTTTATGCCCTGACACAATTAAAATAAACCAGGATAATCCCAATAAAATCATTTTAAATAGACTGTATCATTAAAAGACATGAGCTGCTACAGATAAATAACAGAATGAACCAATAATTTGCCATAGCAGTGATGTATTCTCCACTCTACAGCTCAAATCTGACCTTTTTACATAGAAATTGGCAAAAAATCACCCCATTTTTGCAAAGAAATTGTACACATGATAAATATTGAACGCCAAAATACATAGTTCCAGCTCTCATAATACACAGAACGACACAGTAACTATCTGTTTCTCATTGTGAAATAAAAAGATCCTGTCACCTGCATTTTCAAATAACTTACCCTGAAAGTATTAAAACAGTCACAGATACACACACAAATAAAAAGTTGAAATCACTTCAGCTTCAGGTACAGGGCTTTAAAACAGTTCTGTTTGTCTGCTCTTTAACACTTTTACACTGATTCACTCCTAAAAAATACTTACGTTTTGACGGCGATTCCTCAGACACAAAGCTGAACTAAAGCATCGATCAAAACACCTGCATTTGGCTCACCTCTCCACAGATCTGACCTATAGGCTGTAGGGCATAACTTGCTTGTCCTCGTACATTTTACTGTGGAGACAAGCAGGAAGAGGCAAATAAGAGGCAGGTTATAACACAAGTTTCTCAGTGCAATAAACACAACCGAAATGAAAAAGCGTGGTATTCCTGTAGTTTATTTTTTGACTAAAGCGTTCCATGTTGGGGCATTAAAGATGCACTAAGAAACTTTGTCTCCATGGAGATGTTATTGCCTTGTCTGGAATGTTCTTCTGGTCTTTGAGAGTTCTGAAAAACCTGATGAAGGTGCTTTTCTCAGCTTTTAATTAATATCCAAATTATTAATTGAGGTGAATAATTAGGATACTCGGAATGCATAACGTAAGTGAGGAGTAACACAGTTTTTCCTGTTTTTAGAGCAGTAAAAATCAGGAACAATGAGAGACAAACAGACGAACATGGACAGGAAACAAGCAAATGGAGTACAGTCCCAAAGCGCCCCCTGTCTGCAGGAACAACTCCAAAAAGCCCAGTGTGAAAATGACATTAGTGATAACACCTCTCTTTCTCTCTCTTTCTCTTTGTTTTCAGGTATCTACCAGTTCCGTGTTCCAGAGTCCTTTAAACACGGCTCTCCCGTGGGGCGAGTCCGGGCCACAGACAGAGACATCGGGCAGAACGCTGAGATGTTCTTCACCATCGTAAGTGGAGATGGTATGGACGTGTTCCACATCTCCACCGACAAGCAGAGCCAGGAGGGAGTCATCACCGTCAACAAGGTCAGACTCTACACAGGAACAAAGGTCATGAGGCTGATTTTAGCTGTGAGGAAGATAATTACATTTAAGATGAAGTCATTAGTGACACCTCCGTCAGTCACAGCTCTCTCTCTTTACACCTGAGATCGGGAGGATGTGTTCAGAAACATGTGATCATAAATCGTGTTTCATTAGCGGTGGTAATACGAGTTAGTTAATCAGAAAGCAGAATGAGCTTCACGTGACTCTTTCATTCGGGGTGCCAAGTTTAATTACGTTATTTTTCCGATCTATGTTACATCGTTGTTTCCTCGTCACAAACAGACCTGGAGTTGTGTTTTGTTTCATTCACACATGTTTAACACACAAACCCTCTGCGTGCTCCACTGTGTTTTTACACTCTCCCTCTGTCCCCTCAGCCTCTGGACTTTGAGCGTAAGCAGTCGTACACGGTGGAGATCCAGGTCCAGAACACTCAGACGGACCCTCGCTTCCCCTTGGCCGGCTCCAACAACATGGCCACAGTGCGCATCAGTGTGGAGGACGTGGACGAGCCCCCTCTCTTCGATAAGCCCTGGTACCAGCTAGAGGTCAAGGAGGACGCGGGGGTCGGGTCTGCGGTGGGGACGGTCAGCGCGGTGGACCCGGACGGAGCGCGCAGCCCAGTCAAGTAAGGAACAAATACTCACTGCTGATGGATTCAAATAAAAAGTCACATAAAACAGAATTATTGTTATGGAAGGGAAGAGGCAACATTTTTTGAAAACCGAGGACTAGAGCAGGACAAACCAGGTCTAAACCAGGACTAGAGTAAGGCAAACCAGGTCTAAACCAGGACTAGAATAGGACCAAGGCTGTGTTCAATTCCAGGTCTAAACTTGGATAAAATCAAGTTTACACAATATCTAAACCAGGACTAAACCTGGACAAGGAGGACTAAACCAGGTCTACATCAGGTCTGCACCAGATTTAATTCAGTCCAAGTCAATTTTGAAACCATGTGGAAACCAGGGCCACACAAGATCTACACCTGCTATTAACCAGGACTATACCAGGATTAAACCAAGACTAAACAAGAACTAAATCAAGACTACACCTGGACTAAACCAGGAATAAACGACGACTAAACCAGGACTAAACAAGGACTAAACTAGTATTACACCAGAACTAAATCAGGACTAAATCAGGACTAAACTAGGACTAAACCAGGACTAGGAAGACTAAACAGACAGGTCTCCAGAAAAGATGGAATTTTTAGCTTTTGTTTTCAATCCTGTTTAAAAATGGAGTAGAATAAAAAGTACAGACACCTGCCCTCAAATATAATATAATATAATAATAAACACTGTAATAATAATTTGTAAATAAAATTGTACTACATTGACAAAGTAAAGTACCAAAGGAGATTTTTTTTCTTCCACTAATGTGCAGTAGAACTTTGTGCCCGTCGTGCCCACTCATTTGAACAGAGTAAATACAGAGCGAATATTCTTCAGCCTGGTGAGTCTTAATTAAAAGCACGGGCACTGGAGCGAGTGGGCACACACCGCTCACTGGGGACTGTAATTAAGAAATGCCAGGGCTCTATACAACACACCGTAATATATTCCTCCTTTAGCGGCCTTGATACGAGCTATACAGAGCACCGATTCACAATATAACTGCAGACGGTAGAGCCCGGAGAGATGAGAGAGTCGATAGATCCGGCTCTGTTGCGTATCGATAATAAGTGTGCGTGAAAAGAGGGCACACAGGGGCACGCACAAAGCCGTGTGTGTGAGTGTGTTCAGATAGTGTATCAAGGTGATTTTTCTCTATCTCAATTCACTCTCTGAATGAACTGCAAGAGGAGAGATACAGGCTTTTATTCCTATTTAAAGGTGCAACCCATTTGTTTCCATGGAGATGTTAATGCTTTTAATTGTCCACAGTATGGCATTAAACCAATCCGTCTCGCATTTATTCAACGACAGGTGTTATTTATAGCTCAAAAATATCTTAAAAAGCATCAATTCTTACTGTGAGTAGGGTCGCCGCTCCACAAATCTTACCTGTAATTTCGCTTGCAAGTCTCCGTGGAGATTCTTAAGCGTATGGCCATACAGTGGAACATTGTAGGCACATCTCCATGGAGACAAGCAGGTGACGGAGCCTCTAGAAGACGAGTTACACAGTGCAATTTTAAGATTTTATATCTATTTTGCATGAGAAATAATGCGCCCATTAGCCTACAAACTCAAATAAAACACACACAACAATTAAAATAAAACAAAACGCATATTAAATAAAAAAAAACAGATATTTAAAATAAAAAGAAGCTGTAATTTTATTATTTATATACTTATAAACATATTTACAAGGGGAGGAGTATAAAGTACTTTTACTGCAAATTGAACAATAATTTCTGAGTAGTAATAAGGCCAAAATGCAGACAAAAAAATAAAATTAAATAAAATAAAACACACACCACCTGGTTAATTGGCAAATGCTCCGACCACTGAGCCATTTATTGGTATTTTTACAAATTAAAAACTTTAAAGTAAAAAAACTTTACTTTTCTTTCTTGCTTTGGTTAAAATGTTCCACAGTATGGCCTAAATCTTATCTTGCATTTATTCATTTCCGGGTGTACTTGGGTGCAGGGTTGCCTCTCCACAGATCTGACCTATAATCCATCAACACTGAAATGGATTTGAAAAGGAAACATACAGTATTATGCAAACATTATATTTTGCTTCATTCACATTTGTTCTATTAATCCATTATCCATCCAAAATGATCTTCTCTGAGCCTTAAAAATGCTCTGCTCACATTTTGCCTGTTTTGTTACGTCATAGATAAAACTCCAGACTTCCCCTGCTCTGTTTTTAAGCCCACAAACCATCACCGGACTCATTTACGCAATTCTAAGTGAGAAAATGTGAAATACCAAATTAAAAGACGTTTAAAAGTGTATTATAGCCACACGAATGTACCATGTGTGTTCTTTAAAGCTGCACAGCGTGGTTTGTGTAATGTGTGTGTGACAGAGCGTGTGATTGTGTTGCAGGTATGCCATAGACCGGCGCACAGACCTGGAGCGTGTCTTTAACATCCACCCAGGAAACGGCTCCATCTTCCTGCTGCAGCCCATCGACCGCGAGGAGAACGCCTGGCACAACATCTCCATCATCGCCTCCGAGTTCAGTCAGTACCACCATCACAACTCTACCACACTTTTAATATTTTAAAAGGACATGTTCAGCTTAACTTTTGGGTTTGGGGTCCGTCACCTGCTTGTTTCTATGGATACGTCATTGCTCTGCCTGGAATGTTCCACAGTATATTAAACAGCTCTACTTTATATTTATTCAATCACAGGTGGTTTTATAGCTCAAAAATCCCTAGAAAAATATTAATTCTGGCTGTGAGCGGGGTCGCCTCTCCGCAGATCTGACTTTTAACTTGGTCTGATTTGGTCTCTATGAAGATAGAAAGGTTTAATGCCATACTGTGAAACATTCCAGACAAAGCAATAACATCTTCATGAAGAAAAGCATTTGACGGACCCTCCTCCAGGTAAATTTGCAGTTTTTTAAAGTCCAAGTTTGTGTTGCCTCCAGTGGTCGTTGCGATTTCAAGTACTATGTGACATTACAAAAGACTCCTGATCACAGCCAGGTGTTTCTGATCACAAACACCTGGCTGCAGGGGCGGAGTTTGAAGTGCAGATACCTGTTCGACCAATCACACTTGAAATGTGGTTGTGGGCGGAGTTCAGGTGTTTAGTCCCACTTAAACGAGCATTTCATAACAGGCGTTTTTTGTTGTTGAGAAGAATTTTAAAAACATGCAGACCAAGTGTAAAATTATGTGAATTTGCCTTTGTTCTCCTGTGTGACGGCGCTCTGTCCTTCTCTTTCACAGATAACCCACGACAGAGCAGCACTGTCAGCGTCTACATCAAGGTCCTAGACATCAATGACAACCCCCCTGTGCTGGCCACTAACTACGAGACCTACGTGTGTGAGAAAAGCAAGGCCGCACAGGTAACTGAACCAGGATTGAAGCAGGACTGAAGCAGGACTGAAGCAAGACTGAAGCAGGACTGAACTGGGACTGAAGAAGGACTAAAGCAGGGCTGACCTGGGACTGAAGAAGGACTAAAGCAGAACTGAAGCAGGACTAAAACAGGACTAAAACAGGACTGAAGCAGGAGTGAAGCAGGACTGAACTAGGACTAAACCAGGACTGAATAAGAACTAAAGCAGGACTGAACCAGGATTAAACCAGGACTCAAGCAGGACTAAAGCAGGGCTGAAACAGGACTAAAGCAGGACTAAAGCAGGGCTGAAGCAGGACTGAAGCAGGACTAAACCAGGACTCAAGCAGGACTAAAGCAGACTAAAACAGGACTAAAGCAGGACTGAAGCAGGACTAAACCAGGACTCAAGCAGGACTAAAGCAGACTGAAACAGGACTAAAGCAGGGCTGAAGCAGGACTAAAGCAGGACTGAAGCAGGGCTAAAACAGGACTGAAGCAGGACTAAACTGGGGCTAAAGCAGGACTGAACCGGGACTGAACCGGGACTGAACAAGAACTAAACCAGGTCTTAACCAGGGCTGAACCAGGACTAAAAACTAAATGAAACCAGTGCTGAATTGCTGCACTGATTCATGACTGGAGCTGAATGGAGCTGGGGTTCAGGTAGTGACCGTTCAGATCAGAGAGAGAGTCTTTTTTAGATTTGCTTGTTTCCATGGAGACTGCTAAGTGTAATGCCGTCCTGTTCCATTCCAGACAAACCAATAAAATCTCCATGGAGACAAGTAGGTGGCAGACCAGAAAAGTCATGCCCCCTTGAATATTTAACACATATCTTCATCAGCCCCATCTGTTCGGAGTCGATCATTTAATTAACGAGAAGCAGAGGTGTAGACGAGATGCTAATTACCGCACTGCTTTAGCTGAGCCGGTGCACGGGGCCCACCGGAGAGACAGGTACGGCTCAGCGGGAGGCGTATTCATATTTACATAATCCTCGGCAGCAGCAGATTGGTACAGAGCAGAGGGAACAGCTGCAGACGCTCAACCGACGTGTTGGCAAATATGAAAAATGCAACGTCATGTAGGTTAGTAAAGGTGCAACACGGAACTTTTCTTGTGGTATCGGGAGTCTTCCACTTTCTTTGTTTCTATGGAGATGTTAAGTATTTTCCTGGAATACTAACTGTAGCTGGCGTTTTTTTTTTCCTGCTAAAAAATACCTTACACCTGCTTGCTGGAGATAGGTACATTTAATGCCATACCGTGGAACATTCTAGGCAAAACTTATTTGAGACTAAACCTGGCCGTATGCTGAGGTGGTGTCCTTCTTGAGAGCTGAAAACATTTTGTTCCGTCTTATTGGTCAAATGCAGAACTAAACCAGGTCTAAACTTGGACTAAACCAGGTACAAACCAGAACCTGATCAGTCCAGAAAGAATTTTGTTTTCAACCAAGGACTAAATCAGATCAAAAAAGAAAAAAAAAAAAAAAAAAAAGTCTTCAAGGTGCACTGTCCATCACCATCTTGTTACTATGCAGATGTCATTTCTCTGCTTATAATGTTCCACAATATGACATTAAACAGCTCTACTTTACATTTATTCAACTACAGGTGGTTTTAGAGCTCAAAAATACCTAAAAAAAACAGGCATTCTGACTGTCAGTAGGGTTGCCTCTCCACAGATCTGACCTGTAACTTCGTCTGGTTTGGCAAAAAGCATTTGACGGACCCTTCACCAGAAAAATTACACAATGCACCTTTAAATTATGATGTATCAGGGCTGAAACCAAGACTAAACCAGGACTAAACCATCTTTTGAAACAGATTAATAAGTTAAAACATACATTATTATTATTATTATTATTATTATTATTATTATTATTAAATTATAATAAACAAATGGCATGATGTCCAGATAAATCCCTGTAGTGTTCTTGACCCTCGGTTTGTTCTCCTGCAGAGGATCCAGACCATCAGTGCGGTGGACCCAGACGAGCCCTCCTCTGGACACCGCTTCTTCTTCAGCCTGGCACCAGAGGGCGCTCACCGCAGCAACTTCACTGTGAGAGACAACGGAGGTGAGTGCACATCCTGTACTCTACTGCCATCTGCTGTCCACAGTAGACTACTGCAGCTGGGCTTTGTACTTTTACTGCAGCTACAACTATCATCAGCACTACTATTACTTCTCCACTAAAGAAGTATTAGATTTGTCCTGCACTCGTCCTGTACTTTTTAAAGACACATTTTTGCCTTTTGCACTGGGGTTTACAAAGTTTACATAGTTTACATTATGACAAAATGAATCAAGATTGCATGAGTTTATTGTATGTAAATTAATGTCAGTCTAAAACAAAAACCTGAACCAGGACTAAAGCAGGACTCATGATTATGGAGTTACTTTTGTCTCATTAATATTTACAAATGCACAGAGGGGGATCTACAAATACTCATTGGTTTGTACATGTGTTTTGATATCCACAAATCCAAATTTAATATTTGTAACTTGTATTTTGGTCTTTACAAATATATATGTATTTGTAAATATATATTTTTTCATTTGTAAAAAAATTAACAAAACAAAAAACCGAAAATTCTGTTTGTAAAATGTTTTTAAAAACATGCAAACATTTGTAAAGGTTTTTTTTTTGTTTTTTTTGGGGGGGAAATGAAAAAATATATATTTACAAATACACATCTATTTGTAAAGACCAAAATACAAGTTACAAATATTAAATTTGGATTTGTGGATATCAAAACGCATGTTTAAACCAATGACTATGTGTAGATTCCCCTCTGTATTTGTGAATTTTAACGAGACAAAAGTATCTCCACACATGACGACACACATGACGACACACATGACTCCACACATGACGACACACGTGACGACACACGTGACGACACACGTGACGACACACGTGACGACAAACGACTCCACACGTGACGACACACGTGACGACACACGTGACGACACACGTGACGACACACATGACTGCACACATGACGACACACGTGACGACACACGTGACGACACACGTGACGACACACGTGACTCCACACATGACGACACATATGACGACACACGACTCCACACGTGACGACACACGTGACGACACACATGACTCCACACATGACTCCACACATGACGACACACGTGACTCCACACGTGACGACACACGACTCCACACGTGACGACACACACGACTCCACACGTGACGACACACATGACGACACACATGACTCCACACATGACTCCACACGTGACAACACACACGACTCCACACATGACGACACACATGACTCCACACATGACTCCACACGTGACAACACACATGACGACACACATGACTCCACACGTGACTCCACACATGACGACACACATGACGACACACGTGACGACACACGTGACGACACACGTGACTGCACACATGACGACACACGTGACGACACACGTGACGACACACGTGACTGCACACATGACGACACACGTGACTCCACACATGACTCCACACATGACTCCACACATGACGACACACATGACTCCACACATGACGACACACATGACGACACACGTGACTCCACACGTGACGACACACGACTCCACACGTGACGACACACACGACTCCACACGTGACGACACACATGACGACACACATGACTCCACACGTGACAACACACATGACGACACACATGACTCCACACGTGACTCCACACATGACGACACACATGACGACACACATGACTCCACACGTGACAACACACATGACGACACACATGACTCCACACGTGACTCCACACATGACGACACACATGACGACACACATGACTCCACACATGACTCCACACATGACTCCACACATGACTCCACACATGACTCCACACATGACGACATGACGACACACATGACGACACACATGACGACACACATGACTCCACACATGACTCCACACATGACGACATGACGACACACATGACTCCACACATGACTCCACACATGACTCCACACATGACTCCACACATGACGACACACATGACGACACACATGACGACATGACGACACACATGACGACACACATGACGACATGACGACACACATGACTCCACACATGACTCCACACATGACTCCACACATGACGACACACATGACGACATGACGACACACATGACGACACACATGACGACATGACGACACACATGACTCCACACATGACTCCACACATGACGACACACATGACGACACACATGACTGCACACATGACGACACGTGACGACACACGTGACGACACACGTGACGACACACGTGACGACACACATGACTGCACACATGACGACACATGACTCCACACGTGACGACACACGTGACGACACACGTGACGACACACATGACTGCACACATGACGACACGTGACGACACACGTGACGACACACGTGACGACACACGTGACGACACACGTGACGACACACATGACTCCACACATGACGACACACATGACGACACACATGACGACACAAAGGAGCCCGCGACTGTAGAAGCTTCAGTCAAACTCAGCTCTGTCTCGCCGGTGCAGATAACACGGCGGCCATCTTGACTCGGAGGAACAGTTACAGCCGGCTGCAGCAGAGCGTGTACCTGGTTGCCGTGGTGATCACAGATGCCGACTACCCCATGCAGAGCAGCACGGGCACGCTCACGGTGCGAGTGTGCACGTGCGATCGCCATGGCAACATGGAGCTGTGCAACGCCGAGGCTCTGAGCAGCAGCCCAGGGCTCAGCACAGGAGCGCTCATCGCTATACTACTGTGTGCAGTAATACTACTGAGTAAGTACTACTACTACTACTACTGCTACTACTACTACTACTACTGAAGTACTACTGTGTGCAGTAATACTACTGAGTAAGTACTACTACTACTACTACTGCTACTACTACTACTACTACTGAAGTACTACTGTGTGCAGTAATACTACTGAGTAAGTACTACTACTACTACTACTGCTACTACTACTACTGAAGTACTACTGTGTGCAGTAATACTACTGAGTAAGTACTACTACTACTACTACTACTACTACTACTACTACTACTACTACTACTGAAGTACTACTGTGTGCAGTAATACTACTGAGTAAGTACTACTACTACTACTACTGAAGTACTACTGTGTGCAGTAATACTACTGAGTAAGTACTACTATTACTACTACTGCTACTACTACTACTACTACTGAAGTACTACTGTGTGCAGTAATACTACTGAGTAAGTACTACTACTGCTACTACTACTACTACTACTGAAGTACTACTGTGTGCAGTAATACTACTGAGTAAGTACTACTACTACTACTACTGCTACTACTACTACTGAAGTACTACTGTGTGCAGTAATACTACTGAGTAAGTACTACTACTACTACTACTACTACTACTACTACTACTACTACTGAAGTACTACTGTGTGCAGTAATACTACTGAGTAAGTACTACTACTACTACTACTGAAGTACTACTGTGTGCAGTAATACTACTGAGTAAGTACTACTACTACTACTACTAGTACTACTACTACTACTACTGAAGTACTACTGTGTGCGGTAATACTACTCAGTAAGTACTACTACTGCTACTGCTACTACTACTACTACTGAAGTACTACTGTGTGCAGTAATACTACTCAGTAAGTACTACTACTGCTACTACTACTACTACTACTGAAGTACTACTGTGTGCAGTAATACTACTCAGTAAGTACTACTACTGCTACTGCTACTACTACTACTACTGAAGTACTACTGTGTGCAGTAATACTACTCAGTAAGTACTACTACTACTACTACTACTACTACTACTACTACTACTACTACTACTACTGAAGTACTACTGTGTGCGGTAATACTACTCAGTAAGTACTACTACTGCTGAAGTACTACTGTGTGCGGTAATACTACTCAGTAAGTACTACTACTACTGAAGTACTACTGTGTGCAGTAATACTACTCAGTAAGTACTACTACAACTACTGAAGTACTACTGTGTGCAGTAATACTACTCAGTAAGTACTTCTACTACTACTGCTACTACTACTACTACTGAAGTACTACTGTGTGCAGTAATACTACTCAGTAAGTAGTACTACTGCTACTACTACTGTTCTGTACATAGCTCTGTCCTGTTATACTACTCAGTAAGTACTAGCACTAATTCCACTAGTATCAGTACTCCTACAGTACATAGCTGTGAGCTGTTATAGTACTCAGTGGATACTATACGGCACTTCTACTAATACTACTGTACTGTACACATCTGAGTGTGCTTATGCTACTCAGAAAATAGTACTGCATCAGTTTCTACTACTGCTACTCCTAGGTGTGGCTATTTGACTCAATAAGTACTTCTACAAGTACCACTACACACTACTACTGTGTGTGCTCCTTCTGCCCACAGGCTCTAACACTACCCTCCACTTACAGTAATGACTCACATACATGAGACAGATAGTGTCTTGCACGTAGACACAACATCAGCACTGGTCTAACCCCCCCCCCTCTGTGTCGTCTCAGTGATCGTGTTTCTGTTCGCGGCTCTGAAGCGCCAGAGGAAGCAGGAACCTCTGATCATCTCCAAGGAAGACGTCAGGGACAACGTGGTGAGCTACAACGACGAGGGTGGCGGCGAGGAGGACACCCAGGCCTTCGACATGGGTGCTCTGCGTCACCCGGACTCCGCCGCCGTCCTGGAAGAACCCGCCAAACAGAGACGCGACATCATGCCCACCGACACCCTGCTGTACCCGCCCCTCCGCAGACACGCCCCCTCCGCCATGCTCCTCCCGCCTCTGGGCCCGCGCGACAACAACGGCGACGTCAGGGACTTTATCAACCAAAGAGTCCTGGAGCACGACTGCAACCCCACCGCGCCCCCCTATGACTCTCTGGCCACCTACGCCTACGAGGGGGCGGGGTCAGTGGCCGAGTCGCTCAGCTCGCTCGGCTCCACCTCCTCTGAAGCGGACCAGGACTACCAGTACCTGAGCGAGTGGGGGCCGCGCTTTCGTAAGCTTGCTGACCTGTACGGCGCCGATGACGACTTCTGCTAACAGACAATCACACTGGAGCTTTAAC
Organism: Taenioides sp. WSHXM2023; assembly: GCA_029959045.1. NCBI lineage: Eukaryota > Metazoa > Chordata > Actinopteri > Gobiiformes > Gobiidae > Taenioides > Taenioides sp. WSHXM2023. The sequence goes on along the minus strand of CM057096.1, from coordinate 4,034,363 downwards.
CTGACGGGCAGGTGGACTGACGGGCAAAAGTGACAGGAGCACAGATCTAAAAGGGTGGTCCGGGATTTGAACCTTCTAAAGATGGCCGACTCCCAGTTTGGAGAAGCACTCTGGAGCATTGTCCAAATATGTAGAAGAGCCACATCGTGGACGTGTTTTAATGTTTGCTCCTCAAAAACAGCTGTTTTAGAGTTGTGTTTTGTTTCATTGCTTTGCCAGCAGAGGGCGCAGACAATCCAAATATTCTCTGTGCTCAAAAAGCCATGTCAGATATTTTATTATTTAAATTTGAAAGAAAAAAAAACAGATTTCAGAAGGAAGTTGGTCTTTTTGTATAACTTTTATAAATGACGAAACTTTGAGGTTGGTCAGTGATCAGCTTGGCTTTTTTTATTTTATTTTATTTTTTTATTTTTTTGGGGGGGGGGGGTAAAATTTAGATCAAATGGAAAATTGAAATTGATCAATATTAGTGAAAACATCTTGATTCACGTTTTGCCATACTTCAGTTCTTACTGAAGTCATCCTGTAACACAATAGTCTAGTCAGTTAATAATTCATATTTTAAAGATCCTATATTTTGCTAATCCTGCTGTTTGGAGCTTTTAACCTTGTGATAATCATGTTTCCTCATCAAAAACATACTTGAAGTTGTGTTTTATTTCTTATCCCCTACTTTTACATGTACCAAAACCATATGAACCAACTTAAGCCCCATTCACACATGCAGCCTGACCCAGAAATTTACCTGCATTTTACCAGAACAGGGTCATGTGTGAACGAGGCCAGAGCTGATTTCTGACATTTCCCAGAAAAATCACCAAGAAATCACAAGAAATATGCAGGAAAGACTTATGACTGAAGTCATCCTGTAACACTTGGTGTCCTTGGTTATGACCTTGGTTTGCTTGGCTACAAACTTGGTTTCCTTGGTTACAGACTTGGTTTACTTGTTTACGAACTTGGTTTACTTGGTTACGAACTTGATTTACTTGTTTACAACCTTGGTTTCCTTGGTTAAGATCTTGGTTTCCTTGGTTACGAACTTGATTTACTTGTTTACAACCTTGGTTTCCTTGGTTACCCGCAGCTACTGTGATGAGCGTAGAGAGTCAGATTCCAGGTTTACTGTGAACAGAGCAGATCTGGTAATGTTCTGGGACTGGTGCATGTGTGAATGGGGGTCACTGCTTCTGACATTTTGTACTCTGCAATTTTCTGGGATCTATGTGTGAACGGGACTTAAAAGTGTGTTTACAAACCTGATTAATGCAGGACTGATCACTGCCTTCATCTGTAAACAGTTTTGAGAAATGTCCAAAATGGCATTGTTGTATGTTTTGCTCTTTAATCATTTTATTTTCATATTTCTGCCCTGTTTCTTGTCTGTCAGTCTGCTTCTCCAAACTGGGACTGCCGTTTGGATGTACCCAGAGACAGTGGACTATCCTTTGTTTACGTTTTTCAAAGTTCCTGGAGGTTTCATACATGATTTTGCCCAAAAATTTGACTTGATAACCATGAACATTTTTGACATTTGAAGGCGTTTAACTCTTTATTTTGAGTTCATCTGGTGCTTTTTAAGTCGAAACTACACAAATCTCGGATATATTTCAAAATACTGGATTCGCAGACTGGATTCTGTGCAAATCTCAAATGGAATTATTTCTTTTTCATTGCTCCTGACCTGACCTGCCGACCAGTGCATGCAGAGCTCCCAAACACCTTACGGATTTTGATTTCAAATGTTGGAGCGTTGGAACATTTGAGACTTCTGACAGACGAGTGGACCACAATCTTTCTGAGCAAAGTGTCCTTGCGCCCTCCTTCTCTTCTCGAACAGGCCTGGCAGTACCGGGGCTGACCAGAAGGGGGTGATGACTCTTATTCTTCACTGCTTTTTTAATGATTCTTTTGCGTCTTGTACAATTGGAGCATTCCAGAGGACTACCCAGAGGAGTACACAGAGGAGTATACAAAGGAGTACTAGAGGAGTACACAGAGGAGTACACAGAGGAGTACCAGAGGAATACACAGAGGAGTACCAGAGGAGTACCAGAGGAGATTCGGACACAGAGTATCTGATGAGCTTGTGTTTAGCGTTGCACACGAGTCTTGGACTGTACATGTGTTCTGTTTTTTTATAAAGCGTCTGTTTGTAAAATAAAACTTGAATTACATTTGACACCTGCACTTTTGTTTCTTTTACGTGGTGTGATTGGACTGAGACCCCAAAACTGTTTTATACACACACACGTCTGGGCTGGATGGAGGTCAGGAGAGCGGAAGAGCAGCTGGCGCAGTAGGTTGGGTTTCTTGTTGGTTGACTATTGACTGTCTCTGATGACTTGTGTGTAGCGCCCTAAGTTCTGAGCACTGAAAGCAATCAGAACACATGATCAGAACATTCAAATACTTCACAACAAACTTTAGTTAGATTCAACTGAGAGAAAAGCATCTTCCCTGTCCACAAACGCACAAAGCTCTTAACTTCTGCACATTTTAGAAATAAAATGTGCATATTTCTGCTTGAACATGTCAATGACACTTACACGCCCTATGGTCTTTGGTTTGGAGTCAGGATGGAGAACGGTCAGTAAGTTCTGGAAGGCTGACCTGAGGAAGGAGCCAGATCAGACAGGTGACCAGGGCCTGTGTTACTGAGAGAGTTAAAGTTTTAAAATCTATTGTAAACTTCGCCGGCAGCCATTGGAGTAGAGCTAAAACTGGGGTGATGTGAGCAGCTGAAATGTGTAAATGTTGGTGTTTGGGAGACCCACAGAAGTGTTGGGATCATTGTTTACAGGTCGTTGTGAGAGAGGAGTGGCTTTAATTTAGCTCTGATACGGAGTTGGAAGAAAGTGGATCAACAATAATTGTTGTTCTTTTTTTTGTTTTGTTTGTTTGTTTTATTTATTTTCATCTGGTAAAAAAGTACAGAATAAGATACTTCATATAATAGAATGTGAAGGATGTTACCAAACCATCCTTAACCTTAAAATGTGGTAACCTCCATATAAAGTGCATATAGTCCTGGTATAAAACAGTGAAGAATTCATATTTGTAGCCTAAATTCAAGTCAAGATAGAAAGATTTCTGACTGAACTATGAAGATTAACAGACAATGTGAATTCTGGAGGTTCTGAGCTTTCACATGAGGCATGGTCTGTCTATGTGAGACAAACTTGGCGGCACGGTGGCTGAGTGGCTAGCACTAACACCTCACAGCAAGAAGGTTGCGGGTTCAATCCACAGGTTGCCTGGGCCTTTCTGTGTGGAGTTTGCATGTTCTTCCCATGTCTGAGTGGGTTTCCGGTCACTCTGGTTTCCCCCATCAACCCAAAAACATGCTCCAAAGGTAAGCAACAAGATCATGGAGATGGGTCCCCGGGCGCCCCATGTGCTGCCCACCGCTCCTGAAAGGATGGGTCAAATGCAGAGGATAATTTCCCTATAGGGATAATAAAAGTACTACGTTCCTATAGAGGGTCTGAGTGTGTGTTATTGTGTGCGTTACTGTTTGCCTGGGATCCAGAACACACACATATTCAATACATTACAAAGATGTGAGTCTGTGAGTTCAAATGACTGACAGGTGGATTAGCCAATCAGGGACATGCATTGTTTGTATCAGAAAAATAAAGTAAAAAACATATATCACTGGGGACTGAAAAACGTGGCAGGTTTCAGCAGAGTCAATGAGCGAAAGAAATGTGATGAGGTGAGAGAAATGTGATTTTGTTTGTAAATGGTATCTGACCAACGAGCTCCTTTGTTTCACTGAAAAGAGACACAGCAGATGACCTCAGAGCTCTTTGTACTAAAGTGGAGTCATTAGTGTTTCCTCACACTCTGACAGTCTGTGCAGTCACTCCGCTCTGCTGCTGCTGTTTGGGGAGTGCTGCTCTACTTCCTGGTGACAGACTGAGCGCGTGCGGGGCGTGTCAGGTGTGTCATGTGACTCACAGCCCTCAGGTGCAGGATAGTGAGGAAGAACAGGGAGCGGCCAGCGCCTTAGGGTGCACTTTTACCTGTGTCACCCAGTCTGCGGTCTGTGAGCTGTGCATGCTTCATCCTGATCCACGCAGCCTGCAGTCCTGGTTTAGACCTGGCTTAGATCTGGTTTAGTCCTGGTTTAGTCCTAATGTAATTTTGGTGTAGTCCCTGTACAGTTTTGGCTAAGTTCTAGTTTGATTTTGGTTTAGACCTACTTTAGTCCTGGTTGAGTCCTAGTTAAGTACTGATACAGTCCTAGTTTAGATCTGGTTTAAGGTGGGACAGCACAAAACATTTTTTTCCTCTTTCAAGGTTTGACTTTTTTTCAACTTAATTCAGTTAATCAACCAAAACAACCGAATGTTTTTCACTATCAAAATGTTTAATCATTCCAAGTTATTTTACCTGCGCTAAAGACAAGAAACCTCATACATTTTTACTTTACATACACTTTAACCAGCCTTAATTCATAATGAGCAAATAGTTACTGATTCAGAGTTACTTAGCTACTTATTGAAGGGGTTAGAGTTAGAGTCTGAGTCATTCTTAAGGGTTAGGGTTAGTTTGTATTCATGCATCATTAAGGATATAAAAGATGTAGTTATTATAAAATGTCACTTGCACTTCCACTTTCTCAAATACTCAAATGAAATATTCCACAGTAGAACTTTACACCATGTTGACACCTTTAAGCAGTGGCGTCGGGTCTAAGGGTTAACTTGACTAGGTGTGACTCATTGTGCAGTGCAAACAGGGCGTCTCTGCTCCTGTCGGGACCTGTCGCAGAGGAGGGGGGCAGGAGCACAGCAGGACAGGAGCAGGGCCATACTAAAGACTCTGCACCGGGACTGACTCTTCATTTGGGTCCTGTTCCTGAAGCCGACCTGATCCGGACCATGGGATTATCTTTAGTGTATCTGTGCGGAGCGCTAGCCCTGATCTGCAGCACCCAGGCCACGTACAACTACCACTGTGAGTACTGCGCTTTCAGAACTTTTACTATAGTGTGTGTGTGTGTAGTACAGCTAATGCATAATGGGAGGGCATCTGACACACAGGGATACGGAAGGACATCTGACACAAGTATAAAAAGATGGGAGGGCATCTGAGACACGGGGTTACAGGAGGATGGAAAGGCCTCTGACACAACGTGAAACAGGAGAATGGTAGGGTTGTTGTACAGTTGTAGGGAGTATTATCTGTCCCTCTATAGTCTGGTGCAGTGGGTGAGTTGTTGTACAGTTGTAGGGAGTATTATCTGTCCCTCTATAGTCTGGTGCAGTGGGTGAGTTGTTGTACAGTTGTAGGGAGTATTATCTCCTCTGTCCCTCTATAGTCTGGTGCAGTGGGTGAGTTGTACAGTTGTAGGGAGTATTATCTCCTCTGTCCCTCTATACTTTGGTGCAGTGGGTGAGTTGTTGTACAGTTGTAGGGAGTATTATCTGTCCCTCTATAGTCTGGTGCAGTGGGTGAGTTGTACAGTTGTAGGGAGTATTATTTCCTCTGTCCCTCTATAGTCTGGTGCAGTGGGTGAGTTGTTGTACAGTTGTAGGGAGTATTATCTGTCCCTCTATAGTCTGGTGCAGTGGGTGAGTTGTACAGTTGTAGGGAGTATTATCTCCCCTGTCCCTCTATAGTCTGGTGCAGTGGGTGAGTTGTTGTACAGTTGTAGGGAGTATTATCTCCTCTGTCCCTCTATAGTCTGGTGCAGTGGGTGAGTTGTACAGTTGTAGGGAGTATTATCTCCTCTGTCCCTCTATAGTCTGGTGCAGTGGGTGAGTTGTACAGTTGTAGGGAGTATTATCTCCTCTGTCCCTCTATAGTCTGGTGCAGTGGGTGAGTTGTTGTACGGTTGTAGGGAGTATTATCTCCTCTGTCCCTCTATAGTCTGGTGCAGTGGGTGAGTTGTTGTACAGTTGTAGGGAGTATTATCTCCTCTGTCCCTCTATAGTCTGGTGCAGTGGGTGAGTTGTTGTACAGTTGTAGGGAGTATTATCTCCTCTGTCCCTCTATAGTCTGGTGCAGTGGGTGAGTTGTACAGTTGTAGGGAGTATTATCTCCTCTGTCCCTCTATAGTCTGGTGCAGTGGGTGAGTTGTACAGTTGTAGGGAGTATTATCTCCCCTGTCCCTCTATAGTCTGGTGCAGTGGGTGAGTTGTTGTACAGTTGTAGGGAGTATTATCTCCTCTGTCCCTCTATAGTCTGGTGCAGTGGGTGAGTTGTTGTACAGTTGTAGGGAGTATTATCTCCTCTGTCCCTCTATAGTCTGGTGCAGTGGGTGAGTTGTTGTACAGTTGTAGGGAGTATTATCTCCTCTGTCCCTCTATAGTCTGGTGCAGTGGGTGAGTTGTACAGTTGTAGGGAGTATTATCTCCTCTGTCCCTCTATAGTCTGGTGCAGTGGGTGAGTTGTACAGTTGTGGGGAGTATTATCTCCTCTGTCCCTCTATAGTCTGGTGCAGTGGGTGAGTTGTTGTACAGTTGTAGGGAGTATTATCTCCTCTGTCCCTCTATAGTCTGGTGCAGTGGGGGAGTTGTTGTACAGTTGTAGGGAGTATTATCTCCTCTGTCCCTCTATAGTCTGGTGCAGTGGGTGAGTTGTTGTACAGTTGTAGGGAGTATTATCTCCTCTGTCCCTCTATAGTCTGGTGCAGTGGGTGAGTTGTTGTACAGTTGTAGGGAGTATTATCTCCTCTGTCCCTCTATAGTCTGGTGCAGTGGGTGAGTTGTACAGTTGTAGGGAGTATTATCTCCTCTGTCCCTCTATAGTCTGGTGCAGTGGGTGAGTTGTACAGTTGTAGGGAGTATTATTTCCTCTGTCCCTCTATAGCCTGGTGCAGTGGGTGAGTTGTTGTACAGTTGTAGGGAGTATTATCTCCTCTGTCCCTCTATAGTCTGGTGCAGTGGGTGAGTTGTTGTACAGTTGTAGGGAGTATTATCTCTTCTGTCCCTCTATAGTCTGGTGCAGTGGGTGAGTTGTTGTACAGTTGTAGGGAGTATTATCTCCTCTGTCCCTCTATAGTCTGGTGCAGTGGGTGAGCAGGAGTGTCCATGATGGAGAGCAGTTTGTCCAGTGTCCTTCTGTCCCTCACTGTGACAAATGTCTCCAGCTCACAGTCGATCACGTGTCCAGATTTACAGATAATGATAAGATAAGAGATGCCATAGCTGTTCTGAACTCTTTTATATTCCTGCATATTCAGTGTTGATCAGATGAATTATGTTTTCTGTACAAAAGTTGACCAGAGGGACGGTGCTTTGTGTCCTTGTAAAGTTGCCGTTTGACATTGTAAAGTGTTTGATATTTATCCCCCATGGCTCTAAACTTTTCGTAGTCCATCATGAGTCATTCCCCGAGCTCCTGATGCGGCGCACGCTGTTTACACGACTCTAGTGGTTTTAGAGAAAGAGCTTTTTGAAGAAGCAAAGTTTATTTTGACCTCACGTGTCATGGTCCTGTCTGTATATTCAGTATAACCCAGAGTCTTCTGTATAAACCCACGTGTTTAATGACAGCAAATGAGACAAAAACCAATGCACCCTGCCACACTGACCTCTGCCCTCTGCACCTGCCACACTGACCTCTGCCCTCTGCACCTGCCACACTGACCTCTGCCCTCTGCACCTGCCACACTGACCTCTGAGGAGTGCACGTGCAGGTGAGAATCAATGGAAGTGCATATTTGCTGGACACTGCAGCATCTGGAGCCATTTTCAGGTCATTACACGTGTGTTATTGTCTGAACGCACTGTGAATCACACAAACTGGGAAAACAATGGGACTAGCCAGGACATGTCCAGAGGTGTGAAAACACCATCATGGCCCTGAATGGATCTGCTAACTACTCCCCCACTCCCACTCCAAATTGAATAGACTCACATGACTAACAGAAACTGTAAATAAATATGTGTGTCTCAGAGTAATTTTTATTGTAATTAAGCTCCTCCCTTCAGGCAGATATAAAGCAGTGTCCACCAGCGTCTGACCAGAACTGAGGAAGCAGCTTGGATGAGCTGCGAAACGTATTCGACCAAATAAACTCTGTCCAGTTGACAAATTAAATTTCTCCTTTTGCTAATCTGAGAGACTCAAAGTGTTTTTACAGCCGGTGGACGTGTGTATGATATTTTTGTTGTAGATTGTCCAAACGGTTCAAATAAAAAGTGATGTTTTGGTATAAATTTGGGGTTATATAGGAGGTCACAACGCTTATCCCCCTTCCATCAGTTTATTCAGTACAAAACTGAAGTAGATAGCCTTCGTCTCAGCGCCCCCTTGTGAGTTGGAGGGAGAAATGAGGCTCGTGGGCCCCACCTTGGGTCTCATAGTGTATTTTCCCTTCACTAACAGCAAATGGACATGGAAGGAAACATGACTGTGTCTGTCTAATCATCATCATTATGTCATGACAGCTCCCACCACATTCCACCAAACACACCCAGGTACAGCCCCACCCAGCACCCATCAGCTCCCCTTAGCACCCATCGGCCCCACCCAGCACCCATCAGCTCCCCTGAGCACAAATCAGCCCCCTCAGCACCCATCGGCCCCACCCAGCACCCATCAGCTCCCCTTAGCACCCATCGGCCCCACCCAGCACCCATCAGCTCCCCTGAGCACAAATCAGCCCCCTCAGCACCCATCGGCCCCACCCAGCACCCATCAGCTCCCCTTAGCACCCATCGGCCCCACCCAGCACCCCTCAGCACCCCTCAGCACCCCTCAGCACCCGTAGGTTTACTCTGCACCGTTCCTGCACTCGGCACCCATCCGCCCCAGCATTCGCCCCATCTGCCCCCTCTCCGGGCCCCACCTGCCTGTGCCTGCCCCGCCCGTCCCACCACAAACACAACAGGTCAGCACACGAGACCAGAACATTTCATTCACTCCTCTCTAATTGGTATTTTGTGTTCTGTAACTTCAAATAAGAGTGGAAAAACAAAGGTAACACAGCCAAAATACCACTATCGCCACTAGGGGGCACATGGTCAGAAGTGAAACCATAGACTGTGTGTTGACATCATCCTGGGGGTGTTCGGCATGTATGTTTATGTCCATTTTTCAATAGAAAGTAAATTGATGGGACCAGAACTGAACTAATTTTGACATAACTAACAAAACTTTTGACCAAACTATTGTCTGTTATATGCCTCTGTTGTTGCAGCGCTCAAGTGTGACTGCGGGGGGCACTCTCAGTACTGCCTGCGTGATGCCTGGGGTCTGCGCTGTGTGAACTGTCAGGGTAATACCGAGGGCCGCCACTGTGAGCGCTGTCGAGTAGGTTTCTACCAACAGGAGAACCAGAGGAGCTGCTCGGCCTGCCTGTGCCACCCGGCAGGTGCGTACCCTCACTCTGTTCATGAAAACGTACAAACGCACACATAGTTCCAGTCCCTTCTGCTTTTACAAACGACCAGTCAAAAGTTTGGACACATCCTCTCATTCAGTGTATTTTTTCTGTATATTTACCAGTTTCTACATTTTAGATACACACAGAAGAAATGAAATATATGAAGTACGATATATGGGATTATGTAGTGAAGAAAAAAGTGAAATAACTACTAAGATCTACTCAGATCCTGAAAGTATCCACCCTTTGCTTTGGCCTTCTCTCAGTGAGCTTCATGATGAAAAAATGCAAACAGTGGCTATTTTAAATGTTTAAAATTCAGAATAAGTTTAGAACTTATTTTGAGTTTATCTTTTCGTTCATAGTTTTGATGCCTTCAGTGAGAATCTATAATCATGAAAATAAAGAAGAAACATGAAAAAGTGTCCAAACTTTTGACTGACAGACTTTGTGTCTCAATGCTCTTTTATTAAAACATTAAGAACACAAGTCATTTGTTGTAAAGACGACACAATCCTTTGTATGTCTAGATTATTTCCGTCTGTGGTGTTAAATATTTATTTGATTCTGATAACAGTTTTAGCACTAATAATAAAAAACGTATAATAATACTTTACTTTTCTAAACACTCAAAGATGCTAACACACAGATGTTCCTTTCTAAAAGCATACATTTTCCCCAAATTTGTAAAGTGTTAGTGAGATCCACACACACCTGCTTCCAGTTTTCATAAAGTATAAAAAGATATTAACAGTCTCATAATGTTAAACATACAAGAAATGAACGAAAAGTAGAAGAAAGAAGCGTCTTAGGTTATCTCCCCTTCTTTTCCAGACACTAAATTAACACTGATAGTTACTTTAAAACATTTCAAATCAATACATTTCATTTCAATCATGAATATGAATCAATTGCAAACATATATCTTCAATTTTATGCACTATAACTTAACTCCTTTCACAGCAATGCTTTGTTTTCTAACTTTGTTTTTTACACCAGTGCAAACACAGATATATACTTGGTAAAATAACACAAGATGCACTGGTGGTGTAACGATGGTCAAATCTATATCTCGTTTTTTAATTTCAATTCTGGCTCAGTCCTGATTTACAGACTTTACAGTGGGACAGACTTTCTTATGGGTTTGCGAGCAACTGTTTTGACACTGTGTTGGCAATTAGGACATTTAAGTTAGTTAGTTAGTTTAGATTTATTAGAAGAACTCTTTTTTTGGTTTATTTATTTTTGAGGGGGATACAATATATGTTTAATCAAATGAAATTACAGTATAAAATATGAGATCATGGCAGGACTGTGGACCTGTTTGTGTCGATGTAGATTTGTGTTTTCCTGAATCAAAGTTGGTTCTTTTGAAATCAAATGATATGGTCTGGTTCATGGGTTGAAGACGTTGTGGTGTAATGCCTTTGTTTTCCTCAGGTTCTGTGAGCTCTCAGTGCGACAGCAGGGGGCGCTGTAGCTGTAAACAGGGCTACGCTGGAGAGAGGTGTGAGCTCTGTGAAGACGGACAGAAGTTCGGAGCAGACGGGTGCACGCGCAGGTCTGGTGACACCAAACTTCTCACTGACACGCAGGGGTTATGGTGCAAACTGTGGGTGGACAATCTGGTGAAGGTCAGGGGAGGTTCTACAGGAGGGTCTGGAAACGTCTCTCTGGTCTCTGATGTTCTGGTGAAAGGGATGGTAGGAGAAGATGACGATAGGAGAAGGTCATGGTAGTTTTACTGGTGGATGTTCCATTTGTGGATCGAGATCAGGAGAAGGTTTGTCAACACCAGAGAGAAGAAAGGCCATTGTTGTTCTAGAGAAGGACCACAGCATCAACATCCTGCCAGCTGAAAAAGGGAGATGGACATTGATTCTGAACTCAGCTGATTATGAGGCTACCACCACCTACAAAATACTAAAACGAGATCCCACCAATGGATACCAAAAGATTTTACACACATCAGGAGAAGGTTCATGTTGAGGTTTAGGCGGAGAATCTGATGGAGATGCTAATGTATGCTTTTTTTTTTTTTTTTAATTGCATAATTGATATGATCAGAAAGCTGCACAGTTGAATAGATCTTTGGAGATAAATTTAGATTTTGATGGAAGCTCTGAGAATGAAGGTCCTGGTGAATGTTCTGTAGAAGGTTTGATGGGTTTGCTTTGCAGGTTTTTATGATTCTCAAAAGTTTACTTAATTAAGTGGGGCTTAAATATAAATTATAGTTTTACAAGTGATCAAGAAGCAATTTGTGAAGAAAAGTTGAAAAATATGTTGAAAATTACAGGAAATAGAGAGTTCTGGAATTCACGCTGGGAGAATTCCATCCAAACATTATGCACAATTTACACAATACTTAAACGATTATTTAAATAAATTTTCTTATATTTTTATTTGTCAAATCATAAGGTCTGTGCACATTAGAGGAGTTTTAGCCCAGTGTACAGCATGGTTGTTAAGTAACAGCTTGATGTCAACCAGGAAGTAACATTTTAAACCTAAAAAAAATGCCAAACTGGACAATTTAACTGTGTTTTAGTAAAATGAGTAGTTCAACCTGTCATAGGCTCTTTAACACTTTACTTCCAGTATGGACATGGGCAGTAGATGTTAAATAAATCCATGTTTGGGTTACTGTTGGGGTCCCACTGGAGTTCATGTCATCAGCTCAGTTTGGCTCTGTAAGAATGTGGGTTTGCTATAATGTTTTTGTGGAGGGTTTGCTTGTCTTCTTGGAGATGTTAGTGCTTTGCCTGAAATTAATGTCTCAGAATCTCTCAAATCTTACGTTGTATTTCATCAAAATCACAACATAGACATACATACACTTACAGGAAAACTCAAGAAGCCAGGAACACCAGAAATAATTGTTCAAAATGATGGCTCTGGGAGTTCTAGTGCTAATAATAATGATCCTTAACTATTTAGCATCAACCTCCAGAACACAGTTTAGTCACGTAACGGAAGATGGATTCATTTGATATTGTTTTGTTATAATTACAAGTATGTGATAAAACTTACCTGTCCTCCATTCTGTTGTCCCCTCCTGCAGTCGCCAGCTCAGAGAGGATTCTGGGAGCAGGAATCCGTCTTGCTTCTGCTTCGGCCACAGCTCTGAGTGCTCTGTACAGCCTGGGTACTACGTCTACAACATCAGCTCCACCTTCTCTGATGGTACACACAAAGCAACCCCAAAGACATGATTGTTGTTAAGAGAATTTTAAGCCATAAGATTAATATGACAAATTTGTAGAGTCGACCCCAAACAAACCGTGTGTAGAATCCCTCAGTCGTCCAGGTAGAATCCATGGCAACAGGAGAAATTCAATTTGTCAACTGGACAAAAGTTTATTTGGTTGAATACGTTTCGCAGCTCATCCAAGCTGCTTGTTCAGTTCTGGTCAGTTTTGGAGTTGCATAAAGTCTCTACCTCTCTGTTCTCAAACCTGATCTTCTATGTGCAGGTCTGGACGGCTGGAGGGCTGCCACACTGGATGGACACACCCCCAGGACCGTGTACTTCCGCTGGTCACCGAGACACAAAGATGTGGAGGTCATCTCGTCCATCAGCCAGCCTGTGTACCTGTACGCTCCAGGTCAGACGCTCTGCCCCTGTTCTGCTAACACAAGCATAGAGCTGAAGAGATACACTGGGACCCGGCAGGTAGAGAGGCCCATGATCAGATGAAGGAGTACAGACATTTGTTTGCTGGTGGTGGTGAAGAGGAGGAGATGGAGAGGCTGAGGAGGCCGATGGTTCTGCTGCTGTGGTGGTGGAATTATGGCTATCGGATTGATATCGCATTACTTGCCGTACTATTACTTATTATCAAATTGAAACAAAAATCACTGATATTGTCCTTCAGAAGAAAGACGAGGGTGTCCACTCTTCTGGGTTGAATTTGCACCACGTTTATTTCCTTCTCTAAATATAAGACAGTCAAATGTTGAAGCACAAATAAACTCTGATACTGTACCACAAAGTTATAAAGACGTACAGTCACAAACGTCTCATTTTGACTGTCTTTTGTCTTTCAGCCCGTTTCCTTGGTGACCAGCTGAACAGCTATGGACAGAACTTGTCCTTCTCCCTGCGTTTGGACAGAGGAGTGAGACACCCGTCACTCAATGACATCATTCTGGAGGGGGCGGGCCTTAGAGTGTCCACTTCCTTAGGAGACATGAGACACAGCGTGCCCTGTGGACAGAAGATGCATTACACCTTCAGGTAAGACGAGCCAAGACTTACAATGTTGTTAGCTTAGATTTAGCTTCGTCAGGACTTTTAAAAATGTACTTTTGTACATTATAGCACTGGTATTACATATTTAAAAATGTTAGCTCCGTTTTTATAGAGAATGCAACTTTGTGTAAATAAAAGTTCAAACATTCAGAGACAGTGTCAGATTGGTGCATCGTTACTAACAAGCTGATGCTTTGTTGTGAAGAACATTTGACCTTTGATTATCTGAAATTAACAGTATTATAAAATTTGACACTTTTATAAATGTTTAGTAACTATGATTTCTCAAAATAGTAAAATAGGAAAACATCTCCATAGAACCAAAGTAAAAATGCAGCAGCTGCACTTGTGAATGGTTAATTCTGTTACAAAACTGAAATGTTGCTGTTAACCTGAAGTATTTGAACATATAAATTTGTTCTTCTCTCTCACCGTGTTCTTCTCATCTCTGCTCCAGGCTGGACGAAAACCTGTGGAATCCTGAGCTCAGCTCCTTCTCCTTCCAGACTCTGCTGCAGAACCTGACGGCCATCAAGATCAGGGCCACATTTGAACACAACGGTGAGGAAGTCTGAGCACTCTCAGGACTGTTCTGGTCTGGCTTGTTGTGGTGTTTGTATGTCTTGACTGGCTCTTTGCCCCTCAGGTCGGGGGTACCTGGATAATGTGACCCTGGTGTCTGCTCGCACTGCCCCTGGTGCAGTGCCCGCGGGGTGGGTGCGGAGCTGCCGTTGCCCTCCTGGTCTGGAGGGGGCACAGTGTGAGCGCTGTGCAGCCGGGTACAGGCGCTCGGAGCCCGGCCTAGGGGCCTTCAGTGACTGTGAGCCCTGCCAGTGTCCCAAAGGCAGCTGTGATGCCCAGACCGGAGAATGTCTGCCCTCTGACGACACCAACCAGGGCTGCCCCAGCGGATACTCAGGTACTGGAGGATTCTCTCATTTCTACTTCAGTTGGTGGGATAATACCTGCTGTAAACATAAATGATTTTCATTTTTAAACCAATCAAGAAGCAGTTTGTGAAGAAAAGTTGAAAAACATGTTGAAAAGGAGAGTTCCATTTATATTGATGATCACACTGGGAGAATTCTGTCCAAAAGTTTGACACAATTTACACAACAAACACATTTGTATCTCTTAAACATTATTTCAAGATAATAAAGGTGTTTTATTATCATTTTATTTGTCAAATAATATCTCTGTGACTTTAGAGGAGTTTTGGCCCACTGTACTACATGGTTGCTAGGTAACAATTTCCCTGTTATGATGTCATGATTTCCAATCAGAAAGTTTGAATTTGAAACCTAAATGTTTTGTAAAATCTTATATATATGATATAACGATCTTAGCTGTGCTTTTGCAAAATGAGTACTTCATCCTGTTGTATGCACTTATAGACATAACTCACTTTTTTCTCCTAGAAACAACCACATTGTTCAGTCTGAATCTCAAAAAAAAAAAAAAAAAAAAAAAAATACTTTATTTGATTGAATTCACTTGTATTAAATAGGTTTATATGTGATATTCAAGTTCATGTTTTAAAATCTCAGTTTTTACTGTTTTAAAAATGAGAAACAGAACTAGTTCATTTTAAATGGTCTGCAGCGGTACAAACTTATTCCTCATGCACCTTATGCATGTCAAGTATCCTACACAGTAAAGGTAACAACAACTAGCATGTTAATATGTTTATAATTGAGCTGCTTTCTGGGTTTAGTCCGGGTTTAATCTGGGTTTTTTCCCCCTAACTGATTCCCTGAACCTCCTCCTCTGTGCTCAGGTGCCGGTTGTACAGAGTGTGCAGACGGCTTTTACAGAGAGCCGGTCAGAGGAGACGGCTTCCCTGCTCCATGTCAGTGTGAGTATTCTCTGATGTGTGGTGTACAAAGCCTGTTGCAATGGTGCAAAAAGTCTGTGGCATTTCAGAGCTAGCTGGTTAGCACAGTTAGCTCCATGCAACATAAAAATAAAAACAAAAAAGTTTACAAATTCAGCCTGTCAGCCACAAGAGCAGCCAACCATGACCATGGCAACCTCAGGAGACAAAAACCTTACACTGACCTAAATTATTACCAAATACATTACTTAAAATGAACACGCATACATTTGTTGTACGTCACTGATGTGTTTTTGTGTTGTGTGTGCAGCCTGTGCCTGTGACCAGCAGGGGGCGGTCTCCTCTCAGTGTGACTCCTCTGGGACCTGTGTGTGCAGAGCTGGCTTTGAGGGGCCCAAGTGTGCCAGCTCCAAGTGCCCGTCCTGCTTCAGCCCCGTCATTGCACGGGTACGGTACCACTCACATGGAAAACTTAGTATAAGTTCAGTTTTCTGAATCGTGTTTTGGCCAAACCTCCAAAGCACCGGGCCTGGTTAGGACTTGGATGGGAGATCACTGGGAATAACAGGTGCAACAGTGGGATTGCAGTGACTCGAGTGAATTGTTGTTGTGTCCTGTGGCAAGACACTTCACCCACATTGCCTAGTATGAAAGTGTTGTGTCTCTGGGTCATGCTTTTGTATATTTATGGAGAATTGTCGTGTGGGAGCATGGATGACATATTTATTTTAAATATAGTAAGGAAACGTAAAATGTTAGACATATATTTCTGAATATATTTTACAGTTGGAGCAGTTTGCGCTGAAAGTGCAGGAGCTCCAGGCCCTGTTCTCTGGTTCAGGCCAGGGCCAGGCTCACACTGAGGCCATGGAGGCAGCGCTCCGGTCCGCCCGCAGGCAGCTGGAGGAACTGGAGGAAGACCACCAGCTCGCCAAAGGTACAAAGTCCACTTAGAGTCCACATCACCGAGCTGCAGAGGCTGCACTAGCACTGATTCATGATTGGTCCTGGGGTTTGGGTAGTGCCCATTCAGCTCAGACAGAGGCATTTTAGGTTTAAACCATATGGATTTCAGTATTGTCTTGAGAAAAAAATAATAACAAAAACAACTTGGCCAACACATTCAATGTTTTTGTAATAAGAATAAGTGTTAATTTAAATATGCCTTATATCTGGGGACACAGAAATCACAAAAAGAACTCATCTAAACCTCCTTCACACAGATGTAGAGAGGCGCCTGGACAAGCGGCTGGCCTCCCTGGTCACAGAGCAGAAGACTCTGGGACAGGACCTGTCCCGGGTGTCCCTCGGCGTACAGGACGTCCAGAGCAGACAGGAGACATACGGGGACAAAGTGGACACCATAGAGGACATGATAGTGGACATGAAGAGGCTCCTGGACCAGGCACAGAGCAAACTCACTGCTGTGGTGAGACACAAACACTTGATGACGTGATGTTGTGACTTGTAACTGTCGGTCAATATCTCTTTAGTAAACACTTATGGAAATGTTTATATTTCACTATTTAGAATATATAAAAATAATTTAAACTCATAGTTAATTCATACATTGAATATTTATTGCACTGATTGTGCAATAATCTGTACGGACCAACTTGATTCAATCCCAGATCAGACATATGAATGTGGTTTGAGTGGTAATGGTGGTCAGAATGGCCAATGGCATAAAGAGGCAGCCTCACTTCTGTCAGTCTGTCTCAGAGCGTCTGTGGCTACAGATGGATCTCATAAATATTGAGTTTAAATACTGAGTGCACATGAGTGTTGTGACACTGTTGTGTCCTGTGTCCTCAGGAGCTCCCTCAGGCTGACGCCCCCGCTGACTCTCCCTCACAGTTAAACCCGTTCTCCCCGCTGCTCCAGAAGGCTCTGGACCTGGTCCAGATGTGAGTACACCTCTGTACATAACACCAGGGCTTTTCAAACTGATTATCCTGGTTTAGCCCTGGTTTAGCCCTGGTTTAGCCCTGCTTTAGTCCTGCTTTAGTCCTGGTTTAGCCCCCTGTTGGTATAAACTCCTCCTGACAGCCCCTCTCTCCCACAGACACCAGTCGGACGCCTCCTCCATAGCAGAGGATTCTTCTGGAGCTCTGAAGGACT
Source organism: Taenioides sp. WSHXM2023 (assembly GCA_029959045.1). NCBI lineage: Eukaryota > Metazoa > Chordata > Actinopteri > Gobiiformes > Gobiidae > Taenioides > Taenioides sp. WSHXM2023. Next base: position 4,016,807 of record CM057096.1, on the reverse strand, counting down.
CAGAGCAGAGTGCGGCTCTGCTCCAGACCATTCTGGGCCGAGAGAAGAAGGTCCAAAAGATGACCCAGGGCCTCCAGAACACGTGAGTTGCTTTTGCTTTTAAAGTGGGACTAAACACCTAAACTCCTCCTACAGCCACATTTCAAACAGAGCTGCTAAACTGGGCAGTACCTGGAGGACTAAAGGGCAGAGTGATCAGGGGCAGTCCTGTGTGATGTCACACAGTACTTGAAATTGCAGAGGCCACTGGAGACAGCACACACTTACTTTAGGCGTTTTTGACCAGAAAGCTGCATATGTACCCAGTTTGCACTAAGAGGTAGTGCTTAGTTCCACTTTAAAATTTTAGTGTTTAGTTTTAGTCCAAATTCAGTCAAATAATTATGTAATATGGGTGAGAAAAATCCCTCCTCTTTGGCGTATAATTGCGTAAGTTGCAATTATATGTTTATCTGATCAACTATTGGTGCAGTGACAAGGCAGGGGCGTCTGTGGGAGGGCCTTTATTGCCGTTTGCAGTTTTAATTCTTCTGATTATATTTTTAATTCTGTATGTTTTATTTAGCCTTAGCCAGGCATATATGCCGTAAATGTATTGACAAAAACTCTAACACTCTTTTGTTGGCTAAATGAACATTGATCAGAAGTTGAAGCATGTGTTTATAGAGTCACTGTCGTCTGATATGTGACCAGGTTTGACCAGATCTCTGCTGAGGTGAAGGAGCTGGAGACACGGGCTCCTCTGGTCATCTCCGACGCCAAAGACCAGAGCAAGATGGCCGCCACTCTTCTGCAGAACATCCTGAAGACAGAGAAGCAGCTGCCCGCTCCACTCAAGGTAACGCCTCCGGAGAGTCACCAGGGACGTTTGACCAGTCCTTTACTGAGAATTATGGACTTTTCCCCTTAAAGGTGTTATTGCGTTGTCTGGAATGTTTCACAGTATGGCATTAAACCTTTCTATCGTCATGGAGACCAAACCAGACCAAGTTACAGGTCAGATCTGTGGAGAGGCGACCCCGCTTTTCTGGGTATTTTTGAGCTCTAAAACCACCTGTAATTGAATAAATGTAAAGTAGAGCTGTTTAATGTCACACTGTGGAACATTCCAGGCAGAGCAATGACATCTCCATAGAAACAAGCAGGTGACGCACCCCCAGAAAGTTACATAGTGCCCCTTTAACATAGGATTATAATTGTTCACGGTTAATAACTTCATTTTAACATGCTACTTGTAAAAAGTCCTAGACCTTTGCTCAAATGAGGATCTTGTTTCAGTGTTTTGTTTTGTTTTGTTTTTTTTGTTTTTTTATCAGTTCATAAACAGATTCTGACTTTTTTTTTTTTTTTGAAAGCCCCATTATAAAATCTTTACAAGAATCATGATACAATACTATTTGATCTGAAACTTTTAACATGTATTTATGCAAATCATCGTCATTTCTCTGTCTTCCTCCTCTATATCTCTTCCATCTTTCTTTCTCTATCTCTCCCCATCTCTCTCTTTCTCTTATCTTTATATCTCTTCCATGTCTCGCTCCCTCTTCATTTCTCCCTCCTTTCTCTCTCTTTCTATCTTCTCTCTGTCACTTCCATCTTTCTCCTCCTTTATGTCTCCTTTCCATCTCTTTCTGCTTTCTCCCTACATGTATTCTCTTTCATCTTTTTCTCCCTCCATGTCTCCTCTCTCTCTCCTCTCCCTCTCTCTCTCTCTCCTCCATGCTCAGGTGGATGACATGTTGTCCCAGATGTCCGTCCTCAAAGCAGAAGCTGATGGAAACCTGAAGGATCTCGGCACACTTAAAGCTACAATGGACCCGGCGCAGACCAAAGCCCTGGAGCTGCTGGCCAGAGGGAAAACTGCCCAAGAGGTGACCACCAATTTTATTTTTACATGCGTACGGAATGAACCTCACGTGAGTCTCTAATATGCGTTGCCAGTTTCAATGCTGAAATCCAGTTGGTTTAAACCTAAAATGCCTTTCTCTGGTCTGAACGGTCACTACCTAAACCCGAGAACCTGCAGCCAAATGACTCAGTGCTAGTGCAGCCTCTGCAGCTCAGGGAGGGAATGCTGGAGGTTCTGAGCTTCACATGAGCCTGTCCATAAACTGAGAATGAGACAAACTCTGATGTGTCTCGATCTGCAGGCTAAGGCTCTGGGGACACAGGTTTAGTTGTGATTCTAGGCCAGACCTGGGCATTGTCCAGCATTGCTTTTATTTTATAGTTTTTTTTTTTAAATGACATTTTTTGTAAGGCAACCTCACTTTTTCATTGCTTAGTTATAACATAAACTCTTACCAGTCTTACCAGCGCATTAAAACAATGCTATTTACTGCTTTTGTTAAAGAAATACAATTAAGATTATGCAGAATTGAGTTAAGACCCTACACGATATTTTCTGTTACTCATGTGGCCCCATGGAAAAAATAATTGCCCGCCCCTGTTCTAGGGCCTTTTTTCCTGTAGCTGTAAAAGTGCAGGCTGCATACAGTTTAATGAATGGCTCTGGTGTCAGTAGAGGGCGTCATATCCTATACAGTTCTTTCTACACTGGAAGTTATATTTAAGTCTGTGTAGAGGTGGTGTTGTGTGACTGTTGTGTGACTGTTGTGTGACTGTTGTGTTGGTGCAGACCTTTGACGGCCTGGTGAACCGAGTGGACCAGGCCAAGTCTGACACAGAGGAGGCTCTGAGGAGGATGAGGGCCAACACTGACCAGCTGCAGGACTCTCTGAGCACGCTCAAAGGTAAAGGGGACGACTTTACAATGCACTAACACAGCCTTAAAGGGGCCGGTTAAGCAAACCAACCATGACGATTACAGTGTTCTTTCATCATTATTTTAATCAAAGTTATATCCTCATTTCTGCATGTTTAAGTAATCCTGTATTTTCCTGCATTTGACACTTGAGTGCTTAGAAAATGTCTGTTTTCACCTACCCCCTGTCCTCTCTTCTTACTTGTAATTATTTTAAAAAATCAGACTCCAGGTAGGCTCATAAAAGTCACATTTTTAACAATTAAAGTGAAATGCCACTATCAGCTCTGCAATTTTGAACAAGTTGTTTTAGATCAATATTGCAGTTTACAGTCAACAAAAATAATTCTATAATTCTCATGGTTAAATGTATTCATAACATTTGCCCTCTTAAATGCCCTCTCTCCCCAGGGTTCGAGCAGCAGATGGAGCGAGCCAAATCACTATCGGACGCTGCCATTGGTCGACTGCCCGCCATCAACGCCACCGTCCAATCAGCAAAGAGAGACAACGCCGCCACTCTGAGCCTGATGGGCGGAGTCGAGGACGAGCTGATCCAGGCCGGGCAGGGGCGTGACCAGCTGAAAAAGGCAGTGGGCACAATACAGGTAATACAGAATACAGGGGGTATTTTATGTCCATGGGGTATTAACTGCAAACACATAACGCGTTTAAAATACTACGTAACCTTTATTGTTTTGAAAATGCTAAATTTGCCCAAAACAATGTATTACAATGTTTAGTTAGTTTCACTTTTATTCTTGAAACTTAAAAATGGCCGCGCAGGAGCATCGGTGACGTAGGCTTGTGGGTTGAGCTTTGAATAAGAAGGTTAAGGTTAAAGTACAGGCACACTTTATTGTCCTCTGCATTTGACCCATCCTTCAATGCTGCTGGGGCCGTGCCGGGGACTCATCTCCAGATCTCGAGCTAGTCTTGGTCAGGACTGCCTTAGCTGGAGGATTTGACCTATGGTGCGTGGTTTGAGTTGATGGGGGAAACCTGAGCTCCACCCAGACACAGGGAGAACATGCAAACTCCTCACAGAAAGGCCAGAGCAACCCAGGAATCAAACCCAGAACCCTCTTGCTGTGAAGCGTTACAGCTGGCCACTCAAACACCATGCTGCCCTCTGTGACTGTAGAGCTAAGGAGGGTTTGAACACTTTGGATGACTAAAACCTCTTCAGATGAGGGAACAACACACAGTAGAAAGAGACTGTTGAAAACTGAGTCCCGATAGTAAACATATAAACAGTGTGTGTCTAATCGTGTGTGTGCGTGTGTCCATGTTTGAGTGTGTGTCGTAGAAGGCCTTTCTTTCATTGTCTGAGGAGAGGTGCTGCTCGTGGGTAAACACTACCGTCACAGCTCAAAACACTATTGTACTGTGTAATTACAGCCACTCGCACTATAAACATGTTTTCACATTCATACACTGGAAATGTGACACCATAATTATCCTCAGTGTTTATGTAGATGAGATTTGTTTGAAAGAATATATAAATATCTTGATAAACTCTCTTTCTCCATTCTTTGCAATGGGACTTGTGTGACACTGTGCGAATCACCTGTAGCCCTCAGCTAGAGAACGCTTGACGCTGTCACCAAAACTACATCCAATCAGAGAGTTTCTTTGACAGAGCAGTGAGAACATGACATGAGAACTGAGAACACTGTGTCTGATTTCCCACACACAAAACGAGACCAGGATTTATCAAAGGAAAACCCTGTGATTGTCTTTTTCTTTAGTTTATGAAGCAATCAATAAGATAGTTCAGTCAATTTGAGCAAAAACCTTTTTGGCACTTCATACTTGTGGATTTTCACCCCTGAAATACATTAGAATACTAGAAGATGCTTTTACCGCTACGTGATTCTATCAAACTTTGCCGTCCCCATCTGACCTGCCTGGCAAATCCAATCTGCATTTTTATAGAGATATTAGTGTGAGTCTCAGGCCAGTGAGACAAGCAAATATTGAAAAATTACAGTGTGCACCTCTAAAATTCTTTACTAAATGGAAGTAATTGTATTTCGTCCTGCTGTTGTTCAGGACATGTGGAGCTCCGTCCCTTCCATCAGTGGACTGGACGCGTCTCTCCTCCGCACTGAAGCCGAGCAGCTCCTGGCGGGTTCTTCCTCCACGGCAGCAGAGGTGAAGAACGAGCTGGACCTGGCGAGGACTCTGAACCAGGAGGCCGCTCAGGTAAACATCTCCAGAACATCCACACACCTTCATGTTTGGGTCAGGAGGACAGGACAACAAGGGGACAGTGTTACAGGGGGACAGAGGGGTCTAACAGAGCGTGGTTCTGACAGGGAGCGAAGGACGCCCAGGCAGCGCTGGAGAACACACAGAGGAGCAGGGACGCAGTGAAAAAGACGCTACGAGATGTCCTCAGCATGATCAACGGTCTGAGTAAGTGCTCCTTCTAAACGGAACTATATTTATTACAATGACGTTTACAGGCTACTAGTTTGAACTTTTAGCCCTGTGCACTTAGTCCTTTCTGCTGCTGTGATGTTGCAACATGACCCAGAAACATCTGTCTGGGATAGTGGCATGTAGTTGTTTCCTTATCCAATCTCTGTTACTATTTGCTCTGTTGTCACTCCTGAAAATGCACCATGACTGGACAAAAAAGTGACCCTGTGAGTAGTTTCTGTGTCAGTTATTACCTGAGAAAATGGTATGTAAAATGAATAGATTTTACAGTCTCATGTTGTTCTTATTTAGCAGCTTTTACCATACTGTACAATGCATGATGTAAAGAGGCTGTTGTGATGCTGCAGGACACAGAGGACACAGAGGAGGGACACTTTTGTCCTGAGGGCTCACCTCAAACTGCCCTGACACTGGATCTACCTGTTAATCTGCATTGAGACTTTTGTTGAGCTTATCATTGTATTTTACGGCTCAATGTGCTTAAAATGTCCCTCGAGGACAAATAAAGTCATATTGATTGATGATGCTAACCCCCTGCCTTCTCTCCTCCTCAGATGTTTCAGAGCCTGTGGACCTGTCCCGGCTGGAGCGTGTGGAGGCGTCCCTGGGGGCCGCTCAGAGGGACATCAACCTGGACCTGGGGCCCCGTCTGGAGCAGCTGCAACAGAAGGAGCAGGCGCACAGACGCTACCTGAGGAAACTAGAGCAGGATATGTCCACCATCCTGGGAGACATCCAGAATATTGAGGACATCCTACGGTCTGTGCCTCAGGGCTGCTTCAACAACGCCCCTCTGGAGGAGGCCTGAGCCCCTCTGGAGTCAGCCTGAGCCCCTCTGGAATCAGGCCTCCTCCAGAGGAGCCTGAGCCCCTCTGGAGTCAGCCTGAGCCCCTCTAGAGGAGGCCTGAGCTCCTCTAGAGGAGGCCTGAGCCCTTCTGGAGTGAGCCTGAACTCCTCTAGAGGAGGCCTGAGCTCCTCTAGAGGAGGCCTGAACTCCTCTAGAGGAGGCCTGAGCTCCTCTAGAGGAGCCTGAACTCCTCTAGAGGAGGCCTGAGCTCCTCTGGAGGAGCCTGAGCTCACACACAGGACAAGCAAACAGACACCAGATTTGGGATGGGAGATCATATCACTTAGCCATTGTATTTAATGTAATATCAAATAATTATAGTAATTATAAAAAATACAATAATTATATTATTATAAAAAATTAAAACTAATAGATTCATGGTAAACAAGTTAAATTAATTCAGCCCCTATATGTTTGCACTGAACTGCAGTGGAGCAGTTTAAATGAGACTAAAAACATTAGCTGCGTAGGGAATAGTTGAGCTGCATCTTTATTAATTAGTTAGAATCCTCCATGGCCCACCCTGGATACAGTCGAACAAACTGGATGGATACTGCAATAAAATATAGTTAAACCTCACCTGGTACTAAAGTACAATTGTATTATTATTATTGTTATTATTATTATTATTATTATTATTACAGTTATATGAAAAGCTAAATATTGAATGCATTCATTATTTAATGTACATTGTTGATCTATTTACATGAGATATGTTTACTACAAAAAACTTTTGTTGTTATCGTTGTTGTGTTTTATAAATATTCTCTTTGTTTTTATTTGACTGAATTTTGCTATGGGACCACTGCCCCCTAGTGGCTGTGCAGTAAACGAGAAGGTGTAATTCCTCAATCATCCAGCAGTGGTTCAACGTAGACCACCGTTTAAACCTTCTCTACTCTGTCAGAAACTTATATTATTCAGTGCAATATTTTGGAAGATGTTATTTTTTTATAGAAATTCAAAAATAAAAAAAATAAAAATGTAAAAAGTTTTGTATTCTTGTGTCCTTGGTGTAGGATTCTACTGGGAAATGAAATGATATAACTTTACATGTTTTAAAATACTGTTTTGTACTGATGTGTACAGTATGTATCACATGAGACAGGCCAAACATCACACATTTAATAAAGATTTTACATAGTTTTTTTTTTTTTTTACTCAAATTGATTTTATTGAGACAATGCATGATTTACAACCAGTGCAAACAGAGTCAGCTTTCAGAAAGATATGACAAATACAGTTAATAAACAGGCTATACAAGAGAAACCTCCCAGATCAATGTAGCAGAGCCGTATGTCCCTCCAAAAAATGCATTCACAATTCAGAATCATCATTTCGCAGAATTCGTTTGGGCTTTTGTGATATTTACAACATGACTCAACCCCCTGCATTTAAAGTTTCCATTTTATGCAGCTTCTAAGCTATTAGTGTCCCCCTTTTTTGTCTTCAGCTCTGTGTATACGCCATTAAAATAAGTTCCAGCTGTTCTTGCGCCCTCTGCTGGCAATAATGGCAAGTGTAAAGCAGTTAAATAAGGCTAAAATCAGTAGCTGGTAGTGCGATGGCTGATACATTGCAGTGAAGGCAGTCTGAAGGAGGAGGGACACAGCCAGAGCGAGCAGCTGTAGCACAGGATGAAACAGGGGTCCAAACTTTAACATCGGGCCATACAATAGGACTAATTTATAAAAAAAAAACCCTCACATTTACTTTGCATTTCCGTTAAATTGTATTAAAAGGCTGTTAAGGTGTTCACTATTAACAATTTTATCATTTCAAAACTAAAAATTCAACTTCAAACGTAAAAATCCACAATCCACATGTCAAAAATCAACATCCAAAACCCAAATTCATATTCAAAATCAAAAATACATTTCAAAATTAAATTCAAACTTGGCAGTTATTCCTTTGTGACAATTATTATTATACTATTGACGCATAAAGTGTCCCTTAACTTTAATATCATCATTATCCTCACTTTTAGTTTTGTGTTTCAGAAAAAATAAAATAAAAAAAAGCAGTTTGGACACCCCTGAAGTAACAAAGAAAACATAACAACTCCAGGTTTGTTTTAGATGGGTCAATAGCTAAGAAGAGTGTTTAGCATAATATGGGAATTTCAAATACGTTTTTTAGTACATTTTTTAGTACAAGTTATGATACAAGAGAGACTATTGTTGTGCCACTTAACGGACATGATCCAGTATCGAGATTTCCCAGCCTTATTCCAGTGTCTCATGAAACTGTCCCCAGACATGTGGAGGACACTCATTCATCAAGTTTACAATCAGTGATGTGTACAGAGCGAGCGTTATGAGGAGGACAGAAGTATATCCAGAGTATTTGAAGTACAATCACAACAGAAGTCCTCATGCCAGAACCCAACAGTCCCACTACGCATGCATCTACTCGTACTACGGGAGAACAGAGAGGGGGGTAACTACCATGAAAGAAGTACTATGAAAGTACTATGGTCACAGTCTGAGAAGTATAGTCCTACATTCAGATGAGGCAGGAGCACTGAGGGCGACCACCGGGTAATGCAGTACAAGTACTAATGTGGTATTTGATGGATTATTCTTTGGTGGGAGAATAAACAGATGAGTTTACAGAGAGTCTTAGGGTGTTTTCACACTTGGGCCTTTCAGCCATTTAAACGAACTCAGACCGATGACTCTGCATTTTTTGCGCATATGTGACGCTCCAACCGTACCCAGACCCTCTGAAATGAACCGTCCTGAGACAACTGTACTGAGACCTTTCTCAGGAGGGTCTCAGTATGGTTCACTAAAAAGTCAGCGGTACAGTTCGCCTAATCTGTGCATTGTGAACACAAAGCGCACGGGGTTTTCTTTGTCTTTTTCAGTGTATTGTAACCTCCTTCGCTTGCCGTAGATTTGTCACCGTGGCCGTGGTCGTTGCAATACAAATATGTCATATGTATCTGAATAGCTCTGTTTCCCTGGTGAATGTGAGCAAATTTCATCAAAAAACACAGGAGGCCAAGGACTGCAGCAGACATTTTGTTTCAAGTGACAATTACCCAGAATTCCTAATGTACCCAGAATTCAGTGCATTGGGAGACTGACGGGGGACTGGGGCCACATCAAAGCTCAAGTGGACCAGAAAGAACCCGGTCCTCTTTGTAATAAACTCATAATCGGAAAACAAAACCAACCGAGTTCTTTTTCTGTTGGTTCAGTTTTTGGTCCATGTACAGAGGACTGAGTTCGGTTCACTTAAAGGGGACGATATGTGAAAACGCCCTTAGATACAGCCTCCACTGATCTGACTTTGGCAACTAAGTTTATGTTTTCGTTTTTTTGCTTTTAATCTTCCAAGACACATTTTACAATCAGACTGTATGTGACAGAAGATCAAATATTTTTTATATAACGTGATAATAATATAAAGTGTAATAAACGATGAAAATGGATGTAAATGTCAGGGATTACTTATGGTTTTGATCCATTAGGGGGCGTTGCAGCAAACCAGTTGCATGCCGATTCTTTTTTTTTTTTTTTTAAGGTGTAACTTTTCTGGTGAAAGGTCCACCACCTGCTTGTCTACTCGCCTGGAATGTTGTGGCCAAACTTCCTCGTCAAAGCCCGATCTCATCACTTCACGCACAAGCAAGTATCTAAGCTTCCACCACAAAAGTTACGTAATGCGAGTATTAGTACATTCTCTGACAGCAGTGATTTGAGCGTACAGTAAAGTGACAGGTGGTCCCCCTCGGAGTACAATCGGAGCATGTGCGAGAAACTCCTCAGCCCACAGTGATCAGTGCTACACACGGGCCGTGGAATCATGGGAAAGTAAAGGAGCGGACAGGAGAAGGGGCTTATGGGGGATAGGGGAGGGGCTTGAGAGGACGGAGGGAGGGAATGGCGGCGACACGGGTTTGTGCGGGCTTGTCAGGACAGAAGGATGGGGCTCGCGAGGATGTGGGCGTGTCTTTGGGGACATGGGGAGGAGCTTGAGAGGACAGTTAGGCGGAGCTTTAGAGGACAGAAGGGCCGGGCGTCTCATCCCGAGGCCTTGATGTAGAGCTGGCTCTGCAGGATGTAGTCGATGACGGGCTGGTACAGGTAGTCCACCACATGTCCGTCTCCGTGCTGCAGGGCCAGTCTGAGGACACAGGGACAAACTTAGATACTTTAAAGGGCCCATATTACACTTTGATCTGTGTTCTAATGTCGTTTCCTCATCGCAAACAGACCTGGAGTTGTGTTTTGTTTCATTCACACACGTTTAACACACAAACCCTGCAGATTTAGGCCTTCTGATGTCATGTGGTAATACAGGAAGTGCCCCTCTATGTTTTTAAACTCCATACACCTTCATTAGAATCATTTGGATCATTTCAGCCATGGAATTGCTGATCCCTATTGAACTGAATGTAAAAGGAGCTGTTCACTTGAAAACTACCGCTTCATGACATCACGAGGTGGAACAGAGCATTTTAGCTTTGGAGATAGAGTAGACAGACTAATAATAAAGGGTTACTCAAACATGTGGGAATGAAACACAACACAATATGTTTTTGTGTCCTTGGGCATGTTTTTGATGAGGTAACAACATTTTACCAGGACTTAGAGTTAACTTAACATTTTTGAGTTAAGTACGACCTTTACTGTTGAAAATCACATTCTATCGTCTAAATAAAGTGTTTTTTATTATCGTTGTGGTCACGGAATTGGTATCTGGAGCAGCTCTGGACCTACCTGCTCTTGGTGGAGCTGACCACAGACATGGGGTGAGAGCCAGCGTCCTTCACCACGATGATGTTGTCCTGCAGAGAACATGAGGACACTGTGAGTAAACCTAAACCTAATGTATCTCCTGTATATGTGCGGACCGGCGGGGGCAGACCTTGTACTTGCGCAGGATGGCTGAGTGGTTCATGATGCGTTCAGTGTCGGCTCCGTCGCGAGGAACCACCACAATGCCGAAATCTCCCACGATCACCTCCATCTGAAACGCACCACAGGCAGTACAGGTCATAGGGCTGTGACGGGCAGGTATTGAACACTTATGAGCACAGATCCCAGGTCCATGATGAAATTCTTTTATTGTAACATCAACAACGTCGTTTAAAGTTCAGATATGGGTTCAAATAGGTTTTGGTTAAGGTTTAGGTTATGGTTAAGGTTAGGATCAGTCTCCAGGATATGAATGTAAGTCAGTGTAATGTCCCCACAAAATTGTAAACGTTTACGGCCCAGCACTTCACCATATTTTAGCGTCAATACAGACTGTTTAGTTTGTGAAAAACGTGCAGAAGGAAATGGCTTTGTGCATTTGTGGGCAGGGAAGATGTCTGTGCTTTTCTCTCGGCTGGATTTAACTAAAGTTAGATTGTTTTGGCTTGTCACCATGACGTTCTGCGTTCATCCCAGATGATAATGTGTAGAACTCACTTCAGAGTGACACACAGATCAGTCTGGTGTGAGCCAGGTTAGCCAAATGCAGCCCTCAGGTAACATTTCCATAACCATACTCAGTACTTAGTGTATCCTTTTGAGAGTCTGAGCATGAATACATGTCTGCTGGCTCATTCTAACCTCTCCTAAATTATAATGATTTATTTGATCACCACTTCGTCTCTGTTTAGATCTGTGTCTGTTGATGAAAACAAGTTTGGACGCCCTCGCTGTACGACATGGGGAGTGAGTGCGTTGGTCATGTGATCAGCTCCTTACATCACTGTCCTTCCAGAGGCCGGGGATACAGAAGGACTCGAGCAGGTCACTACCACACAGCAGCAGGATCCTGAGCTCTGCACAAACAGCCACAGTCACAGAAGCAGCAATAGTGAATATGTGATCAATAATCCAGCCCTGATGAGACACTGAGCTGGAGCAGGAGCACAGAACACTCACCGATCTCCTCATAGCGGATAGCAGTCCCCAAGTTAGCATTCTCATCTGACACACACAGAGATGTTTTCAGAATTAAACATGAACAGTACCACCACCAGAGGGCAGCATCAGTTACAGCACACAGATCAGTGGTTCTTACCAACGAAGGTGAAGCGATCGATGTGAGGACGCACACAGCAGATTTTTCCCAGGTTTTCACTGATTTTACCCCAGAGTTTGACTGAAACAAAACACAGGCAGCTTTAGTTTACATTGGTTACCTGATTTTTACCCCCCTCTTGGGTCTGGCCTTGACGTGGCGAGGGGGCTTGTGCGTTCCCGGGACCATGGAGAGCGATACCATCGGGAGCTTGCTCCTGGTAGGGTCACCCTAGGCGGGCCGGTCTCCAGGGTAGGTTCCAGACGAACATAGACCCCAGCGTGTCGGTACGCTGTAAGGTGGCAGTCCCACCAACCGACTATCCTGCAGAGGGCTAACAACCCACCCAGGAGAAATCCTTTTGTTACGAAACTGACCAGAGAAAGAAGCCGGACTGCCCAAAACGGTAACGGACCCCAGCCCGCCCCCGACCAACGAGTACGGATCAACCTTCGTAGTAGGACCCGTGTCGCAACATGGAATGTCCAGACGCTCCTTCGCCCCGGAGCCGCCACCCTGCTGTCCCGAGAGCTCTGCAGCTACAACATCACCCTTGCAGGACTCTGCGAAGTCCGATGGCAAGGCAGTGGCGAAACAACAGCAGGCGACCACTGTTACATCTGGAGTGGCCGCGAGAGACGGACAGGCCTTTATGGCATGGCTCTCGCCATCCCAAAGGCCCTCCGTAAGTGCCTCATCAGCTGGTCACCTCTGAACGACAGACTGTTGTCTCCCCGCTTTCTCCACCAGCATGGCAAGATGACAGTAATTGTTGCCTATGCGCCCACTGATGTCGCTGAAGAGGATGCGAAGGATGCCTTTTTCGACCAACTCCATCAGGCTGCCAACCAAGCCCCACCACACGACATCACCATCATCCTCACGGACGCCAACGCCATTCTATCTAGCTGTGACCGGCCCGCAGGCTCACCTGTTGGCACAATTTTTGCTGACAAGACCACAAACGACAATGGTAACCGCCTTCTCCTTCTCTGTCACCACAACAACCTCTGTGTTGCTGATACCTGGTTTCCCCGGAAACTCATCCATCACTGGACTTGGTACAGCCCAGATGGCAGAACCAGGAAAGTGCTGGACCACATCCTCATATCGCAACGCTGGAAGTCGTTTGTCACCAACTGCCGTGTTTACAGAGGAGCAGAGCTTGGCAACACCGACCACCGCCTCTTGGTGGCCCAGCTTAAGCTAAAGCTGCGAGGCAACCAGCACATCAAGACCCCGCCTCGCCTGGACTCCTCCCTACTCACTGATCCAAACATCGCTGCAGACTTCAGCCGCTCTGTCCGCCGTACCTTCGATGCCCTGGCCCTGGACAAAGTGACCGACTGGACAACCTTTAAGGAGAGCGTCATTCAGTCAGCTCACAATGTCCTCGGATGCTCATGACCTTCTCCGAAAAAGCTTTGGATGTCGGAGAGGACACTTGACATCATCGACCGCCGGTGCAAGGCCCGACTCCGGGGCAACCTGTCGAGTACTGGCAGCTGAACCACCTGCACAATGTGGCTATAACCGAGGACCGTGAGAGGTTCTGGAAGGCAGAAGCTGAACACCTAGAGTCCGCGGCCAACAACAACAACATGTGCCGGGTCTTTAGTCTGCTGCGCCAAGCCCGTAATGGTCCACGCATTAAGACAGCCCTGGTGAAAGATTCTAATGGCCACCTCGTAACAACTGAGGCAACCTGCCTCGAACGCTGGAAAGAGCACTTCAGCCTCCTCCTGCAGCACAGCTCCATCCCGGCTGATCTCATCACCCCAGCCACTGCAAATGTTGCATCCACCAGCAACGCTTGCAGCACAGATCCTGTCACCCCAGAAGAAGTCAGAGCTGCTCTGAATAAAATCAACAACAGGAAGGCCCCCGGCATCTGTGCCATAACCGCTGAGATGCTAAAATCTGGTGGTGACGGCGTTGTCGAGTGGCTCACCCACATATTCAATCAGGTGTGGGAGACAGAGAGGCTTCCCAGCGACTGGACCAGAGGGGTCATCCTACCCTTCTGGAAACGCAAAGGTGACAGGCTAGACTGCTGCAACCACAGAGGCATTACCCTTCTCTCCATCCCCGGCAAGCTCTTTACCAGGATCTTGCTCACCCGTGCTCTCCCAGCAGTCAGAAGCAGTCGCTGCCCCCAGCAGGCTGGCTTCATGCCTAACCACTCCACAACAGACCACATCTCCGCTGTTCGTCTGCTGATAGAGAAGACCTATGAATTCCGCAAAGACCGACATCTCTACATCGGGTTCATAGATCTGAAGGCTGCCTTTGACACCGTCTGCCATGCTTCACTGTGGAGTATCCTACAGGCCCTTGGAGCACCACCCAAGATCGTCGCCCTACTCAAGCTGCTTTACAGCAACGCACAGAGCTGTGTCCGCGTTAACAGCAAAGACTCTGACTGGTTTCCCATCTCCAGTGGCGTCCGTCAGGGCTGCGTGGCTGCTTCCGACCTCTTCAACTGCATCATTGACCACCTGATGCTCAAGGTCTGTGAGCGGGTCCCCGGAGTGTCCTTTGGCGACTACCACCTGACTGACCTGGAGTACGCTGACGACACCACTCTGTTCAGCACATCCTACAGCCAGCTGAGAGACGCTCTGGGCATATACAGTGAAGAGGCAGGGAAGCTTGGCCTCCAAGTGAGCTGGGCTAAGACCAAATTTTTCCATGTCGGTGATGGGCCGGATCCACCCCCCCTGCAGCTTGGCAATGATATTGTAGAGCCTGTCAAGTGCTTTGTGTACCTGGGGTCCATAGTGACCGACAACGGAGACCTAAATCCAGAGATCAACCGCAGAAAAGCCCTGGCAGCATCAGCCCTGCAGTCCCTCTGGAAACCACTCTGGCGACATTCTACCATTTCATGCAAGACGAAGCTCCGGATATACAATTCCGCCGTACTCTCCATCCTGCTGTATGGCTCGGAGACATGGCCCCTGAACAAGACTCTGGCTGCCAGAGTAGATGGCTTCGACAGCGGAGCTCTCCGCACCATCGAAAACATCAGGTGGCCCCAGCAAGTTTCCAACCAGGTGCTCAGAGCTCGCACGCGCCAGCCCAGAGCATCTTGCCTGGCTGCGCAACGCCGCACCCACTGGTTTGATCATGTCCTCCGCCTTCCTGCTGACCATCCCATGAGAGCCATCCTCCAGTTTGATCCAAAGGCAGCAGGCTGGAAACGACCACAAGGCAAGCCCCGCACCCGATGGCTTGACGTCATTGTGGGCGACCTCCAACAACTTGGAGTTACCATGGAGGACGCAGAGCAGCTGGCCCAAGACCGCCAGCACTGGAAAAAACTTGTTCATCTGGTCGGCTCAGCGCACGGGGATGGGACGCCCCCCCCCCCCCTTCGCTGGAGCCCTAAGTAAGTAAGTAAGTACCTGATTTTTACAGTCTTAAAAACATAACACAACACAGGAAGAACATGCAAACTCCGCACAGACCCCCAGGATTCAAACGCAGGACCTTCTTGCTGTGAGGTGAGTGAGTGTAGACTATACTCACTGGCTGTGGGCTTGTGGTTCATGTTGCCATGGTTCTGGTAAATGGGCGTGGTCTGGGTCTGTGGCTGAGTCAGCTGACCAATCACAGGAGTGGAAGAGGGCGTGTTGATGTTGGACAAGATGCACCCGGTTACTCTCTGAAAGGAAAAGCAGCACAGAATGGAGTCGAGCTGGAGAATATTACAGATAGAAAATAGAACTCTAATTGAGGTTTAGTACAAACATCTGCTCTCTTTAGCTTTATGTAACATTATCTGTGCATTGTACAGATAAATGCATCATAAAATGTAATTTATGTAAACATAGTAATGGTTGGGACTGAAAATCCACCCGTGTTTCATTCTACAAACATGTTTGAAGAACCGTTTAGGGGAAATCAAAGAGAAATACCTGAGGTCAATCTGTCAAATACGATGAGAAAAATATAATGACCCTGGTTCAGTTCAAACTATACGATGAAGTTTACATTTGCAAAGCCACGTGTGAAGACGTCAAATGTAAAGACATGTACAGATGTGTAGTGGTGCTGCTGAGGTCTGACCTTCATGAGGTCCCTGTGGTGCTCCAGCACGCTGCAGGTGGTCTGCCATGTGTCCTGGTAGCACTCCCAGGGGTCCACTCTACACACACACACACACACACACACACACACACACACACACACACACACACACACACACACACACAACCACAGTTACACTTTTAAAGTCCAGGTTTACTGTCTGTACTTTAGTAAAATACATCAGTTAGTACACAGTATGTGAGAGAGGACAGAGGCTTTACCTGATCCAGTCTGAGGACTGCACCGCCAGCTGGCACATGGTCAGGCGATGTCTGCTGGACACCAGGCCCTGCACCACAAGTACACATCGGTCACTACAATGTTACTGTATGAAGGATAACTCAGGAATACTCCACCACTGTCTCTTCACATGTCTTTTTCTTGGTATAATGTCCCACTTGCAGAAGTCATTGTCTTGGTCTAATTACAGAAACTATAGGGATACTATTGATCCATTTTGTGGATTTACTGCAGAATAGTATTAAGTATAAATAGTATAAAATATGAAACAATAAAATATGTTACACAGCTGACCGTTCTCACCTGGACACGGACTATCTGAGGTGCAGTTTACTCAAAACACAAACACACACACGAGTGTTCATGGTTCTGTTTAGGAGTTTGATTTCCAAGTAATGTTATTTGAGAGGGACTTGTTTAACAGCACAAATCGGCTCACCGGCTCAGTCAGCTCTTTCTGTTCAGATTGTGTCAAAACAAAACTCAGATTAAAACATCAGTAACAGAGCGTCAGACAGAGCAGTGCTTTCAGTTTCACACCCCCAGGGAATGTTGACGACATCAGCTGCAAAAGCATCGGTTGACAAAAAGACTGAAATCTGAACCGACTAATGCAAGAATCACATTTCAGAACATGTTTGTACAGATCTAAACTACAGGGTGAGCAGTTTTTATGCAGAAGAAGACACAAGATTTTGTTGTTTGTGGAGGAACTGATGGGACTTTGTGATTTGCTAATTGCGTCCACTCCAAAAGAGATTTCGATTCAATATTTCTTGCAGCCAAATATCACAGCATGCCAGACTGTCTCTGGGTTTCACATTTCTGTTTGAAGGCAAAATTCTGAGGATGTTTCACCATTTAAAAGATATAATACTTAGCTTTAAATTGTTAATCGCTATGGCAATTATAAATGAACAGGTGGAAATGTCAAAATACAGTTGTAAATAAGCTGTGTTCATGTGGCATCACAACATTCTACAAACCCTTACACTAAATTAAAGTTTGTATATTGCATAAAAACATAAAGGTTTAAAGTTCAGCGTCTTCTTCGTCAGTACAAATAATCTAAAACTAAATGATTTTTTCAGAGTCGCTTCAGAAAGTGGTCCCATTATTCGACCCCAAAGATGATTGTTGTCAGCTCAAAGGCCTTTAAGACATAAGATTAATATGACAAGTTTGTGGAGCTGATCCCAAACAAATAATGAGAAGGTTCTGAAAATGTGTGGATCAGAAGTTTGGAGATTTCTTTCAAAAACAGACGATAAAAACCCACCGCTCCATCTGAGATTCTCATCAGATTCTTCAACATCAACTGTCAGAATATTTTTATATAATTTATGGTTCATATCTCTGTAAGTACTGGGCCTATCCACATGAAACAAACTGACACAGAGTTCATATACAGCGGCACATACTCCATGGCAGCGGAGTGGTTGGCTGCTCTTGTGGCTGCCTGGCTCACACACTGAGCAGTTTTTGAAACGTTTTGTTTTTTGAGCTCAGTTTTTAACATCCTGTCATGGGATTTTAACCAACTAAGAAGTGCAGCATGTGCCATTCAAAGGACACAAGTAAGAGACTGTTGCATTTTATGAAATGAGCTGTATCCATGGAGACCGTGCAAGAGGCTAGCTAAGGAGCTAGCGAAGGAGCTATCTATGGACATTTGAGTTGGTACATGTTTTTACACCATATGTGGCAGCAAATGTGGCAGAAGATCTTCAGAGGAAAAACTTTGAGAGAATGAACACACGGGACTGTTGGATTGTGTGAAATTAACTGTTTTTTTTTCTCGTATCCATGGAGACTGTGCAAGAGACTAGCTAAGGCGCTAGCTATGGACATTTGAGATGCTACAGGTTTTTTACAACACATGTGGCAGAAGATCTTCCAGAGGAAACACTATGAGGGACTGGACTATTTCATCACCAACAGAAACACCAGAGTGGAGTAAGAGTGAGGCCTTTCCTGTTGTGTTCCTGGCGCCCCCTGGAGGCAACTGTGATGCTGCAGGACACAGGGGACACTTTTGACTCTTTCACAGGATCTGCTGACCCTCCCTGCCCAGTCCTCCTGTGAAACTGCACCTGACCGGTCTTCCTGTGAAACTGCACCTGACCAGTCCTCCTGTTAAACTGCACCTGCCCAGTCCTCCTGTTAAACTGCACCTGCCCAGTCCTCCTGTTAAACTGCACCTGCCCAGTCCTCCTGTTAAACTGCACCTGAGACCTTTGACTGAGACACAAAGGGACTGAAATGCGCAGTGGAAATGTTGCTGCAGCAAAACTTGAATTTCCATTGGAACCAATAAAGTCTCTGTCTGTCTTGATACTTTGCAGCTGATGTCACCAACTTTCCCTGGGGGTGTGATGCTAGCTGTAAGCACTGCTCTGTCTGAAGCACTGTTACTCAAATTAGACTTTAATCTGATCTTTATTTTAACGCAGTCGGACCAGAAAGTGTTGACTTAGTTGCAACTACAACTTCAGTTTTTCGCTCTCACCTTTTTATTGAAAATCAAACTCCTAAACAGGACCATGAACGCTCAGACTGATCACAGGCTCCTGACAATGTGCTCTTTAAATCCATTTCGTATTTTTTCTTGAGTTTCAGACCGTCTTAAAACTTGTTTATGTGTGCATCCTTTCTCCATGGTACCTTCTAAACAATCCGCCAAACACATACATTTAAAACACCCCCTGTGTGATTCACTGCAGTGTATCGATAGGGAAGCTGTGTGAAGTGCCTTGCCCAAGGACACAGCAGCAGTATGTGTGTGTGTGTGTGTGTGTGTGGAGGGACGTGTACTCACTGGTTTGCCGTAGGAGTCGTGCACTGGGGAGATGATTCCCCCGATCACGATGTAGCGGCCGGTTTGGTGCAGGTACTCCCTGGCCTTCTCTACAGCGACCAAACAGACACAAGAACACACTTTACTGTCAAACAAAAGCTGGAGACAGACACAAGAACACACTTTACTGTCAAACAAAAGCTGGAGACAGACACAAGAACACACTTTACTGTCAAACAAAAGCTGGACACTGGCAGAAGTACTCCATTTTGTTACTTATACAGTATTAGAGCAAAGAAATACTCCAGTTAAAGTACAAGTATCCCATGAAATAGTCTTGTTTTCTGGTGCTTTTCTCTATGGAGATGCTATTGCTTTGTCTGAAATGTTTCACACTATGGCATTAAACCTTTCTATCTTCCTGGAAACCAAACCAGACCAGGTTACAGGTCAGATCTGTGGACAGGTGACCTCGCTCACAGTCAGAATGCCTGTTTTTCTAGGTATTTTTGAGCTTTAAAACCATGTGCAATTGAATACATATAAAATAGAACAGATTAATGTCATACTGTGGAACATTCCAGGCAGAACAACAATATCGCCATAGAAACAAGCAGGTGATGGACCCCCAACCAAAAAGTTACACCACCTTTAAATAGAATTGTTAAAGTAACAGTTTAAAAATGTACTTAAAGAGTAAAAAGTAAAAGTATTATAAAGCTTCAAATGTGGTGATTTTTATACAGATTTTTGCTGAATTTTGTTCAACAGAAACAATTGAATCGATCTTTTTTTTTTTTTTTGCTTTTTTTTTTTGTATATTTTTGTTTGCTAAAACTATAACTGTGTAAAAAACAAACCCCTGAGCCTTTTCAGCAGGTCTCAGACAATAATAAAAATACTTTTACTTTTCTCTCTCAAATGTAGTAAATTAAAAGTAAAAATGATTATTATAAGTACAGATATCTGAAATTATACTTAAGTACAGTACATTTACAGCTACTTTTACTTCATTAAGTTCCACCACTGGTTTGGCTTTTGGCTTTAACGAACACATATTAATCCTTTTGTCTGGTATTACATTTTGTTCACAGTAAACCAAAATATGTATTGAAAATAAAAGTCTGTTCTTTTTAAACGGCCCATATTACGCTATTTTTTATTTTTTTTATATATATTTTTTATGCTATGTTATAATGTTATGTTATAATTTATGTTATAATGTTTCCTCATCACAAACAGACCTGGAGCATAATTTAGATGATTTCAGTCCTGGAATTGACCATCTTCACTGAACTAAAAGTAAAAGGAGCTGTAAACTAGAGATTTTAGAGAGAGTAATAATGCAGGATTCCTCAAGACATGTGTGAATGAAACAAAACACGACTCCAGGTCTGTTTTTGAGGAGGTAACAACATTTAAAGATGGTTTAAAGCTCACAAGAGTCACATTCTCTAATACAGGAGCTTTAAAGAAACAAAACTAAGTACAGAGAGAGAACAGTGAAGGCTTGAATGCAGGAAATAACAGGATTATTCAGACATATGTGCCTGGTCCAGACTGATGTCTCTGTGTATTTTTATTCAGAGGGATATAAATCTGGTTCCCACACCCTCCACCGTGTCTCGAGCCAGAACCAGACATGATCGTCCAATCAGATTCATTAAAAACGGGGTATTGTTACTTCTGTGGGACATTAACTGCAAACACATAACATATTTAGATCACCATGTTGCCTTTTATTGTTTTGTAAATGCTACAGTCAACGAAAACAATGTATTAACGCGTTTTATAAGTTTCACTTTCGTTTTTTTACGCTCTGAGTCTCCCCTCCCTTTGCTCTCTGCGCTAAGTCACTCCCCCTTCAGAGCGCTATCACAACACAATCAGCGTTCATCCCACTAATGAAACTACTGCATATCACATCAGGTTTGTGAAGTTGCTGTGTACAGTTTTGTATCATGTTTTTGTATATTTATGGAGAACTGTCGTGTGGGAGCATGGGTACATTATGCTTGTGGGCGGTTAATCATAAAGAGGCTTAGGATAGGGCCCAGGAGAGATCGCTAGATTACTCACAGTCATCGGTGACCGGCACATGTTCATAAAGTATTTTAGAAGTGTGTGTTCTGAGGCAACAAACATGCATGAATGAAACAAAATACTCCTCTAAGATAAATATGATAGAACACTGTTATAACACGGCTAAAAGCTCATTCGTTTGTTTTTTTTTGCGTAACATTTAAGAAGTAAAACCAGCTTCTTCTAAAACGTCACACTTCACTCTGATTGGTTAATCCGCCTGACACACGATGAGCGCTGACCAACAGGAAGTGCGTAATGTAGGAAAGTACGTCAACAGAAATCCTGTTATAATCGGAGTACAGCGGTAATTCAGTTTTGCTGCTTGTAAGCTCATATTTCTAGCCCATCAGAGAAATCTGATCATCAAAAACACCCAGCGACGTGTTCTTCTAAACGTCTGTGGGTTTTCAGAGGAACTGTTCTATTTGGAAGACAAAGTACGAAACATTTTAAGGTCCTACATTACACAAAACTGACTCTTGTGACCTTAAGCCATGTTATATGTTATATGTGTTGTGCTTTGTTTTATTCACACATGTTTGAGTTTCTTATTAGTCTGTCTACATCTCCAAAGCTCAAAATGCTCTGTTCCACTTTGTGATGTCATGTAGTGGTAGTTTTCAAGTTAACAGCTCCTTTTACCTTTAGTTCAGTAGGAAGTGACAATTCCAGGGCTGAAAAGATCAAACTGATTCTAGTGAAGGTGTTTGGACCAATGAGGTTTTGGTCTTCTGATAATTTATGTTATTAGGTTCTTTTTTCAGCCCAAGAGTTTGTTTTCATGCCTGACAATTTCGACTGCTCCCTGCGGTCTTCCTCAGAGTCACGTGATGTTGCTGTGATGTGTCCGGTCAGCTGATTTAAACGGGTTTTGGCGCCGTCTTCCTACTGGCAGAGGCAGGACGACAGCGCCATCTGCAGTCCGACTTCCTCAGGACGATATCCCAGGTGTGTGAGAGTAAAAAAGCCCCCTGGTCCCGATTGATAGACCTGTTTCAATTGCCTCTTTAATCCAGCGACGATGTTTGTCCTCTGTCCCAATGATGTTTGCTCCTGTCCCAGTCCATAATTTTTTACTCTCACACACCTGGGCTACTGTTCTGAGGAGGTGACCACTCTGAGGAAGACCGCTAGTGAGCAGTCGAAACTGTCAGGTACGAAAACAAACCCTTGGTCTGAAAAAAGAACCTAATAACATGAAGGTGTATGGAGTTTAAAAACATGGTGCAGCACTTGTTTTACCACATGACATCACAAGGTGAAACAGAGTGTTTGAGAGAAAAACTCAGCCTAAATATCCAGGGTTTGTGTCTTAAACGTGTGAATGAAATAAACAGGTGATAGTTGTAGGCCTAGTAGTAGACAGAGATACAAATTCACAAACTTTTCCAAAATAAATCGACTTATGGTTCATGATACACATATTTTGAGGCTCAGTATTTATCGTGTGTACAATTTATTTGCAAAAGTTTAGAGATTTGGGTATTTTGGTTGAAATACAGTAAGATTTGCGCTGTTAAAGGTTGAATCAGTGACTCTTATGGCTAATTATGGGTTAATTTTCTTATTTATCTGTAGCAGCTTGTGCCTTTTAATGTTATTGTCTATTTAAAAATGGTTTATATTTTGCATTATTGTTTTTCTATCAGCGTCTTCTAATGTAGTTTTTTCAATATTATTATCTCTCTGTTGCCTTATATTGTGCTTCCGAATGTGTTATCATGACAGAACATTATAACGTGGTAGAAAGCTCAAAAAGAAGAAGCAAAAGAAAAGAATTTGGCACAACACCCCCTCTTTAACACGCCATCCCCTTATAATTCAAGAAGTCTAGTTTGGGAACACTTGGAGACCCGGAGAATCACTGGGTTAGTAAATACACTGAAGGAAACTACTAGAAGATCCTATATAATGTAAGATGTAAGATGATGGGTGACTTTGATAGGCCGATGTGATGATGCATTAGGCCTACACCTGGACACATCCCACTAAGACCTGTCAATCATTTTTGGGACATTCTTATCGCCATTCCTGACCACTGTTAAACCTAGAGTCATATATATATATATATACACCCTATAGCCCATAGCACCCTATAGCTTCTCCATCCTTCCTGCTGTAACCCACTTTTCCTCGTGCGTAATACCTTATATTTATGGGTGCGTCACGTATAAGCGCACGGAGGCCTACACAAACTGACAACACAACGCACATACATTAAAGTCTAGCTCACATTTTATTCCTGTAGCTGATCTCGGGCAACACCCCTGACAGGCCAATCAAAGACTTTCGTTTAACGGTAAGTGGAACAGAGACGTGGCCTGCGCGTTGTAACACCACCGCCCTTAGGAAAAACACGTCTTACCGAAGGAAAACGAAAGAAACATAACGTAAAATCGCCAAAAACGGGTATGTCTCGAAGCATAACACGTATTTTTTTTTATATATATATATATTTATCGCGGGATGTGCTGTCTTACCGAACATGTGAATATGGCCTTTGGTGATAGGGTTGAAGCTCCCGCACGATAGCAGGATTACGTGCGTCTTGGCGCTCTCCGTCATGGTTCTGCGGAGGTTTCGTGGCCCGGTTCGTTTCTTTTTGGCCCGGTTCACGTCGCTGTGGTGTTGTTGTCGGTGCTGAGGAGACGGAGATGGAGAAGAGACTGGGGCTGCAGCGGATCTCCGGAGGCTGAGGTGGCGCGTCACGGGCTTAAAGGCACAGCGCACTGCAAGACGAGCGGGAGAAGTGAGAAGATTGGAGCAGTTTGCCTTTTGGTTTGACTTAAGACTGTAAAATATTTTCATGGTTTCGAAATATTAATTCTATAGACTTATTTTTGTTGAGACACTTGTTAAAGAGCGATTTTCTGATCAAGTTTCCTCACATAGCTGAGTTGTGTGTTTTGTTTTGTTTTTTCATTCTCACATGTTTAACACACAAACCCTGCATATTTAGGCTGAGTTCTTCTCTCAAACAAAAAACACACTGTTCCACCTTGTGATGTCATGTGGTAATACAGGAAGTGCTCCACTGTGTTTTTAAACTCCATTCACCTTCACTAAAAATCATCTGGAGGTAAAAGGAGCTGTTCACTTGAAAACTATATCGCTTCATGACATCACAAGGTGGAACAGAGCATTTTGAGCTTTGGTGATGAAGACAGACTAAGAATAAAAGGTTACTCAAACATGTGTGAATTAAACAAAACATAACTCCAGGTCTTTTTGCCCAGCGCTGATGAGTTGGGTCACTGAGAAGGTGTTAAAATCCACAGAGTGATGTATGTGTTGATGATGGTGTGTGTGAGCGCTGGGGCCGTTCACAGGGGCCGTGGGTCTGTGTGAGTCAGGCCCAGGTCACTGCTGTGTGACACATGCAGCGTCATCATCAGAGCACCGAGCATCTGGACTCACTGTGGGTCCAAAACACAAAAACACGGACATTTGGGATGATACTGAAGGAGCGCTCATCTGGTGTACTTTAAAATGACTCACACATCACCTGCACCTGTGACCTACACCTCTGGGTACAGTAAATGACAATAAATTCAAAACAAAGACAGACAAATGCCTTGCCTGGGCTCCAGAACACACACGCACACATTTCACTAATATTTTACAAAGATGTGTCGCATCACTAGTGAATCTCCCTGTTTTCAGATGAGTGTGATTGACAGGTGCATTAGCCAATCAGGGACATGCATGGTCCATCCGTATGGGGAAAAAAAGGAAAAAAATATATCATAAGGGCTGAAAAACATGGCACCATTTGTATAAAAATACAGAGAGCTTTATCAGGCAAACATATTCCCCTTTGGAGCTTTAATAACCATTAAAGCTCCTTCATTCTTTCCACAACTAAACATCCACTGTTGTTGAATGCATTTTGTATCAGAAAGCACATGAGTCATTTGCCCAGTTTCAATGCCAAAATCCAGTGTGTTTAAACCTAAAATGTCTCTCTCTGATCTGAACAGTCACTCCCTAAACCCCAGCACCAGCAGCCAGTCACGAATCAGTGCTAGTGCAGCCTCTGCAGCTCAGGGAGGGAATTCTGCAGGTTCTGAGCTTGAGGCACAGTCTGTTCATATACTGAAAAAGAGACAAACCTTTATGTGTTTTCCATGTGCAGGTTCAAGCACTGGTAACCCAGGTTCAGTTGTGATTGTAGTACAAACCTAAAAAACCTGCACCAGGGACGACAGGTGGAAATTAGCTCTGGTGCTACAACCTGCACCGTGCATCTCTCCTGTTAAGGTTAATGTAGATTGTGTGCTGTCCTCGTCTCATAAATAAACTAAATAAATAAATAAAAATAAACATTTCATTTTAAACCTGTAGGAATGCAGGTGACATACAGTTCATTTAAGCAGAGATTCCCTCTCTCTGTGGTTCCCCAGTGATGCCTCCAGAGGGCGTATTGGCTCCTGTGTGTGTGTTTGTGTGTGTGTGTGTGTGTGTGTGTGTTTGTGTGTGTGTGTGTGTGTGTGTGTCAGTCAGTCTGAGGTCTTGTCCTGTACAGTGTGTTTCATGTATTCTTCATGAGCCTTCCCCTGGTTAAGAATATTCTGGAGCCTCGATCTGTGTATGATCCTGTGAGAGTCGAGGCTAATGACAAATAAATCAAGGTGACTGAGACAATAAACTGTAATATCGCTTATCGTGATAAAAAAAAAAAAAGGGTAGGCAGTGATCATGGGACATTTTAGATAGTCGTGATAATCAAGATAATGGCCATTGTATCACCAGAATGTTTAAAAAAAAATACTACTACTACTTATCCATGACGTTTTCTACTATCAGTGTTGTTTTCAAAGTGCAATGGAACTTACACAGATAAATAGATAATTATTAAGATCCAGAATATTTTAATCAGCAGTTTGAATCATTTCCCTGATAATATTGTAATTTGTAAGTATTCTGGCCATCGTGACACCAGATTTCAGTATCATCCCAGCCAACCTGAGACTTTTACCTCTGGAACACACCGAGTGCATTTCACAGCACTGTTTACCTTTTGTGTTTGTAGATAATACTCCCTACAACTGTACAACAACTCAATCTTACGTAACGGATAACCTTATGCCCTGTCAATCAGCATATTATTTGCACTGCCTTTGTCTCTTGTAATAGCTGTGATTTTATATTTGATTTTATGTTTATTACTTATTTTTCTATTTTATTTTGACTTGTACATATACATTTATTTATATAATTATGTCTCTTGCTCTTTTTTGCTATACCATTTATTTTTTTACTCTCTGTTATTATATTATATTGTGATGTTTGAGCTACTGTATCCAAATAATTTCCCTTGTGGATCAGTAAAGTTTGTCTAAGTCTAAGTCTTAATGAGCTGTACCTTTGACCTTGACCTTGGCAGGAGCTTCTTGCAGATGTGAGCTCTGTCGCCTCCTGTAGAGGGCGCCACTGTTCCCAGCCCAGCCTCTGTCTGTGGTACAGCAGTGAACATCCCACAGAAAATATGTAGTGAAGACGTTTCCTGCATCATCGGTGAGCGTTTCAGAAGGCGGCAGGACCTACTGGCCATAAACTATTTATTTAAACCAACGAAGTAAAATGTAGCATCACAAAAAACATAAACTTAGATTTAGACAAACTTTATTGATCCACAGGGGAAATTATTTGGATACAGTCGCTCAAACATCACAATATAATATAATAACAGAGAGTAACAAAAATAGATGGTGTAGCAAAAAGAGCAAGAGACAGACGTCAAATGAGACATAATTATAAAAATAAATGTATATGTACAAGTCAAAATAAAACAGAAAAATAAGTAATAAACATAATATCAAATATATGTAAAATCCCTCAGTCGTCCAGGTAGTATCCATGGCAAAAATGGACAAAACTCCGAGCCACAAACAAAGCAATGTGGTCTACTCCATTCAGTGTAGTGAAGACTGCAGGGGGCGCTACATTAGAGAAACAAAACAGCCACTTCACAAAAGGATGTATCAACACAGACGGGAAAACCAGGGTGGGCCGCAATCTGCCGTACATCTCCACCTAAAAGCCACAGGCCACTCCTTTGAGGACAGCGAGGTCCAGATCTTGGCCAGAGAAAAGAACTGGTTTGAGAGGGGAGTTAAAGAAGCTATTTTTGTCAAGAAAGAGAATCCTTCCTTGAACAGAAATGGGGGTCTCAGACATCATTTGTCTCCCATCTATAACTCTATCCTCAAACCTAAATCAAAACAAACTGGGAAAACAATGGGACTAGCCAGGTCAGGTCCAGAGGTGTGAAAACACCCATCATGGCCCTGAATGGATATGCTAACTACTCCCCCACTCCCACTCCATATTGAATAGACTCACATGACTAACAGAAACTGTTAACAACTCCATATTGTATCACCTGACCAACTGAAACTGTATTTAAATATGTGTGTCTCAGAGTAATTTTCATTGTAATTAAGCTCCTCCCTTCAGGCAGATATAAAGCAGTGTCCGCCAGCATCTGACCAGAACTGAGGAAGCAGCTTGGATGAGCTGCGAAACGTATTCAACCAAATAAACTATGTCCAGTTGACAAATTAAATTTTCTCCTTTTTTTGCCATAATATCAAATATAAAATCACAGCTGTAAACAAGAGACAATAAAGGCAGTGCAATAATATGCTGATTGACAGGGGCATAAGGTTATCTGTTACGTAAGACTGAGTTGTTGTCCCTCTCTGCCCCTGTCCCTCTCTGCTCCTGTCATGTCCCTGTCCCTCTCTGCCCCTGTCCCTCTCTGCCCCCGTCATGTCCCTGTCCATCACTGCCCCTGTCATGTCCCTGCCCCTCTCTTGTCCCTGTCCCTCTCTGCCCCTGTCATGTCCCTGTCCCCCTCTGCCCCTGTCATGTCCCTGTCCCACTCTGCTCCAGTCATGTCCCTGTCCTTCCCTGCCCCTGTCATGTCCCTCTCTGCCCCTGTCATGTCCCTGTCCCTCTCTGCCCCCGTCATGTCCCTCTCTGTCCCTGCCCCTCTCTGCCCCTGTCCCTCTCTGCCCCTGTCATGTCCCTGTCCCTCCCTGCCCCTGTCATGTCCCTCTCTGTCCCTGTCCCTCTCTGCCCCTGTCCCTCTCTGCCCCTGTCATGTCCCTCTCTGTCCCTGTCCCTCTCTGCCCCTGTCATGTCCCTGTCCCTCTCTGCCCCTGTCATGTCCCTCTCTGTCCCTGTCCCTCTCTGCCCCTGTCATGTCCCTGTCCCTCCCTGCCCCTGTCATGTCCCTCTCTGTCCCTGCCCCTCTCTGCCCCTGTCATGTCCCTGTCCCTCTCTGCCCCTGTCATGTCCCTCTCTGTCCCTGTCCCTCTCTGCCCCTGTCATGTCCCTGTCCCTCTCTGCCCCTGTCATGTCCCTCTCTGTCCCTCTCTGCCCCTGTCATGTCCCTGTCCCTCCCTGCCCCGTCATGTCCCTCTCTGTCCCTGTCCCTCTCTGCCCCTGTCATGTCCCTGTCCCTCCCTGCCCCTGTCATGTCCCTCTCTGCCCCTGTCCCTCTCTGCCCCTGTCATGTCCCTGTCTGCCAGCTGAGTCCGTAGCCCCGCCCCCTCGCTCTCCTCGCACACGCACACAGGAACAACATGGCGGCCGCTGCTGTAGCACTAGCTCCTCTCCTCCACTAGCCGCGTCTCCGGGCGATGCTTTAACCCCCGGGCAGCCGAGATGAACCTCTGCGCCCAGTACTTACGGTGAGCCCCCCGCACAGCCCCGGCACTCGGACCCGAACCCGCCTCACCTCCCCAAAATGTCAGATTTCCAGCGGGCTCACGCGTTGTTTTGTTCCGCTGCTAACTGCTAATGCTAAGGGCTAATATCAACAAATAAACGCTAGTGCGAACTTCGCGCATTTTACGCGTATCCAAATGGCGTTTTCTGCCATCACAGCGTTGTCCTGTCATCATCACACCTACACATACTCTCCACACGGTAATTTAGCTTAATTTTAGCGCGTAGCTGCGTTCACCGTGTCACGCTTGCTTGAGTTCAGTCCACTTCATTCCGCTGTGCCGTGTCCATCCAAAACCCAAACAAACGCGCAGTTTCCTCTGGTCTCTCCTGAATATCTGTGATAAACCAACTGCTTTAAACGTGTCTGTGTGAGCCGATCGAGGGGCGGGTGGTTGTGTGGAGGAATGCTGTACGGTGCAGTCTCTTTGGGGACACTAATGACGTGTTTTTGTGCATGTTTGTGGACCCGAGCAGACAGGCAGAGGCCCTGAAGGCTGACATGGCAGGTGAGTGGGCCCCTCACGTGACACAGCACCACACAGCTGGAGACACAAGATCTGAAACTTACACAACACAAAACACTTCCTCTTTCACAGTCTAGTATTACGATACATCTTGTCTTATTGGTACAATTTTTTATATATATATATATTTTTACTCTGTTATTGTAGTATAATGTGATACGTGAGCTACTGTGTACAAATAATTTCCCTTATGGATCAATAAAGCCTGTCTCAGTCTAAGTCTACACAAAAATAGTAACATTTTGCCATCTGTGCATTATAATACATTGAAATCAACACTTTTAATTGCCTCATGTAATTAAAAGTGTGTATGTTTTTAGTTGTTTGGTTAATGAAAAGGGCACTATGTATTGGCCTGTCATGATAAAACATTTTGAAGAAATAGACAGATAGATACTTGAACTCCTCCACCAGAGGCAGGGATCCCCCAGTAGGGATTGACAGGCAGATCGGTGCAGCGTCGGCAGTGATGTGGTCCCTGTATCGCACTGTTGTGGTGAAGAGGGAGCTGAGCCGAAAGGCAAAGCTCTCGATTTACAGTCAGTCTACGTTCCTCCCCTCACCTATGGTCATGAGCTTTGGGTAATGACCGAAAGGACAAGATCGCAGATACAAGTGGCCGAAATGAGTTTCCTCCGCAGAGTGGCTAGGCGCACCCTTAGAGACAGGGTGAGGAGCTCAGTCACACGGGAGGAGCTTGGAGTAGAGCCGCTGCTCCTCTACGTCGAAAGGAGCCAGCTGAGGTGGCTTGGGCATCTGTTCCGGATGCCTCCTGGACGCCTCCCTCGGGAGGTGTTCCAGGCATGTCCCACTGGGAGGAGGCCCCAGGGAAGACCCAAGACACGCTGGAGGGACTATGTCTCTCGGCTGGCCTGGGAACGCCTTGGGGTCTCCCCGGAGGAGCTGAAGGAAGTGTCTGGGGTGGAGGAAGTCTGGGAGTCCCTGCTTAGACTGTTGCCCCCGTGACCCGGCCCCGGATAAGTGGAAGAAATTGGATGGATGGAGGTAGATATAGATAGATAAGCTTTATTGTTTATATATTGCTACACAGATATACTGTGATAAACAATCATATTGAATCTACTTTATGCCACTGACACAGTATCAATAATGCAAGATAATCCCTGTAAACCATTTTTACATTGACAGTCTTCATTTAAAGTCCTATATTACACCAAATTGACTCTTCTATGTTATAATGTTGTTACCAGCTCAAAAACAGACCTGGAGTTGTGTTTTGTTTCATTCACACATGTTTGAGTAACTCTTTATTATTAGTCTGTCTATGTTTCTAAAGCTCAAACTGCTCTGTTCCACCTTGTGATGTCATGCAGTGGTAGATTTTTTTCACAGCTACCTTTTACCGTTAGTTCAGTAGAGATTCTAGTGAAGGTGTGTGGAGTGTAAAAACACACTGGAGCACTTCCTGTATTACCAAGTGACATCATAAGGTGGAACAGAGTGTTTTCTGTTTGAGAGAAGAACTCCAGGTATGTTTGTGACGAGGAAACGGCATTAAAACATAGATCAGAAAACATGTGTTAGCTCTGCGAGTGACACTGGTTTGTTGTGGCTGTGCTGCCGGGTGTTCAGACTCAAAGCTGGGCGTGGCAGAGGTGTGGACGTCGCGGCAGGCCCTACAGGATGTCTATCAGAAGATGCTGGTGACAGACCTGGAGTACGCTCTGGACAAGAAGGTGGAGCAAGATCTGTGAGTATCATCTGTCCTACTGCACTGTTCACTCGTGTTGAACCCATTTATCCCATCCCCAAGTTTAAATCAGACCTTTTCTGCAAAATGGACTTTTCAGAGCCTTTTTTAACCATGTTGTAGCTGTTTCCCCTCACTATTTCCCCTCTCGAAGTTGTATTCAGAGCGATTCGTGCATGTTTGGGGCAATCTTTAATTAATCTTATTTTCAAGACGCCATATTGCTGATAAGCCACTGGTACATACCCACTGCTCTGTATTTACCGACTTCAGCTTCCTTTGGCACCGCAGAAGACAGCGGACTTATTTCTTTTATTAAGTCGTTTTAGATTAATATTGTTTTTAAAATGTCAAAATTTTAACATAGATATCCACGGGTGTCATAGATTATAACATCAAAGCAGACACAAGCACATTATATCTTCTTTAATGTTCACCCTATGCTTTTCTGCCTTTGTGTGCTTCAACTATTTTACTCTATTTATTTCTATGTCCAAGGTCATATATTCGCTCATTTTGGTGATGTTGTCATATGTTACGTCAGTGCTTCTGTTTTTTTATTATTATACTAAAGACGCTGGTACAGAGCAACAGAAATAACCTTATGGAACTAATGGAAGAGTAAGGCATAGGAGAGAGAGCGGAAAAACAACAAAAGAGGAAATGGACTTCTTCTGTATAATGCAGTTCTTTGGAGCTCAACAGTTCCACCCACTTCCAAGTCCACTCTGGTTCCACAAGTAAATTTTATATACATTTTTCCCATAGACTTAAAACAAAATTCAAATATTGAGAGTTCAAGGGCATTGCGGAGGCTAGCCAGCTACATGCTAACTAATATTCATAACACAGATATTAGGTGCCACATACTGCGGATATTTGTTATTTTAAGTACAAAGTCACGTTTGAAAAGCAAAATGGGTTAAATGTTTTAATAATTTTATGAAGTTTATACAGTTTCAGAAACTGATTTGAAACAATATGATAGGTCTTATGGTCATGAGTTACTGCGTAGCTGATGCGCACTGAGCTTTCAAACTTTTAATATACATATTTTTTCGGGAAGTCTGTGAGAAAATGCATGGGAATGTTGCCTGCGAAACCGGGAACTGTTGAGCGTCATACCCTCACTCAACATTTTTCCCAACCACTCCTTATTGGTCAGAGACTGACAAGAGGCTCTAACCGGTCACAGTGAAGAGCTCGCTCTCAAGCTGAGAGTTTTCATAATAAACTGCAAGGGTACAAGCTTCATGATGTAATGAAAATTGATTACATCGTGATTACATTTTTTGGTATAAAAATACAAATCAGTTCCAAACACTACATAGCAATTGCTCCTTTTGTCTATTCCTGCAGTTATCTCTACTTAATCAAAATTCTATCACTAATAGACTCTTGTGTGTGTTTTAGGTGGAACCATGCGTTCAAGAACCAGATCACCACACTGCAGAGCCAGGCCAAGAACCGCGCCAACCCCAACCGTAGCGAGGTGCAGGCCAACTTGTCTCTGTTCCTGGAGGCGGCCAGTGGCTTCTACACCCAGGTGGGTCTCACTGCCTTAAGGGAAATGGGCTTGTTCAGGTGGTGTCATGACACTGAAGATAGACGTGTTTTATTGTTGTTTATGAAAGAAAACACATCTTTAAAGTGTTTTTTACTGGGTATTTGTTGGTTTGACATTTTGTTCACTGTGAATTGCAATTTTGGCTTAATAGAAACAGACTTCCTACAGAGGTGAGAGACTCGAGTCACATGACTTGATTTGAGTCTTTCCCCTTTAATGTATTTCTCCCACCTGAAACTAATAGTAGTATAAAGTTGCATGTTTTAACTGTCTAATAAAATTAGTATGTTATAAGTATATTCATTCATAATGGCATTGGAACAGCGGTGGTACTATTTACTCCTGCACTCAAAATCATTAGGCAAAGTATTAAACCACTAGATTCAATTCAAAACAAATTCCCACTCTTTGTAATATGCGCTGCTATTTGCAATTACCACCACATAAGGCCATCTCTAAATGTGTGTGTGCATGTGCATACTTACAAATATGAAGCCATGTGTGAGTGAGCATGGGGGCACTTCCAACTCCATCGACACAGGCTCCAATTGACTTTACATTGAAAAATTGTGCTTATTCTCTCTGTAAGTGCTGCACTGAGCCTCGTCATTTAGGCCTTAAAATCGTTGTATTAACTCACGCTACATGATCCTGGTGTTTTTATTTCGCTCTTTTGTCTGTAAATAATTTCCTGTTCCTAATATGGAACTGGCTCCAAATTTGCTCCTGTAACTGCTAGCCTCCTGAGTTTCATTTGACTTGAGCTGAACGCTAAGGGAGCGGAACATCACGCTCCTTTAGTCCACTTCTTTATACAGTCTGTGGTTGAAGCGTTGTTTACATTTTTTCACTTTGCTGTATAGATGTTAGGAGATAAATCTGTTCTCCCGTTTGTACCTTTATTTATGAAAACTGTAAACAAAAGGTGAAAATGTTCTGCCATAAGCTCAAAATCCATCAGTCCAAACAAAGCTGCGCTCCCGTTTCCCTTCACCTGTTTATAACTGTTGTGTTTGTGTGTTTGTGTGTCGTGCAGATGCTGCAGGAGTTGTGCACAGTGTTCCACGTGGACCTGCCGTGTCGCGTGCGCTCCTCACAGCTGGGCATCCTCAGCTCCTCCCCCCACAGCAGCAGCGCCATCGTCACCCCACAGACCAGCTCCTGCTTCTACATCTGCCAGCACTGCCTCGTCCACCTTGGAGACATCGGTACGTTAACACACAGCGCAATCACAGGACGCTGTAGTGTGGGAAAAACAAGTTTATTTTAGTTTATTTTTGTTTGCTGTATTTTCCATGTTCGATGTCTTCAATGAGAATCTACAGTGTAAATAATCAACCTGAACTTGAAACTGAACTGAGGATTTCACTGTAGTTTTGTCATGGTGTCAATAATCACGAATAATTGTAAAATTGTGACATTCCTTGTGTTAGTTTTAATATCTGTTAGTGCTACGGCTTTAGCTTAAGAAACCCCATACAGTTTATTGAGCTGGAACTACAGTATGTTGGTTAATGTCACAATAATGCAGTGTCCAGTCTACAGATAATATGGACATTGGGAAACAGTTTTGAATTGATTTTTTTATCTTAATGTGTAGAGCTGAGTGTACAGTTTGAGAAAACATTCATCAGAACTCTGCTTTGTTTCCAGCTCGTTACCGGAACCAGACGAGCCAGGCAGAATCGTACTACAGACACGCCGCTCAGCTGGTGCCTTCTAATGGTGAGTCGTAGAGATCAACCATATGTTTTTTTTTTCATGATGGATGCCAAAATTGATTGTTTAGAATCCAGAGACTGACAAACTCGGGGCCGATGAACTCTACCGGGATTTTTGTAAGCAGTGTCGTACTTGACTGAATATTCTCTTAGGACTAAAGAATTCAAATAAAGCTTTATGTGTATTCTTCAGGCAGCTGGTGTTTAGTTAAGGCTGACAGACAACACGCTAAAAAGTGCAAATATCAGCCTTAGATATCAGTCATCTCAATATAAACAACACTGAAAACAAGTAAACTCAAGCTGCCCATAGACAAAAGTATAAAAGGTGTAACAAAACATAAACATGTTTTGGTTAAAGTTTTAATGCACTGTAATTCCAATTCTTTTCCCTTAGTGCATCCCGGTCATAAAATCTAATAATCTAATTCTAATGCTCTTATTTTTCCAAATCCTGGCTGGTGTTTGGTGTCTAATTGTACTGCCAGTCCGTTGCCTAGAGAATATCATTTGCTGTTCTTGAACCTGAAGGAAAAAGAATAACCAAGAGAAACAGAGTAGAAAAATAAACTTGATTAAAAAGAAGACCTCTTGTGCATAATCCACTTTTCAGAGCTTTCAACCGTGTTATAGTTGTTTCCCTT
This sequence comes from Taenioides sp. WSHXM2023, assembly GCA_029959045.1. Lineage (NCBI taxonomy): Eukaryota > Metazoa > Chordata > Actinopteri > Gobiiformes > Gobiidae > Taenioides > Taenioides sp. WSHXM2023. The sequence continues at coordinate 3,981,600 of CM057096.1, read as the reverse complement.
CTCATTTATCCTCTGAAGTTGTATTTAGAGTGAGTTATAATCTTTATTCTCCTGTATTCAAGATCTCATTGCTCCAATCTACCTGTGTTTTCACCGCCACTATGACGTACACATTTCCTTCTATATTTTTATGAATCAGTGGTGCGTAGAATAAGAATTGGGCAGCGTTGCGTAGCCATTTGCTAGTGTGATCTGCAGCTGTCCATATTAGTGGCCGCCAGCACAATGAGCTTAATCTGTTTTACCTAAACACCGGCGTCATTGCTTCCCTTGTGTTCCTGCGCTCTTCCAGGTCAGCCGTACAACCAGCTCGCTATTCTGGCCTCATCCAAAGGAGACCACCTCACCACCATCTTCTACTACTGTCGCAGCATCGCAGTCAAGTTCCCCTTCCCCGCTGCTTCCACCAACCTGCAGAAGGCCCTGTCCAAGGCCCTGGAGAGGTGCCTCACTCATGCTCTTTTAAACAAGCCCAGTAGATCATTTTATTTAATTATTATGTGTGTGTTTTTAGTCGAGAAGAGGTGAAAACCAAATGGAGCCTGTCAGATTTCATCAAAGCCTTCATCAAGTTCCACGGCCATGTTTATCTGAGTAAAAGCGTGGACAAGCTGGACGGGCTGAGGGGCCGACTGGAGGAGCAGTTTCAGGTCAGAATGCACACACACATCCGATGGAGTCTTTAAAAAAACAAGTTAAAGATTTCAGGGTGAACAGGGTGCTGATTATGTGTAAAATCCAGGGTTTTACACATAATAAGACCCCTTGGACACACAGGGACGTATGGGGTGGTTCACACTTGGTTTGAGCGCAGTTTAATCCTGTTAATGTTCTGGTTTAGTTCTAGGTTTTTTTGTTCTATTTTCATCTCAATTTTCATATGCAGTGGTGATTTCATATGCAGTGGTGATTTTTATTCAATTACTGCTGGTTTTCCAGGCCTAGTGTGAACATGATTCTGTGTCATTCTGTGGTGTTGATTGTAGCCAATAGTGGTGCAAAAATATAGAAATATCGATATATCGTGATACTAAATAGGGTGATACAGTATTGCCATCTTGGGCTGCTTGATGAGTATATCGCTAAGAGTATTTATTAAGTTTTTTTGTGACTGCACCACAATTTTGTTGCTTATTTACTGCACTGAGACTGTTTATGTAATATACTGTTCACTGTTTGGATGATTCAAATAGATGTATTTCATATTAACTTTGCACAAGCGGTGGTTTAACAAAGAAATACTATCACTGTGTAGCATTTGCATTATATAGATATCGTGATAATATCGTATCGTGAGCCATAAATCTTGTATCGTAAAGAATCGTGAGGGACCCTGTAATTCTCAGCACTAGTAGGAAATATGACATTTTGAAAAACATTTTTTCTGATTGATCCATCACAATTTCACTTTAGATTTTATTTTGTCTAATTAAAAACAAATAACAGGCTTTAAATATGAATTGAACAGTAAAGAATTTGAATTTGTGCTCTTTAACGCACACTAATGTTCCTCAAATGTGTGTTTGACATTACTGGGCTGAGTCGATCACTGATCATTAGAGATGTAAGTTGATCTTGATTAAACTGAAACTGAGCCCTGGTCCTGGCTGATGGCTCCTTGTTTCCTGATGTTTTCAGAGGCTGATGCTGCAGAAGGCCTTCAGCTCTCAGCAGCTCGTGCACCTCACTGTGATCAACCTGTTTGAGCTGCACCACCTCCAGGAGCTGAGTGACACAGAGCAGAGCCCAGGATCTGAGCAGCACACCTGCTGGACTCAGCTGCTCAGCCTCTTCAGTAAGGACACACGGACAGGGACACACACGGACACACACACAGACAGACACGGACACACGGAAATGGACACACACAGGGACACACACAGGGACACACACAGACAAGGACACACACGGACACACATGGAAACACACACACGTGCCTCTAACATGGTCCAGTCTTTTGAATCTTACTGGCCCCTGTGGGAGCTCCTGTATTTTGAGCTTAAAGCTCAATACCCAACTTTTTTTTTCTCCTAAAGGAGTAAATTCTGTCTGTGGGAAAAAATCTCACTGCCACGCGCTGTCTCTGTCTAATCTGAAAACATCTGATCTATTGCAAATTTTATAAGAAAGAACCATGACTTTGGGATGAGATCTTTTTTAACCATATAAAAAAGTAGGGATGCACTGATATTAATACCAAATATCAGCACTGATAAGCCGATATCCAGGTCGGGCCTTTAACTGGATTTATTTATTGGCTGATTTTGGCCCAGAACGTCTCATAACATTTTAAATTTTATTCATATGATGCTGATCATTAGTTATTTGAAGGATAAATAACAGTTGCATAAAACAATTGGTAATATTTTGTAATAAGTGAACTGTGTTTTAAGGAAATCAGTGCCATACTTAAAGTATTGATACCAGTATCGGAGCTGAAAAAGCTGGATCGGTGCATCCCTATAAAAAGCTGTTCTAATGCTGTACTAGTGGCCAAAATAATCCTACATGTGAATACTAGCGATTTGAAAATCAGGAACCCCAGATTTCACCAGAAGTTGTTTTTGTGTTGTTCCCAGTGTCCTTCTTGGGAGTGATGTGCAGCAGAGCCATCCTGAACCAGTCTGAGAGCGAGGAGCAGATGGGAGAGTGCCCCCTGCCCGCCATTAAAGTGTCCCTGGACTGGCTCCGTCTGCGGCCCGGCCTCTTCCACCAGGCAGCCGTGCACCAGAGACAACAGTCAGTGCAGCACACACACTAGGACTTTTCAGTTTACGCTTTGCATCATTTTAGACAGAACACTTTACATTAAAGGTGCATGTAGAAGGTCATTTCTGTCTGTTGTTGCAGTGTTTGGCCCTGGCTCGTGTCCTTGCTCAATGGCTTTCAACCCAAAGAAGAGGATGTGTCTTGTTCTTCAGGTATGATTTTCCAACTATTCAGCAATCAACTTGTTTATGTTTATAATTTGATGTTTTGATTCTAAAGATGATTATCTAATCAGAACGCAGAATAAGCTTCATGGGACACACATTTGGGTTGCCAGTTTTAATGCTGAAATCGACTTTTGAACCTAAAATCCCTCTCTGATCTGAATAGTCACCACCTTAACCCCAGCACCTGCAGTCAGTCATTAATCTCTTCTTGCCCACAGTGGTGCCGCTGCCTGAGGAGTTTGAGCTGCAGGGCTTCCTGGCTCTGAGACCTGCTCTGCGCATGCTGGACTTCACTAAAGGCCACCAGGGGGCGCTGCACACCAGACACCAGCGCCTGGTCTGCCTGGGCAAATGGATCGCAGATACACAGCCTCTGTAAGCTCTTCTCTAGCGCTGCCTCAGCTCTTGTTTAGTGAGATTCTTGTCTGTTTACCACTAAAGGGTTTTCAGAGATTCTTTTCACTACAGTCTTGAGGATCATTAAGAGAGGGTTTGTTCTTTTTGTTCCAGAGGTGTTTTAGACAGCAGCAGAACGAATTCTAAATATATATTTTTTACTCAAGTAAAAGTACTGTTACACAGCTGAAATCTGCTCTATTACAAATACATGTACTCTTAAAATTAGATTATGTAGATTATAAGTGTGCGCACTTAAATTGATTTAAAATATATAAAAATCATCTACTGTGTGCAAAAAAAATCTATATTTAATTTTTTTGGCCATATTGTCTAGTCCTATTCCATACTGTGGAAGATTATAACCAAAGGAACAAGATTTCCATGCAAACCAGCAGGAGGAGGCCAAATAAGAGTCAGGTTTGTGGAGATGCAAGCCTGCTCACAATAAGTCCGCTTGTTGTTACACTTGTTTCAATGCAATTAACATCACCAAAATGAAGGAAAAAAAAAAGCTATTTTGGCTAAGAAATTATATTGTGACTTTAAAATGTTCCTTATTTTTTTAAGAACATGTGGATGATTTTTTTACTAGTACACAAAAAAAATCCAGACTTGATTGTTAGTCCCTTCAGGCTTTTACTGCTGTATTTGAGGCTCTTCTACAGAGCTCCATTGCTCTGCTGTGTCCAGGCTCATGCAGTGCCGTGTGTCTGAAGATGGCCTCCTCACTTTCCTCACGGACCTTCCCGAGCTGCCCATCGATGAGCCCCAGGAGAAGGAGGTGCTCCAGGAGTCCTCCAACAGCGAGCCCAGCCAGACAGAGTCCAGTAGCTTCAAGTCCTCCATGTCCCAAGGCAAGACCTCTAAAGAGAACCAGAAGCCCCGCGAGCCCAGCCGAGATGCACCCCGCACCTTGCCCAAGGAGCCCGCCAAGGAGCCCGTCAAGGAGCTCATGAAAGAGAGAAGAGACATATGCAAGGGGAGCACTGCAGCCATGAAGGCCGACACCAAGTGGGACAACAAGAAGAAGAATGAGATGAAGAAGAACACGCATGAGAAGACTTCAGACTCCAAACAAGTAATGCTCTCCTGTTCTATACAATACATGTCACATACATGTGTGATGTCACTACAAAGTGTCAATAACACAGTGATTTCAAGAAACAATATTTCCGTTATTCTCAGTGACCAAACCTTCACTGGGTTTTGTTATGTGTAAAAGATTCTACAAACATGCTGAGAAACACATGGGATTCTTGAATTAAGCACTTCTTATTTTTGTCTTCTCTCAAATGTCAATGCTCCTGGAAACATTTAAAATGTGCACTAAGAACTGAAGTTGCAAATGCATTTAAAATTTTAGTTTGGAAAATGTTTTGAAGTTTTTGAAAATATTACAAAAAAAAAAAAGGATCATATTTAATAATTTTACAAATCTAATAATTTATTTTAAAGTCAGACTGGCTCTAAATTAAGTTGAGAAATTGTATTCGTAATGAATTTGTGTGACTACAAGTTTGAGGTACATGACCAAACAACAGCTTTAGTGGAGTTAAAGGCCCTTCGTTGTCTCTTATGGCCATTTGTTTACTTTGCCATTGCTGACAGCAGGGAGGGAGCTCAAACGCCTAAAGATCTTTTTGAAAACAGGTGGAGTTCATAAAGTGTTTTTTCCAAATACATTATTTTAAGTTAACAGTGTAAAATCCTGATCCCAAGGTGTCCAAACGCGTTTCAAAGGGAATTAGAGCCACAAAAATGCATAATGTGTTCTAATGCTCCTGCTGTTTGTGCGTGTTGGTCCCATCTCTGTTGATGCTGTGTTTCAGATGAAAGTGCAGACAGAGATGAGGAAGACTCCTGAAGTGTCTGAAGTGAAGAAGAGCCCGGGGGCCCCCACACAGCCCACCGGCTCCACGTCGCAGTTTGTGCACATCCACCACCAGGGGGCCTTTCCCCCACTGCCCAGCTGCCCAGGTGTGTGTCTTCTCCTCCAACACACACACACACACACACACACACACACACACATTCATGTTTGTATGTTTTAGATGTTGGTTGATAACAGTGTGCTTAGAAAACCAATGTTGCCTTTAGCTCGTGCACATCTCATTGTAACGTGTGTGTCCCTGCAGGCTTCCCTCCTTCAGCCTACGTGCTCACTCCTCCTGTCCCATTCCACGGCTTCACCTTCTCCCCAGGGCCTGTGTCTATGCCCGGGCACTTCCTCTCGCAGGCGCCCCCTCAGCCTAACAAATCGTCCCACCCTCCATACACCCAGCAGCGCTCTCCCCCTCAGGGCTCTCCGGCCTCAGCGGGACAGAGCCAGCCCCCCGGACCCACGCCCATGAGCCAGCAACAGGCTCTACAGCAGCCCCCTCCGCAGCAGGTCACACTGGGCAAGAGTCCTCCTCACCTGGGCTTACAGCAGGTACCGCTCATCATTTTACAGGCGCTCATTTATGTTTAGACGTTCATTTTGTCTTAGGACTTCTGATAAGAGACACGTCACAGCAGTCAGCGGGGCAAAGGCTGCATTTTTAAAGAAGGGGTATTATGCAAAATCAACTTTCTGCTTATTGTACTGTGATAGCGATCTGAATGGGGAGTGACTTAGCGTGGAGAGCAAAGGGAGGGCGAGACTCGGAGCCTCAAAAACAAACGTGAAACTTAGAAAACATGTGTTGTCTGCTAACACATGTTATGTGTTAGCAGTTAATAGGCCGTAGAAGTGTAATACCCCCCTTTAACAACATTTTCTCCACAAACATTACAAATCATTCTACGTTATTCTGCATAAAAACTACTAACGCCATTGTTAATATCTGTTAGTCAGTATATTTATTTTGTCATTTCCTCTGAGTGTTTAAAATGTGAACTTTGACTTAGAATCCTATTTTGAAAACATCTAATCACAGTGCTTGTCAGAAAAATCAATCACCTATGTATGTGTGTGTATGTGTGTGTGTATTTATGTATGTATACCCCAATATGTGGTTGAAATATGGTGCCGTGGTGCAGAGAAGTAGTAACAAAGCAGCTGTACCTGATTTTGAAAAAAAGATGAAAAACATATGGTCATTTTAAACGGTTTGCAGTTTTCATTGAGTTATTCCTCTTTTTCCCAACACATTCCTACAATTATTCACCACAATGATTTTATTATCTCTTTTGACAACTTTCAGAGACCAGAGTGCAGATTTGCTGTCATGTTAATGCTAACAACAACTAGCAGCCTTACTTTCTTGCTCACGAAGAATAAAAACACTTTATAATCAGATACAGACAGTACGCAGCGCTCTCATTTGGACCCCAAGAGCTGCTTTCCTGGGGCGAAACTATTTTACGTGGAAAAAATGGCTACAGCAGTTTAATACATAGAACGTTGGCTATAGAGCTTGTGATTAAACATAAAAAAATGTAATTGGCACATATTTATATAACTGCCATATTTATTGCAAATGGGCAAAATGTCCAAGATGCTTTAGCAAAAATTATAGAAAAAACTAAAACCGTGGAACAACTCAACTCCAAACATGCATGCGTTACACTTAAGTCTCTACTGCATCATGTCTTGTTTTGTTGTCTTCTTGATTCCATCTTGTCTTTTTTCCCATGGTGGTCCAGTACCTCCAGGAGCAGTCGTCTCCTCTGTGGAGCCAGGGTTCGGGCCCCAAACTGTCCCAGATGCCTCTGTCTCTGAAGCCCCAGCAGCAACAGCAGCAGCAGCAGCAGCAGTCCCTGTTCATGCCCCCAGAGCCCAGCCTGAAGCAGTTTGACCCTCAACCCTCCATGCCCAGCCTCGACAAGTTCTCCAACCTGCCCCAGGAGCAGGTGTGGAAGTACTCCAACCCGGCTATGCTAGAGCGCCTGAGGAGGGAGAGGGAGCAGGAGGGACCCAGAGCACTGCCCTTCCAGGTGACTCCTCTCACTAGTAGGATGCTCTAAAAATCCATATGTGCATATTAATCCAGAGGAAAACTAGTATTAGGGATATCACGATAACACATTTTGAAGTACGATGTATTACTGAAGAAAATATAGATGATAAACGATAATATTGAAATGGATTCATGCCACTGACATTGAATAATCCCCCAAAAAAGTATTCAAAATGAATAATGTGGTTCACAATCTCAAATTGCATTAAATAACAGAATTAAACTGTGTAGTAGTTGGTTTGTATCTATAATGAGTTGTAGAAGTCATGTATTGGACACTACAGCTCAAATCTTATTGTACAACAGAAAAACAATTGAAAGTTCCTCACTAGTCCAAAGAAAAAGTCACCAAAATAAATACTGACCCCAAAAATGATTGTTTCATCTAACATACTGAACGATAGTAGTCATTATAGTGACAAGCTTAACTAGTCATTTGAACAAGTACCAATACAGGACCCTTTAAAGTACATGTATGGCATATATTTTCATGGTTTTCTATGTATTACTTGTCTTACTTTTGGGGGATAGTGTCTGTGGTAATTATTATTTATCATAGTTTTACAGCAGTTACATGGCATAGTGTGAAAAAAAGCTGATGAAAGGTTAAGGCTAAAATGTGAGGACGGTCTGCTGCGATTGGTCATTGGAAGTGTTGGAGTTTAGAAACACTTCCACACATATAGATCAGCCTTTAAGATTTTTTATTATCTTTATTTCATGTTTCTAACCCAAATTGCAGAGGCAAAAGTTTACATGACCTGCTGATTTTTTTGTTAAAAAAGGAAACAACAATTGACCCGGGAAGTGAAACATTAGCATCTTAACAGCTCTGCTATTGAAGTCAGACTATCACAAATAAAAATAGCTTCTTTTATTGTGTACAGTGTTGAGACCTTCTATAAACACAGCCTATTGCTTCTTAGCTCTTCACTTTTTTCAACACTTTTGCTTTTCTCTGCCCTCTCTTTCCTCCTTTTTTCTTCCCCCTTTCTTCTTTTCTTCTCTCTTTTCTTCTCCTCTTTGCTGGGCCAGGACCCTAAGTCGTCTCCTCTGCTGCCCCCGGACTTGCTTAAGACCCTGGCAGAGTTTGGGGAGGATGAGGGCATTGTCTTTCCCAAAGCACCGTCACTTTTCCACGCCTTGGCATCTCCTCTCAGCTCTGCTCCTGGATCAAACCTCTTCGTATGTAGCTCTCTCTCGCTCTCTCTGTTTTTCACCGGTAATGGTACTCACGGGGGATGCTCAGTCGGACATGTTACAATCACAAAGTTGGGTTATATAATTATCGTGAAAAGAATCCACTATTCAATTTTTCACATTGTCAATTAGAATTCAAGTCAGTGGAGTGGTTTTAGATCAATAATGTTATTTAAAATGTCCAAAATATAAAATAATTATCATAGATTATTCCTGTATAGCAGACAAAAGCATAGATTGTCTTCTTTCTTCCAATGTGTAACTTTTTAGCACCAAAATAGATTAAAATAAAAACATGTTTGTTTGTTTTTTACATAGAAAAACATGCGCCCTTATTGTGACCGGACTCTTATTTGGCCTGGACGAGTAATTCCTGCTTGTTTCCATGGAAATGTTCCTTTAGCCATAATATTCCACAGAATGGCATAAAAGCATAGACTGTATAAAGAAGGGGACGGAGTGAGTGTGACGTCACCAACGGCATTCGGCTCCAGTCAAATAAAGCTCATTGAGGCCTGCAGTTATAGCGGGACATTTGGAGCCAAGTTCCATATTTGGAATTCCAATTGAGAGTATCATAGCAACCAAAGAGCCAATCCAGAACGAGGCTGTTGAAGGCGCTTAACAACGCTGTCAGTCAATCAACGATGTCAATAAGGCGCCTGATTTGTCTGTTAATGTTTATATCTTGGAAAATAGGGAAATAAAAAACCCAGGATCATGTAGAGCGGATTAATGCGAACGTTCTAAAACCAAAATGACGAGCCTGACAGCAGAAGCTATGAAAAGACTGGCAACAGTTCATCAATAGAAAGTAAAGTGGAGCCAGAGTCGATGGAGCCGGAAGCGTGCCCATGCTAGCGGTTAGCTTTGTCTATAGTTTACAGTCTATGCATAAAACATATTTATCTCCATGGAGAATGTTTCGAAGTATGGTTTTAACTTTGTTTCTATGGAATCATGCAGGTGATATGCCACCTCCAAAATGTTGCACGGTTTTGCTTTAATGAAAATTAGATAATGTTGTTTCTGGTGAATAAACAGTTTAAAAAATGTATGTAATAAAAGTACAATTAACGGGCCACAGAGAATTGACTCTTGTGAGCTTTAAGACAAGTTATAATGTTGTTACCTCATCAAAAACACAAGAGTTGTGTTTTGTTTCATTCACACTTTTGAGTAAACCTTATATTACTTATCTGTCTACATCTCCAAAGCTCAAAATGCTGTTCCACTTTGTGATGTCATGTAGTGGTAGTTTTCAATTTAACAGCTCCTTTTACCTTCAGCAGAGTTCAGCAGAGATTGGGCCGAAATCATCCAGACGATTGTAGTGAAAGTGCATGGAGTTTAAAAACACAGTGGAGCACCTCCTGTATTACCACATGACATCACTAAGTGGAACGGAGTGTTTTCAGTTTGAGAGAAGAACTCGTGAACTTGTGTGTGTGTTAAATGTGTGTGAATGGAACAAAACACAACTCCAGGTCTGTTTTGATGAGGAAACATTATAAACACAGATCAGACAATGGCGTAATATAGACTCTTTAAATCAAAGTAAAAAATACCCATGATTCATTTGTCTGTTCCATCATTCTGCTGCAGTACACTCAGAGCCGGATGGAGCCTGGAGTGGAGAGCCTGAATCAGCCGCCCTCTCTGCTGCAGGGCTTCAACATTCAGGTCTGAGCCTCTTCATAACACACACTACTCAATATAGACCTGACACTATCATTACTACTACTACTACTTTATCCTTCAGTATATAAACAGTACTTTTTCAGACTCAATCATTATGGCGTGTACTTTCCTTTGCACTTGCAGGGCATTTCTTCTTGGTTTTTGTAGAGGTCTGTGTGATAACATCTGAGCTGCAGTTTGTTGAATAATTAACATATATAAGACAGTAAAGAATAGATATTAGAACTACTAAAGTCTTGTGTTATTTATTATTATTTTATTTTTATAATGTAGTTCGCTAAGGTCAATTGTGTTTTAGTTGACCGAAATTTGTATTAGTTGAGTAATTATTATATTTTAAAGAGGGGGCATTATGCAAAATCGAGTTTTATGCGCTTTCTACCACGTTATAAGGTTGTTCCCATCAAACCCTCTGACAATTCTCCACCAAACTCTACACAGCAACTTGACAAACCTGAGGCGATGTGCAGTAGAAGTAAAGTAAAGTACCCCCTCTTTAATATTGTCATGTATCCAGTTATTTTTCAGTAGTAATATATCTTCTAGTTCAACAGGTCTAACTGAATATTTGGTCTATACTTATATGTCCATGTGAGCGCAGGACACAGGTTTGCCACGACCCTCACCACTATCGATGTCTTTTCTCTGCAGCTAAACCAAAACAGCATGTTCAGCCAGTCCTGTGGGAAAAACCTACCTCCCAGCTCCAAACCCGAAGCTCCGCTGATGCCCCAGGAACCTTCCCTTTACTCACTGTTTGAACCGACCTGGTCACCATCTCTGCCGGCCAGCTCCGGTAAGCCCGCTCTGGACTAACGTCATCCCAGATCACTCAGTTTACACGCACAAGGAAATCAAAGTAAAATTAAAACCTACAGCAGGTTAAAGAAAATGGGTGCGAACAGGGACTATGAGGTTCACTAAAACTACAAACTGCGTTACTTAAGTTATTACAAGTTCTATTTAAGTTATTTGCTCATGGAGAGGCTGTAGTAGTTTATCTTCACTTCACTGCTGATCTAAAACGAGTGTGTAAACATCCAAACACGTGTAATATTTTTCTTACCTCATGCAGTTGAACGTCTCTCCTGCTGCGCTCCTAATGTAAATCAGACTGTGCTTCTTCATGCAGCAGGTATCTGAGTACACATGTGTTTTTGGGATCTTTGAGATTCTACAAAAGAAAAAACAGATCCGCACTGCAGTTCTTTGGCGCTCCCAAATTTTTATTTTAATGTCACCACAATGTGACGTTTCAGGATCAAGCCCGAACTGCAAAGAACTGCAGTGCGGATCTGTTTTTTCTTTTGCACAATTTTTGTCTTCAGACCCAAGCACGCAGTCGCAACTTTTATCTTTTATCCAGTATCTTTGAGATTCTACCCATGACGGCTCAATGTATTTTTCTCCACTTCCATAACAATTACCTAAACTAAACTAAAAATATAAGAAAGGACTTATTTACTTGAAACACTGTTAAGAAAAAAGTATTAGAAAAATGTGTTTCTTGCGTGTAAATTGTGTTTTGGAAAGAACTCTCTACTTCCTTTATTTCTCAACATGTTTTTCAACTTTTCTTCACAAATTACTTCTTGATTAGTGAAAAACTCAAATGTATAATTCTAGTGTTCCTGATGTGCATGGAAACATGCTGATAATGTTGTTCTCTGTTCTTTGTAGACCACTCCACTCCGGCCAGCCAGTCCCCACACTCGTCCAACCCCAGCAGCCTGCCCTCCTCTCCCCCCACTCACAACCACAACACACAGTCCAACTACGGGCCCATCGGCACCTTCGACAGAGAGCGCCGCCTGGTGGATCGCTGGAAGACAGACAAAAAAGGTTCCTTATTCAACTTTTTGCTTGCCTACACTCCAGTCATTCCAGTCCAGATGAGTTTATTTTAGAAAGCCTGAAGATGCTGTACCTGTATTTGAGCAAGAAGTAAAACCATACAGCTATATTGAGGTCAAGATAAATCTGCTGTGTGCTGTCTGTTTATTAAACCGAAGATGTTCATTTTGTCTTCTTATGTACTTTAACTTCTTGGGTTCTTTTTAAAGACAATACAGTAACCTGTATTTACATGTCAACAAGGTAAAGTTTTATTGTCCGATAATCAGGAAGTGTGGGAGCATACTGGTTGTTGTTAACCGTGATGGCAAAACTCCGCTCTGGTCTGTGAAAGTTGGGAAAAGAGCTTATAAATTCATCTCAGTGAATAATTAGGATGCTCAGAATGCAAAAGGTGAGGAATAAGTGAGGAATAACTTTGGACCACTGCAAACTGTAAAAAATGTGGAAAAACCAAACTAGTTCATTTGAAAGACGGTAAAAATCAAGAACAGCCTCTTTAAATTTGAGCCAGACGTGTGATTGGAAAAGGGCTAGAGGAGAACAGTCCAACTGCTCTTTATCTGTCCAAAATAAATGTTTGCAGACTTAATTATTATCATGTGTTGCATTTGTTTTAGTCCAAGCTGAGAGGCTTAAAAAAACAACAACTGATAATTACCAGATGTGCTGAATGTAACTACTACTACTACTACTACTACTACTACTTATTATTATTATTATTATTATTATTATTATTATTATTATTATTATTATTATTATTATACCTGTAATGTGCTTTACAGGTTTGCCAAAGCACTGTCATTATTCATTCACTCCACACTCAGTGACAGTAAGCTACTACTGTAGCCACAGCTGCTCTGGGACAGACTGACGGAAGTGAGGCTGCCAATCTGCGCTGTCAGCCCCTCCGACCACCACCAACACACACACGACCCTGATACTAGGCCACAATGACAGAACTTGGTCCTGCTCTAACCACAGAGCTGCTGTCACCCCTGCCATAGAACAAGGGTTCTATGAATCTGAAACAGAATGAAATGAAACTACAGAGCTGTACCCATGTCCTCGGGATTCAGAAGAATATTTGCCACAGTAGAATTAGTTCAGGGCTCTCAAACTCAAGTGGAGCAGTGGCTGAAATGATCAAATCAGTGTTGGTCGGGGGCCTGTTATACTCTACATATTAAGTTATACCTGTTTTATAGGGCTACAGTTTATTTGAATTATTATAAATGTATCATAATCTATCAATATCTACCTTATGAGATCCCCTATAAGGTTAAGAAAAGAACTGATACTTTGCATCCGATGTCATCAACATTCTGCGTGATGCTAACTGTGGCACTGCTCTGTCTGAGGCTTTGTTAGCCTTTAATCTGAGCTTTGTTTTAACAATCTGACCATAAAGCATTTACTTAGCTGGAACTGCAACAGATGAGCTGATTTGTGCTGTTAAACAAGCCTCACACACAAAAAATTACAGTTTTTCAGTTAGTCACTCTCACCTTTTTGCCATCGCTATATGCAGCAATGTGTATTGGGAACTGTAGTTCAAACTGTCTTATGCATTTTATCAGCGGTGAGTTTGAGACCTCTGCTATAGTTTAAAGAATAGGACCTGATGTATGACTGATCTCTCCACTTTGTTTGCAGGTTCTGGGAGTGGTTTTGGTCTGGACTACCTGCCCACTGCCCCGTCCTCTGAGTCCAGCTGGCCTCAGAGCAGCTGGAGTCAGGAGTGTCCCATGGAGGAGTCCACAGTGCTGCCTGACAGCCTCAAGGTAACACTGCTCAATTACTTTGGGGCAGAAGACCTCAATAAGATTAAAACTTAACAGAAATGTCTTGTCCAAATACACTGCAGTGTATCTAACTGTCCGTGTGCTCCCTCAGTCGTTCTGGTCCAGCTCTATGATGCAGCCGGGGCTCTCCCCTCTGGAGCAGCTCCTCCTCCAGCAGCAGAAGCAGAAACAGCAGCGCACCCACGGCACCATGAACCCTCCGCACTGAGCGCCCACGCCCACAGCCAGGGTACCAGGCTTATCTCACTGTCATGCCCACACGACGAGCGCTCGCAGGGCATCTAACCACCAGGCTGGCTTCAGAACAGAACCAGCTCAAGGCCAATTAAAGGGAGGAGACAGTCCCGAGAACGGTCCCAGGAGGAGTAGCCCGTCCTGGGTTCACAGGCGGCTGCACACACGAAAGAGTGGAGGATTTTAAAACACGCTGGAAGGAATTTTTTGCAAGATACCTTCAAAATTGCGAACTTTGAACTTTGGGAGTAATTTTGGGCTCGTATTCCAAAATGAAGCAACATAAAGAGGGTTATGGGTATAATACCACATTAAGATTGTATCATACTTTTAGCCAAGTTTTTTCTCTTCTTGTATCAAATTCTTCAGTCCTCACGGCTTTGAGAATGGACTCGAGCAGTAATGCAGAAAAAAAAAAAAAGAAAGGCTTCCTCCATTACAGCAGATCATGATGTAGGACCTGAAGGAGGAGAACATGGACCCACCGAAGGAGGCTAGCTAACCTCAAAGTGCATCTCCTGCCATTAAGAAGAACACAAAGAATCGTATCGTTTGGAGGTGTTCACAACGCATCGGACACTTTTATGGAAAAATCGAATGGTACAATTTTTATTCGGAATTATTTAGGACTCTTTGCAGACCTTTCCCAGGTTTTGGGGACAGTGGAATTCTAGTAGTCACTTTTGTAAAATAGATTGTGGGGGGAAAAAAAAAAATCTAGTTTTGAAAAGTTTGCGTACAAGCTGTCACAGCGACGCCAGCTCGTGTGGGGACGAGGATGTAGCAAACCAGTGGAGACCAGGAACCAGCAGCAGAAGCAGTGCGTATTATGGTCTGTCGGTCCTGATCCGGAAGGCTTAAAGTCGAGACAATGCGCCAGTCCAATGAAGAAATGCATGATGAAGCTAGAGAAGAAGTACGAAAGACGGGGTGAGGGAAGCTGATTTGTTTTGTATATTCGCAAACAAGCTCAGAATTATCAACGTGTACATTAAAAATTACACATGTTTAAACTTATGTAACCCCCTTTAAACGGACAGCGGTTTCAGAGGATTTGAGACGGTCGCTTTGAACTGGCGCGAAGAAGGTTGGGGTCACATAAGCCAGTACAGAGACCAGCCTAAGTAACGGGATACATTCTTAGATGGCAATAAGCTAGTTATTGCTTCGCTGCTCAGACTAGATTGATAGAAATATTGTATCTGCATATTTTCCTTTTAATGATAAACTGTGGAAGATGTAGAAGTTCTTTAGCATTTGGTCCAACTTAAATGGGACACAATGGAAGGTTGAGTTGGAGGTCATATTGGTTGCGTTCACATGGCAAGTACTTCAAGTGGGGGTATTGTGCAAAATCTCTAATTTTGTTGAGGTTTCTACCATGTTATAACGTTGTTCCCTAATCAGAAACATGCCTGAAGAGGTTTTAGATGTCAGCCATGCATGTTTGAGTAATTATTAGTGGGACGCACTGATTGTGTTGTGATGGCGTTCTGAAGGGGGAGTTGTTTTTGGCGAATAAAAGGTAACATGGTGATCTAAATAAGTTGTGTTAATACCCCCTCTTTAAGTTTAAAAATGAGCTGGAGGACAGGTCAGAGTTCTGTAGTAGCATCTGCAGTTTAAGTGTTGACAGCACACAGATGTTTTGGTTAATATCTCTGTAATTGTTGGGCCTATCCAGGTGAAAAAACTGGCACAAGTTCAGCCTCTTCTTCGAAATATTGCTTTTGTTTGAGTGTTGTGTGTTATTTTGATCAAAAACAATGAATCGTCCATCGAGTTATTTAGACAAGGGTTGTCAAAAGTATTGAAAATCAAATACTAATCATTACCAAAACGAGTATGGAAACTAGATACTCATTTGAGCAGGTATCGATACTGAAAAAGTCCCATTCACAGGACAGAAATGAAGCTTTCCTGAATGGCTTTAGAATGATTTTGAGTTGTATCAGAACCGTATAAGAGCACATAGACTAGTATACGCCCGAGTATACAGAAACTACCTGGACGAATGAGGGATTACACGGATACAAAACCACACGGGAATAGAATAGAAAGTCACATTCTATTATCTAAAGAAAGAGCGTTTTTTATTATCGTGGTATCAGAATCGGTAGTCTATTCTTTAGTATTGAAATCAAGTTTGAAATTTTGGTATCGTTGACGACATATTTTAGACCTCTGCCTGTCTGAAATTCGCAAAGTTTCGAACATCGTGAACGCAACCTATTATCATTTTATATTTTCCGTAATATTTAGCAAACTAGCAGCTCCATCTGCAGCTTTCGTAGAGCTGTGTCCATTCGTATAGTGTTCCAAGCATATTAAGTCTTCTATTTGTACAATTCAAATGAACTTCAAGTGGACTTAGCTACAGCCCATCTTTGTGCTTGTGCTTTCATTGTATGCTTTGTGTTTTGATCTAATGCTACTTTGGACTGGAGCTAAAGGAGGTGATGGAGGTACATGTCTACCCTGTTGCAGATGGGGGGCAATTTGTTCTAACGTGTTTTGTGTTTGTCGCCTCAGCCTTGAATAAAATCTGTCCTTGAACATACTGTCAAAGTGTTTATTTTTTATCATATTAATAGCTAATAGTGGTTTTCATTCTTGTATAGATCTACTTCACCTTTTTAGATGAGCTTTAAGCCGTGTTATAATACTGTTACCTCTTCAAAAACATACCTGAAGTTATGAATTCTTTCTTTCACACATACTGTTTTTTTGAGTAATCCTTTATTATTAGTCTGTCCACATCTCCAAAGCTCAAAATGCTCTGTTCCACCTTGTGATGTCATGAAGTGGTAGTTTTCAAGTTTACATTTTATCTTTAGTTCAGAAGAGATCTGCAATTCCAGGGCTGAAATCATCCACATTTTTCTAATGAAGGTGTATGGAGTTTAAAAACACAGTGGAGCACTTCCTGGATTACCTCATGACATCACAAGGTGGAACTGAGTGAAGAAGAACTTAAAATAAATATGCAGGGTTTGTGTGAATGAAACAAAACAGCAGGTATACTTGTGATGAAGAAACAACATTAAAACATACAAGTAGATCAGAAAATAGCATAATATGGGCTTTTTAAAGTGCTTAAATCTGACCGGCTACTCATGACTACTCATTTCACTAAAACATCACTAGATTTAGATTTCACAAAAAATCTTGTCTGGTGTTTGATGGTGTTTTTGGTGAAGTTTATGATTTGACTTCCTTGTTGGACACAGGCAGCAGACAGAACAAACCTGAATGAAAACCTGTCATATCCTTGCACCAGTAAATAGTGTCGCCCGCAGCAGTAATTTTTCCCATGGATCTATTGAAATAACGGGTTTGTCTAAATCAGTTCAGCTGTAGCGCCAACAGGGGGCGTGCTGCTCCTTTTTGTAAGAGGTGGTCACTGATCAGGACCGATGTAGTTCATTTTTTTTTAATTTAATTACATTTTTTATTTGATTATAATGTGGGAAATGTATCCAAAAATGTAACCCAAGAATCCCATAGAAATCCCATAGAAAACCCCTGCTAATGACGCCATGGGAAAAGTACAATGATTGAAAAACAAAAAAACAAAACAAAAAAACGATAATGTAACAGATAATCATAACAATAATAATGTGAATTTTCATATTAAATTATATATATTATATGATACGCGTATTTGAAACTGTTTTTAATAATGTATCTGCTGAAACTTTGACTGAAACTTTACCCAAACCCGCGCGCGCCCCCGTGTGTCCTGCCGCGCGCTCCCGACCACTGCCACTTTCCCACGGACACGAACACGAGTGGCGTCCGCTGTCCCCGCACCTTCCCCGGGGCTCCATTTCACCGTCTCCCGGGACTTTTAACGGCCCGCAGCTTTTGGAAGAACACTGCCTCACTTTAACGACAACTTCTCCGAACTTTTATCGCTTTAAAAGTTACAAAAAGAGCGGAAAATGAGAGAGAACGAGCCCGGTTAGCGACGCCGAGGCTTTGGGCTACTTTTAGCTTCTTAAAGGGACAGCGAGCCCGGGGCCGGCGGCGGAGGTCCGGCGGAGGAGGTGGTGGTCTGTCCGGGGACTCGGACCGCGGATTGGGGCCGATCATGGAGGTGGACATGGCGGCTGTGGACCTGGACTCTTTCCGCGGGGAGCCGGTCGTGGAGCGGCTGCTGGAGGACGGTGTTTGCCAGCAGCAGGGCTGGCTACGGGTGCACGGTAGGTCCGGGGGGGTTTGGTGGAGCTCCCGGGGCCGTGCGTGTTGTACCGGTCAGGGACCCACGTACACAGACGGGTTAGGGACTGTTTGGTCTGACAAAGTCCCTGTTCAGACCTGGTTCTGTCTGGATCAGGTCTCAGGTTAGTTCTGGTTAAGTTTTAGCTGCACCAGAAATAGACCATTGATTGTTTACACTTTGGTCCTGGTTCAGTCCTGGTTTAGTTCTGATGTAGTCCTGGTACAGTCCTTGTTTCAGTCCTGGAAAGTCCCTGTTTAGTCCTGGTACAGTCCTAGTTTAGTTCTGATGTAGCACTGGTTCAGTCCTGGTTTAGTTCTGATGTAGTTCTGGTACAGTCTTAGTGTAGTCCTGGTTCATACCTGGTTTTAATCCTGGTTCAGTCCCACAAAGTCCCTGTTTAGACCTGGTTCTGTCTTGATCAGGTCTCAGGTATTTGTATTTATCAGTCATGTTTTAACCCACTCCAAAAGTAGACCATTGACTTTTTTGATCTGGATTCTTTAGTTCTGGTTTGGTTCTGCACACTGGTGTAGTCCTCACATTCATAGTAAATTAAGTTCTAGTAAAGTACAGTAAAGTAGAGCATTAAAAGTTGTCCTGGTTCAGCCCAGATTGGCAGAGTTGTCTGGGACGAAGTAATTAGTAAGAGTCCTGGTTTAGTTCACTTTTTTAGTCCTGGTTTAGTTCTGGTGTATGATTGGTAGTTCTTTTTTTTTTTTTTTTTTTTTTGCCTATTTTTCAGTCCTGGTTTATTTCCCCTTTGAGTTGTGGATTATCCCTGGTCCAGTCCTTGTTCAGTTCTGTTTAGGTTTTGATTTAGTTCTGGTTCAGTCCTGGTTTAGCTCTGGTTCAGTCCTAATTCAGTCCAGGTTTAGTTCAGGTTTAGTCCTGGTTTAGCCCTGGTTCAGTCCTGATTCAGTCCAAGTTTAGCCTTGGTTTAGCATTTGTTTAGTCCTGGTTTAGTCCTGGTTCAGCACTGGTTCAGCCCTTGTTTAGCCCTTGTTTAGTACTGGTTCCATCCTGGTTTAGTCCTTATTCCGTCCTGGATCACTCCTTGTTTATTCCTGGTTCCATGTTGATTCAGTCCTGGTTCAGTCTTTGTTTAGCCCTTGTTTAGTCCTGGTTTAGTCCTTGTTTAATCCCGGTTCAGTCCAGGTTTAGTCCTTGTTTAATCCTGGTTCAGTCCTGGTTTAGTCCTGGTTTGTGTGGGGCAAGGCGAAGGTCAGGCTACCAGCTGCTGTGTAGAAACCTGAGCTGAGCACTACAGACTGTGGCTCTTTTCTCACACGTTTTCAGCCTGTGGAGTCGTTGTCAAACTCACTGCTTGAGTCAGACTCCCCATAAACAACAAGCAATAAAATATATGACATTAAGAAGTAGGGCTGCAAGAATACGGCCAAACCAGGGCTAAACCAGGGCCAAACCAGGGCCAAACCAGGGCCAAACCAGGGCCAAACCAGGGCCAAACCAGGGCCAAACCAGGACTAAATAAGGACTGTTCAAGTGCTAAACTAGGGCTAAATCAGGGCTAAAGAAAGACTGTTCCAGGGCTAAACCAGAGCTACACCAAAACCACAATTTCCTCCACAAACAACATTTCAGAACATGTAAAAAACATGTTCTGAAATGTGATTCTTGTATTAATTTGGCATCTTAAAATTCAGTCGTTTTATCATTTCTTCTCTGTGTTTAAAAAAAAAATTGAAATTTGAACAGAATCTTCTTATTAAAACATAAATAACAAATCTAATTGCAATGCTTGTCAGAAAAAAACATTTCACTCCTTTTGTAACACCTCTGTTCATTTCCACATAGGACCCTTCTGCACTTGTCTGTGTAACAGTAAAATGTGACTCTCTCTGTGACTCACTCCTGGAGCTGAGTGTCCAGTCCTGAGTCCGCTGTCACTGCTCTGAGCTCTGTCTGTATGAGCCTGTGGAGCCTGTGTGTCGAGGTCACATCCAGGCTTTGACAGGACCAGGTCTAGTACTGAGTGTGACTCAGGACCATTTCAGGCCCTGTCCCACATGTGACTGATCCTCACTGGAAAATGTCTCGACTGTTACGGCAGACTTTTATCATTTGGTCAAAGTGAAGAATGGACCTCATTCATTTTGCTCTTTGCTCTGTTTTGAGAAAGTACGTAACATGAGAGCTTTTTGAATTTATTTATTCTAGAATAAATGATTCACCTTTGTTCTGAAATGACAGAGGGCATATTAAACTTAGTTCTATTTGGTTTCAGAAGGATGGGCAGTTGCTCAGAGACAGCCGCAAATATTGATCCACAAGCCCACAGATGTACCTCCCATGTGTACAGTGTTTGTGAAATCACATTGTGTTTGTGCTGAGCCTGGATCAGTGTGTGGTGAACACCAGAGCCTGCTCCTCCAGTGCCCAGTGTGGTATTTACGTGTTCAGTCACACACAGAGAAACATAGGCCTTAAGTCCAGCTCTGGAGCTGTTTGTTCTGCAGGAAATCCTGTGAGGAGCCTCTCTTCCTCCACATCGTCCTCCACATCTGCCCCATTGTCCTTAGACATTGTCCTTAGACATTGTCCTTAGACATTGTCCTTAGACGTTGTCCTTAGACATTGTCCTGGGCCTCTGTCCTGGGCCAGAGCTGTCTCCAAGGGGGACCTGAGGGTAGTGCACTGTTAGAGCTCCAGCATCATGTGGAGGATTCTGGTACTCTTTGTGCAGATGCCCTGTAGGATTGCACAGGGGCAGTAGTGTGAGGGAAAGCAGCAGAATAATAGTCCATGGTGATGGTGGGAACTTGTCATACATTGGAACCTCCCAGGCAAAGCAATAACACATCCATGGACTGTGCAGAAATGTTACGTAATGCTTCTTTACAGACAAAAGAGACAAGATGGAATATGTTCTTTTTAGATCTTCATCAAAATGACATAATTCATTGAAGCACAGTGTAGAATGCAGTTTCTTAAATGGAGTCCAGTCCAGACCATCTCCTGTGTGAAGCCGGCCTTTCTCTGACATGGCCTGTCCCTCTGTCCTCTGCCTCTCTGCCCCTCTGCCCTCCGTCCCGCTGCCCTGTGGCCCAGTAGCTGTAGTTATCTCTGTCCTCTGCCCCTCTGTCCTCTGCCCCTGTAGCCCAGTGGCTGTAGTTATCGCTGTCCTCTGCTCCTCTGCCCCTCTACTCTCTACCCTCTGTCCTCTGTCCCTAGTCCCTCTGTCGTCTGCCCCTCTGTCCTCTGCCCCACTGCCCCTCTACCCTCTTGTCTTCTGTCCCTTGTCCCTCTGTCCTCTGCCCCTCTGTCCTCTGCCCCTCTACCCTCTGTCCTCTGCCCTCCGTCCCCCTGCTCTGTGGCCCAGTGGCTGTAGTTATTCCTGTCCTCTGCAGAGGAAGCAGCTCTGTGCTCCGCTTGCGTCCGCTGTGTGCGGGTGACTCCTGTCTGTGAGGAAATGAACAGAATTCCACTGCAGTGTGACGTCCAGACCTCAGCCGACCCACAGCCTCACACTCCACACCTCCTCCGGGAGCAGCTCAGACCCCAGCCCCAATGTTCCACCATGTAGCTTTAAACTTTTCCATCTCCACTGAGACAAGCAGGTGACTCAGCCTGACCAAGTATTATTAAGTAATAAACCCCTGTAATTGAATCAAGAGATCTTCCACCACAAACATGAACATGGCGCATGTTTAACTCCTCTGCTCCTGACCCGTGGCTCTGCTCGTGCAGCTGCTGTGGATGCGCTTGAACCTGGCACAGCCACACCCCTGAGCCAGGAACCACCAGGCCTCCTGTTTGTGTATGTCCACGTGCTCCACATGGTGTGCACATGTCCCACAGTGCACCAAGGCAAACAAGTGCACTGAGGTCTGAACTCTGTGTGCAGCTTTAGGCCTTGGTTCATTTCATGGAGTAGACCCATGGAACAGAATCACCAGCCAGACTTTATGTGGCAGGCTCGTTCTGCTCATCTTACACAATCAGATTTGGGCCTAAAGTGATCAAGAGTATCACCAAAGCGCTAGAGGGCAGCACTGCACGTCTGTTTCTGAATTTCTCAACGGAAAAATACAAAAAAACCCAAAACATAATGTAGTATTAAGTAGACCCAAGTTTCATAGACATTCTCCTCTCTACAATAACATCATACCTAACTCTGACTATGCTATTTGACTGCGTTAGGACAGAGCTGTTGCCTGTTTTAGTCAGAGCGAAACCACAGTTTGTCACAGTGCTAACAGCTGATTGGACAATACAACTCCACTGCACTTCCTCTAAAACCAGCCACTCGCTCACTCAGTCCAAAAGCGGAACCAACCGAAAGCTGCTCTGAACCGGGTCTAAACTGGGACTCTAAACTCTAACTTCTGGTCTAAACTGGGATTTGGACTGCCCTTAGCAACATGGCCGCCAGCGTGGGAAAAGAGCCGCTGTACAGAAGGCTGTTCAGAGTGAGGCAGGAAAGGAGAGTCAGACCTGGGTTTGTGCGCTCCATGTCTGAGCCGGTCGAACACACAGAGACAGAGAGACCACATGGTTCTGCCTGGAGATTCTCAACTCTACAAGCCAACAGGAGCGGCTCTGGTAGGTAGGGTGGTCAAAAGTATCGGTAATCAGACCCTAATCGGTACTAAAACTAATATCGAAATGAGATACTCATTCCTGAATAGCTTTAGAATGATCTTGAGCTGTTTCAGAATAAGTATAAGAGCACATAGACCAGTATACGCCCATGGACCACTGTGGAACCGACCTGGACCACTGAGGGATTACACAGATATAAGACCACATGGGAATAGAAAAGAAAGTACTATGAATTAATGCTGAAAATCACATTCTGTTGTCGAAAGATTGCCTTTAAGTATCAAGTCTATTCCTTAGTATGGAGATCAAGTTTCAAATTGTTTGTCACAACACTAATAAATGTGAAAAGGTTCAAATAAAGTTCCTGCTTCACTTCTAGATCAGGTGATTTGAGAAAAATATCTAACTGTGATTTTTCTGACAAGCATTGTCATTACATTTGCGATTTGTGTTTTAATAATAATTTAGATTGTGTTCAAAGTAGGGCTCTAAAGACATTCTTGGTGGACTAAAGACATGTCCTGCTGATTGATTAGTTGACTAAAAAGGGGGTGTGGCAAAATCTCTCAAAACTATTACCTTTTAAACTATTATCACTATGTATCTGACCTACAACTACAACTACAACTGTACAGGACATGCAATGACAACCATTTATGCCAAACAATGTATTTGTATAAAGACAGATTAAACTTGTGAATCATGAGTTTAACGTCACCTTTTACATAGAAATACAAAAAATTACCAAATCTGGAGCAAACTCACTCACTAACTTCTCCTTTTATCAGAAAGCAAAATGAGCCTTACATGAGTGCTTTTTAAAAAGCACACATCAGTGATTTATTTTACCATACTGCTTGGACCTAAATTACTGTCACGTCTTGTCAGTAGTTTTTGGTCATGTGAGTTTTTCAGTGTTTGAATGCAGTGTCCTCTCTGCTTGTGCTGTGTGCAGATGTGCGGGGCCCTCCTGCTCACCGTTTCTCCTGTGGACAGATCTCAGACTGTGTGTGGGAGAGGAGGTTCTGCATCCTCACAGACACACAGCTCCTGCTGATCACCAGAGACCAAGAGGTTAGTCACAATACAGCCTGGGCTTTCTGCACTGCCTGTTTTAAACTGCTTTACAGTACTGTTATGTGGGGCAGACTGACAGATGTGAGGCTGCCAATCTGTGCCATTGAACCCTCCGACCAATACTCCTACAGACAGCTTCTCCAGACACTCGCTAAGTTGCTTTACAATTTGGTGCATTATTCATTCACTCTAAACTCTGTGGTGGTAAGATACTATTGTAGCCACAGTTGCCCTGGGACAGACAAACAGAAGCGAGGCTGCCAATCTGCGCCTTCGGCCCCTCTACCACCGCAAACACTCACAACACTTCAGTACTGGGCAATGTGGATTAAGTATTTTGCCTAAGGACACGGCGAAACAGTTTTGTGGCTCTGTTGCACCTGGATTTCCCAGCGGTCTCCCATCCAAGTCCAGACCAGGCCCAGCCCTGTTTAGCTTCTGAGATCTGATGAGAATAAACTTTGACAAGGAAGTTTTGCCACGACGCCTCACAGCCTGGGGAATGAAAGAATGTGTGGAGAGTATTTTGGCTTACAGCTCGACCACACACTGGACTGGTCTGAGAATACAGACCTGCTCTACAGAAACGGACAGAGCAGGCTGTACTTTCTCAGAAGGCTGAAGTCCTTTAACATCTGCCAGAAGCTCATGCTGATGTTCTACCAGACAGTCATCTTCAGTGTCTGCTTCAACGCTGTGGTCTGCTGGGGAGGAAGCCTCAAGAAGGACACTGAGCGACTGGATAAGCTGGTGACGAGGGCAGGATCTGTAGTGGGAATAGAGCTTGACTCACACCTGTGGCTGAGAAGAGGGCCCTGAACAAGCTCCTGTCCATCCTGGAGGACCCCAGCACCCCTTGCACTGCACCATCACCGGACAGAGAGCGCCTTTGGGGACAGGCTGTTGTCCCTGTCCTGCTCCACGGACACACTCTGGAAGTCGTTTGTTCCACATGCCATACGGCTGTACAATGCATCTCTATAAACTGAATTACTGCTGTATTATTATTATTATTATTATTATTATTATTGCTGCTGAAAAATAACTTTGGGATAAATAAAGTATTGATTTATTTATCTATCTATGTGATCTTTTTTCCAAATGTAATGTGGTCCATGTGTGTTGTCCCAGGCACCCGGAGATTCCCGGGACCCCCCAACAGACCCAGCAAAGGCCCGCAGCTTACGCCGCACCGTTAGTGTCCCATCAGAGGGGCACTTCCCTGAGCTGCAGGCAGAGGGCGCACTCGGTAAGAACCACTCACATCTCGTTTATGTCCATATTATCAATTATTCAATACTGTATTGATAATACGAACAGCAGGGGCAGGAGAGACAGTTTCTACAAGACAAGGCGAAACATGAGATTGGAACTGAGACAAAGAAGAAAAAGTATACAATCCAGTTCAGTCCAGCTAGCACTTAACCCTTTAATGACCTGTCCACCTGTAAACTCATGAGCCTTGTTTCCATACGGACCCCCACGTACCGCCACGTTTTAGAAGTTCCAAGCGGACTAGGGGAGGTACTACCTTCCAAGTCGGTCTGGCACTGTTAGGACCAGGACTGGCTCACGGGGGACAGAGTTGGACACGCCTCCACACAGTCATTGGAGGACCAGCAGCACCAGTAGCAACGCAAACACTGCAAAACATGTGCCCTTTCTGAACAGACTCATGAGTGAACAAACACATTACTGTATATCACAGATAAATACATTTTGTTATTTTTACAAAAGTGAAAAGTCAATGTGTGATCTTAACTTCAAGTTAAGATGCATTTTTTAAATATGGAGTTTAAAAACTAAATATTTGTATCAGTCGATATTGATTATCGGCCACAGCAGCAGGCCAAATATCGTGTATCGGTATCAGTAGAAAAATGTGTATCAGCCCATCCCTAGTGAATGTTGTAACCTGTATTCTCCTCATGTCTCACTGTCAGACACTGGACTATTGTTCAGGTATTGTTGCTTTTTGGCTCCCTCCAGTCTCACTTACGAAGGTGTTGCTACACTTATCTCCTGCTTAGTCATATTTTCCACAGGACAGGAAGGCAGCAGGGAACGCGCGCCCTCTGATTGGCGGTATTATTCCGGCCTGGCTGTAGGCCTCAGGTTAATGTTGGGCATTGGCTGGACATGCTTAAGGTTAGGGAAAAGGGTTCAGATAGCCAATCAGCAAAGACATTAGCAGTCACAAGAGAGCCAATCAGAGACCCTGCTTCCCCTGCTACCCCGTCGAACCTGTCAAAGACAGACACTGGACTCTACAGCCCCAGCTCAGTATGTCTGCTTCTGGAAGTACAATGTCCTTAGATTTTCACTGCAATAGAGCTATGGACCAATCCTCTATATTCTTCTAAGGAGAATATTCAAGTTTGTAATGTATTTCTGTCTCATTTCAACACTGCTGCTTCAGACGGGCCTAGTTTCAAAAACTCAGAGCCAGGCTGCATTTTGGTCTTTATAGTAGTGGCTTTGAAGGAGGTAAATATAAGCATAAATATAGGTGTCAGTAGTTACACACATAATACACAAGCATGTACATGTTATGGGGGGAAAGCCCTACAGATGTTGGTTAGTGTTATGGAGCATTCATGGAAAACATCTGTATAAAGCCTGGTCTTGATAAATAAAAATGCATTTAATGTTTGTGCCAGTTAACAGTGGGGCTCATGCGTTGCGTTAAAACACCAGCAGGTGGAGCTCTTGCAGTGTTATTAGCAGACGGCTGTCGTGTCTGCAAACTGTAATAAGTAGTGATTTTTGCAAAAGTGCTGTTTAATACGGAGTAGCGCGTTAGTCTGACGTGATGTGCGAAATGGGCTGCATCCAACTCTAATCCAATATTCCATTTCTTCTCATATGTTAAAATAATCTTCCGTGATTTATTGTAAAAGTACAAAACTGCTACTTAAAAGTGCAACACTGTTCACCCCAGATGTGCTGTAGGACGCTACGCCTGGTTAGTGTTCTGTTTTTTACCGCGGATACCTTTCCAATCCAGCCGCCGTGTGCGTAAAAGTCGTAGTGTCCTCTCCTCGGGTGAGTTCGTTCAGACCGATTCAGGCTCAGACACGCTGCCCTATGGTGACCCGTAGGCGTAGCTCTGGTGAGTTGAATAGTTGAACATGCTCGTGTTGTAATGTTTACGCGCAGTGTTTAATGTGACGCTCGTACGCGGAAGTGAAAGCGGCGCCGGGGGTGTGCCGCGTCTGTGCCGCGTCTGTGCCGTGATGTGATGCGTCGTAGCGCGAGTGGCTGACACAGGACATGCCCCGCGAGTGGACACATGGACTTTTCAGGTGAGTTGACCCGCGGTGGTACAGGCGGTGGTACAGGCCGTGGAGTGTGGATGGACTGTGGGTGTCGGGGCCGTATTGGGCTGGGCTGGTGCGTGGGTGCGTCAGACGTGTGCCAAAGTTCCAAAGTGTCGAAACTCCTCTTTGAAATGTCTATCGCGTTATAAACAAGTCATTAAACTACATTACCCTGTGCCACACGTGGTAATCTGTTGTCATTAATATTCATAAATACAGATCATGTGTTTAGAATGCGGGTGTTGGATGGAATCAGTTTGTCGATTATTTGATCTGCACATGTTACGGTTTGTGTTGGGTGAATACAGCGGGATAATGGACCTCGTTTAATTGATAGGAGCACTGGTATCGTTTAACACTCTTAAGCAGTGTCTCTTGAGAAATGATGTACAGGCTATTGTTATTTTTGAAAAGCACTTTAATCCTAATGTTATGTTGGGACGTCTATACTAACAAAACACATATGGCATAATAATATGTGGTTAGTTCTCTTGCCTCACAGCAGAGACACCGCAGGTTTGACTCTTCCTCAGTATGTTTTCCCATCACAGTAAAATGTTGTCTTTAAAGTCTTAACTATTGCTGAAGCCGTCACTCTACCCTGAGCTACTGTGCAGTGAAAGTGTAAGACTTGTCAGGAGAAGTTTGTGCTCTCAGAGAATTCTCTCAGATCAAACCTAAATACAGTGTGACCTTGAATCAAATCTGTGCCACTGCTATTTCTGCTCCTCTGGCCCACATTCTGTCCACACTCTGTCCACACTCTGTCCACACTCTGTCTCACACCAGCCTGAGAGCAGCTTCTAGAGCACGCCACACCAGAAGACCAGGTCCAGAGCACAGAGGGACAGAATCTGTCCACCCCCCAGAGTACAGAGGGACAGAATCTGTCCACCCCCCAGAGTACAGAGGGACAGAATCTGTCCACCCCCCAAAGTACAGAGGGACAGAGTCTGTCCACTCCCCCAGAGTACAGAGGGACAGAATCTGTCCACCCCCCAGAGTACAGAGGGACAGAGTCTGTCCACTCCCCCAAAGTACAGAGGGACAGAGTCTGTCCACTCCCCCAAAGTACAGAGGGACAGTCTGTCCACCCCCCAGAGTACAGAGGGACAGTCTGTCCACTCCCCCAGAGTACAGAGGGACAGAGTCTGTCCACCCTCCAGAGGACAGAGGTGAGGAGTGTGGACAGAGATGTGGACAGGGGTGTGGATGGGGGGGCCAGAGGAAGTGGTGTGGACAGGGGGTCAGAGGACAGGTGAGGACAGGGTCAGGTGTGTAGAGCCTGTACGTTGCTGTGGTGATTCAACACATTCCTCTCAAATGAATGTGGTCTGTGGGCTGGTCCTGCTCTGGTCCTGCTCTGGTCCAGCTCTGGTCCAGCTCTGGTCCAGCTCTGGTCCAGCTCTGGTCCTGCTCTGGTCCTGCTCTGGTCCAGCTCTGGTCCAGCTCTGGTCCTGCTCTGGTCCTGCTCTTTCATTCACTTACTTCCTGTAAACAGTGGAAGCCCCGCCCACTCCAGAATAATCAGGGCACGTAAAGTCGGGGCCTGTTGGCGTTTCATGAAACTAATCCAGACTTCATTGTGTCAGACAAAAGCATCGGATATTGTGTGTTTGTGTGTGTGTGTGTGTTTGTTTGTGTCTGCTGCCTGTTTGCTTCTGTTTGTGTGTGTTGCCTGTCTGCTGCCCTGTGTTTGTGTTTGTGTGTCTTCTGCTACTTTTGCCATTGAGCTCGTTCTAATGGAGTTGGCACAAATTCTAAAGGGGTGGATGTTGCAGTTGGACTCTGGCCTTTAGGTGGTGCCAGTAGAAGAAATTGTACACTTCTGTTGAAAATACTACAATATTATTGTTGGTGCTACCTCCCTCTTGACGCGGTCTTGACGTGCTTTTGTGCAGTTGTTATCACATTTCACAAGATTTAGATTAGTTCATTTGGAGAAAAAAATGCAATTGCGATTAAAATAGGATTCTGTTTAAAGTTCACATTTTAAAACACATCGAAAAGAACTGACAAAACGAGATTGCGAAACAAAACAAGTATAAGAATCACATTTGAGAACATGTTTGTACAGATAAAACTACAGGGTGAGCTGTTTTTATGCAGAATAAAACAGAAGATTGTGTTGTTTTTCTTTTTGCAGCCTTTGTGATTTGCTAACCATGTCCATTCATATTGTGCTTTCGATTCAATCATGATTAATCTTTTATTTAGTTTCTCAGTCATTTCATTGGCTGCAGTGAACCTAATCTCCAGTTCCCGATATATAACAAACACTGCCTTTAGACTAGGACTGTTGCCGATACGATATATACCTCGATACATGGGCCACGATACGATATCTCGATACAATGCACTTTCGATTTGATGCGATATATTTCAAATCGATTCGATACGGTTCAATAAAAAATACTGGCTAAATCATGGCTGATACTAAAAGTGTTTGTTAAACCACTTGTTGTGCAAAGTTCATATGAAACACACCCATTTTAATCAGCAAAACAGTGAAAATGTAAATGAGTTAAAGATAATTAACTATCGTACCTTCACGTGTCCTTCCCACGACGACGACGACAGGTTTGCTATCCAACTATCCAGATAATTAGCTTCTCTCCCGATAAAAAAAAAAAAAAATAATAATAATGTTGACCGTGTAGCATAGCAGATGATTAAATATGTTACTGCGCCAACGATGCCGCTATTCAGCCTCATTGCAATGCGGCCTCACTGTCTATGCATGCAGGGATGCAGTGTTTTGTTTTTGTTTGTTTTTTTTCGGAGGGACGTAGTCAAGGCGGGGGGCAATTGTTGTCAAGGGGGCCGCCCTAACTATAAAGCGATGCGGGAAACACTGGCGTTTCCTTCCTCTAAACAAGCAACAAAACTGTAGCGCTGTTACAAAATAATTTAACAAAATATACCAAAAAATCCTCCTGGCGATGTATCGATACAGCAGCCCCCGATATTGATACTGTATCATCACATTAAATGATACAATACATCGATATTTCAATATTTTTGCACACCCCTACTTTAGACTAGGGCTGGGTCTCATTAAGGAGTTGCCGATACGAAACATGGCTTGATACGTAGGCCACGATACAATACTTTTCTCGATACAGTGCAGTTGGATTTGATTTGATACAATTATCTGTTTTTTGATACTTTTTTTGACCCAATTTAATTTGTAGACACTATACTTGGTACTCTAATTTTGCAAATATTTAGAACAACAATTGCCATATTGTTCATTTTTTAATATGCTGCCCATCACTCGTCTGAGGTGTCGTTTAGCCCAGTTTCCCTTTAGCCTGTAGTGTAGGTGCAGGGAGGGGGGGTGGTGATGCGGCGCTGTACGGAGGAGAGAAGAAGAGGAACAGGAAGAAGAGGAGAGAGAGAGAGGGGGCTGCTGCAGACTGCACACTGCGGACACGGCTCTGCACACACATGGCCCCGCTCGGCCCGGGACAGAGACACACCCGTCCACACGCGCGCGCACACCAGAGCAGCGGCCGCCGCGTGATTGGCCCAGTGACGCGCCATGGGGAACAGCTGCGACCGAGGTAAAAGTGTGCGTCATGTGACCTGCCGCCATCATGGCCACTCAAACTTTGGCTCAAACAAATGCGGCCACAGGCTCCACCCCCGCCTGGCCACAGGGAGGGCTGGTGTGGGAGATTTGTTGGACACTATGGTATAGAGATGGTTGTGCGTTATCCGGAGAAGACGGTTGATCAAAAGACTTCTCATAGTTCTGTACGATGCTAAACTGACTTTTTTGTCTTTTTTAGGTTAAAATGTACTTCAAAAATATCTGGAGTTGTGTTGTCATTACACATATTTGGTTCAAAATGTGGTCCATATAACTTGACCTAACTTTTTTCTGTTAATTTAAGGCACAATATGGAACTTTCTTGAGGTGGCATGTCACCTGCATGTTTCCATGGAAATAGAAGGTTAAAACCATACGGGACATTCTTTATGAACATAGACGGGTTTATGCCATACTGTGGAAAGTCGTAGTTTGATGGTTTGTGAGATGCAGGCCCACTCACAATAAGATTTTTTTTTGTCAGTGCAATAAACAAAACTGTCATTTTATTTTAGGTTAAAAAGTTACACATTGTGGCTTTAAGCTCTGATTGAACTATAAATCATTTTTCGGTGCTAGCAGCTATAAAGTCTCGTATAAACTGCCTCACTCCAGTGGTGTTTGTACCAAAATCTTATTACAATATGATGCATTAGATAAACATTTTGAAGACGTCCAAGAGTACCTAAAAATCTTTAAGATCCTAAATGAGACATATCATCTTTATTTTGCCATTTCCAAAACGTGTGGATCTTTTTCATTTATGTTATAAAATACAAAAAAAAAAACACCATGCACAGTGTTCCATTTTGGCATCTTATTTTCTGTTCACAGAGGACACTTGGAATAGTTGCTTGTGTCCTCTGCCAGTATCAGTGGACTGTGGTGAACATGAAACGGTGTTGAGCTTTAATTTGGTCAAAGTTTGACCTCATATCACACAGCTCTACTCTCTGTCTTTATTCCCTTCTCCTTCCTAGTTCGTAATGCTCCAGTGTTGTTGTGTTTGCAGATGTTTGTGCTGACCACTCTCCAAGGAGGAGGAGCATCTCTGGGCTCAGCCCTGACAGAAGCCCGAGCCCCGCAGAACCCCCCAGCTCCTCCCCGTTCAAAGTCCCGGTCAGTCTTAGACTTAGACTTAGACAAACTTTATTGATCCATAGGGAAATTATTTGCATACTCACACAAACACTCACTACGTTTACATGCACTGAGAACTCCAGCAACTAAATTCACTAGTCCCCAAAACCAGATTTTGTCCCAGTCAGCAGTAGGTCACAGAACCCATAAAACTTAGCAGCTATAACTGCTGATAAAAAACACTCTCATACATATATAATCACACTTTTGGCAGAAATGGATCAGCAACTTTGTTTTCTTTCATCTTTTATGTTGACCATGTGATTTCATTCATTCTGTAAGAAGTTATTGACATGACAAACACATTTCCTGGGCTGTTTCTAACCTCGTGCAGTTGAATGCCTCTCCTCATGTGCTCCTAGCATAATCGGACTGCACTGTTACATGCTGCGGCTTTCAAATACGGAATTCTCCAGATGTGTTATTGGGATCTGGGTCATTCGAACCATGACACCTCAATTGTAGCTTGCGGGTTTACATACATTTGAAAATTATTTATATTGCACTGGCCCAGTTATTTAATATTTAGTATTTGATTCATAGCGTGCATGTAAACGTGTAAACTGACAAAACAAGATGCCAATAGAACAAGTCATATACAAGAAAACAATATTTTGTTGCACTCTAAAAAATAAAAACAGGTATATCTCTCAAAATTAATGAATGAAAAGAATGTGTATCTATATTTCTTTTGATGAGTCCCTTGTGTGTGACCTTTGACCTTCTCTCTGTCTCCAGGGCTTCTTTAGCAGACGTTTAAAGGGCTCCATTAAGAGGACCAAGAGCCAGACCAAATTGGACCGCAACTCCAGCTTCAGACTGCCCACAGCGCCGCCTGCTGATTTAGACAAGTAATAATAGATTGGAGGCATCATTTTAGTATGTTGAGTGAAAGCTATGACTTTCTAATGCGGATTTCACACATGCTCGCACTAGATTTAGTTCTGTTTACTTTTGTGTTGGTCTTATTCACACACACCACACATCATCACCGCAAACACACACCATGAGCCATTTGAGAGTGCATCAGCTGATTGACAAACTTATTTCTACGACAACGCGCTTCAAGTGAACAGAGCTGCCTGAATATTCACGCTCACGCTCACTTCCCCTGTGCTAATTACGCCAGTCTATTCTTCCTCCTGAGGCTAAACACACCGTGAGCCCTATACGTGCCAGTGACAGCAGAGAAAGCTTTTTGAACCACACAGACAGACCCAGGCTCAGCTGCACAGACAGAACCCACAATAGTTTAGTTATAGTTTATATAATAGTTTGGAAAATGAATGCTATGGCATGGAACATTACAATCTCAGTGCTTTTTATCAGATGTGGGGGTCTGGTGCGTCTAAAGGAGGAGTGTGTAAGCGCAGCTGGGGCAGTGGAGACTCTGGACCTGGGACAGGACCAGGACGTGAGCGTGAAGCCCCTCCACAGCAGCCTGCTGGGACAGGACTACTGCTTTGAGGTCTCACTTCACACATACCTGTACCTCTGTTTGTATTATGTTTGTACACTGACGCTGAGGGGACTGTGCTTCAGGTCACCTACCCCGGGGGCAGTAAGTGCTTCAGCTGCAGCTCTGCCTCTGAGAGGGACAAATGGATGGAGAACCTACGGCGCACCATCCAGCCCAACAAGGTCTGAGACACCGCTTGTGTCCTATCTGCATTCACAATCTCAGAGTATTACATGTGAGATGTTTGTCCTACTGTGTTTGTGCAGGACAACTGTCGTCGTGAGGACACGTCTCTGCGCCTGTGGATTATCGAGGCCAAAGACCTAGCACCAAAGAAGCGTTACTTCTGTGAGCTGTGCCTGGACGATGTCCTGTATGCTCGCACCACCACCAAGCCCCGCACGGACAGCCTCTTCTGGGGAGAGTACTTTGAGTTCAGTGGCCTGCCCCCGGTGCACAGCATCACAGTGCACGTGTACCGCGACCTGTCCGACAACCAGAAGAAGAAGAAAAAGGACAAAAACAATTACGTGGGGCTGGTGAACATCTCTGTAGGAGGCAGTGGTGGGAGTGGAGGCAGTGGGAGCAGACAGTTCACTGAGAGATGGTACTCTTTGAGCACGCCCAGTCTGGTCAAAGGCAAAGGCCCCGCCCCCTCTGTGCGCATCAAGTGGCGGCTGCAGACTATCTCCATCCTGCCCATGGAGCAGTACAAGGAGTTTGCCGAGTTTGTCACCAACAACTACTCGTCCCTGTGCTCTGTGTTAGAGCCAGTCATCAGTGTGCGCAACAAGGAGGAGATGGCCTGTGCGCTGGTGCACATCCTGCAGAGCACAGCACGGGCTAAGGTGCCGACTGTTTACTCCACACCACCTACCAGAGTTACATTTATAATAGAGGTTTTAATATGTGGTGTGTATCATGCAGGACTTCCTCACTGACCTGGTCATGTCTGAAGTGGACCGCTGCGCTGACCACGATGTGCTCATCTTCAGAGAGAACACTCTGGCCACCAAAGCCATCGAGGAGTACCTCAAGCTGGTGGGACAGAAGTACCTCCATGATGCTTTAGGTGAGCGTCTAGTCGATCTAACACACTCCTCTCTGCAGCCCTCAATCTCTACTTACAAGTGTTGTCATATCTAAGTGAAGGATTTATAGAGAAAAAACAGTGTAGCTCCTGTGCCAGTCCATACTGAAGTGACTCTTTTGACTTTCTTGTGATGTTGACTGGACTGTTCACAGGTGAGTTCATCAAGGCCCTGTACGAGTCGGATGAGAACTGTGAGGTCGACCCCAGCCGCTGTCCCAGCAACCAGCTCTCTGAGCACCGCAGCAACCTCAAGATGTGCTGTGAGCTGGCCTTCTGCAAGATCATCAACTCTTACTGGTACTGTCCTGTGGGCTTCTCTCTGCTCCTCTCTGCTCCTCACAGCTCCTCACAGCTCTTCTCTGCTCCTCCCTCCTCTTCTCTGCTCCTCACAGCTCCTTTCTGCTCCTTCCTTCTCCTCCCTCCTCTTCTCTGCTCCTCACAGCTCCTTTCTGCTCCTTCCTTCTCCTCTCTGCTCTTCTCTGCTCCTTTCTTCTCCTTTCTGCTTCTCTCCGCTCCTCACAGCTCCTCTCTGCTTTTTTTCTGCTCCTCAAAGCTCCTCACAGCTCCTCTCTGATCCTCACAGCTCCTTTCTGCTTCTTCCTTCTCTTCTCTGTTCCTCACTGCTCCTCTCTCATCCCCTCTCTCACTCTTCACTCTCACCCAGCCTTTCCCCCTCCTCCAATCTCTCACTCCCCTTTCTTATTCCTCTGTCACTCTTCTCTCTTACTCATCCCTCACTCCTCACTCCCTCTTCTCTCTCACCCCTCCAGCCTCTGTTACTTCTCTCTCTCTCTCTCTCTCTCTCTCTCTCTCTCTCACTCTTTTTTTCTCACCAGTGTGTTCCCTCGTGAGCTGAAGGAGGTCTTTGCGTCCTGGAGACAGCAGTGCCTTGCTCGTGGGCACTCGGCGGACATCAGTAAGCGTCTGGTCAGCGCGTCTCTCTTCCTGCGCTTCCTCTGCCCGGCCATCATGTCTCCCTCCCTGTTCAACCTGACCCAGGAGTACCCCGATGACCGCACCGCCCGCACCCTCACCCTCATCGCCAAGGTCATCCAGAACCTCGCCAACTTCTCCAAGTACGACACCCAAGTCCTCGCACTCACACCACGAGTTCACAATGATGGCAGCGTGTTATTTTTGCAAAGAAACCCTTTATTATAAGATGCTGGCCGTACACAGTGGATTTCTTTAGACTTACTGAGCTGCTTATACAATATATCTGTACTAAGGCAAATCCATCCTCAAATCCTGGATACAGGGCCTTTAAGCACATTTGTAAGGTTCTGCTATGCCTTTTATTCATAAATTTGTCTTTTAAGTAGCACAAATACATGATTTAAATGTTTGCTAGGCGTACTATGTAACATCTCTGGTGGTGGGTCAGTCACCTGCTTGTCTTAATGGAGATGTTATTGCTTTGCTTTGGATGTTCCACAGTATGGCATTAAACTTTATCTCCATGAGGTCAATTTTCAGGTCAGATCTGTAGAGAGGTGTACTCCTTCATAATTAGAATGCGTGATTTTATTTTAGCAATAAAAACACCTGTAGAACATTCCAGGCAAAGCAATAACGTCTCCAATGAGTCGACCCCCACCATGAAAGTTACAGAGTGAGAGAATGAGTTTGACGTGAGACAAAAGGGAAAAAAAACAAAACAAAAAAAATCTATACATTGCGTGTTTTCTGATAATTTTAGCGCTTAAAATGCCTTCACTGCACATTTAGTCCCCATGGTGTCTTTGAGGTGATTTATTACCAACTGTGGCCAGCTGACTCTAAGAAAGAAAGAAAGAGAGAGAGAGAAGGCCTCAATAGAAACATTATTTAAATGTATATCACTTTAAACAATCTCCAAGCCTATTAAAATAGATTAAAGGCAGTTTTTTCACGTTAGAGCAGTGTCGTTCTTGTACAGAAGTGGATAGTAGCTACAGTATGATAACCTGAAGCCGTCTCTTGACTCTTCTGTGCGGTCCTGTGCTTGTCAGGTTTGGGAATAAGGAGGAGTACATGGCCTTCATGAACGACTTCCTGGAGCACGAGTGGGTGGGGATGATGCGTTTCCTGTCTGAGATCTCTAACCCGGAGAGCCTGTCCTCCACACCGGGCTTTGAGGGCTACATGGATCTGGGCCGAGAGCTTTCTGTGCTGCACGCGCTGCTCTGGGAGGTGGTTTCTCAGCTCGACAAGGTACTGGACCAATGGACCACTGTAAACTATATTAACATTTACTACAGGTAATACCTATTAGAAAAACAAGAATATGCACTTACAGTTTCCTTTTATTTTGAAGAAAAAGTAATTTTTATAACCCCAAGTAACTGTAGTTTTACTTGTCTAGAACTATGCTATGTAAATATGCATACATTTTATAATTTAGGATTTGTAGCATTTATTAATCTGTCCGTGTGAACATAAAAATATCATGAATAATTAGGTCTGTCCAAAATTGTACTTAATATTTGAGTTGTATTTTTACCAAACATATTTTAGGCCTGCTTTATACAGCACTATTGACAGTAACATTTTTGCCTGCTTAGATGGTCATGTTTAGCATATTTCTATATTCTGCATATTTACCTTCATGTTGAGATGATACACGTACACAGAGTGGGGCTTTTTTTTAATAACAGTAAACCAGCCTTATTCTCATTTAAACAGACTCATTCCTTATTCAATTCCATACTCAAAGCTATATTTAATTTCACACACTTTGTTATTTTAGTTCAAACCTGGCCTGAGTGTCGTTCCCCCTCACAGCATGGACCTTTTCACTTTCAAGCCTAAACCCGCCCTCACAATGTTAAGCCCCACCTTCATGATGCAGCTCCACCCTCTGGCATGTTCCCTGTGACGGATTGTGTAGAAGCTTGATTTGAGTTGAAGGAGGAGGATTCGCATGATAAAGTGACAGTTGCATGTTCCTCTCCTTCGAGCATGGGCGCTAATATTTGTCCTTTTTCTTTCCTCGTTTGTCCTGTCTCGCTCTGTCCTCCGCTGTCCTACACCACCTCCTTTTCTGTTTGTGAACCTAAAATGGCCACTTCAGGGTGAAAACTCCTTCCTGCAGGCCACAGTGGCAAAGCTGGGGCCCTTGCCCAGGATCCTGGGGGACATCACAAGGAGCCTGTCTGCCCCCACACCGGGTCCCACACCGGGCTCCACACCAGGCCCTACACTGGGCCCTACCCTGGGCCCTCAGCCCCTCCAGCGCTTCCACGGCCTTAGCTCCACAAACATCAGCGGAAGCCAGTCCTCAGGGCTCCACAGCATCATGGAGAATTCAAACAGGTGACTTTCTGTTCACTAATAAATGGTCACGTTCATATATCTTCAAGGCATTCAAACCACTCACCCGTTCACACAGATATGAAGGCGAGGGGGTTAAGTGTCTTGTGTAACGCACTAGGGGCTAATAAACTGACTCGATCAGAAGGAGGAACGGCAGGAGTCAGTGTGTGTGAATAAAACCACAGAAACCAAAAACTCAGTTCAAAATGTATTGTATTAATGATATGAGCTCAATAAATATTCTTTGTGTATATATTAGAAAGATATAGATAATAAATAGGTAATAAATTATATTATATTATTGCAGATAGATATATATACTTAAACACAAACAAAACAAAAATGCAATGGCACACAGTAATATTTTTTGTTCAGTAGAGTTCAGAGTTTGAGTTCAGTTCCTAAAGTTCAGGTGGTTGTAGAAAGTGTTTGTTATAATCCGCTTGAGTTATTTATATTTCCCAAAGTTCAGTTTGAGTTCTTGGGAGGATATAACAGCAGTTTTGATCTGTGGGAGCTGGAATTGCACTGCCAGCCTGTGGGTCAGTGGATCTCTGACTGTATTATTTATGTCAAGAGCAGGACACAAACCGCTGACCTTCAGATCAGAGGATGAGCCCCTCACAAGACACTTACAGAACATCACCAGCCTTAAAAAAAGATCATAATTTTTTGAGATGAGGGCCATGGTGCTTGAAAAAAGGCTGCAAAAAGAACAGATAAAAATAAACAGAACAGTGAGTAGTACTCTAATCTTTAAATAAGGAGTTGAGTGATTTTCCTGCACTTGAAAGTTCAGAGAAATTCAGAGTAGCTTCACTGATGAAGTGCCTGTTTCACTTTTAAACAACAGAGACAAAGCTTTATTATGTGTTAAAAGTCAAGAGGCTGGTCATTCACTTAGTCATTTTATTACCCAAAGTTACTCACTTGAATTAAAGGAGCAATGGTCATTTTCCAGGTGAGTGGTCCACTCTGGATTGTCTTGTTTCGTTATTGCTTTGTCTGGCTGTCCCATAGTATGGCACTACAGTGTGTCTGTTTTGCAGTACTGCTTTTGCTCAAATGCCATGGAAAAACATGCATTCACCTCCACAGATCTGACCTGTACGTTTGTCTGGTGGTGATGGCACCTTCTTATATGGGTCCAGCCCAGGCAAAGCATAAGCATCTCCATGGAGACAAGCGGGTGGCT
Organism: Taenioides sp. WSHXM2023; assembly: GCA_029959045.1. Taxonomy (NCBI): domain Eukaryota; kingdom Metazoa; phylum Chordata; class Actinopteri; order Gobiiformes; family Gobiidae; genus Taenioides; species Taenioides sp. WSHXM2023. Next base: position 3,942,569 of record CM057096.1, on the reverse strand, counting down.
CATCCTACACCAGAAAAGTTATATAGTGCAACTTTTAGTACATTTTGTCTTGACTTGAGTAGACTGGTGTTGTATTTTAAAGAGGATTTTACTTCTCTGGGGTATTAACTACTAACACATAACATATTTAGATCACCATGTTTCGTTTTATACCATGTGACCTTGAGTGTCTCTTCTCAGTGACGTGCACAGTGTTTTATCCGGCGCTGAGTTTATGGAGGGCGTGGTCCCGCTGCCCAACGGGCGCAGCGTCTCATTGGTGGATCTCCAGGAAGCACAGCACGGCTCCCGCGTCCACAGAGTGCCCTCCCAGACCTCAGTGGGAGCCCCACCCACTGTGAGCTACTCCACCCCCCTCCCCCCACCGCAGACCAAAGCCACGCCCCCTCGAGACGCCCAGCCTCAGAGCGCGCCGCAGGTGAGATGTCATGAGGCGTCATCATGGTTAGGATGTACGGGACTCCTGAGTCATTTAGACGCTATAATGTGAACATAACAACAAGCATGTTAACGTGCACTTCCTGATTTATAATTGGGTGCAGAGAGTGCGAAGTGAACATATATAGACCTCAAGAGCTGCTTGTAAAGTATATCTGTACTGGGGCAAGACACATTTTGCTCAAATGCATGGAAACAATCAGGTACAGGGCCTTTAAAATAAGTCAGTCTTTTAAAACTGCTTCTATCCTGTGCAGTATACAATTACACGCACAATTACACACACAATTACTCACTCAATTACATATTCAATTACACACACAAGTACACACACGTGAGTTAGTGCGAGAAACAAAACTGAAACTTATGAAACATGTTATTACGGCGAATTCAGCCAAGTATTAAAGTATAAAAATATGCTGCATGTACAAATAGGGACGTAACAGTAACCGAAATATTGTGAAATTCTATCATCAAAAGTCTCACAATGAAATCGGGGACCACCACAGTATCGAACTGCAAGTCCATTTGCTTAAATACTTTGTTGTTGTACTGTACCTATTGCTGCACCAAAACAGAGGGAACTACTTGACCATGATCCTTTGCTCTGTTTCAGTGCCGATTACAAAAATAAATGTTATTAAGCACTTTTAAATGTTCTTTGGACTATGACAGAACCATAGTCTAGTTTTTTAAAAGGAAAAAGCTGCATATTTACAATTTAGTACACATCGGATATTGTTACAAACTATGTACAATGTGTGTGTGTGTGTTGTTCAGGTGCGGCGCCCCCTACAGCCCTCTCTCAGCCAGCAGCGCAGTCTCCAGGCCCTGTCCTTCCAGAACCCAGTGTACCACCTGTCCAACCCGTCGCACCGCACCAGCCCCCCTCACTCCAGCTCCGACAACCTGAGCACCCAGAGCTCACAGCACAGCCCCTGGGACGAGACGGGCAGCCAGGCCGGAGCTCACAGCCAGGCCTCCACCCCCAGAGCGGCGCCCCCTGCTGCAGACACCCCCCTGTCTACCGCTGTGGCCATCCCCCGACAGAGCACCACGGCGGGCACCGCACACATCATCAAGGTCAGTGCCACTCAAAATCTCAACACTTTTCTGTGTTGAAGGACCCATATTAGATTTAGTTTTGTTTTCTAATCTGTGTTCTAATGTTGTTTCCTCATCAAAGAACAGATCTGGAGTTATGTTTTGTTTCATTCACACATGTTTAATACACAAACCCTTGTAACACTCTGTTCCACTTTGTGATGTCATGTGGTAGGGCTGGGACGAGACAGATTTTTCAGAAGACACGAGATAGGGTCCACGAGATCAAGACGAGGCGAGATTTTGAAATAATTTACAATAATCAGATCAGTTCACAATTTTGGTCACATGACTTAAATTGGTTTAATTTTTGTATATATTGTGTTGTGAATGGGTTTTTATGTGTTAATTTGGTCATTTTTATAACTATATCAACCCATTCTCATATTTTTTTAATAGCCTGAATGCATTAAACACCATCACTACTGATTATTACAATATACACAATATACAATTTTTTTTTTTGTTTCAAATTGTCAATGATGGCATTATAGAGATGCAGCAGCCTTGCAATTATGACGACCAAAATGAAAATCCATCAACTGTGGACGTGGTGGGCCCAGATAAACATTAGCCAATAGATAACAAGGCTACCTCGTTATCTATTGGCTGTTAGGTCGTCAATCAAACTCCCTACGTTTCTAGCATAACTGACTCTCCGGCGCACTGGGATTACGCGGTTTACGTTCGCTTCTCACACATTCCACAGACGCAAGACGCTGTTTACTCGACCAACGCAGCGGTTCTTAGCGGCTTTTTTCCAACTGTAGCTTCCTCGCAGTTTGCACAAAGTTTGTTGCAATGGCGGACAAGAATCCACTACCAGTTAGCCGCAAAAGAAAGTCCGTTTATGAGGTCGCTGTAAGAAGAAGAGAAGGGGAAAAGGAGTGAAGCCAAACTAAGGTGATTCTCGGAGATTCCTTCCAGCGATGGCGTGCACTGAAGCAGACAAAGGGTCTGAAGACTGACGCGTTGGTCGCTGAATTACTTCTGGACAGGAAACTTCTGCTTATCATTTGAAAACGTACAGTAGAGTTACAGCACCAACAGCGATTCTGAACGGGCACCGGCTGTAAACAAGCAGTGTAAGGAGGAGGCAGGAGGAGTCGTTTCTACTTAGGGAGCTGTGGAGGTTTCACACATGCACAACATTTGAAAAAGGACAAACAGTCGCTGGATTTCTCATTCCTTGGAAAATCCTATAGACAACCTTCTTTAAATTTAATTTCTATTGTTAACATGTTTAGACTAAAACTGCACAAGGACACAGACAGGAGGAGCGCTTCTCTCTTCGTTCTTACTTTAAACTAAGTCATGGATGAAGAAGGCCTCAATATCGCTGTAGATCTTTTACAAATGATGCTTAAGTGTAGAAAACACCATGAATTAGACGCGCTTATATTTGATCAGATTTCGCAATCTTTTTTAACCAACTTCAGCACTGATTATCTGCGTCAGTATTGGTCCCATCACTATGAAATAAAAACTGTGACCGAGAGTAAAGTGTTCTCTGTCAGAATATGAGGTACAAGTCTCTGTGTAGAGGAGTCTTTTAGCTACAGCTGCTCAAAGATTTGCAACATTCCAGAGTTTGAACAAGGCCCTTTCATGCCCGTGTCCAATGTAAAGATGGACGATAAAATGTTGCGAGATCGGTTTTCCTGTGCGCAAAACGATCTTGCAAGATTTTATCGTCCATCTTCTCGTGGCAGTTTGAGATCACGTGCCACGAGATCTTGTCCCAGCTCTATCATGTGGTAATACAGGAAATGCTCCATTTTCACTTGAATCATTTGGATAATTTCAGCTCTGGGATTGTCAATCTCTACTGAACAAAAGGTATAGGGTAGCTGTTAACTTAAAAACTGCCACTTCATTCTAAAATAGTTACTCAAACGTGTGAATGAAACAAAACGCAAACTCCAGGTATGTTTTTGAGGCGGTAACGGCATTCTAACATGGCTTAAAGCTCACCAGAGTCCACTTCATGTAACACTGGATCTTTAAAGTACTACCAAGGTTCTGTGTCGTTTTAAGGTGGAGCAGCAGAGCAGAGGAGGCTCCCGCACCCCCAAGTCCCTTCCTCACAGTGCCTCCTTAAGAAGCAGCAGCAGCGCTAACACAGAACCCACAGCGCCTGGACCAGTCCTGAACCCGCCGCAGCCCCCCTGCCCCGGCGACAGCACAGCCCCGCCCAGAGGCAAAGCAGTGCAGCAGGTGAGCCAGCAGGGGGCGAATGGACGGAGAGGTTTATGTTCCAGTATAATCTAGCTTAAATCACAACAAAAGGAAGACCGGGTAACTGGCCTAGTCCAATTTAAACAGGATTTTCAGTACCATTGTAAACCAAAAAACGACGATTGAGGCGTCATGGTTTGAATCTCCCAGACCTCAATAACACGTCTAAAGAAGCCGCTACATACTCGGATACCTGCGGCATGTTTCAGCACAGTCTGATTTACGTTAGGAGCAGACTAGGAGAGGCATTCAACTGCACGAGGTAAGAAACAGCCAGGCAAATGAAGAGCGTGTTGGGTGTGGTTTATCAGCTTCTATAGGTAGATGCTGGACTGGATACAAATAATATTCAGACTGGTGTTACACAGTGGAACCAAAAATATACAAATAGTGGACACAACATGAGTGTTTACTTGCATCCAATTAGTTTTATATTCCGATATTGTCTTTAAATGTTTTGGGGGTTTATAAATTAAGTCGAGCTTACAACATTCCCCTCATTTTCAACTAGTGGAGTGTTTCTTTTTACATGTAGTAGTAGTAAAGAGTCAGTACTCATCTCTTGTTAAAGCTTCAGTCTCTGTAACGGCTCAAGGACAGGAGAGTGACGTCTGTTGTGTTGTTCAGGTGTCTCCTGTGGAGCCTGTTGCCGTGGCGATGTCCCCGGTGGACCGCACAGCCGCCTGGGTCCTGAACAATGGACAGTACGAGGAGAGCGAGGAGGAGGAGGGGAGGAGCCCGGAGCACAGCGCGTCGGACAAGGTGGGCTTTCTGTTGGAACTGTAATATCTGAAGGATTACTGTTGTCAACAAAGGCATCAGTGCTGTACGTGTCTAACAGCAAACAACGGACATTTTGTTTTTCTACCTGTTTTTTACTGTTTTAAAACGTGAAAAACTGAACTAGTTCATTTGAAACGGTTTGCAGTGGTCCAAAGTTATTCCTCACTTACTTTTTGCATTCAGATCATCCTATTTATTCAGTTTATAAGAGCTTTTCACTCTCAGAGACCAGAGCAGAGTTTTGCCATGAATGTAATGCTAACAAGAACTAGCGTGTCAACAGTGCACTTCCTGATTATCAGACAATAAAATGCTTTATAATTAGACGCAGACAGCTAATATTTTGACCTCAAGAGCTGTTTATACAGTATATCTGGACTCATTTTGCTCAGATACATGGAAATGAATCATGTACAGGGCCTTTAAAGTCAGTCTTTTTAAACTATACAATATACAATACACAATTACACAAACAAAATTCTCTGTGTCCCATTTAAAATACTTCAAATTATTACACAGTGTTTATTGAAACATCATGTACATTCTTGGTTTTGTGCCAAGTAGGGTTGTCAAACCTACTACCTACAACCCCAAACGATATTAAAACTAATATTGAAACTAGATACTTATTTGAGCATCAGGTCGTTTGAATATTATCCTTTTTTACAATACTTCTCCGTGACAGTAGATTTACCTTCTAAATGTGTTATCGTGACAGGCGCTGGACCTCTGAGGGATTACACAGATATAAGGCCACATGGTGATATAAGAGAAAGTACTATGGTTTAATGTTGAAAATCACATTCTCTTGTCTAAATAAAAAGTGTTTTAGTATCAGCGTGGTATCAGAATTAGTACTGAGTATCGAGTCTATTCCTTAGATTGAAATTGTAGTGACAACATAAGTGCCAAGAGCCTGGTTATGTCCTGTGTTATGTGAACTGGAACATTAACCTGGCTCGCACCAAATCTGACTGGTCGAACCATCACAACAGCGAAACAAACCGAAAAATCAAACCTTTGTTGTATCCAGTTGAGAGACAAACACAGCTCTTTACTTCTGCGTGTTTTTCACAAACTGAAATAGGCTGAAGTGCGTCTGTCGGTGTCGCCATGTTTGTTTTGGTTTGGCATGTTTGTTTTGGCTTCCACACAAACATCAATGCTGCGATGTGATTGGTCGCCCACCACCTGTCGGAGCCAAGATGGAGTGAATTTGTAAACACACAAATATTGCAAGAATCCATTTTTCTGTGTACGGTCACTGCAACTTCTGTTTAAACGTGTGTATTCCCTTTATCCCTGCCGTTTGTTTAAAAGTGTTCATTTCCCTTCTCTCCCTGGGCAGTACGAGCTGGAGATCTCCTCTCTGAAGGAGCGCCTGCGTCTCTCCGGCAGGCGTCTGGAGGAGTATGAGCGCCGCCTGCTGGCCCAGGAGCAGCACATGCACACAGTCCTGAGCGAGTACCAGAGCAGGCTGGAGGAGAGCCAGGAGCAGCTGAGGAGGCAGACGCAGGAGAAGGACGGGCAGATGAAGAGCGTCATGTGCAGGTTAGAGCAGCCCTCGCACCCTCTACACCTCTGCAAAATATTTAGTCTGTGCCTGACGTCTAAAACAAGAAAATCAAGCAAAGGTAGAAAAACGTGAATAGTTAAAGGTCTCATATTACGCAAAATTGACTCTTGTGAGCTTAAAGTCATGTTATAATGTACCTCCTCAAAAACACACCTGGACTTGTTTTTTTTTTTTCATTCACACATGTTTGAGTAACACTTAGTAACAGTTTTCAAATTACCTTTCACCTTTAGCTCAGTAGAAATGGGCTTTTCCAGGGCTGAAATGATCCAAATGATTCCAGTGAAGGTGAATGGAGTTTAAAAACACAGTGGAGCACCTGTATCACCACATGACATCACAATTGGAACAGTGGGTTTTCCATTTGAGAGAAGAACTCTAAATAGAACCCTAAATATGCAGGGTTTGTGTGTTTAAACATGTGTGAATGAAACAAAACTCCAGGTCTGTTTTTGATGAGGAAACTGCATTATAACAGATCAGAAATAAGACGAGGCCCTTTAACACACTTTTGTCCAGTCCAAATGTAAACACACGTGGGGTAATAAATCTCAGAAGATCACTTTTGTCACGTGTGTTTGATCTTATGGCCGCTTTGTTTCCCCTTCGCTATGAACTAGGCCTGGGACAGCAGTTTAAGACAAATGGACTAACAGTATAGGTTAACTCTACATTTGGACATTTTATATTGTGCTGTGAGAGTATTTCCCATCATTCCCTTGTGTCTGTGTGTGTGTACAGGCTGATGGCGGTGGAGGAGGAGCTCCGCAGGGACCATGCAGAGATGCAGGCCGTCATAGAGGCCAAGCAGAAGATCATAGACGCTCAGGTAACACTTTACAGGGGTTATTTTAGCAAAGTCCAGATACTGATGTCCAATCTGCTGTTGTACCACTCTCTGTCCACAGGGGGTGCTGCTTCTACACAAAGTTAGGCACACCACCTCACACCTTTTTTGATATTTTAGATACATATAAAAGTATTAAATATACAAGTATGTAAGTTGTAAAATCCTCAAAGAATCCACCTTTAAAGGCCCTAGATTATGCAAAATGAAGTAATGTAATGATTCTACTGAAGGTGTGTGGAGTTTAAAAACACAGTGGAGCACTTCCTGTATTACCACATGACAAATCACAATCACATCTGCAGGGTTTGTGTGTTAAACATGCGTGAATGAAACAAAAAAAACACAACTCCAGGTGTGTTTGTGATGAGGAAACGACATTATATGAGCCCTTTAAAGATGAAGTGTCCTGAAATGGTTTTCACTTTCACTTCTTGTAACTAGTCAGGGCTATTTGGAGTGATAACTGGAGTTTTGTGATGACTACATTCCACTTGTGTCATTCATAGTTTTGATGCGTTCAGTGAGAATCTACAATGTAAAAAGTCTTGGAAATAAATATAAATAAGAAACATAAATGAAAGTGTCCAAACTTTTGTTATCATAAAGCATTTTTATCGTCCACGAACCGGGAAGTAATGAGCGTTTTTGTCGTTTGCTTACTGGTTGATGTTAGGATTACCATTTGGAATTTTAATCCATCCCAGAGACTCATCGCAACTACATTTTTAGACTGAGAAACTCTATAAATATAAAAACTATAAACCCTAAACTAACGTCTGCTCTGGTCCATCTTGTGTCCGTCAGGAGAAGCGGATCCTCTCTCTGGACGCGGCCAACTCTCGCCTCATCTCGGCTTTAACCCAGGTCAAAGAGCGCTACACCACGGCCAACCTGCGCAACGGCCTGTCCCCCACCAGCCCCAGCAAACTGTCCATCACGGAGAGCGGAGAGTTCAAGAGCACCGGCTGAACCTGGACCTCCCAGAGCGGAGACTTCAGGAGCACCTAAAGAGGACACTGACGGAGGAGCCTGACGGAGGAGCCTGATGGACCCACACGCCACATTTCTAGAGACATTGGATCCGTTTTTTTTTTAAAAGTTTATCATGTTAATTTATTGTTTTATTTGCTGTTGCAGAACTACTGACGTTTGTGCGGTTATGTTGACAATAAAAGCTGCTTGTGAACATTACCTGTGTGGTTGGTTTTAGTCGGGAGGTTAAATTGTCCCCATAGGGAAATGTGTCCTCTGCATTTGACCCATCGTTCAGTGTCTCTGGGTCCTGTCCAGAGCAGTGGGAACCCGACTCCCTTCAGATCCTGAGCTGGTCTTGATTAGTACTACCCAACTACACAACGGGCGTAGTTAGGTACTCCGGTTTCCCCCATTGACCCAAAAGAAAACCCACCCAGAAAGACCCTGTTTATATAGATAAATATTTATAATATTCTCTGGACCTTATATAGTTCTCTATATAGAAATAATCCTCTAGACGTATAGATGTGATTGATGTATAGAATATATGTAGAGCTTTTATTCAGTCTGTTATTTTTGCAATCCACTGCAGATTAAATCAGTTTTTCTGAATAGAATAAAATCAGGTACAGGCCCTTTAACTGAACTAGAGACTCGCCGGTTTGATTCCAGTCAAATGCTTAACCCCCTACACCAGCAGTGAGGCCAAAGCTTCGTCTCTGCGGTGAATCGTTTTCCTCCTCGATTTGAAACTGTTTTTTACAGAGTTGCATCACTGACATGAGGAATCACATGACACATCTGAAAACAAAACATGAGGCGTCGTTCATTTTACTGTTAATTTTATTTATGCATAAAAAAAGAAAATCAGAGACAGAGGAGGTGGCGATTGAAGAAAAAAATAGATTTCATTATCTGTATACTTCTATATTAGGATTAACAGGAAAAGCAGAAAATCAGTCCCGTACAGTGGAGCTTCGGCCACTTCTGTAATATAGACTTTCTTATAACAAAATAGGCAGTTTACGGGTCACATCTGCCCCATCTCCTCTGGCACCGGGCAGCTCCCGGGCAGCTCCTCTGGCACCGGGCAGCTCCTCTGGCAGCTCTGTGGGCACCGCTCCAGGGCCGATGCTGCCGCGGTTCATTTAAGACACTGAGGACACTGAGGAGGACGTTAGCAGCGCTGCACACACACATTTACACACACTCTCACACATTTACACACATTTATACACATACACACGGGTTAAGGGCGATATTTAGAATCAATAAAATCCATTGAATTAGTTTTGATCACGTACGCACGCATGCTGAGTATTTTATAATTTGAATGTGTCTGTTGTTGCCAACATGTCAACTTTGTCCCACAGGATAAGGAGAAGTAAAGCTGCACTGTGGAACTTTTCAGACCAGGACGACTTGCACATCAGATCTGTGCAGCTTTAAAGAAATGTAATTATTCCACTTGCAAACTGTAGTTTAGACTTCCACAAACATGTCTCTGTGTGTCAGGTGCCCTCCCTGTGTGTCAGGTGCCCTCCCTGTGTGTCAGGTGCCCTCCCTGTGTGTCAGGTGCCCTCCCTGTGTTTAGACCTCTACAACATGTTGTGAAATGCGTGGGATTCTTGGAGTTTAAAGTTCAAATTTCAGTCTCTCGGCTTTGAAATGTGCTGTAAAAATGAAGAATGGTTTTAGGATTACAGTAAATTGCAGAACGAATTGTATTTGACAGAATAATCCGTTTGATTTGAGGCTAAAGAACTGCATTTTGAAATAGCAATTCATATTAACTTTGTTCTATTGTACACACACACAGACACACACACACGTCAGCTTCATTCACTCACGGCACACTGCAAATAATGTCTCCAAGAGTGAAAATTACTTAAAATAGAAATAGAATTAATAATGCTATAATAATAATATATAACGTTTTCGAGAAATTTCAGATTTTGTTTAGAATTCAAATATTTGGATTTGAGAAAACGCCATCTGCTATATAAAGGCAGAAGATCTACACAAACATATTTGCTTTGAATTCATATTTTTTACTTTTTCAACACATTTAAAGTCGTAAAAATCTATCACTAAAAAAAAAATCACGTAATTTAAACTCCTGTAGATAGTTCTGCAGTGCGCCTCACCTCGGCTTAAGGAACTCTCTTTAATATAAAACTCTCTTAAATAATCTCGCGTCTGTAGAATGCTCATGGACACACTCGGATCTGTGCTAAACTAAGCTGCAGTAAAAGATGAAATGCTAAATCTGCTTTTAAATTACCGCTCTAAAATATAAATAAATATGCGTTTGTGCACACAGAACTGCATCGCGTTAACGTCCTCGATCAGCAGGAATAACATATCGTCAAAACTCCGAAAGAAACACCAAAGCGTTCAAATTAAATGTAGGAAAAAAACAAAACAAAAAACGATTAAACGAAAGGGAAAGTGAGGCCAGATGAGGACAGGTCGGACATGCTCTTAAAGCTCAAACGTGCAAAATGTCGCTGTGTCAAATCTCGGCGTCTCAACTCCAAACGCTGCCTGAGACCAACCACGAGAGCCGGGGTCTCCGAGGTCTCCGGACCAGGTCTGGACCGCTTTAGACCAGGTTTAGGACCAGATGTGGACTGGACCAGGTGTAGACCATGTTTTTGTACCGTGTGAAGATCACATGAAGACCAGGTGTGGACATCATGGAGAACAAGTTGCAGACCAGGTTTTGGACCAGATGTGGACTAGACCAGTTGTAAACTAGGTTTGAACCAGATAGAGACCAGGTTTTGGCCTAGATCTGGACCAGGTGTGAACTAACATGAAGAACCAGGTTTTGGACCAGTTGTGGATCAGATAAAGACTATATGTAACCCAGTGATAGTTGTAGCCTGGTCAGGACCACTTGTAGACCAGGTTTAGAACCAGATGTAGACCGGATGTGGACCACTTATAGACCAGGTTTTGGACCAAATGTTGATTGGACCTCTTCTACACCAGAAATGGACTTCATGTAGGCTAACTGTAGATCAAGTGTAAGAGCAGATGGGGAGCAGGTTTTGGACCAGATGTGGATTAGACCCGTTTAGACCGGATCTGGCCCACTTGTAGACCGGGTTTAGTCCACATGTGGACCAGATTTGGAAACTGTTTGGAATGAATGTGGATGGGAACCGATGCCGACCACGATGAGAACCAGATGTGGACCAGGTTTAGTCCAGATGTGGACCAGATGTGGACCAGTTGTAGTGCAGGTTTAGACCAGTTGCGGACAGGTTGTGTACCAGATGTTCTCCAGATGTTCGTGGTGGGGCAGAGTTGGAGGCAGCTGGAGCACATGGAGATCTTCAGAGCTCGTCTCAGAGCTTGTCCTTGGCCTGGACCCAGATGAAGGGGCCTGACTGCTCCTCGATGATCTGCTTCACCTGCTCGTAGATCTCCTCCAGAGAGTCGCCCTGCACGATGGCTAAGCCCGACACAAGAGCAGAGTCAGGACAGAGCACACCTCTTATCAAAGAAATCAAAACACACATGTATATTTTGGTGCCTGTTTGGTGATTATAGAGTACACACAGTACTTTTGTACACACAGTACTTGTGTACACACAGTACTTGTAGTAGTTGTACCTGTGAAGTTCCACAGTACTTTTGTACACACAGTACTTTTGTACACACAGTACTTTTGTACACACAGTACTTGTAGTAGTTGTACCTGTGAAGTTCTCGGTGAACTCCTGCTCCAGTTTGGTGGCTCGGTCAAACGTCTTCCTGCCCTGCTCTTCGCTCAGACGTTTGTTCATCTCCCTGAGGAGACACACAAACTACAGTCAGTGGAGCTGTGTGTGCGGCTCATGTTGGGCATTTGTCCTCTGCATTTGACCCATTCTTGAACGGGTCTGGTTGTGTTTGACCCACTGAGTTAAACCAGGGACCTTTTTGATGTGAGGGTGAACCAAGCTCATGACAAAAGGCACCAGCATAGGAAAGTAATGTCAAGTGTTTCCATGTGTTTTGTGTTTTTTAGTGTGTTTGTGTGTGTTTATTATGTGTTTTTATGTTTTTTATGTGTTTATGTGTTGGGTTTGTGTGTTGTCTGTTGTAACGACAATGGGCTGTATCAGTGTGTGCAAATTAACAAGTTAATTTGTTTATCAAATCCAAGTCTAATAGAACAGTGTGAAATGGTTCTGTTTTTCCAAATAAAGCCTACAGGCCAAAAATATAATTAAAAGTACGAGAGTGGAGGATGAGGAGGTGGAGGAGAGTGGGAGGAAGAGGAGGAGGAAGAGACTTACAGGATGTTGTCGACAGATTTAGGCTTGATGAAGATGGCGATGGGGTGGAGCTGGGCGAGCTGCAGTCTCTTGATGGCGTTTCCAGACACGTCCAGGATGCAGTGTTTACCCTTAAACACACAAAGAACTGTTTATTACCTTTGACTTTGGCACAACGACTCCACCTGCTGGTGAAGTGAGGAGTGACGTAGTTTAAATAATACAGAGGCAAAGCACAAAGTCCGTGTAGCAGGTGCACCTTGTCTGCCACCTGGCGCACAGACTGGACGCTGGTGCCGTACAGGTGGTTGTTGTATTGTCCGGCCTCGATGAAGCGGTGCTCCTGGATGTCCCGCTCCATCTGCTCCCGGGACACCACGAAGTGATAGTCCCGCCCGTCCACCTCGTAGTCTCGCTTCGGCCGCGTCGTGTCTGGAACCACAGTGTTACACACAGGGTTACGCACAAGATTACAGAACGTTACAGACAGTGTTACAGATGGTTGGGGAGACAGTAGGAAGTTAAGCGGGTAGAAGGTACTGGGTCGGGTAGATAGAAGAGAAGACACTGACTGGAGGGTAGGGGTCCTGCATAGTGGTGATAAGTACTTGGTAGGAGGCAGCAGTTCTGGTTTTTAGGAGTATTATACTAGGTAGTGAGTAGCAGTAGTTACAGGTGAAGTAAAACGTAGGTATAGTGAGTAGTGGAGCGGGAGGAGAGGTACGTAGGGCCACTCAACACCAAAAGCACTTTTTTCTACTAATTAGCTGTGTAAATAGGTCTAAAATAGAAGCGTATACCTATTCCTGGCCTTAATTTTGGCATTTTAGTGCGTATTTGTTAAAAATTGGACATATATAGTATAGTATAGCGTTATAGTGTATGGTGTTATAGTGTGTAGTGTGTAGTGTATTGTGTGTAGTGTGTAGAGGAGCCGTACGTGGCACACAGGAGCCAAACTTCTCGGGGAACTCAGAGATGAGGTCGTCGTTGATTCGGTCCTTCATGGGGCCCAGGATGATGACGGGACGAGTGTAGTTCACTGCGAAGAGAGAGACGCACTCAACAAAATGAACGCACAACAAGTGAGAACGCACAACTACCAACACCACGGAGCAAAGAACCAATTATGCTTAAATAGTGTAAATTATTAAAATGATTTCATGTAATTAAGTCAAACATTTCTGTGCAAAACTTGTGAAACGCACAAATAAACTCATCATGGTGAATAATTAGAATGCTCAGAATGCAGAAGGGACGTGAGGAATAACAAACACAAGAAAATATATATTGAAGTTTAAAAAAATAAAATCCATGTAAGGGTTTGTAAAGTCTTTGATCTCTTATTATCTAAAATAAAAACAGACAAAATGTGTGGTTGTGGTGTTTTGTGCGAGTACATTCTACGTCTCAAACATGAAGCGGCAGTTCTGACCTTCTTGTTGGACGACGGGCTCGTAGGACAGCACGTACTCCTCCTGTCCACCTGAGGGAGACAGAGGACACAGGAGTGGTCAGAAAAGGACAGGGACACGCAGACGGGACACCCAGACCCTGTCCACACTGAGGACTCTGCATTTGAACCTTGTGAATAGGTTTGCATCGGGATCACGGTTTAAAAAAAGCGTAGTTTAAAATGTACAAGAATTCTGCAGTAGAATTTGCCGTTTTAAAGGAACCGTGTGCAGTCTGCGCCGACCTGTAGCTCTCCAACCCTTTCCTCGAAGCTCGTCAAGGGATTTCTGAATTACACGTACTGTCCCGAATAAATAAAATCTGATTAATTAAATGCCTTTTACCATTGTAATCCACTCAATCTTAAGTAACAGATAACCTTATGCCTGTTAATCAGTATATTATTTGCACTGTCGTTCTTGTCTCTTGTTTATAGCTGTGATTTTATAGTTTATTTTATGTTTATTACTTATTTTTCCATTTTATTTTGACATTTATTTTTATAATTATGTCTCATTTGACACGTGTCTCTTGCTCTTTTTTGCTACACCATCTATTTTTTTTACTCTCTGTTATTATATTATATTGTGATGTTTGAGCTTCTGTATCCAAATAATTTCCCTTGTGGATCAATAAAGTTGGTCAAAGTCTATCTGTACATGTTTTATTTTGATGCTTAACTTTGTACACTACTAAATGAATAAGGGTTTGTGCTTTATCTGCATCTAACTGTACCTCATTTAACCTCCTACGACCTGGCGTCCACATATGTGGACAGCACATTTTTACAGTGTTACTCTGTTACAAAGGTTTTCACACATAGGTGGACAGTTTAGAACAGCAACAATGCAAAAATGTTCAATTTAGAATATTTTTAAGAGTTTGTAATGTTTAGAATAATTTAATTTAATATAAAAATAATTAATAAATGTAATAATTTAATTTAAGTTAATTTAAGTCTTTGTTTTTGCACTTGTCAGATCCTAATCAGCCCAAATAACAAGGAGAAATCAATAAAGCATGCAATGCAAGAGTTCTTAGGAGGTTAAGGCTCGCCGTGGCACTTAAATATACTCCGTTTCTTGTGTCCACTAAAACTAGCAGCTCTCTGGCACTTTCGTTTTGTAAAAGTAGCTCACGGGAGGAAAAAGGTTGGAGACACCTGGGCTAGAGCCTCAACCTGTATGAGTATATCAGTGTATATCAGTGTATATCAGTGTATATCAGTGTATATCAGTGTATATCAGTGTATTCCCTCCCTGAGCTGCAGAGGCTGCACTAGCACTGACTCATGAATGACTGCAGGATCTTGGGTTTAAGGAGTGACCGTTCAGATCAGAAAGAGACATTTTAGGTTTAAACCAACTGGATTTCAGCATTGAAACTGGCAACCCAAATGAACGTCTCATTCAGCTTTCTGATTGGCTAGTCATCTTTAATTATAACAAATTAAATTATAACAAAGAACTTGGCCATTATTATTTTTGTAATTAAGAATAAATCAGCATTAGACTCGTTGTGAGTAAAAGCTGTTTTTGATTTGAACATTTACCTCGTACCTGGCGACACAATCTTGCATACAGTTCCTTTAACGGCACCTTTTTATCGCCAATTTTATCAGACAAATTAAAAACAACAACAAAAGTTTTAAATGTAAACCACACTCTGAAAAGTGACCAGTTAAAATCATTTTCTTCCCGACTGGGTCAAATGCAGATCAGTGCAGAGCAGAGGCGGCGGCGCATGCAGAGATGGGACAGAGATGGGACCAGGACTTACGGTAACTACTCTCACTATCACTGGCATTGGACGTCACATGTTCTGCAAGCAACAACAACACAGCGTGAGACATACCACAGGGCGTAGAACCGGCAACCTGCATGTGGAATCCAACCGGCAACCCACCCGAGCAGGGGCCAAAACAGGTCAGACTAATACGCAGAGGTGGGAAATATAACAGAGTATAGAAACTGTTTACTTTAAAATGATCTTCTACATTTAGAGACTTTTTTTTTTTACTTCTATGGGGTATTAACTGTATTAACATAAGTCCCAGTTTTGGCACTCTGAGTCTCCCTTCATTTTGCTCCCTGAGTTAAGTCACTCCCCCTTCAGAGCGCTATAACACAATCCACGTTTCTCCTGCTAATGAAACTCCTGCACATCGCATCAGGTTTGTCAAGTTGCTGTGCACAGTTTTGTATGTTTTTGTACATAGTTTTTGTTCATGTTTTTGTACATTTATGCAGAATTGTCGTGTGGGAGCATCGGTGTGAATACGACCCAGGAGAGATCACTAGATTACTCAAACATCTAAAACTTCTTCAGGCATATTTTGAGGGAATATTGTTAGTAAAAAAAAAAGCTGCAAAAATACGATTTTGCATAATATCCCCTCTGAAAAAACAAACAGAAAGGTAAATTTAATTAAAATAAAATGTGTGGTTTTTAAAAAGTACATAAAAAAATTGTACTTTCGAGTCTAATTTTTAATTTGAGTAACTATTCCAAATGTTTTCCCACCTCTGCAACGCTGACCAAATTTCACTTTTTCAGTGTAAATGTAGGAGTGTTTGTTGTGTAAAAGAAAACACTAATAAGTCAGGAAATATTTTGGTCCCAAGTGATTAAAAAAAAATAAAAACAAAACTGCACGTTGGTCAAGTGTTTAAAATATTGAATAAGATATGAGAAACCACCAGCAGAGGGCAGCACAGGACAGATGAGCTGAAATGAGGAAGGGGCAGGGGCCTCAGTCTCCACCGGGATTTCAAAAACAATAAAAACCTGAATTCTTGGGTCTAGTCAATAATAGTATTAGGGATTAGGGATGGGACAAGATCTCGTGCCACAAGTTCTGAGACAAAATGAACACGAGATGGGCTCTAATCACAGTTACGTCACAAAACCGGAAGACGTTTGGAAACATGCGGATGACGACTTCCCTTCGGCTCTTTTTTTTGCGATAGTAACTCTCTTGCCTATTAATTTGTGTATCATAATTTGTCTAACGTAATAAAAATAAAAAGACGTCATTGTAGAGATTAGAGTCCCGTCCCCCATGTAAAGCTTTGGCAGGTTGTGAAGACGCTGCTGCTGAATCCACGGTTTTATCACATGCCCAGTGTCGGTTTTTGTGGAGCACATGGTTCTTGTGGAGCTCGCGGTTCTTGTGGAGCTCACGGTTTTTGCGGGGCTCACAGTTTATGTGAGTCTCGTGCTTGTAGGGTTCACGGTTCTTGTGGGTCTCAAGGTTCTTGTGGAGCTCGTGCTTCTTGTGGGGCTCGCGGTTTATGTGGGACTCACGCTTTTGTGGAGCTTGCGGTTCTTGTGGGGCTCGCGGTTCTTGCGGGGCACATGGTTCTTGTGGGGCTCGCGGTTCTTGCGGGGCTCAAGTTTCTTGTGAAGCTCGCGGTTCTTGTGGGGCTCGCGGTTTATGTGGGACTCACGCTTTTGTGGAGCTTGCGGTTCTTATGGGGCTTGCGGTTCTTGTGGGGCTCGCGGTTCTTGCGGGGCACATGGTTCTTGTGGGGCTCGCGGTTCTTGCGGGGCTCAAGTTTCTTGTGAAGCTCGCGGTTCTTGCGGGGCTCGCGGTTCTTGTAACGACACCGGAAGTCGTCATCCGTTTGTTTCCTCTGTCTTCTGGTAAGCGTGAATAGAGCCAAAACACTGAATTCTTGGGTAATGATTAGGGATGGGACAAGATCTCGTTAAAATTACCAGAAGATCACTCACATACGAGAAAAATTATCTTGTGAGATTTTTTTTCCCCTGAATTTACATTTGGCTTGGACAAAATGACAAGAGTTGGTGAGGTATACAATTTCAGAAGCAGTATTACCAAAAAACGGTACTACAATGACAATAAAAATAGTGAAGTCAGGATTGTGAAATGGACTGCACCATTTATTTATTATAAAGAATGTCAAAATCTCGTCTTGTCTCGCTCTTGTGGACCCAACATCGTGGTGCGTCTCGTCTCGTGAAAATTGTGTCTTGTCCCACCCCCTAGTAATGATCAGGTTCAAGATTTGTGATTTTACTTTTTGGACATTTCATGGTCAAGTTTTCTCGTTTTACAGTTACATTTCAATACAAAATATTAATGTATTGTGGTTTATCAATAAAAGCTTTGCCTGTTCCCTCAGTTGTCCAGGCAGCGTCCATCACAAAACAAAACTGAGTTCTGTCAACTGGACAAAAGTTTTCAGAGTGAATAGGTTTTGCTAATCCACGAGGCTTCTTGAGTTCTGACAAGGTTCTGTGAGTCACTGCCTTATACGTGTCGTAAGGGAGGAGCAAACGGCGCTGAAACTAACACACCCTAGTTGTTTATAGTAAGGAGTATCTGTTATTAGGTCATTTGTACCAAAATAACTACGCGACGCTGCTGAATCCGCTGCTGATTCAGAAAATAAAACTGGAGAACAAAGCGCGTACGTCACAGTGGGCGTGGCGGTGAAAACGGGGGGTGAACGGCAGTACGGTGTCTTAAAAATAATAGATTAAACATGACTCAAACACTTAAAATACAACTTCAGAGGGTCAATGAGAAGGAAATAGCGATAACATTATTAAAAGCTCTGAAAGTCCTTTTTTTTTGCTGCTTGAACTACCCTAAGGTGTGAACTGTAATAATAATAATGCAAAACAGAACCCCGTCAGAACTGAAGAAGCTGCTTGGATGAGAGGCCAAACATATTCATTCTTAAAAACTTTTGTTCATTTGACAGAATTCAGTTGTTTTTTGTTTTTGTTTTTTTGCTAGAATTAATGGTCCCAAAAACCTCAGAGAACCCAGTTACATCCAGTGCTCTTTGTGACAGTTTGGTACAGTTTGGTTTGGCATCAGTCGTGACTAATATTTATGTGAGCGTTATGGGAGCGGTGGAGACGAGGGGAGGGACGGAGGGATAGAGGGACAGAGGGACAGAGGGACGGAGGGACGGAGGGACAGAGGGACGGAGGGACGGAGGGACAGAGGGACAGAGGGACGGAGGGACAGAGGGACGGACTGGACAGGAGACGACTTACTGTGTCCTTTGGAAAGAGGCTCATCACACAGGTCCTGTGGTCAGTGTGTGGACAAAACACATTATAGGTTATGCAAAGGGAGAGAGAGAGAGAAAGAGTGGAGAGAAGGAGAGAGGGAGAGAGGAGAGAGAGAGAACAGAGAGAGAGAAGGGGAGAGGGAGAGTGGAGAAAAGGAGAGAGGGAGAGAGAGAGAGAGTGGAGAAGGAGAGAGGGGACAGGGAGAGAGGGGGAGAGAGGGAGAGACAGTGGGAGAGAGAGAGTGGAGAGAGAGGGAGAGAGAATAGAGAGAAGGGGAGAGGAGAGAGAGAACAGAGAGCGAGCGAGAGAAAGAGTGAAAGTGAAAGAGAGAGTGGAG
Source organism: Taenioides sp. WSHXM2023 (assembly GCA_029959045.1). Taxonomy (NCBI): domain Eukaryota; kingdom Metazoa; phylum Chordata; class Actinopteri; order Gobiiformes; family Gobiidae; genus Taenioides; species Taenioides sp. WSHXM2023. The sequence continues at coordinate 3,923,490 of CM057096.1, read as the reverse complement.
AGAAGGAGAGAGGGAGAGAGGGAGGGAGGGAGGGAGGGAGAAAGGAGAGAGGGAGAGTGGTGAGTGAGTATGTGAGAGAGAGGGTGGTAGAGAGGGAGGGAGAGATGGAGGGATGGAGGGAGGGAGAGAGAGAGAGAGAAAGGGAGAGAGAAAGGGAGAGTAGAGAGAAGGGGGAGAGAGAGGGAGGGGAAAAAAACAGCATGAGAAAAAGAAAGAAGAGAGAGACACTAGATGGACACCAGAGAGGACAGAGGAGAGGGACGCTGGACCCACTGCAGTAGTTCAGCAGTACTTCAGCAGTACTTCAAATACATGTACTTTTGTCTCTCTGACATGTCCAGCCCCCCTCTCCCCTTGCGCCCTCACATCCTGCCGCTTCAGTCAAACCGCGCCGGCGTGTGGGCGGGTGTCGGCGGGTGTGGGCGGGTGTGGGTGGGTGCGGGCGGGTGCATACGTGTGGGTGGGTGGGGGTCCCTCGGGTGCTACTCACGCTCCACGTCGCTGCTCTCCTGCTCGCTCGCCTCTTTGCTCTTGTAGAAGGGAAACTTTCGGCTAAACGGGTTCTTTTTACGCTTGTCATTGACAGACTGCGGAGGAGGGGAGAGGGGGAGGAGTGATGGAGATGGAGGAAGAGAAGACACACATGAACCTGGGACTGACCACACACACACACACAAACACACAAACGCACACACGACTCCTGATCCTAAACTCACTTCTGTAACAAAGTGAGTAACAAAGTCTGAAATCTGATTGGCTGCACATTGATCGACAGCTGAGCCCTGGACACACAAAGACGCCGCTGTAGCTTCACTCTGACCGCCATGACACATTTAAAGAGCGATATATTGATTCTGAAAACATCGCGATGAACGATAATACTGAAATACATTTGTAACACTTTCACAATAACCTTAAAGCAGGGCTCCAGTCTGGGCCGCAGCTCTTTAAAGACGGAGAATCACAGTAAAAATATAAAAATCCTAAGATCCTAAGACGATATATGAAGAGTACAAAGAAACGCTGCAGTGGTTTGTTCTAGTATCGAAAATGTGTGATGTAAGAGAAGGAGAGAGGAGAGAGAGGGAGAGAGAGAAGGGGAGAGGGAGAGAGAGTGGAGAGAGAGGGAGAGAGAGAAGGGGAGAGAAGGGGAGAGAGAGAGGGGGAGAGAGAGTGGAGAGAGGGAGAGAGAGAAGGGGAGAGGGAGAGAGGACAGAGGGAGAGAGGACAGAGGGAGAGAGAGTGGAGAGAGGGAGAGAGAGAGGACAGAGAGAGAGAGAGTGGAGAGAGAGGAGAAGGAGAGAGAGAGTGGAGAGAGAGGAGAGGGAGAGAGAGAGGGAGAGAGAGAGAGTGGAGAGAGGGAGAGAGAGAGGACAGAGAGAGAGAGAGTGGAGAGAGAGGAGGAGGAGAGAGAGAGTGGAGAGAGAGGAGAGGGAGAGAGAGAGGGAGAGAGGAGAGGGAGAGAGGGAGAGAGAGAGAGAGAGAGGAGAGGGAGAGAGAGAGTGGAGAGAGAGGGAGAGAGGAGAGAGAGAAAGAGAGAGAGTGGAGAGAGAGGAGAAGGAGAGAGGGAGAGAGGAGAGGGAGAGGAGAGGGAGAGAGAGAGGAGAGAGAGGGAGAGAGGAGAGGGAGAGAGAGAGTGGAGAGAGAGGGAGAGAGGAGAGAGAGAGAGAGTGGAGAGAGAGGAGAAGGAGAGAGGGAGAGTGAGGAGAGAGGAGAGGGAGAGAGGGAGAGAGAGGAGAGGGAGAGAGAGAGTGGAGAGAGAGGAGGGAGAGAGAGAGGGAGAGAGTGGAGAGAGGGAGAGAGAGAGGACAGAGAGAGAGAGAGTGGAGAGAGAGGAGGAGAGAGGGAGAGTGAGAGAGAGTGGAGAGAAGGGGAGAGAGAGAGAGGGAGAGAGAGAAGGGGAGAGGGAGAGAGGACAGAGAGAGAGAGAGAGAGAGGGAGAGAGAGAGTGGAGAGTGAGGAGAGAGGAGAGGGAGAGAGGGAGAGAGAGAGAGAGAGAGGGAGAGAGGAGAGGGAGAGAGAGAGTGGAGAGAGAGGGAGAGAGGAGAGGGAGAGAGAGGAGAGAGAGGGAGAGAGGAGAGGGAGAGAGAGAGGAGAGAGAGAGAGAGAGAGTGGAGAGAGAGGAGAAGGAGAGAGGGAGAGTGAGGAGAGAGGAGAGGGAGAGAGGGGAGAGGAGAGAGAGAGTGGAGAGAAGGGGGGAGGGAGAGAGGACAGAGGGAGAGAAAGAGTGGAGAGAGGGAGAGAGAGGGGGACAGAGAGAGAGAGAGCGAGAGAGAGAGAGTGGAGAGAGGAGAGAGGGAGGGAGAGAGAGAAGGGGGAAGAAACAGTATGAGGAAAAGAAAAAAGAGAGAGACACTAGATGGACACCAGAGAGGACAGAGGAGAGAGACGCTGGAGCTGAAACGCTACAGTAGTTGGTTCTAGTATCTAAAAAGTGTGACGTAAGAGAATTACTGCACCATCTACAACTGAAATGGCGTCACATAAGCTTAATACAAATACTAAATGTCAAATTACGAAAGATTTCCTCACTGGTGCAAAAAAAAAGTACACACAGTCAGTCATTTCAGGATTTACACTGGTCTGGTTCAGGAAAAAACACCTGAGCCACAGCGTCTCTTTACGTCTCCTCACGTGTTCACAAGTTTTGACTTAAATCTGCACAAATTGACTAAAATATCCAGTATCACTCCCGCTGCCTCTGTGTGCGTCTGTGTGCGCTCTGCTTCTTTTCATTATAATCCAAATAAACAACTATTTTCTCACCGTTTATGAGCGCAACTTAAGACGTCATTTACCACAGACATGCGTTAGACTTAATATATTGTACAAACTCATTCCAAACTTTAATTTTTTGTAGATTTCTCTGTAATTTTCAGTCCTATCAACACAAAATAAAAACTGTAGTGGTCCCGACACGCTGCTCTTTACTCCTAAAGTATCTCTGTCTATGTTTTTAATAAGATGGAAGAAAATCAAATCGAAAATCGTGATTCTTTTCTTTCATATCGCCCAGCCCTGGTTCACGGCATAAATACTGAGCGTGAAAATATGTTGTTTATCTGGAATATGCTGAAAGATAAGTGTATACTGTCATTACTGTGGAGATAGTCATTATCGCTGCGCTGTTGTGGTCACCGCCTTTAAAAACCTGTGGAGGCCTGTCACCGTAATGACTATCCACCTTATTCCGCCACACCCACTTCAGTCTCTTAACGCTCCTAATCCGCACTTCCGGTTAAACAGGAATCCCATTCACGTCAATGGAGAATTTGGGAAACGTTTGCATCTTAAAGTCGGTTTATTTGCGTAATGCACTGATTCTCTGGAGGCTTTAAAACGGATTTATCGTCCGTTTTGAACTTATTTTCTCCCCATACAAAATAATACAACCCGAATTATGACAGCGGCGCCCACGGTAACGTCCAGAATAACAAATAATACTCCCTACAACTGTACAACAACTTAATCTTAAGTAACGGATAAGCGTACGCCCTGTGAATCAGCACAGTATTTGCACTGTTGTTCTTGTCTCTTGTTTATAGCTGTGATTTTATAGTTTATTTTATAGTTTATTACTTATTTTTCTATTTTATTTTGACTTTTTTTTTTTTTTTGTTACTATATTATTTTATGTTATATTATATTGTGATTCTTGAGCTACTGTATCCAAATAATTTCCCTTGTTGATCAATAAAGTTTGTCTAAGTCTAATACATGTTTGGTGGAAAAAAAAACACATTTTTGGGGGTCATATTTATGGCGGTACGTTTTTCTTTGCACTAGTGGGAAATGTTTGGCTCTTGTTTCTGTACTATGACACGATTTGACCTGAGGAAAGCGAATTCTGAACTAAAATTACACAAACTCATTACTGAAGTGTTTATTGCAGCTAAAAACGATTGTACTTTTAGAATACTACAGCCCTGAGACAGTCTGAGCCCCTCGCAATAGTCTGAAGCTGTGGTCTCACATGGTCCAGACTGTGGAGACTCTGATACAACAGGCATGACAGCGGCGCCCCCTACTGGCTTAGATAAGAACAGTTTTCCCCCACTGTTTTCCTTTACACGTCTGTTTCAAACACACACATGAGGAGGAGGGTTAGTGAAGACACATGCAGCTCAGAACATGCAGCCAGCTCAAACTTTCCCACCGAGCGCTGATCCTTTGCTGCTTTATCGTCGTGGAAAAACGTTTAATTACGTCATCTCACATCTACAAACGATCACCAACTCTGCAAACGGCTCAAGTCGATGTGTCCGACGTGTCCGAAGCTTCAGCACGGCCTCAACTCTGAACAAGGCACTGACAAACCTGGTGTTCCCTGACACACGAGAGGGTGAGTGGCACACGAGAGGGTGAGTGGCACATGCAGGAGGTGAGGGGCGGGAGGGGGCGGGAGGGGTTAGGTGGGGGCAGACGTCAATGTCAAGCGTCAGAACAGGTTTGGGGGCCACAGAGTGTTTGTAGGGGCCCCAGTCGTACAGAGCGATGCTGCTTTCAAGTGAAAATCGGACTATTTGTATGAACGTTTCCTCTTGAATTAAATCAGGTTAAATATTGTAGTTTTTCTACTAAAGGGTCAACACCTGACGTCTTCATGGAGATCTTACTGCTATGCCTAACATGTTCCACAGTATGGCATTAAACGCGTCTATCTCCATGGAAATGAAGCAGGTGAAGCCACTGGGCTGAGTTACAGGTCAGATCTGTGGAGGTGAGCCGTCTCAAAGCAAAAACACATTCTTTTGCTCTAAAAAAAAAAACAGCTGTAATTGAATAGATGGAGCGTAGATTTAATGCCATACTACGAAACATTCCAGTCAGAGTTGTAGCAACCACTGAGATGCTGCAGGTGGGGTAAAACTCCACTATTAAACTCACATGTGGTCGACTGTGAATTCAGATCCAATGTTGTGACTCGTTTGAACCACAAGTCACGTGATTCAAGTTTAGTTTTGACTGTTGCGCTCTTGGTGCAGTTTGACAGAAAATGTACATCTGAAATCATTGGGATTTTCACGCGTCACTCTTGTTTCCTCCTGGCCTTGAAAGCAGCACGCTCCTCACAGGGCCTTTGACAGTTAGCACTTGGCCAAAACTGAGCGGCGCGGGTTACAGCTGTAAGAGCAGTCAGACGGAGCAGGCTTGTCACTGATATTAAGTGAAAACGACGCCATGTTTCAGTTTAAAAACACTTCCTGGTTAAGGAGATTACCACCTAATGACATCAGCAGGTGGACCAGGGTGTTCTCAGCTCTGGAGAGGCAGACAGACTTAACATATTTTTAGTCAAACCTGGATGAAGGAAACAAAACATATCTCTGGGTATGTTTTTTTTTTTTTTTTTTTTTTTTTTAAGAATATTGGCTCTTTAATTGACTCTGTGAATACATTTGATGAGAGTAAAAATAAAAATTAAATTAAAAATAAATTAAAAAATAAAAATAAATTAAAAATAAAATAAAATAAAATACATTTATTTTTATTTAAATTAATTTAGATTAGATTAGATTAAAGATAAATAAAAGTACTATGGGTGAATTGTAGTACTGTGACCAGCCTGCTCCTCCTGCACGGTTTGACTGAAGATTCATTCACCATCATGCTGTTAATGTGCAATAGTTCCACATTAGTTCATCATTAGTTAATCATTAGTTAATCATTAGTTCAACATTAGCTCCACATTAGTTACACACTAGTTAACATTAGCTGAACATTAGTCACTCAAACTGGGTTGTATCATGCAGCTAAGCCCGTGTTCTAGTGCGTCTTGAGTCCTCACTACACTGAGACTACTTTAGGTACGAGAATCTGAAGACTTTAAATTAATCGCTAAAGTTCATGACGGTTTTTATTCAGAAATGGGACAAACATGGAAATATTATTATTGAAAGCAAAAGTAGAAATACAAATATGCTGTTAAATGTCGATACAGAATGTAAAAATGTAGGATTGCAGGTGCATCACTTTTCTAGCCGCAGTATTATGACTTTCCCTGGAATGTTCCGCAGTATATTATTTTAACTCCACGGAGACGAGCACCAGGCAAAGTTACAGGTCAGATCTGCAGAGAGGCGACCGTGCACACGTTAAAAGTTATTTTTAGTCATAAAACAGTGGCCTTGTTCACATGGGCAACAAAATCTGATTATAATATGATTTCTGAACGGTTATGAGCACTTAAATTACATGTACGTGGATAAGTTTAATTCCATATTGCGGAACATTTGAGGGAATACAATAACTTCTCCTCGGACACAAACACATCCCAGACTATCAGAAAGGCAACATAGTGCACCTTTAAGCTCATCTCTGCGCTATTATGAATTTATTTACTTACTTATTTTTTCGATAAATCATTTAATTTGTCAATTTGAGTAAAACTTTGTCCCATTTCTGACACACAGTGAGACATGATTTACAGAGAGCCCACTTCTATTCCCCACAAATCCCCACGGAGCTACTGCATAAACCAGTCCCAAACACGAGGACGCAGGGCGGAGCACTCACCCCTCTGTCTCGAGATTTGGCGTTGAACTTGACCGTTTTTAACCGCGCCCTCTCCTTCTTCTCCACTCTGAGCAGGAAACACAAGGAAACATCTTATTTGAATATTTTTGGACAGTGTCATTTGATTCTATGTGCCATCATTTTAATTCAATGTATAGAATAATGTATTTTTTAACGTTAGTGTATTGTCAAGAGCTACAGTGAGCAAATGTCCCGATCACTATCCTCTGCCAGAAGCAACATACAGAGGAAATGGAACTTTAAAAGCGTAAAGGAGCTTCTGGTTTCACTTGGAGAGTTGTCCGTTCAGAGGAAGACTTAACGTCCTGAATACTGAAATTAATCTGGTAACAGTAATGTCGTCTTTTCGATGTGTTTTGAACCACAAGGACTCACCTAGACTCACCCAGGACTAAACCATATCACTTTGTCCAAGCCTGATCTCGTCTAGTGCAAACTGTTGTTGTGTCCTTAGGCAAAACACACACATTGCCTAGTAAAAACGCGGTGTGGGAGTGTTGCTGGTGGTCAGGAGATTGTCAGTGTTGCTACAATAGGATCTTGCCAGTGTGGAATAAATTAATAACGCACAGAATTGTAAAGTGACTGGAAAAGTGCTAAATAAAGAGTTAAACCAGGACTAAACCAGGACCAAACCAGGACTAAAGCAGGACCCGTCTCACCGTCTCTTGCTGGGGATGACGCCCACCTCCTCGGCCTCCCCCTGGCTGCTCAGGTGCCTGGCCTGCCACCACTCGTCGTCGGAGGCGTTGACCACGTGGAGGATGTCTCCAAACCTGAAGTCCAGACCCTGACTGGGCAGACCCGAGTCCCGAGACTTATCATAGTCAAACAGAGCCCTGAAGGGGAGAGGGACCAGAGTGAGAGGGCGCGTCTGTGTTTGAGCTGCGTTAAACTGAGCTCTGACCCACAATGTGAAAATACATCCAGACAATCTATAGTTTAAACCAGGATGTCCAAACTATGGCCCTCAGACCAGTTTCTGTTTTGGGCCTGAAGCTTCCTGATGAAACAGCCCACATGACCATCAGTACTACTTTTTACAACTTCTTCTCCGGTCTTTGTGTGTGCGTGTGCGTGTATGTGTGTGTGTGTGTCCGCGCACCTGACGTAGAGCGACCTCTTCTGGCTGGTGCGCAGAGAGCCGGAGCCTGAGCTGATGCTGCTGTTCATCATCTGCTCCCTCAGGTCGTGAATCTTGGCCTCGAAACGGCTGTACTCTGAACACACAATACACACACACAAACACACAAATGGATAATGGACATTAATAAATGACACATTATGTATCTTGTGATAAACTCTGACTGTTGTCCGACTCTAGTGTGATGTGAGTGTAACTGTGTTTTTACAGGGCAGTGAGCCCAAGACAAATTTCCCCTTTGGGACAATAAAGTTTATCTCATCTTATCTTATAATATACTGTCGTTATTGGGATACTCCAAACAAAATACTGTTGATATTGCCTCTAGTTTAGGGTTCTTTGAAAGTTTTCCTCTTTTTGGTTTTCCCAATAATAAATAAATACACAAATAAATAAATGTACAAAGGAAGTTGAAGCATCCTCCTGTCCCGTTTTGTCATACACATGTGCTGCATGTGTGTGTCCGTACCCTCTGGTCTGTACTGGGCCATGATGGTGACCGTCTGCCCGGCGTTCTTCAGAGCTGCTGCTGCCTGCTCGTGTGTGGCCCCGCGCAGGTCCACTCCGTTCACCTGCACGAGTACACGAGCACACACACACACACGAGCACACACACACACACACTCACTTAAAACTAGTGGAGCATGTGGATATACTGATATAACAGTCTGATTTAAAACCACTGAGATGCCAATAGTTAAAGGGAGGCTAACAGTGTTCTCGTTCTTGTGTCTGATTAATGATGTGTGAGGTTCGAAGTTTGACTGCTCAGAATATTTCAGTTTTCACTTTCCCCCTATCCCCGCCCTCAGCTCTGTACTTGTGATTATTCCACTAAATCACACCCAGTCATACGTGTCAACGAATCTTCTATTATCAGTCATTTTAGATCAATAATGTGGTTTACGATGAACAAAATGAAAAAGCACAATATGTCTTCAGTAATATTGTTTTTTCTTGTAAAATCATAAGCAAATATTTTCCCATAATCACTCAGCCCAGACCCCGTACCGAGACGAGACGGTCCCCTTTGCGCAGCTCTCCGCACAGATCGGCTGGACCTCCAGCCAGGATGAAGGAGATGAAGATGCCCTCCCCGTCCTCTCCTCCCACGATGTTAAAGCCCAGACCTGTGGCCCCGCGCTGCAGAACGATCTTCCTGGGCTCTCTGCAACACCAAACAGCACGTACAGTCGTCACAAATACTCATCACTGTCAGTATAAACTAACCACAAAGATTCAATGATAAAGAATGGGATTTGGCAGATATGTCAGATGCTTATTTCAACCAAGATATTTATAATCATTAAAGGAACTGTATGTCTTGTAAGTTACGCCCGTTGTGCACTGACTGCAGGTGCGGTGGTGGTTCAGACACGCGCGGGTTCCGCAAGTCTCTAACGTCAAGCCGACAAAATCACATGAGAACACAGGAAATCAGACGCGCAGAACTGACAGATCCAGTGTATTTTCAGAATAAAATATCCCTGCACACTCCTGTACTTCGCAAATGTACTTACCCACCGCAGATAGCCACGATATCCAAAGATACGAGAAAGTGGTCGTAGTGTGAAATGTCGCTGTTGTTTACCAACAAGGCTTCTTGTACACGCTAATCTATCGCATGAACTCGCAAATAAGTTGCCTCAGGAGCGCAGTTTCCACACTCTGCCTGCAGCCACCACAACCGCACAGCAGCAGAGACCAGTGCGGCAAACAAGTCGCAGTAAAACCACACCGAACCCAAACTGCACCCCACCTGCAGTCACCTGTGTACACCGGGGGTTTGTCTCAGTCTCAGTTTATGGCCAGGCCTCATGTGAAGCTCAGAACCTCACTGAGCTGCAGAGGCTGCACTAGCACTGATTCATGACTGAATCGCAGGGCTGGGGTGCTGGGGTTTACGTCGTGACCATCCAGGCAAATGAGAGACTCATGTGAGGCTCATTCTGCTTTCTGATTGAATAATCGTCTTGTGAACCAAAAAAGGTGATGTTTATGGAATTTAAGATCAAAGTCTGACATAGAGTTCCTTTAACGATGCATTAGAGACCCCATTTATCAGTAGGAGACCCACCTGGTGACATCATTGTCTCCCACAATGCCTTTGGGCGTGGGGGAGAAGCGTCCTGAGGGGGCGGGAGGGGGCGGCGGCTGCACCAGGAAGTTCTGTCCGATATGGTTTTCTGTGTGCGGCTGAGAGAAGGCTGAGGACACAGAGAAGAGGATCAGACCTGGGGCTGGGTCAAGAAACTTATCCAAAGACAAAATCATTAAAAACTGTTTAAAACGGTTTTAAAAACATAAAAGACCAAACTAGTTCATTTTAAAAGGTTTGCAGTTATTCCTCACTTACCTTCTGCATTCTGAGCATCCTATTTATTGACTTTTTGCATCTTTTTGCAAAGCAGAGTTTTGCCATCACGGTAAAGCTAACAACAACTAGTATGCTAACATGTACTTCCTGAGTATCCTGGCCTCAAAAGCTGCTTATACAATATGTCTGTACTGGGACAACACAAATTTTGCTCAAATACATGTGGTGACGGAGAATCTTACAGCTAACCGTAAGGAGGGTTCAAACAGGGCCTGGGAGAGATCGCTACATTATTCAAACATGCATGAACGACATCTAAATCCTCTTCTGGCGTGTTTTTGACGTTCGCTGCTCTTACAGGTGGTGATGTCCGGCGGGGCGTAGCTGTCGTTGATGAAGACACTGTTGGGTTTGGCCACCTTCAGGTACACCACGTCTGGAGTGTTCTTCAGGGCTGTGACGGCGTGTTCGTGGGTCACCTCCTCCAGACACGAGCTGTTCACCTAAAACAAAACAATCACATCAATACACACAGGGGATGCACCGATCAAGCGATTTCTGTCCCGATGTCGATACTTTGGCTTTAAGTATTTGCCGATACTTGACATCAAACAATACTAGGGCAGAGACTGAAAATATCCATGTGTTTTGCAGTTGTTTTTTGTCATTTAAAATACAGCAACTTATTACAAGATGTTCAGGGCCAACAATGTCCAGTAAATCATCTTTTTTTTTTTTATATATATTTAAAATATATATATATATATACATATAAAATAATATAAATAATATAAATAAATAAAAATAAAAATAATAATATAAATATTTTTCATTAAGGAATCACAGTTTACTCATACAATATTTACAAATCACATCATTTTTTTCCTTTGACATTTTTCTTATTTAAAAAACAAAACAAAACACCATCTTAATAATAAGTGTCAAATTCTCAAAAATTTAAAAAAGGCAAACAATTAAAAGGCAATAATAATCGTGATGGAAAAAATTATATATATATATATATATATATATATATATATATATATATATATATATATATATATATATATATATATATATATATATATATATATATATATAAACTCAAAAAGTTAAAGAGAGAGAGGAAGAGAAAGAGGAGAAAAGAAAGTGAGTGTGTGGGAGGGGGTCAGTCTATCTAGTCTAAAGGCAGAGTTTTTAATGATTTGCCGTATTCCATAAACGAACCCCATTTCTGTTCAAATTTTCCTTCATTGCCCTTAGTTGCAATAATAATCTTTTCCAATTTAAGAAATCCTAAGGCATCACAACACCACTTTGAAATGAGTACTGTGAGTTAGCCAGGTATTTACTGGGAGACCATAAAAGGGTTAAGGTCAACTTTAACTTTAAGAACATTAGAAAGTATTTCAGCATATTGTCTCGAGTAATTCAGTAGTTTTGGGCACAAGAAGAACATGTGACTCAAGTTACACGGGCTGGCACGACGTCGCTCACATCGATCTGCAACCTGTGGGTAAATTTCCGATAAGAGATTCTGAATAATGAACTCTTTAAATTGAATAAGCTGCAATCTTGCAGAGGGTGTACTAGTAAATCATCTTTTTACACCAGTTTATACGCCTGAGTTTGGATCTCGACTGAACCAATATCTTGGAACCGATATCCAATACCAGAATCATATCGGTGCATCCCTAATAGGTGACCAAGTCACGAAACTACTTTAAGTCACTGACACAATAAGAATAAAGCAGACTAATCCCAGTAAACTATAAATATACAGTGTCATTAATCATTAGGGCATGAGCTGCAACGAATTTAGAAAATTATTAGCCACAGAAGTTATTTATTCAACCCTGCACAGCTCAAATCTTATCGTATTTGAACTAAAAAACAAAAACGTCCTCATTATAAATACAGAGCACAAAAATATATACTGTTCCAGCTTTCATATATTGACCGGTGTAGTAATTATCGTGAAGCTCTGAGGACGGAGGACAGTGGACGGAGGACAGAGGACAGTGGGGACATCCTTACCGCGAGCAGCTTGTCCCCGATCTGCAGGCGTCCGTCCTTGTGCGCAGCCCCGCCCTCGATGATCTTGGTGACGTAGATGCTGTTGTCTCCAGGAATGTGTTGGTTCCCCACTCCGCCCGCGATGCTGAAGCCCAGGCCTGAGCGCACACAGACACACAAAGAGACACACACAAAGAGACACAGAAACACGGTTAGGGCTGACCGCAGGCGACCGTAGAGAAAGTCAAAGTGAGCACAAAGAGTCTGAAAGTGCGCTAACTTTACAAGAGAAGAGGGGAAGGTCCACACTTTATGAACTTTTCTTAAATACTTCTGTCCTCGATGCTCACGTTTCAGATATAATGATGGAATAACACTAAAGGTACAGTATGTAACTTTCCGGAGGTGGTGCGACATCTGCATGATTCCATGGAAACACAAAGTTCTCCATAGAAAGAAGCAGAAGGACGCTTTCCTCCAAACAAAAAAAAAAAAAAAAAGTCAGGTCAATGGCGATGCAATGAACACAGCCAAAGGAAAGAAACATGCTTTAATTTTAGTCTATGTTTGGCTAAAAAGTTACATACTGTGGCTTTAATACGACAAATGATTAAATATCATCATCACACACAAATGTTTTAAGATTGACATAAAAATTGTAAGTGTGTAAAATCCCTCAGTCGTCCAGGTAGAATTTCGATTTGTTTATTTGGTGGTTTATTTCGACCAAATAAACTTTTGTCCAGTTGACAAAATTAATTTCTCCTTTTGTCGTAAAAATTGTAAATTATGTCCAATATTTTCAATCAGCGAAGGCGCCTTGGACCCAGAAGTGACACAAACTCTAGGATCTCACCAACACCGAGTGGAGTGAATGAATAAAGCACTGGAGAGAGTTTTGACTTGGTGCTGTATAAATCCAATCCATTATTATGATTTCCAAATGATGGTGAATCGTGTGTTGTTGTTCCTGACTCAAACATGCAGGTGCAGGTGCAGGTGCAAGAGCAGGTGCAGGTGCAGGTGCAAGAGCAGGTGCAGGTGCGTGTGCGGACAGACACCTTTGGGCCCTTTCACCAGCTTGATCTCCATGAGCTTCTCGTTGAGGGCCTTCCTCCTCCTGACGTAGAGCCGGACCAGAGAGCCGGCGTCCTTCAGCGCCTCCACGGCTCGACTGTGGCTCACGTCGCGCACATCCACCTCGTTCACCCGCAGGATCACGTCGTTCACCCTGAGGACACAGAAGATCAGAGTCTGTTTTCAACATGGGGCTGGTGACTCCACAGTGAAGTTCTGTTTTGGACCACAGAAAAGTTTTTATATAAATAGAGTCTTAACTGTAATTACTAAAACTACACTGTCCCCATGTGCAGGAGACGTTCAAGACGGGTGCTGAACCAGTCACAATCGTGTGTGACAGGGTGTTACACGAGAGTCATGTTTGTAACTGTGGTTCTGTGCTCAAAGTACGAGTCCCTGCACATGTATGAAGGGAACCCCCACGCACAGGCCTGACTGAGCAGGCCACTGTTGTCATAGTGAAAGTGAAACCAAGTCCAGGAGGAGGGAAACCTGAGCCGGAGCCTTGTTTTATTTATACTCCTGTCTCACTGACCTGACCTGCCGCCCTGCTCCTGTCACCTGCTCTTGCCACTGTCTTGAGCCAGCCATCCTGCTCCTGCCACTGAGCCTGCCATCTTGCTCCTGTCACCTGCTCCTGCCACTGTCCTGAGCCAGCAGTCCTGCTCCTGTCACTGACCTGAGCCTGCCGTCCTGTTCTTGTCACTGACCTGAGCCTGCCGTCCTGCTCCTGTCACTGACCTGAGCCTGCCGTCCTGCTCCTGTCACTGACCTGAGCCTGCCTTCCTGCTCCTGTCACTGACCTGAGCCTGCCGTCCTGCTCCTGTCACTGACCTGAGCCTGCCGTCCTGTTCTTGTCACTGACCTGAGCCTGCCGTCCTGCTCCTGTCACTGACCTGAGCCTGCCGTCCTGTTCTTGTCACTGACCTGAGCCTGCCGTCCAGCTCCTGTCACTGACCTGAGCCTGCCGTCCTGCTCCTGTCACTGACCTGAGCCTGCCGTCCAGCTCCTGTCACTGACCTGAGCCTGCCGTCCTGCTCCTGCCCAGCTCCTGTCACTGACCTGAGCCTGCCGTCCTGGCTGGCTGCTCCTCCGGGGATGACTTTGGTGATGAAGATACTGGGGTCGTCTCCGATGTGGGGGTTGTCTGTTCCCCCCGCGATGCTGAAGCCCAGACCCGAGTTCCCCTGGGGCAGAACAAGACGATGTTAATGGAGCCATTTTATTACATTTTAGACACATTTAAATACAGACGGTCCACAGACGTACCCGCTCCAGAGAGATCTCCTCGTACTCATAGTCCGCCTCTGTCCCGTTCACCTGCGATACAAGGAGATAAACAATATTTGCAATACGCCAAGTTATAGTAAACTTTTCACTTTTGTAAAGATAATATAACAAAATGTAGTTATTTGTGATATAAAATAATTTGTTGCATGATCGTCTAAACATTCCATCATATTTCAGCCTCAGTTTAGCCTATTTGTATTTTCCCTCATGAAACTTCTGATGCGCTGAGGACAAATGTTTGCAAAATTATCAATATCGAACCAGTATTACAACAGGAAAACCCTCCAATATCACCAGTACCAATAGTGGAACTGCTATATCGCCCTTCCCCATTTCAAACCTGGCCTAAACCTGACCTAAACCCAGCATAAACCAGGTCTAAACCAGGTCTAAACCAGGATTTAAGTGTAAAATGTTAAAGGGTGAACTCACATAAGGCGGAGTGTCCAGGCTCTCTGTGTTCACCACTACTGGAGGAGGGTTTGCCTGGGGAGAGAGAGAGACATGACCAGACTGGAAAAAGACACGACCCGAGGAGGAAAACTAGGGCCCTGAGTTTTACCAGAGAAAAAACGTGAAAGCCCAAAAAAAAATCTGTGGTCAGCAAAAGAAACAACGCAACAAACTCTCAAAAGAAATAAGTAGGAACCACATTTGTATTTCCTCTGCCAAAACCCATTAAACCAATGCAAAATCAAAGTTAAACTGCTATTCTTTTGGTCATCAGAGGTATTGATGCCACCCAGATTTATCCAAAACCACTGATTTCTCCCAGTTTTATACAAGAAAAGTCCCAAGTGTCCCTATTTTTGACCAATCTGATCCCTGCCGACAGTAAACAGAGGCATAAATTGTCATTAGTTTAGGTAAAAATACAGAAAAGCTGCTTAAAAATGACAAAAAA
Source organism: Taenioides sp. WSHXM2023 (assembly GCA_029959045.1). Classification (NCBI taxonomy): domain Eukaryota; kingdom Metazoa; phylum Chordata; class Actinopteri; order Gobiiformes; family Gobiidae; genus Taenioides; species Taenioides sp. WSHXM2023. The sequence continues at coordinate 3,908,202 of CM057096.1, read as the reverse complement.
AAAACAAAGAAAATGTGACTAAACTGACTCACATTAGTCATGAATGAGCCGAGTGCAGAACAATTCTCCTTAATTACGCATTCGATTCATAATTTTATTACCAACCAAGCCAAACCGGGGCTGCTTCCTACCAGATGGTCTCGGGTTCTAATGAATAGATTATCATACACTCCTGTACGATTGTATGCTGAAAATGGCGTTTAAATGGTCAGACGGAGCAGTGGTTTCCCCGGACGTAGAGGACAGGTTCCATCCAGCTGACCAGTCGATGGCATTGATCAGACCTACATTCAGTCAGAGGGCCATTCACGACAGTCAACACGATAACGGTCACCACAATAACACCACACGGGTCATATGGAACAGTATTCTAATCTCACTCTGCCGTAATCCGACTTCACTGAACATTTTAAACCCATGTAGTCAAAAGTTATTTCAAAAGACTGCAAAGTGGTTATGCTGAAATGTTTTCTGCACTGAAATTAAGCAAAGGATCATGGGATTTGTAGTTCCCTCTGCTTCTTACAACGACACAAAACGATGCATTTTAAACCCGAGATTTTCACCATGTTACTTTTCTAGTACTTGTCCCCATGAAGATAGTCTTGTAATTTTGCCTTGTCTGGAATGTTCCACAGTATGACATTAAACATATGTATCCTGCATTTATTAAATTACAGGTGTTTTATTGCTTAAAATACACCTTGAAAAATGTGCATTCTCACTGTGAGCAGGCTTGCCACGCCACAGATTTGGCCTGTAATTTGGCCTGATGGCAGAACCTGCTTGTCTACACGGACATAAGTTTAATGCCATAAAATGGAAGCAGGTGGTGGACCTCCAACCAGAAGTTGCATAATAACAAACATCAAACCAAAATTGAATCAAAAATTGCACTTTGAATGGCTGCTTTATAAAATATTAGATTATAATCGAACTTGCTCTATTACGTAATCTGGATTTAGCCACACAACCAGATCTACACCTGAAATTAAAGTAAAAAGGTAAAAAAAATAAATTGAAAATGTAACAGTCACCAGGACTAATCCAGGACAAAACTAGCTCCTAATCCAGGTATAATCCATGAGAAAACCAGGGGTAAAACAGCACAAAATGTGTTTAAACCACAACAAAGGGTGTAAACGAGGACTAAACCAGGACTGAGTTGGTACTAAGCCAGGATTTAACCAAGTGTTAAATGAGTAAAAGACTAGACAACATTTAAACCAATTCTGTACAATTAAAGTACATCAGGAGTACACCGTCCTGGTAACCCACGCCAAACAACTGAAGAAACTGTAAGATGTAGATTTTGACATGTTTGTTTCCCCAGATACAAAGTAAACGGCGTCTCTGATCTGAATGACACTAAACCTCAGCAAACGCAGCAAAAATCCAGTTTCTCATTCAAGCATCTTAACAGTCAAAGTGCAGACTACATGCAGTTCCTTTAAACCTTTTACACAACTACTACTGGCCGTGCGCAGGTATTATGAAGTATTTCCAAATGTCTGTGTCCCCCCTCTGCATGTACCTGCGCCGGCACCCGTGGGACCCAGGGCAGCGCCTCCCTGCGGATGCCCACTTTGGCCGTGCTTTTGGTGGGGCTCTTTTTCACCGAGTCTCTCAGGGTGAGGAAGCGACCACGGGCGCGACAGGGGACCGTGCACGCCGTGAACGTGCGCAGGGTGGCGTGCGTGTGAGGGTGCACGTCTGGGTGGGGGGCCTCCGTGTGCACGAGAGGGTGAGGGTAGGCAGCCTCTGGGGGCTCGTGGAAGTACAGGTGGGGGGGCTCCGGTCCGCTGGGTGCACGAGGCGGGTCCAGAGTGTGCGGTCTGCGGCGAGGGAGGGACCGGTCTGAGCCGGGCAGGAGGGCAGCCGCCATGTTGGATCTCATCGCATCACAACAACGTCCAAACAGTGCAATCCTTAACTTACAGGAGCTAAAAGAGTTTAAACCAGGACTAAACCAGGACTAAACCAGGACTAAACCAGGACTTAAACAGGACTAAACCAGGACTAAACCAGGACTAAACCAGGACTAAAAAAAGGACTTACACAGTTCTAAAGCAGAAGACAAAACTTTGGAGTAAAACAGGACTAAACCAGGACTGAACAAGGACTAAAACAAGAACTTGGCCAGAACTAAAACACGATTGCAACAAGCGTGAACCAGGGCAATTTCAAGACTAAACAAGAGGTCATCTAGTATTAAACCAGGTCTAAAACAGGACTTAAGAAGGCCTAAGCCAGGACTAAAATAGGACTAAGCTAGGACTTAATCAGAACTGAAAAAGGAAAGAACTAGGAGTGAACCAGGACTAAACCAGGATTAACTAAGACAATCTTAGATCAAGGACAGAACCAGGACTGAACCAGAACTAAACTAGTACCAAACAAGAACAACCAGAACTCCGGGTTGCAAAAGTTAACCGATGCCCCCAACACTGTGCAAAATTCCAAAACAGTTTTCTCATAAAAGTAGATCCGTGATTATTCCAGAGCATTGTTCAAAATCATCCAGTTTACAATCCTGAGTTAGAGCAGCAGGTGGATCTAAGCCGATAGTCCTGGTTTGGACTATCAGGACCAGGAGAGGCTCTGAGGGGGGCAGTGGGCGGGGGCATATGAGAGAGCGAGGAGGTGGGGTTGGGTTTGTGCAGGGTGATCCGCGGCCCATCAATAATGAACGGGCAGACAGCAGCGACAGAGGGTGGAGCCGGGAGTCAGGCAGGTCAATAAACGAGAAACAACAGTGTAAAGAAAATGATATGAGCAAAAATGACATTACAAATTATGCCACAAAGTGAAAAAAGGGTGTAGGGCTGTCAAAACGATCAAAAATCTGTTACTAATCGATACCAAAACTAGTACCGAAACTAGATACTCATTTAAACAGGTACGATACTAAAAAAAGACACAATCACAGGACAGAAATGAACCTTTCCTGAATAACTTTTGAATGATCTTGAGTTGTATCAGAGCACATAGACTAGTATGGACCATCACTATTGTCTAAAAGTGTTTTTTTATTATCACAGTGGTATCAGAATTGGTATCGAGTATTGAATCAATTCCTTAGTACTGAAATCGAGTTTGAAAACACTAAAACACTCCGCTGTGTGGGTGGATAAGCTGTTGAGGAGGGCAGGATCTGTAGTGGAGCAGAGCTTGACTCACTCACATCTGTGGCTGAGAAGAGGACCATAAACAAGCTCCTGTCCATCCTGGAGAACCCCCACCATCCCCGGACAGGAGCGCACCTTTGGGGACAGGAAGTGGTTCCACACGCCATACTATTCAACACTTCACTATGACTGAATTGATGTTATTGTTATTTATCTATTGTGCTGCTTGAAATGAATTTCCTTGGGGATAATAAAGTCGGGTGTGCACTTTTGTACCACTGTCAGATCAAAGTCTGCTGCTCTGGCTCCCCCTACTGGACACACTGCTCACATTCTAAATACTGTGGCCATGCAGAAACATACAGGATAACTCAAAATGCATTTATTAAACAGTTTACAACAGTGAGGAAATGGATGAGACAACACAGTTATAACAAGGCTAAAGTCAATTTTGGATAATATGTCTGCTTTAACAAACTTGACAAGCCTCAAAAGGTACAGTACTTGGTGATCAAAATAAGTTATTGTCAGTAAAGAAAATTCACAAACAGGATCTTCCTTTCACGTTATGGTGCAACATTAAACAAAGAAGATAAAAAAAATAGACGATATTATTATTGTAGCCACAGTTGCCCTGGGAAAGCCCTACGAAAAAGCCAATCTGCACCTTCGGACCCTCAAACCACAACCTTTAACTTATGCACACGTCACATTCGTAATCTGCAAATGTTTTCCTCAAGCACAAAAGACAAGTTTAAGTGTGTGGGCTGTAGCTGTGACCACAACTCCACAATAAACCAGTACATTTAAGCATCTATATCGTATAAGCAGCTCTTGAGGTCCAAGTAAGTCTGCTGCGTTCTGTCTGCATCTGTTTACGAATCGTTTTACTGTCCGATAATCAGGACGGGCGTGTTAGCATGCTAGTTGTTAGCTTTACAATCATAGCAAAACTCCGCTCTGGTCTCTGAAAGTTGTGAAAGGTGCTTCTAAACTAATTTCGGTGAATAATTAGGACGCGCTGAATGCATAAGGTAAGTGAGGAATAACTTTGGACCACTGCAAACTGTTTCAAATGAACTAGTTCTGTTTTTCTTGTTTTAGGGATGGAAAAATCAGGTAGAGCGCCTTTAAATACGTTGTTATGAAATGTGTAGTGTGCCCCGTCATATCCTTAGACTTAGACAAACTTTATTGATCCACAAGGGAAATTATTTGGACACAGCAGCTCAAACATCACAATATAATATAATAAAGAATAAAAAATAAATGGCAATAATAAATTCTAAATAAGTAGCAAAAAAGATAGCAAGAGACAGGTGTTAAATAAGAATATCCAAGTCGGTTTGTTCCATACAGACTACATATAACTACAGGTCTCCATGGAAACCAATGCAGCAGCATAGGCAGACAGTAAATAATATGGAACATCTGTAGCACAGTACAGACCACTGCCCAAACGTCGCATCTCCCTTATTCCCCAACGATATTCCCCCCGGAGCGCCTCGTCCCTGCTCCGCTCGGTGCACGTGCAGGCCGTGCTAGCGCCGTAGCGTGTGGTTAGCCTGTGCCTGATGCCGCGCAGAGCCAGCTGTTGCTAGGCGACCGCGGGCAGGCATGCTACTGCAGGGCTCTCACATCTGTCGTGTTTATGCGCCGCATCATGGTTCACTACACGTCCCCCGTCCTCACCCCAAGGTTAGAGGTTCCACCCCCCGAATCGCCCGTAATGCGGCCTTCCATTGGGCAAGACACTTCACCCACATGGACGGTATGTTTACACGTGGGGATTAGCTGCAGTAGCCATTCTGTGTCCACTTTGACCATCACCATTTTCAAATAAAAGTGAAAATTACAGAATAAATCTTTAAACCCCATAAAAGCTACTCTTAAAAATCTATAACCAAGCAACTATTTAGCATGTCAAAACTCAAAATACAGTTTTACCACTAAACTTTCCACCATGACGACAACTACAGTTTTCAAATTCGAGGTAGGTGGCGCTAGAGCTTTCTTACATTATTTACCATCCAGAGTGTGCATGTTTGCATGTCGCTGTACTGAGGGCTCGCACTGTCAGCTCAGTCCTTAGCATCTTGGCCCAGTCACAGGTATAATACTCCCTACAACAGAAGCATAGACCAGACCAGACAGAACTGCACTAGACTGAAATGGACAACACTATCAGAGTCTTGAGACCAGACTAAACCAGACCAGACCAGACCAGACCGGGAACGGACAAAACTATCACAGTCTTGAGACCAGACTAAACGAAACCAGACCAGACTAGACCAAACCAGACCAGACTAAAACAGGACTGGACAACAACATTACAGTGTCTTTAGGTTTCATGTCTCCAGATCCTCGGTCTTGTAATGCCTCTTTTCTTCAACTCTGAGGCTAATACAATTTACATTTTACACACGAGTTTAAAAAGTACAATCTCCGTAAATTAGCGTTTGTGAAATTGCACATTTTGATTTCGAACTTGGACATTTAAAACGTACAAAATCAGAAAATATGAGGCCATGTACATATGGGGGAGACACAAGTATAAAGACAATACATCTAATATACAAATTATCTATACAGCTTTGGTTTTAAATTCAGATTTTTAACACTGGAATTGGCGAGCTTGGAAAAAAAAAAAAAAAAAAAAAAAAAAAAAAAGAGTATGCAGGCCAATAAGCAACACTGACTGAGCAGAGATACAGGAGAAAATGAAAGTTTTTTTTTGAAAAAGAAAGATTTAAAAAAAAAAAAAAAAGTATCCAGGTTATTATAGAGAACTGTCCATTCCGAGGGTTCATTTTGGAATTTCTGAGCTTGAAAAAAAAGGATGCAGGCCAAACAAAACAAAAAAAACTGACTGAGCATATGTACGTACAAGGGGAGATTAAAATATAAATTGCCTAAAATAATAAAATGTACCCATGTTAAGTTACGATGGTGTAATTGTTCATTTCAAATATTTACAAGAGAAAATTAAAGTATAAAAATATTTTTAAAAAAAAGAAAAAAAAAAGTATCCATCTGAAGTTATGATAGTGTGTAATATAAGCATGTAATGAATTTCTGGGTATGATGATTTTTATCACCATATGCTTCTTTCTTTTTCATATGCATTTTCCTTCCAATATTTTGTAGAGGCTAACAAAATTGTGAATATACGACTTTTTCCTTTAAAAAAGCCTTGACTTTTGTTCTGTCATAAACCAAAGACTTAACTTATTAAGCACTTTTAAATCTAATTTCATCGTGTAAATTGGACTGAAACAGAGCAAAGGATCATGGCCTATGTAGTTCCCTCTGTGTCTTTTAGCTATTGCTGCACCATAACAATGAATTTAAGCAAAGAGACTTCCAATTTGATATATTGCAGGAAAATCTACAAAAAAAAAATAAAAAAATCTGAAAGTTAAAGTTAAAAATTACGTAAAATTATAAAACGTACCCAAATGATGTATAAAACTAACTGTTCATTCTGATCTTTAAATTCACTGAGCCGAGTTACAGGACAAAATTAAAGTAAAAAAAAGATAATAAAACAAGTTACGTTCATGTTTAATTGTCCAACGTGATCTTAAATTTTTTACAAGCTTGGGGAAAAAAAAGAAGGATGAAGGCCAATCAATACTGAGCATATGAGAAAATAAAAGTATAAAAAGATACATGATGAAAAATAAAACATTTATTATGTAAAAGAAATTTAAAAGTCAAGTTATATAATAAAGTCTAATTGTCAATCCTGATATTTAATTTTGACATTTAGGATCTTGGGGGGGAAAAAAAAAAAAAAAAAAGATGCAGGCTAATCAACAATACTGAGCAAATTTACAGGAGAAAATTAAGGTATTTTATTTATTTATTTAATCAGAAAATAAAATCTAAGCTATGATGATGTACAAGTGTTCATTTCGAGGTTAAAATCTTGGAATTCATGAGCTTGGAGGAAAAAAGATGATGCAGACCAATCAACACCACTGATTTCACAGGAGAAAATGAAAGTATAAAAAACGTAACTTGCGTAAAATAATAAAATGTACCCTTCTTAAGTTATGAAAATGTCTAAGTGCCCAATTCTAGAGCCTAATTTTGAATTTCGGGAGCTTGGAAAACACAAGAGGATGCAGGCAAATGACCAACACTGAGCACATGTACAGAAGGGAGATGAATGGATAAAAACACACAAAAACGCCTTAAGTTATGCCAATGCTCAACAGTCCATCCTGAGGTTTAATGACGGCGTTTAGTGTGAGTGTGCAGGCATCCCCCCAGCACGCAGCTCCATGTGCGTGTGGAGACCATGGGATGTGGACTTGTGGAATGACGCAGGAGAGAGCGCTGCGTGTCTGTGACCTACCAACCGGAGGCGTCGCTGGAGCCGCTTGGTCCTCCGCAGGGTGCCCATGATGCGGCGGCCCACCTTTTTGGCGTACCACACGGAGTTGAGCATGGCTGCGCGTGGCTGTGTGCTGCTGGGGCCGGAGGAGGAGGGCTGCTGGTGCACTGAGGCGGGGGAGGGGAGGAGGAGAGGAGACGAGGGGGGGGGGGCACCCACGAGGACGCACGCGGCCCGGCGAGCGGACGGCTTCGGCGGAGGGGGCGCGGCGGGGGGATCTGGTCGTGGTGCGTTTAGAGATAGTGGGACAAAACAGACTTCCAGTGTGTTCAGAGGCAGGAGCAGAGGAGGATTTCCCAGTGGTGCGTTCAGAGGCAGTGGGAGACAGCAGGATTGTGTTCAAAGGCAGTAGGATATGATGGTGCATTCAGGGGCAGTAAGGGAAACGTAGGATCTCCCAGCGATGCATTCAAAGGCAACAGAGAGCAGGTTCTGTGCATTCTGAGGTTAGAGGTAGTAGGACAAAACTCGCTCTGCTTGCAGTGTATTAAAGGTAGGAGGCAGTTGGAGAAAGCAGGATTTTCCAATGGTGCATTCAAAATAAGATATGGCGGTGCATTCAAAAGCAGTAGGATATTGTGGTGCATTTAGGGGCAGGGTGAGGAACCTGACTGTGGTGCATACACTCTCTCCTAGCAATGTAATAGCATGATTTCCTGGTGGTGTGTTGAGAGCCAGCAGGACCTTCCCATGTTGCGTTCAAAAGCAGTAGAATACGGCGGTTCATTCAGGGGCAGTAGTAAACAGCAGGATTTACCAGTTCTGCCTTCACAGGGAGAAGGGGATGGCAGCATCTACCCACGGTGCGTTCACAGTAGGAGACATCAGGAGCTCCTCATGGTGCATTCACAGCCATAGGAGACAGCAGGTAGTCCTCATGGTGCTTTCTAATAATGGTGCATTCACAGGCAGCAGGAAACAATAGCATCTAATATGGTGCGCTCACAGGCAGTAGGAAACCACAAGTGTTCTTCATGGCACGTTCACAGGCAGTAGAAGACAATAGGTGGGTCCACAGGCAGTAGAAGACAGCAGGTACTCCTCATGGTGCATTCACAGGCAGTATAAGACAGTAGGTAGTCCTCATGGTGCGTTCACAGGCAGTGTAAGACAGTAGGTAGTCCTCATGGTGCGTTCACAGGCAGTAAGAAACAGTATGTACTCCTCATGGTGTGTTCACAGGCAGTAGAAGAGCAGGCCCTACTTATGGTGCGTTCACAGGCAGTACAAGACAGTAGGTAGTCCTCATGGTGCGTTCACAGGCAGTAAGAAACAGTATGTACTCCTCATGGTGTGTTCACAGGCAATAGAAGAGCAGGCCCTACTCATGGTGCGTTCACAGGCAGTATAAGACAGTAGGTAGTCCTCATGGTGTGTTCACAGGCAGTAAGAAACAGTATGTAATCCTCATGGTGTGTTCACAGGCAGAAGACAGTGGGTCCTACTCATGGTGCGTTCACAGGCAGTATGAGTCAGTAGGTACTCCTCATGGTGTGTTCATAGACAGTAGGTCATTCAGAAGTAGTTCTGTAGGTTTGTATTGCATTCGGGGGCTTTGGAAGACAGCAGGATTTCTTCATGGTGCGTTCAAAGGCAATAGGATACCAAAGTGAGTAATATCTATTTAATTGTAGTGAGTTAGCATTAGCAAAGTAGCAATCATTTGTAAACAGTTTGCTTCAATCAGGGGCCCATTAGACCAAGCCGCGGTGCGTTCAAAGACATACCCAAAACATTTGGGAAAAAAAAAAAACATTGCAGCGCTTCCCTCACTGAACTTGAGTAGCCCGTATAAAGACGTAGACTAGCATTTGAAGTGTTCAGCTCCAGGCAAATGAAGCTCATCGAGGCGGCAATTATAACGGCAAATTTGGAGCAGAGTTCCATATTTGGAATTCCAACTACCAGTATCATAGCAACCAAAGAGCCAATCCGGAGCGAGGCTGATGACGGTAAGGCAGCAGCAGAGAGATGGGCGACAGTTTTTCCATAGAAAGTTAATTGGGGCCAAAGTGGATGGAGCCAGGAGCGTGTCCATGCCCACTTCCTACCCGCTAAAGTTGGTTAGCCGTGTCCGTTTACACAGGCTACGGTTCTTGAGCCGCTGAAACGACCAGTTTGTTGGATACAAAACCGGGAAGCTCTCGGTCAGAAGACAAAGACCGGACAAAGTGAACAACACAGAGACATACGGAGCAGCACATGTCCAAGAGCCGTAAACAACACTTCACCAGGAACAAGACCGAAGCTGAGAGACAAACACCACGGAGAAGCTGCGATGGACAGATGGAACCAAATATCCTTCCGTCTCACAGGCTTTATCGTTTATAAAAATCCATTATTAAAAATATATAAAATGAAATCTTGGAATATATAAAAGCAACCTCTAACTTTAGAAGAAAAGTACTAAATAATTTGTCCTTTATTATACGTTTTTGATACCTGGAGTTGTGTTTTCCTTCATTCGCATGTTTCAGTAATCCTTTTTTATTTGTCTGTCTGCATCTCCAAACCTCAAAATGCTCTGTTCCACCTCGTGATGTCATGAAGTGGTAGTTTTCAAGTGAACAGCTCCTTTTTCTTTAGTTCAGTAGAGTTTGGTAATTCCAGGGCTGAAATGATCCAGATGATTCTAGTGAAGGTGTGTGGAGTTTAAAAACACAGTGGAGCACTTCCTGACATCACAAGGTGGAAGTGGAGTGCGAGTCGACTTGTGTGTTAAACGTTCTACATGATGACGATTTCGAAAAGTGGGAAAAAATAAATGAGTGTCATGAGTTTGTGCGTAAGAGATAAACATGTGCTCAACAGAAACCCGCCACAATCAAGAACCAGACCAAAGTGAGCCACACCGGACTAAAGTGAGCCACACCGAACCCACGAAAGCCACACCGGACCCACACCAGACCCACATGAGAGCCACACCGGACTCACACCAGACTAAAGTGAGCCACACCGGACCAAAGTGAGCCACACCGAACCAAAGTGAGCCACACCGGACCCATGTGAGACCCACACCGGACCCAAGACCCACACCGGACCAGTTCACCTTAAGACCCCCACATTACGCCCGCTCTGGTGTTTGGCCTAAAGAAAGGAGGGATGAGAATAGATGAGAGGAGGGGACGGGTGAGGAGAGGAAAAAGGAGGAAAAGAGAGCAGAGGGGGTGAAAGAAGGAGAGAGGAGAGAAGGGAGAAGAGGAAAGGAGAGGAGGAGAGACAATAGGAAGGGAGAGGTGAGGAGGTGAGGAGGGGAGCAGAGGAGGGAGAAGAGGAGGAGATTGAGGGGAGGGACGTGAAGAGAGAAGAGGAGAGGAGGAGAGAGAAGCGGAGAGAGGAGGGGAAAAGAGGAGAGTGAAAAGGAGGGGAGAGGAGGAGAGAGAAGCGGAGAGAGGAGAGGAGGAGAGAGAAGCGGAGAGAGGAGAGGAGGAGAGAGAAGCGGAGAGAGGAGAGGAGGAGAGAGGAGAGGAGAGGAGGAGAGAGGATGGGCTTTACCTGCATGGGGGGGTACGGGTTGGAGGAGCAGGAGGGCAGGGGGCTGTCCTGTGGTTGGGGGGACAGGGTGGAGGCGGGGGAGGGGGGGTCCGCTGCTCCTGACGCCCCTGACGCACCTGACGCCCCTGACGCCCCTGACCCCTCCAGCGGGAAGTCCAGAGCGGAGACCACCTGCAGGGGGAGCACACGCACAGCCTCAGCCCACAGCCCGGGACCTGCCAATGGGGGACACGGGCAGGGGCAGGGACAATACAGACCCTGCCATTGGACGACAGGGGCAGAGGCAAGGACAGGGACAACCATATAGACCCTGCCACTGGACGACAGGGACAGAGGCAGGGGCAGGAGCAGGCAGGACAGTACAGGGCATGCAAGAAGGACAGTACCATGTATGTCATTAAAAGTACACATTTTAAAATATTTGTATTAATCCATGCAGAAAGTCCGACTTTTACTACTTTTTTCTACTATTTCAGAAGCTGATGTTACACTGAAAGCCATGCAGATTGTTAAAAAGGTTTAATATGTGTATAAATGAGTGTAAAGTATGAGAGGGGGTGGAAATTTAAATAGACGCTATGACTAAAAATCCAAAAATATATGAATTATAAATCCACAAATAGACTTTTTGCATTTAGTTCCAGACTCGATTTCTTTTGGCCAAAACAATTTGTTGCCTGTGTCGCATATTTGATAGAACATTGTCTTTTTTTCACGAGTTTATGGCACCAAACCTATGACCAAACCAGCAGTAAGCAGGATTCAAACCAGCAACCTTCCAGTTACAGAATGAGAGCTGTGGGACGATTTGGCTCAGCGGTTTAGAGCAGTGGGCGACTGATTCCCACACACCCACCCACCGTGCCTGGTGAGTGCGGTGTGTGAGTGTCGGTGGTGGTCAGAGGAAACGACGGCACAGATTAGCAGCCTCAAAAAAAAAAAATAAATAAATAAATAAATAAATAAATAATACATAAATATAAACAATAAAAATAAAATAAAATAAATAAAAATAAAATAAATAAAATAATAAAAAATAAAGTATATAAAATAATAAAAAATAAAATAAATAAAATAATAAAATAACAAAAATAATAAAAATAAAAATAAAAATAAAAATAAAAATAAAAATAATAATAATAATAATAATAATAATAATGTGGAGCCCAGGGAGGGGGGTGGGTGGTCACCATGAGCTCGGGTTTTGGTTGTTGTTGTTTTTTTCTTTTTTTTTTGAGGGGGGGGGGTAATTAAAATGTAATTTAATTTTGTCTGATTGCAAATAAAAAATTGATCACAAAAAAAGAATGACACAGTGCAAAGCTACAGCTTGTAAAGCAGATTACAAGTGTAGGGCGTTATTATTATGTCACGCATGTTACATCAATAAATGACTTTATATAGTTCTAGTTAATATAGTTAGCACATTGTAATAAATGTAAAAAAAACCCTGAAAATCTGATTCGTGAACTTTCCTATAACTTTACAACTTGCCGGTCTTTGAAAATCTTCATCACAACAACCTCCTGAACCGCACATCCAAAGTCTAAACGTGAACAGTGTAAGTGCAGAGCCGACACAGCCATGCGGTCATGAGCACACACGTTCTGCTGGGGTTTAGGATGTACAAGGCTAAAGCTTAGACCGGACAGACCAGACCAAAACGGGACCAAGACTGGGTCCCGGGACTACAGTCAAACACGAGAACAGAGCCACACAAAGAGTCTCAGACCAGAGGACTGCGAACGGGACAAGCCATGGACACAGCGGCAGCCATGATAGAGAAAACATGTGACACAGACGAGCTCCGCCTCCACACAGTGCACACACAGTTAAAACATCATTCGTGTTATATTTATGTGTAAAAAGCACATTCATTTAGTTCGCCAGGTTAGTCAGAGGGTAGACTGTGGGGATGAGACAGTTCAGAGGAAAAAGACTTTTTCATTCTTTAAACATCCTATATTACAGAAAATGGACCCACGTGAGCTTTAAGCCATGTTAGAACGTTGTTACCTCCTCAAAAACAGGCCTGGAGTTATGTTTTGTTTCATTCACTCCTTTTATTATTAGTCTGTCTACACCTCCATAGCTCAAAATGCTCTGTTCCACTGCTCTGTGATGTCATGAGGTGGTAGTCTTCAATTTAACAGCTACTTTTTACCTTTAGTTCAGGAGAGATTGGCAATTCCAGGGATGCAATCATCCAAAGTATGCTAGTGGAGTATTTCCTGTTTGAGCAAAGAACTCAGCCTAAATCTGCAGGTTTGTGCATTAAACGTGTCAATGAAACAAAACACAACTCCAGGTTTGTTTGTGATGAGGAGAAAACAATATAACATCAGTAAGAAAATAGCATAACATGGGCCCTTTAAATCTTTCTTTTCAAAGTTTTATTTTTTTGTCAGTGAAAAGTTAAAGTTTGCATTTTGGCAAATACTTTGCTCATTGTAGAGTAGTAATTTTGGTCACTGCTTCTGGAATGCTTTACTTAATTTTCCTTATAATAACTTCAACTTTATAATACTTCTTTACTGTAGTAATGAGGTTGACTAAATCCTGTGTTCAGTACACACACACACATACTGTACCGTTTACTTTAAATCAAATAAATAGTCCGTGCTGGAAGAACCAAACTGTCCCGTCCAGGTCCAGCTTTAGTGATGGTGGAGGACGTTACCTTGATGGGTGAGATGTGTGCGTGAGACACATATCCGTGCACCGTCTCCACTTGGGACAGGCTCTTCTGGGACACCTGGACCAGCTCGGGACTGTCCTCGGGGAGGGGCGGGGGGGTGGGGTCCTGGGGCGTGTCCTCGTCCTGCTGCCCGTACTTCTGCACAGAGAGACGGGGGACAAATGTGAGTGTGAGACAGAGAGGGGAGCGGGGACAGGAGGAGACTAAATTAACTTCATTTAGGGTTGTGAAAAGTATCAAAAATCAGGTAATAATCCACACTAAAACTAAGAAAGTATTATTATTATTTGTTCAAGTCAAAAAAGAGCGTTTTTATGATCATTGTAGTATTGGTATCAGTGTGGAGCCTAATCTTTAATATTCTAACACTAGTCTCATTAACTGTCCATCTTCATAATACATTTTCCTCTTTTTGTTGAACTTTTTTTGTTTAAAAGTTTATTAAAAACATCCTAATGAACTTGGAAATATGTAGAACAGAAGTCATAACCAGTATACATTTTTGGACTATCTCTGACAAACATTTTATTATTATTTTACATTATGCATAATAAATGAGAAAATTCAGATGCATAATTTTTCATAATTCCCCCGTGTTTTGTAAAACTACTGACAAGACGACAGCACAGTCCCACATAAAACAATGGTGTATATGTAAAATGATTAGAGGTGATCATTATGGCTGTGTTCTATAGCCCTCAAAGACGTAACAAATCACTACAGCTCAAGACATCTCTGCAGAAACACGCCCCCTTGTGGTGGACCTACACTAACGCAGCACAGTTGCTGCACACACATCCAAACAGACCCGTGTGTGTCGGCTCCTACAGTCAGCTGGAGCCCAACCGTTATGGGAAACAATCACACAGATTTTCTTTTTATAGCAAGAAAACCAAGTTCTATGTCGTTTCCTTGACTGTTTAAACATAGTTACAACTATTTTTTTTACAATTTGAATTCAATACTTCAGGCTTATTATCACGAATCCAAGTACAGTATGTAACTTTCTCCATGGAGACTGTGGATGAGGTGTTTTATTTTGTTGTTTTATGCCAAACTGTGGAAGGTTCTAGCCAAAGGAACAACATTTCCATGGAAACAAGCAGGAAGAGGCTCAGGGCCAAATAAGAGTGGAGATGCAAGCCCGCTCACGATAAGGACACGCGCTTTTCACTGTGATAAAAACACAAACAAAATGAAAATACTTTGGTTTAAACATTACATACTGTGGTTTACGATCAAAGTTTATACTGCTCAAAAAAAAAAATATTTTTGACTGATAAAAAAATCTAATTATTTTCTGAACTTAAACTATACAGATTGCTATTTAACACACAAAAATAGAGACATTCTTGGTGAAAATTGTCCTAAACTCCAAACTAGTCTTTTCTTGAGCATTTTTTGAGCACTGATCATTAGACAAAACGCAATCTTTATATTTATTCAATTGAGTTGAGTTGCACAGCTCAGTACACTATTATTATTAACATTATTCATCTCCCACCTCTGTATATTTTCAGTTAATCAAATGATTTCATAGGGAATATTTTAAACACACCCAGAAGGAGCACCGACATTTAAGAGAAGACTGAACTCTGAACTGATAAACCGAACCAAGAATCCCGTGTATTTCAGAACACAGACGCGTTTGTAGAGGTCCAGTTTTTACACAGAATAACCCCCCATGGAGACACGGGAAGGGCATCTGAGACACAGGGACGTCTCAAACATGTTTGTAGAGGTCTAAACTACAGGGTTAGCAGTTTTTGGTGAGGTTTCCACCGTGATAAGAAAACGTGAGCTCTCGTGTGTTCGCGTGTTCGTGGTTCTGTAGGAGGACGCCTCGTCTTCGCCGCCTCCGTCTGGAAGCTGCTGTAGATGCTATAAATAGACCGGAGAGGGGGATCCACTCAGAGGACGAAGAGGAGGAGGAGGACGAAGAGGAAGAGGAGTGAATCAAGACCAAGACACCAGCAGCCAACAATGCAAAGCAGCCAGCTACCCTGAGCCCATGTGGGACATTGGGACAACCAGGAGACAAACAACCACATATAGAGATGGCCCCATACGGATTTTTATGAGCCGATACGATATACGATAAATATTTAGCTTTTAAAATCCACAGCGAGGCCCACAAATGTATCTTTAGTTAACGTAAAGATCACAAATAAACTTTTCAAGAGTGACAACAAAATGTTTTCATCTGGGATATAAAATGGGGATGCACCGATACAATACTGGGAGCCGATATTGAACATTTTGATAGATTGGATATCGGATTCTAAGTTATCGGTTCAGTCGACGCCCCATTTTGGTTTATAAATTGGTGTAATAAGATTAATTACTGGACAGTGTTGGCCCAAAACGTCTCATAATATTAAACTTAATTTTACACAGCTGTTCTGGAATTACTTTAAGTTTAAAAAAACATTTTCAGTCGAATAATGACAAAGTATTGATACTGGAACCAATATAATCGTCCATTCCTACAAACCACAAGACGAGGCGACGAGACTGGATCTACGAGCACGAGAAAAGACTTTGAGAGATTTGAGAGATTTTGACATTATTTATAACGTATAAATTGTATGATCCAGTTTCCAATTTTGGGCTCACCATTTTTGATTTACTTTATTTAATATTTCTGTCATTGTAGCGCTGCTTTTTGGGACTACAGCTTCTCAAAAAACTGTAACTCAACAGTATTTCACTCAAATTTGTTTCAAATCCAAATGTAAAAACATGGAAAAGAAATCTCACAAGATAATTTTTCTCACGTGTGCATAATCTTGTGGCAATCTTGTTTTTCCTCCTCCTCCTCTCTCCAACTCCCTGTTCTCTCTCCTCCTCCCTCCTCCTCTCTGTCCCCTCTGATCCTCCTCTCTCCAGCTCTCTGTCCCCTCTCCTCTTTCTCTCTCCTGCTCCCTGTTCTCTCTCCTCTTCCTCTTTCTAGCTCTCTGTCCCCTCTCCTCTTCCTCTTTCCAGCTCTCCTTCCCCTCTCCTCTTCCTCTCCTCCTCCTCCCTCCAGCTCTCTGTTCTCTCTGTTCTCTCTGTTCCTCCTCTCTGTCTCCTCCTCCTCTCTGCTCCTCCTCTGCTACTCCTCTCTGTCTCCTCCTCCTCTGTTCCCTCTGCTCCTCCTCTCTGCTCCTCCTCTTTGCTCCTCCTCTCTGCTCCTCCTCTGCTCCTCCTCTCTGCTCCTCCTCTGCTCCTTCTCTCTGCTCCTCCTCTGCTCCTTCTCTCTGCTCCTCCTCTCTGCTCCTTCTCTGCTCCTCCTCTCTGCTCCTTCTCTGCTCCTCCTCTCCCCAGCTCTCTGCTCCTCCTCTCCCCAGCTCTCTGCTCCTCCTCTCCCCAGCTCTCTGCTCCTCCTCTGCTCCTCCACTGTCCTCTCTGCTCGCCTCTTCACCATGGCGGGGCAGAGGTTTCAGTCTCTCTGCTCCTCGACTCTGGAACTCACTCCCACCCGACCTCCGTAATCTTGAATTAGTCTACCCCCTTTAATGTCCTGATGTTTTAGAACCTGCCCTGTACTTTTTAATTGTTTTTAATTATTTGTCTTAATTGTTGTTTGTACGGTGTCCTTGAGTACCCAAAAAGGAGCCTTTAAAGAAAATGCATTATTATCATTAGTAGTTGTAGTAATCAACACATATAATAAATAAAACATTCATGGATTCATTGAGTTTCGCAGGTCAGATTTCATTCTTCTCTCAGATGTGAATGACGGAGGAGGAATTGGATCGCAATCGACACCACAACACAACTAAATCAGACAAATCAGTCTAAAAATACAACAAACAAAGTAAGCCAGAGCACTCCTGCCTCACAGCAAGTGGGTCCTGGTGGTTCCTGGAGCACGTGGAGTCTTTCTGGTCGGAGTTTGTATGAATCTCACTGGGATCTCCTGGTTAAAATACAGAAAAAGCCTTACACTGTTGCTAAAGACAAGAACACAGTGTCTAGATTTGAAAATTCACTTACTGGACCTTAATAAATAATTCAACTTGTCTGACTTGGATTCGGATGATTAAAACCTCTTAAAAACTCTTTTATAGAGGCACCCACACACGGCTCTGTGCACAGTAAAAGCACTGGACCCGGACTGGACTAAAAATTAATACTCCTGAGTATTTTTCATTGGTTTACTTTTGAAGTGGACAGAAAAGATTCACTTTGCTTAATTAAACATTTTGAAAAGCTGAAGATCCAAAAAAACAGATCAAAAATAGTGAGGCCAAATTTGTAAATTGAATGGCACTCATTTATTTGTAAAAAGTTATGTCAAAAATCATCCCGTGGACCCAATCTCGACTTGTATCTTGTCTTGTAAAAACTGTGTCTCGTCCCACCCCTAAAGCCAGTGTCCAAAAAGCATTGACCCATGGCCTATGCTTGATGTTCACTTTTTGCAATGATGTTACTTCAAAGCAGAATACAAAAAATAGTAAAACACGTTAAACCGACAAAGACAAAATCAGTTCTAAGAAGTTGTCACAATTCAAGCAGCAACTCAAAGAGTTAAGTCTTCAGAGACACCATAGACTGTATAAAAAAAGAAAAGTGGACTAAGAGCGTGTGACGTCACCCACAGCGTTCAGCGCCACTCAAATGAAGCTCGCAATCCCAGGCTCTATATTCCATCCATCCATTTTCTTCTGCTTATCCGGGGCCGGGTCGCGGGGGCAACAGTCTAAGCAGGGACTCCCAGACGGAACACCTCCCAAGGGAGGCGTCCAGGAGGCATCCAGAACAGATGCCCGAGCCACCTCAGCTGCTCCTCTCGATGTGGAAGAGCAGCAGCTCTACTCTGAGCTCCTCCCGTGTGACTGAGCTCCTCACCCTATCTCTAAGGGAGCGCCCAGCCACTCTGCGGAGGAAACTCATTTCGGCCGCTTGTATCCGCGATCTTGTCCTTTTGGTCATTACCCAAAGCTCATGACCATAGGTGAGGGGAGGAATGTAGATTTCTAGGCTCTATATTATGAATAGGATTTTTTAAAGTGACAAAATAGCGGAAAAACACCAGGATCATGTAGGGAGGGTTAACACGAACATTTTAAGATCAAAATGACGAGGCTCACAGCAGCAGATACAGAGAGCGGGCCGACAATATTACAATGTAAATCAACGGGAGCCAGGGTCAGAAGGAGCCGGAAGAACCGCATGTGAGCTTCCTATTTGGAATGGGGCGGCTTTGAATGCACTCAATCAAAACTGGACCAAAACTGGACCAAGACTGGACCAAGACAGGACCAAGGACTAGCAGCAACCACTCACCCAGCTACTGTATGTACCATGTGACCCTCCACGCCGCCTCCTCACCCTCTCACAGATTATTTACCCTGTTGGATATAAGGTCGAAGTCATAAGCAACTACATCTCACATACCGATAAAAGCCTCAAGACAAAATACAAAAGAAAACCAGACATTAAACAAGACCAAGATAAAGTCAGACCTAGACCAGGACTAAACCAGGACTAATTTTATGAAAACCAAGACTAAAAACATTAAGGTTTTGAAGGAGCCATTACGTGCACCCACACACTGCTCTCTGCACTATTAACACACTTAACCAAAACTGAACCTACAAGACCGGACCAAGACTGGACCATGAACTAGCAACACCAATTCTCTGTGCACCCGCCTGACCCAACTCAGCCCCTCCTCACCCACTCTGATACCCAACAAAGTCACAGTAGACTAGGTGTATGTTAGCAAATGCTGCTTCCTGTTGTAAAACTGCTCTTGGGTGACTTGTTTCTGCTCTTGCGGGAGGCGACTTCCCTTTCAAACTTTTTTCCAGCTTTGTCGGTGTAATTAGTCTTTATAGAAGCAACAACGGGTTGATTCTCATACTAAATGTATCCAATGTCTCAAACTATTTTAATCTGTCTCCATGATCGCATGAAATATTAATGTTTTTTTATGTATAAACTACATTTTAAGAGTGTATATTTTTGGTTTAAGAGTTAATGACCCTGTGATTGAAGTTGGTTCTAAGTGTCTTATACTGACTTTAGGTTTATACCATTTGAACGTGTTCAGGTGAACTGTTATTTCCATTGTGACACTGAAGGACTTTGTATTTCATCTAGATTAATAATAATAATAATAATAATAATAATAATAATAATAATGGAATTGTACCATTATCAACAACCACAGTAATTTCAATAGTCTAGTTATATTTAACAGTGCTGCTGGTACAAAAATACTTGTACTAAAAAGGATATATTTACTAGAAGTATAAAAAATGAACTGTTCATTCACTGGGTGCCGTCCCTTCAGTGTGATCGTCCATCCGCTGCTGTGCTGAAGGACAGTGTTGGATCAGTCCAGAGCAATGGTGAGTCAGAAGAATGCAGTTTATAAAACCGCCTTTCTTGGTGTATTAAAATATTACTCAATTCTAGGTCCCATCTGTTACTCACATGGGACACGTACATGTCCTCGTCTTCATCACTACTAAAGACTCCAGGAAAACAAGGGGAGTAAGCTCACTGCTTATTACTGATAATACCAATACTGTCATGTTGTTGAATATTTTGAATTTACAATTATGAATTTACAGGAACACGGTACAAAACCCACTGAAGATGCTTCTCTGATCTGTCTGTCAAGAAGAAGATGGATCTATAGAAATGCAATAATATCACTGGAGTAGAAATAACACTTACTGCCTCCATCCATCACACTTTGACTGATTTAGTTACTTCTGTGTTTATGATAGTCTAACACAAGTCTTATTTGTTAAAGCATTTTTGTCAATATCGGGGTTTATACTACAGAAAAAAAACTACTGAAACAGGTGTTAACACGTGCATGTCACAAAATATGACACAATGTTCAAGTGTAATCTACTCTTATAGTGTCTTATTTCAGATTACACAAGTTACTCAGGTATTTTCTTACATGAACGCATGAAATATTATGTTTGAATGTGCGGATTCATTTAATTACTGAAATAAAGTGATCAGATTTGGTTTTGTGATCACGCTTAATAAGACACTCTTGTACTTGCAGTGGTTCAGTGACATTGCATAAGTGAAGTGAATACAAATACTAGTGAAAAATCATCAGTAAGACAATCTGAGCCAGCCAGGGTTAAGAATAATTCCTATTTGCACATGACAAATAACTAGAATGGACAGGTACTATGATGGTGGAAAAAAAAATACAATCTCATAAACAAGACTTAAAACAACTGTTATTCAGTATATTCAGTATGGGGCTTTTGAGAAGTCTTTTCACACAGTCATTTCATTATTTAAAATGTACCTGGTAAATCGTTTTATTATTTGCACATGGATAAAGTCGGCAGCAGTGCACTTTTCATTCAAACTAACCGCGCCAGAAATCACCTATGACCCGTTTATAACCCGTTTATTTCCAAAGAGATGGTAAGGTAGATTGATACGCAACAAAACTAAACAAACATGTGATTTGACTAACACCTTGACTTAAAAAGTTCACTGATTTAGCCTTCCATCTACTGTCTAAAATACCCACACGAAATAGCAACCGGACGCTAATAACTCAAACAACTAAAGCTCACCTATAGATTCATATCCAAAAAAGCAATGGGCCCATGGTTGGTGTTCGCTTTTTGCAATGACGTTACTTCAAGACAAAATAGAAAAAGTCGCAAACCACATGTTAAACCAGACCAAGACAACGTCAGTGCTAAACTAACCTCTGTGTGACTTTGTTGTTAGAATCCAAGCAGCACTTTAAGAGTTAAAAGTTTTGAATGAGCTTCCAGAGGCACCCACACACTGCTCTGAGCACAACTAACGCACTCAACCATCAAGTCCAAAACTAGACCAAAAACTAGACCAAAAACTAGTAACAACCACTCCTCCAGAGAGGCACCCATCTGACCCTCCACCCCCAGACCCCTCCTCACCCACACCCACCTTACATCCGAACATGAGGGAGATGGTGCTGTTGGTGCAGGCCACTTTGCAGTGACACAGCATGGGGCACATGCATGTTAGCGGTCTCGCGGCGGCTGCTAGCTGCTCCTGGGGGCTCTTTTTGGGGTTGAGGCTGCTTCTGGACGAGTGCCTCCTCCCCCCTCCCCCACCGCCGCCCCCGCCGCCGGCCCCCTCCCCCGCACCCGCCCCCTCTCTGCCGCCTCCTCTCACCATCCGCCCTCATTCCCGGTAGCGCTCCGACCCGGCATTAAAGCATCCCCCGGTATCCCGCTGGTCACTCGCGCTTTTCGGCTGCTCCGCTGGAATTTCTACAGCCCTCCTCCTCTTTCTCCACTCCTGGATGGTTATTTATAGGCTCGCCCCCCCACTCTTTCGGAGCTCCGCCTCTTGTTAAAGCCCTTCCGGTTTGTTCGGCGCGGAGTCCCTGGTGTGGTTAAGCGAGCGGCTGCGTGCGGTGGTGTGTGGGTGGTTGGGTGGTTGGGTGCATGGACAGGGGTGGGTGGGGGGTGATAGCGAAGCCCCCGGGGATGACGGAGAGGGGGGCGTGGGGGGGGAGGAGGAGTAGTAGGAGGAGGGAGGGCTTGGTCATGCACGCGAGATGCTCTCCACAACTGCCTGATGGTGAAGAGGAGATGCTATGGGAATTTACATAACAGCTCAGATCATCAAACATGGCAAAACTATCAGGCAAATACACACTCATACTACAGTCTGTCTTGGAACCTAAGTACAGGTTTATTTTATTAGAATTTATACAGACTTAAAAATCAATCACCCAGAATTGTGCCAAAATGTGCCTGTAAATCTCTTGGCTGGCATTCAAGATTTGGAATTTAATTTTCAGTTTATCACGTTTTATTTTTATTATTTTTTTAATAAATTTAATTATTTTTATTATTATTTTTTTATTTGTATTATTTTTATATTTATTTATTTATTTTCAATTATTTTTATTATTATTATGGGAAGCCAGAGCATTAAGAAGAAACCTACACAGACATGGAGAGAATATGCAAATCCCACACAGAAATGCCCCATCCTGTCTGGGAATTGAACCAAGGACCTTCTTGCTGTGAGGTTGAAACAGTAATCACTATACCCCATGCCACCCTGTATATTCATTCCACTTATACTAGGGCTGTAGTCAACTCAAATTCTTGGTGGACTAAAGACGTGTCCTGCTGATGAATTCGTTGACTAAAATGTCTCAAAACTTCTGTATCTCTGTGTTTCTGACTCAAACTGCACTCACACCAGCAGGGGGAGTTCATGAAAAAAATTACCATTTATGCAAAAAAAAAAAAGTATTAGGGAACAATGCATTTATATAAAGACAGATTAAACTTATGAATCATGTATTCAATCTGAATTTGTACATAAAAATATACATTAAAAAATAAATATTTCTGCTGTTGTCCCATATAAATCATCTAAATACAAATATAAGGACTTGGTTTTCTATACATGAACTGTACTTTTTCTTCAGTACCTTTTCCAGTTTCATTAACCATCATCTAGAAAACAGTCTATATATGTTTTTATATTTATATTTATATTTTCTGTTCATAAATCCCTTTGTATAACATTTATTTGAGGAAAGACTGTAGTTCATTTGTGGCCTAGTGACTTTCTATAGTGCAAACCATACATGCAAACTTATTATTTTAGTACTTTAACTTTTACTGTGCTGATACATTTAAACAATACCCATCCCTAAAAAATGTACTTTTATCACATACTTTTTACTTCTACTCATAATATTCTGACGCAGTATTCTTCTTGGGTATTAATTTTTTGTTACTTTTCCCACTGTGAAAGATTATGCAAGTGCTTTTGAACCCCTTAAAAATGTTGTTGTTGGGTTTTTTACTGATTTATTTTCAAAGTTAAGAGAGTTATTTTACACATAATCTTTTGTAAAGCTTTCTGGGGCTCCGTATCTGTGCAGGCAGCTCCCTCTGCTGGACTCTAGCTCTAACTGCAGAGAGTATAAATAAAATAAACCACTCCCTGTGTCTCATCCTGTGTCCACTCTAACAGGAAGTCCAGTTTGCAATAAAAGTGAAAAGAGACTGAGAAGAAGAACATGGTCAACTATCCAAGGGTTCAAATTATTCCCAATGTTCCAGAAGAGAACAAGAGGAGCATTATCTAAAAGATCAAATACCATAAACATCTCCCCCAGTATCATGTCCACCAAAAATAAAAAAAAAACAAAAAAACAGCCCCATCACACAACAAACTCCACCACAATCATCTCCACCACCAGATCAATCACCATCACACAGCCATCTGGTCCAGAACCATCTCCATCAGACCCATCCTCAACAGAACCGTCTCCCCCACACAATCATCTCCATCACCACAACAATCACCATCACACAGCTCCAGAATCAGCTGTGAAGAAACTCCTCCCCCACAATACCATCTCCGTCACACACCCACCAGAACCATCTCCACCTTGAGCAGAAGCACCAGCTCAGTTTAACCTGGTTTGGACAGGGTCTGGACAAGGTGCAGATCCAGACCAGGAGCTGGGGTGGCTCTCTGCTGAGGAGCATGTAGGAACTGAGTGTTTTCTCAGTGGAGTATGGTTAAAACAGACCTCTGTATGTAGACCATACAGTTTGAACAATGCAGATGTATCGTAATCACACATGATCATGAATGGACTGCGACCTCTGATCCGGGGTTTGTTCCAAAATGCTTCTCTCAAAGAAAACGTTAAAGTGAACACTGTGGAACCAACCCTGGCCATGAGATGTGACCAGCTCTGACCCAACATGACCCAGAAGGACAGAAGCCAATGACTGCAGCAGAATCCTGACATGTGGCACTGTAGGGGGTCTCTCTCAAGTGGCTTTAAAGGTTTACTGTGGAACTTTTGTGGTGAAGGATCCACCATCTCCATGGAAATGTTATTGTTTTTGTCTGGAATGTTTCACACTATGATAATGTATCAACCTTGCATGTATTAAAATTAAAATGTATTTTTCTTGCTCTAAAATATTGTCTAATACTTGCATCCTTACTGTGAGCGGGGCTAGCTTCTACACAGATCTGACTTGTACCTCGATTTGGTGGCACCACCTTTGTCAATGTGGATATAGAAAATAATATATAGATAATATATATATTTATAGAGGGACAGAGGAGCTCATTCTCCAACAGGCTCCTACAGCTCCACTCAAACAGTGAGAGATACAGGACTACATTCATACTATAATACTCCCTACAACTGTACAACTTAATCTTAAGTAACAGATAACCTTATGCCCTGTCAATCAGCATATTATTTGCACT
Organism: Taenioides sp. WSHXM2023; assembly: GCA_029959045.1. Taxonomy (NCBI): domain Eukaryota; kingdom Metazoa; phylum Chordata; class Actinopteri; order Gobiiformes; family Gobiidae; genus Taenioides; species Taenioides sp. WSHXM2023. Next base: position 3,883,241 of record CM057096.1, on the reverse strand, counting down.
GTCGTTCTTGTCTCTTATTTATAGCTGTGATTTTATAGGTTTTTTTTATTTTTATTACTTATTTTTCCATTTTATTTTGACTTGTACATATACATTTATTTTTATAATTATGTCTCATTTGACGTCTGTCTCTTTTTTTTTGTTGTTACTCTGTTATTATATTATATTGTGATGTTTGAGCTGCTGTATCCAAATAATTTCCCTTGTGGATCAATAAAGTTTGTCTAAATCTAAGTCTAAACTCATAATCACAATTTGTCTTAGAGTTTATGTTTTATTATGATACATGTTAAATTGGGGTGGGAGCTGAAAACAAAAATTGGACATTTTTGCAATCACTAGCACTGATTCATGATTCGCTGCAGGCGCTGGGGTTTAGGTAGTGACCGTTCAGATCAGAGAGACATTTTAGGTTTAAACCAACTGGATTTCAGCTTTGAAACTGGCAACCCAAATGACTCGGACTCGTGAGGTTCATTCTGCTTTCTAATGTCTACCTCGTATCTGCGGACACAGGCTGGTCATATTTATGAAAATCTTATACGGTCATTTTAATGCTATATTGTGAAACATTCCAGGCAAAACAGTAACATACGTGAAGACAATCAGTCGGCAGTGTACGAATTTGTCTACTTGCTGGTGCACCGAGGAGTGAAGTCAATTCCTGGATGACATCACAAGGTGGAACCAAGTAATACAGGATTACTCAAAGTCAAAGTGTTTTAGATGCTGCTGAAGGTTCCAAAAGCTGATTCCACAGACTGTAAGACATTTAAGAACAGCCTGTAAAGCCACTTCAGGGAGACAGCTCAGGGCCAGATGTGAAGGCGTGATCGGGCCCCTGCGCACAAGCCCCGCCTCTTGTCCACGTGACGGATGGAGCATGCTCAGTACTCACCAGCGCGCGCAGGATCTCGTGGAGGAGCGAACAGTTCTGTGAGCGCAGCGTTTGGGACAGGGGAGAACACAGTCAAGCCACGCACTTAAACAGGTCTACAGGAGGTTCGGACATTTCGCCCACAGGTCAGCAGGAGGAGGAGGGGTCAGAACAGGAACCACAATTGCAATTTTTTTTTTTTTCTCAGTAATATATAATAAAGCCATTGTTTTATTATTAGAATGCATTATTAATTCACTCCAAACAGCGGTAGTAAGGTGCACTGGTAGTAGAGCTCAGCATTGTATTAAATCCTCAAATCGAAATGAAACGATTTTCCACAATTTTATTTTGTCTCCTTAAAAAACATGATTAATATTCATTTCCTAAAGACTGAAGACAATCGCAACTTTTTAAATCAATTCCTTCCTAAGACTGATTCAGTGTTTATCAAATTTCAATTAATTATGCCAAGCTCGGAGCCACAGCTGCCCTGGGGTAGACCTACAGAAGCGAGCCTGCAAATCTGTGCCATCAGCCCCTCCGACCACTCACTCGCGCTCATCCCACTCATACTAGGCAAGGTGAGTGAAGTGTCATGCCTAAGGACACAACAGCAGCATGCACAGGCCCGAGCTGGATTTAAACCACGGTTCTTCGGAGTGTCTTGGAGTAGACGATTACACGGTCTTTTGCACATTAACTTGCATGTTCACATTTGGCTCATTACATTTTTAATAACTTTATAAGATGAATAATTAACACTATTTAATGACCATGTCCTTAAAAGCACCGTACCTGATTTTTTTTTTTACTGATAGAAACGGGAAACGCAGGACTAGTTCATTTTAAACAGTTTGCGGTGCTCCAAAGTTATTCCTCACTTACCTTATGCATTCTAAACATCATTATTCACGGTGATGAGTTTATAATGAGCTATAAGCACGACAACTAGCATGCTAACAGTGCACTTCCTGATTCCTGAGCATGTATTTGGCAGGTTTTGACCTGAAGAGCTGCTTGAACAATACATCTGTAGTGGGGCAAGATACATTTGGCTCAATGAAACGGGGGAAAAAATTAATTTGCACCTTCACATTTGACTCAATTAATTATTAAAGGTCCTATTATACACGAAATTGACTTCGGCAAGTTTTAAGCCATGTTATAATGCGGTTACTTCATAAAAAAAAAAAAAAACACACGTGGAGTTGTGTTGCATTCACACGTTCAAGTAATTCTTTATTATTAGTCTGCCTCGCAATTCCAGGGCTGAAATCATCCGAATGATTCTAGTGTATCGAGTTTCAAAACACAGTGGAGCTCTTCACAAGGTGGAACAGCTTTCAGTTTGGCAGATGAACTGACGAACTCTGCCTAAATATGCAGGATTTGTGCGTTAAATATGTGTGAATGAAACAAAACACAACTCCTGGTATGTTTTTGATGAAGAAACAGTATTGCAACACACATATACGAGCCCTTTACAGTAACTATGTATAAAAAGAGGCAGGGAAAGAACAGAAAAAAAATGCCAAAATTGGTTAAATCTGACAGCTTCTCTGCACCTTTGGCCTACTGACCCTCCCTCACAGAGCCTGAGGGGAGGGCGCCCCCTGTGGTTGGCTCAGCGTACAGCCCTGTCCTGCTCTCATCCATCCCGTTTGGGCTGACCCTCTGCCCACACCAGTGAAGTCTGAGGAGGCAAGAAGCAAGAAGGCAGAAGAAGCGGCTCTGATCTATTTTAATGCTCCCTATTTTTAGCTCAATGACTGACTGCACGATGAGGAGCATGCTTTGTGGTTCGGCCCAGGAAAACGAGGTTGGAAATGTGGTTTAGCCTACACTGCACACAGAAGAACCTAAATCTGAGTCTTTTTCTACAGCGAAAGGGGCTTGGTCACCTTCGTAGCGCTAGAATGTGAGACGTTTTAAAACTTTGAAAACTTTTGCCTGGCAAGCTTTGATACTTTGCACGCTGGGGCTAATGCTTGCAAGCTTGTAATTAATTCATTGTAATTTTAGAGGGACTTGTGTAACAGCGCACAATCCGTTCACCTGTTGTAGTTCCAGCTAAATCAGTTCTTTCTTTCTTCAATTACAGACAGAGAACAGGGGCCTATGTAACTTACCATTTTAGGCCTATTTGTCAGGTGCACAAACCTGAAATATTAATCTCATGGCTTGAAATCCTTTCAACTGATAACCAGCATGCCTTCAGAGATGAATAATGGCTAGCTATGGTGAAAAAAAAAAAAACACTTTTGTATTTTTATATTGACAGAAGATGCTTGTCTTTGTGGCAGTTTTTGCTTCCTGTGGATAGGTCCAGTAATTACAGCGATAAGAACCATAAACCAGGTCAACAAATCTGGAATCTGACAGCTACACAGAAAATTGCGCCTCAGAATTCTGACCTGTCCTTGCATTTTGCCAGTTTTGTTGCCTGACAGATAAAACTCCAGATTTCTCCCACTCAGTTTATAAGTCCATAAACCAGCGGATTCGTTCTGCGGACAAATTGCGTTCACAACAAACAGATGCGTCACTTTTTATTAGCGTCACTTTTATGGGGGATAAAGAGTCAGTGTGTTTATTTTCCCATTATTCATTCCCGTTGCTGACAGCAGAGGGCGCTCCAACACCTAAATACCCCATTGGAAACTGCGGTAAAGCTTATAAAGTTAGAAAATCAGAAAGCCACAAGAATGCACGTTATTCAAACTATAGGTATTCTACAATGGTGTGATGTCATGTGAACATCTTGATACTTTGCTGTGACATCACGCTGGGGGTGTTCTACATGTATCTCCACGGTGGAAAGCTCAGCAGTTACCATAGTGTGACTGTAAAGTTATTTGAGAGGGACTTCAGCGCAGCACAAATATACTTCACCTGTTGTATTTCCAGCTAAGTCAGTTCTTTATGATCAAATTGTGGGAAAATAAAGGTCAGATTAAAGTTTTAAAGAGCTTCAGACAGAGAGATGCATTCTTACTTTCAACAATTCAAGTAAGAACTAAACACAAAATCAGCAACAGATCAGTAACACCATAAGAATGTGTTGCCTGGTGTTGGTGGGTGGTGGTACCTGAAGGCTGGTGCTCAGGGCCAGGGTGTCCGAGGTGATGCTGGGGCTGTCCCATAGGTGGACCGGAGGCAGTGGGTCCGCGTCTTTCCCGCTCTCCGTCCACCTCTGGCTGTCCAGTAAGGTCACTTCATAAAACTCCTGGATATCTGTGGACACACGTGGCTCTGGTCATTATTGAGACTTCTGCAGCAGGAAGAAAAAACCCAAGTCGCTTTGCCTGGAACTCTCAATAACGCCCAACTTTGAGAATCTATTCCTATAATCATTAAAAAAAATAATAATAAATAAATATAAAAATAAAGTAAATTTAAAAAGAAATCAATATGGTCAGTACAGGCTATGCTTTGTTCAAAATGTGCATTAAAAAGGGGAAATACACCAAACTGACATTGTCTACGAGTTTATTGTGTTGCCTTATTATTGACACATGCATGTTTGAGTAATTTTGAGTAATCCTGCATCATGGTAACCTGGCTATGGCATTTTGGACTGAGTTGTACACAAGTATCAATCTGGAAAGGCTCTTACTGAAAGCAAACCTAAAAAACCTGCACCAGGGACTGCAGGTGAAATTAGCAATGCATCTGTGCTGTTAAGGTTAATGTAGATTGTGCACTGTCCCCGTCTCATAGATAAACTAAATAAATAAAATAAAAATAAAGTGGAACATGGACAATTTGAATCTGATTGGTCAAAACATCACAACAGCGGAACAAGCTGAGAGAAAAACAGACATTTCCTCTCCACAAACGCACAAGCCTCTTCCTTCTGCACATTTTCACCAACACAACAGTCTGTATTTCTGCAAAAACAATAGGCTGAACTACGGCCAACAGCGTGGACATGTTCATTCAGGTGTGTGTCAGCTACTCACCTTTGGCTCCGCCCCAAACCACACTGCTGTGATCGGTCTGAACCACTGGAGGCCCAATCGCAACAGCAGGAGTCTGACTTTAGTTTACTCTAGGCAATATACACAAGCACTAACAATGTACGGTATGGTATAGCATGAATCCTGGTCAAATCTAAATCACAAGCATCTGTTTTTTCACCTCTAGTCTGAATTTTGTCATTGTGATCATCTAAAATATTGATATAGGAGGCATAGACCTGTCTTTTCACTTTAACACTTGAGTTTGTAAAGGCTGTAAAGTGCAGAGAGTATGTGTGTGTGTGTGTGTGTGTTTGTGTGTTTGGGACGTGGTGCTCGGACTGGATTACACCGGAGGATTACAACCTTTGACTGAGTTGACAGATTGAAAAGTGAATTATGGAATAAATCCAGAATGGGCTGTGAGCAAAACTCAACACATAATAACAGACAGCAGCAGTTTGTTAATACATCAGAAACTGTTAGAAAGAATGGCCTGACTCTGGATTTCACCTGAAGTATTATTGTAGAAGATGTAATTAAATAATAATAATAATAATAAATAATGGTGCCTTTCAACACTTTGTCAATGTTTAAGATCCAATCAAATCAAAGAAACACAAGGTAAAAATGGGTAAGATGAGGACACAGGACTAAAGGTGTTTCAAGTCACAAAGGCCAGTCTGGAAAGGTGTTTTTAAATGGGTTTTGAATAGTTTCAACTTGAATGGTCAGAAAATGCTTATCAAATTAAATCAGAGGGTGGTGGGTTCAACTTTCACTCTGCTGTTGTGTTCCTGGGCTCGACACTTCGCCCACATTCCCGACTGGCAGTGCAACAAAAGGGCATCTGATAACCTGGCCAAGATTAAAGGAGCACTCTGAATTAAATTATCATTCTGGAACGGCTCCTTTAGATATAGTTTGGGAAGAGGAGGGACTTTGAGTCGAGTTTTAGCAGCAAAGCAAAGCAAAGTCGCATGCTTCAAAATTAAAACTAGTTACAGCCTTCCGGGTTGGCTGAGTGAACGCTGGCGTGTAATGCAGCCGCTGCTCGCCAAATCCCCAAAACTTTGTAACTCGTTAATCCTATGATTAAACCTCAAAGATACATATCTGACCTTTGCCGGTAGTACGATATCTACCTGGAATCTGGTGGGAAGGTTTGTCTTACCTTCCCGTGTCATCCACCTGGCCCCCTGCTCCCACATCGTAGCTGTGGCCCAACTCCTCTAGCAATACGTGGTCCGGTCAACTTCACGTCATCACCGTGATAATATGGATTATCCTGTACAGTCTGATCGATCAACCAGTCAACAGTCTCCAGCAGTATTCCGCTGCTGATCTACTGCGGCTCCACTTCCACCGGTTTGAGCCACCGACAACATTCCATCCAGACTTTATGTCTGATTTTACCTTTATGTCTGATTTTACCACCTTTTTTGCCACCCATCTGTCCTCTCTCTCTCCCAACATTCTTTTAATGGGAGATTTTAATTCATTCATTGTTTATCCTGTCTGGACAATTTAGGCATGGTTCAATGCATTGACTTTCCCATTCACTTTAAAGGCCATATCTTAGATTTGGTCTGTTGCTCAGGTCTTACGCCATTTGCTCATAAAGCTGCTGATCTCCCCAACACTGACCATATGTTAATTTCCTTCAGTGTTAAACTCAGTCTGTCGCAAACAAATACACCTCAAACACTGTCCTTCAGAAATATCAAGAACATTGATCTACCGTCACGTACTACTGCAATCACTAACCTACCCGCTATAGATGATCTACACTCTCCAGATGAACTGATTAATTTCTATAATACCAACCTTCAAAGTGTATTAAATGCATTGGCTCCTCTCAAATCCAGACCTGCACTAAACACCAAAACTCATTCCCTCCTCACCTTCTCGCTACTTCATTCTGCCACTCCATAATGCTGTTCTTCAATGACAAAAATCAATCAAACTCATGACCAAATCCCACAGAACTCCATGTCCTGTGCCACCACTCCAACTTCCTCAACCCTCCCACCTCACCTACTGTCACAATTTACTCTTCCCTCCCCTGCTGATATTTTTGACCTGATCATTAAATCCAAACCATCTACTTGTAAACCAGACCCCCTTCCCTCCTCTCTTGTTAAAGCCTGCCTCCCATCTCGGATCCCAACTATCACAACCATTATACACTCATCTCTGACCACTGGTATTGTTCGCTCATTGTTCAAACTGGCAGCCATTACCCCCATCATTAAAACATGGTTCTGATCCAGCTGACTTCAGTAACCTACGTCCTATTTCCAACTTGCCATTTCTCTCCAAAATTGTTGAAAAAAAATGTGCTTCCCATCTACATGCCCATTTCTCAACAATCTCCATGAACAATTCCAGTCCGGTTTCAGCCCCCTCCACAGCACAGAGAGAGAGCCTTAATTAAAATCACCAACAACCTCCTACTTGACAAAGGACGTGTCTCCATCCTCATCCTACTGGACCTGACCTCTGCATTTGACATCATCTCTCAAACCATCCTCATTGACCAATTGATCTCTATTGGCGTATCTCACACCCCACTGCTCTGGTTTAAATCATATCTCTGCAACCGTTTTTAGTATGTTCAGATCAACCTTCCCCTGTTTCCTCTGGTGTTCCACAAGGCTCCATCCATGGTCCCCTGCTATTTCTCATCTACCTGCTTCCCTTGGCCACATCTTCAGAAAATATCCATTTCCATTGCTATGCAGAAGATGCCCAGCTATACATCTCCTCCAAACCATCCGATGCTCTCCCCCCTGCCTCCCTCCAGCAATGTATTCCCAAAAGCAAGTCCTGGTTTTCATCAAATCTTCTAAAGCTCAATAGCAATAAGGCCGAAGTCCGGAAGTCCACCATCAACAAAACTCTGAGTCTCTCCATTTCAATTAACAATTCCTCCCTTCAAGTAAAGAGCCTTGGCCTCATTCTGGATTTCAATCCCATATCAACAATATCACTAAGTCTGCGTATTTTCACCTCAGGAATATCATCCGCCTCTGCTCCTCTCTCACCCCTCACACTGCTGCCATCCTCATCAATAACCTGGTCACCTCTAGACTTGACTACTGGAACTCCCTTCTCCATGGACTCCCTCACAAATCACTCCACAAGTTACAACTCTTACAGAACTCAGCTGCCCGAATCAAAACCAGAACAGCCTCCATCAACCACATCACTCCAGTCCTCCAGCAGCTCCACTGGCTTCCGGTTCACTTCCAAATTCAATTTAAGATTCTGTTACTCGCCTTTATATCAATTCATAATCTGGCCCCCACCTATCTCCATGATCTCCTCCATACCATGGCACACTCCCGCTCCCTCCACTTCTCCTCCTCTCTCCAGCTCTCCGTCCCCTCTGATCCTCCTCTGCCCCCCATGGTTTCAGTCACTCTGCTCCTCGGCTCTGGAGCTCACTCCCACCCGAACTCCGTAATCTTGATTCACTCCCAAAATTAAAATCCAGACTCAAAACCCATGTATTTAAATCAGCCGACCCCCTTTAATGTCCTGATGTTTTAGAAACTACTGTAGTGTTTGATTGGATTTAATTATGCGTCTTAATTGCTGTTTGTACGGTGTCTTTGAGTGCCCAGAAAGGCGCCTTTAAATAAAATGCATTATTATTATTTATTTGTTATTACAGGCTAAATAACGGTCTGTAGTGTCATACCTACTGGTTCGATATTTAGTGAGGTATTTTGTGGAGGGTTACAAAATTGTGAATATACTTTTTTCTTTTTAAATGCCTTGAAAAGCCTTTGGTACTGTTGTAATATGAAGAATTAAGATTTAAAAGCGCTTAATAACAGTTATTTCTTCATGTAGTCTGCACTGAAGAACACCAAAGGATCATGGTCTATGTAGTTCCCTCTGTTTTTTAGATATTGCTGCACCATGGCAAGGCAAGGCAAAGTAATTCAAAGAGCTTTACAAAATAAGAAAGACAAATCACAAAGACATCACCATAACTATTCATTTAAGCAAAGAGACTTGTAATTCGATATATTGTGATGGTCTCCGATAATATTGTGAGACTTTTGACGATACCATATCACAATATTTCGGTTATTGTTACATCCCTACTGCACAATGGACTTTTCAGAGCTTTTAACCATGTTCTAACCGTTTCCCTTCTCACTGACCCTCTGAAGTTGTATTTACAGTGATTCGTGCATGTTTGAACTTTATATTTATTCGCTAATTTTCAAGAAGCCATACTGCAGATGGCTCCCGTTTTCACCGCCACCGGTACACACCCACTGCTCTGTACGTAATTTTATTTTCTTTATTTGGTGATACGCATAGGCGATTTTGGTACAAATTAAAAAAAAAATGGTCTGTTCGCTAGAGTGATGTGGATCTATCCATAGGAGAGGCCAACAACTTCACAGCTTTTTGTTGTGATGACGTTTGCGGCGACATTAGCTCCCATTAGGCACCGCAGCTTCGTCCGTTTCTTTTATTAAGTCGTTTTAGATCAATATTGAGATTTCAAACGTGCAAATTATAACATAATGATCCAGGGGTGTCACAGATTTTAACTATAGAGCAGACACAAGCACAACAGAATGGACGCAAAGAACCAGTGAGAGTCTCAAGATGGATTCTCTTGAGTTTAAAAGCACAGTCCTTGTGACAATCCAGTTTGCCACGCATGGTTAGGCATCAGGTACAAATCAAAAATAAAAAAAAATAAATCAGCATGCATACATTTGCTGTGGAGAGGAAAGGAACGTCATATTTACAATTATAATCTCGTCTAGCACTGCTAAACTAGACTCGGGAATCTTTACGGAAATCCGATCAAACGGTTTGAACGGGGAAAACACTGCCCCCTGGTGGACTTCATGTCAGAGGTCAGATGTTTAGAGTGAAGAAAGAGGAGCAGAGGAGAAGAGAGAAGGACAGAGGGGAGGACAGAGGACATACCTATGAGGGCCTGGAAGAGGTTGCTCTGGAAGATGTCGATGACCCTCTGGATGGACAGGCGCAGGGCCCGCTCCTCTGTGTGCTGCAGCTTGGCCCTGTACTCCTGCAGCAGCACCAGGGCTCTCTGGGCGTCTGAGGGACACAGGGAGGACAGGGCACAGGTCAGCCCAGGTTAAACACTACGTCTGTGAGAGCACTCAAAGCAGCGCTCGAGTCCAGATAATTTAATCAAATTGTTTAAATAAGAATCTCAACATTTTGAAAACAAACTGTGGATATGAGGTGATCTTGCACAACAAATTTTAAAGGGACTGTATATAGCCTGTGCGCTTACAGTTTTGGAGTGGAGTCAATATGTTTAACTTAGATTCAGGAGCTGGACCACACCTCAGCCTCCTCGCCAGCCAACCACAGCTCATCTCGACCACGCCTTCAGATACCCAGAAGCCCTATTTATACAACCTATCCCGACAACACCGTCCGTGTCCGCGCTCTCGTCCATCCTTCAGCCTGAAGACTCATCTTTAAGGAGGGGGGGTTCCGAATCAGCTCGGTGACCATTTTGGATTGGAGACGGAGCACCCCCACCCTGAGTCTCCCCTGAGCCATCACATCTACCCACCGTCAATAAACATCTTTATCGTATTTCACTGTCGTGGCGTGGTCCTTGCTAGTGAACTGAACTATGCCTCCAGAGCCTTAAACTGCAGATAGAGTCACGTCCAAGTTTGGCTCATTCTCAGTATCTGGACAGGCCAGACCTCATGTGAAGCTCAGAACCTCCAGAATTCCCTCCCTGAGCTGCAGAGGCTGCACTAGCACTGAGTCATGATTCATGTCTTGGGGGTTAGGTAGTGACCGTTCAGATCAGACGGAGGCATTTTAGGTTTAAACCAACTGGATTTCAACCCAGTGTTTTTGTGATTAAGAATAAATCAGCATTAGATCTGTTATAGCTATATTTGATTTGAACATGTTTGTGTTGCCGTATCTGAGGGAACGGGTAGGTTGAGTTTATGAGTTCTAAAAATCTTGCAATTCCTTTAACTAACTTTGTTATGCCAAAAAAAATGGTTCCTTGACATGAACAGTTGGACCTCATTTTTTAAAAGAACCAAATCTTTTTCTCTGACATCATAAAAACAGGTAGTTGTTTAATCATTACTATTGCAGTGCATTGTTTTATTTAGATCCTGCATTATTTCCACTCTCAGTTTGAACAAGTTTAAGCAAATCTGAGCCTCGGTCATGTCTCTGTGATGAGTTTGTAAATAAAAGATAAGATAAGATAATCCTTTATTTGTCCCACAATGGGGAAATTGCAGTGAATGAGTTGTCACATTCTGTCAGATAAAAAGTGTAAAAAGAGCCAGTCTTTAGAACAGCTCTTTGAAACAAACAGGTCCAAAAGATTCAGCTCCCATAAATGAGTCCCATCACTAGAGGAGATGTTGGTGGACTTCAGGACTTCAGGAGAGTCACAGTCCTCCTCTGCTGCTGGACTCACGAACAAGTGTTACTTTAAACATTACTTCATCTACACTCATACGCGTCTGCATGCCTTTATTTTATCAAAGTTGTATTTTACTGTTAGACCTGTTATTCAAACTGTGAATTTTGTTTCCTTTACAATGGCAATAAATCTTTTATTGCCTGTCAGTCTCACCAGTAAATATGCCCCTGTCCACCTCACCAAACCCAAATGATTTAAGTCATTTGAGCTAAACTTGAAATGACTCAGGCTGCCCTGTATCTGTCTCAGCACTTGTATTTCCGCCCATTTATTAAATCAAATATTGTTTTCCTGGTCATAGTCTACCTGCTCAGATAATTGACTGCACACTGGGACAAACCTAAAGCATTGCACAAACACAATGTGGACACTGCAGCTCTGAAGTTTGAGCTGAGAACATCTCATCTTCACATGTTTACCATCTATGACAGAGGCACAGGACACCAGCCTACAACAGTGTTTATCAAACTCAACACTCAACTCCTCATGAGCCTTGACACGTTAGGCTGTGGAGTTAGGCTGTGGGGTCAGGGTGTAGGCTGTGGGGTCAGGGTGTAGGCTGTGGGGTCAGGGTGTAGGTTGTGGGGTCAGGGTGTAGGTTGTGGGGTCAAGGTGTAGGTTGTGGGTCAGGGTGTAGGTTGTGGGTCAGGGTGTAGGCTGTGGGGTCAGGGTGTAGGTTGTGGGGTCAGGGTGTAGGTTGTGGGGTCAGGGTGTTCAGGGTGTTCAGGGTGTAGGTTGTGGGGTCAGGGTGTTCAGGGTGTAGGCTGTGGGGTCAGGGTGTAGGCTGTGGGGTCAGGGTGTAGGTTGTGGGTCAGGGTGTTCAGGGTGTAGGCTGTGGGGTCAGGGTGTAGGTTGTGGGTCAGGGTGTTCAGGGTGTAGGCTGTGGGGTCAGGGTGTAGGTTGTGGGGTCAGGGTGTTCAGGGTGTAGGTTGTGGGGTCAGGGTGTTCAGGGTGTAGGCTGTGGGGTCAGGGTGTAGGTTGTGGGTCAGGGTGTTCAGGGTGTAGGCTGTGGGGTCAGGGTGTAGGTTGTGGGTCAGGGTGTTCAGGGTGTAGGCTGTGGGGTCAGGGTGTTCAGGGTGTAGGCTGTGGGGTCAGGGTGTAGGTTGTGGGGTCAGGGTGTAGGTTGTGGGGTCAGGGTGTTCAGGGTGTAGGTTGTGGGGTCAGGGTGTTCAGGGTGTAGGCTGTGGGGTCAGGGTGTAGGTTGTGGGGTCAGGGTGTAGGTTGTGGGGTCAGGGTGTAGGTTGTGGGGTCAGGGTGTTCAGGGTGTAGGCTGTGGGGTCAGGGTGTAGGCTGTGGGGTCAGGGTGTAGGTTGTGGGTCAGGGTGTTCAGGGTGTAGGTTGTGGGGTCAGGGTGTAGGTTGTGAGGTCAGGGTGGTCAGGGTGTTCAGGGTGTAGGCTGTGGGGTCAGGGTGTAGGTTGTGAGGTCAGGGTGGTCAGGGTGTTCAGGGTGTAGGCTGTGGGGTCAGGGTGTAGGCTGTGGGGTCAGGGTGTAGGTTGTGAGGTCAGGGTGTAGGTTGTGGGGTCAGGGTGTAGGTTGTGAGGTCAGGGTGTAGGTTGTGAGGTCAGGGTGGTCAGGGTGTTCAGGGTGTAGGCTGTGGGGTCAGGGTGTAGGCTGTGGGGTGTAGGTTGTAGGTTGGACTGTAGGTTGGGCAGTAGGAGCTCTCTGCGCACAGCGTGGTGACGGATGGAGTCCGCTGTAAATATTTCATTAATATTACAGAGTATTTTTAGATGGGCCGCTGTGCTCTACATCTAAGTTTGTAGCTGCTCGGGCTAACCGGCTAACGCCACTCCAGAGACTTTACCTGACTGCCACGAGACGAGGCTGGAGCCAAAGGGCGTGATGTGGGCACATCTGAGCCGTGCCACAGAGCGGACACTGGGCTTTTGGAGACACTTCTCGTGCCTTTGTGCGTAAACGCCCCTTAAAGACAGTCCAAGTGTGTGAGAAGCTGCTAGCTGCAGAGCTGCTAATTAAGTGAAAGCTTTACGGCTTACCTTTCTTTCGGACTGGCATGACTCGCTCTGGTCCTGTGGCCACATAAACTCGGAGCTCGAGGATTCTCTCGGTCGATGACAGTTGTCTCCAGCTCTGTCTTCACGGCCACAGAAGAAAAGTGCCTCTAAAAGGGGAGCAGTGTACACTAAAGGAGGAGGAGTACACGCTCCAGCGGAGAACCGAGAGTTGGTCTGCAGTCCGCCGCCAGACGAGCTCTCTGTCCGGCGTACACCGCGCACTGTGACCGCGGCTGTGCGTAAAAAAGTGCACAACTCTTCTGCACCAGGCTCCGATCGTTCCAGAGCGCAACGAGCCGAACTCTGCTCTGTTTTGCGGGTTTGGGACCAGGAGGAAAAGCTCGGACCAAAGCGCTGTTGGTTTTCCTAAAAATAAAAACTTAAGAGTTGATCCATGCGGCAGTGCAGCCGTGCCAAGCCCGCTGTGCTCCGCTGTGCTCCGCTGTGCGCACTCTCCCCCCGCACGGCTCTGTGCACTCGTGTCAAACTTCCGTGGCTGAAAAGAAAAGCGTCCTTTCCCCGCCACAGTAGTTTTCCTGACCCCCTCCTCCTCCTCAGGTTTACAAATTCCAAACTTTCCAGCAAAATGGCGTCTCCAGTCACTCACGGAGCTCGAGACGTTGTACCATGTGATTTCCAAACGCCGTCCCCTTTCAACCTGGCGCCCAATCACCGGCTCACCTACAGAGCCAGGGAGAGAGCCCCGCACCAGGGCGAGCACGGGCGGAGGAGGAGAGAGGGAGAGGAGAGAGGTCCGGGCATGAGGAGGAGAAGGAGAGAGGTGAGGGAGAAGAGGAGGAGGAGGAGGAGGAGGAGGAGAGGAAGAGGAGGGAGAAAGGAGAAAGAGGAGCACAGAGCGGGGGAGAGAGGAGCAGGCGGGAGGGAGGAGCAGGCAAAGTTTGCAGGAGGCCGGAAGTGTTGAGCCGCGCTGAAGATGTTGGTAACATGTTAATTCTTCTGATTGTTTGTCCATTTTATTACATCCTGTTTGAAACGCTCATTTGGATTCGAGCTGTTGCAGCCAGTCTGAGCCAACCGGGCCCCACTCCCCAGGGCATTAGGGGCCCCACGAAAAGGGTCTTTTTTATTAAACAGGCTACTTTGTGTAAACCTTTGCATTGGAATGTCATTATTTAGGAATCAATGTATTTAATAGGCCTAGTTAAAGTTAAAATCTTGTGATCTCTGTTATAATGTAGTTTCACATCACAAACACACCTGGAGTTGTGTTTTGTTTCATTCACACATGTTTATAAAAACACAGGTATTATGATGTAGGTAACTTGTAACTTGTCACTTGCTTGTCTTAATAGAAATACAACTACTTTGCCTGGAATGTTCCACAGTATGGCATCAAACTATCTCTAAATCTGTCTCCATGAACACAGTGGCACTACCAGGCCAAGTTACAGGTCAGATCTGTGGACAGCTAACCCCTCACACTGCTTAACACACCTGTATTAAAGAAACACAAGACATGTTTAAAGCAAAAACATCTCCATGAAGACAAGCAAGAGGCCGCACTAGCACTGATTCAGCATTGAACCTGGCAACCCAAATGTGAGACTCATGTGAGGCTCATTCTGTTTTTTGATCGGATAATCGTCTTGAGAACCAAAACACCAAATTATAACATAAATTAATGGGACAAAATTTCCCCAATGTTTTTTTGTAACTCAGAGTAAATCACCATTGTTAGCACAGTGGCTGAGTGGCTAGTGCTCACGCCTCACAGCAAGAAGGTTCCGGGTTTTATCCCCGGGTTGCCTGGGCCTTTTTGTGTGGAGTTTTCATGTCCTTCCCGTGTCTGAGTGGGTTTCCTCCGGGCACTCCGGTTTCCCCCATCAACCCAAAAATATGCTCCAAGCCTAGCAATAAGATCATGGAGATGGGTCTCCGGGCGCCTCATGTGCTGCTCACTGCTCCTGAAAGTACGGGTCAAATGCAGAGGATAATTTCCCTACAGGGATAATAAGGATAATAAAAAAATCCAATTGTTACCAGTAAAAAAAAGTCGTACATACAGTAACAGTTCCTTTAAGTTCTTGAATGTTTTAAGGAATTCACACGGGCGTCGGATGTGGTCGTTTTAGTCCATATTTTGGACACTGTAGGTCTCAGCAGAGGATGCCTGTGGGTCTGGGTGTGTGTGTTTCTGTGTGCGTGTGTGTCTCTGTATGTGTCTCTGTGTGTGTGCGTGTTTCTGTGTGTGTCTGAGTGTGTGTCTCTGTATGTGCCTCTGTGTGTGTGTGTGTGTGTGTGTGTGTGTGTGTGTCTCTGTATGTGTCTCTCTGTGTGTGTGTCTCTGTATGTGTCTCTCTGTGTGTGTCTCTGTATGTGTCTCTCTGTGTGTGTCTCTGTATGTGTCTCTGTGTGTGTGCGTGTTTCTGTGTGTGTCTGAGTGTGTGTCTCTGTATGTGCCTCTGTGTGTGTGTGTGTGTGTGTGTGTGTCTCTGTATGTGTCTCTCTGTGTGTGTGTCTCTGTATGTGTCTGTGTGTGTGTGTGTTTTGGGTGGATTTGGCTCCTGTGATTGCTGCTCATGTTGTGGCTCTTTTATCCCGTGCTGGAAAACCTGCTCAATATTACTGCGCTATAAATCTGGACTCTGGCACTGATCCTCCTGCACAGTACACAGGATACAGTACATGGGACACAGGACACAGTACATGGAATACAGTACACAGTACACAGGACACAGTACACGGGACAGAGGACACAGTACACGGGACACAGGACACAGTACACGGGATACAGGACACAGTACACGGGACACAGGACACAGTACATGGGATACAGGACACAGTACATGGGATACAGGACACAGGACACAGTACACGGGACACAGTACAAGGGACACAGGACACAGGACAGGGTCATGTGTGAACGAAGTCACAGCTGATTTCCGGCATTTTTATTTGGCAATTTCCCAGGTAAATCACCAGGAATATGCAGGGAAGTCTTATTATTTCATCACCAACTGAAACACCAGAGCGGAGTAAAAACGTGGCCTTTCCTGTTGTGTTCCTGGCGCCCCCTGGAGGCTGCTGTGATGCTGCAGGACACAGAGGAGGGACACTTTTGGCTCTACTGACCCTCCCTGACCAGTCGTCCTGTGAAACTGCACTGAGACATTTGACTGAGACACAAAGGACACTGAGACACGCAGTGGAAATGTTGCTGCAACAAAACTTGAATTTCCCTCAGGGTCATAAAGTCTCTCTCACTCTTATGTGAATAAATCCAGAATATTCCCAGTATCACCGCTGGGTTTCCTTTTTACAGACTTGGTTTCCTGGTTAGAAATGCACTAGTCCAGCTTTTTTTGTTCCGATACCGATGTCAGTACTTTGGTGTTCAGTATTTGCTGATATCAGATTTCAACCGATACCAAGGTAGAGACTGAAAATATCTTTTAAACACAAAGTAAAAGTTTAAAGTAACTACAGAACAGCTTTGACAAAAGACAAGCTCAATATCAGGAGGTGTTTGGGGTGAACTCATTTATACTGGTGCTGATATTCGGTACTAGTATCGTACTGGTGCATCCTTATTCCTGGTCCTGGGTTCCATAAATGTAGGAGATTTTGGAGTCCCTAAATGTGGGAATGTTCTGGAATTTTGTACCTGGCACTTCACTGGATCTGTGAGAGAATCAGGCTGAGAGGTGAGAGGGCAGGTGAGAGGGCAGGTGAGAGGGCAGGTGAGAGGGCAGGTGTGAGGGCAGGTGAGAGGGCAGGTGAGAGGGCAGGTGTGAGGGCAGGTGAGAGGACAGGTGAGAGGGCAGGTGAGAGGACAGGTGAGAGGGCAGGTGTGGGAGGTGTAAGGGCAGGTGTGGGAGGTGAGAGGGCAGGTGTGAGGGCAGGTGTGGGAAGTGTAAGGGCAGGTGAGAGGGCAGGTGTGAGGGCAGGTGTGAGGGCAGGTGAGAGGGCAGGTGAGAGGGCAGGTGTGGGAGGTGTAAGGGCAGGTGAGAGGGCAGGTGAGAGGGCAGGTGTGAGGGCAGGTGAGAGGGCAGGTGAGAGGGCAGGTGTGAGGGCAGGTGAGAGGACAGGTGAGAGGGCAGGTGTGAGGGCAGGTGAGAGGACAGGTGAGAGGGCAGGTGTGGGAGGTGTAAGGGCAGGTGTGGGAGGTGAGAGGGCAGGTGTGAGGGCAGGTGTGGGAAGTGTAAGGGCAGGTGAGAGGGCAGGTGTGAGGGCAGGTGTGAGGGCAGGTGAGAGGGCAGGTGAGAGGGCAGGTGTGGGAGGTGTAAGGGCAGGTGAGAGGGCAGGTGTAAGGGCAGGTGAGAGGGCAGGTGTGAGGGCAGGTGTGAGGGCAGGTGAGAGGACAGGTGAGAGGGCAGGTGAGAGGGCAGGTGTGAGGGCAGGTGTGAGGGCAGGTGAGAGGGCAGGTGTGAGGGCAGGTGAGAGGACAGGTGAGAGGGCAGGTGTGGGAGGTGAGAGGGCAGGTGTGGGAAGTGTAAGGGCAGGTGAGAGGGCAGGTGTGAGGGCAGGTGAGAGGACAGGTGAGAGGGCAGGTGTGAGGGCAGGTGTGTGTGTGGCCACATGAAGTCCACTCACCACTCTAAGCTGTTCTGGCAGTGCCAGAACAGCTTAGAGTTTTCAAACCTGAGAGACAAAACACTTTGCACCTGCAGAGGACCAGGGACCCTTGAGGACATGTCCCAGGGACGGCCCATCCCTGGCCCGTCCCTGGCCCATCCCTGCCCCGTCCCTGGCCCATCCCTGGCCCGTCCCTGGCCCATCCCTGCCCCGTCCCTAGTCCGTCCCTGCTCTGAGTGTCTGTCCCATTCCCTGTGAGACAGACTCAAGACAACAGCCTGTTGTGTGGGATCAGCTGCTATGGTGTAATGCTGCTGCTGCTTTGTCCTCAGAGCAGCTCTGTGTCCTCCTCTGTGTCCCTGTGTCCTCCTCTGTGTCCCTGTGTCCTCCTCTGTGTCCTCCTCTGTGTCCCTGTGTCCTCCTCTGTGTCCCTGTGTCCTCCTCTGTGTCCTCCTCTGTGTCCCTGTGTCCTCCTCTGTGTCCTCCTCTGTGTCCTTCTCTGTGTCCCTGTGTCCTCCTCTGTGCCCTCCTCTGTGTCCTTCTCTGTGTCCTCCTCTGTGTCCCTGTGTCCTCCTCTGTGTCCTCCTCTGTGTCCTCCTCTGTGTCCCTGTGTCCTCCTCTGTGTCCCTGTGTCCTCCTCTGTGCCCTCCTCTGTGTCCTTCTCTGTGTCCCTGTGTCCTCCTCTGTGCCCTCCTCTGTGTCCTTCTCTGTGTCCTCCTCTGTGTCCCTGTGTCCTCCTCTGTGCCCTCCTCTGTGTCCTTCTCTGTGTCCTCCTCTGTGTCCCTGTGTCCTTCTCTGTGTCCTCCTCTGTGTCCCTGTGTCCTCCTCTGTGTCCTCCTGTGTTTCTGTGTCCTCCTCTGTGTCCTCCTCTGTGTTTCTGTGTCCTCCTCGGTGTCCTCCTCTGTGTCCCTGTGTCCTCCTCGGTGTCCTCCTCGGTGTCCTCCTCTGTGTCCCTGTGTCCTCCTCTGTGTTTCTGTGTCCTCCTCGGTGTCCTCCTCTGTGTCCCTGTGTCCTCCTCGGTGTCCTCCTCTGTGTCCCTGTGTCCTCCTCTCTGTCCATACTGATGTGTTTCTCTGAAGTGAGTTCTACACATTATTTGTCTGGAAAAGAGAAAAGCACAAACATCTCCCCCGTCCACAGATGCACAAAATGCTTCTCTTCTGCATGTTTTTCACAAACTAAACAGTCTGTATTTTTGCTAAAACAGTCTGAAGTGGGTGTCGCCATGTTTGTTTTGGTTGGTTTGGGCGTTTCACCTTTGGCTTCTGCACAAATCTCAGAGCTGCGACGTGATTGGTCCGTCTGCTGCAGGGTGTTTGAGGGAGAATCTCACAAATATCGTGAGGCATTTTGCTGTGCGACGTTTCACCTTCACATCAGAGCTGACTCCACCTGCTCTGTGCAGCCAGAACCTCACACTTCAACTAAACTTTACAAAGACGAGTGGGTCTGGAGCTGTGTCCTTTCTCCCTGTCCATTTCAGAGGGCGTGATTGACAGGTGGATTAACCAATCAGAGAGACACAGGCTCTGTTTGTGTCTAAACAAACTGTAACAGCACGAGTTTTATGTGTTTTATAAATCTGCACAATAATGTGTTTATGTGTGTGATTGTCAAACATGTGCACTTTAACCTGATAGTAGTTAGTTTTGTACAAATGTACTGAACAGTTGTGTGTTTGTTTTGTACAAATACATACATATATACACACACACACATACAATAAGTATTTTTGAGCTATAAAACCACCTGTAATTGAATAAATTACAGGGTTCAGGTAGAGCTGTTTAATGTCATACTGTGGAACATTCCGGGTAGAGCAATGACATATCCATAGAAACAAGCAGGTGACGGTCCCTCCACCAGAAAAGTTACACAGTGCACCTTTAAACATGCTATTGGTTGCCTTGGCATCAGTAGTTCACATTTCTAACTTAAAATAATGTATGTATTTGCTAAACACACTTTATTAACTTTGCCTGTTTCCAATAAAGTATTTAGGCGTTTGAGCTCCCTCTGCTGTCAGCAACAGGAATGAACAACCGTGAAATTTACAAACGAAGTCTTTATCCACGGTGAATGCTATGCTAAGAGGCATGTGTTTGACCGCAGAATGACTCCAGTGATGCTTTATGGACTTAAAAACAAGAGAAGTCTTTATCTATGATGCAACAAAGCTGGTCAAATGTAAACTGAGCATTTTTGAAGCTGAGAAAAGACAACTTTGGATGAATGGAGTAAAGAAACATGCATGAATGAAGCAGAATGCAACTCCGGGTATGTTTTTGAGGAGGAAATAACAATAAAAATGTATAAAAAATGTAAATTTAAAGGTCCTATATTACACAAAATGGACTCTTGTGAGCTTTAGGCCATGTTATAATCCTATTAACTCATCAAAACATACCTGGAGTTTGAGTTTTATTTCATTCCGACAAGTTTGAGTAATCCTTTATTATTGGTCTGTTTACATCTCCAAAGCTCAAAATGCTCTGTTCAACCTTGTGATGTCATGAGGTGGCAGTAGTTTTCAAGTTATCAGCTCCTTTTACCTTTAATTCAACAGATCTTGGTAATTCCAGGGCTGAAATGATCCAAATGATTCTAGTGAAGGTGTGTGGAGTTTAAAAACACAGTGGAGCACTTCCTGTTTTACCACATGACATCTTCTCAGGGTTTGTGTGTTAAACATGAGTGAATGACACAAAACACAACTCCAGTTCTGTTTTTGATAAGGAAACAGCGTTATAACACAGATCAGAAATGTGCACAATACGGACCCTTTAACTCACTTAACTCTGGTCTGTACCTTGTCTCCCTCTAGTGGTGATGACTGGAGGTGCAGCAGAGAAGACGTTTCATTTGTCTATTGCATCAAAGTTGTTTATTAGCAAAAAAAATAAAAAAAATAAGGCATGACAGTGTGGACAGTTTGAGCTGTGCAATAGACCTTTTTTACAACGGCCGGAAGTGCCGCTCTGTAGGTTTGCGAAACTTCCGGTTTTCTACCGCAAAATGGTCCACAAATAATAATCTTCCATCAAGAATTAACATTAGCGAACTACTTCTGAGCAAAACTAACATTATGGTGATGAATTAAAACATAAATAATTCAGACTGATTCTAGAATTGAAATTAAAAATAGTTTTCATGTTGTAGATATGAGCATAGACAGACAGATTTGTGGAGTTCGAATGCTACAGATGTTTACAGATTACATCTCTCTTCATTCTGCTGTTGATTTGGTGCAGTGTTTGAAACTACATTGTACTACATTATCCTTCTTTAGGATGCTTGTGTAATTCTATTCTATAAAACGCCATGTTGGAAGTGGTGGATTATGGGTAATGAATGTCACCGAGACGCTTTTGGAGTTTTTTTTTTGTCATTAAATGAAATTGTAGACAGTGATTTATCTTAAAACTAATCACATTAAACATGACTGACCTTTACCTGGCACCGGTGTGATTTTAAAGAATCGATTTCAGCTTAATTCTGCAACATCTGGTTTACTTTTCACCTTCTTAAATCCAAAAAGGTCCTTGGAGATGTTTGTGAAAAAATAGACATTATTTTATATCCCTGTATATGTCACGTTTACTGATACTGACAGTTTAAATCATGTGAAATTGATAAAATTGTGAAAATACAATGTGCTCTGACTAATGTGCAGATGTTGTAGCTACATAGTGGCTAAATCACTCATGTAAATGTAAAAAACACACAAAAACATTTCTACAGTCACATTTGTAAATCCAGTAAAAGGCTCAGGTTTTCTTCTGTCTTTGAACGTCTTACATTTCGATGCAACAATAATCCACAATCTGAAACTCCATAAAGTTTGTTCACTGTGGACCATTAGTTTCTATGGGAATTCTCAGCTGTGACCTCTGCCAGTGTGTGGTGTGGAGGTGCTAGTGTAGGTTTGGAGGTGCCAGTGTGGGGTTTGGAGGTGCCAGTGTAGGGTGTGGAGGTGCCAGTGTGGGGTCTGGAGGTGCAGTGTGGGGTCTGTGGGTGTAGAGGTGCAGTGTGGGTTTGGAGGTGCCAGTTTGGGGTTTGGAGGTGCCAGTGTGGGTTTGGAGGTGCCAGTTTGGGTGTGGAAATGCCAGTGTGGGTGTGGAAGTGCCAGTGTGGGGTTTGGAGGTGCAGTGTGGGGTTTGGAGGTGCCAGTGTGGGTTTGGAGGTGCCAGTGTGGGGTTTGGAGGTGCCAGTGTGGGGTTTGGAGGTGCCAGTGTGGGTGTGGAGGTGCCAGTGTGGGGTTTGGGGGTGCCAGTTTGGGTGTGGAGGTGCCAGTGTGGGGTTTGGAGGTGCAGTGTTGGTGTGGAGGTGCCAGTGTGGGGTTTGGAGGTGCCAGTGTGGGTGTGGAGGTGCCAGTGTGGGGTTTGGAGGTGCCAGTGTGGGGTTTGGGGGTGCCAGTGTGGGTTTGGAGGTGCCAGTGTGGGGTTTGGAGGTGCCAGTGTGGGGTTTGGAGGTGCCAGTGTGGGTGTGGAGGTGCCAGTGTGGGGTTTGGAGGTGCCAGTGTGGGGTTTGGGGGTGCCAGTGTGGGTTTGGAGGTGCCAGTGTGGGGTTTGGAGGTGCCAGTGTGGGGTTTGGAGGTGCCAGTGTGGGTGTGGAGGTGCCAGTGTGGGGTTTGGGGGTGCCAGTTTGGGTGTGGAGGTGCCAGTGTGGGGTTTGGAGGTGCAGTGTTGGTGTGGAGGTGCCAGTGTAGGTTTGGAGGTGCCAGTGTGGGGTTTGGAGGTGCCAGTGTGGGTCTGGAGGTGCCAGTGTGGGGTTTGGAGGTGCCAGTTTGGGTGTGGAGGTGCCAGTGTGGGTTTGGAGGTGCCAGTGTGGGGTTTGGAGGTGCCAGTGTGGGTGTGGAGGTGCCAGTGTGGGGTTTGGGGGTGCCAGTGTGGGGTTTGGAGGTGCCAGTGTGGGTGTGGAGGTGCCAGTGTGGGGTTTGGAGGTGCAGTGTTGGTGTGGAGGTGCCAGTGTGGGTTTGGAGGTGCCAGTGTGGGTTTGGAGGTGCCAGTGTGGGTCTGGAGGTGCCAGTGTGGGGTTTGGAGGTGCCAGTTTGGGTGTGGAGGTGCCAGTGTGGGGTTTGGAGGTGCCAGTGTGGGGTTTAAAGGTGCCAGTGTGGGTCTGGAGGTGCCAGTGAGGAGTGTGGAGGTGCAGTGTGGAGTCTGGAGGTGCCAGTGTGGGGTTTGGAGGTGTAGTGTAGAGTGTGGAGGTGCCAGTGTGAGGTTTGGAGGTGCCAGTGTGGGGTTTGGAGGTGCCAGTGTGGGTGTGGAGGTGCCAGTGTGGGGTTTGGAGGTGCCAGTGTGGGGTTTGGGGGTGCCAGTGTGGGTTTGGAGGTGCCAGTGTGGGGTTTGGAGGTGCCATTGTGGGGTTTGGAGGTGCCAGTGTGGGTGTGGAGGTGCCAGTGTGGGGTTTGGGGGTGCCAGTGTGGGGTTTGGAGGTGCCAGTGTGGGTGTGGAGGTGCCAGTGTGGGGTTTGGAGGTGCAGTGTTGGTGTGGAGGTGCCAGTGTAGGTTTGGAGGTGCCAGTGTGGGGTTTGGAGGTGCCAGTGTGGGGTTTGGAGGTGCCAGTGTGGGGTTTGGAGGTGCCAGTTTGGGTGTGGAGGTGCCAGTGTGGGTGTGGAGGTGCCAGTGTGGGGTTTGGGGGTGCCAGTGTGGGGTTTGGAGGTGCCAGTGTGGGTGTGGAGGTGCCAGTGTGGGGTTTGGAGGTGCCAGTGTGGGTTTGGAGGTGCCAGTGTGGTGTGGAGGTGCCAGTGTGGGTGTGGAGGTGCCAGTGTGGGGTTTGGAGGTGCCAGTGTGGGGTTTGGGGGTGCCAGTGTGGGGTTTGGAGGTGCCAGTGTGGGGTTTAAAGGTGCCAGTGTGGGTCTGGAGGTGCCAGTGTGGGTGTGGAAATGCCAGTGTGGGTGTGGAAGTGCCAGTGTGTGGTTTGGAGGTGCAGTGTGGGGTTTGGAGGTGCCAGTGTGGGGTTTGGAGGTGCCAGTGTGGGTGTGGAGGTGCCAGTGTGGGTGTGGAAATGCCAGTGTGGGTGTGGAAGTGCCAGTGTGGGGTTTGGAGGTGCAGTGTGGGGTTTGGAGGTGCCAGTGTGGGGTTTGGAGGTGCCAGTGTGGGTGTGGAGGTGCCAGTGTGGGGTTTGGAGGTGCCAGTGTGGGGTTTGGGGGTGCCAGTGTGGGTTTGGAGGTGCCAGTGTGGGGTTTGGAGGTGCCAGTGTGGGGTTTGGAGGTGCCAGTGTGGGTGTGGAGGTGCCAGTGTGGGGTTTGGGGGTGCCAGTGTGGGGTTTGGAGGTGCCAGTGTGGGTGTGGAGGTGCCAGTGTGGGGTTTGGAGGTGCAGTGTTGGTCTGGAGGTGCCAGTGTAGGTTTGGAGGTGCCAGTGTGGGGTTTGGAGGTGCCAGTGTGGGTGTGGAGGTGCCAGTGTGGGGTTTGGAGGTGCCAGTTTGGGTGTGGAGGTGCCAGTGTGGGTTTGGAGGTGCCAGTGTGGGGTTTGGAGGTGCCAGTGTGGGGTTTGGAGGTGCCAGTGTGGGGTTTAAAGGTGCCAGTGTGGGTCTGGAGGTGCCAGTGAGGAGTGTGGAGGTGCAGTGTGGAGTCTGGAGGTGCCAGTGTGGGGTTTGGAGGTGTAGTGTAGAGTGTGGAGGTGCCAGTGTGAGGTTTGGAGGTGCCAGTGTGTGGTTTGGAGGTGCTAGTGTAGGTTTGGAGGTGCCAGTGTGGGGTCTGGAGGTGCCAGTGTGGGGTTTGGAGGTGCCAGTGTGGGTGTGGAGGTGCCAGTGTGGGGTTTGGAGGTGCCAGTGTGGGTTTGGAGGTGCCAGTGTGGGGTCTGGAGGTGCCAGTGTGTGGTTTGGAGGTGCCAGTGTGGGTCTGGAGGTGTAGTGTAGAGTCTGGAGGTGCCAGTGTGAGGTTTGGAGGTGCTAGTTTAAGGTTTGGAGGTGCCAGGGTGGGATCTGTAGATGCAGTGTAGGGTTTGGAGCATGCTGGGATTGCGTGACAACAGCTGCAGGAGCTCTATGTGATTGTTTATTGTTGTTCATTCTTTCTTTGGAAGTATCTGAATTGTGTAAACACACTTATTGAACTTACACTGCCACATTTTATCCTCTACTTCTTCCGTTCATTCACTCCACACTGGATAGTGGTAAGATTCTAGAGGAGCCACAGCTGCCCTGGTGCAGACTGATGGAAGCGAGGCTGCCAATCTGCACACACACACCAGCACTGTGGGTGAAAAGTATTGCTCAAGGGCACAACAACAGTTTACACTAATTCCCAGTGGTCTCCATCCAAGTACAGACCAGACCCAGCCCTGCTTAGCTTGTCTGTCGAGAGCAGACTTTGACAAAGAGGTTTGTGTGACTGAATAAATACAAAGTCCCTGACAGGATTAGAAACTTACACTTAGATTTAGACTTTATTGATCCACAAGGGAAATTATTTGGATACAGCAGCTCAAACATCACAATATAATATAATAATAGAGAGTAACAAAAAATAGATGGAATAGCAAAAAAGAGCAAGAGACAGGTGTCAAATGAGACATAATCATAAAAATAAAATAGAAACACAGAAATGACCACATTTAAATAACCAAGTGTAACTAATAAACACACAGGCTCAATAAAATAAATATACAAAAATACATGGGTTTATTTATTTTTATAAATAAATAAATAAATAAATAAATAAATAAATAAATAAATAAATAAATAAATAAATAGTTGATAGAACATTGAGGGAACAGAGTCTGTGCTCTGCTTCCCTCTAGTGGCGCCAATCCAATATGCAGCAACAGTGATTGTCAACACAAGCCCAATCATTTACATAGGGAAAGTGTCTTGCCTAAAGACACAACAACAACATGCATTTGCCTGGGGCTGGAATCTAACCCTTGACCTTTGGGCTGATGGGTAAATTATTTTCTGCTTATCACCAAATGAAAGTTACAGTATTGTGTAGTATATGCTGTATAGGGCATTCTGGACTGTGTTGCTGGTGAACTGAGCAGTGAAGCAGTTTAAATTGGGCTAAAAACAATAGCTGCTAACAATAAAGTTTGTTAAATCAGAAGTTTGTCTTCCTGGACACAGCTGTGATGCTGCAGGACACAGAGGAGGGACACTTTGGG
The DNA here is from genome assembly GCA_029959045.1 of Taenioides sp. WSHXM2023. Taxonomy (NCBI): domain Eukaryota; kingdom Metazoa; phylum Chordata; class Actinopteri; order Gobiiformes; family Gobiidae; genus Taenioides; species Taenioides sp. WSHXM2023. The sequence goes on along the minus strand of CM057096.1, from coordinate 3,857,270 downwards.
CTCTTCCACAGGATCTGCTGACCCTCCCTGACCCGTCTTCCTGTGAAACTGACCTGAGACATTTGACTGAGACACAAAGACACTGAGACGCACAACAGCAACTGCCACAGTTCGCTTTGTTGTGATCACGTTTACAGCGACGTCAGCTCCCACTGGGTACCACAGTTTTCTAACGCAGAAGTCCACAGATTTGTTTGTTTCTTTTATTAAATAATTTTAGATTAATCTGAATGATTTAAAATGTGTAAATTATAACATAATGAGCCATCATCTATAGCACACACAAGACCAATACGTCTGCTTTAACCCTGCAGAGTAAACCTGCTTTACTGTGATTGTTTGGAAATGTATTTTGGTGCCGTACTCTTTCATTTAGAACAGCTACTTTACTCAAATATAAGGAATAAGAGAAACACGGCTCTGGTGGTGAGAGCATGTGGGTTTGTCCTGCTCTGATCACTGAGAAATAAATGCAGAACAAACTGTGCAACAAACTGAGTTCTTTAGTAACACTCGATATGAAGTGCGGCTCAATCACACAGGAAGACTTCAGTCATTCTGAACAAACACTCCACTGCCCTAATCAAGCACACAACACTAACACTTTCATTTAGAATCACAAACACGATCTAAACATGTTTAAATCTAATACTGCTTTTACTGAGAACTATTCTAGAAAAATGAGCCTCACACGAGTCTCTCATTTGGGTTGCGAGTTTCAAAGCTGAAATCCAGTTGGTTTAAACCTAAAAAGCGTCTCTCTGATCTGAACGGTCATTACCTAAACCCCAGAATCTGCAGCCAGTCATGAATCAGTGCTAGTGCAGCCTCTGCAGCTCAGTGAGGGAATTCTGGAGGTTCTGAGCTTCACATGAGCCTGTCCATAAACTGAGAATGAGACAAACTCTGATGTGTCTCTGTCTGCAGGTTAAGGCTCTGGAGACACAGGCTCAGATATGATTGTAGTAACTTTTTTACATACACTATGAAATTGTCTCATATTAGAACATTTTTACCTCATCAAAAACATACCTGGAGATGTGTTTTGTTTCATTCACACATGTTGAGTGTGTGAGTAACCCTTTATTATTTGTCTCTCTACATCTCCAAAGCTCAAAATGCTCTGTCCCACCTTGTGATGTCATGAGTTAACGTCCACCTTTTACCTTTAGTTCAGTAGAGATTGTCAGTTCCAGGGCTGAAATGATCCAAATGCTTCTAGTGAAGGTGTATGGAGTCTGAAAACACAGTGGAGCACTTCCTGTATTGCCACACGATGACATCACATGGTGGAACATGTGTGTTTTCAGTCTGAGAGAAGAACTCAACCTGAATGTACAGTTTGTGTGTTAAACATGTGTGAATGAAACAAAACACAACTCCAGGTCTGTTTGTGATGAGGAAACGACATTATAACACTTAAATAACAAAAAAAAAAATAATAATAATAATAGTGTAACATGGGCCCTTTAAGTAACTAAACCTGAATCGTTTATAATTAGGTCCTTGTGTGTGTTTTTAATTTATTTATTATTATTTTTAAATTTATTCAGCATTTTCAAAGTATTCTTCCCAAGACCCCACACTTGGAGAACCCTCTGGTGTGTGTGTGCGTGCGTACGTGTGTGTGTGTTCGTGTGTGTGTGTCCGAGGGCGGCGGACGGGGGATTGTCGGGGGACGAGGGGAGGGGGTGTATACAGCAGCTGGTGCCTGGAGTTGCCGTGGCGATGTATAGAGACACCTAATGATCTGAACGGTCCTGGGGGAGGCGGGGCATTATCACATTGTGTGGAAGGGCATCTGTCTCAGCTACGTCTGCGGAGACACCCCCCTCCCCCCGGCTCCTCAACGGCCCCCTCCCACCCCCGCTCACACACACACACACACACACACACACACACACACACGCACCACAAGCCCACCCCCTCCAGCGTGTACAGACAGGCAGACCCTCCTCACTGCTCCACACTGTTCTTCAAAGACATTTCAGAAGTTGCTGTAAAATGCTGATGGGCCGTGTTCTCGTGACATCACAACAAGTGTCGAATCCTGCGCTACTGCTGCTTAACAAAAGTACAACAATCACATCTGAGCGTGTGTCTCCAGAGCCTTAACCTGCAGACAGAACAGAGGACACATCCAAGTTTGCCTCGTGTGAAAGCTCAGAACCTGATAATCGCCAGAGGAAATAATAAGAATAAATAAATCTGCATTGCAATAGTTACCAGTAAAAGCTCTGTTTGATTTGAATATGTTTACCTTGTATCTGAGGACACAGGAAGGACATGTTTGTGGAATTTAAAATCTAAATCTTACACGTGGTTCCTGGTGGGGGACAGGCCAGAGCCCGCGGGTGGGGTTTGCTGTGGAACTGTCTGGTTTGGGATTCATTTCTCTGTAAAGACTTGAAACAAAAATGTGCGCAAAGTTTACCATCTTCTCTGTCAGTATAAATAAACTTTAGTGAAACCCCAAAGCAGGAAAGGTTTATTTGTATAGCACAGTTCATACACAAAATATTTCAAAGTTCTTTACAGTTTAAAGGCTGATATTACACTATTTTATGATCTGTTTTAATGTTGTTTCCTCATCACAAACAGACCTGGAGTTGTGTTTTGTTTCATTCACACATGTTTAACACACAAATCCTGCAGATTTAGGCTGAATCCACCTTGTGATGTCATGTGGTAATACAGGATGTGCTCCACTGTGTTTTAAACTCCTTCACTAGATTCAGTTGGATGATTTCAGCCCTGGAATTGCCAATATCTACTGAACTAAAGCTAAAACTTGAAACTTACCTTGAAAACTACCACTTCATGACATCACAAGGTGGAACAGAGCATTTTGAGCTTTGGAGATGTAGACAGACTAATAATAAAGCATGTGAACGAAACAAAACACAACTCCAGATCTGTTTTTCATTCAGACATGGCTTAGAACTCACAAGAGTCAATTTTGCGTAATAAAGTACGTTTTAAAACTTGAAAAACTCACAGCAATGAGTTTAGAAGCACTTTTCACAACTTTCAGAGACCAGAGCGGAGTTTTGCCTTCATTGTAAAGCAACAATTAGCATGCTAACACACACTTCCTGATTCTCAGACAATAAAACACTTTAGAATCCGTCAGAGTGAACTTATTTTAGGAGCTGCTTATACAATATACATCTGTAGTGGGACAAGACACATCAAAGCTCAAACACATGGGGAAAGTCAAAAACAGGGCCTACTTCAGGGTCTACTTTATTTTGGCTTAATTTTGAAACTTTTAAAGGGTCTATATTTAAAGGTCTGGGTCCTACGCTCTCTGAGTCTAAGTAGCAATAAAAATGAATGAAAAATGTGTAAAAATGTGTGGATAACAACACTGAGTCCACTGTAAGACCGCGAATGACCACAGGGGGGCAGTAACAGCTCTGATTCAAGGGAAAGCCAACACTAGCCAAGAGAAAGAGAAAGAAAGAAAGAAAGAAAGAAAGAAGAGGAGAGGGGGGGTGGTAGAGGAGGAGGGAGTGAGAGCGAGGGATGAAGGGGGGAGAGGAGGAGAGAGAGCGAGAGGTGGCGAGAGCGAGACAGTGAGGGATGGAGAGATAAAAGAGAGCCAGAGGGGATAGAGAGAGGGGAGGGAGTGGAGAAGGAGGGCGGGGGAAACAAGAGTGAGAGATGATGAGGGAGAGGAAGGGAGAGCAAGGGATGAGAGAGGAGAGGAGGAGAGAGAGAGTGAGAGTTGGGGAGAGGAGGAGGGAAAGAGAGAAGAGGTGAAAGCAAGATGTGGAAAGGGGAGAGGAGGAGGGAGAGATGGACAGGGGAAGAGGGGAGAGGAGGAGAGATGGAGGAGGGGAATGGAGGAGAAAAAGTGGGAGATGGAGAGGAGGAGGGAAGAGAGCGAGAGATGATAGAGGAGAGGGGCAGAGAGTGAAGGGAGGGGGAGGGAAGAGAGCGAGAAATGATAGAGGAGAGGGGCAGAGAGTGAAGGGAGGGGAGAGGAGGGCAGAGTGATGGAGAAAGGAGAGGAGGAGAGAGAGCATGAGACGAAGGGGGAGAGGAGAAGAGAAAGAGTGAAGCATGGAGGTGAGAGGAGCGGTAAGCGATGGATGGAAAGAGGAGAGAAAGAGAGAGCAAGAGATGTAGAGAGAAGATTAGGCGGGAGGGGGAAAGAGAAGGATGGAGAGAGGAGGGGAGATAAAGAGAGGAGGGGGAGGGAGAGAGAAGTAGAGGAGACAGAGTTCGAGGGATGGAGAGGGAAGAGAAGGGGAGAGAGTGCAAGAAATGGAGAGAACAGAGAGAGGAATGGAGAGGAGAGGAGGAGAGAAAGAGAGCAAGGGATGGAGAGACGAGAAAGAGTGCAGGAGGACAAGAATGAGGGGGTGAAAAGAGGAGAGAAAAGAAGGGAGAAGGGAAGGCAGTGCAGGGAAAAGAGAGAGAATTAAAAAGATAGAGAAAAAGAAAAAAATATGGTGGTGATGGACAGGAATCACTTGGACTGTTTGCGGATGACTTCAGTGTCCCCTCCTTTTCTGTCCTTTTCCGTCCTCTCCTCCTCCTCTGTCCCCTTCAATGACCCCTTATTACTGTCTCTTTCTCTTGTCTTTCCTCCATGTCCCCATCCCATCCCTATTCTCTCCTCTATCCCTTAATCATCAGTGTCTCTCCTCACTGTCCCCCTTTTAGTCTCTTCTTCCCTCTCTGCCCCTCACCTGTGTCCTCTGTCCCCTCTCACTGTCCCCTCTTCTGTCCTTTCCCTGTCTCCTCGTTTCTTCCCCTCCTTTACCTCCCTCCTCACTTGTGGAGAGGACACAGTTGCTCTTCTGGTTGGACGTGTCCCTGTAGGTGTCACTCACACTGGGGCCTGGGGGACAGAGGGTCAGGAGACGCTCAGGTGTCCTGTCTCACAGAGTGCTGTCTCTGGGACACATGACAGAGACTGCTCATTTTATTCACAGAAACTTTATTTAAACTTAAAATGTTTTTGACCGTTTTAAAAGTGCAACACCAGATCAAACTATATGAACATACAGAGCTTTGGAGTGTGTGCTGCCCCCAGTGGTCACTGCAGTTACAGGTACTACGTGACATCACACAGGACTGCCCTGATTACGGACAGATGTTTCTGATTACAAAGCCCTGGCTAGAGGGGCGGAGTGTGAAGTGTGAAGTGTGAAGTGCAGCTCAGTGAGTGAATTCTGGAAGTTCTGAGCTTTCACATGAGGCATGGCCTGAGAATAAGACAAACTTGGATGTGTCCTTTAAACACGGGCAGCTCAGTAAAACCGTACGAGCACAGGCTACACACTGCCCCTTTAATATTAAACTATAAAGTACAGAAAACATGTTACATTTTGTCCATTACTTTATCATGACTTAACAAAAGAACTGACTGAGGTCCTGTCTCTCAGTGTCACTGCTGCGCTGTCATAAGCAGAGCATTTGTGTTCACGGTTTTACTGTAGAACAAAGGCAATGACGAACAGTAAGTACAGAGTACACAGAGTACACAGAGTACACAGAGTATCACAGAGTATCACAGTGTGAAAGGTCCAGACTCTAGGGACCCTTAAGACCCTTCACACTCCGCCTGTGAGCGTTCTGCTCTAGAGGCCTCCTCTAATCAGCTCCTCTCATTGGTCTTGTATTCCTAAAGCTGTAGCCGCTCTATCAAAGACTTCCACTTTGAGTTTGAACAAACCTAAAAGAACCAAGAGCTCCAGATCTCCAGCCATAGTGCTCCGTCAAAGAAGAAGTGCTGAAAGCACATTTACAATGTTTTATTGGGGGTATTTTTGACACTTCAGAAGGTCTGATTTGTGCTCCCACAGTGCCATACATGATCCTTTATATCTTCAGATGGATCTTCATATGGAGCACTGTTTGGACCATTCTATGAAGTGGAGACCTGGTGCCTTCTGCACATTTCTTACTTGCTGTATGTATGCATCTGACCTATACAGAACTTTTTGGACACTCAAATATAATTTACAATTACTCATTCACTCCACAGTAGTGGTAAGCTTCTACTGTAGCCACAGCTGCCCTGGGGCAGACAAGCGCGGCTGCACCATCTTCCCCTCCGACCACTACCAACACTCATGCACCACATTCATACTAATCTACTTTAGATTAGCAACAATGTGGTGTGTGTATTAAGGAACACTTTATTGTCCCCACAGGGAAATGTGTTCTCTGCATTTAACCCATCCTTCAAAGCTGCCAAGAGCAGCTGGGGGCTCATGTTCAGATCTGGAGCTGGTCTTGGTGAAAACTGCCTTAACTGGAGGACTGGACCTGTGGTGCATGTTTTGGGTTGATGAGAGAAATTGGAGTGCCTGAAGGAAACCCACCCTGACACAAGGAAAACCTGCAAACTCCACACAGACAGGCCCTCTTGCAGTGAGGCAGAAGTGCTAGGCACTCACTGTGTTTAGAACTGACCACAGAAGCATCTCATGGACAGTTAGAAGGCCCCAGGTCTCATGTTGGATGTATGTAAGCTTCACACGGCCCTGACTGACCGTAAACCCCCTTCGGTTTGAGACTGACTCCTGCTCCGGAGCCGCACCGGGCTTTACTGGTGTGCGTCCCCGTTTCTTGTGACTGACAGGTCTCAGGGCCAATCAGAGGCCGGCTGGTGGCGGGGGCTGGCTGGCCAGTGTTCTCCTCCTATCAGCAGCGCGCCTGGCCGAGTGCGTCAGCGGAGCACTGGACGTGGGCTGCCGCTGAGCTCCCATCCCCCCTTTGTCCTCATTGTCTCAAAGCCAGACCCAGAGAAAGACCGAACCGACACCCCAGACCGGACCGCGGTAAGACCCAGGACAGAAGGCACGAGCACGGTTCTGTTGGCCATCGAGCACCCCCCTCACCCTCACTGCCCCTTTCGTTTGTCCACAGCACAAAGTGTGTCCCACCAGAGTGACGCCACACCGCCCCACTCCCTGCACTTTCATTTGGTTTATTTTCCACTTTTTATTTGGAGTTGAACGAACCTTTTGGTGCGTGTTTAGTCGACCTTGTAGTTACATAAAGCGCACAAACACCGCGCTCTGCCTCTCACAACATGGCGCCCGTCCGTTCATCTGGCTGCGCGTGAACGCCTCGTAATCGTCTCTAATCCATGGTCGTGCGCGTGCATGACTCCTCCGCGCGTGCACCCGTCCACTAGTGCGTGTACGCGCAAAGGAGGAGCCTACATCAGTCACGGGCTGCAGCTCGGAGCTCGGCGTGAACTCGGAGCTCTTCGGCTTTTTCCGGAGAGAGGAAACATAAGTTCAATAAGATAATTAAATATTTACTGTCACGTAACGGGTGAATGTGCCCTAGCTGTTTTATATTGGTTTAAGTAGCCTATTATTTTGAAAAATAGTTCGTTTTCCGTTATCGTCGTTATAACACGAGTTCAGAGTAGTTCACCGGTTCACGCACTAGTACTTATTTACATAGCATTCTTTTTCACACCTTCATTTCTCACGTGATAATGAAGGGCAATCTCGTGTAAATAACAGAAGGATGCGCTACATTTGGCCGCAGTTCCGTGGAAGAGGACTGAAAGTGCACAACAGTGCCGTGTGCAGTATCTCCGCACACGGAGGAGCCTTGGGGCCTGACTTCTGACAGCTCTGTTCTAACCTGCAGGACGCGTTTTTACGCACAGCACTTCTCCACCTGGAGCGCGTGCCCCCTCACTGGATCAGAAGGCCCGTCCGAGTCTGCGTAAAACCTGGTTTAGACCCGGTCTTGGCCTCAGCCTCACTTTCCCTGAGTCTATTTACATGTAGGCACCCTTCCTGTTTTTTTGCCCGCTGTGGCTGTAAAGTGGTGTGGGTGACTTCTGGTATTTACAACTGTCAACTGGAAAAAGGACCTGAACCATGGAGCACTCCCGGCCGAATGAGGGATTACACCAACAACTGTCAGTTGTGACAGAGGGTTTAATGACAGCGTGTATGGACCAGGTCTGGACCAGGACCAGAGCCGGACCACGGGACCCTGATGTGCTCTAATCAGAACACTTGAGGGACTTGGTGGCGGAGCAGGGGCTGTCCTTCAGTGCAATTCTATCCATTGTTCCTCTTGTGCGTGCAGCGTCATCGCGCGTCCCGCCCACTTGGCCAGTGTGCGCGCGCCCACCTCCGGCAGGTTACGCCCCCTTGTCTATATAAGTTACCGGCCGCGCTCGGAGCCGCCACTGGCACTGCCTCCCTCCGTGAGCTCCGCGGCAAAGGACTTATCTCCCCAACCTTTTCCCTCCGTTTGTTTGCGCCTCTTTATTTGAACAATGGCCGACACTGAGGTGGACTCTGTCTCCGACATCTCTGCCAAGGTAAGAGCCCAATCCTCTTCTCTCCACACGCGCACATCGCTCCCCTGGACGCGCGGACATCCAAACATGTCTTTGGCGAAGCTTCACACCCCGCTTCTATTACGATGAAAATGTTTTAATTGATCTGAAGTCCATCACCCGGAGGAGGAGAGCGCATTGTGTCTCCCCAGACGGCGCGCGTGAGAAGCGGAATAACACACTTAATATTCGCTCGTGTTGGATGTGCTCCGCGGGTGAGAAGTGCTGCTGTAATAAAAGCAAAATGGGGCCAAACTCGTACCACTCCGTCCCTGCGCTCCGTATTAACCGCATATTAACAACTCTTACGCGCGGAACGGGAAGCTTGTTTCCCCGTGTCCCGCTTCTCTCCGGTTGCGCGCACGGACCCACGCACTTAGCAGAAGGCTATGCATCACGGAAACAAGACTCATTGTCCGTGTGCGGAGCTCGGCGGGCTCTTTGTTTGTTCGCGGTGGTCCTATCTCGTTCGGAAAGCGCTGTCCCCAATTTGGCCCCAGTAGCGCACGGAGCGAGCCGCTTAGTGCTCATTAATTCGAAGCTAAATCCCGCGTGCATTGCGCTTTTGTGGGTTTTATAGAACAGCGCGCTGTGGAAGCCTCATACAGAGACACAGAGCCGCGGTGCCGGTGGAGAACCCAGCGGGAGCAGGAGCAGAGCGCGTTTGGGTAGACCATGGATCCGCGCGTAATGCTCTTGTGGCGCTTTCCTCTTTCCCATTCTCTCGGAGAGTGGGGCCGTGTCCGGTTTGTTTACCGAGGCACTACCGGGCAATAGCAGCGGCAGCCTTCACTCAACCCGCGGTCCCTCCCCCTCCTCACTATTCAAACCTTTTCGCCTCGGACAGCCTGGCTCTGGGATAGGTCAGTTTTCACTCTGTTTTCAGCCTGTTTTAGTCCGTATGCGCCGTGAGCTCTCGGTGCTCCGTCTCGGGGGAAAGTTTTTCTCTTGTGAAACAGACCACCTCTTTTCCGTCCTCTGCGCGCCTTCACGACCCACAACAAGCTCCTTTTAAAAGCCACTATTTACTCTGTGCGCGCGACTGCCGCGAGCTGCATTCTTCCCTGTGCGTGAATCAATGTTGTATTTCTTGCTTTGGTTACATTTTGATTGTGTTGCTGCGCGTGCGTGTGGCCCGGTTGAGTGTTGTGTATGTGCGTGCGCGTGTCCGGGCTGTGGAGGTGTGATGTGACGCTGCCTTTGTGCTGGCTTCGCACATCCCTCGTCTGTGCTCCTGGCTCTTCCACTTGCCGCGCGGTGGACTTTGACGCGCTCCAAGTAAAACTTTAATCCTCGCCTCTCGACCTCATTTTGCCAGTCGGCCCTTCCGCGCGTCGCCGTCGCTACCACCGAGCGCCGTGACCGTGTATGCGCAGATGAACGGAGAAGAGCAGGGCCTCCGTTAATCCCAGCTGCTCTATTTTTAGCTTTCGATTTTGATACGCGCGGTATCTCTTTGTGAAAAGAAATGTGTTTAACCAAAGAGCGCCCGCCACAGGAGTAAAGGATGAGTTTGTAATACCGGACACACGGCATTACCGGTCTAATAGAGATTATTTGTTAAATGCGTGTGTTCGTGCGCACCGGCCATGTGTCGTTTTCTATTGTCCTCACAACAAGCGGCAGCGGCGTACGTTGCGCGCTCCTCCCCCTCCCACTCGGCCTTTCTCCCTTCTCTCTCTTCTGTTATTTTAAACGTCGCAGTGCATTGTGGGACTTGCAGTGCATTGGCCGGGCGTGTCTCGTGACATATGGCAGCAGGAACTACCCACGCTAGAACTACAATACCCACAGTGCCCTCGAGGCCACATCAAAGTATCAGATTACAGCGCGTATAGAGAAGAAAAGCGCGAGGGAGGGGGGGAGGAGGAGATCTGCAGAGGCTCCCACAATGCTCCGCGCCTTAACTGGGCCATTAGAGCAGGTACATCCTCTCATGGTTAGGAGAGGAGCTCTGAGCAGCTTTCACAGGCTCCTCACAGTGGTGTTCAGGTGTTAAGCTCTAGCCTCAGCAGAATGAACGACAGAGCCTAACCATCTCCTCTGCCCCACAGGATCTGAAGGAGAAGAAGCTGGTGGAGGACAAGGAGAACGGGAAAGATGCCGCCACCAATGGGAAGGTAAGAGCCCGCCTCCCCGGTCGCCTTGGCAACAGCGTCCTGCTTTGGCTGGCTGGTCCTGCTGAGCGCAAAGATCCCACGATTCGAGACTTCTTCTAGATGTTTGATATGGTTTGCTGAGTTCCCTTTTTGCTACTCCAAAATTGGACGGATTTCTACTAATGACATTGTGAACTTCACGGGCAACTTTTAAAACAGTTGATCATATGCTTTCACTGTGGGAAATTAATGAAAAATACCTCCCCCTAGTGGATGCATGAGCTAGCAACAACTCTCAACTGTCTAAATCTGTGGACATTTTTGTAGCCATCTTCTGATCTTCTGGCTGGTGCTTGCAGGACAACGAGGAGAATGGAGAGCCTGACGTAGACGACGAGGAAGAGGAGGAGGTGGACGAGGAAGACGAGGAGGATGATGGAGAAGGTCGGTACAACGCAAAACACGAAAGCATCCCCGAAAGTTCGAAACGGGAGCAGTTCATAATGACTTTTTGTCTTTAAATATTTTAGACCTACCAACTCATTTGTCCAAGTTACACAAATCAGAAGAAGTTTCCTATATTTGTGATAACTAAAGTGTGATTGTGTCCAGGCGATGAAGAGGATGAGGACGACGATGAAGATGACGTCGAGGGCGGAACAAAGCGGGCGGCAGATGACGACGATGAGGACGATGAGGTGAGGGCGGCCAATCAGAGCGCTCCTAGTGGCAAACGGACCAATCAGGATACGTTTAACCTGAGCTGTATGAATCAGAACTGTGAAATGAACCAATCAAAATGCGCTTCAAACGAGCCAATTGGCATGAACCAGAGAGTTTAACCGACCAATCGAAACCTAAATACTACTACCAGTCTAAAAGGTGCTGTTGGTAAATGTGTATTTTGAAATCTCAAATATTCAAGAATATATATGGGTTTGCGCAATATAAAATGTATACAATATAACGCTGTGAAATTATAACTATGAAAAATTAAAGGAACTAGCCTAGAGTACCACTGAGGAAAAAGAACTTCAAATAAAATAGAATAAAAATATATAAAATTTGCAAAAAAAAAATCTATTTAAAGTTTTGTATTGTAATTATTAATTTATTTTTTTATTTTTAGGATGAAGTTGAAACCAAGAAGCTGAAAGCCGACGACGACGATTGATGCGTTTAACCCCGCCCACTTCCTGCTGAACCACTTCCTGAATCTTTCACCTCTGACCTTTTTTGACGAAGTCACAGGTGGAGGGGGCTGGAGGACTCGATAATACAGATCTAAAAATGTTAAAAAAGTGGACAAAAAAATCTAAAAAAAAAAAACTTAAATAAACAAAACAACATGGTCATTATTAGCGAGTAGAGTTCAACCACAGCCACATTTGCAAATTTCCGCAAAAAAACTACAAAAAAAAAACCCGGCCACAGATTTTCTATAGAGGAGCCCATTCCGGCGCAGAATTCCGGCTTTCAACAACTTTACTAATGGAGAATTTGTTTGTATTTTTATTTACATTTTATATTTTTGTACATATTGTTTGGAGAAGGGTGGAGGTGGACCCATGCATTTCTCTGTCTCTCCTGCAGTAGGCGCTCACGATAGGCAGCGATATCTCTCAGCTAAACAATCGGTGCTTATTGACTTGGTTGACCATGTTACGATATTTTGACAGAAGACTTGTCGGAAAATATACAAGAAAAAAATACGCAAGACAGCAACCTCTCTTAAAGCCGTTGAACTCAGAGCATTCCAGTGAATTTAATGTATGTACTTAGCTGTACCATAACTAGTTTGTTTGTATGGGAGGGCAAGGCCAAAGAAGAGCCTGTTTATTCTTTTTTCCTGTTGTTCATTTTGTTTGGTTTCGTTTTTGTCGGCGACTTTACGTTATGACGGCCTGTTTTGGTGTATGTGCGAAGTTTGTTGTTTGACAATAAACCGGACTTTTATTTTGTGAGTTGTACCCCTTTGTGTATGGCTTTATTGTATGGTGGAGTTCCAGCGGCGGACAGCAGGGGGCGGCACAGGAGGCCTATCCGTGCTCACAACTTGGGTAGTTCAGGTCAGAGACAAAATGGACCCAATCTAGGTTAGAATTTGGGTTGTCATTTATTAATAGTGATGACAATAATGTAATCCAGTTCTTGTAAACAAAAAAAAAAAAAAGAAATTGAATGTTGAATTATTAGACTTAATTAAGCAAACAAAGTAGCCAGTAAAAAAGCAAAAAATAAATAAATAAATAAATAAAATAATAATTATAAAATAAAATAATAATAAATAAAAATACATACAAAATAAAATGCATTCAATTAAATGAAATAAAAATAAAAAAAATACAAAAATGTAGAATAAAAAACAAATAAATGAAATAACACAAATAGGTAAAAATATACAGATTTGAGTCTAGTAAGAGTAAAATATAAAATGTATAGGCTATATACAAGAGGTGGGGGGGAAGAGATACAGTGGAATTATACAGGAAATATAAGGTTATATAGACACTGCTATGTCAAAAAGCACTTCCATTATAGCAGTATTCTGTCTCACAATCAACTGAAGATGAAATCTTGTTCTAAAAAACAAACCCCAACAGGATTTAAATAACAAATATTCCTGTAATTAGTTTGTGGGACACTGCCCAAAAAAAAAAAAAAAATTGTGAACCAGTGAGTTGTGTTATGTGATGTAATAATAGCAGCAGGGCGTGTGGCTTTAATATGACACATGGTTGAGTTTCATATTGCCACACCTGTAATTAATGGAACTAGACAAAACAACACCTTATTTTGATCACTGTCATGAAGCGCAGTAGCTCGACTGAGGAGGTGGGGTATAGGAGGCAGGTGGAGGAAGTTGTGAAGGGGTGTCAGTAACTCAGTGGTTATGGGTGACGGTGTAGTGGATAGATAGGTGGAGGGGCAGGCAGGTGGAGGCAGGGCTGTAGGTGAGAGCCAAGCAGGTGGAGGGAGTGCAGTAGCTCGCCGATAGAGTAGTGTAGCACACAGAGGTGGATGGCAGGTGGACGTGATGCAGTGGCTCAGTAGTGATGAAGAGGTGGGGGTCAGATAGGTGGTGCAGGACTGTTGGGTACAGGTGGGAGTGAACCGGTAGCTTGGCGGTGGTGGTGGAGTGTCGGGGTCAGGTGGAGCAGGTGAAGTAGCTCATTGGTTATGAAAAGCTGGGGTGGTGAGGGCAGGTGTGGTGACAGGTGTTTGGTGGTGGGGTGTGTAAGTTGGTGGTGTAGAGGCCGGGTGGGTGGAGGGGGTTCAGTAGCTCAGTGGTTATGGGGAGCTGGGGTAGTAGGGGGAGGCAGGTGGTGGAGGGCTGAAGGGGGGAACAGGGCAGGTGGAGGGGGTGCAGTAGCTCAGTATTTCCGCCGAGGTCAGATAGGTGGAGGGGTGGAGGGGTGGAGTAGGTGGGTGGTACAGAGGGGGCAGGTGGAGCGGTGGAGTTGTGTCCATTGAACAGAGCCTCTGTGTGATCCGGAGTCCTGCTGTAAAGCTTCAGCCTCAGGCACAATGTTACAGCCTCATAAAAGAGCAAAGAGCCGCGATTGGGCCCCAGACAGGAGCGGAGGAGGGGACAGGAGCAGAGGGCCCTCAGACAGGAGCGGAGGAGGGGACAGGAGCAGAGGGCCCTCAGACAGGAGCAGAGGAGGGGACAGGAGCAGAGGGCCCTCAGACGGGAGCGGAGGAGGGGACAGGAGCAGAGGGCCCTCAGACAGGAGCAGAGAAAGGAACAGAAGCAGAGGAGCAGAAGGGGGAGAAAATCCATACCAGGGTTGGGACCAGGACCAAGACCAGGATCAGGACTAATCTCTGTGTCAGACTGGGTTTTGGAATAGCAGCTTTTTCACTTTCCATTCGATTCCAAGACTGGGGCTGACAACACCAATGCCATAAATAAACAACCCTGTGAAAGCAGTGAAGGACACACGTGAGTGTCCTTGGTGAATTCTGCACATACTCAACCCACGGAGGACATGAATCTGAGGAGGACACAAGTCTGAGGAAGACACCAGCCTGAGGAGGACATGAGCCTGAGGAGGACACAAGACTGAGGAGGACACGAGCCTGAGGAGGACCCCAGCCTGAGGAGGACATGAGCCTGAGGAGGACCCCAGCCTGAGGAGGACATGAGCCTGAGGAGGACACGAACCCGAGGAGGAGTTTTGTTGCGTCACAGGTAAAACTCTGGACTTCTTCTGCAAAACCCACAAACATCACCAGACTCATTCTGCGCTCAGATTACGCACAAATCTTAAAAGAGATCGACAATGTGAAATACAAAAACATGTTAAAAGGAAATTCAAGACAGAAGAATGCGTCATCTGTGATCTTTAAAAGTCCCATATTACTCTATTTTCTGATATTTTCTGTTGCTTCCTCATTTTGTTTCATTCACGCTGTGTTCTTCTCAAACAGAAAACACTCCGTTCCACCTTGTGATGTCATGTGGTGATACAGGAAGTGCTCCACTGTGTTTTAAAACTCCACACACCCTCTCTAGAATAATTTTGATTATATAATATAATAATATAATAATAATAATAATAATAATAATAATAATAATAATAATAATAATATCTATATTGTGTAATATAGGACCTTTAAGAAGTGTTTGTGAGAATGCCAGTCTTTGATCACAGACTGGTTTTAAGTGAAAGATAAACAGCGCCACCTGCAGGTCTAGTCTTTTATTGGACTCACCTGCTTGTGTTCATAAAGAGACTTCACTTTCACAAGATTAATTTATCCACAAATGGACCCACACCAGGTTCAGTTCAGTCTTAAACACATCCACAGCCTGTCTGTTCTGCTTTAATCCTGGATTAGTCCTGGTTCAGTCCTGCTTTAGTCTTGGTTCAATCCTGGTTCAGTCCTGGTTTAGTCCTGGTATAATCCTGGTATAGTCTTGGTATAATCCTGGCATGGTCCTGGTTCAGTCCAGGTTTAATCCTGGTTCAACCTGGTTCAGTCCTGGTTTAGTAATCCTGGTATAGTCCTAGTCCTGGTTCAGTTCAGGTTTTACTCCATATCTAGTCCCTGTTAAATCCTGATTCAGTCCTGGTTTAGTATTTTTATTTTTTTTATTTTTATTTTTTTCATTTTTTTTCCCATTTAGTCTTCTTTGAATCCTTGTTTAGTCCTGGTTTAGTCCTGGTTCTGTCCATGTTTAGTCCCAGATCCATCCTGGTTTAGTCCAGGTTCAGTCCTGTTTTAGTCTTGGTTCCATCCTGGTTCAGTCCTGGTTTAGTCCTGTATAGTCCTAGTCCTGGTTCAGTCCAGGTTCAATCCATATCTAGTCCCTGTTAAATCCTGATTCAGTCCTGGTTAGTACTTTTTTTCTCCAGTTTCTTTTTCCAGTTTTGTCTTCTTTGAATCCTTGTTTAGTCCTGGTTTAGTCCTAGTTCTGTCCATGTTTAGTCCCAGATCAATCCTGTATTAGTCCTGGTTTAGTCCAGGTTCAGTCCTGGTTCAGTCCTGGTCACATACACAGCCTGTTTGTCCTGGTTAAATCCTAATCTCTTTTTCCCACTAGGATTTCTTTGGAGTTTTCCCTTGCTGAAGGAAGGGGGCGCTCTGGGACAATCCTCCGTTGAGTCTTTCACTGCTGACTGTCTTTTATTCACCTGTTTCAGTGTTGTCCGTTTTCTGTATTATTGTGAAGATACTTTGCACACTTTGGCTCTGTGTACTCCTAAATAAATCCTGTGTGTGGCTTTGTAGTTCAGTACATCTCCACTGGGGGGCAGTGGTGAGTTCAGGACAGTGTATGTGGCTCATGGTGTGGGCTGGAATAAATCTGTTTCTGCCTACAAGTTTGTGATAACTGTGGTAACTAAAGTGATCAAAAGTATTGAAAAGTGTGGAAAATCACATTCTATTGTTTAAAGAAAGAGTGTTTTTTTTTATTATCATCATGGTATCAGAATCGGTATTGGTATCGATTCTATTCCTTAGTATCGAAATTGTAGTAATAACAACACTAGACCATAGACTGTATAAAGAAATGGACGAAGGGAGTGTGGCGTCATTCACAGCGTTCAGCTCCAGTCAAATGAAGCTCACAAGGCTAGCAGTTATAGGAGTGAATCTGGAGCCAGTTCCAGGAGTCGATGGAGCCGGAAGTGTGGCCATGCGCACTTCCTGTACATTTCATATATTAGACTTAGACTTAGACAAACTTTATTGATCCACAAGGGAAATTATTTGGACACAGCAGCTCAAACATCACAATATAATTACAGAGAGTAACAAAAATAGATGGTATAGCAAAAAGAGCAAGAGACACGTGTCAAATGAGACATAATTATAAAAATAAATGTATATGTACAAGTCAAAATAAAATAGAAAATAAGTAATAGAATATAAAATAAACTATAAAATCACAGCTATAAACAACAGACAAGAACGACAGTACAAATAATATACTGATTGACAGGGCATAAGTTCCGTTACTTAAGATTGAGTTGTACAGTGGTAGGAAGTATTATCTGTTACATAAGGGTGAGTTGTTGTACAGTTGTAGGGAGTATTATAGTATGAATGTAGTCCTGTATCTCTCACTGTTTGAGCGGAGCTGTAGGAGCCTGTTATACACAGTCTGTGTGGTAACATACAGTTATTTTTCATTCAAATGCACCACAATTTTGAGAGTTACATGGGACATAAAAACAGTTTGATCAAAACTGATTTGACTCCCACATGGACTTCAGCCCCTTAAAGTAGCACCTGCACACCCCAAACTGTACAGTCTGATACTGATACTGAACACGATTTTGACCTGATTTATTAAAGAGGGGTATCTGGAGTATGAACAGCTAACACATAACATATTTAGATCACCATTTTACCTTTTATAGTTGTGAAAATACTGTATTCACCGAAAACATATTAACATGCTTTCCAAAGATTCACTTTTGTTTGCATCAGGTTTGTGAAGTTACTGTGTGCAGTTCTGTATCATGTTTTTGTATATTTATGAAGAATTGCCACGTGGGAGGATGGGTGACACGGGTTTGTGGGCGGAGCCTTGCACAGAATCTTACAGCTAACTGTAAGAAGGCTTCAAACAGTCCCCGAGAGCAAACTGAAATACTCAAACTGCATGGATGGAACATTATTATCAAATGAAACAGAAAACGCGCATCAAAGTTCATGTAGAGGTGCAAATGCAAGAAGCAGCAGCTAAAAAGTGAAAAAATACATAGCACATTCAGATGGCTGATGTCCACAAGCTTTTTTTTTTTTTTAATACATTTTTAAGTAATATTTCGGCCTTCGTCAGATAGTTTTTCTTGTTTTGGACCATAGTACACAAAATGGTTGCCAGCTCAGGTGCTCATATCCCCCTCCAAAGTCTGAAAGGTCCCAAATCAGCCCACTGTACAACACGAAAAAACAACTGGATATGTACATAAAAACATTTTCAGAAAATGCTAAAATAATTTGACCATGTCATAAATAACATCTTAGAAACATAATTATAACATGGGAGAAAAATAGTATCCCCTTTTTTTTTAAAGCAAAATTAGAATTTTTATGACAATTTTCAGAAATATCTTCTCTACTCTAACACTCAATAGTATTACAAAATCGCCTTGTTACCTATACTCTTACTTGAGTAAAAGTTTGGGTTACTCTTCCCCAGAGGTGGGTAGAGTAGTCAAAAATTGTATTCAAGTAAAAGTAACATTACTTAAAAATAATATTACTTAAGCAGAAGTATAAAGTCAGTCCAAGAAATTACTCAAGTAAGAGTAAAAATAAAATAAAATAACTCAAGTCAGGGTAAAAAAAAAAAAGAATAAAATTACTCAAGTAAGAGTAAAAAAGTATTTTGTAAAAGTACTACTCAAGTAAGAGTAATTGTAACTATCTGATTTATAATTTAAAGTTAATGCCATTCGAAGGACAAAACATAAATAATGCACAAAATCTGGTGTTTTCAAAGGACAGACACAAAAAGTCACAAGTAAGAGTACTGTTACTTCACTAACAAATATTACTCAAGTAGTAAAAGTATGCTGCTAGAAAACGACTAAGATTACTCGAGTAAATTTAACTGAGTATTACCAACCTCTGCTTTTTCCACTGTCTAAGTGACAAAAAGCTTTATGTTCTCCAAATACTTTTACTCTTACTTGAGTATTATTTTACATTAAAAGCTTTGTGCTTGATTTGAGTATTTTCTTGTCCCAGTACAGATGTATTGTATAATCAGCTCTTGAGGTTAAAATAAGTCTGCTGAGTACTGCCTGCGTTTTATTAGCCGATAATCCAGAAGTACACTGTTAGCATGCTAGTTGTTGTTAGATTTACCTTAACAACAAACAGCAAACCCTGCTCGGGTCTCTGAAAGATGTGAGTCCCTTCCCTCTGTGACCGGTCTGACTCAGTCTCTTCTCTGTGACCGGTCTGACTCTTCCCTCTGTGACCGGTCTGACTCAGTCTCTTCTCTCTGTGACCGGTCTGACTCTTCCCTCTGTGACCGGTCTGACTCTTCTCTCTGTGACGGTCTGACTCTTCTCTCTATGACCGGTGTGACTCTTCCCTCTGTGACCGGTCTGACTCTTCCCTCTGTGACCGGTCTGACTCAGTCTCTTCTCTGTGACCGGTCTGACTCTTCCCTCTGTGACGGTCTGACTCTTCCCTCTGTGACCGGTCTGACTCTTCCCTCTGTGACCGGTCTGACTCTTTCCTCTGTGACCGGTCTGACCCAGTCTCTTCTCTCTGTGACCGGTCTGACTCTTCCCTCTGTGTCCGGTCTGACTCTTCTCTCTGTGACGGTCTGACTCTTCCCTCTGTGACCGGTCTGACTCTTCTCTGTGACTGGTCTGACTCTTCCCTCTGTGACGGTCTGGCTCTTCTCTCTGTGACGGTTTGACTCTTTCCTCTGTGACCGGTCTGACTCTTCACTCTGTGACCGGTCTGACTCTTCACTCTGTGACCGGTCTGACTCTTCCCTCTGTGTCCGGTCTGACTCTTTCCTCTGTGACCGGTCTGACCCAGTCTCTTCTCTCTGTGACCGGTCTGACTCTTCCCTCTGTGACCAGTCTGACTCTTCCCTCTGTGACGGGTCTGACTCAAGGCTAAGTCACAAAAATGCCAATCTTAAATGTTAATAAGTACTTGATTTAAAGTGAAAGTATCTAAGTTTCTGGAAAATCACCTGCACGATTCCATGAAAGCAGGAAGTTAAATCCATTCTCTGGAACATTCTCCATGGAGATAGATCCGTGTTATGTCATACTGTGGATTATTACAGCTAAGGTTTTCTTGTTCTGTTGGATTGTTCTAATTTAACGCAAGTAAAAATGTACTCAAATAAAGATACTTGATTCAAAGCCTTCACATTTTTTGCAGTGCAGTCTCTTCCCTCGGAGATCCGTCTGACTCACGTCTATATTTAGACTGGATCAGCTCAGGTCAGCTCAGGTCAGCTCAGGTCAGCTCAGGTCTGCAGTAGGCCTGTGGATGATTGACAGCTGGCAGAACTAGTCATGAAGTACATTTACTCTGTGAACAGTAGATAATCACGTACCATTTCACAACGGTTTGATTGACTCTTCCTTTTTCACGTCGTCTGAGTAAACGATTCATGACGAGTCTGTCCAAACTGTGGTTATTCTTCATTCTGTTCAAACAACAGAGTGTTGGATGTAATTTAGTTAGAAACACTAAATTACTGTAATTGTATTACATTTTAATTCATTTAGTAGTGTAACACATTACTGTTAGAACATGTGTAATTAAATATTAATGTTATTAACAAGATACTCAGTTACTTAGTTCCCACCTGTGGCTCAGAGGCAGAGGAGCAGCTGGAGCAGTGGAGTGAGCTGCTCCTCACGTCTGTATTTGGTGTAATGACAGAAACTGTTTAAACCACTCATCTTTGTATTACCTGATTAAATGTCTTTAATCAAACAGAAATGCATATATTTGATTCATTTATACAATACTGCAAAAACAAATTACTTTTTCAAAGTCACTTCATCAACACTGTTAGTATTATTTTCATAAAGTACTTTACGTAGTACTTTGTATATATTTGTTATACAAAGATGTGGTAATGCTCACAGAGTACATTAATTTTTTCCCCTAAAACACTTTAGCTGTTACAGTAAAGCTAACAACAACTAGCATGCTAACATGTACTTTCTCATCGTCAGAAATAAAATGCTTTATAACTGGATGCAGACAGAACGCAGCTCACTTCTTCTGACCTCAAGAGCTTCTTTTGCTCCAATACTCAGTGAGGTACAGGGCCTTTAATGGCTGGATTTATTTATTTATTCATTTATTCATTTGGACCTCAACCCCCATTTGTCTATTCTGCACTGTTTTAAAGAAAAGAAATGTAAAAGGAAATATGAAAAAATGAAATAAAATAATCTGAGGATATGTTATGTGCATCTGGTTACAGAGACTTTTACAGGAGGTGGAGCAGCTGGAGCTTCACACTCACAGGACAGTGGAGATGATGTGGAGATGATGTGGAGATGGTGTGGAGATGTGACTGAAGAAAGAGATGTGTGCACAGTAAAAAGATGGAATGACATTTTAATTGAACAGATTAATGTGGTCATCTGAGGCAAGTTTCAATGTGTTTATAGTTGATGCTAATTCACATCTCCAGTCCCTAGGTGGGCTTTTATCAGCTCATATTTCACTAAATGCAGTCTTAAATGAGTTTAACAACAGTAAAAAGCACCAAGAAACACAAAGAAACACAAAGAAACACAAAGAAACAGACACACACACAGGGTTGAGTTAAGTGCAAAGTAACTGTACCTAATTTTTAACCGTTTTAACGACATGAAAAACAGAACTAGTTCTTTTTAAACAGTTTGCAGTGGTCCAAAATTATTCCTCACTTAGCTTATGCATTCAGAACATCCTTTCACAGTGATGCTAACCACGCACTTGCTGATTCATACTACACAGCAGACTAATTTTGACCTCGACAGCTGCTTATACAACACACTGTATATGTACTGGGGCCAGACACACTTCTGACTTTCAACAAGGTACAGCATATCTGGACATATATGATAAAAATGATCCAGCAATAACTTTCTTACAAACAAAACAAAATTGACAATATCGATTTATTTACTTATTTGTAATCTAAATTCAAAGTTATTCAAGAGAAAATTAGTGCTGCAGTTCAGAAAGAGTCCAGCAGATGGCAGAGTGTGACTGTTTACCTCCTACTGCAGACAGAGCAGGTCTACAGATCAGTTTAGTTTCAAGGTTTATATTTTTCTCTGTGTATTCTTTTTCATCCACATCAAAAACAGCCTGTGATTAAAGTCAAAGGGGAAAAAATGAAATGAATATTGCAGTTTCAGAATGAACGCTGTTGTAATGTTTGTAACGTTTGTAAGTTTATAAGTTTGATTGTAAAGACCCCTGCTGGGACCTGAACAGATGGTGGATAGAAGTGTGTGTGATACAAATACAATTGTTCTGTGTTTCACATTCATTTGATCATGTCTGGGTAAACTTTGGACTGGTCACCTAATGGTTAGAGGGTGAAACTCTGACTGCACCACTGATGAGAGAAAGTCAAGGTCAAAGTAAAATAACACGAAGACAACGAAACATCAACAATATACAAACAGATTGTTTTTTTGACACATTCTAAAGGTGCACTGTGCCAGTCTCCATGTTACTGGTTTACATGGAATGTTCCACAGTATGGCATTAAACTTATTTACTGAATTACAGATGTTTTGCTTAAAAAAAACATAATAATCCTGGCCTGGCGGCATCATAGGTTGTATAAAGAAGTGGACTAAGCAAATGTGACGTCACCCACAGCGTCCGGCTCCACTCAAATGAAGCTGAAGCCAGACTCTATGTTATGAATAGGATTTTTTTAAAGGACAAAATAGTGGAAAAAAAAAACAAAACACCAGCATTATGTAGAGCGGGTTAATACAAACATTTTAAGACCAAAATGACGAGGCTCACAGCAGCAGTTACAGAGAGAGGAGCCACAATATTCTAATGTAAGTCAGTGGGAGCCAGAGTCAGAAGGAGCCGGAAGAGCCGCATGAGAAGTTCCTATTTGGAACGTGGTGGCTAGTGTGTTAGCTATGTCCTTTTATATATAAAATCTATGCATGGCATCACCAAATTGTCTCAGTGGAGATATATAAATACTGAATGCCTTACTGTGGAACTTTCCATCCACAGCCATATCTCCATGGAGACAAACAGGCTCTACAGACTCTACCAGGACAGTCCGATGTAGAGGACCTTTAAAATAACATAATGTGTGAGTAGTTGTACCATCAAATACTAGATGCATATATTTAGAAAACAGATCCTTATAGTAACACTTCCCTCTGGACCCCTGAGGAGCAGAGGCCAGAACACCAGAACCTTCTCAGGTCTGATGCAGGAGCATGGTCAGAAATGCCCAAACTTCACACTGAAACCTTAACTTTACCTCAATGTAATAACCTCTGTGGCCTGACTTGTATACTGTCCTGAAGAAGCCCCCGGAGAAGAGACAAAACCTTAAACTTCACTCGACTCATTTCAGCCTTTCTGCTTCCAATTTGAAGATGTAAGTCTACTTAGATAGGCGAGCTTACTTGCATAGTTGAAACACCGTTGTGGTGTCACTGGACAGGAATAAAAAAATAATGCATTAGATTTATATAGCACCTTTAAAGACACTCTCTAAGTGCTACACAGTAGTTGTCATTCACTCCACTCCGTTCACTTCACTCCACTCCTTCATTCACCCCACACACTAAACTGCTGCAGTAGCCATATCTGCCCTGGGACAGGCTGATGGAAGTGAGACTGCCAGTATGTGCCATCGGCCTCTCCGACCACCACCAACACTTACACACCTTCAAGGCAAGGAGAGTGAAGTGCCTTGCCTAAGGACACAACTACAGTTTCCACTAGAGCTACTGTTTTGTGGTGACACCGGGTACTGCACGCTCTCCCATCCAAGTCCTGACCACACCCGATCTGGTTTAGTTTTTAAAGACCTGAAGAGGTCAGGCTTTGACAGGCAAATATGGACACCATCAACATGTCCGGTGTTGATTTCCTTACAGAATGGGGCAGGTGGTGTTGGAGTGTTTTGTGCTCAGACGGTCAGCTCCACGGCCGCTGCAGAGACCAGGACAAGCTTTGGGTCAACCTCATCAGAACCAAGTGTGAGGAGTGCACTACTTGACCGGCAAAGATAACATGCTCCAAAGTGAACACAGTTTAGCATCATACTGAACATTTAAAGTCTAACTCGAGTGTTCTGAGTGTGAGCCCCTATGTGACACACTGGAACATTCAGACACAAGCAGATCTGTGCATCAGGACAACTTTAATGTACACAAAAATGAGTCCAGACAAAGAGGGTTTAGACATGTAGAGAGAAGGGAGTCAATGTGTTTGTGACTGACTCTTTTCATCTGTGACGGTCTGACTCTTTTTCTCTGTGACCGGTCTGACTCTTCCCTCTGTGACCGGTCTGACTCTTTTTCTCTGTGACCACTAGTGCTGCTTTGGTGATTATCACTACTGGGAGAACGAGGCCATTCCTTAACCCAACAGAAGCTGCACAGATTGTCCAGTTTCTCCAGGATGTTGCAAGGAGATTTAATGCGTCTCCCAGCCAGGCTCCGACTAGGAGTCTGTACTACTGGGCTGGTCCACCTCAGACCACATTTGGCCCGGTGCGGTGCTGGGTTCCTCCTGATGCCCGACAATGCTCGGCCTCATGAAGCAAGAGTTTGCAGGCACTACCTGAACGATGAAGGGATTGACACTGTTGAATGACCCTCACGATGACCTGACAAAGCCAATAGAACATTTAAGGTATGTTTTTGTTCATCAGACGCCGCCAGGTTGCTCCTCAGACTCTACAGGAGCTCAGTGATGCTCTTACACAGATCTAAGAGGACATCCCACAAGACACTATCCGTCGTCTCATTAGGAGCATACCACAACGTTGTCAAACATGGATACAAGCACATGAGGGACACACAAGATACTGAGAAGCATTTTGAGTTGCAGAAATTAAGTTTAGTCAAAATGGACTAGCCTGCCATGTCATTATTTTACTTTGATTTTTAGAGTATCTCTAAAATTAAGCCCTCTGTAGGTTGAAAATTGTATTTCCATTAAAAGAGGCGGCGTCCTTTTGTTCCCAAGACATTGCCCTGTCCGTATTTGTACAGATATCCAACATATTTTTTTCCACTTTGAGATCTGCTGTTTTCAGAGTGTTCCTTTAATTTGTTTGAGCAGTGAATATACACACATACACGTAGATACATACATACATAAGTGTGTGTATGCCTTTATGTTACTGTGTTTGTGTGTGTATGTATTTATTTACTTATTCTTTCACGGTCACATTTGAAGAGCACATAGGCCCTATCTGTGGCAGTGACAGGTTTGAAACAGGCCAGAGCCATTAGCCTGTTAAACTCGGCTCTGTGCAGCAGGCTCACTCTCACTCACACTGGGTTTATTAGGCCCCTGTATTTGGCCCCCGTATTAGGCCTTGTGCAGCCTATGGGTCAAGCGCACAGTGACCTCATTATAGGATTGTGCAAAGTTTTAGTAAAATCCCGTGGGGTGTGGGCCACAAAGTAAGGCTTTATTCACACATGCAAACAATGTCAACTATTTATTTTCTTGGACAATGAAAAGACTTTTACAAAATCCCAAACATTTAATGACTTAATTGAAGCCTGGTTTGGTTCTGGTTTAGTCCTGTTCAGTCCTGGTTTAGTCCTGGTTTGGTCCTGGTCTGGTCCTGGTGATGTTCTGCCTGGTCCAATTTAATCCTCATGTAGACATGTTCCTGTTGTACTCCTGGTATAGTCCCAAACACACCACATTCAAACTGGGACCAAACCTGGAAGTAAACTAGGACTAAAATCTTAACTATAACTGGACCAAACTCACATTTTTAGTCCTGGTTTAGGTAGTCCAGGCTTAGTCCCACACACCACAATAAAACTGGAACTAGACCACAACTAAACCAGGACTAGAACCACACCAAACTCCTGGTTAAGTCTAGTAGTGCAGGTTTAGTCCCAAACATGCCACATTAAAACTGTAACTCAACCTGAAACTAAACCAGGACTATAGCCAGACTAAACCAAGCCTACATCAGGACTAAACTGATAAAAACACAAAAGCAATCTCCTTACAAGGCAGAAAACCCAAACCCAAGTGTCCATGTAAAACAGCTACATTACAACAGGCTATGCATTTCTTTTAATAGGCCACTGTGCCACTGCTTTCCTAACATGGCCTCCCCATTGTCCTGGTTTGTCCCACTTCTGGCCTATTAAAATCACTTCAAAACTGTTCCATCTCCGTGCTGCGTAAGAGTCTAGCTTCAAGTATGTTTCACTTCTGCCTTATTAAACCAACAGGCCGGTGCGACAGGCTTCACTGAAACAGGACGTGAAATGGAGGAGCCGAGTCTCCATTACGCACGAGTCTTGTCCAACCCGAGCCTCTGTTCCTGTACTGCAGCGCGGACTAGATTTCGCTTTGGCAGTGCGTATGTGTAATCTTGTGCGTAGTTTAGGACATGTCTAGACACTTGCAACACTTTGAACGTTATTTCCATTTATTGTGAAACCATTTGTGTTAATATGACTTTACGTAATGCCCTGTGTGCCCTTTGTAAACAAGATCCCTCCGCAGTGGCGCTGGTCTTTAGCCGTGCGTAAACGCCGGATCTCGGAGCTCTAAAACCGGTCTGTGCGTCGTGTTGTTGACTGTTGGAGGCGGTGAGATTGGCGGTACGTTTGTGACCGTGGTGACCGTGTTGACCGTGTGCCCGTGCCGTATTCAGGCCGTGACGCAGCGCTTTCTCCGCTCTCCACACGCGAAGCACGGAGGTACGGGAGAGGAGTGTGAAATGGCGGCCGTGTCTGAGAACAGCGAGGAGGAGCACTGCGGGCAGAGCGGAGCGCGCAGAGCCGGGCGGAGTCAGGGGAGGAGCGGAACACTAGGACTGGAGTCACTCTGGCCGGATCCGGAGCGGGACCGAGGCATGTGCTGAAGTGGAGCAACGCTAAACTGGACCAGGCGGATCTGTCGCGTCAGCAGCGGGCACGGCGCGGTCAATAACGGCACAGAAGACCGTAGATAGTCCTCGGTGCGTCAAGGAGATGCGGAGTATCCACGGATCGTAACCAGTCCCTAGTTGTGAGCTGAAATGGTGCTCACGTTTTTACACACCTATAAAAAACTAGTTCAGTTCAGACCAGGACTATAAAGTCAGACATGAACCTGCAGGGATAGACCAGGTCCAAACCAAAACCAGACTGAGGCAAATGGGCTTTAGAGACAGTTAGACTAATTGCATTATATTGTGTTACATTACAAGCATCACAAAGAAGTACAGTAGCAGTAGTGTGTATTGCCCAAGGACTCAATGACAGTGTAGTGCTGAAGCAGGGATCAAACTCTCAACATCAGATGAATCTTATTCTGCTCAAAGGGGCCTTCACTGTCCTGATGCCATCTGAACGTGCTGTGTGTTAATGCGCTGGAGCGTTAGACTTGGCCAAACAAAAGAACAGTCCACAAGTCCACACAAACATGATTTTCCTCAAAGACTGTCCAGCGGATACATTTTTATTTTAGAAAAAAAGAAATGAGCTGTGAAAAGTGGTTTGGATGAGTGGCGAACCATCTTCACTCTCCAAACTTTTGTCCAGTGACAGAATTGAATTTTTCTTTTGATTTACAAAAAAAGCTCAAGGTTAGGCTGCACGTTATTATCCTCGTATGAATATGAATTCTCTGCATTTGACCCCCTCCAGATCTTGAACTAGTCTTGAGAAGTACTGAACCTTTTTCATTTGTGTAGTACAGTTTTTACAAGTACTTCTGCAGATCTAACAAGAGTACACAATCTGAAGTACCAGTGGCACATGTGCTGCAATAAAAAAGACTGCAATAATTTCTAATAAAGCAAAGCAATATTGACTTCCACATATTTTAGTTTCACATTTTCAGATTTTAATCTCATTATAATAACAGAATAATCCTCAGCGCATCAGGGCGAGTCAGTGCGGCCGCTGCTTTCAAACCTCACGGGGCCCATTAGCACAGTTTATGAAGCTCCACATAATGAAACACTAATGCTCAAACTCATCATATTTTTTTCTAAGAATTCTTATGGCGGCGACACTGTGCGGGGTCTTTCTGCAGGGCTGACTGTATCTGCTGCTGCTCCTGTCTCCTACAGCCTCTAAAAGTCTAGCTCTGATCTGGAGATGGTTCCTACGGCTCCTGGCAGGTTTATCCCAGCTCCACTGAAGGATGGGTCAAATGCAGAGGACACATTTTCCTGTGGGGACAATAAAGACGTTAATCACAACTGAGCCTGTCACCAGAGCCTTCACCTGCAGATAGAGACGCATCCAAGTTTGTCTCATTCTCAGTTTATGGACAGGCCTCGTGTGAAGCTCAGAACCTCCAGAATTCCCTCACTGAGCTGCAGAGGCTGCACTAGCACTGATTTAAGCATTGGCTGCAGGTGTTTAAGTAGTGACCGTTCAGATCAACACAACAAATAAATGGATCATCGTGTCCATTGTTTTTCTAAATAAAAATAAATCTGCATTAGAATTGAAATCTGCTCCATGGAGAAAGAATGAATGAGATCTTTGTGCTGACCTCCATCAGGCTGGTCCTACAGTGACGCGTGTCCTGGTGTGACCTGACCACCGCCTCAGACAGGCCTGAGGGACACATGCTCCGGTGGACACATGCTCTCACATGAACCCAGCTCCACACACTGCATGTAATAATAATGAGGAGCCAAATAGTGCTTGTCATATTTCGATGGATTTTGTGACTTTAAAGGCTCAGTTTTTTCCCATGTATTTGCTGAATATTTGTGCTGCCCCAGTACAGGTATAATTAGAAAATGTGTGGGTTTTTTTGCCTCATAATCAGGAAGCCAGTTGTTAGCATTACCGTCATGGCAAAACTCTGTGCTTATAAACTCATCACAGTGAATAATTAGATAAAGCGAGGAACCAATTTAAAGTACACATTTTTGCAGTTTACTAAGATATCCCAAATACACTTCAAGTCTCAAATGAAGTACTGAAGCTAAACTTTCTTAATCAAAAAGAGAAATCATTTGGACACAGTAGCTCAGAATTATATTTAAAAATGTATTTATTAAAAATATTGTGAATTTGCTTATTAAAAGACACATTTGAACTGACAGCCCATGTACCTGTCCATAGGAGCAGACAGACTCACCTGCGTTGCCAGATCACATGAGCAGTTTAATGTGATGCTGTCAGACAAACATTTCACTAATGAGGTCAAATATGTGACATGAACAGGCTCTCATACACAGTCAAACGCCTCTTTGGTCTTTAAACTGCATTTACTACTTCTGATTGGCTCATCTCTGTGTGCTGAGCTTTGGTTTGTCTAAAGAAGCCCTGACCTGCACATACTGTTGTTATGTCTTTGGGCAAGACACTCACCTTGACCCAGCGCAGTCCAGATGATGGTACAGTTCGATACGGCCGTCACAGAGGCCATCCTCATTCTTTGTTTAACGTCTCACCATCCAACCGAAACAAGTTCCTGTTTGTGAATTGTGTTCACTGACGCTGAATAAAAGTGATCCTGAATAAATGCAAAGTAGTGTAGGGCAGTACTAGGCACAGATAGGGGGTATGTGAAGACAGTTATAGAAAGGCAAACTCTATTTATTTATTGCTCAGTCTACATTCCTGCTCTCACCCATGGTCCCTGGGTTAGTCCTGGTTTAGTCCTGGTTAGATCTCTGGTCCTATCCTCATCCATGGCGTCGGGTAATGACCAAAAGAACAAGATGGTGGATACAAAAGGTTAAATAAGTTTCCTCCGCAGAGCGGCTGGGCGCTCCTTTAGAGACAGCGTGAGGAGGAGAGTCACACAGGAGGAGCTCAGAGTAGAACTGCTGCTCCTCCACATGGAGAGGAGCAGCTGAGGGGAGGAGGGGAGGGCATCTGTTCTGGATACCTCCTTGACGTCTCCCTAGGGAGGTGTTCATGTCCCACCAGGAGGAGGCCCCAGGAAGGACCCAGGACACACTGGAATGACTGTGTCTCTGTGGCCTGGGAGCACCTCAGGATCCCCCAGAGGAGCTGGAGGAAGAGTGAGGTACTCAAGACTCAAATTCAGAACAGTACAGGACTGCTGTAATGTACATGAACCAGTCAAAGTACAACTGTGAGTGAAGGAGTGACAAGGGAACCATGTTAGAACATAAAAGGTCATACAAATCAACTGTGCGTATCATGTCTCCTTTAATAATTAAGTTAGCTCAGCTCAGCACCATTCTGAACATTTCGGCGCTCAAGTGGCCTCAAGCACAGAGGACCTTTTAAAACAGCAGCTCATGCTTTTCCTGTATTCAAATTTCCCCCAGTGCCATCAGAGAGTGTGATCTTGCGCCCTCTTCTGACCACAGTGGTGTTATGAATTCTTAGAAAGTCTTCAGTCTATCCTCACTTTAACTCCTCCTTTGAGTTTTCATGTAAATGTTGTTTTGCATACCGGCCTGGCTCAGGTTTCTCCTCTCCTCAGTCTTACACATTTTTCCTTGGTTTGTTTT
The DNA here is from genome assembly GCA_029959045.1 of Taenioides sp. WSHXM2023. Taxonomy (NCBI): domain Eukaryota; kingdom Metazoa; phylum Chordata; class Actinopteri; order Gobiiformes; family Gobiidae; genus Taenioides; species Taenioides sp. WSHXM2023. The sequence goes on along the minus strand of CM057096.1, from coordinate 3,827,191 downwards.
CTCACAGCTGACTCCTCCCTCTCCCCTCCCCTCTCCTCTCCTCTCCTCCCTCCTCTCCTCCCTCTTCTCCCTCTCTCCTCTTACTCCTCCCTCTCTGTCTTCACTCTCTCCTCTCCTCCACGAGCCTCTGGTCTGGCTTTTTGCTGGCCTCTCTCCTTGTATGGGCCCTTGTTGTACATAGTGGTATTTTTAGCTGGGGTTTGTGAAGGGCTGGACTTCGGAGGAGCTGTGGTCTGGTCCTGTCTCCCTCCTTCTCTTGGAGATGGGAGACAGGAAGTGTGGACAGTTTTGACAAATGAAACCTGCTGACTTATTACTCAAACTATTTATGTTCATTTTGTGTTTTCCCCCAAACACTATTTTGTATAAAACACTGTGCGCTGTCTGTAGCTAATTTCTTTTTCTTTTTAAAAAATGTATTTCTCTTCGACCCGGAAGTGAGCGCCGGACACAGCGCTCTGATTGGCCGCTCTCGAGTGCTCCAGTTTGACTTTACCGTCTGAAAAAGCAGTTCTACAGGCACAGTTCACGTGACTGAAAATGATACATATGGATATTAAAGATGTGCCTCGGGCTCGTGACGGACAGACTAGTTTTACCGGTTTAAGCCCACACTTCTCTGCAGAATGAAAATCATGATCTCAACTGTCATACTCATTTAGTCTACATTACAAAAACATTGGACATGTTGGCGTATTTATTTAGTGTTTTAGCTCTGAAGACGATTATCCAATCAGAAAGCAGAATGAGCCTCACATGAAACTCTCATTTGTGTTGCCAGTTTCAAAGCTGAAATCCAGTTGGTTTAAACCTAAAATGTCTCTCTCTGATCTGAACGGTCACTACCTAAACCCCAGCACCTGCAGCCAGTCATGACTCAGTGCTAGTGCAGCCTCTGCAGCTCAGGGAGTGGGTCAGTCCTGGCTCAGTCCTGATTCGGCCTTGGTTCAATCCTGGTTCAGCCTTGGTTCAGTCCTGGCTCAGTCCTGGTTCAGTCCTAATTCAGTCCTGGTTCTGCCTTGGTTCAGTCCTGGTTTAGTCCTGGTTCTGCCTTGGTTCAGTCCTGGTTCAGTCCTGGTTTAGTCCTGGTTCTGCCTTGGTTCAGTCCTGGTTCAGTCCTGGTTCTGCCCTGGTTCAGTCCTGGTTCTGCCTTGGTTCAGTCCTGGTTCAGTCCTGGTTCAGTCCTGGTTCTGCCTTGGTTCAGTCCTGGCTCAGTCCTGGTTCAGTCCTGGTTCTGCCTTGGTTCAGTCCTGGTTTAGTCCTGGTTCAGTCCTGGTTCAGTCCTGGTTCTGCCTTGGTTCAGTCCTGGTTTAGTCCTGGTTCAGTCCTGGTTTAGTCCCTGTCCTGTGGCTGTGTAGTGTGTCTGGAATGAGGAAGCGTGCTGGTTGAGTCAGAACTTGTCAGTCTTCCTGTTTTGCTGTAGACCTGGACGAGCTCGGACAGGCTCAGACCTCCTCTCCTCTGCAGACCCACCTCAGGAGCTCACAGTCTGCCCCAGGGAACAAAACGGTGGGAAAGAGTCACATATTGAAAGATCTTTTCTACTTCTAATCACCCAAAGCACCCAAATTCACACACAGACTCACCCACACACCAGAGACTGATACTGGGGCGAGGTGTTTTGAATCAGTTTATATCCACTCCAGAAAAACCGGATCACTGGCCCAATCCAGTTTAAACGCCTGTCTTATTCTCTGATCTATGTCAGAATGTTGTTTCCTCATCACATACCTGAAGTTGTGTGTTTGATTCACACATGTTTAACACACAAACCCTGCGTATTTAGGCTGAATTCTTCTGTGTTTTTAAACTGCATACACCTTCACTAGAATCGTTTGGATAATTTCAGTCCTGGAATATCTACTGAACTGAAGGTAAAAGGTAGCGGTTCACTTGAAAACTACCACCACATGACATCACAAGGTGGAGCAGAGCATTTTGAGCTTTGGAGATGTAGACAGACTAATAATAAAGAGTTACCCAAACATGTGTGAATGAAACAAAATGTGTTATGTTTTTGAGGAGTTAACCTTCTAACATGGCAAAAGAATACATTTTGTGTAACAGAGGACCTTTAAACAAATCTTCTAAAAGCAGTAAACCTGAAACTACGATTGAGGTGTTGTGGTTCAATTCTCCCAGATCCCAAAAACACATCTGGAGAAGTCTGTATGTTCTCAGATCCCTGTTGCATGTAACAGCGGAGTCTGATTTATATTAGGAACAGACTAGGAGAGGCGTTCAACTACATGAAGTAAGAAACAACCAGGGAAATATTAGACATGTGTTCAGTCATGATAAACTCCGGCCCATCTTCTGAGCACATGTCGGGTTCTTTTGCTCGGCTGTGTGAAAGTGAAAATGGAACTTCAGTGTATATTTGTGAGAAACAGTTCCTCGTGCCTGAAAAACAAATGCTCTAATTCCCACAGTGGTTATGATTAAACAAATACATGTTTGTCTGAATGTTGTTTTGAGGCTTTAATCTACAAAAAATGTGTTCCTAGAGAGTATACTGGATGGAATTTTCTGTATTTTCACATATATATGAGGGATTCCTTTTAGAACTTGGTCTAGCATGGTAAATGTTGTTATCTTTACAGTGACGGTAAAACTCTGCTCTGGTTGTGAAAAGCTCTTATAAACTCATTGTGGTGAATAATTAAGATGCTAGAATGCACAAGGTATAACTTTGGACCACTGCAAACCGTTTCAAATGAACTAGTTCTGCTTTGTTTTCTGTTTTTAAGTCAGTAAAATCAGATACATCTTCTATCGTCTTTACAAACTACAAAACAAGGGTCTAAAATGCTGTATTTTTCACCCTTTAACCCTTAAGAGCTGCTTTGGAGAAGAAGGATGTCCGCACAGCTGCATGATGAGTGCACAGGAGACACACGGGCCAAAACAGCACACACAGCAGACATAATGATGAGACATATTTATCCAAACAGGTTTGTGCTTGTGTTAAACTGTCCAGCAGTTACAGCTCATCTGGGTTTGGCCCTGTGCTGGCTCTTGTAGCTCTTTAAGGTACAGTGGCCATAACAGCGTGTCAGAGCCTGATCTCAGAAGAGAAGCAGGGCCAGGCCTTAGTACTTGGACGGAAGACCGCAGGGAATAGCAGGTGTCACAAAAACAACCAAAAAAAAAACAAAACAAAACCCTACTGTTGTCTCCTTAGGCAAGACACTTAACCCACATTGCCTAGTAAGATATCTGACTGTGTGTGTGTTGGTGGTGGTCAGAATGGACGATGGCGCAGATTGGCAGCCTCGTTTCAGTCAGTCTGCTCCGGGTCAGCTGAGTGTGAAGTGAGTGAATAATGTTCTGTAAAGCGTCTTTGGGTGAACTGAAAGGCACAATATAAATGATTAATTAATGAATTATTAGTGTGAGATTGTTGCGACGTCTACGATAATAAATGTGCTGTATCAGATGGTTGTGATGAGTTGGCCGAGATCCAGAACACACACTTCTCCAGTACTTTACAAAGGTGTGAGTCTGGTCACCTCTGAATCTCCCAGAGTTCAGATGGTGCGACTGACAGGTGGATTAACCAGGATTAATCAGGGACACACATGATCCGTCTGTGTCAAAACAAAAAACGTGTGTCACTCAAAAACGACGAAAAAAGCAAAGTCGTTGTTCCTTCCTGATCTGTGTTCTAATGTTGTTTCCTCATCACAAACAGACCTGGAGTTGTGTTTTGTTTCATTCTCACATGTTTAACACACAAACTCTGCAGATTTAGGATGAGTTCTTCTCTCAAATAGAAAACACTCTTTAATCTCTCTTTTTTTTATTTTTTTTTTTTTATAGACTTTACACTTTTATTGTCCCCAAAGAGAAATTCATTTTCACGCACACAGAGCTTGTTTGACATATACAGCAACAACACAACACAACAAACACAGACACATTACAATAGACATTACAGCACACTCAGCACTCCTGCACCTGAGCGCCCTGTAACTCCGTCCGGGCCCTCCTGCACCTCCGTCCGGGTACTCCTGCGCCTGAGCGCCCTGTACCTCCGTCCGGGCCCTCCTGCACCTCCGTCTGGGTCCTCCTGCACCTGAGCACCCTGTCCCTCCGTCCTGAGGGCAGAGGGGTGAGGTGTTCCTGGTGGTGTTCTAAGGAGAGTGCAATGCGTCCAACGGCCCTGTTGTTAAGATCTGCAAACTTGGGTGTGAGGAGCATTTGAATAATCTCAGCCCTGGAATTGCCAATCTCTGATCTTTGGAGAAGTCTGGAAACAAACTAATAATAAAAAATCACTCAAACATATTTGAATGAAACAAAACACAAATCCAGGTATGTTTTTGAGGAGGTAACAACATTCTAACATGACTTAAAGCTCACAAGAGTCAGTTTTGTGTAATATAGGACCTTTAACATCTGTACGGCAACCCAAACATCTTGATTTCAGAACAGATGACTCTATTTGAAAACTACTAACTATTACTAGTGTACACAGAGTCTGGGGTCCAAAGATAACCTTTTTATCTGAGCTGAGGTGTGGGTTTTGATAAGACGGTCCAAATACGTCTGCTTCAGTCTTGAGAGCTCCAGAGAACGTCGGGGTTAAAGGTCCTATATTACTCCAGATGGACTCTTGTGAGCTTTAAGCCATGTTAGAATGTTTATGTTTTGTTTCATTCACACATGTTTGAGTAATCCTGTCTGTCTGCATCTCGCAAAGCTCTAAATGCTCTGTTCCAGCTTGTGATGTCATGAAGTGGTAATTAACAGCTGCCTTTTCAGTAGAAATTGGCAATTTCAGGGTTGAAATGATCCAAATTATTCTAATGCAGGTGTATGGAGTTTAAAAACACAGTGGAGCACTTCCTGTATTCACGTTACATTACAGGGTGGAGTGTTTTCAGTTTGAGGGAAGAACTCAGCCTAAATCTGCAGAGTTTGTGTGTTAAACATGTGTGGATGAAACAAAACACAACATTAGAACAGAGATCAGAAAATAGTTTAATATAAGACCCTATTTTCCCAGAATCCTTTGCCTTCGCGTTCAAAAATTTGATGATGTGATAATTTCAGATGGAGTCTAAGGGAAATTCACTGTTTTTATTAAACACTGGCTCCACAAACTTGCCATATTAACAATTTTTTTCCACATTTATTTGAGCAAAATGTGTCTTTTCCCACTACAGATAGATTATATAAGCAGCTCTTGAGGTCAAAATAAGTCTGCTGTGTTTTATTGTCCACGTATCAGGGAATGTGCGTTTGCATGCTAGTTGTTGTTAGCTTTACTGTCATGGGAAGACTAGGCTCAGAATGCATAAGGTAAATGAGGATTAACTTTGGACCACTGAAAACTGTGTGAAATTAGTTGTGTTTTTCATGTTTTTAAGACAGTAAAAGTTAGGTACAGTGCCTTTAAATGTCCTTTTAAATCATTTAACTTTTGTTTATTTATACTGAAAGAGAAGACGTGAAACTTTGTGCCGGTTTTCTTTTCCATTTTAGAAAACTGACCCGTCCTCCAGCTCTGTTTCAAAGGGCCCATATTATGCTATTTTCTGATCTATAATGTCGTTTCCTCATCACAAACAGACCTGGAGCTGTGTTTTGTGTTTCTCTCAAACAGAAAACACCCTGTCCCAACTTGTGATGTCATGTGGTAAAACAGAAAGTGCTCCACTGTGTTTTTAATCTCCACACACCTTCACTAGAATCATTTGGATCATTTCAGCCCTGGAATCGCCAATCTCTACTGAACTAAAGGTAAAAATTAGCTGCTTTCTTGAAAACAACCATAAAAGCAGAGCATTTTGAGCTTTGGAGATGTAGACAGACAATAATAAAAGGTTACTTAAACGTGTGAATGAAACAGAACACAACTCCAGGTATGTTTTGAGTAGGTAACAACATTATAAAATGGCTTAAAGCTCACAAGAGTCTGTTTTGTGTCATATAGAACCTTTAATCTATGGGCGTTCATTCATTAAACAGTTAATCTGGCTCTCCATTTGATCTTCTACAACATGAGCTCGACCTATAATAACCTTGAAACAAAAACTGACGGTAAGACAAACTCCTCACCGTGTCCTGTATTCTATTTCATGTTTGCTCGTCTCGTGCAATCCCTCCAGTGTCCACCAGTCAAAGCCCTGAGCCTTGTCCAGACCTGCTCGTACATCACAGACCCGCTGTCACCCGCCCATCAGCTGTTGCCGCGGTAACCGGCCTTATGTGCGAGCTCCCGTTACCATGTCGACACAGCAGACCCCCATTCCCAATCTGCTCCATCCGCAAGACCGGATCAAAGCCGGACTAAAGCCAGATCTGAGGACCAAACATTCAAACATACAAAAGCAGGACTACGCGAAACCGAACAGAGTGGAAAAAAAAAAGAAAAAAAAAGAACTGCTTAACAACCACCTTCTCTCCTCTACCCCTCCTCCCATTCTCTCTCCTTTCATTTTCTGTGCATTTTTCAAACCAAATCCCTGCGCCGCGATTGGCTGTCTCCGCGGTGACGTCACGGGAGGGCGTGCGCGCCGGCCGACCAATCCGCTCCGCCCTGCAACCTCTCAACCCCCTCTGGCTCTTTTCTATACATTTTTCAAACATGAATATTCACTCCCCTCGTTTCCACCCCTCCCTGAAAATCCCCTCGCCCCCCCCCGCCCCTCGCCCCCCCTCCCGTCCTCCCCCGCGTCGTCTCGCATCTCCCGTCCCCCCCTTCCCCCTTCCCCCGCCATACGATCCGCTCCGGCTTCAGATCCAAGATGGCGGCGTCTTGGTGTGTTAGGTTTGTATGGTGCACAATAGCCCCCTCCCCCCTCTTCACACACACACACACACACACACGCACACACACACACGCACACACACGCACACATTGAAAGGCAGGCTGCAGCAAAGCACTAAAAATACCCCGACCACTTCAGAGGCTCCTCACACAGAGAGGCAGGCGGACATTTTGAAAAGCGACCACATTGTTAGTCTCGGCGCTAACGCTAACTGTTAGAAAATGTGGAGCCAGCTAGCACTCGAGTGAGATGTGTGAAACGAGGAGGAGAGAGGAGACAGGAGAGCGGAGGAGTGGTTTGAAAGGAGCGCAGTCGGAAGAGTTTGCAACAGCGAAACCATGACTAGTGCAAAATGATGGTTTCCTGTTTGTAGATACGTGCCGGAGAGATTGTGTTGACGTTCTAGAAATGGTCGATGTGATAATTTCAGATGTAAAGAGAGTCACTGTTTTTGAAAGAAATCTCCAAACTTCTGATCCACATCCTCATTTTCAACCTTAACATTATCGGTTATACCTTACGGCTTGAAGTCCTTTCGCCTGACAACGATCACGTGTTTGATGTTTAATAATGGCACTACTTTCTGAAGCTATCATGAAAAAATGGTTTCAGTTTTGTTTATTTATACCGACAGAGAACACGTTGAACTTTGTGCCAGTTTTGGATTCATTTTGAGTCATTACAGAGATATTAACTATAAACAAGGTCAACAAATCTCAATCCGACCATGGAACTCAACTATAGAATTCTGACCTTCCCTCCATCTCTACTGTGACCTAGAAATTACAGAATAAGGTTGTCAAAAGTACTAAAATTAGTACTGAATCTAGATCTTCGGTTGAGCAGGTATCGATACTAAAAAAGTCCAATTGACAAGATAGAAATGAACCTTTCCTGAATGGCTTTAGAATGATCTTGAGTTGAATCAGAACAAGTATCAGAGCACATAGACGAGTATACGCCCTAGAAAAGTGCTGTCACAATACTTGATTTCGATACTTAGGTATAGACTCAATACTGATTCCAATACTACAATGATAATAAAAAAAACACTCTTTTTAAACAGTCGAATGTGATTCCCAGATTTACCTGGTAGTGCTTTCTTTTCTGTTCCCATGTGGTCTTATATCTGTGAAATCCCTCAGAAGTCCAGGCAGGTTCCATCGTGGTCCAACGCTATTTTTGGGCGTATACTCGTTTTGTTCTGATACAGCTCAAGATCATTCTAAAGCCATTCAGGAAAGCTTCATTTCTGTCCTGTCAATTGGACTTTTTTAGTATCGATACCTGCTCAACCGAAGATCTAGATTCAAGACTAATTTTAGTACTTTTAACAACCCTATTCTGTAACTTCTCAAAATTATTCTAAAGCTGTTCAAGAAAGCTTCATTTCTGTTCTGTGAATTGGACTATACCTGCTCATATCTACTTTCAATACTATTTTTTCCTCTTTTCTTTTGACAACCCTAATGTCTATACACGGTACGTTACAAAGCCCGTGTATGAAACAGAATAGGCCTTCATTATTTGACTCTTCATTCAATGGCAGCCGCTTTCATCTGGAGTCTAAACTTGAGGATTATACAATTTTAGGTTGATGCAACAACCCAGTGTTGCTAACCACTTTGCCATTGTGGTGTTGCCAATAGTATAGAAATCCCCCATCTTAAAGGAAGATTAATGGCCTTATAAAGTCCATTCTTAGGCCCAGCCCAAGACGTCTGGAATGGCAACTCGGATGATAATGACTCAGGCCTGACCCCATTATAATGTTGTTTATTCCCAGTGACACTCCCTGGAGTTGTTTGGTTTCATTCGCATGTTTCAGTGTTTTAGCATCTTTCCTTTAGGTTTTTACGCTTAATGTGCCTCCCTTAAAGCCTGATCTGATTATGCATCTGATTATACAGTCTTTTATTACCCAATAATCAGGAAGTGCACGTTAGAATGCTACTTGCTGTAAGCTTTATTGTCACGGAAAAACAAGGAATAACTTATTTGTACCACTGTAAACTGTTTAAAATGAACTAGTCATGTTTTTAAGACATTATATTTAGCTGGTTCTGAACTGCTCTCGTTTTCACTGCGTCACAGATACAGGCCTAGTGCTTCACTGCGTGAGTTTTCTTTAGAACTAAGCTACTACTTCTAAGAACTAAGATATTTTCTATACGCGTAAACTATTCTAAGTTATACAACAGGAAATACAAATGTTTCCTGTGTAGTTTGAAAAGCCTAAATACCAGTGGGCTGAAAGGTTTGGGGGAAATATGGAATTGTGATTTTTCTGACAAGCATTAGATGTGTGATTTACGTTTTAAATGTCCTATATTAGGCAAAATTGACTCTTGTGAGCTTTTAGCCATGTTAAAATGTTACCCCATCAAAAACAGACCTGGAGTCGTGTTTTGTTTCATTCACACACGTTTGAGTAACACTTTATTATTAGTCCGTCTACATCATCAAAGCTCATGACCTTGTGATGTCACGAAGTGGTAGTTAACAGCTATTTTTAGCTTCAGCTGAGCTGCTTTACTCCACAGTACACTACATTTTTATCTTTTAAAACATGTTTTTGTTTTAACATCTGTTCAGTTGAGATTGTGAAGAATGTTCAACAAGGCTCAAACTGTAGCTGTAGCTTCAAAATTTGGACATTCCAAGACTGAAAGCTTTCAGTTGAGTCTGAACATGTATGGAATTTAAAAACACAGTGGAGAGCTTGCTCTATTACCACTCAGTGACATCACAAGGAGGAACCAACAGTCTAAATCTGCAGGGTTTGTGTGTTAAACATGTGTGAATGAAACAAAACACAACTCCAGGTCTGTTTGTGATGAGGAAACTACATTATAGATCAGAAAAGAGAGTAATATGGGCCCTTTAATAATAGGATTCTGTTCAAAGTTCACATTTTTAACACATCCAAAAGAACTGACAGTTCTTCTGGAAGAAGAAGACTGAAATCTGAACTGACAAATTAACACAAGAATCACATTTCAGAGCATGTTTGTACAGATCGAAACTAGAGGGTGAGCAGTTTTTATACAGAATGAAACACAAGATTGTGTTTGTGGAGGAGAGTACTTCAAAAATAGCAGCCTTTGTAAATTGCTAATTGTGCCTGTTCATAAAGAGATTCAGATGAATCCTGGAGCCGAACTGGACCTGGACCTGGACCTGGACCTGATCCGTGAGCACGAGCAGAGGGGGCGTGGCCTCCGAGTGTGTGGCGTTTTGGGTGTGACTCAAACACAACTATGATGTCATTGTGTTATTACAGCCACACCCACAGGAAACTGTTACACACCAGAGTACACCACTGTACTTCACTCACAGACCAGAGTACTACTGTATACACCACTGTACTTCACTCACAGACCAGAGTACTACTGTATACACCACTGTACTTCACTCACAGACCAGAGTACTACTGTATACACCACTGTACTTCACTCACAGACCAGAGTACTACTGTATACACCACTGTACTTCACTCACAGACCAGAGTACTACCGTATACACCACTGTACTTCACTCACAGACCAGAGTACTACTGTATACACCACTGTACTTCACTCAGACCAGAGTACTACTGTATACACCACTGTACTTCACTCACAGACCAGAGTACTACTGTATACACCACTGTACTTCACTCACAGACCAGAGTACTACTGTATACACCACTGTACTTCACTCACAGACCAGAGTACTACCGTATACACCACTGTACTTCACTCACAGACCAGAGTACTACCGTATACACCACTGTACTTCACTCAGACCAGAGTACTACTGTATACACCACTGTACTTCACTCACAGACCAGAGTACTACTGTATACACCACTGTACTTCACTCACAGACCAGAGTACTACTGTATACACCACTGTACTTCACTCAGACCAGAGTACTACTGTATACACCACTGTACTTCACTCACAGACCAGAGTACTACTGTATACACCACTGTACTTCACTCACAGACCAGAGTACTACTGTATACACCACTGTACTTCACTCACAGACCAGAGTACTACTGTATACACCACTGTACTTCACTCAGACCAGAGCACCAGCTTTACTCAAATACTACTGTACTGTGAGCTGGTTCTCCTCGTCATAGATCTAACCTGTAATTTGGACTGCTGGTGCCACTTGCTTGTCTCCATGGATATAGAAAAGTTTAATATCACCATACTGTGGAATATTTCAGACAAAGCAATGACATTTTTTGTACTTGTTTTTTCCCCATGTATTTGAGCACAATGTGTCTTGCCGCAGTACAGATATACTGTGTTGTAGCAGCTCTTGAGGTCAAAATAAGGCCACTGTGTACTGCCTACATCTAATTCTAAAACATTTTATTGTCCAAGAATCAGGAAGTGTGCTGTTAGCTTGCTTGTTGTTGTTAGGTTTACTGTCACGGCAAAACTGGACTGGAAAGTTGTGAAAAGCGCTTGATGAATTTGAAGGTTTGTCAAGTTGCTGTGTACAGTTTATTTATGGAGAACTGTGTGAGAGCACGGGTGACGTAGGCTTGTGGGCGGAGCCTTGTACTTTAATCTTACTGCTAAACAAAAAGAGAGTTTGAAAGGGCCCAAGAGAGATTGCTAGATTAGTCAAACATGCATGGATGACATCTAAAACCTAAAACCCGGCATGTTTTGGATGAGGGAACATTATAAGATGCGAGGAAGTGAAAATAAATATATGAATTAATAAAAAGTAAACAAAATAAATCATGCATAATACCTCCCTCTTTAAGACACTTTTTGTCCCTGATCATTTCTCTTAGTGACAGTTAAGGTCCAGTATTTCTCCAGCCACATCACCACATCTGCAGATTAACCAGAGACACATTTCATAACGTACTAGTATAATTTCCTGTCTGAATCAAAATGGATCTAATATGAGCTCCTTCCTAAAAAGCACAAATTCACACGGACATTTGGCCAGTTGAGCATTTGGAGCCATGAGCCTGCAGCGGTGAACAGGAAATGAGTTTAAAGTTAAAACGCTGAGGCATTTCCTGTTTGTCCAGAACTCGTGCTATCAGAGAGCATCACAGTTCTACAGCAGCAAGGTAAACAAATGTTCGATGTTTAAATCAGACACTAATCGATACTGAAGCTGGTATCGAGACTAGATACTCATCTGAGCAGGTATCGATACTAAAAAAGTCCTATATACAATGTTTTTTATTATGATCTGTACTGAATATCGAGTCTATTCTTTAGTGTTGAAATCGAGACCTAAAGTATGACCTAAAGTACTTTTAACGCTAATTTAAAGGCACTGTAATCCTAATTATTCACCACGATGACTTTCCTCATAGAAAAGCTAATGAGAACTAGCATGCTGACGTGCTCTTCCTGTTTACTGGACAACAAAATGATTTAGAATTGGCTGCAGAGAGGACGCAGCGGAAATATTTTGACTTTAAGAGCGACTTATGCAATATTTCTACTGGGGGCAAGACGCGTTTTGCTCAGATACATGGAAAAAATGGGTACAGAGCCTTTAATGAGGATAATAAACTGCAATAGTGATGGGAGTGGGTGATATATTATGCAAAATTGACTCTTGTGATCTTTAAACTGTGTTATAATGTGGTGGGCTGTTTCCATGGATACAGTACCAGATTCTAAAGAGTAATGAAAACACAACCAGGCCAGGTAGGGCTGAGCAGAGTAGAGTACAGTACAGTAAAGTAGAGTACAGTAGAGTAGAGTACAGTAGAGTAGAGTACAGTAAAGTAGAGTACAGTAGAGTAGAGTACAGTAGAGTAGAGTAGAGCAGGACTGAGTAGTGTAGAGGAGAAAGTGTGAAAACACTGATAGAACTGTCTGTTTAAAGCTGCTCTATGTCACTTTCATGATGGAGCGTCCAGCTGTTACAAACCTGAACAGTTCATTTTGAAGTGATGTAGCTCCTTCATATTTGAGCTCCTGAATCTGTGTTTTATTTATTTCACAGAGTCATGATGTCTATTATTTATTCATGTGGTTGGTTTTAATGTCTCATGGTGCACTTAGAGCTTTTTACTCATGTTTTTACTATGTGGCAATGTTTACAAATAGCAAATAAACTAACCTAACCTAACCTAACCACCTGCTTGTTTCCACAGATGTCATTGCTTTGCCTAGAATGTTCCACAGTATTTTCATGGAGACGAGCCTGTAGTACACAGGCCGTGCTGGAGTGTATCTCCTTCAAGGTGTCTTTGAGCAATAAAAAACATGCCACTGAACAAAATATAGATGTTTACACTGCAAATTTCTCTGATCTGGCCAAGATTTTAAAACTTATATCAGGTTATTTATCTTGTTTTCAGATTTATTATCAACTTTCTAGACCAGAGACGGCTTCATTCTAGTCTAGAGGCAGTTTATTTTAAGATAACTTGTCAAGTAAAATGATCTTACTGCGTGGACAGATAATTTCACTACCTTTAAATCATTTTCTGATAGATTTAAGTGTTTATATCTTAAATTTTGGCCAAGCTTTTTTGCAGTGTAATGCCATGCTATGGAACTTTCCGAGCAAATATCGCCAAGGACACAAGCAGGTAACGGTCCTCCCACCTGAAATGTTACATAGTGCTCCTTTAAAATACATATATGCAATAATTTTATTTTGATATTTATTTAATAATATATGATTAAACCTGCGTACTAGATCCATGTATAATAATAATAATAATAATAATATAATAATAATAATAATAATAATAATAATAATAATAATAATAATAAATTATGTATTTATATTATTATTATTATTATTATTATTATTATAGTAATAGTAGTAGTATTTTATTTTATTTTTAATTTTAATTTTTATTCATTCTTTTTTTTTTTTATTATAGGTTAAGGGCCCATATTACACTATTTTCTGATCTGTGTTCTAACACACTCTTAACACACAAACCCTGCATATTTAGGCTTATTTAGAGTTCTTCTTTCAAACTGAAAACACTCTGTTCCACCTTGTGATGTCATGTGGTAATACAGGACGTGCTCCACTGTGTTTTTAAAACTCCATACACCTTCACTAGAATCATTTGAATAATTTCAGCCCTGGAATCTCCACTAAACAAAATGTAAAATGCAGCTGGTAACTTGAAAACAAGCACTTCATGACATCACAAGGTGGAACAGGGCATTTTGAGCTTTGGAGACGTAGACAGACTAATAACACAACTCCAGGTCTGTTTTTGAGGAGGTAACAGCATTATAACATGACTTAAAGCTCACAAGAGTCCATTTTGTGTCAAACAGGAGCTTTAATATGCCAAAAATGGACACACACATTTTTAGGTTTGCTTTGTGGGGACGTTACATTGACTTCCATTCATTTCCCGTAGACTGATCCTAACCTTAACCGTAAGTACTACTCATCTAATCTTAACCTAAACCATAACCCCAACCCAAACCAGCCCAAATCTCATCTTTAAACCATGTTGTAGATCTGATATTGAACATTTCACCTCTTAGGGACCTGAGTGTGTACAGTCCCCACACTGTGCTGCGTACCTGCCCTCAAGAACGTCTTTGGTGCTTGTGTTTTCAGGAGGACGACCCCCAGTCTGAGCTGGCGCCACCTGCTGGACCCGCACTCACACACAGGCCAAAGCACACACACAGACACACACACGAGCACACACACGGCTCTATTTCACTGTAACACAACACCACAGCACAGAAGGAGATGAGAGAGAGAGGGAAAGATGAGAGAAGAGGAGGGGGAAAGAAGAGAGACAAAGAAAAACAAGCATGAGGAGAAAGAGACAAAGTGGGAGAGGAGAGAGAGAGAAGAGGGAGAGGAGAACGGGAGTAGGGAAGAGGAGAGAGGGGAGACAAAGAGAGAGAGGGAGAGGTGAGAGAGGGAGAGGGAGGAAGAGAGACAAAGAAAGAGAGAGAGGAGAGAGAGAAAGAAGAGGGAGGGAGTGAGGGAGAGGCGAGAGAAATAAAGAGGGAGGAAAAGAGACAAAGATAGGGAGAGAGAGAGAGAGAAGGAGAGGGGGTCAGAAAGAAATGGAGATAAAGAGAGAGGGAGAGAAGGGAGCCAAGAGGGAGGGAGAGAGGGAGGGATGGAGAGGTAAAGGGAGAAAGAGACAGGGGGAGATGAGAGAGGGAGAGAGAGACAGACAGAGAACAGGCAGAGACAAAGAGGAGAGGGAGGGACAAACAGAGGAGAAAGACATAGATAAAAAGAGGGAGGAAGGAAAAAGAGAGATATAGAAAGAGAAGGGCAGAGTGAGAGGGAGAGAGATACAGAAATGAAGAGTGAGAGAGCATGGGACGGAGGGGAAGTGCAGGCTGCAGCACAGCCTCACGTGCGCACACACAGACGCACGTGCACGCTCCTCATACATGCACACACACGTCAGGTCTCCATGCTTCTCGGGGACTTTCCGTTGACTTCCATTCATTTCCTGGAGGCTGATCCCAACCTTCACCTAAACCCTCATCTGAACCAGTTTGAACCATGTAGTTGATCTAATAAAGGACTGGCATCACAGGGGCCTGGTTTTTGTGTAAGAGAAGCCGTCCCCACCATGTGAGTGTGTGTGCAGATCGGAGTCCCCACAGTGCGACAGATCCCCGCGCACACACAGCAGTAGAGACAGACAGTGGAGGGCACAGGAGAGGTGAGGAGTCAGCAGCGGCACAAACACACAGGCTCCACGCTGTATCCGAGCATCTGCAGGGCTGTGGCGACATCTGCTGGACAACAGAGGGATCACAGGGTCTTATCATAAAACAACTACCCCTAAAATCTACTGACCCTCCGTCCATCTGTCCATGTGAAGATCGCACAGGGCCCTCTGAATAATATTTTATTCTACACGTAAATCTACATGTACAACAATCTGTCATGTTTTCTCATCAGATAATATGTTAAAACAATACGTTCCTGTGGACTTAAGACTGATATAAAGACATTCTTTATTGGGGGCCCTCCCTGCATTGCTTCTGAGCCCCTGGACTCCACTTTGGAATAAACCAATAGTGATTCCACCATATCACCATAATTTTAAACATTAACCTTTGTTTCAGGTTTTGTTTCAGGTGGATAGATCCAAACCTGACTCAAGCCAGATCCAGGCGGCACGGTGGCTGTGTGGAGTTTGCGTGTTCTTCCCATGTCTGGGTGGGTTTCCTCTGGACACTCCTGTTTCCCCCATCAATCCAAAAACATGCTCCATAGGTAAAAAATCCTCCAGCTGTTGTCCTGACCGAGCCTGGCAACAAGATCATGGAGATGGGTCCCTGGGCACCTTCATGTGCTGCCCACTGCTCCTGAAAGGATGGGTCAAATGCAGAGGATCATTTCCCTACAGGGATAATAAAAGTACTACCAAAAAAAAAAAAGTTTATTACTTTATTACTTTATTGATCTGAACGGCAAGACGGCAGAACGACATGATGAACATCTGAATCTGGTTGGTGACCGCCTGTCGGGCACTTTCACACCAGCGAGCACCAAGATGGATTCTCACTGTGCAGGTTACACAGGTCCAGGAATGACAGAGACATTAAGCATAAACCACACACACATTTCACTCTGGCATGCAGGTTTAAATTAGGTAAACTTACAGCTGAGATCAGTGGAGAGGCAAGCCCACTCACAGTAAGAATCCATGAGTTTTCAAGGTATTATCTGACAGTAAAAAAGAAAGCATGCAAATGAACAAATGCAAGACAGAAGAGAAGTTTAAAGTCATTACACTGTAACATTGAGGCCAGGCTGTAACATCTCCATGGAAACACACATCAGAAAAGGACATAGTGCATCTTTAAATCTAAAAAATCTAATCTAAAAAAGGTTAAATTACACTTTATTTGTCCTCTGTATTGCTGAGGTGATCTGTCCGTTTACATGTTTTCAAACTGCCTCAGTTTGTGTTCAAAGAGACACTGTGAGTTTAATTTGTGAATAATCAGTGAAATAAACTTAAACTTCTATTGTTATAAACAGCACAGTCGAGGGGATGTGTTGAAGACTGGATGAAAACTATATTTTCATTCCACTAAAACAGATGCAGCTTTTGCAAACATAGATCGTCTGTAATTGTGTCCTTGGTGAGCTGTTTTTTTTATGCCATTAAGACACCAAATACAAACTCAGTCTAGAGTTCTTCTACTTTACAGCTTTAAAAAAATGCTTTTAGTGAGGCTAACTTTTTAGCCTCATTTAAACTGCTAACTCCCCCTGCACTCTTCATATATTTATTTGTTCTGCCAGCACTGGTTCACAGTTTCATCTAAAGTGACTGAAAACACCAAAAAAATGTCCCAAAGCATTGAATGTTTGAATGTAACTTTGTGTTATGAATGTATTTGTATGCAGTGTTGTTGTGTTTAGTTACAGAACACTGAATACCTGAATTCAAATGTACTTTGTAACGTATTCCATTACATGAGCCAACCAGAGTACTGTATTCTGAATACTTGGAATACTTTTACACCAAGCATTATATTTTATTAAAAAAGACTATTAAAACTGCTTTATTTCTATTGCCCTGTTTGTCATGCATTAACTTATGTCCAATTTGAGAAGGAAAAAAAATAAATAAATAATGCACGCACACCCTCACTAATCTCACTAACAACTTGCACTACAAAGCTAAAAGTACATGATCAAGTACTGCATTACGTATTTTCAGTGCATGTATTCAGTTTGTTTCCAGAACTATCCATATCCCACAAACTACTGGGTGATTTTGTGGATCAGATCTTAATGCCACACTGTGTAACTTTCTAGAGGCGGCATGTCACCATCATTCACAGTTAAAACCACATGACGGAACATTTTCCATGGAGCCTTATGCATTACAGTGGAAACAAGCAGAAGCAGGCCCTCCTCAAAGTCAAGTAAGAGCCAGGTTTGTGGAGATGCAAGCCTGCTCAGTAAGTTTTCATATTTTTGAATTACATTTTTGAGTATTTTTTAATCTATTTTTGTTTTTTCTTTATTATAAATCCGGTTTCTTCTGTTGTTGCTGTTGTGTGAAGCTCTTTCTGCTACATCAGCTCTATAAATAAACTCTGATTGTGCTATAAAAACATACTTTTATTGTGGTTTATTTTTTGGCTAAAAGTTACACAATTGGGGCATTAAAGGGCACATATTACGTTATTATCTGATCTGTGTTATAATATTGTTTCCTCATCACAAACGTGCGCAGTTGTGTTTTTTTCTTTATTTCATTCACACAAACCCTGCATATTTACGCTGAGAAAACACAGGCGCTGTTCACTTGAAACTACCACTTCATGACATCACAAGGTGGAACAGAGCATCTTGGGCTTTGGAGATGTAGACAGACTGATAATAAAGGATTACTCAGTTGTGTGAAAGAAACAAAACACAACTTCTGGTATGTTTTGAGGAGGTAACGACATTAGAACGTGGCTTAAAGGTCAAATGAGTCCGTTTTGTGTGATACAGGACCTTTAATAATAGAAACTGGTATTTTCTAAAATGTTGTGCAGGTGTTTAAAATATGCACAACTAAACTAAATTCAAATTTGTATTCAAAACCAGATATCTCTTCAGCACAGTTCATAAAGACACAACATTTTCACATCTTTCCAGACTGCAGCCTATGATCTTTCAGTATTCCCTCTGTCACTGCAATCCCGCTCTGTGATTGGCCGCTGCCCACCTCCTCCCGACCATACCACTCCTTTTATGGTCACACGTCTCCTCAGGTGTGTGTGTTCCGGGTTGCAGCGCGTTTGACCCTCCTCACACCTGGATCACACCTGGACTGGGTCTGCGGCGCGCTCGGACTCCTCACCAGGTCAGTGGGTGGGTGCTCGGGCGCTGGTTTGGGAAGGTGTCGGTGGAGGGATAGAGAGTTGGGGAAAACTTGGGTGATGGGTGAGTCATGGCAGCAGGACAAGTCTGAATCTGTCCGTCAAAAATACCTGCCCCCGGGGAACGAGCTTTAACAATGCTTCCTGCTCTCTGCTTGGACTTAGAATGAGTTACGTGTTGTTTTTTCATTTTTTTCTGACCGATTTCTCAAATTACTGTTACTTATTGACAGACGACATTGTGACTCTTGAGTTTATCTGCCCTGCCCTGAACGCTTTTGCCCAACCTGGTTTTTATGGCAGGTTAAAGGTGTCATACGTAACTTTTCTACTGAAGAGTCTTTCTGCTGTTTGTCTGCATTGCCGTATTGTCATTTTGCTTGTAATATTCCACAGTATGGCATCAAACTTGTCTATCTCCATGGAGACAAGTAATTGAAGCTACAAGGCCAAGCTACAGGCCAGATCTGTGCAGAGGCGACCCCACTCAAAGTAAAAATACATTACTTTCAAAACACCTGTAAGTGAATACAGTAAATGCAGGATAACTTTAATGTCATACTGTGGAACATTCCAAACAAAACAACAGCATCTCCATGGTGACAAGTGGGTTACTTTTCTTGTAAAGGGTCTGCATGCTGTTTGTCTGTATTGAGATGTCCTTGTTTTGCTTGTAATGTTCCACAGTATGCTATCAAACTTGTCTATCTCCATGGAGACGAGTAAGTGAAGTTACAGGTCAGATCTGTGCAGAGGCGACCCCACACATGTGTTACAAAACAACAAAAACACCTGTAACTGAATACATGCAAGATAACTTTAATGCCATACTGTGGATTCAATGCAATAACATCTCCATGGTGACAAGCAGGTGAGACACTCTGTTCTATTCTATTTTGGTGTCATTGTTTTGCCTGTAATGTTCCACAGTATTGCATTAAACTTTGGAAACAAGCTGATGCCCCTCGTTTTTTAAGGTATTTCAATAACAATTAAAAAAAACAATTTGCCCAGTCTGTTTTTTATTAAAGGCGCAATCCGTAACTTTTCTAGTAAAGGGTCTGTCTGCTGGTTGTCTGTATTGAGTTGCCATGGCGTTGGCTGTAATGTGTTAGTATGGTGTCAAACGTGTCTGTTTCCATGGTGACAAGTGAGTGACGCCACAACGCCAAGTTACAGGTCAGATCTGTGTAGAGGCGACCCTGCTCAGAGTAAGAATAAGTTATTTTCAAGACAATAAAACACCTGTAAGTGAATAAATGTTAGATAAACTTAATGTCATACTGTGGAACATTCCAGACAAAGTAACATGAACGGGGGAGTGGCCATCTGATGTAAAGAGTTTTGAGTGCCTTAAAGTGGAAAAGCCCAATACCATTTTGTTTGTATTGAGACGTCATTGCTTTGCTTGTAATGTTCCACAGCCGTACTTATCTATCTCCATGGAGACAAGCAAGTGACTCCATCATTTCAAGTTACAGGTCAGATCTGTGCAGAGGCAGAATGCATGTTTTACAAGAGAATAGAAACAAATGAACAAATGCAACGACAAGCAGGTGACAGACTTTATAGTGCGTTTGAAAGGACGCACTAACTTTTCTGATGAGTATGTGATTGCTTTCTGCCATGTTCCACAGTATGGCATTAAATTTATCTGTCTCTATGGAAACAAGCTGTAAAGGCAAGCCCACTCACTGGTTTTCAAGATATTTCATAGCAATAAAAACACAAGAATTGAATATATGCGAATATGTGCCTTACTGTGGAACACTCCTGTCAAAGCAATAACGTCGCCATGGAGACAAGCAGGCGGCAGACCGCTCTCCAGAAAAGTCCCATAGTGCACCTTTATGACACAGTACTTTCTTTTCAGCATGGGGAACCTGATCAGAGTACTGACCCGAGACCTGGACAGCAGTGGATGTAACTTCTTCCTGGACTTTGAGCGTAAGATGCACAATGAGAAACATGCTCCACTGATACTTTGCAGTGACATCACGCTGGAGGTCGTCTACATGTATCTCTAGTGGTGGAACGTTCAGCCGTTACCATGGTGATGCAGTGCACGCATTAGCAAACACTGTCAAAAAGTTTTTAGATAGAAAAAAAATTAAAAAAAAGATTTAAACAGCACATTTTCAAGAGTTTGCGACTGTAAACTTATTTTAGAGGGATTTATTTAACAGCACAAATCATATCACCTGTTGTAGTTTCTGCTAAATCATCTCTTCATGTTCATTCAAAACTCAGATTAAAGTCATCAAACCCTCCTGGAAGTTCGATGACTACAGCTGCAAAGTATAAATAGTATTATAAAGGTATACAGATGAGACAAATGAGACAAACTTCCCGCGTGACCTCTGGAGTTGCCCTTTGCAGATGCACAGCCTTCTGAGGCCGAGAGGGCCACGTGGGAGCAGGTGAAGCAGGTGCTGGAGGAGGGCCAGGAGGTTCTGGAGGAGCTGCAGATGTACAAAGGAGCAGGAGAGGAGATCCGACAGGTACTCACCTAAACCAGCCAATGGAACTCAGTCACCCCACAATCTGATATTTATTTTTTCCCATAGACTTTCAGAAAGAAAAATAATACTAAAAGTTTGAAAGCTCAGGGATAATCAGTTCTGTGGTAACTAACGACCACAAGACCTGCTTTTTAAATTTAATATGTTTCTGAAACTTTATAAACCACCAAGTTATTGAAACATTTCGCTGGATTTTTCTTTTTAAACATTAAAGTCAATGGGGAAAATGAATGGGAAAGAGTGGACTTCGAAGTAGACGCAAATGTAGAGCTCCGTACCAGATTGATACGTGTATCACGAAAGATGAAACAGCCATGAAAGATGAACAGTATTTTGAAGGCTCAGTATTTATATCTTTACATAACAGTTTGGCTTAAAGACTGTCCCCTGTGCAGGCCATCCAGAGGCCCACTGTGGAGAAGCTGCAGCAGAGGGCCTGGGCTGCTGTCCTGCCGCTGGTCACTAAGCTCCACACCTTCTACGAATTCTCCCAGAAACTCGGTCAGATCTTTGTTCAACATGTTCCTCTTCTTTGTTCTGCTCTGTTTGGTTGATATCTGTTCTAGCTTTCCAGTTGGCTGATGTTTGTAGCTACTAAAAGTGACACAATACTAAAATTCCAAACTTGATTTAAGTGGAAATAGAACAACTTCAGGCTTCAGGTTCTTGCTTAGTCCTTCCCACACCAGCATATCTGACGGTCTGTTCTGTGCTGTCCAGAGTCCAGCCTGCGCCTCCTGCTGGACGTCCTGGCGTGTGCAGAGGTCCCGCCCACTCAGCAGCTGGAGCAGAAGCAGGCTCTGGCCCAACAGTTCGCCCACATCCTGCACTTCACTCTGCGCTTCGACGAGCTCAAGGTGCAACCACGGTGCACTCACTCCTCACCTCTGATTGGCCTGTTTTTCCTCATATCTGTTACTTTAGTTAAAAGAACATGCTTTGGATCATCTAATTCTGTGTTCTGATTGGTTGATATCCTCAGATGACCACCCCGGCCATTCAGAATGACTTCAGTTATTATCGACGGACCATCAGCCGACGGAAGATCAACAAACTAACAGTACGTAACTCACTGAACTATTACTAACTAATAAAAGTGGTTCTTGGTGTGTTTCTGTGAGCTAACTCTCTAAACCTGCAGGGAGACTCCCAGAACGAGGTGAACAATGAGCTGGCCAATCGGATGTCTCTGTTTTACGCCTGTTCCACGCCCATGTTGAAGACTCTGAGCGATGCCACCAACAGGTTTGTCTCAGAGGTGAGTGCTCTGTGGAGGTCTGCTGGAGGTCTGCGCTTTTTTTTTTTATAACAGTCTGGAGGAGATCTGCTGATGCAGCTGTGATGAGTACATGGTGTTCTGGTGGAGATGGTGGTGCAGATGTGATGAGTACATGGTGTTCTGGTGGAGATGGTGGTGCAGATGTGATGAGTACATGGTGTTCTGGTGGAGATGGTGGTGCAGTTGTGATGATGACAATAAGACTGATTAGAATGTTGTGTTTGTTTGGACAGAACCCTGATGTTCCTCTGGAGAACACCACAGACTGCCTCAGCACTATGGCAAGTGTCTGCAAAGTCATGCTGGAGACGCCGTAAGTCCACGCCTCATTACTAAGCAGTAAAGCACACAAATCATGCTAATGTTTACAAATCCAAACCAGAATAGTTGATAATCCAGGGTCTATAGACCTTTAGCAAACTCATTCTCAGCTATTTCAGCACTCACCATACCTCACCTACACAGGTATTTAACTTCAGTGCTAGCTATTTGGTTTTAGGCTTATAGTGCTTTATGTCTGTTTGTTTATTTGGATTCTCATTAGCTGTTGCCTAGACAATGGCTATTCTTCCTGGGGTCCACATCCACCTTACAGTGCTCCAAAAAGAGTCCTTGCACATAAAAATCTGAAGATGATGCCTGATATACAACAGTTAATAAATACAGTAAATAAATAAAATCAAGTGTAGTGAGACTATGAAGGCCAGTAGGCTCCAGTCAGACAGCAATATGCCACAATTTAGACAATGATATGTGGAGCAGAGGATAAGTTATTTAAATTCTCTTACACTCTTGGTTTAGTCCTGGTTTAGTCCTGGTTTAGTCCTGGTTTAGTCCTGTCTCAGTCCTGACTCTGGGGTTGTTTCCCACAGAGAGTACCGCAGTCGGTTCAGCTCCGAGGAGACGGTGCTGTTCTGTCTGCGTGTGATGGTGGGAGTGATCATCCTGTTCGACCATGTGCACCCACACGGAGCCTTCGTCAAGACCTCCAACATCGATGTGAGAACTTCTTTTACTCATAGTGATTCAACCTTAAAACAAGCTTGTGTCAGGTTACAGCAAAACTACACATTTCCCCAGCAGTCCCTGCACAGATTGATGTTAAAAATACATTAGCAGATTAAATATGTACTTTTGTGTGGACATTTTTAAATTCATATTTAAATGAGTCATCTATCACCCATCCCAAACACTAACTGACAACAACTTGAAGAACACACATGCCCAGAACATGTCCCTGGTGAGGGTCCAGGAGGTAGTCTAAATAGAATCCTTAGACTCTTCAGCTGGCTCCTCTTGAAGAAGCAGCAGCTCTCTCCAAGGATTTGCAAAAGATCAAACCATAGGAATGCAGAGTGACTGGTAAAAGAAGAAGCCCTTTGTTCACCAAAAGAATCTGTGCCCATAAAACTAAGAAACCTTTCTTTTGGGGTTCTCCACCTCCTTGTCTAAATGGAGATACTTTCCCTGTAATGTTCCACAGTATGGGATTGAACTTGCATTCATTTAATTACAGTTTTTTTTATTGCTCAAAAGTTCCACCAATCTGACCTATTACTTGGCCTGGTGACTTTCTTATTACCATGGAGATAGATATATGTTATGCAATTCTGTGGAACATTCTAGCTAAAGAATTAGGCCTAAAATCTCCATAGAACCCACCAGAAAAAGTGAAACAGCACATCTTTAACTCCACTAGAGTTAGTATGAAATGCTAATGATAAGATCATCAGCTCCACAGGCCTGTGGACAACAGAAGCCAGTATAAGATACTGCTGAGGGTGTGTCTTCACTCAGAGAGGGGACATACAGTGTTCTGGAGGCTCTGGAACAATACCACATCTTTTGGATCCATATTGTATCAGTCCTGATGTTGATCCTGGTCTGATCTTCTGGTGAAGGAGTTTGTGCTTTGTATGTTTCAGATAAAAGGCTGCATCAGACTTCTGAAAGAACAGTCTCCAAACAGCGTGGAGGGACTGCTCAATGCGCTCAGGTTAGACTTCCTCCTCCTCTTCTTCTCCTCATTTCTGTTTTATTCCATTCTCACTGATCTCTCTTTTTGCAGGTACACCACCAAACACTTAAACGATGAGACCACGCCCAAACATATCAAGAACATGCTGCAGCCAAACTAAAAACATGTTACAGAGATGCTTTTTATTTCCATGCATTCTTGTGTATGGAGGTCCGCCGGGGTGTGGGCCAAAGGCTGAGGGGCTGGTTCCTTCACCACAGGAGGTACTCTGGGTACACTGCTGCCATAGTCCTCACTGTCCTCAGAATCTATCAGCAAAACAGAGCAAGTTTGTTCTTCGTCCCCAAGCAGTGAGACCGTGAGAACTTTGAAGGTGCACAATGTAACTTTTTGGTTGGGGGTCCGTCACCTGCTTGTTTCTATGGATATGTCATTGCTCTCCCTGGAATGTTCCACAGCATAACTTTAAACAGCTCTAACTTACATTTATTAAGTTACAGATGGTGTTATAGCTCAAAAATACAGAGAAAAACAGGCCTTCTGAAGATAGAAAGTTTAATACCATACTGTGAAACATTCCAGACAAAGCATGGAGAAAAGCATTTGATGGACACTCCACCAGAAAAGTTACACAATGCCCCTTTAATAACATTTATAACGATAACTGAGTATGGCATTTCATGTTTTAGAACTTCAATAAAATAGAACCAGACTATCTTCCAGCTTTGGTGCTCCCCATACAGGAGTCTGGTGTAGGGCTCCATCTACTGGCAGCGGAGAGAATAATCATGGGGTTCCACCTTGTGATGTCATCATGTGGTAATACAGGAAGTGCTCCACTGTGTTTTTAAACTCCACACACCTTCACTTGAATGATTTATATAATTTCAGCCCTGGAATTACCGATACTGAACAATGGTAAAATGTAGCTGTTAACTAGAAAACTATCGCTTCATGACATCACAAGGTGGAACAGAGCATTCTGAGCTTTGGAGACGTAGACAGATAATAAAAGGTTACACAAACACGTGTGAATAAAACAAAACACAGCTCCAGGTAAGCTTTGGATGTGGTAACAACGTTCTAACGTTTTAAAGGACCTTTAAAACATGTCTGGTGATGATTGTGAATTAAGCTAAATACGTCTCCTGGTACGTTTTTGATGTTATAACATAGTAAAAGGGAAAAAAAAGTACATTTTGAATAAAATGGCTTTGGACTGAGTGCGTACATTCTATTGACAACAGTAGGAAACGTAGATAAAGTATTCATGGAGTCATATACACAAACCTCAAAGCCCAGTTCATCTATTTAAGCTACACTCATATGAAAAAAGTGTTTGCAAAAGTAGTTTCAAATGCCTGAATAATAGATGCTCTTTTTAAACTGCCTTCAAATGTGACTATGTGGTCTACTGAGTGATGAGGACACAGTATTTTCTTTGTATTGTGTGTACTGTATTTTTAATAAATGAGGGTAAATAAAGCTTTCACACCTCATTTGGTTTTGTCTGGTTGTCTGTGTTATAGGGGAGACTGGGGTTGATTGCATTTTTTTTTTTTTCATTAACCTGAACTGCTCAAAAACTGAACATATTTAGATTCCATTTCAACACACTCGCCTCATTCAGAGGAGCTACAAAGTTTTTTTCTTTTGTTTTGGGAAGTAAACAAGACCGAGGTGAGAGATTAGAGACAGTGATTGTCTAAAACAGAGCTTGTCCGTAAATGTGGCCAATCAGAAGCAGCATTTTATGGATTATACATGTTTACGGATATACGTGGTTATTTGGCGACTCTTTGTGATGGGAGCCCAAACAGATCACGTGGGAGGAATTCGTGTGTTTAAAGATCGCTAAAAAGACGTCAGTGCAGCGATAGTGGACACAGCCCTCTGCTCACGCTATAAATGCAGCTCATCTATAAATCATACTATAGATTATACAAATAAATACACTTTTGGAGGTTTCTACCATGTTATAATGTTCCCTCATGAAAAACATGCCTGAAGAGGTTTTAGATGTCATCCATGCATGTTTGAGTAATCTGGTGATCTCTCCTGGGTTCTATTCAAACCCTCCTTACATTCAGCTGTAAGATTCTGCCCAGTGCTCCACTGTCCAATGCAAATCGCAGCCTAAATCAGACAAATTCTCCTGTAGTGTGTGGCGGCGTTTAGGGTGGGTGCTTTCACACCTGTTAGTCTGGTGAACTGGTTCGACTGAGGACTTAAGGTGAAACATTGTTGAAGTTTTCATTTTGTGCAGATCACGTTCTCACCAAACTCCAGCTCCAACGAAATGAACCAAGAAAAAATAGAAAATACCCCTCACCTGAGGTGGCGCTGCATTGGAAATAGTGTGGAAACAACAGTGAAGAAGAAACTGCGCTCACCCACTGGCCAGAGGAAAGTCCCTACCTGATCTGTTATTTGTTAACAAAAGTTTTGATGCATCAGATTTTAGAAAAGTTTGGATTTCGCGTTTGGATTTTACAAATATATGGGGCATATGGGACACCCTCTGGAGGTCTCGGTATGGTTCATTAGTCTGCACCAAATGAAACTGATGCTTTTACACCAGGACAAACGACCTGAACTCACAGGTGTTCCGAACTCGAGTGGATCAAATGGTGTTGGTGTGAAAAGCCCCCTTACATTGTTCATTCTACACTATAGACAATGGAACGTTCAGTCCTGACATTGAGATTGCCCATCAGAAAGTATGTGTCTTTTTCACTGTTTGGTCACTACTGTAGAGTTCCTGAATATATTCGCTCCACTTTATCTTATTTTGTCCTCCTGCATGGTGATCACTCCATCTTTTGACTGAATTTGAGCTTCTGAGGCTTCACTGGAATCTTCTGGAATCTTGCAATCATTAATTTGTAGTTGGTACAAAAATCCTCTGTGCAGGCAGGACACTGTGGAGGGGGTGGGAGCAGGATTCCATTATGGCCTACAGTCTGATTCGGATTTGCACCTCCACTACTGTACTGAGTGAGTCCAGTGCTCTCCCAAACACAGAGCTGGCCTTCTTGCTGTTCTTGTTGGCTAGGCTGCTGCTCCAGCACACCGCCTCGTAAAAAAGAGCACTGGCCATGACTGTGTGATAAAACATCAGGAGCATCTCCTCACAAACATCAAAAACCCTCAGCCTCCAGAGGAAGAAGAGGCTCTGACTTCGCTGATTAAGGGCTTCTGTGTTTAGAGTCCAGTCCAATTTATTATCCAGGAGCACCCCCAGATATTTATAGGTCCTCACAACCTCAATGTTCTCTCCCTGAATGCTGACCGCTTGAGGAGTTGACTTTGCCCTCCTGAAGTCGAAGACCATCTGCTTTGCCTTGGCCGTTTCCTCTCAAAACAATTCTAAGATCTGTACGTCACTATCCTCAAAGGAGTGGCCAGTGGCTTTGATGGAGATGTATGGCGGGCAGACTGAGGTCCACTATTGCTCTCTTGTTTTTTTGTTAGGAAAGACAATCCATCTTTAAAGAGAAATGGAGGGCTCAGGTATCATCTGTCTCCATCCTCTCCTGTGTCCATTTACAACTCTATCCTCAGGTAAAGGTCTTCAGGAAGCCCACACACACTGATCAATTCCTGCTTTTTGATTCACACCATACACTGCAGCACAAACTTGGATCTTCATTTCAACACAGGGCCCATGTGGTTGCTACAAACACAGAGGGAAAAGAAAAAGAAGAACAACATGTGCATAAAGCCCTCTCTGTTTGTGGATGTCCAAAATGGGCTTTCAACAGAACAAAAAGAGCTAAAAAAAAAACAGTACAACAGAGAATCTGAACCCAGGAGAAAGGCTGTATCTATTACTTACATGGCTGGTGTTTCTGAAAAACTACAGAGGATTTTCAGACAACATGAAATCCAAGTCTATTTCAAACCCACAAACACGTTAAGACAGAAACTCGTCCACCCAAAGGACAAAACACTGAGCCACAAACAAAGCAATGTGGTCTACTCCATTCAGTGTAGTGAAGACTGCAGGGGGCGCTACACTGGAGAAACAAAACAGCCACTTCACAAGAAAATGTACCAACACAGACGAGAGAGCCAGAGTGGACCTCAGTCTGCCGTACATCTCCATTTCAAAGCCACTGGGCACTTCGGCACTTCTCTGAGGATAATGAGGTACAGATCTCAGCCAGAAAAAAGAACTGGTTTGAGAGGGGAGTTAAAGAGGCTATTTTTGTTAGGAAAGACACTCCATCTTTGAATAGAAATGGAGGGTTCAGACATCATCAGTCTCCCATTTACAACTCCATCCTTATTATTAGGCATTATTTATTTTACAGAAAGAGGTCTTGAGAATTATCACCAACAGTCTTTATAGAGAGCCATCAAAACCATTATTTGTAAAATTTAAAGTATTGAAAATTCACAATATTGTTGACTTAAGTATCCTAAAAGGAATGTATAAAGCAAAGTGCAATGTTTGAGATAAGAACAAGCCACTACAATCTAAAAGGACTTTGCTATAGTTGAATGTTGTGTCCTTAATCCATACTGATTATCATTCAAGATGAAAAAAAAAAAAAAAATTGCATATGTATGTGAAAGGTTCAGTAACAGATTAGATTCTATTTTTCACAATCATCATGTCCAAACCCTCACAGTCATCTTATCTTTTGTTTCCACAGTTTTTTGTTCTTATTTCATCTTTTTCCATCTTGTCCAGAAAAATGCTGTTCACATTGTCAATAATTATATTTTGATCTAACGTTTTAGAAGAATTACCTGCAAAGCTGGACTCCACAATAGCAAAATATTCACAGAACTCCTCTGAAATGTGTTTTTCATCATATATGCCAATATTTTTAGCTGTGAAACGTATTTGACCAAATAAACTTTTGTCCAGTTGACAAATTGAATTTCTCCTTTTGCCATGGATTCTACCTGGACGACTGAGGGATTTTACACATTTCACTTTCTTGTTCATCACTGTGTTTATTATGCTCCAAGTTGACTTAATGTTATTCCTGTTTTTATTTAGTTGTTCACTCTAATATTCTTTTTGTCTTCCCGATAATTCTTACTAATTTGCTACTTGCTATAAGTAGTGGTTGTCATCCAGCTCAGTGCCATTGTCCCTACTTTGTCATTCCTCATACTCTTTAATAAGATTGAAAAATTAAGTTATTGACATTGCAAAAAGTGAACAATAGGGAGGCACATAGGGGATTACAAAATAAGAAATTATAATGTCATTTGCATTAAGGTAAAGGTTTCTATGCACTGCGTATAGTTTTGTCCATGTCCAGTCTGAACAAAAGAGCAGAGCATCAGCAGACTCATGTGGGTCCAGTACACTATGGACCCGCTTTACCAGTAATTTATTTAACATAAAACAAACAAACTAAATCAACATATATAGTCTGCATTTAAAATGAAAATATTCTATAAATAAAACTAAATGTGTATTAATATTAACGTTCATTTTCTTTGCCATGTCTTTGAGTAGAGTGTAGCACCGTTTCCTCTGTCTCCCTTTGCTGCATGGTCAGGTTTTCCTGTTTCAAGCTGTGATGGTTGTACAAAGATAGATTTCATAGGTGGGCTTTTAATGCTTGGATAATTGAGTGGAATTATTCCCTATAAAACTGCTAAAATTGTGACAGTGCATCTTTCCATTAGTCCGTCCCAAATACTTTGAATACTTTGACCACTTCAGTTGTTGTTCCTTCATGTCGACAGCAGAGGGCAGTATTGAGCCGTTTAAACCCGTGTATGTGGGATCCGTGTAAACAATGATTCGGAATGTCCCAGTCATTCGCTTTGGCTTTATTAGTCTATTTTTTATATAATTAATCATAACAAACTGTGTGGCATCTAAACCCAGCCTTTTATGTCGCTGTTGTGCCCGTCTACTTCCTGGCGCAGCAAAAGGCACTACACTGTGATGTTGCATTCTGGGAAATGTAGTCCCCCTGACGTAAAATCAATTCTGTTATTTATTCCCCCGTCGGCTCATATTAACTTCAACAGCTATTAGTTTATCTTTGTATGAATCCACGTAAGCAGTACAGTTATAAAGCTAATATCACGCACGCTTTAGTAAATAAAAATAACGGTTATACATCTCTGCGCACTACGCTACCCAAACTGCCGCGTCATCGTTACGTAGCTAGCAACAGCCCGTCGCTAAAGTCAAGGCAGCCGCTTCCGTGTTGTCCCTGTGTTTTTCTGCTGGTAATTGTCGCTAGCGGGGCCGGAGCTCCGCTGACAGCCTCCGGACCACAACACGACCATGTCCCAGTGAGAGCGGCCGTCGGACTGGGCTGTGATACGCCGCCATGTCGCTCCTGCAGGGCTCCAAGAAGAAGGACAAGCGCATTCTGTCCGGTACATGCCCGGATCCGAGGTGCGAGGCTCGGCTCTTCTTCCCAGCGCACGGCAGCGTTAGCATCGAGTGCACCGAGTGTGGCCAGCGGCACGACCAGAAGAGCCTGCTCCGCGTAGAGGAGGTGGGTGCCCGCTGTGCTCCGGTGCTCCCGTCCGGGGTGAGCGCCGGGGTGTGGGGACGCGCTGGGGCCGCGGTGGGAGATGCCAAACGCGGCGTGGTTCGGTTGTTGTTACCTCCCTCTTTAGCCTGTTTGGACAGATTTTACGCATAACATTCCTAAACCTAAATTGGAGATGCAGGCCTGAATTATTGCTGCTGAATCCAGACAGTGCGTTCCACATTGGCCACAGAGAAGACTTTGTGTCTCCGATAGTCTATAAATCCAGCTGCATTGTGAATTGACGGAACAGATGATGTCTTTTGCACCCTTTATTATCCTGTAATGTAGATTGAATAGATCAAACTTGGATCTGATGTCCCTCCTGGCCTCCATAAGTTCATAGCATGTTTTTTTTTTACTTCTTTTTTACACTAAACCCTATTTGTCCAGAGCCTTTCCAAAGGGCAGTGTGGTGGTGTTTTTGTCATCTGTCGTCTTGGTCATGTTCTCATTCCCATCTGAAATTTTATTTGGCCTTTTCTGTTGAATTAAATGCTTTTATTATTTTGTGATCTGGGACATATGTGCCTGACATCATCAACAGAGAGATGACGAGATGATGATGCACTGTGTTTTAATATGGCTGACCAATTCACAAAGTGTGCACAGTGAGCTCCACTTCATGCAAAACCATGCAGCTTTCTGGAAATGGCACGTCACCAGCGTAATTCCATGGCAATAGAAACTTAAAAACCACATTCTCCAATACAATGTTTTACACCATACTGTTGAATATTGTATGCAAAGGAAAAACATTTCCATGGAAACAAGCCAAGTAGGCCAGGCGAAGTTTAGAGTCAGGTTTGTGAAGATGCAAGTCCACTTACAGTAAAGACATGTGATTTTCTATATATTTCTTTTCCTGTGCTATAAAAACATGCTCTTATTTTACTCTGTTTTGGCTAATAATCTGAACCTGCTGGGTGCAGACTGCTGCTGCTCTTGGGCCTGCAGACACATTCATTGACTTTTGAATCTCCGTAACATTTTTACTGATGATGTGAGAGGAAGAAGTCCCAGCATATTGAAGTTAGCAGCAAGCCTGGGCTCCTTATTCGTTTAACGCAGTGCAGACGGCCTTATCTTGTTTTTATACAAATCATTAATAGTTTATCTGTTTCTAAACTGAAAACCATTTGGTCAATAAAACCAAGGGACAGAATCCACACATCTGACTCCACACATTTTCCTCTTCCTGGGTCCCCCTGGTATTATCTGTCTGGCACAGAGGGCATTTTAATCAAGATAGAGATTCAGTACTGTCTAACGGTCAGTGATCAGCCTGGGAGTTTTAAAGGAGAGCTCTACAGCCAATCCTCTGTCAGGGAATCACTGTGGAGCGGAGCAGTGTTTGGACTGTGGAGGAATAAACTGAGCAGATACAAATATTCTGCCTTGTTTATGACTGTAAATCTTTGGAAAAAACAAACAAACATAAATATTGAGATCAGTAAACAAGACAAAAATAAGACCAGAGATTAAGATGTGGTTTTAAGGTTGTGTGATGGAGCTTGATGGAGTTTATCGGGCTGGGGGATGTTCATGTGACAACACAAATCTAATTGTGATCTGGCCTCTATGACGATCTGCGATTTGGTCATTGTCGTATTGTGATTCAGTGCCTCTGTTTAATACAGCTGTATACTACAACACAGGCAGTAAAGCTCTGAGTGAGGGACAGGTGGATTTAACAGTGAATCAGAGTGAAGTGTGACCTTTCTGGAAATGTGGAAGGTGACAGGAGATACCTCTTAAAGACAGTATAAATAATGTACATGGACCATGGTAAAAGTGATATTGGGATATATATATTGAGCCTCCCTGCTGGTCACTGATGTAAATGATTATATTAGGCTTGTGGCTATTACTTTTATATATCTCATCAACATCATCAACATATATAATACAATTAAAACAAGCAAACATACAAAAATCAACATTTATGAGCTTTTAACCATCTTAACAGTGACCTCCTCATTACCTTACTCAGTTATGTTCCTGTATTGTCCTGCACTTGAGGCCTGAGTGGTCAAAAAATGTCTGTTTTCCCCTATCAGCGATCCTCTCCCACTTCACACACGCACAAACGCACACACAAATGCCACTACGCATGATCAACTATCAACTCTGAACCCATTTTTATTTTTAAGACGTTTGAACAGTTTTACTAGTCTATTACTAAGTACTAAAAATAGCACAGTTCCTTTAGGTTCTTCTCAGATGGCTCTTAATCATATCCGTTTGCGATTTCAGGTGACCGATCCTGATGTGGTGCTCCATAACCTGCTGAGGAATGCCCTGCTCGGCGTCAGCTCTGCCCCGAAGAAGGGCACGGAGCTGGTGAAGGTGAAGGCATCTCTACAGAAGGCTGTTTCAGTGCATTGTTACATTTGACATCTTCTGTTAAATCGTAAATCGTGGGTTATCTTTAGAGTCCATTCACACTTGCACATACACAACACCAAAATTAGGACTAAACTGGGACTAGAACAGGACCAAACCAAAGTTTACATGAGAACTAAACTGTGCTCAAGCCAGGACCAAATACCTGCAAGTGTGAACGCACCCTAGGTTCATCCTGGGTTACTGTTTGCTAATAGAAATCAGTCATTTTATAGAAGGCATTTTTTCACCTTTTTTTCCTAATACGATTTAGATTATTAGTACATCATTTATTTCACAGTGCATGTATTTATCATGTCTACGAGAACACTTCAAGTCATTGTACCTGAGTTAATTTTAACCGGTTTTCAGAGGCCCAAAGTTATTCCTCACTTACCTTATGCATTCTGAACGTCCTAATTATGCAGCACGATGAACCAGCATGCCTGCTAACACAATCCCATGTATTTCAGAACATGTTTGTAGAGGTCTAAAGTCCAGGGTTAATGGGTTTTAGACAGTACTATTAGAATAAATGCACTTTAATGACAGATTTGATTCAGTTTGATTTAAATCCATAATCACGGTTGCTTCTCCCAGGTGATGGGCTTGTCCAACTACCACTGTAAGCTCCTGTCCCCGGTGCTGACGCGCTACGGCATGGACAAGCAGAGCGGCAAGGCCAAGCTTCTGCGCGACATGAACCAGGGCGAGATGTTCGACTGCTCTCTTCTGGGGGACCGCGCCTTCCTCATCGAGCCCGAGCACGTGTCCACGGTGGGCTACGGCAAGGACCGCTCCGGCAGCCTCATCTACCTCCACGACACGCTGGAAGAGGTGAAGAGGGCCAACGGGGGCCGCGAGTGCCTCATCCCGGTGCACGTGGACGGGGACGGACACTGCCTGGTGCACGCCGTGTCCCGGGCGCTGGTGGGCAGGGAGCTGTTCTGGCACGCGCTCCGGGAGAACCTCAAACACAACTTCAAGCAGAACCTGGACCGCTACAAGGCGCTGTTTCAGGACTTTATCGACGCCGCCGAGTGGGAAGACATCATCAACGAGTGTGACCCGCTCTTTATCCCTCCAGAAGGTAAGGGCTTTAAGCACTTATTGTGTCACTAATGTACACCTAGGACTAGGCCTGTCCCAATAATTACTATATCCACTTATCGGTCAATGTATGAAAGCTGGAACAATATTTTTTCTGATCCATATTTATCGTTTAAACATTTTCTTACTACTGGGAATTTTTGTTGTTATTTTTTGGCTTTTTGATAAGATTTAAATGTGTATGTAATGTATTCTTGTGAGCTTTACACCGTGTTATAGTGTTGTTACCTCCTCACCAACATACCTGGAGTGTTTTATTTCATTCACACATATTTGAGTACCCTTTATTATTAATCAGTCTACAAATCCAATAAGGCTCGGTATCCCTAAGAAGTTGCCGATACGATACACACCTCAATACATGAGCCACGATACGATGCATATCTTGATACAGTGAGCGTTCGATTCGATACGCTAAATTTCGTATTGGTTCAATAAAAAATAATGCTAAATCAACATTATTAATGATAAATTGTTTGATAAACACTGATTTAATAATGATGAATCAGTGTTTATCAAACCACTTCTTGTGCATATGAAACACACCCAGTTTAATCATCAAACTGTAAATATCAGATGTGTTGCATGAACAAGTTTCCTTCGTCTAAACAAGCAACATAACTGTAGCGCTGTAACAAAATACTTTAGTAAAAGATATAAAACTAGAAAAGCACTCAGAGAGCGCAGACCTCCGCCAAGCCCCATTTAACACAATGCTAACGAAATATTCAAAGTGATTCAGAATCCAGGATTTCTTCTGGATCATCACCAAAATTTAATCATCTGTTGGATTTACCATTAGGAACATTTCCTGAAAATTTCATCAAGATCCGTCCATAACTTTTTGAGTTATCTTGCTAACAAACAAACAAACAAACAAACAAACAAACAAACAGACAGACTCAGGCGAAAACATAACTTCCTTGGCGGGGGTAAAAATGCTCGATATATTGATACAGCAGCCCACAATGTCGATACTGTATCAGCACATTAAGCAATACGATATTAGACTTAGACTTAGACAATAATCGATATTTTGATATATTGATATTTTGATATTTTTGAACACCCCTAATATCCAATGCTCAAAATGCTTGTGATTGTGATTTAGTAACAGCTACTTTTTACCTTTTGGTCAGTGAAGACAGGCAAGTCCAGGGCTGAAATTATCCAAAAGATTCTAGTGAAGGTGTGTGGAGTTTAAAAACACAGTGGAGCACTTCCTGTATTACCACATGACATCACAATGTGGAATGAAACAAAACACAGCCCAAGGTATGTTTGTGATGAGGAAATGGCGTTATAACTTACATCAGAAAATAGTAGAGATGGGACAAGATCTCGTGCCCACAAGATCTCGCGAGACAAAAAAAAGAGGAAAATTATCTCTTGAGATTTTTGTTTTTGTTTACATTTGGTTTGGGCGAAAAAGGGTTGTGCATTGGCGAGTTGCATCTTACAGTTCTGAAGAGCAGCACTAGAATGGATACAAAAATATGAATCGTACACATCATGAACCAAATACCGTAATTTCCAAACTATAAGCCACTACAGTTTTTTTCTTTTAAAATATAGTTGATGCGGCTTATATTCAGGTGCACTCAATAGTCCGTAAATTATGATACATAAAAAATTGTGAGGCCAAAATTGGAAACTGAATTGTGAAATTTATATATTAGAAATTATGTTAAAATCTGGTCTCGTCTTGTGGTGGTGGACCCGATCTCGTATCTGGTCTCGTCTTGTGAAAATAGTGTAATATTTCGCCTGCAAGTTGAATTAATAACTTCTATGACTCATTACAGATGCAAACTAAGTACTAAAGTGCTTCATTCTGCTGTTTATTTATTGCAGCTCATGATTTCTTTACAACACTGTATAGGGGTGGGACGAGACACAATATTGGGTCCACGAGAACGAGACAAGATGAGATTTTGACATCATTTGTGATAAATTTCTTACATTTATTTTATGTAATACTTGATCATTGTAGTGTTGCTTTTTGGAACTACAGCTTCTCAAATTGTATAACTCACCAGCTCTTAACTCTTTTTTTGTCCAAGCCAAAGGTAAATTCTGGGGTAAAAAATCTCACAAGATCTTTTTTCTCGTGTGCACGACCTTGTGGCAATTTTGTCTCGCGGGATCTTGTCCCATCTCTAATACTGTAGAGTTAGAATAGTTTTTGTGGTAAATCTGCTCTTGGGTTATAGTGTCAGTGGCATAAATTAGTTGCAGTATTATAGTTTATCATTTATACTGACTTAAGCAATATATTGAACATCAGAATTGTGTTACGCTGGGATGTAACGATATCCAAATGTCTCGGTACGATACGATATGCATCTCATGGTACGATGTGGAGGCTAATAAAATAGTGAATATGCTACTTTTTCTTTTTAAAATGCCTTGAGAAGCCTTTGGTTCTGTCATAATCCAAAAACCTAAAATTTAAAGTGCTTAAATTTAATAAAGAGCTATTCCTTCATGTTAGTCCGCACTGAAACAGAGGACAGGATCATGTAGTTCTGTTTGGTTTTTTTAGCTATTGCTGCACGAAACTATTCATTTAAGCAAAGAAACTTGTGATTTCAATATATTATGATGGACCACGATATTATTGTGAGACTTATGGAGATATGATTTCACAATATTTTGTTTATTGTTGCATCTCTAATTGTGACAGGCCAACCTACGGCCTCAGTTATCAGTCCATGCGCTAAACTGTGTACTGAAAAAGCACTGTGGGCGTGCTGCATGTGATTAACTTTTGGGAAGTGTGTATTAGTTCTGCCACAAAACTGAAATGTAATGAGAGACTGAGCGAGTTCAAACGTTTACGTGACTCTGCTTCTTGGGACATTGAATTGTTGTTGCAAATGAACGTTTGCTCCTTCTTCATAACATCATTTGGTTGGAGGGTCGTCTAAAGGTGACTTGTAAAAACGTAAAGTAAAATAAAATAACCAGCGTTCTCTGTTTTGTCTACTGTAATACATGCCTGTGAACGCAGTGACAGGACCTCACGGTGTCCACTTTAGGACATGGGACAGTCTTTAAGACATGTGACAGACGTGTGAAGGACCAGTTTGGATGGACGGTTGATGTGGAGGGCTCTGGATCAGTGGAAGATTTGAGGGGTCAGGGCCGTGTCGCATGTAAAGAGTTGATATATTTTGATATAGTTTATAATTTTATTACTACTGTTTTGAAAACAACATGTTACTATCGCATCTGTCCTTTGTTTTCATGCATTTAAAATCACTCCCAAATGCCCTGTTGGTGCAGCTGCTCTCCTGTGTGAATAGTCTGTCTCCAGTGCACTATACTGGTATTATCACACAGTTTGTGCTCTCATAGTTGTGATCAAACTGGGAGCACCCATTAAACAACTTCATTTGCAGCTCCTTCGATTCTCAGATTTTGCACACGTTGGCAGAAACGCCCAGTTTTGGATATTCATTCATTCACTCATAGGAGCAAAACTGTGCTGCTTCTTCTTTAGCGTCTTCTTAAATTAAGTTGCGTCCACTTTTCAAGTGGTTAGCGGTTTAGCACATGAGCAAACGCTAAATAAATGACTGTCTGAAAGTGTAGAATTGGATTTATACAATACCAGACAATACCAGTTTTCAATTTACTTCGTCTCCAACCTTAAAGCTTGAAAAATGCTCCTAAATGCTTATAGAATATTGGGAAAAATAAAGTTTATTTCCAGTGGTCTCCCATCCAAGTACATCTCTGCTTAGATCTGATGAGATACTGTATGTTATGTTTTTACATAATACAAAATTTAATCCAGAATGTGGTTAGTGCATTAATGACTTTGCTTGTATTCATTCATTCATTCCCCATACCTGTGCCACTCCTGTAGCAGTAGCCACAGCTGCCCTGAGGCAGACTGGCAGAAGCTCTCACTCACATAGGCCTGATGTGGGCTACAACAGAAAGTACATCATTTAGTGTTACTGTTTCTGTTTAATTGCTAATTTCTGACATTTAGCCTTCATAATCTGCTCTGTCTGTCTCTAAAGATATTTTATTGCCTGATGATTTCACATTGGCTAAGTTTTAATGTAGTGACCAAACCTTACCTTTGGGCAGGTGTTCCTCTGGGTCTGCGGAACATCCACATTTTCGGTCTGGCTAACGTGCTGCACCGGCCCATCATCCTGCTGGACTCCCTGAGCGGCATGCGCAGCTCTGGGGACTATTCTGCCACCTTCCTGCCCGGCCTGGTGCCAGAGGAGCAGTGCCGCGCCAAGGACGGAAAGCTCAATAAGCCCATCTGCATCGCCTGGAGCAGCTCGGGGCGCAACCACTACATCCCTCTGGTGGGCATCAAGAACACGGTGCTGCCCAAGCTGCCCTCCCGCCTCCTGCCCAAAGCATGGGGCGTGCCACAGGAGCTCATCCCCAGGTACAATGCACTCACTATACGGAAATAATCAGGATTTTATTCAGTGTGCATAAGAACAAATTTCTATCCAAAGAACAAAATATATTTGTTGTAAAATTTTATAGTTTAAACCTCTGAAACACATCTAGGATTCATGTTTCAGTCTTCCCTGAAATGCTAATGCTAATCCTGAAGTTGTTTACATTGTGCACTCCAAACAGAATCTTACTATTTAAACATGTATTGTAAGTCTGATTGCTGTAATATTCAGAAATATCACAGTTAGATTTAGAGGTGTGCAAAAATATCGATATATTGTGATACTACATTTGGTGTCATATCATTATCCTAGTCTGCTGTATTGATATATCGGCAAGAGTATTTATCTTTTACTGCACAATTTTGTTTCTTATTAAGGGAAGGATGATGGTTAAACTGTTCTTGAAGGTTAAACTGTTCTTGTAGGTTAAACTGTTCTTGTAGGTTAAACTGTTCTTGGTCGTTAAACTGTTCTTGGTCGTTAAACTGTTCTTGGTCGTTAAACTGTTCTTGCTCATAGGTACATAAAGCTGGAGGCAGACGGTAGCTGTGTGATCGCGGGTGACCGCAGCCTCCAGGACAAGTACCTGATGAGGCTGGTGAACGCCATGGAGGAGGTGGGTCTGCACAGCCACGTCTGCTAGGGTCATGGTTTTATTACAATGTTTTACTGTTATCTTTACTAAAAGCACAATGATTCCTCTCAAAGTTTAAATGTGCATTGGAAAGTGTTTAATAGATTCGCTTTAAGCCCTTGGAGAAATCCATGTTAGACAAACCAGCCACATCACACAGACATTAAACATTCACAGCACATTCCACTCAACAGCACTGAGGAGGCAGTTTCCATGTGGACAACACGTCATGCTTCTTTCTGTTATCAAACATGTTTTTGTTTTGAATGTTATCCAGCCTTATTCTAGTACACTGTGTGTGCAGGTGTTTATGGAGAAGCACAGCATCCATCCGTCTCTGGTTGCTGATGTTCACCAGTACGTTTACCGACGCACTGGAGTCATCGGCATCCAGCCCGAGGAGGTGACCGAAGCCGCTAAGAAGTGTGTGCAGGAGAACCGGCTCCACCGCTGCCTTCTCTGTGGAGCTCTGTCTGAGCTGCACGTGCTCCCGGAGTGGCTCTCCCCTGGAGGTAAACTCTACAACCTGGCCAAGTCCACCCACGGACAACTGCGCCCCGACAAGAACTACAGCTTCCCCCTGAACAGTGTGGTGTGCTCCTACGATCCACACAGAGACACTCTGGTGCCTGACTACAAACTCAGCTCTCTGAGCACGTGCAACTGGTGCCACGGCACATCTGTGCGCCGCGTCCGCGGCAACGGCTCCGTGGTCTATCTGGACGGAGACCGGACCCACAGCAGGTCTCAGGGAGGCAAATGTGGCTGTGGCTTTAAACACTACTGGGAGGGCAAAGAGTATGACAACCTCCCTGAAGCCTTTCCTATCACCTTAGAGTGGGCGGGCCGTGTGGTCAGGGAGACCGTTTACTGGTTTCAATACGAGACAGACCCTTCCTTAAATAGCAATGTTTACGATGTAGCCATGAAGCTAGTCACGAAACACTTCCCTGGAGAATTTGGGAGCGAGATACTGGTACAAAAAGTGGTCAATACCATCTTGCATCACACAGCAAAGAAGAACCCGGATGAGTATAATCCTGTATCGATAGATGGTGCTCATGCTCCACTCATTTCTGAGTCTGAACCTCCACCTGACCATCAGCCTCCAACCAAAATCATTCTAACGGGTCAGAAAGCCAAAACTCTGCACAAAGAGGAGCTGACCATGAGCAAAGCTGAGCGCAGCCTTCAGCAGAGCATCAGCGAGCAGGCCGGGCTGTCACAGAAACGCCGCACTGACAAACTCAAGCAAGAGCAAAAGATGAGTGAGGGGCGTGTCTCTCCAGATAGCTCCTCCCCCTCCTCATCAGCTCCAGCCACACCCACAAAGTCTCCATCGTCTTCCTCATCCAATAAGGAGAAGAAGCTGCGCGTGACGACCAGTGACGGCAGACAGGCTATGCTGACGCTACAAGCGAACACAACTTTTACGGAGTTGCAAAAAAGCATAGCAAAAGAGTTTAATGTGCCTCCATCACAGCAGTGCATCCGCCACGGTTTCCCGCCCAAAGAACTGCTCCCCCCGAAGGACGGAGAGGAGAACGAGCCGGTGGCACTGCAACACGGAGACCGGGTGAGTGTGGAGATTCTGGTGCGCAAAGCCCCAGAGGAGAAGGCCCTCAGCTCCCACTCTGCAGCCTCAAACAAGAGCCAAGACCCAGGGGCCAGGAGCCAGGAGACAGGGGCCAGCCGGGCCAGTCGAGAGCTGCAGGACAGCATCGACCTGGAGATCTCCTCCCTCTGCCTGCTGGCGACGCTCATGGGTAAGATGTGCTCCCTCGTAGTGTTATCATCATACTAAATTTTCAAGCACAATTTCAAAACAATTTCTTTAAACAACAGAAACAGTAGAACAATAGCATAGAAATTACCTTGTGGCCTTACATCTGCATAATCCTTCAGTGGTCCAGGTAGTGGTCCATGTATGTAAACTGTCTGTGCTCTTATACTTCTCCTGATACAGCTCATGTTGGTTTGTTTTAGACCACAATGTTAAAGTGAAAGTGAAACTTACCGGAGCTTCAGTGTGTTTTATTTGTGCTGTCATCAAATGCGACATTTTGAATCAGTCACTTTATTGATGTCTTGTGTGTGGCCTTCTGCTGTGTGCGTATGTCAATATGTGGCCCTCAGGGAACAAAATGGACCTCCCTGATCAAATAATAACAAAACAGTGATTAATCAGACAAATGAGGGACAGTCTGGAAGTGATGAGGTCTCTGAGGTGGAAGGCATCTGAATTAAAGTTTAATATCAGACAGTACATGCAAATGCAACACAGAAGAACACATTTGATTTCATAGGTTTAATTCAGTCGTTAATTACATTATTAATTCTATGACATTCATGACAAATTATCGGACTACCAATGAACAGACAGGTTGAGTTAGGTCTACCAAAAGGACAGGTCAGGACTCAGCTGTGTGCTCCTCTGTGCAGGTGAAGACGTCTGGTCCTACGCCAAGAAGCTGCCCCACCTGTTCCAGCAGGGAGGAGTCTTCTACAACATCGTCAAGAAGGACATGGGTAAACGCTACATGCACCCTGATCCCATTTGTCATTAGGGTTTGATCATATGAAGCAATCCAAATGCTTAATAGTGATGTAACCATGTGAGGTGTGTGGTGATTCAGAGCTCCTGTTTAATGCAGCTCTATGCTCAAACACACACACTCTTCTTATTGACTCCTCCGTCCATCTGAGTGAGTGACAGGTGGATTTAACCAGTCACAGTGAAGCATACTGACAATAATCAGGCAGCTTTGGCCTATTAAAGGCGATATTTAGTATTTGAAGAGTATTAGATTCCAGATAAAATTATATCATGAACTACCAGGTACTTGAAGAAATGAACATAAACCTTCCTTTTTAATGAACTGAAAGTCTGTGTCAAAAATATAGTAAATCTCCCTGCTGTTGACATTCCTCTGGTCTGTCATCACCGGTCAAATGCAACCTGTCTGTAGCCTAGTGTCATGATACTAAAATTCCACACTCCATTTTAATACTCAATAGTGATTCCGATACCACAGTTTTCTTTTCTATTCCCATGTGTCTTATATCTGTATAGTCCCTCTGTGGTCCGTGGGCGTATCATAGTCTGTGTGCTCTTATGCTTGTTCTGATACAGTTCAAGATCATGCTAAAGCTACTCAGGAAAGGTTCATTTCTGTCCTCTGAATGGGAATTTTTCATATCGATACCGGCTCAAATCAGGATCTAGTTTCGATACTAGTTTTATTATCGGTTAGTTTCTGATTTTCAGTACTTTTGACAGCTACTATAGACTGGTGCTTTCTAACTATTAGCTGAATGCGCAGGACTGTGTTTGCCCAGTCCCTGTCAAATAAATCCTAAAGTGTGTGTGTGTGTGTGTGTGTGTGTGTCAGGGCTGCTGGACGGAAAGCACTGCACCCTGCCGCACCTGTCGGGGAAGACGTTTGTGTACAGTGCTGCGGAGGACAGACTGGAGCTGTGTGTGGACACCGCGGGACACTTCCCCGTGGGCCCTGATGTGGAGGAGCTGGTGAAGGAGGCCATGCTGCAGCTGCGCTCAGAGGCCTCCAGGGGGAGCCGTGAGGGCAGCCCCTCTCACAACACACTGAAGCTGGGCAGTGGAGGAGTGGTCCTGAAGAAGGAGCAGTTGCACAGCGTCACAGCCTTCCAGGGCAAAGGACACTCTCTGGGCAGCTCTAGCGCAGGTTCCCCCCAAGAGCACCGGACAGGCTCCAGCGGGCATGTGGTACGGAACATTTACACTACATGCAAAATTCAGTTTCTGAATGAAAAAATATTAATCAGGAAACAACT
The DNA here is from genome assembly GCA_029959045.1 of Taenioides sp. WSHXM2023. Lineage (NCBI taxonomy): Eukaryota > Metazoa > Chordata > Actinopteri > Gobiiformes > Gobiidae > Taenioides > Taenioides sp. WSHXM2023. The sequence goes on along the minus strand of CM057096.1, from coordinate 3,783,897 downwards.
CATAAACATGCTACTTTTTGACCATTATTACGATTAAAGGGTTAGCCAGGTCACTTCATGGTTGACTCTGATTTAGCTGTATTATGAAGCTAGATCACTTTCTATCAGGGCAGATCTCCATGGTAACATGCCCTGATTTCATAACATGCTTCAGACCAGGTTAAGTTATATTAAAGATGAGTCTTTGACCAATCAGAGACAAGATCCAGCTGTGAGGCGAGCAAGCGGCCAGAGAGAGGGAAGGGGCGCATATGCTTTAATACGAGTGATTAATCAAAGGATTACCTGGGAGTTATTTTACAGTTTCATTTATAAAGTTAAAGTGCTAACTCCGGAGTATTGACTAATGTCACAAGATCCAAGTTTGTGCAGCCCTTGACTCCCTTCATGTGATTTTTCAGAGTAAAGGTCATTCACTGACCAGCTCCATTGGAGGCTCCTCCCCACCAGATCATCGACCAATCACACGACAGCACAGCTCAGGGGTGGACCTGAGTGCCAGTGTGAGTCGAGGACCTGCAGATCTGTCGGACATCGCAGAGGACGCCTCTAGAGAGCTGGTACTGCTACTGCTACTGCTACTACTACTAGTGTTTATGTACATGTATATTTACCCAAAGACCAGTTACCACCACTGCCCTACATTATAGAGCAGTTATTTTTACCAATAGTTACTACCAGTGTACTAGAGTCCTATTTTTATGTCCCGTTTTGATGTTAAAGGGCCCATATTACGATATTTTCTGATCTCTATTATAATGTTGTTTTCTCACCTCAGACAGACCTGGAGTTGTGTTTTGTTTCATTCACACATAATTAACACACAAACCCTGCATATTTAGGTTGACTTCTTCTCTCAGATGGAAAACACTCTGTTCCACCTTATGATGTCATGTGGTAAGACAGGAAGTGCTCCACTGTGTTTTTAAACTCCATACACCTTCACTTTGGATCATTTCAGCCTTAGAATTGCCAATCTCTACAAATTTGAAATCTACCGCATCATGACATCACAAGGTGGAACAGAGCATTTTGAGCTCTGGAGATGTAGACGGAGTAATAATAAAGGATTACTCAAACATGTGTGAATGAAACAAAACACAACTCCAGTTATTTTTTTTGAGGCAACATTATAATACGCCTTAAAGCTCACAGTCAATAAAGCGTAATATAGGACCTTTAAAGTAAGTGTGCGTATGTTTGTGTGGTTGCCAGGGTAACGCCTCGCGGGAGCTGGTGCGGATGGCTCCGGGCTTCGTGACCATGAAGGACGGGCGAGGAGGACTGGACCCTGAGGTGATGGAGCAGCAGCGCAGAGCTCTACAGGAGATGGTCTCCTCCATACAGGCGTCTATGGAACGCAACCTGAGGGAGCAGAGGGACAGGACAGCCTCCAGCAGCCAATCACAGCAGAGCACGCCTCGGCCACTCCCACAGGAGGAGCCAGAGGACATGGAGAGTCAGGACGTCGAGCAGGGCAGCACTGAGCCGATGGACCACTCCTGATTGGACCCTCTAAGCCCCGCCCCGTCGCCCTTCAGGCCCCTCCCCTACGCAGAAACAGGGTGTACGTTTGAGCCAACACTAAAGCTACTAACAAAGCTCTTTCAGTTAAAGGGCCCATATTACGCTATTTCTGCTCTATTATAATGTGGTTTCTTCATTAAAAACATGGCTGGAGTTGTGTTTTGCTTCATTCACACATGTTTAAACCCCAAATCCTGCATATTTAGGCTCTCAAACAGAAGACCCTTTAGTTCCACATTGTGATGTCATGTGGCAGTACAGGAAGTGCTCCACTGTGTTTTGAAACTCCATACATCTTCACTAGAATCATTTGGATAATTTCAGCCCCGGAATTGCCAATCTCTACTGAGCTAAAGGTAAAAGGAGCTGTAGACTTGAAATCTACCGCGTCATGACATCACAAGGTGGAGCAGAGCATTTTGAGTTTTTTAGGAAGACGTGTGAATGAAACAAAACACAACTCCAGGTCTGGTTTTGATGAGAACAGCTTTATAACATGGCTTAAAGCTCACAAGAATTATTTTGCGTAATATAGGACCTTTAAGTATCCGTGTTTAGTGTCATGGTCCCAGACGGCAAAAGAACAGACCGAAAGAACAGAGGACTGGATAGAAGGCGTTTGCAGTGACAGTGCGTGTGTCTCCTTTGGGTGTACCGCTGGTTTTGGGTGCTCTTCTCCTCAGGCTTCAGCAGGTTCTCCAGGAGCACCCGGAGAGTTGGGTGCCTTAGACTGCAGGAAAGAAGGACAACTTCTCCGATGACAAAATTAAATTGCAAATATTTATTGGAGATCTGATGCATCTTTTATTTTCTATTTTATAAATAATTCTATCAGCTTAACTCACAATAGGGTTTATCATACTGTACAATGTAAAAATCGTAATAATATTCTAATATTTGAAAGCAAGTATCACATGTAAATCTTGTGTGTGTCATTTCCAGTCACGTTTGACAGTTCGCCTCCGCTGTCGTTAGAACTGACCCGGTGTTTCCCAAAGGTTTAGACTGAGACCTCCAAATTTGTATCATTTTATTTCATACCAGTTTTGGAGTATTGTGTTCTAGATGTATCTCTATGGTGAAATGTTCAGCAGTTACCATGGAGATACAATGCACAGATTAGCAAACACTGTCAAAAAAGTTTTACGATTTGAGAAACTCGAGAAAAAACACAAAATTGATTTAAACAACTAATTGTGAGCCTGTGATCAATACAAGCGTGGTTTTGTTTAGGAGTTTGATTTTTCAACTAAAAGGTGAAAGTGACTAACTGTGACTCAAATTTTATGTGAGAGAGACTTGTTTAAAAGCACACATCATCTCACCTGTTGTAGTTCCAGCTCCAGTCAGCTCTTGCCGCTTTCTGATTAAAGTGTGTTAAAATAAAGATCACATTAAAGTCTAATAGAGCTTCTGACAGTGCAGTGCGTACAGTTAGCGTCACAGCCCCAGGGAATGTTGATGACATCAGCTGCAAAGTATCAATAAATGTCACTTATTGCCCCCGCTGGTCAAAAGAGCACAGATAACAATGAAATACAGTTGCATCTGTGTGGTTTTGACAGTGCTGGAAGCGTTAACTATGATTTGTATCACATTTTTCCTGATTCTTTTTAAAACATGGGCGGGAATGAGACTTTGGGGACGCTCCATCGTCTCCTCTGTAAATGGGAAACACTGACTGAGCGCTCGGAGGAGTCGTGCTTTGTTTTAGTTGCACCGCAGACCTCCTCCGTGTTCCTCCGCTCCTCCACGTCTCTGCTCTTACTCAAGAAGAACTCGAAACTCGTGACACGATGAAGACGCCGCCCAGCCCCCGTCTTCCACTGATGTATCCACCAGGGGGCGCTCACCGAGTGGCCCATGTCATGTGTCATACAGTTTTCCAAATCAGTAATTACGTATTTGTGTGAATCAGTAATTTTGGCATTAAAGAGCCCATATTACGCTATTTTCTTATGTGTTATAATGTTGTTTCCTCATACCTGGAGTTGTGTTTTGTTTCATTCCCACACAAATCCTGCTATTTAGGCTGAGTTCTTCTCTTAAAGGAAAAACACTCTGTTCCACCTTGTGATGTAACGGGGTCATACAGGAATTCATCCACCATGTTCTAAAACTCTATACACCTTTAATATTGATCATTTCAGTTCTGGAATTGCCAGTTTCTCCAAAACAAAAGGTTAACTTGAAAACCACCACTCCATGACATCACAGTGATTCTAGTGGAGGTGTACGGAGTTTAAAAACATAGTGGAGCACTTCCTGTATTAGCACACGACATCACAAGGTGGAGCCGAGTGTTTTCCGTTTGAGAGAAGAACTCGGCCTAAATATGCAGGGTTTGTGTGTTAAAAATGTATGAATGAAACGAAACAAAACAAAACGCAACTGCAGGTATGTTTTCGATTTTATAACATGGATCAGAAAATGGCGTAAAATGGGCCCTTTAAATTTTTAACATCGAGTTCTAGTTGTGTGATTCTTACCAAAACCAAAGCTAAATGAAAGAAGTGACGCTCTTATAAATGGCCACATAAGCACCCAAAATCCACCACCTACTTTTCCATTGCCCTCTGAGCTTTTTATCTTCAGTTCTTTTCTCCAATAACCTCTCCGTAGACAATAATATGAGCACATCCACCCTCCCGTGTGTGCACATGTAGCTAACGGGGTTGTGGGTGGAGCTTGTGCTGTATCATATTTACATAATGTAGCATATACTTGAGCTGTACAGTGAGGGACATGCTTTGTTTCACCTGTTGCATGTGTGGGCTTTTCAATCAACAATAAAGCCACTTCCAAATGGAGCCGGAGTCCGTGTGTGTGTGTGTGTGTGTGTGTGTGTTTTTGAGGAAAACGGTTTGAAAATATAAGAAATGTTGAACTACTTTTTCATTCACTGTGACAAGTTCTTAAAATGACTGAATGTTGTTTCAAAGTTAAAGGTTAATCTTATAATGTTGTTTCCTCATCACAAACATTCACACAAACACTTCATATTTAGGCTGAGTTCTTCTCTCAAACGGAAAACTACACCTTATTGTGATGTCATGTGGTAATACAGGAAGTGCTCCACTGTGTTTTTAAACTTCACACACCTTCACTAGAATCATTTGGATGTTCCATTCCCTGAAATTGCCAGTGTCTTACTGAATTAAAGGTGAAAATTGGCTGTTAACTTAAAAACTACATGACATCACAAGGTGGAACAGAGCATTCTGGAGATGCAGACAGCCTAATAAAGTAAAGGATTACTCAAACATGTGTGAATGAAAAAAAACAAAACAAAACACAACTCCGGGTATGTTTCTGAGGAGGTAACAACAATATAACATTGCTTAAAGGTCACACAAGAACAATTTTGTGTTTTTGAGGATGACGGATATATGATAAATATAGATATTTGCTCAGATATTTTAACAACCTGCCGATAGAGACACGTCCAAGTTTGTCTCAGAAAGTGGCAACCCAAATGCCTCCTTTAGGAGCAATTATAATTTGGGAATCTGAATCTCAGTTAAAGCTGCACTGCGTAACCTTTGTGGTTGAGACTGAGGTTGATTTATCTGAAATATTCCACCATGGTATTAAACTTCTCTATCTACCAATTAGTCACTATGTTTGAATTTATATAAAAGCGGGGTGGCCTCTCCACAGATCTGACCTGTAACTTGGCTTGGTGGCATCGGCGGCTAGACTTCTGAAGGGCCTGTGCTGTTCTGCTCCACTGTGGCCCGGAAATTCAATTCAATCCAATTCAATTATTCCACCCACAGGTGCCTGGTCGTCTAGTATTGGAAACCTTAAGAGAATATGATTTTTATTTTAAATTCTATAAACTTTAAACTTTTTACTGATAACAATTGTAATATTGATTTATTCTTAATTACAAAAACATTTGACCTGAACTTTTTTATTTTATAATTTGGTGTTTGGGTTCAAGACAATTACCAGTGCGGATTTACACCTAAAAATACTCTCTTTGATCTGAACGGTCACTACCTAAACCCCAGAACCTGCAGCCAATCATGAGTGAGTGCTAGTGCAGCCTCTGCAGCTCAGGGAGGGAATTCTGGAGGCTCTGAGCTTCACATGAGGTCTGTCCATAAACTGAGAATGAGACAAACTTGGATGTGTCTCTGTCTGCAGGTTAAGGCTCTGGAGACACAGTTTCAGTTGTGATTGTTGAACCTTTTTTTTCCCCATGTGGTTTTATAATACAGCCAGAAGGGGGAGACAGACCGCAGACCACAGGGTCCATATGGGCACTAGGACCCGGAGAGGTGCAGCTACATGCGCGCATAGATCCACAGAGACGCCGCAGTAAATATAGCGCTGCCAAACCGTGCCAAACTCGCTATGCGCCCGCGCTCTGGGGTCAGCGGGCCACTCTTCCACCGCGGTGCCGGGTCAGAACCTGATCCGGACCAGTACCCGTGTTTCCAGGTAAGACCGGTCTGGTACAGCTGCTGTGCCCCGTGAACCTGAAGGAGAGTCTGATTTTGGTCCTGCAGGCTATTTTGATCCTCTTGACTCTTAGAAGTTCAACGAAGCTTTTACAAACATCTGAACCTGTGTCTCCAGAGCCTTAACCTGCAGATAGAGACACATCAGAGTTTGTCTCATTCTCAATTTATGGACAGGCCTCATGTGAAGCTCAGAACCTCCAGAATTCCCTCACTGAGCTGCAGAGGCTGCACTAGCACTGACTCATGACTGCAGGTTCTGGGGTTTAGGAAGTGACCGTTCAGATCAGAGAGAGACATTTAGGTTTAAACCAACTGGATTTTAACACTGAAACTGGCAACCCAAGTGAGAGATTCATGTGAGGCCCATTCTACTTTCTGATTGGATAATCGTCTTGAATCAAAACACCAAATTATAACAGAAATGACATGATGGCCATTACGTCCAGTGTTTTTGTCATTAAAAAGGGGGTATTACACTTCTATGGGGTATTAACTGATAACAACATATTTAGGTCACCATGTTACCTTTTATTGTTTTGAAAATGATATATTCCCGAAAACAACATATCCACATCTCCACATCTCATCAGGTTTGTTAAGTTGTAGTGTAGTGTTTGTATATTTAAAAAGTCTAAATTACCAAATGGGAGCATTATGGGCGGAGCCTTGTACACACTCATGCTGCTAACCATTTCAACTTTCAACGCTGAACTTTATTATTGTCCCAGAGGGAAACTGTTTCCCCTAGGCTCCCGGGCCCTATCTAAACATAAGGAGAGTTTAGATGGGGCCCGGGAAAGATCACTAAATTACTCAAACATAGAATTTCCCTCCATTTGAAATCATGACATCAATTAGAATGCTGTGAAGTCAAAGAAGAGGCTGTAGGAGGCTCATTTGCACATAGACATAAGAACAGGAATTATAAGAGCAATTTAGCATCAAATCATGTGGATCATTGTTTTAATGAAAAAATTGTAACCTCATGTTATTTTTTATTGAATGCACTTTCTTTCCCCTCCTCTGTGTAGAATGCTGGAGCTGTGTAAAGTCACCCCTTCACTGTTCATCTCGAACGCCCGCTCCGCTTGCAGTACTGCACTTCTCCAGCAAGAGGCGGTCACACAGTGCATCAACGTCACCAGGCAGCAGCCGTTTCCCTCGGCGACGGTCGCTAAGATGCAGGTGTCGGTGTTTGACGACCCGAATGAGGACCTGTACGCACACTTTGACAGCTGCGCGGACGCTATCGAGGCGGAGGCGCGACGTGGAGGCAAAACTCTGGTCTACTGCAAGAATGGGCGGAGCCGATCTGCCGCCATCTGCACCGCCTACCTGCTCAAGTACCAGCAGCTCACACTAGAGGGAGCTCTGCAGGTGAGGCCCCATACACTGTGTATATAAATGGACAAAGCTAACCTGCTAACTGCCATGTTCCAAACAGGAAGTGAGCATGGGTGCGCTCTGGCTCCATCGACTCCAGTTCACTTTCTATTGAAAACCCCTCTCTCTGTAACTGCTGCTGTTTAAAATGTTTGTATTAATCCACTCTACTTGATCGTGGTGTTTTTATTTAACTATTTTGATGAGCTTCGTTTGGCTGGAGCTGAACACTATGGGTGTCGTCACATTCCTTTAGTCCACTTCTTTATACGGTCAATGTGAGGGCCACACCAGGGCTAGACCAGGTTCTAAATGTAAAGATCCACATGTTAGAAGATAGTTAATAGCTCTCCATCCCATTCCAAGTAGCTCCCCAAAGTAGGTCTGTCACAAGAAAATATCAACGATAACTAATTCATGCAATAAATAAATAGCAGAATGAAAAGCTTTGGTATTAAGTTTATATCTGAGTCATAGATATAGACATCATTTCAAGAACAGAAAAATAACAAAAGGTTCCCCTCTAGTGCAAAGAAAAAGTGCCCATGATAACTACTGATCCCCAAAAACGTGAGTTTGTGCACACAGAAATATTGCGAGAATCCAGTTAAACTTATCTGTCTCCAAGGAAACAAATGTGACAAATCTAGGCCAAGTTACAAGTCAGATCTGTGGCGTTTGCATTTTTAAAGTACTTGAGCAATAAAGCTGCTGTAATTGAATAAATACAAGATGGATATGCTTAATGCCAGGCCTTGGAACATTACAGGCACAGCAATAACATCTCTGCGAGAGCACTTGGCAGATCCCCCTCCACAAATGTGGAAATATGGGCTAAAAATGGATGATTTACTTTGGAACATTTATGATTTGTTGTTACAGAAAGTGAAAGCTGCGCGTCATGTCATCGAACCCAACCCAGGCTTCATGATGCAGCTACAGAAGTATGAGGAGGAGCTGAGACAAGGAGACCAGACCTGACTGCTCCTCACGGCTCCTCACGGCTCCTCACGGCTCCTCGTGGCTCCTCGTGACTCCTCACGGCTCCTCACGGCTCCTCATGGCTCCTCACGGCTCCTCACGGCTCCTCACGGCTCTTCACGGCTCCTCATGGCTCCTCACGGCTCCTCACGGCTCCTCACGGCTCTTCACGGCTCTTCACGGCTCCTCACGGCTCCTCATGGCTCCTCATGGCTCCTCACGGCTCCTCACGGCTCCTCACGGCTCTTCACGGCTCCTCATGGCTCCTCATGGCTCCTCATGGCTCCTCATGGCTCCTCACGGCTCCTCACGGCTCCTCACGGCTCTTCACGGCTCCTCATGGCTCCTCATGGCTCCTCATGGCTCCTCATGGCTCCTCGTGGCTCCTCGTGGCTCTTCATGGTGGCTCCAGTCTGTGCCCAGTGCTGGAATACTAGATATGGAAGAGGACTGTCCTACCAGGGACTAAACCTGAGGTCAAACTCTGATCATTAAACTGTTCAACTCAGAGCAGTGAAAACTGCAGTGGAACTCGGACTTGGGAGTATTCAAAATGATACCTGCTGTAGTTCCTGGTTTTACCTCCAGAGGGAGCCACAGTCAAGTCCTCAGGGAGTAAACTCAGGGAGAGAATCCATGTTTGTGTTCAGTCAATGTTTTGTTTTGCTACCTCTACATCAGGTATCGGTTTTAAATAAGAATCGATTCTCAATTGACCTGTCTGACTAAATGCAAAAAAATAATACAAGTTTTGTAATGAGGCTCAAAACACACAAGTGTTTACTGTAATTATTCTCTCTTTAAAGACGCAATATGTAACTTTTCTGGTGGAGGGATCTGTGACTTGATTGTTTCCATGGAAATCTTAAATGTTCCACATTAATGTATGGTTTTAACAGAACTGTATCTGATTTTTACAACAGAACAGTTCATCTTAAACGGTTTGCAGTGGTCCAAAGTTATTCCTCACTTACCTTATGCATTCTGGAAATAAAACACTTCATAATCAGATGCAAACGGCACACAGCAGAATTATTTTGACATAAAGAGCTGCTTATATAATATATCTGTACATATAATATATCTGTACTGTGTGGCTATACTGTATCTGTACTTATCCAATTCATTTAAATACAGGTGTTATATATTGCTAAACAAACACTTTGAAAATCAGGTACTGTGAGCGGGGTCGCCTCTTCACAGAGGTGGACAGATGTTTAATGTCAAACTGTAGAACATTTCAAGTGAAGCAATAACATCTCCATGGAGACAAGAAGGTGGCGTACCCTTCACTAGAAAATGTACATTGTGCACCTTTAATAACCTATCAGAATATTTTCTTTGGCAATCTCGCACTTCAAAATGTATTTCTACGACACTACAGTGGGTAGCGTAACCAAAAATTATACTGAAGTAAGAGTAATGTAACTTCAAAATGATATTACTCATGTAGAAGTACATGTAGAAGTACAAAGTAGTGATTCCAAGAAATTACTCAAGTAAGAATAAAAAAGTATTTGGGAAAACTACGTAAGAATAACTTAAAGAGTAACTATCGGGATGATTTATAATTTGAAGTGAATGTAACTGGAAGGACAAAACATTAAATAATTCATAAAATCTGGTATTTTCAAAGGACAGACACAAAAATGAGACAAACAGACTTATATAAAGGATAAAGGAGCAGTGTTAGAAACTCAAATGTTCAAATCATTTCATAGTGTCGACACAAAGCTTTTGTTCCTCACAGTGGGAAGAGGAACCAAAACTTTTACTTAGGTAAGAGTTACTTCAGTAAAAATATTACTCAATTAGGACTATATGTGTGCTGCTAGAAAAGTTCTCTGAAAAGTACAATTTATTTATAAAGTTACTGAAGTAAATGTAACTGGGACTCGTAACTCTGACTAGTACTACTACATTTTATCCAATAATGATACAACTCAACAAAGTCGCTCTCCCAAAAAGGTGATCGTTTTTTATTGATACATTTGAAGTCATTATAAGACAAAGCACAATGTTTCTATGGCTAAAGCAAAAGTACAATCAATGACATGGAACAACCCCAGAGCTAAAGCAACATACAACTGAAATTCCATTATTGATAATATTGTATTTTGATTGTATCTTGATTTCCTGCGCCCTCTGGTGGTCAGGCGGCGTGCGGGTTGTGCGGGTTGTGTAGGTTGTGCGGGTTGTGTAGGTTGTGCAGGTTGTGTAGGTTGTGCGGCGGTGTGGGTGTTCGCTCCCACTCCTGTTTCACGTCTTCTATCCACTGCTGGTAGTTGGACACTTTGGTGTAAATGCCCAGCTTGTCTTCCTTTCCGCAGCCCTCCTCGCCCCAGGACACCAGCCCCACCAGGAACCACGTGTCCCGGTACAGCGTCACCATGGGGCCCCCGCTGTCCCCCTCGCAGGCGTCGTACGACTTGCCCACCACCCCGGCGCACAGCACGTTCTCCGAGATGTTGTTGGTCATGTACTGAGAGCACACGGACCTCTCCACCAGGGGGATCTTGATGATGTTGAGGGTGGAGCTGTAGCGAGAGCTGTCCACGTCCTCCTTGCCCCAGCCGGTGACCACAGTGAGGGTGCCGTTGCGGTGGAGCTCGCGCTGGGCCATGTCGGGCCGGGGCAGACACACGGGGAGGATGAAGGTGGAGAGGGGAGCGGGGCCCTCCAGCCGCAGCATGGCGATGTCGTTGTCCATGGTACGGCTGTTGTACTGGGGGTGTTTGAAGGCTTTGACCACGCGCAGGACCACCTCACTGTCCTCGTCACGCAGCCGGTCGTAGTCCCCTGCATGCACACACACACACACACACACACGCACACACACACACACACACACACGCACACACACACACACACGCACACGCACACACACACACACACACAGTCAGTCTGAACATGGGGGTATAAACTACTGCTATGACAGGAGCACTGGGCATCTTTTAGTTCTGGCTCTATGAAGATACTCCACACTGTCTCCACACATGAAACACTACAAAGAAACACCACATGTGCTGTTAAGATCAAGTATAAATGTTTCATGATCAGTAAATCATAATCCTATTATGAGACTTTGGGTGTAAAATGATGCAAGACCGCGATTATTGTAATTATTGATTAACCTGGTGATTATTAATCAAGTAGTTGTTTAGAACATAGCAAATATGAACTTGAGATTCTTACTCGTTATTACCCAGATAAAGCTAAAGTGAAGCCGCATGAGGACATCCTGAGCGAGTATGTTTACTGATGAAAGTGTGTTTTCATTAAATAAAACACATTTAAAAACAATGAATTTTTAAAATTCCCCATGTCATTTTCAACTCTGTTTGAGAAATAAAACCTTTCTCAGCTTGTGGCATGTGGAACCTGTTGGCAAGTTAATGATTATTTGATTACTAAATTAGTTGATTGATTATTTAGTTGTGATTAAATAGTTGCAGTCCTGAATGGGTCTTAGCTTTAAATCTTAATATTATTTGGTTACTTACGGCCACTGAACAACCATTAGCAGGATGTTTAAGCCAGAATTGTATCTACAGTCTACAGGGGGCTTTATGTGACTCATATTTCAGTGAGTGCACTCAATACATTTTTATCATTAGCTTTTATGAATAAATTCAGAATGATGCATGAATAACAATTACTTTTCCCAGCTGTAGCCGAAGCAATAAAACCCAGTCTGTGATTGGCTGTTACGCACAAACCCTGCTCTTTGACCGGCTGTCCATCATAGATCCTGTCCTCTGATTGGCTGTAGAGGTGAGAGTTCTTACCCAGTCTGACCTTGAAGCGGTGGATCCTCCGCAGACAGTGTGCTGCGGTCAGGACCCAGTTCTGGTCAATCAGGACTCCTCCACAGTGTAGCCGGTTACGGGGGTCCAGCAACATCACCTGCCGAACATCACGTCATCACACCTTCACATCTCCACATCTCCACACCTTCACACCTTCACATCTCCACACCTTCACATCTCCACATCTCCACACCTTCACATCTCCACACCTTCACATCTCCACATCTCCACACCTTCACATCTCCACACCTTCACATCTCCACATCTCCACACCTTCACATCTCCACACCATCACATCTCCACATCATCACATCACCACACCACATCACATCACATCATCACATCACGTTATCACATCATTATCACATCATCATAAAGTCTCTCTCTCTCACATTATCCCATCTAACATTAACAAATACTAGGGCTGCACAATATATCATAAAAATATCAATATTGGCAGATGCAATCATTTATATTGCAATAAAATATAATATAGATAAAATATACACTATATTGCCAAAAGTATTTGCTCACCTGCATTGACTCGCAAATGAATTTAAGTGACATTTTATTCTTAATCCATAGGGTTTAATGATGTCGGTCCGCCCTTTGCAGCTATAACAGCTTCAACTCTTCTGGAAAGGCTGTCCATAAGGTTTAGGAGTGTGTTTATGGGATTTTTTGACCACTCTTCCAGAGGCGCATTTGTGAGGCCACACACTGATGTTGGACGAGAAGGTCTGGCTCTCAGTCTCCGCTCTAATTCATCCCAAAGGTGTTCTGTTGGGTTGAGGTCACAGGTGCACAGGTGGCATCCAATCACAGTACCACGCTGGAATTCACTGAGCCCCTGAGAGTGACTCATTCTTTCACAAATGTTTGTAGAAACAGTCTGCAGGACTAGGTGCTCGATTTTATACATCTGTGGCCATGGAAGTGATTGGAACACCTGATTTCGATTATTTGGATGGGTGAGTGAATACTTTTGGCAATATGTATATCACAACAACACCAAGTTCTCTATTTTACTGTATTTTAAGTGTACTGTTTATGGAAAGTCAAATGGCCATACCAGTTTGTCAAAGCTTGATTTTAGATCTCAGAAGCTAATCAGGGCCGGGCCTGGGTAGTACTTGGATGGGAGACCACTGGGAATTCCAAGTGTTGCTTTGTGCTTAGGCAAGGCACTTCATCCACATTGCCTCATATAAAAATGCCGTGTGCGTGAGTGTTGGTGGTGATCGGTGGCAGGTGTGGCTACAATAGTATCTTACCACTAAGTGTGGAGTAAATGAATAATGCTCTGTAAAGCACTTTGGATGTCTTGAAATAAATACAGTAATTAATGTATTAAAATGGACAAAAAGGCAGATTTTATTCATGATTTTCTGCATTAGACCTGCATTGGCCTTGGTTTAGTCTTTGTTATGTTTTATTTTGCCCCAGTTTGACTACTTAATGAAAATATGCACATTTTTTTTATTTTAAATATTTGATGTTTACGCCAGAGTATATTAAACTATTGCAATAATATCATTATCGCAAAACATAGTTATCAGATATTGCATCTTTTTTTTTTTTTTTTTTTTTATTGTGCAGCCCTAACATGTACTGTACTCAGGTATCATGATGGAGGGTCTCACCTGCCAGGGGCTCTCCCCCTTCTTGCCCACCTCGCCTCCGATCACCCAGGGCTGCAGACCAGTGATCGGCTTCGGGTACGAGGAGCGGCCGAGGAGCAGCTGACCACAGGACGAACGGTCTGCAGAGGGTTACAACCGGTCAGACCAGGCTGCTGTTAAGATCACACAGCAAGCATTTTCATACAGAGAATAAATGTATTACTGTGTAGTTACTTACAGAGAGTACAAAATATTTAAAAGTTCTACCTGACTAAATTAAATTAGGAAAAACTGAGTGGATATGGAAATGTGTGATCTTGTGGGGTGCTCACATTCTGTGGGTATTCACCTTTGGGTACAGCTCCTGAGGGTAGACACACCTGGGAATACTCACCTATAGACACCACCTCTTGTGGGTTTTGATCAATGACCTGTGGGCTCTAACCTCCACTAGGTACTCACCATAGGCACACAGTTTGAACCTTTCCAAACTTTCCATTCCTTCTCTCTCTTCCTACCCGCTCATACTGCACTCACTGGGGAGACATTTGCAATAGGTCCTTTGATCGCTTTGTACAGCACTCAGCTGTGGGACACACTCTGCTCGCTCAAACAAATGAAGCATGAGTAAATTTCAGAATGTCTTTTCATATTGTTCTGTATTCAGACCTGTAATGGGTGTTTTTATTAGTGCAGGTCCAGATTTCAGATTGACAGGGCATAGGGAATGGAGAAGGGAACTATTTCACAAAGGCCCCTCCTGTGGGTACTCACCTAAAGGCACACACTCCTCTTATGGGTACTCACCTAAAGGCACACACTCCTCTTATGGGTACTCACCTATAGACACACACGCTTGGTGCGTACTCACTTATAGGCACACACTTCTTTTGGTCGTCATGTAGTCTGTATCCGTCCACACAGCTGCAGCTCCGGCTGGGCCACTCCTTGCTCTCCTCACAGTTGTGGTCACAGCCGCCATTGTCCACAGAGCAGTTTGTGTGGATCTGGGCTGGATATGAACACAGCTACCAGTCATCCAGACATGTAACAGACACCCAGACAGGTAACATACACTCAGACATGTAACAGACATGTAACAGACACTCAGACATGTAACAGACATGTAACAGACATACAGACAGGTAACAGACACCCAGACATGTAACAGACACCCAGACATGTAACAGACACTCAGACATGTAACAGACATGTAACAGACACCCAGACATGTAACAGACATACAGACATGTAACAGACACCCAGACATGTAACAGACACTCAGACATGTAACAGACACCCAGACATGTAACAGACATACAGACATGTAACAGACACCCAGACATGTAACAGACACTCAGACATGTAACAGACATGTAACAGACACTCAGACATGTAACAGACACTCAGACATGTAACAGACATGTAACAGACACTCAGACATGTAACAGACACTCAGACATGTAACAGACATGTAACAGACACTCAGACATGTAACAGACACTCAGACATGTAACAGACACTCAGACATGTAACAGACACTCAGACATGTAACAGACATGTAACAGACACTCAGACATGTAACAGACACTCAGACATGTAACAGACATGTAACAGACACTCAGACATGTAACAGACACTCAGACATGTAACAGACACCCAGACATGTAACAGAGATGTAGCAGTCACCCATAGATGTAATAGTCATCGAGACAGGTACCAGAGCTGTAAGTCATTCAGGTACATATAAAACAAACATGTAACTGTTACCCAGTCTATGTAACATCATTCAAAATCAATCAAACAGGTAACTGTCATCCAGACATGTTACATGTAACAGTCATACAGGTATGTAAGAGACATGTAACCGTTGTTAGACATGTAACAGACATATATAATGGGCCTGGTCATTCAGATGTTACCATTAGCCACATATGTAACAGTCACCCTGACATGTGACATAGACCTAATATGTATTACACTTAACAGTCATGAAACAGTCATTCAGATGTTACACAGACATGTAACATGCACTGGTCACCCAACAGTCATCGAGACATACAGACATGTAACAGACATGTAACATACATGTAACATACATATAACAGACATGCAACAGTCGTAAAATAGACCTGTAATAGACATGTAATAGTTATATAACAGTCATGTCATCTCACGCTGGTTGCAGTAGCGTCCTTCAAAGCCCTGGTCACATCGACAGGCGTAGGCCTGGAACAGGTCCACACAGGTGCCATGGACACACAGGTTGGAGCGGCATTGGTTCCCATCTATTCACCACACACTTTTGACTCATGTACTAGTTATAACTTATATGTGTATTATACAGGCCACATGATGTTATTACACCTTTGTTATGACATTATGAAAGTACAAGATGATACCTGTGTAGACAGTCCAGAACTCCAGCTGAGAACAGACACACAATCAGCACTTAACACTGTTACTATTGTGTATTAAGAGTAACCAGAGGAGTGAAGAGGGTCTCACTGTGGCTTCTCTGGTGAGGAAGATCTCCCGGGCCTCCTCGAAGTCGCACTTCTCCTCCACACACTCTCGCTCCAGATTAGCCGGCTTCAACTCTTCTAGGAAAGAGTTGGCTCTGCGGGTGCGCAGCAGAGAGTGGGCAGAGCGGGCGTCAGAGAACACTGAATGTTTGGACAGAAGAGTGTTATTGTATAGATCAGATCAGTGGTCTGGTATACTGTTATTAGGACAGTTTTAAGTGAGCTGAAGGAACCCACCTGACAAACTGAGCACAGACATGGCCCACATAGAGCAGCACAACAAAGCATAGAGCAGGGGACGGGACATCACGTCACAGCAGCCAATCAAAACAGGCACTGCAAAATAAATAGTCAGTTTGGCATGGAGGAGTTTGTATCTCTGTGTCTCTCTGTGTCTCATTTGGCTTCCTGATCGGATAATCGTCTTAAGAAGATAAAATACAACTTGAGTTAGTGATATTTTTGTTTTAATTCTTATATCTTCAGACATTGTAGAAAATCTGGGAAGTAGTACTAGTAGTACTAGGTTGGATTCCATTATAGTTCATTATGAACTGGAAGGAGTGTCAGACCAATTCGCTCCTCTCACTGGTGGGCCCCAGTAGTGGACTAAACAACACCACATGTTTTCAGGATTCAGTCAGTCTCAGACTCTTTGTAAAAGCAATGGCATGTTTATGTCTTATAATGGGACTCAGGTCATGTTTATGGAATTTAAACAGAGTCCTTTGTAAACATACACGGGGACCCTGAACAACAGAAACAGAGCTGCGTCTTGCCTGAGGCCACAAATGATGCTCAGAAGGATGGGTGCTGGTGATAAGAGCTCCTGACCTGTAACTTGGTCTGGTGATGTCAGCTGTACTGTACTGTACAAGCAGCTTTTGAGGTCTGTAATTGTCTTATTATCTGATAATCAGGAAGTGCATTGTTAGCATGCAAGTTGCTGTTTGCTTTACCTTCTGGTCTATGAGAGTTGTAAAAAGCACTTATAAATAAACTCATTGCGGTGAATAATTAGGATGCTCAGAATGCATAAGGTAAGTGAGGCATAACTATGGACCACTGCAAACTGTTTAAAATGAGCTAATTTTGTTTTTCACATTTTTAAGACAGTAAAAATGAAATACAGTGCCTTAAACATATCTAAATAATAATAATAAATACAAGGCATTAGTCTTATATAGCACTTTTCCAGACACTCAAAGTCACTTTACAATTTAGTGCATTATTCATTCCACACCCACAGTCACAGTGGTGATAGCTGCTATTGTAGCCACAGCTACCCTGGGGCAAACTGACAGAAGTGAGGCTGCCACTCTGTGCCATCGGCCTCTCCGACCACCACCAACACTCCCACACACCGCTTTCATTCTAGGCAATGTGGGTGAAATGTCTTGCCTAAGGGCACAACATTTACTGCCACTAGTGCCCCACTGTGGCCCTGGTATTACCAGTGGTCTCCATCCAACCTGCCCCAGCCCTGTTTAGCTTCTGAGATCTGATGAGCTCAGGCTTTGACAGGAGGGCTGGCCACTTGATAATGACAGTTATGAAAATATACTACCTTTTTCAGCTTATTCAGTTCAATGTATTTTTTGTCCCAAAATCATAACAGCAGTCGCCTCACAGGGCTCCACAAAACAGAACGTTAGAACATTAAACCAAAAGTCCAAATCAGTCAAAACCTGAAACATATGAGTGTGTCTGAACAACAGCACTGCAGTTTATTTCACGTATTTTCACCACTGTGGACAGAGCCTACGTGTTGGCCTATTTTTTGAAGTATTGATCAGTGACGGTGGAGCAGACAACAGCAGGGTCCCTGAGTGATCCCATGACCTTTGACCTCTCACACTGAGCTAATCTTATGTGGACAAAACTCTTATGTGGACATGAGGGGTACTCACTGAGACGCAGAAAGACAGAAGAGCGCAGACTTGTCCGCCGTCGCTGAAGTTTGTGTTCACGCAGATGTTAATGACTGACTGCACTGTTTACTCTGAGTCCACAGTCTGTCCACTGTCTGTCCAAGTGTCCACAACAGGGCAGCTCACTGGTCACTGCGGAGGCGGCAGAGGCTCCATCAATGGTTCAAAGATTTCCCCCAAAACAATAAAAACCATTCTTATCTTACCCCATTTAAGTTACTGTGTAGAGGTCTGGGGAAATTCTTATAAAAGTAACACACACTTATTGTTTAAATAATAATAATAATAATAATAATAATAATTTAAAAAAAGCAATATGACTAGCTCACTTAGTCGGATATATACATACAAATGCACTTTTTTGCCAATCAAAGACACTGAAATTCAGGGACCTGGTAAAATTTAAAACATGCCAAATCTTATTCAAAGCAAAACTCAACCTGCTTCCAAACAACAACTGTTTTGCACAAATGAACTCAAATACAACCGGAGAGGTCAAATGAATTTTCAAAAACAATTCTCTCGAACTTCTCTCAAAAGCATGTGTCACCAGACGTGAAGTAGACTTATGGAATAGCTCAGATGACCATATCAAAGCTTGTACTAACTTGGTGCACTTCAAAAAACAATATAAAAATCAAATCTCACAGAAATACCTAGAAGACTAGATATACTGTCTTCACAAGTAAACCACGACTATTAACTAAACACATACTTTTCTTTATCATTACCTTTTATTTTGATACGATTAAAAATGATAAACCTTTGCCTTCTTTATCATTATTATTAGTCTGTACGACCATAAACGAAAACATATTTGTGCGTGTATGTATATATGTGTTTATGCATATATATGTATGTATGTGTATTTATGTCAACATCGTCCCATGCCTACTCTGAAGTGAGGCGAGTGTGGTGTGAAAGTGCCTGACCTCGGGCTGATCTGTGCAGTCTGCGGTGCAGCAGACTGTAAAAGCACTGGGAGCACGTAGATTTGTATAAAGCTGCAGAGCTGCTGTTTGATATGTTTGTCTGATGAGGCAATTTGGATCAACTTAATTTCAGCGACATGTCTCCTGCCTCTGTCTGCGCAGGTGAATCTGAGTCTCATGCCCAGGTGAGTCTGGGTCTGTCTGTGCAGGTGAGTCTGAGTCTGTGTCTTTCAAAAACCTTTTTCTCCTTTGTGAAAATTACCATATAAATAAAAACAACAGTCACATAACACATGTGGATCACTTTTGTCATTTGTTGTTTTAAGGGAATAAAGGATCTTTCATTTCAGTGGATATCAGGTGTCAACAAAGCACTGAAAAATGCATGATGGAAGCAAGATAAAGACTGAACACACACGGAGGACACAGAGTGGACATATAGAGGACTCAGAGTGGATACTGGAGACAGAGTGGACACTGGAGACAGAGTGGACACAGAGTGGACATAGAGAGCACTCAGAGTGGACACAGTTGTTTTGTTGTGCTGTGTAAAGCACATTCAGATGGTGTTGTGTGTTGTCCTGTGTTGCTGTTGTATTTTATGTTGTGTTTGTGTTTCTGTGTGGTGTAAAGCACACTCCGTTCTTCTGCTCCTGACACCAGAGACACCAGAGACGCTCGTCTTTATGGCCCATATCCATCTTTTATACCGAGAAGTGCAAACAAGTAACATTGCACAAAGGAGCACCAGAGCAGCCACAAAAGCACTGGGCTGTGAATGCTTTGCCCTTAATACGTGTCCTGGTTTACACACACACACACACACACACACACACACACACACACACACACACACACACACACACACACACACACACACACACACACACACACACACACACACACACGCACACATTATCATTGTGACTGGAACAGGACTAAACTCACACTAATCCTGGACTTTAGCTCAACGAGCCACATGTGGCTTCTGCTTTTCGCACTAATGCTGTTGACTGTTTCACTATAGCCACAGCACAAACACCAGAGTGAGGTCCATTCACAGATGTCACCTGTGAAGAATTCAGCCCTAATGCAAGAGGTGTGCCCCTCTGGAGGCCACAGGGCGGCTCATGTCCGCTCTGATAAGGCTTTGGGCCTATATAAAATGTATTTCCAGCACTAGTGCATAGAATGTCTAAATATTATCTCCTACATTCTCTTCATGTCCCCTCACTGTGGTGTGAACCTCCAGTGCCAACAGTAGCATTTACTGCACCTTGTGAAACCATATATAGCCCCTCCTACATACTAATCCAGTGCTTTATGGGGTGATTTGACGGGTGATCGGGAGGAACGGCCTCCCTGATCTGAACCCAAGCGATGTCCTGTTACTGGACTTATGTGCTAGTCATGGTTTGTCTATAACAAACACCATCCGCTGGCGGAGGAGGAAGCTGGAAAGGCCCAAGCGTGGGGGGGACATTCAGGTTCACACTCTGCAGTTTGCAGCCGAGTGTGAAGCGGCTTGGATGAGGATCAGCTCCTCCAAATCCGAGGCTATGGTTCTTGAAAGGTGGCTTGCCCTTTCCTGGTGGGTGGGGAGTCCTTGCCTCAAGTGGAGGAGTTCAAGTATCTCGGGGTCTTGTTCACGAGTGAGGGGAGGATGGAGCGTGAGATTGACAGGTGGATCGGTGCAGCATTGCCAGTGATGTGGTCGCTGTATCAGACCGTTGTGGTGAAGAGGAGCTGAGCCGAAAGGCAAAGCTCTTGATTTACCGTCAATCTATGTTCCTGCCCTCACCTATGGTCATGAGCTTTGGGTAATGACCGAAAGGACAAGATCGCGGATACAAGCGGCCGAAATGAGTTTCCTCCGCAGAGTGGCTGGGCGCTCCCTTAGAGATAGGGTGAGGAGCTCAGTCACACGGGAGGAGCTCAGAGTAGAGCCGCTGCTCCTCTATGTCGAGAGGAGCAGCTGAGGTGGTTCAGGCATCTGTTCTGGATGCCTCCTGGACACCTCCATTGGGAGGTGTTCCAGGCATGTCCCACCGGGAGGAGGCCCCAGGGAAGACCCAAGACACGCTGGAGGGACTATGTCTCTCGGCTGGCTTGGGAACGCCTTGGGGTCCCCCCGGAGGAGTTGGAGGAAGTGTCCGGGGTGAAGGAAGTCTGGGAGTCCCTGCTTAGACTGTTGCCCCCGCGACCCGGCCCCGGATAAGCAGAAGAAAATGGATGGATGGTATCAAAGTAACAGCTACTCACATAGCTTTGGTTCTGGGGATGAAGACAGGGCAGAGTCAAACTACACATTTTACATTGGAGATCAGCCGATTCCAAACATATTTACTTTTCTACACGGCAGTTAAACACAGTCCCAAACTATTAAATGACAGAGGCTGAGATCACAGATAACCACCTGACCATGCAGGTGCTCTGTGAGGGCTGCTCACTGGCCAGGGTCAATCTGCCCGGGACAGGCATCTCACACAGAGGCAGGGACACTCGTGGATCGGGGAAGCCCCTTCTTTACAACTCCACCAAAGCTCTCACTTATACAAGACAAATGAGCTCTTTGACCCAAACAATGAGGCGTATAGAATATGGCCCCAAGCTATAGGGTGAAACCACATGCACACTGAAAAGAGGAAACTACCATTTTAAGATGTTTTGAAGGAATCAGTATGACCGTAAAATGCTTCTGGAGTAATTTGCAGTAAATGTTTTTAGTTTAACACGTTTCATCACTGTAGGAGCCAGTCTGTATGAGGTGGTATGATTCATGTAAATATCTGTGATAGGATTATCTCTTGTATTGGGTGACATAGATGTAATTCCCACACAAAGACATCTCATGGCTTTGGTTACGGGCCAGAGCTCACAGGATCTGAGTGTCAGGAGCTCCGCCCATTCTCTGAACATCTGAACACATCATCAGTCTCTTTCCGGCAGATGGTCAGTCTGAAGTGAGAGAAATGTGATCTTATACAAAATTATAGGTGACCAATAAACTCCTTAATTTCACATGTGTCACTGAAATAAACACATGTGATTGGATGATCATGTTTGAGCCTGGCTCGAGGCGTGATGGGGGAGTGGTGACTACAGACAGATATCATTCTTGACCCTCAGCTGGTTCCTCTCCATGTGGAGGAGCATCAGGGGCCGGAGGGGGGCCGGTTTGGGGACAAGATCTCACCTCTGCTGTTTGCAGATAATGTTGTCCTGATGGCTAAACTAAAAGTGAATAAATAAACATCTAAATATACAGAGATACACTGACATGACATAGAATTCAATGTATTTTTGTTTTCCGCCCAAAATCACAACAACAGCCACCTCCCAGGGTTGGAGAGCTAATTTAACCAACAAAAATCAAACAGTGAAACAGTTATTGGTCAATAACCAACATTCACAGGAAACGGACAGCGCCCTCTGTCTGTCGACATTCTGTTGAGCTTTTCCTTCTTGAGACTGAGGAGCAGAAGGTTTGAAACACTAAATGTGGCTTTAAGAGGAGAGGTGAGGAGGTATTTTCCTTTCATTACTGACTAAGAGGTGGCAGTTTCCTGGATGGGTTCTAGCCATGAACAGCCTGATCTGTGTATCTGCCAGTAAAACCAGGATGCCCTCCCCCACGAGTTGTTCAAGCCAAATGGAAGTAGGCTAGCTGATATACGAACCTACTGTCCTGGAAGTTTGAGCCCTGTGATTTGAGAATAAAAGCATGGATCATTAAGAAATCTATATGGGAATCTGTAATATAGTAAGTGCAATGCATTGTACGATGCATATCTCTTGCCATGTTAAATATTTGTGGGTGTAATCAGTCAGATAATCTGCAGAGATGTTCCTATGTTTGTCTATTCCAGACGTGGGTAGAGTGCCAAAATGTTCTCAAGTAAGAGTACTGTTACTTCAAACTAACATTACTCAAGTCAAAGTAGGCCAACAAATACAGCATTTGAGTAAGTGGCTATTGAAGTGCAATTGAGTAACTGCAAGAGAAATGCAATGCCTGATTTAAAATTGAATGCAATTGGAAACATTTAAGGTGCACCATCTCCATCTAACTTTTCTGATCTGCCACCTACTTGTCTCCATGGAAATATTATTACTTTATCTGAAATGTTCCACCGTATAGCATTTAAACCTACCTTAACATTCCATGGATCTGACCTGTTACTCGGCCTGCTGGTGTAACTTCATTGAAAAAGACATGTTCATCATCATACTGTGGAACATTATAGACAAAGCATATTTATATACAGTGTTTATTAAGATTTATTTAACCAAAATAGTCCTGCGGAGATTAAGAATCTTCTGGCCCTGTATTGGGGATTCTATTGTTTTAGTGGTTGGGGAAACCAGAGCACCTGGAGGAAACCTACACAGGAACAGGGAGAACATGCAAACTCCACACAAAAAGGCCCTGTGTTGCCTCTGAATTGAACTCAGGACCTTCTTGCGTTGTGGTGAGAGCGCTAACCCATACGCCACCGTGACACAATATCGTGATAACATGTCCTTAGAGACTGGCAGGTAATGACCCTCCACCAGAAAACTTACATAAAACACTTTTATAAATATTACATGACACACAGAATCTGGTATTTTTTTATTTTTGGATAGACACAAAAATGAGACATCATATCTGAAGGAGTGCTGCAAGAAACATAAATGTTCAGACCACTTCATATGATCAACATACAGCTTTTGTCTCTTGTAGACTTACTCACAGTGAGAAGAGGAAGCACAACCTTTACTCAAATTCTGTTACACGGTTGCACTACTGCACAATATATTACTCAAGTAGGAGTAAGTATGAAGACTAAAAATTACTCCAAGAAGCACAATGTCGTAATTATACTTAAGTAAATGTGTGTACCTCTGGTCTACTGACAAGAGAAGTGTTGAGCAAAGGGCAGAACAAATTTGAACTTTCTGAGGACTCCTCAGAAGAACTTGCTCTTGATGCCTTCTGATTTTGAAATGGTGGAGCGAGATAGCTCAGGGTGGAGAGATGTAAAGATAGACTCAGGTCAGGCTCAGCGCTGGTGGAGCACAAAGAGGACGGTCCTCTCTGATCTGCTCCTATTTGTCTGGGAAAGAAAACGGGCAGAAACCAGGACAAGTTCTGGGCGAGGTCTATAAAAGATCTGCGAAAACTGCAAAGCTATTCATTCGCACGGGATTGGAGCTCAGATGCACGGCACCAAGGTAAGTTTCTAACCAACCACTTTGAGAATGACAGTTAGAACCAAAATCTGAATATATATTTTTACATATATTTAATGACACTTGTTGATTATAACTGATCATAACTATCTGAAACTGTTTGATTGTCGGAATCTACGAAGAAAGATTTTTGAGTGTAGTTTGCGCTGGAAAAGATCTGGGACGATGTGGACGACCAATCGAAGTCCTCACGAGAAGTTGGAATACTGACTTTCCAAAATTAACTTTGTGAAAAAACATTTGAAAAGAGTGTCTATGTGTTGACGAGTTGTAAACAAAAGTAAGTTCACAGGATATTCCATGTTAATTCCATATTTGTTCTTAAGACGTTATCACCAAGCGTCTTCAAAGCGCCTTTTGTATTACCCTGTGAAAAGCAGAGGAGGATCTTGGTAATGAGGGCATAGACTTCGCCCATAGATTGTCTTACATTGTGAAGCCCCTTGTGAGTTGACAAAGGCACAGAAAAGAGTGACTGGACCCAACCTCGTCCCGACAATACAATACAGTGTAAACAATCTTTGAGCAAAATGAGGTCGGGTTGTTAGTGAAGGAGTGGACCTCTGCTCCGCGTCCCCACCACACAAACAATACAGCCATCAGAGACAGGCCACAACGCTTTTGGAACATTTAGTGTGAAAGCTTAAAAGTCCTATATTACACAAAATGGACTCATGTGAGATATTAGCAGTGTTAGAATGTTTTTACCTCCTCAAATCTTCGGTATCTGGGGTTTCTTTAAAAATTATGTAAGTGAGTTTGTGATCTATAAAAAGACAACTTAACAAACTGTCTGGTCCAAAATGTCTGAACTTTGTGTGGGCTGTCAGAGATGAGACACAAGGGGACCTCAGCTCAGAGTCCTCAGAGAAATCATTTACTTTTAATAAGAGTTTTATGTTAACTTTTATAAATGAGACTTTACTTAAGTCAATTTAAACGCAAACTACTTTCTACTCCACTACACTTTTGAACTGGACTGAAAAGTAAAAGTATGTTTGTTTGAGAAGCCTGAGGGGTTTTTAAATTCATAATCTGATCAAACTCAAATATACAAATAAAAATAAAAACAGCTAGAAGAAACAACTGTTTCAGGCTAAAACAGTAGATGTAGCTTCAATGACATCACACAGTGTAACAGAGTTTCCAATTTGAGAAAAGAGCACACCCGTAAATAAAGAAGAAAGAACTGATGAAGCATTTTGGATGAGCTGCGAAACGTTTTCAACCAAAATAAACTTTGTCCAGTTGACAAATTGAATATCTCCTTTGCCAGGAGTTGATGTTATTATTATTATTATTATTATTATTATTATTATTATTATTATTATTATTATTATTACCTCCGCCAAGGAGGTTATGTTTTCACCTGAGTCTGTCTGTTTGTTTGTTTGTTTGTTTGTTTGTTTGTTTGTTTGTTAGCAAGATACCGTAACTCAAAAAGTTATGGACGGATTAAATTTTCAGGAAATGTTCCGAATGGTAAATCCAACAGATGATTAAATTTTGGTGATGATCCAGACGAAATCCTGGATTCTGGATCACTTTGAAAATTTCGTTAGCATTGCGTTAAATGTGGCTTGGCGGAGGTCTGCGCTCTCTGAGTGCTTTTCTAGTTATTATTATTATTATTAGTAGTTTTTTTTTTCTATTTGTATCGTAAAGTCTGGCTAGAGGGATTAGCTTGTGTGTGTTTCCTTATTATCAGGAGCCATGATTGACTCAGACTGGGTAATTGGTGCAGATTGGGCAGTGGGATTTGTGAACAGAACATGCTGGAGCCTGATTGGTTGTCTGTTTGCTACAGATGCTGAGGCTGCTGGGGCTGATGGTTCTGAGCGTGCTCAGTTCGTCCATGTTACATCAACTGCCTGAAGCGAATGAAAGTGCTGTGGACAACACCAAAGTCTTCAATAACAATGGTAACTTCTCAAACAAAGGGCTGCCGCCGGGGAACCAGGGCGGTGCCATGTTAGGCAAGAGCATGCTGCCGACCCTTTTTGAGGACAATGGGGACCCCATGACTAATGACATGTCTGTCATGTTCCCTGATACCTCCATCTGTGACGTGATACTCAGCTCTCCAGACCCCATCTCCATCAACGAGATCCCTTTCTTCTGTCTCTGCTCCCACTGCAAGGCCACCACGGGCCCCAAGGGAGAGCGCGGGGACCGGGGCTTTCCAGGCATGTGCACACCACACTAACACATTTAGTGTGGACCAAATCTTAGTGTGGACCAAATCTTTTTCTTTGTAAGTTTAATGCACTTTTATACTGATCAGCCCTGAACCAACACAAGGACCAGCTCAGAGGCACAGCAAGTGACACGAGAGCTTTTTGCATCATCATTATTATTGTAGTTTTATTTACATTTTATTTAGCATCATTTCAATCCTACTCTCAATTTGAACCAGTCTGAGTCTGGATCATTTCTCTGTGATGAGTTTGGAGATAAAATGACTTCTCACATTGGCGTCTGTCATATAAATAAATAGTAAATGGCTCTTTGAAACAAACAGATCCAAATAAAATCCCAAATCCAAATCCCATAAAAGAGCCGAAAGCCCCACCACTCACACTCAGGAAAGGAAAGTTATCAAATACATGATATATAGATCGTTTCTTTTTAGATTGTTTTTAACAAATGTTTTTTAAATACAAATGATGAATTTCACTTCTATACATGTTAGTCTGTTAACAATATTTATGCTCTTAACCACGATTACATGTCTATACTAACCTATACTCTCGTGTTCTCACCTATACTCACCTTTCCTCACCTGTCCTCACCTATATTCACCTATACTCACCTATACTCAACTGTCTTGTGTTCAGGGTTTATGGGCAGTCCAGGAAAAAGGGGTCTCATGGGCTTTAGAGGACCTCGGGGATTTACGGGTGCTCCTGGGGCCAAAGGTGAGTCCTCATATTTACTCGTCACTCATCTGCTAAGTAGGGAGGCTGAGTACTTGGCCAAACAGATTTGAACCCTTTAGTGCACAATAGTGGAAAACATCTCCTCCCAATGTCTCAAGATCCTTCAGAGACAATGTGGTATTTTTATTTGGAAAAAGTCTTGTTAAGTGAATACTGTATTTAGTTTAATCAATCACATTTGATGTCAGCATAAACATCCCTGGAGCTGTGTTTTAACCAAGCATGGATCTCTTTGTGCAGTGGTAAGATTCACAAGTTCGTCTGAATGCTCCTATCTCTCCGAGCTCAAAAACACTGCAGCTCAACCTTAAATACTCGTATGTGTAAATCCCAAGATTGTATAAACATGTGGACATCAGCCACAGCATTCGGCTCCAGCCAAATGAAGACAATTGGGGCTAGCAGTTATAGCAACTAATCTGGAGCCAAGATTTATTTTGGAAATCTGAGTAGAACCAAAGAGCCAATCAGGTGTGAGGCAGTTGAACGTATAGGCCATACTTTCGTTCGGCGTTCATATCTTGATTTATGAACAAAATAGTGAAAAGACTTCAGGATCAAGTAGAGTCAAGTAGAGATAGACATTTTAAGCCCAAAATGACGAGCCTGACAGCAGCAGTTACAGAGAGAGGGGCCACGGTTTTTCAATAGAAAGTGAATTGAAGCTACAGTCTATGGTAAAACCTGAGCCTTTCATATGGCTTTGGTTTTGTGCATTTCCATCCTTCTGTGTCTGTGAGTCTGTGTGTATGTGTTTGTCAGGCCAGAAAGGAGAGCTGGGAGAAAAGGGTCAGCCGGGCCCCATCGGCCTCACCGGGATCATGGGCGAGCATGGATTCAAAGGTATGACATCATCACCCTTTGCTGCACACGGCCATCTGTGTGCTCCAAAGGTCCAGCCACAACTCAACATCAGCTTCCAAGTAGCAGAAGGAGATGGACTAGTTCGATATAATGATCAGTGCACTCACAGACAGAATATTCAGACTGCAAAGATCCAACTACATTTCAGATCCAGTAGTACAGATGTACAGTTAAACATCAGTGCACCATCTAAGGGCTTGTGCTTGTTTTCCCAGGGGAGAAGGGGGACTATGGAGATGATGGCTCCACAGGACCTATGGGGCCTCAGGGTGTGCCTGGCTCTTGCGACTGTGAGGTTGTCATTGGACGTCCTGGTGTACAAGGCCCCCCAGGACCAGCTGGTAATCGTGGTTTACCAGGCTCTACAGGCTCCAAGGGCATGCTAGGAGACACAGGTGATAAAGGAGACACAGGACTTAATGGAAAAAATGGTTTAAATGGGCGGAAAGGTGAGAAAGGCACACCAGGCCCGTGCAACTGCACTAACGGTGTGGATGGAGCAAACGGGCAGAAAGGAGAGGCAGGAGAGATGGGGAAGAAGGGGGATGTTGGAGTACAGGGGGTTCAGGGAAGCCCTGGCTTGAAAGGAGAGCAGGGGGACATGGGTTTTCCGGGGATGCCTGGTCCATGCTCACTTGCTGTCCAATCAGCTTTCTCCGTTGCTCTGGCGGAGCCCTTCCCAGACCCTTTAAGACCTGTCAGATTCACTAGAATCATCTCTAACGTTCATAATCACTATATTCCTTCAGTTGGTCTCTACATTGCCCCTGTCAATGGCACTTATACCTTCACCTTTAACCTGCTTGTCAAAGAGAGAACGCTCATAGTGGGCTTGTTCCATAATTTTGTGGCTGTTGTGAAGATGACAGGGAACACAGACACACACACACTGAGTCAGGAGTTGGTACTCCACCTAACGGAGCGTGACATGGTGTGGGTGCAGGTCAAAGACACTAACAGTAATGGCATGTACACCGGTTTTGAGATGAGCAGCACCTTCTCAGGCTGGCTGCTGAACCCAGACTTATGTGATTTCGGCGGGATTCGAGATTTTACTTTATCTCAAAATTTCACCGGTCTACAATTTCCCTGGTGAAAATAAACAATTTGAATAAAACTAAAGTCTCTGCAGGTACACGGAATATTGTTTTAGATCTACATATTTCAGTTTGTCTCCATGCGCTGTGGACTGTCCACAGTCCTCATGTCTAGGCTGAGACAATACAGGGACCAATCATAAAGGCAATTTCCATAAATAAAGAGATTTTATTTGGTCCACTTTAACCATATTTCTATAACCACCATAAATTATTTAATTTATTTACCATGTGATTATGACCATGTTTCGCTCAAACGTATTTTTAAACTTTAAATATTACTTATTCATTCATTTTAATTACATATTACACATTTACTATTCCGTGTATCCAGGGATTCACCTGAACAACAAAACCAAATAAATATGTCCATATTTATTTACTTAGTGAAAATAAATCAAAACAAATCATGCCTTGCACTCATCTGTCCGTTTGTCCGTCAGTCTAAGAATGTGATGCACCTTGATTACTCCACAAAAGAAAGTTTAGGGCACAAGAATGAGCATGTGACTTAAGATTCTCCCCCTGTTCCTTCATGCAGCTGTTCACTCTGTAACCTGCAGCTGTTCACTCTGTAACCTGCAGCTGTTCATTCTGTAACCTGCAGCTGTTCACTCTGTAACCTGCAGCTGTTCATTCTGTAACCTGCAGCTGTTCATTCTGTAACCTGCAGCTGTTCATTCTGTAACCTGCAGCTGTTCATTCTGTAACCTGCAGCTGTTCATTCTGTAACCTGCTTTGACTTCCTGACAAAAAGCGAAGCATGAAAACAAAGCCCTTGTATTAGAATAAAACATGCAGAATGACCTGTTACTGATAAGAGCGAGACCATTTCTTGCGTCCAGATGAGTTGCTGCTGTACATAAAAGAATCAAAGAAGCTGTAGTTGTAGAAATGAAACCTAAGCTGTGATCTGGTTATGCTTCTGACAATGATTGATTTTATGATTTTGTGAATTTGTTCAGAATAAATCCCTACTGAATACATTTCGATGTTTTCATTTCATTTTATTTTTATGTGATTTTATTTTTTATTTTGTTTTTATTATTTCATTTTTTAAAAACCCCACCACATTTTACATCATAAGGCCTAGGACACACCGCATGTGTATTTCGCCCTATGCAAGAGTAAAACCTGCACTTTTTCAACAAGTATTTTTTGGAATGATTGAAAATACAATCCAACTTATTTCTGACACTTGACCGAGCATAAGTGCATATTCTCCATCAAGAATATGTAGAAAACATGCATCTGTTGTATTTGCGCATTTACCATCAGCACATGTTCCTGGGGCAGTTCTGTGTCATTTGAAGGAGCCCAGGTTCAGAAACATTGTTAATTTGTGATTTCAAATTTACCTTAGAAATACTGGCGTTTGGCCTTGGTCAGTCCGTACACACTGCACAAAAACAAGCCTATTCAGCTGCTTATTGTCACCGCAGACCTGTTACCTGTTACTGTCTTTCCCATTGACACAGAGCCATGTATGTCCTGCTGGAGCCGGTGTAGCTGTCAGCGCGTTGACGTGAAGCTGTAGTTTCACGAGGTTACGCACGTAAAGGCCGGTTTACAGTTCTGTGTCAGATCTACAAGGAAGTGCCTCACAGCGCCCTGATGCACAAGAGAGCCAATCAGAGAGCTCCCCGACGCACACGAGAGCCAATCAGAGAGCTCCCCGACGCACACGAGAGCCAATCAGAGAGCTCCCCGACGCACACGACAGCCAATCAGAGAGCTCCCCGACGCACACGAGAGCCAATCAGAGAGCTCCCCGACGCACACGAGAGCCAATCAGAGAGCTCCCCGACGCACACGAGAGCCAATCAGAGAGCTTGTGGGGTTTGCGGTAAAAAACAAATGATTCAAATTAAATGGTTTGGATTCCCACGATGCACCTGGGCCCTGATGAGCTCCACAGAAGCTCATCTGCTTCAGGTCTGTGTCTGGACGTCGTCTCTCAGCTGAACGGAGCCTTACGCTGGACTATAAACCAGACTTAAATAAATAAATGCATACATAAATCTTCACAAAGTATCTTTTGTAGCTTTTATTGTCACATCCACAACAGTGAAAACATCCAACAGGTTTATCTATGTCGAACACACACACAACTACATACAACTCGATCTGCGACACACAGTACATCTGTGGAGCATTAAAGTCGGACTAAATACCTGAACTCCTCCCAAAACCACATTTCAAACAGAGCTACTAAACTGGACAGAACCTGAGGACTAAAGGGGAGAGTGAAGGGCAAGGAGGGGCGGGGTCTGGAGGTATAAGGGCAGTGTGATTGGAGTGGCCACTGGAGGCAGCAAACACTTTTTGACTGTTAAGCAGTGGTGAAAGCTAAAAAAATAAAAACAAAAAATAATAAAAGAAAATGAAAAAAAAAAAAAGAGAAATTATAACTTTGGATTTAAGATAAGAAACTAAACATGAACTTGAAGGATCCATTAAATACTAGTTGCCTATAATACTGCATTCACTGATTGAAAACTGGTCTTCACTAAAGTAAATTTAAAATAATAGTCTGACCAGTGACCACGCTGGAAGTCCTTTATGGGTGGGAGCTGGGTGCTGGGTGCTGGGTAGACACCGCTGGGTCACTTCTCTTTGGGTGCCATGTCTTCTCCTCCTGACACGTTGCCCTCCTCGTCCTCATCGTCGTCTCCCAGCATGCCTTTCAGGTAGGTGCGTTTGAACTCCTGGAAGACCAGCTCCTCCTCCAGCTCACTGCGCGCACGCACGCACACACACACACACACACACACACACACACACACAGTCAATGATAGCATTATAGTGATGCAGCAGCCTTGTAATATGATGACCCAAAAAAAAAAAAAAAAGAATGAAAATCCATCAACTGTGGACGTGGTGGGGCCAGATAAACATTAGCCAATAGATAACAAGGCTACCTCGTTATCTATTGGCTGTTAGGTCGTCAATCAAACTCCCTACGTTTCTAGCGTAACTGACTCTCCGGCGCGCTGGGATTATGCGGTTTACGTTTGCCTTTCACACATTTCACAGACATAAGACGCAGTGGTTCTTAGAGGCTTTTTCCAACTGTAGCTTCCTTGCAGTTTGCACAAAGTTTGTTGCGATGGCAGACGAGAATCCACTACCAGTTAACCGCAAAAGAAAATCTGTTTTTGAGGTCGCTGAAAGAAGAAGAGAAGGGGAAAAGGAGCGAAGCCAAACTAAGGTGATTCTCTGAGATTCCTTCCAGCGATGGCAGAGGGTCTAAAGACTGACGCGTTGGTCGCTGAATTACTTCTGGACAGGAAACTTCTGCTTATCATTTGAAAATGTACAGTACAGTTACAGCAGCAAGAGAGATTCTGAACGAGCACCGGCTGTAAACAAACAGCGTAAGCGTAAGGAGGAGACAGGAGGAGGCGTTTCTACTTAGAGAGCAGTGGAGGAAGGCGGTGGTTTCACACATCCGCAACATTTGAAAAAGGACAAACAGTCGCTGGATTTCTCCTTCCTTGGAAATCCCCTATAGAACCTTCAAGTTGCTCAGCTGGATGCTTTTGTTTAGAATTTTACAGTATTAAACATATTTTCCTTGCATTTATTTTATCACGGACGCTCCACTCCTCAAAAATACCTGATCTAACTCTAGTCTATCCATATTAAAAAGCAGGTGTCGTACTCTTACCAGAAAAATTACGCAGTGCACCTTTAAATGTGCTGTACCTGATTTTGACTGTCTTAAAAACATGAAAAAGAGAACTAGTTCATTTAAAATAATTATTCACCACGATGAGTTTATAATCACTTCTCGCCACTTTCAGAGACCAGGGCAGACTTTTGCCCATATGGTATTACTAACAAATATTAACATGCTAACAGCGCACTTCCTGGTTCACAGAGAATAAAACACTGTATAAGTAGATGTAGACAGTACACAGTGGACTTCTTTTGTAACTATTTCGAGAAGGAACATCACAGTTTTACAATTCCCCACGATTACTGACACCATGACAACAGTGGAATACTAAAAGGGGCACTATGTAACTTTACTGGTGGAGGGTCTGCCAAATGCTCTGTCTCCATGGTTAGAGCATTACACAGAATGGCATTACTCCACATCAGTCCTGTGGAGAGGCCATCCCTGCTCACAGTATGAATTTGTCCATGACACGAGAGATTCATTTCATGCCATATTGTGTAACATTCAAGCAAAGCAATAGCATCTCCATGGAGACGAGCCTATGGCAGAACCTTCGCCATAAAAGTTATGGTCCCATTTTGATTCTATTGACCATTCAAAACAGAATATTTTGTAGTCGTAGTTGTGATAATATCTTGTGTCTATAATTAAAAAGATGAAGATAGAGAGAAGTAAACTCACCTCTCCTTCACTGCAGGAGCACAACACAAGAACAGCAGTTAGAAAAGGCATTAAGAATCCTGCTTTAGTCACACTGAAGTCCTCATCTGGTTCAGTTCTGGTTAAGTCCTGGTTTAGTCCTGGTTTAGTGTTGCTTTAGTCCTGCTTTAGTCCTGCTTCAGTCCTGGTTTAGTCCTGGTTCAGTCCTACTTTAGTCCTGCTTTAGTCCTGGTTCAGTCCTGCTTTAGTCCTGCATTAGTCCTGGCTCAGTCCTACTTTAGTCCTGGTTTACCTGCTTCTGGTTTTGGGTGCATGAGTTTGAAGGGGATCTCCAGTCCGACTTCGCTGTAGCAGGACAAAGACAAACAGTGTTAAATAATGAAAAATAATGAATCATAATAAACACATGTATATATATATATATATATATATATATATATATATATATATATATATATATATATATATATATATATATATATATATATATATATATATATATGTGTGTGTGTGTGTGTGTGTGTGTGTGAGACAGAGCAGAGCACTGACCTGGAGCCCATCATTCTGCAGCCAGGGGGCGCAAACGATCAGGTTAGAACATTGCACTCAGATCTACCAGTGAATGTTATTGAGCATTTAAAGGGGCACATGACAGACATTTAGTTGTTATAGTTTTAGTTGAAGTAGTTTTAGTAGTAGTGGTTTTAGTGGTATAGTAGTTTTAGTAGTAGTTTTAGTAGTAGTTTTACTATGGCAATGCAAATCATTCATATGCAACACTAGCAGAGTTTAACCCACATCATCATTAGAAACATGTAAAAGTGTTTTTAAAATGTGAAATCATTCATTTTAGAACTACTGTGGTAAGCTACATTCTATTGATCCCTCATGAGGAAAACTCATTTTCTGCATTTGACCCATATTTCACCCAGTGCCACTAGGGCCAGACAGGAGCAGTACAGTGCCGTACAGCCCGGGGACCCATCTCCAGACCTTGTGCTAGTCTTGGTCGGGACTACCTTCGCTGGAGGATTGTTCTGGGTTGATGGGGAAAGTTCAAATCCACTCGGACAACAGGGAGAACATGCACACTCCACACAGAGAGGCCTGAGTGACGGGGGAGCTGAACATTCTTGTTGTGAGACAAGAGTGCTACCACTCAGCCACTATCCTGTTATAGTTAGCTCAACAGATCAGAAGTATGCATCACATTAATTCAACAAAGCAAACTTTTAAAGGCCCATATTGCGCCATTTTCTGATCTGATGACGATGATGATAATGTAGTTTCCTCATCACAAACAACAAAACACAACTCCAGGTCTGTTTTTGAGGAGGGAACATTATAACACGGCCTAAAGCTTGTAATATAGGATCTTTAATGTGATCAGATATACTATGGGCTTAGTCAGTGGGAAATCGTGAGTTGTGTAACACCTGATCTTTGACTCACCCTCCAACGATGAGTTTGACCATGACCCTGTAGGACACCATGATCCCCATCACCTCCCTGAGCACGCCCTCCTTCACTCTGCCACAGACACAAGCAGCACATCCACATGTCAGTCGAGTTCTCTCAGAGCGGCAGACAGAGCTCTGTTGGCCTCACATGCTGGTGGAGGCCAGGTTGGTGTCTTCATGCTTTAGTTTTCCATCCAGCGCGATGCCCCGCCTCTCTCTGTTGTTGGCCAGCAGGGGCAGCAGAGTGTAGGTCTTCTGGAGACTACTGCCAGCGGACACCGAATCCCTGAAAGAAGACCTGGTTTAGTTCTAGTGTTTAGACCCGGCTTAGACCTAAACCAGTGAACCAGTGCTGAAATCCAGTTGGTTTAAACCTAAATTGTCTCTCTCTGATCTGAATGGTCACTATCTAAACCCTGAATCAGTGCAAGTGCAGCCTGTGCAGCTCAGTGAGTGAATTCTTGACTTAGGAATAGCAGCGGGAATGAGCAACAATGGTGCTTTGGTTGGTTTTATTGTTGATGATTCACACAAAGAGAAAAGAATCAGCCTGGTGCGATGCGCTGGTGCAAAGGCGTGTGATGTTATAAACCTTTTCAAATGCAGTGACAGTGTTTCAAGTAACCGCTCGCTCTGGTCCCAGAAGTAAATTTCCGAAGTTTTCCCATAGACTTCTGAATTCAAATATTAAGAGTTCCAAGACATTGCAGAGGCTAAGCAGCTATGTGCAAACTAATAACGCAAGATTCTGCAAAAAACTTTCATAATTGTGCAATTTATCAAGATTTTAATTTAAGGTTCCACAGAGCTGATTAGTCCTGAGCTTTCAAACTTTTAATAAACCTTTTTCCAGAAAGTCTATGGGAAAAAATTAGAGAAATTTACTCATGGGCAAACACGAGCTGCATTGCTTGCCCTAAAATTGCAAAAAATGGATTTGGAACATCAGAGAACTACTAAAACACCATGTTCTGTAAAATAGCAAGAGTTCAGTCCCATTTTAAAATGTCATGGTTCATTGTAGTAATTTCACAGCTAACGTGCTCATCCATTCAGAGTCGATTTACCCAGACTCCTCGACGTCCACAGACTTGGTGTAGCTGTCGTTGGAGTAGAGCACCACATTGGCCACCTGGTCCACTGAAAACACAGCAGAGAAAGATCTCAGCCAGAGGAGCAGAGCTATGATCAGAAGCCAGAAGAGAGAAGCAAGGCTGTGGTCAGAAGATCTCAGCCAGAGGAAAGGAGCAGGGTATAATCAGAAGATCTCAGCCACAGAAAAGGAGCAGGGTGTGGTGAGAAGACCTCAACCAGAGGTGAAGAGCAGGTCTATGGTCAGAAGATCTCAACCAGAGGACAGGAGGAGGGTATGGTCAGAAGCTCTCAGCCAGAGAAAAGGAGCAGGGTATGGTTAGAAGATCTTAACCAGAGGAGAGGAGCAGGGTATGGTCAGAAAATCTCAGCCAGAAGAGAGGAGCAAGGTATGGTCAGAAAATCTCAGCCAGAAGAGAGGAGCAAGGTATGGTCAGAAAATCTCAGCCAGAAGAGAGGAGCAGGGCTATGGTCAGAATGCTCAGAGGAGACACAAGAAACTACCGGACACTATGATGTTCTTGATGTTCTTGCTGGAGTTGTTGGTGACCTGCAGATGCACTTTGATGGGCTCTCCGTGGTAGTAGACCTGAGGAGAGCGAAGAGAAACTGTTTGTAAAACGTCTATTAAGACTAATGCAGTCTCTCAATAAAAAATATAGGGTTTCGTCTGGAGGGCAACGGTTGGAGCTGGAGGACTAAAGGGGAGAGTGATGGGCGAGGAGGATTGGTCTAACAGGTATCCACACTTCAGACTCCGCCCCTGCAGCCAAGTGTTTGTGTCAGAAACATCTGGCTGTAATCAGGGCAGTTCTGTGCTTGAAAGTGCTTAAAATGCTGTTTAGTAGCAAAAATAAGTTTAGAACAAATGTAATGTTTATTTCTGTACATTTAGTCCACTTTTCTCTCTGTTCCCTTTGCACAGAGGAGGTCAGGGTTAGGTTAGTCTTGTTCTCTCACCTCTTTGTCCAGACTGGCCTTGGCCTGCAGCGGCCGCTCAGACATGGTGAACTCACGCGTGGCCTCCACACACGGAGCAGGGCCCTGGCTCTCCGGAGCGTACTGCACCTTCCTCAGCATCAGACACACCGCGCTCCTGACACACACACACACACACACACACACACACACATACACATACACACATACACATACACACATACACACATACACACACGCATATGCACAATGGGCTGATTATTACACAGGAATGTCCCTCAGGCTGTATGGAATTCTGTGAAAATGTAAAATCTACACTGGATATAGGGGGACATAATAATCCAAATCAACCATCATGAACTTAGCTGCGTTACAGTGGTCCTATTTCATATCATAAAGCTACGATACGCTCAGAAAACTTGTGTTTTCACCTACCCCTTATCCCCTCCAACACATCCCTATAGCAGCCTGTAGTTGTAAATACTCACTGGTTCCATTTGTAATACTAAGCCATTTTAGATCAATTTCACAGTTCACAGTGACCAAAAAAAAGATGTACATATGTGA
Organism: Taenioides sp. WSHXM2023; assembly: GCA_029959045.1. Lineage (NCBI taxonomy): Eukaryota > Metazoa > Chordata > Actinopteri > Gobiiformes > Gobiidae > Taenioides > Taenioides sp. WSHXM2023. The sequence goes on along the minus strand of CM057096.1, from coordinate 3,746,177 downwards.
GATCATAACATACATGTCATTCATTCTAAGTACAAGAGAAAATTATAAGTTTTTCAATAAAATGTATTTAAAATGAGACACCATAGACAGCTCTGTTTTTAAATCAAATTTCAGGTTTTAGGTCTGTTTACCTGCTGTAAGCTTTCACTTAAAGAAAGTAAATGTAAAATCGGAGATGTTATGTACTTATGCACTTATAAGTACTTATGTACTTATGTACTTCTTTTACAACATGCCCAAAACAAACATGGTTTCCATAGTGATTTTCCTCTCACCTCTTCTTGATTTTGGCGTCCTGTTTCTCTGCACTGAAGGCTTTGATTTCAAACTCCACGGCGCATTGCTGCAGAGACATGAGCAGGATCTGAGCACAACCGGACCCACCCCACAACCCACCCAACCCCACAAACGCACCCAACCCACCCCCACAACCCACCCAACTCCACAACCGGACCCACCCTATCCCCACAACCCACCCAACTCTACAAATGCACCCAACCCACCCCCACAATCCAGCCAACTCCACAACCAGACCCACAACCCACTCCACAACCCACCCAACTCCACAACCGGACCCACCCTATCCCCACAACCCACCCAACTCTACAAATGCACCCAACCCACCCCCACAATCCACCCAACTCCACAACCAGACCCACAACCCACTCCACAACCCACCCAACTCCACAAACGCACCCAACCCACCCCACAACCCACCCAACCCCACAAACGCATCCAACCCACCCCCACAACCCACCCAACCCCACAAACGCACCCAATCCACCCCCACAACCCACCCAACCCCACAAATGCATCCAACCCACCCCACAACCCACCCAACCCCACAAACGCATCCAACCCACCCCCACAACCCACCCAACTCCACATGCGCACCCAACCCACCCCCACAACCCACCCAACCCCACAACCATACCCAGGGAGAGAAGAGGGGGCGGGGCTTACCTTCCCAACGTCAGAGGGGGCCGGCTGCATGGCCACGGAGCAGGGCAGGTTGTCTGGAAACTGATAAAGACAAGACAACATTAATGTAGGGGGGAATTAAGTGTTTTGCTCAAAGGCACGACAACAATAAGCATTGTAAAACCGCTCCAGACCAGTTAAATCCAAACTAAATCCTGCCATAGTTACACCCTGACCTCGAAGAAGAATGGGTGTGCGTTGTCTCCGAGCTTGCGCAGTAGTTTGGCCTGGGTCTTGGTGTGCACAGCCTTGTCCCTGTCCTGCAGAGGGGGGTACACCTGCCGTGTCGACAGGTACAGCTCCCGTCGGAACGCAATCCCCATCACGTCCATGTCATCCCGGCCGTACCGAAACACGCAGGACAGGGTGACGAACACTAGCGGGAGCAAGGAAACAAAGCACAATTTTTACTACTGCCAACACATAATATATTTAAATCACCATGTTACCTTTTATTGTTTTGAAAATGCTATTCACCAAAAACGTGTTATAATTACAATACGTTTCAGTTTCATTTTTGGTGCTCGGAGTCTCCCTCCCTTGGCTATCAAGCACTAAGTCACTCCCCCTTCAGAGCGCTAACACAACACAATCACTGCATATCCCACTTATGAAAACTACTGCACATCACATCAGGTTTGTCAAGTTGCTGTGTACAGTTTTGTATCATGTTTTTGTGGATTTATGGAGAATTATTGTGTGGGAGCGTGGGTGGTGTAGAATCTAAAATACTCAAACATGCATGGATGAATCTAAAACCTCTTCAGGCAGGTTTCTGATGAGGAACTGGCCTCTGGACGTCGTTAAAAATGCTGATAAACTCATCGTGGTGAATAATTAGGATGCTCAGAATACAGAAGGTAAGTGAGGAATAACTTTGGACCACTGTAAAGCATTTAAAAATACAGTAGTTCTGTTTTTTATTTGTTTGTTTTTTCCAGAAAATCAGGTACAGTGTCTTTAAGATGTATGGAGTCTGAAAACAACCATTTTAAATGTCTTAAAAATGTAAAAACAAAACAAAACAACAAAAACAACAAAAGTATTAGTAACAATTAACAGTTTGCAGTGGTCCAAAGTAATTCCTCACTTACCTTATGCATTCAGAGCATTCTATTTACTTTTCACAACTTTCATAGACCATAGACTAGCATGCTAAAGTGCAGTTCCTGATTATGGTAAATGGTCACACTTTTATAAAGCGCCTTTCCACCTTCAAGGCACTTAAAGCGCTTTACATGAAGGAACCACTCACCCATTCACACACACGTTCATACACCAGTGTATAATCCAATGCTTTTTCACCTCAAGAGCTGCTTCTGCAGTATATCTGTACTGGGGCAAGACACATTTTGCTCAAAAACATAAGACAAAATTTGGTACAGGGCTTTTAAAAATGACATGTAATAAATGTAGTTTGTTTTCAAATTTGAGAGCGATATGAAATCACCAATTCATATTAACAAAAGAATTCAAGTCATATTTTCGATGGATGCAGTGGACAGAGTAAAAGTGTTTGTGTGTCACAGTCTGACCTTTCCTCCCCTGCAGAGCCTCAGTGTCCACAGCAATGACGCCATCTACAGGAGCACAGGAGAACTGTTGTAAATGTGCGCACAGTGTTTGACCAGCGCTCATCGAGACAGAACTCACCCACAGGGTCCACCGAGTCCACACGGTCCACAAAGTCCCGCTTACCCATGTACACTGTCACCTGGGACAGAGGGACAAGAGAGGAGGCAGGGAGAGGACAAGAGAGGACAGGAGGACAGAGACGGGCCGAAAGCAGAGAGAGAATGAGAGAAACAGAAAGACAGAGAGGACAGAGGGGACAGCAAGGCAAGAGAGGACGGAGAGACAAGAGAGGAAAGAAAGCAGAGAAGACAAAAGAGAACGACAGAGGACGAGAGATGAGACAGAACGTAGAGAGGATTAGAGAAGGAGACAGAGAGGACAGAAGACAGGGAGAACAAGAGGAGGACAATAAGTAGATAGGACATCAGATCTGTGGAGCATCTGAGTGGACTCAAGACAGAATGTATAAACAGAGATTAAGGAAACTCTGTACTTCAGTATCTCAAAAGAGGATCTTAATTATTGCTAATGCTGTTAAAAGTTCACTGAGGAGCAGAGCTGTACCTCCTCTGTCACCCAGGCCCCAGGCCCCAGGCCCCAGGCCCCAGGCCCCAGGCCCCAGGCCCCAGGCCCCAGGCCCCAGGCCCCAGGCCCCAGGCCCCAGGCCCCAGGCTCCAGGCTCCAGGCTCCACTCATACTGGGGACCATGATGGACCCAAAGTCCAGCCCCTGAGGATCTCCTGACCTGCTCTGTGTGTCTGATATATGTAAGTGGTAAGAGTAAAAAGTATTCGGGAACTACTACTCAAACAGAAGGAAACGCAATGCGTACTCCCTGTAGTACAAATACTCCCTGTAGTACAAGTACACCCTGTAGTACAAGTACTCCCTGTAGTACGTGTACCCCTGGTTGTGACACAGAGGAGCAGTACTCACAGACTTGTCCTTGCAGACCTTCTTGAAGACCACATTTTTGGGGCTCATCCTGGAGTCTGTGTGTGAGCTGAGGGACAAAAGCACACATGGCACACATGGAAGTAAAGTAGTAGTAAACTCACAAATATAAGGTAAATATATAAGTTAAGTTGTTGTACTTATGATCATTATGTATACATAGCCACCCTTAGGAAATATAGATTATCAAAGATTAGTTTTTCTTCCTTTCTTTCATTTTTTCAGTACCCGTATATATAATTCCTGAGTATCATATATTAAACACCAATATGTTGTGCATACATATACATGGTGGTTTCCAATCATTTTTCCCACAGACATTTAGAAAAATTCAAATATTAAGAGTTCAAAGACATCATGGAGGCTACATGCTGGTTAATAACTACTATCCATAACACGGCTGTTTTAAGCCCAAAAAAACCACATTCAAAATACAGTATAATAAGCAGTTTATAAAGTTTCAGAGTTTCAGTTTCCACAGAGCTCATTAGCCCTGAGCTTTCAAACTTTTAATAAGCCTATTCATTTAGGCCTATTTTCCTATGGGAAAAATAAATGAGAAATTCAGTTTCAGAGCAGGACGTCTCCGTGGAGCTCCAGATGTCCAGGATTTAACCCTGAGGCAGAGAGTCTCAACCTTTTTTTGTGTAACTCTCATAATGAGAACCGAGGCATCTGTGACTCCAGCACAAACCATAAACTCTGCCAAATGATTAAGTGGATGATTTGAGTAGATTTTATATTCACTAAAAGAGTAAAGCCGTGAGTAAGACTACCGCGCTAAGGAACCGTTCACCCACACACACAACTGTTGGAAGAGGGGATTGTACCATCAGCTTTGGATTGGCAGACAAATGTTCTCCTAATACTGTTACCTCTCTTTATGGAAATGGAAGACATCTCAATATACTACTACTACTACTACTACTAGTACTACGGCTACTACTGCTACTACGTCATGTGCACTCACCTGTGTGTTGGGGTGAACCTGTGATTCTGGAGGTCTCTCTGAATGATGTCACAGTTCGCTGCTTTAAACACCTGCCCTGAACCCCGCCCCCTTCTCCCTCCCAGCCAATGAGAGCGCGGCTGCACTTCCTGTGATGAAGCTGAGAGGATTGTGCTTTTCCCTTGATCAGCAGCTCACCAGATTAGACTCCTGTGCTCATTTACTGATGGAAGTGTGCGGGCAACTGCTCAAAACAAAAAACACCCTCTAAATAACTCCAAATTTGTTTTATGTTTAAAAAAATATTGAAAAATTGCCTTTACCCTTTGCTTTGACCCTGGTTTACACTTTTGGCATTTCTTCCTGATGTTGCACAGCCGTGAAGTGAAAACCATTTCAGGAGACTTCATCATGAAGCTCACTGAGACAAGGCCAAGAGTTTACAGCGCTATCGACAAAGCAAAGGGTGGATACAAAAATATTATGTTGTGTGTGTGGTATAGTGATCAAATAAATCCATTTTAAAGGGCTTGTACCCAGAGGTGGGTAATACTCAGTTACATTTACTCAAAAGTGACAAAAGCTTTATGTCAACAATATGAAATGATCTGAACATTTGTGTTTCTTGCGGTGAATCTTTAGGTATGATTTAGTTTGTCTCTTACCAGATTTTGTGCATTATATAATGTTTTATCTTTAAGTTACTCTTACTTGAGTAGTACTTTTCCCACATGACACACAGACAAATGAGCCAAATGAAAACATTCATGTTATTGTTGGAACAGTTATGTCATATGTCAGATCAGTGTGAAAATACCAGGCATCATTGTACATTTTATATTCCTCAGAGTGTGAGTGCAGATGATTCCCGTCAGGGTGAGGACAGGACACTGCTCCCTGCTCTGACTGTACCTCCCCCTGACACCCTCATGTGTGTGGTGTCCAGGAGGGGGCGCTGTGCTGTTCCTCTTAGCGCTACAGAGAAGTATAGAGGAGTGTAGAGGAGTATAGAGGAGTGTAGAGGAGTATAGAGGAGTGTAGGCGAGTATAGAGGAGTACAGACAGAGTAATGCAGGGCCCTCTGAGTCAGCAGCAGATTACTAAGGCTTACACAGGCTCTTCATTCACTAATGCACTCACTATCTGCTACTGCACGTGTCTTTGTCCATTGTCCCCCTGTCCACTTTCCTGACAACTCTGCGTCCCCCTGTCCAAGGTCATTTAATAAATGCAAGATAAATTAAGTTTAATGCCATATCGTATGTGATGAACCCACTGGTAGAAAAGTAACACACTGCGACATTAAAGGTTCTATATTACACAAAATGGAGTTTGTGACCTTCAAGCCATGTTACAATGCTGTTACCTCCTCAAAAACATACCTGAGGTTGTGGTGCACTTCCTGTATTACCACATGACATCACAAGGTGGAACAAAGGCTAAATATTCAGCATTCGTGTGTCAAACATATGTGAATGAAATAAAACACAACTCCAGGTCTATTTGTGATGTGGAAACATTCGAACAGAGATCTGAAAATAGCATAATATGGGCAATTTAAGCTAATATTAGTAAATAATGAATATAAACTAGCCTGTCAGAAACAAGAGTGAGTGAAGACTCATCTGATCTCTGTAGAAGATGTTCAGTTCACGCAGCGTCTGAGTGTCCCTCTAGTGGCAGAAGGGCAATAAGACAGAGCCCAGAGAAAACCATAACAAACTTTATTCATAAAACATAACACAGGTGAGTAGAAAGCTTCGGAGTAAACAAACACAGTGATGGAGGAGCAGAAAGAGGCTCAGACATACGCGCGCCCTGAGTCTGGGTCTGACTTGGCTGTGGCCGTGTACACCGTCTTGGGTGGGTTTCCAATGTAGCCCCTGTAAAAGACACAAAGCAGGAAGTGAGGTCATGGTTCTGCCTCTTGGGTCTTACGGTGCTACTGTTAAAGGGACAGATATATCAAAACCACTTTTAAAGGTGCATTGTATAACTTTTCTGGTGGTAGATCCGTCAAATGCTTTTCTCATTAAACCTTTCTATCTTCATGGAGACCAAACCAAACCAAGTTCCAGGTCAGATCTGCGGCGAGGCGACCCCGCTCACAGTCAGAACACGTGTTTTTTGGGTATTTTTGAGCTATAAAAACATCTGTAATTGAATAAATGTAAGGTAGAGCTGACATCTCCATTGCAACAAGTAGGTGACAGAACCCTAACCGAAAAGTTACATAGTGCACCTTTAAATAAAAGCCTTACAGTGTTTAAAGCTGAGTTTAAAAGTCAGCCTGTACATTTAGTTCGCTCGCATGTACCACCACAACCTTCCAGCAGCTCATCTAAAGAGGTGGGTTCTGAGGTGAGACTTGAAAAGGGGCAGAGGTCATTGGTCTGAGTTCAGGTGGGAGGAAGTTCCAGAGGGTGGGGGCTGAGCAGCTGATCACTGGTTTCCATGGTGACCAGGGGGGTGGAGGGTACAGTGAGCTGTAAGAAGGAGGAGGAGGAGCAAAGGGAGCAGGAAGGTGCAGAGACCTGAAGGAGTTCTGAGACATATAGAGGAGACGTGTTACTAAAGGCTTTGAATGTGAGGAGAGTGATTTTAGACTGAATGTTTGGAGACCAGTGGAGCTGCTGGAGGACGGGGGTGAGGTGATGAAGGGTGGGGTCCTGGTGATGATTCAGGCTGCACAGGGTAAGTTGGAGTTTGTGGAGAGTTTTTTGGGAGACTATAGAGAAGTGAGTTACAAAAATCTAAATGGGATGTGACGAGACTATGGCCCAGAATGGTAAAGGTGGAGGGGGGTGTGGATGTGACTTATACTGGATCTGATCTATTGATTTGAGGCTTTTGATGCAATCACTGTCCAAACAAAACCATAAAACCTCTCATTGAAGACAACAGGAGAGAATACAATCTCATCACACGCAGCACAAAGGCTTCTGCGTAAAAAGAAGGTACCTGCTCGTGGACAGGAAAATCCACTGATCCAGTGTTTTTGCCATAATATGCAAATCTGAGGCTGAGAAAATGTAAATTAAGTTCTTCAGCTGATGCTCTTATTTATCATGACATGGGGGAGGGCTGCAAATGTTTATTACCACCTATGTTGGAAAGATGGGTGTAAACTCTTCGCCAGGACAGACTGCTGCTTTTTATGGCATTTTATTACTATCATTGAAAACTCATTAAACTATAAGAGCTTTAAAAGACAAATAAATTGTTGTTTTCAAAGCAGTGGCTATAAAAAGACAAACTTTGGTCCTGACTCTGGTATTCCACAGAACCGGAGCGTCTCACAGCAGCAAATATTGATCAAACTGGGCTTTCATGCATCAGTCTCATGTCCTTAGATCATCCCTTCTGTACAGCGCTGGTACCAGTGCACCATCTGAGCATGCGCTGTGTCTTCATTTGTCTCCTTTTATCCCACTTCTCTTATTCCACTTCTTCAAATTCTCTTTGAATTCTGCTCCAAATAATCCATAGTCTGTCCTGGACTCTGCAGCTCTACTTACTGTTGCAGGTTTAGCCTGAGTTTCCCTCTCTTCTCCCGGGTCGCTCATGCCGCAGTTTGGATGAGCTGTAGATGACGCTGAGTGAGTTTTGGTGCGGTGGTACTAACCTGTTTCCAGCTGCTGCTCCATAAACGCTGCTACTTTAGCCACATCTGTTTGATTTTTATACCCTCACACACTCTTTTTGCTTAAAATCCGTTCATGAGTGCATCTGTTCTTTCTATTTAAACGCTCTTGTAAATGCTGTATTTGATTAAAGATCATAATGAAAACTTAAAAAAACTCAGTACGAGTTTTTAAACTTTTAAAGTGACTATGACATCCTTTGAGGTCTTTTATTTATTGGTGTAAATGGACTTCATACTAATCGGTATTGCAAATGAAAATTCCAATATAGAACCATTTGCACCACCTTAGTGCATGTTAGCCAGGTGATACTGACCCTTTCTTTGGGGAAGCTCTCTTACAGGCCGAACACAGGAGGGCGCCACCAAGCAGGTCCAGAGCAGCTCCACCCCAAGCCATGTACAGCCCCGTCCCCAACTCGAACCTGCACACAAACACAGAAAGTCTGGATTAGGACTCACCTTACTGACAATACAGTATTTAAAGAGGGGTTATTTTACTTGTATGGGGTATTAACTGCTAACATATAACATATTTAGAACACTATGTTACCTTTTATTGTTTTGAAAATCCTATATTTGCCGAAAACAATGTATGAACACACTCTAAGTCTCTCCAACCTTTGCTCTCTCTTTTAAATCACTCCCCCTTCAGAGCACTATCACACATCAGCGTGCATCCCACTAATGGAACTACTGCACATCGCATCAGGTTTGTTAAGTTGCAGTGGACAGTTTATATAATGCTTTTGTATATTTATAAGGAGGGTTTGGATAGGGCTCAGAAGATCTTGCTAAAGTACTTAAACATGCATGGATGACATATAAAAAAAAACCCAATAATTAGCCAATACAGAATTCCATCTTTACTGCTCAACCAATCAATACTCAGCCATGGCCTAAAATCTAGTGAAAACACATGATCAGAAGCTGAAAAACCGAAACTTACTCGGACTCCAGCTACCTGTAACAGCATAGTGTGATTTATACTGGGAGCGTGAAACAGCCAGAAACAAGTTATAGATGTGTTTGCTTTTCTCACTCAGTTTAGATCTGCAGTCATGACAAACTATGGTCTCTCCACTGAGCACATTTTGTTTTGGTCTGCTATGTTAAATCAAAATGGACTTTCCAGAGCTTTTAACCATTTACTCACCTGAAGTTCTATTTGGAGTGATTCGTGCATGTTTGAGTCATCTTTAATTGCTTATTTTCAAGACGCCATGTTACTGATCAATCCCCGTTTTCACCTCCACCGCTACATGCCCACTTATTCTCTACACGCACTTGATTCTCCAATTTCAGTTTCTTAACTGATACAGGCTTCTGCGGTAATGCATAGTCATTTTGGTACAAATGAAAAAAAACTAAAATAAAAAATCTGTTGCTCGCTAGCGTGATCTTCATCTGTCCATTGGCGGTGCCAACTCTTTGCTGTGATGACGTCAGTGCATTTGTTTCTTTTATTAAGTCGTTTTAGATCAATATTGCAATTTTAAATGTGCAGATTATAACATAATGATCCACAGGTATCATAAATTATAGCTTAAAGAGAAAATTAAACTTACCAGGGTTTCAGTAGGTTTATTTATGGTGCAGAGCAAATGATCAAATTAGATGTTGCTCATCTATTTCGGCCAAAAGTGTGGTTATACTTCTATTTGGGTTCTTTGACCTGCTGTAGACTGGAACAAGAGTCTGGCAGGTTTTGGGGTTTTGAATTTGGTTGTTTAGTGCACTTGGATTTCCCTTTGCATGTAAAAGTAATGAATGTAATATAGGGCTGGGCCATATGAGGAAAAAAGAATCACAGTTTTTCCCCCATACTGATCGATCTCAACAGGCATAAAGAGAAGAACATCAGGGGCAGAGAGAGGGATTTAAATCAAAACTTGTGAAAGGTGAGGACACATGAGGAGACATAAGGAGACACGCTGTGGTGTGTGTGGACTCAGAGCTTTCACCTAAACAAGAGAACAGTGCACCACAGGCTCGTACTGCCACACGATTGGCCTGTCGATTAAAATGCACTTGCCTTATTAGCGAGATCGACCAAAGTTTAGATTGTGAGCTTTCGATTTTTGGCACAGTCCTAATGTGTGTGCTTGAGCTGTACCTGATTCCGCCCTGGAAGGGGTCATAGAAGTCCTGGACGACTCTGTAGGCGTACCATGAGGCAGCGATCATCGTGCACAGACCTGAAAGACCAAACACAATTACAAGAACAACTCCTGGACACACAGGACCAGTCAAAGCTTTGGTCACCCCCTCTCAAAGTTTTTTTTCTTTATGTTTACTACTTTCTACATCTTATATACACACAGAAGATGCAAGACAAATGGAATTATGTAGTGAAGAAAAGTTAAATAACTACATATTTTTGTTATATTATATATTTAGGTCCTCAAAGTATTGCCTCTTTACTTTGTGGACAGTGTAAACCTTTGGCCTCCTCTCAATGAGCTTCTTAATGAAGTCTCCTGAAATGGTTTTCCCATCAGGGTCAAGAAATGCTAAACACAATGCAAACAATCATGAAAATAAAAAATAAAAATAAATGAAAGAGAGTGTCCAAACGTTTGACTGGTCATATTCAAGTGTATTCTGTGCAAGGGGCAGTATAGTGGGATTATATACTGTATAATATTAGGGCTGAATGATTTAGGAAGAACATCTAATTGGGATTTTTATGACAAGCATTGTGACTAGATTTACGATTTATGTTTTAATAAAAGGATTCTATTCAAACTTCACATCTTATAAATGTCTGGAAGAACTGACAAAAAATAAGAACTGACAAACTAATACAAGAATCACATTTGTACAGAGCTTTTGTTGTGTGTCAAGTAAAGTTTGGTTCTACAAAAATTACAGCCTTTGCAAATTGTCAATTGCATCCATTCAAATTGTGATTTAGATATAATATAACGTAATTAGTCTTGCAGTCCTTGATTACATTAAAATATTTTTTACACATTTTGGAACTTTAATTGTATTTGTGTTATCATACAGCATATACGGGCTTTTGTACCGTCTTACCTCCGAGCGCGCTCAGAATGCCTCCGGTCACTGCCATCTTGGCCTTGGCCTGATCGGTGGCTGAACCAACCTTGATGCACTTGACTCCGAGCAGAGCCACGATCATCCCGCCCAGCCCCAAGAGCAGAGCCACGATCATGAGAGCCCTGCAGGCCTGGATGTGTGCTGTGAGGAGGGCACACACACAACACACACAACACACACAACACACACAACACACGTCAGCAAAGCATCAACAAAACAGGACAGTTTCTACCACCAGCCCAACTGGGCACTGAACTCTAGATGGACTGGTGGTCCTGATGGTCCAGTGTTGTGACAACCCTGAGTTAAGTTAAGGTGGATCTCAAGTAATGTTGTTTTGTGATTGTGTACAAACAGTGTGAATGTAATTCCGGCCCTGCCCAGTGTGAGCCTGGTTTAAACCAGTGCAAAAGGCACTGCTGTCTTACCCAGGCCGTGTTTAAGGAGAAATGACTTTAAAATCAGTCCAAATGTTTAATTCTGATGTTGTCAATTACCCAACAACAGTGGCGGATCTTCTCAGAATTGTGTACAAGAACTACTATGATGATTAAGATATATTTTCAATATGGAAATACTGATAGGACATTGTCTCTTTTCATTGTACTTTCCTGGGGCCTTACATGAACTTTACAACTCAGTATTGCTAAGGCTAATTCCCACTTATTAAATGGTATGTGTCTTAGGGTTTAAATGAGAACACAAAGACGCTTAAAGCTGAGGTAAGGCATCCATTTGAAAGCCTAACTAACCAACACCAACATGAGCAACTGCAAAACCAATCTATTTTTAAAATCATACACATGGACAAAACAGTGCGATCAAAACTTGACTTGAATTCTAAAATGCTGTGTAGTATCTGCTTTACTATTTGAAACCATACAGCCCCTTTAAGTGAGTTGTGGGGACCTCTGCATTCTAATCTGTCATGATGGCCCGAGAGACCCCTCACTCTAAGAACATCTGGAAATGTTTAAGTCTGTATTTCGGACATATAGAAGGAGTCAGATTACGTTGGGATGTCCTATAGAAAGCTGTAGACATGTGGGCAAATCCTGTGTTTGGTGTGTTCTCTTCAAAGCTTCGAGGCGCCCGGACCCTCTGTCTGTAATTGACTTATACTCTGTTTTTGTAATAAATAGTATTCACACTAGTAGAGTTTTTGTCTTTTTGGATTTTTCCCATACATAATCTCTGTATTCAGCTGTGAGAAACGACATCTGAAGAGATTATGCTGTCCACACATAATCGAATAATAAAGCCAGAAACTAATGTAAAAGCAAGATCTGAGCAAGCAAAGTAAACTAAAACCTGACTTGAACTCAGATTAAAGGATCAGTTAATTGTCCCAATGCACTCATGTGTTCCTCAATCATTCCTTTAAGTAAAGCAAGAATCAGTGATCCTCCAAACCTAACAAAGACTGACACAAAAGCCAAGCAGAAGTGGGTATTAATGGGTCACTTTTTGAGGAAGTTGCCATTAAATTGAAACTAAACTAAACTAATAAACCTCATTAAAAAGGATCTTATGCACTTTAAGTTCATAAATAAGAACAATAGCAGGATTCTTTGTTAAGCTGAGCCAAAATGGCCGCCCACTCTGATAGTACCATTCTTTGGTACCCTGTACACAGTGGTGGACTTTGAGCTGGACAGGACACAGAGTTTCTGATGACTTCACTCTGACGTCACTTCGTGTTTCTATAGTTTCTATTGCCTATAGACATCCTCCAGTTAAAGCAATGCAATTAGTGAGCCACTGATACCATTAAAAAGTCATCTGAATCTGAATTGCCACTTGTAGTTTATTATACAGTACATCTGATACATTTGTGTTACGCTGTGTTTCAAATGCTGTTTCAAATGGACAAGTGGTCAGTTACATTTAATCTTCTAATGTTACCAAAAGAAGGCCCCAAACAAGAATAAAACATAGTTAAAAATATCTCAGTTAAAATGTCTGTAGTCACAGTCAATCTAAATTAAATAAAAGAGAAAGAACAAGGAGGAGATTAGAACAAAATAATGTCTCTATTATTAAAAACTTGTAAGTTACTATATAAAAATGTGTCTCATAAGTTTGCACCCAAATCACACTCAGCCCCATCAAACATCTTCTCTACATAGAAACTTTACTGAAATATGGAGGCGAGTGGTCAGGTACATTCAGTATTGTAATATTAACTAAGAAGGATAATGATATTTGACTTTGACTCAGACGTGGGTTTAATCTCTTAAACCTTCACTACCTGTTTTGGTAATTAATAACCCGGCCATTGTTTAACCAGTTTATGGATGTATACACAAGAGACCAAACCACTGTTTATGGCAAAAGTCTCACAATAATATTGTGAGCTGTCACAGTTTATCCAATGAGAAGTGTTTTTGTCTAAATGCATTGTTTTATTGAAGCACCAATTTCTTTATGTTCATGATTATTTAGTGATTATTTGGTTACTAAATAACTTGATTTATTTACATTTTTCTTTCAGTCAATTATTGTTAATGTTTAATATTTTGCCCAAGTAATGTATATTTTGCTTTATTTTTGGTCTATGGCTTCTCGTTGAAGACCTTTGCAGGTGCACCACAGGAACATTTTTAGCACTTGTCCGTAAATTCCCCTTTTTTGTCTGTCTTTGTATTTCCTCATTAATGTGAGGACTCAGTAAAGAGTTTTTAACTGCACATGGATCGCTCTCTGTGGATTAATTTAATTTTTGAAGCATTATAAAAAGTGGAACTATGGTTCGCAAAGCATCAAGCTGGCTACACAGAAGTTGAGACCTTACAGGAGTTCACTGATCGTCATCGTTTAGTTAGTTAGAGCTTGGCAGAGGCCTCCACCACCCCATCTCCACGTCAGCAGCAGAACCTATGGCCTCCTCAACAGTTTTTCCACACCATGTTGTTTCATGCTCTTGAACCCTAAATCTCAAAGAGGCCATATTGAGCTGAGACTCACCAGGCAGTGCGAGCAGGGACTCAAAGTCGCGGCACTCGGCGATGCCGGCGCTGTTCTCGGCGCAGGCGTGCCACAGGTTCTCAAACTGCCTCTGGGAGATGATCACACTACCAGACACCGTGGAGATCTTCCAGTAGTCGTTAGTCAGAGCCGCTCCGGTGATGAGCCAGCTGATCAGGCACATGACGAACCCTGTGGCTTCTATCGCTGTCGACATTTTTACTGAAGAATCACGATAAATACAAAGAAAATTAAAAGCAGGAGAGGAGCTCAGGTCAGACAGAGGAGCTTAGCTGAATATGGGAGTGAAGCGGGAAACAGAGGACTTTATCCGCAATAAAACCATAAAGTGGAGATGGACATGATGAGGACACGCCTTGGTCTCTTTCTCTTGAGTGAGAATACGTTACACTGAGGAGAAACGGGGCCAAATTTGTAACGGGTATCTGGTATTTATTGGTTTGCCCTATGACTGTATGCACAACAAAAAATAATCACTCAATTAATGGAAAATACTTGTTTTCAAAATCCTAATATTACATTATTTTACTTGTTGGACAAAGTTTATTTGATGAAAATTGTTTGCTTGTTTTTTTTCTTTTTTTAAGTTCACTTCTATATAACACATCAGAAAGACTGTTTATTTTAGTCTAAACTAGTCAAATGTACAGTAAACATTCTTATTTGATTAATATTGTTTGGGATATTTTTCGCAGTGAGATAATTGTTGGCATTGTCGGCATTCAAAAGTAATGTTAGCAGCATCGTAACAATGATACTGTTGTTGTGTTGTCAGGCAAAACACTTCTCCGTCATTCCCAGGGTTAGGTTGATGTTTATGTGTAAATGAAAGATTAGATGAAGGTACTTTAATCTTACAATCTGAGTATTTAGAAAACTGTCATTGTTGCGTCTGGAAAACCATTCTTCACACACCTGACACTTATTTATAGGACTGAACCGTTAAAATTAAAATGGGTGAAAATAGAACCGACAGCCCTTTGGGTCAGATGGGTCTGAAGGTGGAGGGACACACTGGACTTTGGACTGAGCGCAGTCAAACATTAACATGGCTCATCATAAATCAATAAAACTACTGCACCATTTATACCAGCAGC
This sequence comes from Taenioides sp. WSHXM2023, assembly GCA_029959045.1. Classification (NCBI taxonomy): domain Eukaryota; kingdom Metazoa; phylum Chordata; class Actinopteri; order Gobiiformes; family Gobiidae; genus Taenioides; species Taenioides sp. WSHXM2023. Next base: position 3,730,927 of record CM057096.1, on the reverse strand, counting down.
TCTGTCCACATGTCCTGTGTATGGCTCTGTCAATACTGAAACCAAGACCCAAACTAACCTACATCTAAACCAGGTCTGAACCAGGTCTGAACCAGGTCTAACCTTGGACTAAGCCTGTCTTTCCCATGACTAGCACTGTACGATGACAAACTCGATTTTAATATGTAGGGAAAGGCTTGATACTCAGTTCCCATTTGGATGCCCCCATGATAATACAAAATAACTGTCACTAATAATAATAATAATAATAATAATAATAATAATAATAATAATAATAATAATAATAATAATAATAATAATGCTGTCAGGTCTTTTCTGAAGCATTTGTTCAATTATTTATTCTTTTTTTGTTCTTGAAAATCAGTTGATCGAATGGTACACGGATTGGTAAGGTCTATTTACTCCATGAGCTCAAGTTTGATTCTAGTTTTAGTATTGGGTATCAAACTTCAGCCTAAGTTGTTCTGTCTCTTCCTCATCAGGAGACCTACCTGGTGTTTTTTTTTTTTAACTTTTTCATAAGTATTTGAGTAACCCTTTTGATATTTCTTGACCCTTTCTTTGCTACATAATTCCATATATTTGCCTCATATATTTGACGTCTTCTGTAAGTGTATAAAATGTAAGTAGTAAAAAAAAAAAACAATAAAAAAAAAAAAAAAAAAAAACATTGAATGAGAAGGTGAGTCCAAACATTAGACTGGTAGTGTTTGCACCACACACAAGATCCTCAGGAACAAAACTAACACAAAGGGCTCGTCTTGCTCAGTAACACAGTCCACAGTCATACTGAGACTGTGGTCGAGATGTTACGTCCTCTGTGGAAATCATCGGCTCTAGTGCAGGTAAAACTGTCCATATTAGGACATGTTCTGTGTTTCACTTCCTGTTTTGGCGAGTCACTGTGTTCATAACTCTGAGCTCAGATGTGAGTACTTTTACTGCTCAGCACGACTCTCACTGTCACTGGGGATTACAGCTCCAACTACTGCCGAGTAGTAGTACTCATAGTGGCAGTAGTAGTAAAAGATTTAGATGTAGTAGTAGTAGTACTCATAGTGGCAGTAGTAGTAAAAGATTTAGATGTAGTAGTAGTACTCATAGTGGCAGTAAAAGTAACAGTAGTAGAAGATTTAGATGTAGTAGTAGTATTAGTAGTGGGAGGAGGAGCTTTAGGTGTATTAGTAGTAGCAGTACTATGTAGCACTTAAGGTGCTTTCTGTACCTCTTTTATAGTATTTGGTTATGTCAGTAGTCTGTGTACCAGAATGAAATGGAGAGAAGTGGAGGATGAGCAGAGGAGTGGAAGATGAGCAGAGGAGTGGAGGATGAGCAGAGGAGAGGGCAGAGGAGTGGAGGATGAGCAGAGGAGAGGCCAGAGGAGTGGAGGATGAGCAGAGGAGTGGAGGATGAGCAGAGGAGAGGGCAGAGGAGTGGAGGATGAGCAGAGGAGTGGAGGATGAGCAGAGGAGTGGAGGATGAGCCGGGGAGAGGCCAGAGCAGCAGAGGATGACAGATGCTGATGGAGGCAGGCCGGCTGACCCGTACACCGCACTGGAGTGGAGAGCTGATGGGGCTGTGGAGGATCCGGTGGGCGTGTTTAGCCAAGAGACAGAAATATAAATCAGTGGATGCCTAATAACCAGAACTATGTTAGAAATGGTCAAACCAAACGTTCTGGTTAAGTCTCTTTTAGTCCATTAAATGAAAACATTTTGAAATATGGCTAATGGTATGAAAGAACTGAGAAGCAATGATCTGGTGTAATTACAGTAGAGTAAATATGTGTAGGCCGACATTTATGTAAATGCCAAGAGCAGAATGTACAAGTGAAATGGCATTTTGAGTGCATTTTGAAATAAAAGTCTTCAAATTATTTTCAAATTGTTATGTTTTTTTAACATAATTGAATTGTTTCAAATAATAATCAAACAATAGAGTGACAATAATTAGGGCACAAAGTCTGGAGAAAAAGGGTATTGTAATTATGGTTTCATTTGTATGTACACACAGTATATTTACACAGTGTATTATACTGTTTATTTAACTCAAAGTTGTTGGGGACCACAGATCTACAAAGATTAGTACAAGCCACACAGTTTCCATGGTATTAAGAAACAGTATTTCAGTTGTTCTCTTCTTTAGAGTCATAATAGTCTGCCCTTAAGTTTAAGCTGTTTGTTTGTTCTTCTGATTGTTGTAAAATGCTTCTGTGACCACGGCTCATGTTCTTCTGACTGTTGTATAATCTTGGATTTATAAGAACTGGATAAGACACTCCCGCTCTGTCCGAATGAGATCGATTATTGGCCTCTTCATAGGAACTGCAGCTCCTGGAAGCTTCAGCCCAGAAAGAATTGTCCCATAGAGCCCAATGCATTTTTAATCAAATTAAACTGCCCGTGTTCGGCTGACAGGGCATCGACAGCTTTCACAAAGTTGATTTTGTAGGATTCTTCTGTATTTTTACAATATGAACTTTTTTAGAATTTTTAAATCCTCAAAGCACCCAAAATCTAGCTTTGTAAGAGTTAGCCTAGCCCCACTCTGAGCCTCTGATTGGTCAGAACTGCACATTTCTGATGTCACATGTTTTGCAGCGTAAGGACAGTATTCAGGAAGTAATGCAGAAGTAAAAATCTTTTTTGGTGTGATGCATCAGTGAGCACAGGCCATTAAAAACAATACGACACCATCCAGATCTTATTATACTTCCATTTTTATGATGCTTCTGTGACCATAAGCTCATGGACATCTTCTTCCTCATGACCACGAAGCATCACTGGCTCCTCTTCAACTGGAACCTCTTCAACTGTGTGATTTAAAAAAAATGTGTATCAAAATTCACAAAACTGGGATATTTTTAGGATAAAGGATAAGAAAATGTTTATGTTACCCACCAGGTCTTGGGGCCTGGTGGGGACTCATTTTTATTAGATTTTTTTGATTGATTCTGTCCTTTGTCTCACCAGCCTAAAGACTAAAAACATTCAAAAAATTAAAGCTTATTGGTCCACAAGGAAAATGACTTGGACACAGTAGTAAATAAAAGTATTAAAATAGTTGTCAAATAATATACAAATACAGATTTTTATATGAACATTTATTATAAAATAAATCTAGGCTATGCAGAAGAGGTGGGGTGAGGAAATACAGTACACAAACTGTAGCTCTGACATAAGGTTTTACTACATAAGGACGAGTTACTGCTTCACCTTTTTACCTGCCAGGCCCTCCTGCTGCTCACAGAAAACATCAGTTTACTAAAAAACAAACAAACATGTGCAGTGGGTTACACTACAGCAGAGCACATCCTTAACCTGGTGCAGTCTTGGGACCTTGCTTTCATTACAAGTATTTTAACCGTGTTGGATGGTTTGTTTTCGTTTGTTTTAGTTGAAATATGATTGGCTTTTGGATGGCTTGGGATTTTTTTCAAGACAGCTCTTATGTAACATCTCAGAGAGTGACTAACTATGATTAACAAATTAATTAAAAACGAGCGTACAAAGGATGTTACTGCAGTAAAGATTAGCCACATTTGGCTAAATGTGCAGAAACTTTCTGATTTGTACACAGAAAAACACATCAGTACATCAGTACATACAACCCAAAAACATGCTCCATAGTCCTGGTCATAGTCCTGACCAAGACTAGCAACAAGATCATGGAGATGGGTCTCCGGGTGCCCCATGTGCTGCCCACTGCTCCTGAAAGAATGGGTCAAATGCAGAGGACAATTTCCCTACAGGGATAATAAAAGTACTACAAAAAAAATAAATAAAATAAAATAAATAAATAAATAAATAATAATAATAATAATAATAATAAAAATAAAAATAAATAAATAAATAAATAAATAAATAAATAAATAAATAAATATAATAATAATAATAATAATAATAATAATAATAATAATAATAATAATAAATAAATAAATAAACTTAATTTCTTTGACCTGATATGAAGTATGCTTTGTAAGCATGAGCAGAGATTTGTCTTTGCCCTCTGCTCATCGTGTTGTATTTAATCAGGAATTGTCTTATGCCATAAAACATTTAAAGACTGTAAAATGCCCCTGATGAACCTTTCCTCTTTTTGCCTTAAGCCAGAGCTGGAGTCTATTTTATAGTAGGGAGTATTATAACACGTATCACTTTTAGCACTTATATAAAACAGCATATTTATATTGTCTGCCTTATTGGTTACACCTTTTATTGCTCTTAGTGCAGTTTTAGTTTATCCGTTTACTCTTATTCTATCCTGTGACAGTAAAATATCTGAGATCCATCATTTAGAGAGAGAGATATTTTATTGATCCTGAGGGAAAGTCAAGATTTATTGATGAATCTCAATGTTTTACCTCCATTTAAAACATGTATAAAAAACAATTACACAGGAAAAGAATGGATAAAATAGTAAAAAAAAAGTTTTGAGTTGACTTGAGCTGGGGTTGAGGTCTGGATTTACAGATCATCCAGTGCACGACCTTCTTTCAAACCCGTTCTGGAAAGGCTCTCATCTTTCAGGGAGGGATTACAAAGAAATGACATTCTGTTGTCTAAAGAAAGAGTGTTTTTATTACCTTTGTGGTATCAGAATCGGTATGGAATATTGAGTCTTTTCCTTAGTGTCGAAATCAAGATGATATTTCGACAAGGCGCATGTTTTCCTGTGCGCACGGAGCAGACACATGATGAATAGTTTTATAGCTGCCCATTGAAACTAAATAAATGATGCTCCAGCGTGAACGAGACAGCTGAAAACGCTCTGTTCCACCTTGTGATGTCATATAGTGGTAATTTTCAAGTTAACAGCTCCTTTTACATTTGGTTCAGCAGGGATTTGCAACTCCAGGCCTGAAATTATCCAACTGATTCTGGTGAAAAAACACAACTCTACGTATGTTTGTCATGAGGAAGCAGCATTTTAACAGATCAGAAAACAGCGTAGGGCCTTTAAAATAGTTGTATTTCCTGTTTTTTTTATCAGCAATATGACATTAAAAAAGAAAAGCATGACTATAAACAAAAGTAATAGTGAGACCTACTTGTAAACACTTCTGTGGTGTGAGTCACCTACAAAGCTCCATCACGTTTGAACTGAGCCGCTCAATGCTATTAGAGCCAGTAGCACCGGTTCTGCCAGTCCCGCTGAAGTTGACAGAATGTACAAACCTCCTCAACCACAGCCTCCTCCACATTCCACCTTCAAACCTGCCTCCTGTGCTCTTTTTTTCACCCTAAACCCATGACCTGACACACTTTAGACTAGTGTCACTGAGATCCAGAGAGCAATGTTCACAGGACTTTCCCGTGCTGTTTTTTTTGGATTGGAATAGTCTGGACTGAAAGCGCTGTTGACCTGAGATGACCTGAGATGACCTGGGATGACCTGGGATGACCTGGGATGAGGGGAGGTGGCGGTTGACATGGCCCTAGGAGCACTCGTCTTGTTGATGTTTCTGCTGGGGCTGTGTGATGGTGAGTTCACTGATTCGTGTCCATACTGTTGGACTGTAGAACGGTAAACCGGTCTTAAGTTTGGACACACCCTTTAATTCAGTGTTGTTCTGTAAATTTACCACTTTCTACGTTTTAGGCACATACCGGAGATGTCAAATATATGAAGCAAGATATAAAGAATTAAGTAACAAAGAAAAAAATGCTCTATTCAAATACCTTTGCTTTGTCGACAGCTGCAAACCCTTGTCCTTCTCTCATTGAGCTTCATGATGAATTCTCCTGAAATGGTTTTCACTTCACAGCCGTGCCACGTCAGGGTCAAGACATGCCAAAAGAGCAAACTGATCAAAGCAGAGGGCAAAGGCAATTAAAGATACAAGATAAGAGTTATTCTGAGTTTATCTTTTGAGTACTACATTCCACGTGTCATTCATAGTTTTGACGCCTTCAATGAGAATCTACAGCGTAAATAAACATGGAAATAAAAAGTGTGTCCAAACTTTAACTGGTAATGTAGAAAGGTTAAAAAAATGTAGTAGAAAAAATGCAGGTTTTTGAGTTAACGATCTAATCCTAAAGGTTTAAGTAGGGTGAGTCCATCTTTAAAGGTCCTATATTACACAAAATTGACGTGTGAGCTTTACGTCATGTTATAATGTTGTTACCTCCTCAAAAACAGACCCGCAGTTGTGTTTTGTTTCATTCACACATGTTTGAGTTACCCTTTTATTAGTCTCCAAAGCTTGTCGCTGTAGTTTTCAAGTGAACAGCTCCTTTTACCTTAGGTTCAGTAGCGACGGGCATTTCCAGACCTGAAATGATCCAAATGATTCCAGTGAAGGTGTGTGGAGTTTAAAAACACAGTGGAGCGCTGACATCACAAGGTGGAACAGAGCATTTTAGATTTGAGAGAAGAACTCAGCCTAAATATGTAGGATTTTTGTGTGTTAAACGTGTGAATAAAACAAAACACAACTCCAGGTGTGTTTTTCATGAGGAAACAGCATTATAACATAGATCAGAAAATAGTGTAAGTAGTTTATATATTTTTGACAAAAACAGCACACAAAACTATAAAATTTTTATGCCTTAAATACAAAATGTTAAAAAATTTAGTATGTGCTCAAATGTAATCTAATACATGCATTTTTATGAACGTAGGTTATATAACTAAACAAAATGAACCATATGCATTTTTGAATGACATTTTAAAAAATATTTAAAAAATTATAAAAAAAAAAAAATTATTATTATAGTACCAAATAGGGCTAACAAAAATAAATAAATAAATAAATAAATAAATAAATAAATAAATAAAATAAAAATAAATAAATAAATGGTAGGTTTCAGTACTGGGTTGTGACCTGGTTTATGGTTCATATCTCTGTAATTACTGGACCTATCCACATGAAACAAAACGTGAAGTTTTTGTAATTGTAAGAAAAAAAGTTAAACAATGTACAAAATTTGGTATTTTCAAAAGACAGACCACAAAAAGGATTTTATTAAAACCACAGTCTATAACGTTTTAGCCCAAAAATATACTACAATGAGAGTGTGTTTTTATTGTTTGTTTTGTAATGAATTGGTTGATGGAATCTAGGTCATTTTTTTGTATTTGTTTATTTTTTATTTTGTGTAGACTATTATTATTAAGGATTTGCATGGGACAAGAGCAGAGTGGAGACTGTAGGTGTGAGTCAGATGATGATTAGGGAGTTAATCCACCTACAGAAATACAAAATGTCCCAGTACAGGTCTGTTTGAATAGTAGTTTTTGCATGAGCTACTGTGCAGGTGTAGTCCTGAGAGAGCAGTTTGGGTCAAATACACGCTCACACTTTGGGTCAAATACACGCTCACACTTTGGGTCAGATACACGCTCACACTTTGGGTCAGATACACGCTCACACTTTGGGTCAGATACACTCAGTCGTAAAAAATAGAAAAAACATGTGTCCATCATGTGAGCGGTCTTGCATCTCCACAAACCTGACTCAAACTCCTCCTCCTTGTTTCCATGGAAATGCTGTTCCTTTGGCTATAATCTTCCACAGTATGGCATATAACTCATTGATGTCCATGGAGAATGTGCCGAAGTATGGTTTTAACTTTCTGTTTCCGTGGAATCATGTAGGCGGAGTGTCACCTCCAGTTTTGTTTTTTTTTTGTTTACACAAGTAAGAGTACTGTTAAATTGTAAAAACTATTATTCAAGTAGTAAAAGAATAAAAGTATACAGAAGTATAATTCTATTAAAAAGTTAACTGAGTAAACAAACTTGAGTGAATGTGACGACTGGCCACGTCTTTATGTCATTAATCATACGGCTCATATTAAAATAGTCATATGGGCGGAGTACAACACTGTGTCACATTTCTCTGAACACAACCACAGACTTTTGGAACAGTGACACCACCTCTGACGACCTGAAGAGTTTTACATTCTACACAACACTGACTGTACTGTTATTCTGTACTGTAACCCAGAGCAGGTGGTACACTCTCCAGAGCAGGTGGTACACTCTCCAGAGCAGGGGCACACCCTCCAGAGCAGGGGCACACGCTCCAGAGCAGGGGCAGTCTCCAGAGCAGGGGCACACCCTCCAGAGCAGGGGCAGTCTCCAGAGCAGGGGCACACCCTCCAGAGCAGGGGCACACCCTCCAAAGCAGGTGACACACCCTCCAGAGCAGGGGCACACCCTCCAAAGCAGGTGACACACCCTCCAGAGCAGGGGCACACCCTCCAGAGCAGGTGACACACCCTCCAGAGCAGGGGCACACCCTCCAAAGCAGGTGACACACCCTCCAGAGCAGGGGCACACCCTCCAGAGCAGGTGACACACCCTCCAGAGCAGGGGCACACCCTCCAAAGCAGGTGACACACCCTCCAGAGCAGGGGCACACTCTCCAGAGCAGGTGGTACACTCTCCAGAGCAGGGGCACACCCTCCAGAGCAGGGGCACACGCTCCAGAGCAGGGGCAGTCTCCAGAGCAGGGGCACACCCTCCAGAGCAGGGGCAGTCTCCAGAGCAGGGGCACACCCTCCAGAGCAGGGGCACACCCTCCAGAGCAGGGGCACACCCTCCAAAGCAGGTGACACACCCTCCAGAGCAGGGGCACACCCTCCAAAGCAGGTGACACACCCTCCAGAGCAGGGGCACACCCTCCAGAGCAGGTGACACACCCTCCAGAGCAGGGGCACACCCTCCAAAGCAGGTGACACACCCTCCAGAGCAGGGGCACACCCTCCAGAGCAGGTGACACACCCTCCAGAGCAGGGGCACACCCTCCAAAGCAGGTGACACACTCTCCAGAGCAGGGGCACACCCTCCAGAGCAGGGGCACACCCTCCAGAGCAGGTGACACACCCTCCAGAGCAGGTGACACACCCTCCAGAGCAGGTGACACACCCTCCAGAGCAGGTGGCACACCCTCCAGAGCAGGTGACACACCCTCCAGAGCAGGTGACACACCCTCCAGAGCAGGGGCACACCCTCCAGAGCAGGTGACACACCCTCCAGAGCAGGTGACACACCCTCCAGAGCAGGGGCAGTCTCCAGCAGAAACATGGTGCTCTGTGCAATAAGTATTTGGCCAGTTATGGTTATTTAAATGAACCACACAAATGAACCATACAAAGTGACGTTGTGTCTTTTGTTTTTAAGACAAAAACTCATGTTTTCATCTGTTCTTTGCCCATAGGCATTTTACACAGAGCCCAGTGTCCTTTAGGCAAAGTGGCTGACAGGCTTTATTGTTGGATTTTATTTGATTAAAGGCCAGTTTTATAATATTGTGATCAAAGAAATATGGAGAGATTCATATTTGTGAATAATCCCTAATGATAAGACTCTCATCAGATGAAACCTGTTCTAACAAACCTTTGTCGACTCTATTCTGTCCAGTGTTTGTTTTTAGATGAAATTCTTTGTGTCTCGTACATTGTCTTTGCTTATGACATTAATAAAATGAATCAAATGTGTGAAAACACAGACGTCAGTGAGAGACGCAGAATATCTTTATGGGAAAAAGCCAGTTTACTGTAACTTTGTCAGAGCCTTTGTGTTTTCCTAAAGGGCCTCAGTTGTTCAAAGAGTTTCTGTAATTTCCCACTTTACCTGTATCATATACATTTCATTCATTCCTTCTCGAGGGATGAAAATGACTACAGTGACATTACAGGGAAACGCCTTGACAGACCTGCACTCTTCTTATGAGCGGGGTCACCTTTCCACAGATGGCAAAACCTTAAGATATATTTAATGCCATACTGTGGAATGTTCCAATGAAGACAAGCAGGTGTGGCCCCCACCACCTCCAGAACAGTCACATCAGGATGTGACTGTTCTGGAGGTGGTGGGCTGATCAGATCTGGTGTTTTTACACCCAAGCCTCAGGAGGGAGAATCTGAATATTTTAATGACTCTAAGTTTATGTTCATGTTGAGGAAGTTCATGCTGAAGGACATTTTCATGTGTTTTGAATAAGACAAAACTGAAGAGACTGTAGTCAAAAACACCAGTCATTCATATATTTATTTATGCTCACATCAGTCAGCCCTATAGTGTATTGTCTGTATCTAATGCTAATGCCAATCACCCTACACATTTACAACTTGATGCACTGCTCAGTCTAGCAGTTGTGGGTTCATTTACGTGGCAAGAAAAATCAGATAACTGGAGAAATTCGACCCTTAGATCTGATTACCAAGCTTGTGTTTTCACTGTTTTAACCTTATCACATGCACAAATGTGACAGAAATCTGATTACTCCATCACATTCTGCTGTTGACAGCACAGTAATCTGACAGCGACGGCTTTCCCTAAAGTGACAATAAAGTGTGCTTTAACCTAACCGTGAAGGTCCTATATTACACAAACCTGACTCTTGTGAGCGCTAAGCCATGTTATAATGTTGTTACCTCCTCAAAAACAGACCTGGACTTGTATTAGTCTGTCTACATCTCCAAATGCTCTGTTCCACCTTGTGATGTAATGAAGTGGTAGTTTTCAAGTTAACAGCTTCTTTTACCTGTAAATGATTCAAGTGAAGGTGTATGGAGTTTAAAAACACAGTAGAGCACTTCCTGTATTACCACATGACATCACAAGGTGGAACAGAGTGCTTTTTTGTCTGTGAGAAGAGCTCGGCCTAAATATTCAGGGTTTGTGTGTTAAACATGTGTGAATGAAACAAAACACAACTCCAGATCTGTTTTTTAATGAGAAGACAACATTATAACGTAAATAAAAAAATAGAAATATGAGTACGTTAACCTAAACTCACGTAGTTAACAGCTGTCACACGTGGATAAGCTTTTGATGGACCAGTGCCAATCAGGGACATGCAAAGTCCATCCGTATCACAAAAAGAAAAAGAAAAGTATCACAGGGGACTGAAAAACATGGCGTATGTCTGCAGAATCAAAGAGCGAAGCACTAAACTCTGAAAGAGAGGGGGTAATGCACTTTTTTTTTTACCTTTCTACTATATTATAACGTTGTTCCCTTTTCAAAAACATGCCTGAAGAGGTTTTAGATGTCATCCATGTATATTTGAGTATTTAAGTGACTTTCCATGGCTCCACCCATACCTCCTTTTTAATCTGACGGGAGGGAAACGTCACTTTGTTTGTCAACGATGGGTGAACAATGAGATCCTTCGTTTCACACGCGTCACAGAAATACACAAATCTGACAAATCTGGACAGACAGGTGCGACCGGCCCTGGAGCGATCACAAAGATAAGCTACACCTGCTGACACACGGTCTTCGGTCTGTTGTTGACTGCATATTTGACTTTTAGCTTGAGTGCAGAGTCGTTAGCTGAGACTAAATCTGGCACAAAGTAGTTGGCACAGACAGCCAGAAGGTCTCGGGTTCTATTCCTGGACCGTGCGGGGCTTTTCTGGAGTGTGGAGTTTGCATATTCTCCCTGTGTCTGGGCGGTTCATATCAGATTAGTGTTGCCACAATACCAGAATTTCAAACTCAATTTTGATACAAAGGAATACAGATTCTGATCCCACAAAGATAATAAAACACGCTCTTTCTTTGGACAATAGAATGTGATTTCAGCATTAAATTGTAGTACTTTCTTTTCTATTTCCATGTGGTCTTATATCTGTATAAACCCTCAGTGGTCCATGGGCGTTTATTCGTCTATGTGCTCTTATACTTGTTCTGATTCAGCTCAAGATCATTCTAAAGCTACTCAGAAAGGGTTTATTTCTGTCCTGTCAATGGGACTTTTTTAGTATCAATACCTGCACAAACGCAATACCAGTTGTAGTATCAATTAGTGTTTTATTTTCTATACTTTTGACAATTCTTGTAGAGAGTGACGGTAGCAATTTAAAATAATTGTTAAAACATCAGGTCAAAATCCTCCTCTTGTTTGTCACCGCTCCAGAGAAGTGTTTCCACAGCTCTGTTTCAAAGCTCGGTGCATTTCCTGTTCACCTTTCCTCTTTTTAACCAACGATAAACATTGATCCCCAAAAACAGCTGTTCCATCTGTCATGTATTGAATAAAAAACCTATTGTGCTATAGTTATAACCATAAGCCCTATTTGCACAGGATTAACATTACCTGTGGACCTTTAGTGATTTGTAATAAGTGCAGAGGATGCCTGAGATCTTAATCCCGTGCGAATGCGCCATGTCTGTAATTTGTAAAGTAAAAATTCCCTCGCAAATTACCTACTATATTTCGCCAAACACAGACGCCCGGTGATGACACTAGTCCCGTGCGAATCTGCATCTCAGTGTTTGTTGTTGTAATTGCGTCTTTTCTATCTCTTTCTTTTCATTCCGCGTTCTTTTCTCTTTCAATCTCTGTGTCAATGTCAGTAAAATAGAGTCATTTACAGATTTTGCTTATCCTGTGCGAATGCGCTGCAAGTAACACAGACATGGGGCGGCAATTTGCAAATTACCAGACGTCCCCAGGTTGTACTTATCCCATGTGATTAGGACACCTGTGGATCACTATGTTCTAATTTGGACATTTGAAATCGCCATATTCATCTAAAACGACTTAATTAAATAAACAAGTGCGCTGAGTTCTGCGTTAGAAAACTGTGGCGCCCAGTGGGAGCTGACGTCGGCGTAAACGTCATCACAACAAAGCGTCGCATACCGTGGGCCCCTCCTATGGATAACTGCAACACTGTGACATCATTAGAAGCTCTGAAAAGTCCATTTTACAGAATAGGTCTGCTTTAAAGGAGTATTTATTTAATCGTACTGATGGTGACAGGTGTATCTGCGAGTACGATATGTGATCTGAGCTGGTTGAGGGTTTGTACTTAGACTGAGACTAAATTGAGTTATAAACGTCCAAACACATGACAAAATAATATTTTCCTGGCTGTTTTTTTACCTTGTGCAGTTGAATGCCTCTCCTAGTTTGTGTCGGGTAGAGTCCACTAGTCCGAGGGTCCACTAGTCCGAGCTAACCTTAACCAGACTTTGACTCCTTGTCTAAACCTAACCCTAACCCTAACCCTAACCTTAACCAGACTTTGAAAGAAAAAAAATAAGTGGATTGGGGTTTGACCCTCGGACTAGTGGACCCTCGGACTAGTGGGTAGTTTCCGTTTGTGTCTAATGTAAATCAGGCGGCTCTGTTACACGCAGCAGGTGTCTGAGTACATACACACTTCTCCAGATGTGTTTTTGGGAACTCTGAGATTCGATTCACGACACCTCAGTGGTAGTTGCTTGGTTTGCAGCATTTTGATAAATGGGTTTGAACTGGACTGGACCTCCTGTGGCGCATTGGCAGTGTGGCTCTTGCAGGTCCACGCTGGAGTGTCTCAGGGCGTTTGGTTTGGGCAACACAAGTGCAGCCCACACAGGACAGAATATAACTTTATCAATAGTAAGAGAAATGTGAGGTCTGTAGGTAAGAGACAGAGAGAGAGAAGAGACAGAGAGAGACAGAGACATGGAGAGAGACAGAGAGAGACACACACGCAGAGAGACAAACACGCAGAAAGAGACAGAGAGAGACAGAGGGAAAGAGACAGAGACACAGAAAGAGACAGAAACACGGAGACAGACAGAGAGAGACAAACAGACAGAAAGAGACAGAGACACACAGAGAGACAGAGACACGGAGAGAGATAGAGACACACACACACACACACACACAAAGAAAGAGACAGAGAGAGAGAGAGAGACACAGAGAGAGACAGAAACAGAGAGAGATAGAGAGACACACAGAGAAACAGAGACACAGAGAGAGAGCCAGAGACACAGAGAGAGACACAGAGACACAGAGAGAGACACAGAGACAGAGACATACAGAGAGAGAGACAGAGAGAAAGAGAGAGAGAGACAGAGACAGAGACACACAGAGAGAGATAGAGACACAAAGAGAGACACAGAGACAGAGACACAGAGAGAGGTAGAGACACAAAGAGACACAGAGACAGAGAGAGACATAGAAAGAGAGACAAAAGAAAGACACTTCCATGGAGAAATACTTGGGATCCCTCCTTCTCACTTGCAAATTACACTTGTTTGTCAAACTGAGCAGACGTTTGATGCTAAATTGATTTTTAATGTAATGTTTGTTTCCCCTCACCACCTTTTACTCACTCAGTTGTATTTTTAGTGTTTCGTGCATGTTTAATCTTTAATCACTTATTTTCAAGACACCATTTTGCCAGTCAACCCCGTTTTTACTCCGTCTCCCTCTATTTTTCTCTCATTCTCTGCTTTTTCGTCCCTCCCTCTCTCCTCTCTCTCCCTCTTTCCTGTAGACATGTGTGCACTTCCTGCTCCTTCTGGCCTCTCCATGAACTCCATCAACATGAGGCACACTCTGAGCTGGCGCCCCCTGCAGGAGCAGTGCAACACTACAGTGCAGTATTCAGTCCAGTACCAGGGGTGAGTAACCAGGACTAAACCAAGACTAAACAAGGACTAAGCCAGGACTAAACAAGGACTAAACAAGGACTAAACCAGGACTAAACAAGGACTAAACAAGGGCTAACCCAGGACTAAACCAGGACTAAACAAGGACTAAACCAGGAATAAACAAGGGCTAATCCAGGACTAAACAAGGCCTAAATCAGGACTAAACCAGGACTAAACCAAGCCTAAACCAGGTCTGAACCATGGACCCAGGACTAACCCAGGTGTGTTTTGCAGTGACTTTGAGCGGCTGATCTTAAACAGGACGTGGCTGGACGCTGCCCGCTGTCAGCTGACCTCTGTGTGTCAGTGTGACCTCAGCTCAGAGCTGGCCTCAGACTCGGACTACAACCTGAGGGTCCGTGCTCGCTGTGGACTAGTCCTGTCACCGTGGCAACAGCTGGTTCCGCCTTTCAATCGCATTCAGAGTAAGAAACAACTAACGCCTAATGTGACTAATGCCCCGGACGTGTTATTAGAAATCACTGATGACAAAGAACCTGTTTTATATTGAGCTGTTAAAGCAGAGCAATAATTAAAGCAGCACCTCGTAACTTTCTGGATTCTATGGAAATAGATCTCCATGGAGATAGATGAAGGTTTTATGCCATACTGTGAAAGATTAAAGGTCCTATATTACACAAAATTGACTTTAAACCATGTTATAATGTTGTTACCTCCTCAAAAACATACATGGAGTTGTGTTTTGTTTCATTTACACGTTTGAGTAACACTTTATTATTAGACTGTCTACATCTCCAAAGCTCAAAATGCTCTGTTCCACCTTGTGATGTCATGAAGCGGCAGTTACCAGCTCCTTTCACCTTTAGTTCAGCACATGACATCACAAGGTGGAACAGTGTTTTCTTTTTGAGACAAGAACTCAGCCTGAATATGCAGGGTTTGAGTGTTAAACGTGTGAATAAAACAAAACACAACTCCAGGTATGTTTTTGATGAGGAAACTTCATTATAACAAGGCTTGACGCTCACAAGAGTTTATTCTGTGTGATGTAGGAGCTTTACGTAGAGCTAACTGGAGCTTTAGAGTGACCGTGAGGAGACAGTAGTGACTAAAGTTGTGTGTGATGTCAGATGTCCCGTGAGACATGTCCTGTGTGTTGTAGCGCTGCTGCTGTCCCCTCGGCTGAAGGTGGACGTGCTTGGGGACAGTCTGCTGGTGTCTCTGGAGGACGTGCCTCACATCTGCTCCGTGAGACTGTCTCTGTGGAGGAGCGGCGTGCACGAGCAGGTACCTCACACTGACTGCTTATGTGCTTTTATGTTTAAATATTAAAGGATCCATATTACAGACATGAGCACTGCATATTCAGTTCTTCTCTCAAACAGAAAACACTAACACCTTGTGATGTCATGTGGTAATACAGGAAGTGCTCCACTGTGTTTTTAAACTCGGTCCACCTTCACTAGAAACATTTGGATAATTTCAGCCAATCTCTACTGAACTAAAGGTAAAAGGAACTGTTAACTTGAAAACTACCACTACATGACATCACAAGGTGGAACAGAGCTGTTTGAGCTTTGGAGATGTAGAGAAACAAATAATAAATGGTTACTCAAACAAAACCTGTGCTCTTGTTCAGGTGCTGGAGACAGTGGTACAGTCAAAGCAGGTCGTGTTGGACAGCAGCCCTCTGCTGCAGGGAGAGGAGTACTGCGTCCAAGCCCAGAGCGAACTGCCCTCTGGCCCCAGGAGCAGCCCCACAGCGCCACAGTGTGTCCACATCCCAGGTCTGCACTTGCACTTGAATCTTTATTCTTTAGTTTGAGCTAAAGATCCTGTTAGTTTGCTCAAAAACATATTTTAAGAGGCAAATCCTGCATGTATAATCTCCCTCCATGTGCTCCACCTGCCTAATAATAATAATATCAAACTTTGGCAAGTAGTTTGTCTTTTAAAGTGCCTCTCCTCAGTGCATCAGCGGGGGAGTCCATGCGCCCTCTGCTGGCAACAGTGGAAACATGCTCAGACATTAGGTTGTAGTTCTATTCCAGATTTGTCTGTATCTTTTATTTGAACCAGATAGGTGGTTGGTTAATTGCAGATAGGGTTAATCACAGACTGTAAGAGTTGGACTGAGTCCTGGTTGAGCGCTGGGCTCTAACTGTAGTCCTGAGTCCTGGTTAGTCCTGGTTAAGTCCTGGTTTCGTCCTGGTTTGGCCCTGGTTTAGTCCTGGTTTGGCCCTGGTTTAGCCCTGGGCTCTTACTGTAGTCCTGAGTCCTGATTTCATCCTGGTTTGGCCCTGATTTAGCCCTTGTTTAGTCCTGGTTTGGCCCTGGTTTAGTCCTAGGCTCTGACTGTAGTCCTGAGTCTTGATGTAGTCCTGGTTTAGCCCTGGGCTCTAACTGTAGTCCTGAGTCCTGGTTTCGTCCTGGTTTCGTCCTGGTTTCGTCCTGGTTTCGTCCTGGTTTAGCCCTGGTTTAGCCCTGGTTTAGTACTGGTTTAGCCCTGGTTTAGTCCTTGGATCTTACTGTAGTCCTGAGTCCTGGTTCAGTCCTGGTTCAGCTGTTCAACACAGCTGGAGTGGATTTGAAGTCTGGTTTGTTCTGGTTTGTCTCTGTTCAGTCCTGATTGTGTCCCCAGGTCCTGGAGGCTGGTCATGGGAGAAATGGGTCACTGTGGCGTTCGCTGTCCTCCTCTCTGTAGGATTTTTCTGTACTGTCGCCTGGTTCACCGTCCACGGCCTTCCTCAGGTGTGCCTCAGGTTCTTCCACAGGGAGGCGCTGCCACACTCTCTGGTACGTCCCATTTTACTCTTCTGTCTTCTATCTAAATGTTTTTAACGGGTGCTCTGCAGAACCTTATAGGACACCTGTTTGTCTCCATGGAGATTGTAATACTGTGCCAGGAATGTCACATAGTATGGCATTAAAAGTTTGTCATTGCTCTAAGTACACTGAAAACACCTTTCCAAAGACCTGTAACTCGGCCTGGGGCACCATTTGCTTGAAATGTTATACTGTGGAACATTCCAGGTGAAGCAGTAACACCTCCATGGAAACAAACAGGTGGTGGCCACTAGAAAAGCTACGCAATGCACCTTTAAAGTAACCTCACACCAGACTGTTGTGTGTCACTCTGAACTGACTTCTACACATAATTAAACAGAATGGCTCTCGCTGAAAGAGTTCAGAAAACATGGAGCGAAACAAGCCGAAAAATCAAACTTTAGTTACATCCAGTTGAGAGAAAAGCACAGAATCCACAAATGCACAAAACTCTTCCTTCTGCAAACTAAATATTCTGTATTGACGCTAAAATAGGCTGAAGTACGTCTGTTTGGGCGCCTTTGGCTCCACCCAAAACACGATGCTGCTCTGTGATTGGTTCGCTGCCTTATTAACCAGTGAGTTTGTGAAGTCATAAAAATCAAGAATCCAACTTGCTATGGAAGGTTTCCTTTAAAGAAGACATATAGAGCTTTTGTCTGCTATATAGTTATAATCTCGACACCTGTGGATCATTATGTTTTCTTTTAAAATGCAATATTGATCTAAAACAACTTAACTCTTGTATCCCTTTAAGAAAATAAAATTGAGATGGAAACAGTTATAATATAGTTAAAAGCTCTGAAAAGTACATTTTCTACAGTATGTGTCCTTTCAGTATCACTTTTGTAATGATGCCATAACTTGCTGTTAAAACATTCTTGTTTGTTCCTGTTTTCAGGAGGACTGGGACATTTCACCATCAGAGACATTTCAGAAAGTAGTTGAGACCCAGGAGGAGGTCCACATGGTCAAAGTGGTCCAAGAAGCACCTCCCCACTCTACTATGGCTCTTCTCTAGGGACAGCCTCCCCCCTCTGCTGTGGCTCTTCTCTAGGGACAGCCTCCCCCCTCTGCTGTGGACAGGTGGTCCAAGAAACACCTCCCACCTTTACTATGGCTCACCCTCTGCAGTGGTGGAATTTTATCTCTGACAAACCAAAGTCCTGATCAGAAGAAATGTGCTGCAGACAGACTGGACGAACGTCTAAAACTCACATCCATCCAATGATCTGCTGAAGGTCAGGAGGCGATGAAGGATGGGTCAAATGCAGAGGACAATATGTGATGATCTGCTGACAGGAGGCGATGAAGGATGGGTCAAATGCAGAGGACAATATGTGATGATCTGCTGACAGGAGGCGATGAAGGATGGGTCAAATGCAGAGGACAATATGTGATGATCTGCTGACAGGAGGCGATGAAGGATGGGTCAAATGCAGAGGACAATATCTATAGGTGTATTTGAATCTTTAACAGTATTTATCAGTGTTTTGGAAGTGTCTGTAAAGGTGCACCACGTAACTTCTCTGGAGTGGTCCGTCTTCTGCTTGTTTCCATGGAGACGTTATTAATAACAATAATTTAAACCCTTACAGTAAACAGTGGTCCCTCACACTAGAAAATGTAGGTGAAATATCTTGCCTAAGGACACAAGGGCAGAGCCACGGTCATTATTGCTTTGTCTGAAACTTAAAAATACATTGAAAAACATACATTCTTAGCAGGCTTGCCTCTCCACTGATCTGACCTGTAACTGGTAGAGGCAGCTGCTTGTTGTGGAGATATGTAACTTTAATGTCTGCAGAACATTTCACACAAAGCAAGAACATCTCCATGGAGACGAGCAGGTGGCAGAAAAGTTACATAGTGCATCTTTAAAACATGCATTTGGTTTAAATTGTGTTTCTGACACTTAAAGATGTTTCACATACACTGCCAAAAGTATTCGCTCACCTGCCTTGACTCACATATAAACTTCCATCCATAGGGTTTAATATGACGTCGGTCCGCCCTTTGCAGCTGTAACAGCTTCAACTCTTCTGGGAAGGCTGTCCACGAGGTTTAGGAGTGTGTTTATGGGAGTTTTTGACCACTCTTCCAGAAGCACATTTGTGAGGTCACACACTGATGTTGGACGAGGAGGCCTGGCTCTCAGTCTCCGCTCTAATTCATCCCAAAGGTGTTCTATCGGGTTGATTTTATGCACCTGTGGCCATGGAAGTGACTGGAACACCTGATTTTGATTATTTGGGTGGGTGAGTGAATACTTTTGGCAATATAGTGTATTTATTCCCTGTCTGCTAAAGTAGCCACAGCTGCCCTGGGCTCAATAGAAGACAGCACATTCATACATTGGAGTGTCATGCCCAAGGACTCAAACTGTCTACACGGGGCTGACCTGGAACCGTACCACCAGCTTTTGGGTTTGTGGGTGACTGTTTGAATCCTTGTTCCTTGACGTTCACAAATCAGTCTGTAACAGTATTAGTACTTATTTAACATATTTATTTTTTGTATTTTTTGTACAACATGTACCGCAGGCGGTGGGCCCCTCCTATGGACAGATGCACATCAAACTAGAACAGAGCTTTTTTTTTTTTCATAAGATCAAACAGAGAGAACTACGTAGACCATGATCCTTTGCTCCATTTCAGCACAGACTTCATGACGAAATAACTGTTATTAAAAACTTTCAAATTGTAATTCTTTGGATTTTCACATTGATGATTCACACCAAGGTCTTGCCAAGTCATTTTAAAAAGTAACACATCAATTCTGTTCAAAATATCACAATAAATACCATACCGTGAGATTTGTATATTATTACAGCCTTATTTGTTGCCATGACTTTTTAAAAGTAGTACAATTTAGTGTAAAATACATATAAACTGCCAAAATATGAGCTATATTCCATACTTTGGTTCAAAGACTTGAAGCTCAGAGCAGAGGACTTGGACTCGACTTGGACTTTTGGGCCACTGACTTGAGACTTGACTTGAACTTGCCTGTCTTTAACTTGGACTTGACTTGGACTTTTGGGCCACTGACTTGGGACTTGACTTGAACTTGCCTGTCTTTGACTTGGGACTTGACTTGGGGACTTGAGACTTATGTATATATGTATATGTATATATACATATATATGTATATATGTACGTATGTGTATGTAGAAGGCAGGAAACAAAGAACAAAAAAACAGTGAATGAAAAGTGTGTCCAAACTCGACTGGTCGTGTATGTCAACGGTTTAAATTTCTATACTACACTAATGAATTGTATTTTGTGTATTTTGTATTCGCTCACACTGGTGCTTAAACCAGCCTGTCTCCCTATCAGAGCTCTAAAACATGTGGCTCCACTTCATGATGTCATCAGGTGATGATTCAAAGTGTGCTCCTTAGTGTTTTTAAAGGTTCACTATGGCCACCTGCTCCATGGAGATGCTTGAATGTTCCACAGTGTAGCAGTACATTTCTATCACCCTTTGTAGAGGTTTAAACTACAAGGTTAGCGGCTTTTATACAGAATAAGACGCCATGGAGACACAGGGAGGGCATCTGGCACACAGGGACATTTCAGAACATTTTTGTAAAGATCTAAATTACAGGGTTAGCGGCTTTTACGCAGACACATAAGGACATTTAGTTCACAAAGAAGACAAACTTTGTACTCAGTGAAACCTCCGCACACGTGTCCTTCAGATTTGATTTTATTTGCCTTTTTCTGTGGGAACAAAGACAGTGACATAGACGGACAACATACAGCTTCATGAACATGTAGAAATGGATCAGTAGTGTCCTTCAGTGTCCCTCAGTGTCCCTCGGTGTCCCCTGTCCTCAGCCCTGTCCACCGCTGAGGACCAGGGAACAAACATTTACAGAACAGAAACCGGGGGGCTGACAATCACAGACGTTTTAACTCAAATTTTAAATATTTATATAAAAATCACAGTGATCTCTATTTGGTGTTTTTAATTTTAACAATTTTTTTCCTAACCTAAAGGGCAAAGTGCAACGACTGTAATTGATAGAATCAGTCCAAAATTTGCACACGCCCTCATTCAATATATATATTTTTTCCTATACATTTACTCTGTTCTGCATTTTTTATACAAACAGAAGACCTCAAATATCTCCAATACTATTTTAAATATTTTTTTATATTAAATCTTTGCTTTGTTGAGTTATTTTGCTTTTTTTTTTTTTGGCTACACAATTCCATACATCTTACTTCACAAATGTTGATGTCTTCTGTACGTATAGAAAATGTAGAAGGCTTGTAAAACAAAGGAAAAAAAACAAAACAAAACAAAAAAAAACACTGAATGAGAAGTGTGTCCAAACTTGACTGATCGTGTATGCCAAAGTTTCAAATTATGATGTATTCAATTAAAGACACAGTGTAAATTTACAGGTGGACAATCCACAGCCTCCCTGACTCCATGGAGATGATGCTTTGCCTGAAATGTTCCACAGTATGGCATAAAACCGGCTGTAAATGAATCAAATCAAGAGAAGTACGACGGGTTAAATACCCCAGTACGTTTAAGATAATACTACTACTAATAATCTTGTTCAAGGTTTCTAGGTTTGAAATGTTGTTAACGTTTCTAATTTGACTTCTGTATTGATACTTTGCATTCCCTGGGGGGGTGTAGCTGACTAGAAGCACTGCTCTGTCTACAGCTCTGTCACTCAAAAATACTAAAAGCTCAGGTTAGTCTAACACAATCTGACAATAAAGAGCTTAGCTGGAACTACAACAAGTGATGTGTGCGGTTAAGTCCCGCTAACATAACATGGGCCCTTTACACAGCCCGAAGCATTAGCCAACAGTTTTCAATTAATCACTCACTTTTTTGTTGAAAATCAAACTCTTAAACAGAACCACGAACGCTCGTACTGACCACAGGCTCCTGAAAATGTGCTGTTGAAATCCATTGTGTTTTTGGTTTGGTTTTTTTTTTCCTCTAGAGTTTTCAGACAACCTGAAAACGTTTTTGGCAGTGTTTGCAAATGTGTGCATCGTGTCGTCACGGTAACTGCTGAACATTCTGCCATAAGCCTACAAGGCATGACACCCCCATCATGGCGACACTGCAAAGTATC
This sequence comes from Taenioides sp. WSHXM2023, assembly GCA_029959045.1. Lineage (NCBI taxonomy): Eukaryota > Metazoa > Chordata > Actinopteri > Gobiiformes > Gobiidae > Taenioides > Taenioides sp. WSHXM2023. The sequence goes on along the minus strand of CM057096.1, from coordinate 3,708,636 downwards.
AATAAATTTGAGATCTCACCGTTTCTTCCTGTATTTTTGTTTTGTCGTTTTTAACTTTTTTCCACAAACTGCCACTTTACTCATGCAAAACAAGAACTAATTGGAACATGCACTTTAATGCCATACTGTGGAAAATATCACCATGACACAAGCAGGGAGCAGACTTTCCACCTAAAGTGTGACATGGGAAACCCCTTTTGTATATATATATTTGCCATATGTGAAAACAAAACTGAAATTTCCTTGGAACAAAAGTGTTAAACGTTGAACACTTGAAATGTACTCAGATCTGCAGAATTCCACAGTCTTTTGGTTCTCAGCTCTCAAATTTGTAACATTTTACTCTTTAACCACAAGATTCCAACCCCCTCCTTATCATCCAGTAATCTGTAAATCAAAAATAACGTACTTTCAAAGACATTCAGTATTAGACAAACCTGGGGCTGAGTACCGTTTAAACGCTTCCTCGTAGTATATTTAAAGACGGGGTATTAACCGCAAACACATGACATATTTAGCGCCCCATGTTACCTTTTATCCTTTAAATGTTTTGAAAATGCTACATTTGCCAAAAACAACGCCTGCACTAAGTCACTCCCCCTTCAGATTGCCATCACAACACAATCAGCGTGTATCCCGATAAATAAAACTACCGAACATCGCATCAGGTTTGTCAAGTTGCTGTGTATAAGTTTTGTATCATGTTTTTGTACATTTATGGAGAATTGTCCGGTGGGAACATGGGTGACGTAGGATTGTGAGCGGAGCCTTGTACAGAATCTCAGAGCGAACCGTAAAGAGTTAGAATAGGACCAGGGAGAGATCGCTAAATTACTCAAACATGCATGGATGACATTTAAAACCTCTTCAGGCATGTTTTGGATGAGGGAACGACGTTAGAACATGGTAGAAAGCTCCAGAAAGTTGATTTTGCAATACACCGTTTAAAAAAAGTTAAGGTTTTGAACTTTAACCAAAAGTTTTGATGTCTGGTAAATACTGAGAAAAATAAATTATCAAATTGACTGTTTTGGATCATGTATTACAGCAAAAACATAGTTAGGTATCAGCAGAGGGAAACGTACAGCTGCCAAATTTGTACTCAAGTAAAATTACGCATAAAAAAAAAAAAAACACTAGTCAAAGTGCTACTTACAGTTTTTGTATCATTTGAAGCCAGTCTTTCACAAAACTACAGTAATTAGACCGCTTAAAGCAGAATTGGGTTGTTTTAAACCGCAATCCGCATTTTCTCATTTTCTCTGAGCTCTGGCCAATCAGAGCAGCCGATGAAGTGCTGTTAGGAGTTATACTTTTAACTCCTGTGATTTTAACGTAACAAAGAACAATTACACGCATGTTACACATCCTCAAAAAGCACAACTCAAAAGTAACACAAGCCATTTTTTGTCATTAGTTACTTTAAATCCTTCGGTAATGGTAAAACAACAATAAACCAAGTATTTCTAAGTACTTGTGTTCTTTAAATACTGGTCCTGAAAACTACTCTCAAACAGTACCCAGCCCTAGTAGTACCTTCATGTAGCCTTTACGTACATATTGATTGTAACAAAAGTGATGTAAACAGGCAAAAAAAACCAGCACTGCGGAATGTTCACTCAAACTAAATAAAATAATTAAAACAAAAAACTTGACCTCCAACCACTGGCATGGTGATTATGTGTAACAAATTTCTGATATGGACCCATGAATTTCGAAACTAAAAGAAAATGAACAGAAGCTGACAATGGAAGCAAAGTGTCTTGCCCAAGGACACAAAACATGCTCAGGGAAGGCAACTACTAGGACCTGCAACCGTCCTTAAAGCGCATCAATGTTCGGGTGATGTGACTGAACACAAACGGAAAAACATTCACATTCTCGCTTCTTCGGTTCTTTAAAGGGACGCGGTGTAACTTTTCTGGTGGAGAAAGCTCGTTGCCGCGGAGATCTTATGCTCTACAGTATGGCAATAACCGTATACCCATGTCCACAGAGACGAGCAAGGTCAAGTTACAGGTCAGCTCTGTGGACGACCGACGGCGCTGACAGAATGTACGCTTTTCAAGTATTTTTAACCAATTAGACAAAGCAAAAGCAAAGCAATAACGTATCCACGGAGACAAGCAGGTGGCCGGCCCTCCATCAAAAAAGTGACATACTGTATCATTAAAGAGGGGGTATTACGCTTCTATGGGGTATTAATTGCCAACACTATTATTATTTTTTGGTTTGAAAATGCTATAATTCGCGAAAACCACATTTAACAAAAATTAAATGAATTGTTACATAGGTTTGTGGGCTGAGACTTTGACACTATTTATGGTCTCGTACTGCTAACCATAAGCACTCAAAGATGCACGAATGATTCAGAAAACCTCTTCAGGCATGTTTTTGATGAGGGAACATTATAACATGGTAAAAAGCTCCAAAAAGTTGATTTAGCAAAATACCCCCTCTTTAAATTTCCTTATCAACCATTCAAAAGACACCATTTAGATTTTTTTGAGTGTTGCGTGATGGGCTTTGCAAACATGCCTCCGAATTTCCCTTTAGCTCTGGCTTTAGCGTGTCGGTGTCTGTCTGTTCCACAGGCAGACACAGACACGCATGGACCATGGACCTGCGGACTCTCGACGCGTTTGGAGCACTTTTTTTTTTTTTTCAAAGCTTTTTTTTTCTTTTTCTCCCAAATAAATCAAACACTTCAGCAGTAGCATAAACTAAAGGCATCTACGAGCCCAGCGTTGGAACTCCTCTTGGGTCAGACTGAGCTATGGGCGGGGCTAGGTGGCGTCCGGCATATCACTGGCCCAGGTCCACGTAGATGTTGTGTTCGAACAGCGCAATGAGGAGCATGATGCTGAAGCCCAGGAGCATTCCGGCGTTCTGCAGACCGAAGAAGCCCCAATGACTGAAGCCGTGCTCCCCCGTGTTATTGTGCAGCATCTCGGGCATCTGCACACAGAAGGAAACGAGGCTCAGGATTCATGTTCTACATGCGAGACAATAACAGACATTCAGGGGCTGATGGCACCAAAACTTTGTGCCATAACTAATGAAAACAATGACTACACTTTTGCACTAAGACAGTAGATTACAAACAACTCATTTATGTTGATCATTTGATTTTCAGACATGCAAGAAACTGCATGTTGTTCTGTGTGCGGTCTATGCGGTATAGATGTAAATAGATGTATTGTGGTTGTACTTGAAAAATAGCGACATAAAATGAGCATGTGGCCCAAACACTGTATACACAAGCCCTCTGATTGAAGGGAAGCAGGTAGTTTTATACGGCTGGAAGTTAAAGAGACAGACGCCTCACCAAGAGTACTGCATATGCGTTTATGTCAGGTTTGAATCATGAATCACTCACATTTTAGAAACTTACACTGCTGCCTAGTGTATGTGCCTAATGTAATGGTATTCTTAAAGCCTTTGTAGGTGTGCAATAAAGTGGAGACATTTTCACTGTGGTATCATAAATTATTATTGACATGTTTCACTGAGGATTCAAGACTCCGCTGCCTCCTCCTCCTCTGTCTGATCTGGCTCTCCACCTCACCCAGGGTCCAGAACTCTGGGTCAGACTCAGGCTCTGGGGGTGGGTTGAGGACAGCGTGGAGGAGCAGGGAGGCATGTTCTCTGAGCTCCTCTAACTGTGCTTCAAGTTGTTGGTTCTTGTTGCTCTCCTCTGCCAGTTTGCTTCTGAGAAGATCCACCAACTCTTTCAGGTTCTCCGCCATCTTCTCCATGTTCCCCTGATCTGGTCTGGGCATCTTCTGTGCCGAGATGCTCCTGTAGACCTCCAGATGTCTCTCCCTGTGAGCTGTCATCTGTCTCTCCTGGGTGAGATGTTTCTCCAGAGAGCAGATCCGTGTCCAGAGCTCACTGAGGCCTGTTGGCTTGCTTCGGTGTCTGCCTTCGTCTGTGTAGTCCTCCATCTCCTCTTTCATTTTCTTCTCCATCTTCTCCTCTGCTTGATTACCCTGGCTCTCCACCTCACCCAGGGTCCAGAACTCAGGGTCAGACTCAGGCTCTGGGGGTGGGTTGAGGAGGGCGTGGAGGAGCACGGAGGCATGTTCTCTGAGCTCCTCTAACTGGGCCTGGAGCTGCTGGTTCTTGATGCTCTTCTCTGCCAGTTTGCTCTTGAGCAGGTTCTCCTCCATGTTTTCCTGGTCAGATCTGATCTTCTCTGGCCCAAGGCTCCTGTAGACCTCCAGCTGTCTCTCTGCCTGTGTTCTCCTGTGTCTCCACTGGATGAGTTGTTCCTTCAGGGAGCAGAGTCGTGCCCATAACTCGCTGAGGCCTGTAGACCTGCTCCTCTGCATGTTCTCCTCCTAAAGTCCCATAACGCTGCCAGGTCTGCTCTGTTCACACTTAACCTGACATTTGGCTCTTTGCTGCTGTGAGTCCAGAGCTGCTGCATCATTTAAATTGGACAAGAATGTAACATAACTACTTTGAGTAACCAAGGAAACCCAACAGTAGCACTGATAATTATCAGGCATTGTTCACACATAAGGTTCTGAAAAAGGTATGTGTAACTCATGACCATTTTCCGTTTTGAACAAGGAAATCCAAAATTTGAAGAAAACTACCAGTTTTCTGTTTCCAGATCTCAACACAAAATGAATAATAATGAGGAAATAAAGAGATTTTCATTTCTGAATCGACCATAAACATTAGGAAACATAATTTCATTTGCACTGTAAATAAATAAATATTTGCTTTTGCCTGAAAGTCTTGTGAAAAATGCCCATGAAGCTCAGTGCTTTCCGGGGAAGCCAAAGCGGTCTGTGTGTGAGATGGATTTGTATATTTAGATCTTTATGAGGCGTGCTGTAATCACTAAACTATCTGACTGCAGCATTGCCTCTGGCTCAGAGGGCCTGGGCTCGCTCTCAGGAGAACATGGGCTAGAAGGTTCATTCTTTGCTTGGACTCAACCAGCTGGTGGCTGCTGCCAGACAATGGGGCATCATATTACATTATTAGAAAACTGGCAGGGCTGGGTTTTCTAACCTTGTGATGGAAAGATTAGTATTGTGAACTTATTATTTCATATGCATATCATTATATCATTTACCAATGATTATTTGCGCGGATTCATGTAATTTACATGGCTTATGATTGACAGAATTGATTTTCGCTGCGTTGTTGCCAACACAGGTAGCAAGTTCTTATAGTTCTTCTTATACTATTTATTGTGGATATTGTCCAGTGCAGAACCCACAAGCTGCAGTCACTATTGGCCCTTATAAAACACTCAATGTGATAAAACAGATACAATTTCCTCCATTAGCCAATACGATTATTCAATGCCACCAGTCCTCCCATAATATTACAATGGTATAAAAGCACCAGAGGCAAAACAAAGGCTCTTTCAAAGTTTGCATGGCAACGGACAGCACAGTCTGAGCCAGCAGAGGGCAGTGTGTTGACACTGGCAGTAGCAGAGGTCAGCGTAAACTCCTGAGCAGATGCTTGTGACAGTGGAGCAGGTTGAGCAGGTGGAGCAGGTGGAGCAGACAGGAGCTTCTTAAGGACAGGCAAGTACACACAAGTACCAGGCTGACACTCCACCTCACAGGTCTCTTCCAGTCCGGCACAGCCAAAGGTTTCCTAATACAACCTGAATGAGATGACTTATAAAACTAGTCCTTCAGAACACCAGTGATCATGTGTTCCTCTGGCATGGAGGCTAGATGGTAGTACCATGTTGTTGTCATATCACAGTTAAGTAAATAACATTAATCACTGCATTAACATTAATTAAGTTATATTGATTGATGGTGGTGTGGTGGTCAGAGTTGAGAATACCTTTTGGCTGTGTAGGGATGGCCAATATATCAGTTCCAGTATTGTATCGGCTGATATCTGTCAATTTTTGCTGACATCGGTATTGGCCGATATCAATATTTAATTTATTAACACTGCCCCATTGTCTGTGTGCCCATATGTCATTCCCAGTCTGTCCTCAATGCATCAGATAAGTCTTTAACAGACTTTTAAGCAGAAATAGAAGAGTGTTATATGGCTGTATGTTTACACAAGCATGAAACAAATTACTGTATATTGCAGATAAATTAACTTTTCACTTAAATACATTTTGTTATTATTTTATGATATTAGCTTAAATTTAAAATACATTTCTGGACCTCACTATAAATTTTAAAAGCTAAATATTGGTATCACACTGCAGCAGGACAAATATATCTGTATCAGCACAAAACGTCCTTATTGGCCCATCCTTAGTTTGTGATGTCACAGAGACACACAGACTCAACAACAGCGTAACACCACATGACCTTTGTCAACAATACTGTAACACCACATGATCTTTGTCAACAATACTGTAACAATGCCGTCACTCACCATATCCACCAGGGCAACATACATGAATAGCCCAGCGGTGAGGGCAAAGATCCACATGGACACGTTCTCTGCGTAGTGTCCAATCAGAATGCCCGTTGCCATGCCCATGTACGCCGTCAAGGCTGACAGCACGTTGTACAAGATGGCTTGCTTCACCGTCATCCCCGCCTTCAGCAGCACCGCAAAGTCTCCTGAGAATTGCAGTACATAGTAATTGAGTCAGTGAAGCCAAACTTTCTATCAAGGCGAGACACTACAAGCAACATTTTCCTTTCATGTATTTTCAGTCATTTTTGCTGCTGGTGGTTCTTACCGAGTTCATGTGGCAGCTCATGGCAGAACACAGCTACACTGGTGCTCAGGCCACTGGACAGGCCCTGTGTGAATGCAGCCCCTGCACAGAAACACGGAGGGAATCAGACCAGCAACCTCACATTCTCATCACCAAGCACATCATAGAGTTACCTGGTTTATTTGTCATAATACATGCACACTGTATGACTAAATTAGGTGTGAGGAGCTGCAACTTAATGCAAAACAACATTCTATACACATTTCCACAGAGAACCAAAATTCATATTTCTCTTACCAATAACCAGCCCATCGCCGAAGTTGTGCAGGCCGTCCCCCATCACCACCATCCAGGCAAGCGAAGCAATGCCGCCACCCCCCTGCAGATGGCTCATCCCGTGGGAGTGAGAGTGGGAGTGGGGATGGTGGTTCTGGGAGTGGTGGTGGTGCAGGATGTGGTGGTAGTCATGGTGATGGTGATGTTTGTCGTCAGCCTGTCCCACCGTGTCGTGGAAGTGGGAGTGGCATTTATTCTCACAGTCCTGCTCAGTGTAGCCCTGGGCAGAGAGTACCTGCACCGAGGGGGTGAGCATCACCTGCTCCTCCTCCGCCACACCAGCGGGGGCCGCCACCTCCACATCTGCACAGACACATCATGCACAGACCAAAGACTGTATAAAGAAGTGGACTGTATGATGTTCAACATGTATTAGAGTGGTACATTTCCTTCTGTAGAGAGAAACTTCTGAATGTCCCAGTGCAGATTAGACACGGTGAACCCTGACTGAATAGTACATGTGCATGTAGTGCACAGAGCAGTGTGTGAAAACCACCCAAGTGATCAGACAGCTCACCTTCATGGTTCTTGAGCAGGTCCTCCTTCAGAGCAACCTGCTCCTCTTTGTCCTGCAGCTGGGCCTTTTTCTGAGTCTGTTCACAAACAGTAAGTTTTAGTCGGGCTGTGACTTAATGTGATTTAATGTGATTTAATGTGGTTTAATGTTTGTCATGACCTTGTTCTTCTTGTCCTTGTATATCTTGCCGAGTGTCAGGAAGTGTTCGATGAGGAACATAAAGTAGACCCCTCCCAGAGCGGTCAGGCCCTTCCAGATCCCGTCCATGCTTTCGTCCCCATGGTCCCCGTGGTCTCCGTGGTCTCCATGGTCTCCATGGTGAAATTCATGTGAGTGGTGGTGTCCCACCAGGGACTAAACAGGAGGAACATTTTAGTTAAATAAAGCAGCACATGGGAACAGAGAAAATTGCTCATTGTTTCTGTCTGTGTGCTATATCAGACCTGAATTCTGATTCAATATGAAATTATAAATATCTCTACTCGAGCCTTTGAGTTAAGAACCATTGAAGGGAAGGCAGTTACTAAGAAGGCAGTTACTACTCAGTGACAAGTGAATCACAACATTGTAAGTTCATTTATTTGATGATAGGGACAGAGCATCTGTAACAGTTACAGTGTAACTATGCCAATTTCCATTTGTTGTTTTTTCAGCCCACTTCTATGTTTTGTCAGCCTCTGTAAGGCTCTGAGTGAGTGACAGCAGGATTTAAAAGGGCCCATATTAGGCTATTTTCTGATCTATGTTATCATGTGTTTCATTCACACATGTTTAAACACGCAGAGCCTGCATATTTAAGCTTATTAGGAGTTCTTCTTCCAAACAGAAAACACTCCACCTTTTGATGTCAGGTGGTAATACAGGAAGTGCTCCACAGTGTTATATACACCTTCACCCTCACACATCTCTATTGAACTAAAGGTAAAAACAGCCAACTTAACTTGAAAACTCATAAGGTGGAATAAACCAGGATTACTCAAACATGTGTGAATGAAACAAAACACAAACCCAGGTATGTTTTTGAGGAGGTAATACCATTATAACATGGCTAAAAGCTCACAAGAGTGTATTTTGCATAAGACCGTTGTAAAAGGCGTGCTCACATGAGGGATGAGGTGCAGGAAGGCGTCTCCACTGAGCGAGCCCACAGCCAGAGCCACCAGGAAGCTGAGCAGGAAGTTGAAGAAGACCTTGTCCATGAGTGGGATGAGGATCACTCCCAGCAGAGACGGAAGGCTGATTATGGTGATGGAGGTGAAGCCCCCCACCCACGCTGCACACACACACACACAAGGACAGTCAATACACAGGCTAGTGCTGCTGACATTATATTAGCATACTTTATCAGAGAAATATTAGATTTAAAATTCAATCTTAGTCACCTCGAAAAAGGTTGATAGAAGCAGATTTTGTCACTACGGGTGAATTACCAGCAATTGCACATTGATGTTTCTTGAATCATCAGAATAATACTTTTTATAGGGATGCACTGATCTGAAACTGACATCAGATTGCACTGATCCTGAAAAAAACTGCTGGATCACATATTGGCTTCTAAATATCGGTTCAGTTGATATCCTGGTTGGACAAATAAATAACTGTACTAAGACCATTTACTCATCGTAGTTGCCCAGTAGTTACTTGAAAGCTAAAGAACAGCTACGTAACACATTTGGATCAGTTATGTTTTGTCTCATTTTATTTTGAGTTACAGGAAATAAATGCTGTTGTCAGTCTTTGCTCTGGCATTGGCTGATTTCAGGAATCGTCAGATAGATAAAGCCACAGTATCGAAATCGGTATCGAACGGTACATCCCTATTTTTTTTTAGATAAATTATGTAACTACTACGGCGGGAACATTCACTGAGCAGGTGTACCTATGACGACGTTCCTGCTCTCTCCAGCAGAGGCATCACTGTGGTTTCATGGTGATGCCTGGTTCCGGTGCTATGGCGGACACACGCCCCTCGGTCCAGCTGGTCCAGCAGAGAGGGACACAGCAGACTGAAGTCCCTCTGCGTCAGCCCTCCCTCTAGGGTCAAACCGGTGAGAGACAAGAGGAGGGTGGAGGCGTTCAGACACTGTGGGAAAACACACGTGTAAAGAGATACACTATCACGTACTGGTTAAAATTTCACACTAAAGCCTACATCAGCACAACTCTATCTCTATACATCCCCTTTCAACAGTTTTCATCAAAAAAGGTGGAAAAAGTAGCCAGTTGCTGCATTAGTACTTTTAAAGACATGTTCAGGGGCAAGATTGATCATAATATAAATCACAATATGAATGAATACGACGCTCTTAGGAAATCAAAGTCTGCAATTTTTGAATCACCATAATTTCATCCACAACAATCTCCTGCATTATTATGCTTAAAAACTAGCCCTGTAGTTTAGATCTGTATAAATATGTTGTGAAATCTGATTTGTGTATTAGTTTGTCAGTTCAGATTACTTTTGATCAATTCTACTGGACATGTTTAAAATGAACTTTGAACATTAAAACATGAATCTAATCATAATTGCAATGGTTATCAGAAAATTCTATTCTATTATTTTTTCCAAAATAGTTTAGCCCTTCCATTTAAATAGGACTACTTCAAATTCTACACACGGGGGGGGGGGGGGGGAAATAAAGGGACAGAGAACACATTCTCAACAAGCTTCACTTGCACAGTGAACCTTAAAGGACTACTGTACAACAACTCACCTTATACTCCACACAACTGTAAAACAATTCACAACTCAACGAAAAACTACTGATCCAAGGCAGGCAGAGCCTTAACTGTTTCAAGCCAGATGAATAAGACACATCTCAAAGCCCCCGGCCCTTATGGGACCCAAGAAACACAAACAGAGATACATAGAAAAACAAAACAAATACAGAGTAAGATTATATTTTCAACCAAACATAAATAAACTTACACTTGAGAAGCTTTATACTAATGCCAAAAATGAAAATCTCAAATTGCATGAGAATTGATTGTCTGGAGTCAGTGGTGTGTATTTGCTTATCAAAAAAATGTGAACAGAGGAGTAGGTACTCAGTAGGTGGTCAAATATTTCATGGGTCTAACCCAGAATCCAGACCTGGAGCTACAGCGACACGTAAAGTAGACAAAGCTTCAGAGCTGCCTCCTGCTGCACCAGCCTGTGTATATTCTCATGTTTAAACACCAAACTGTTTTATATTGCTACATATTCATTTATTCATTGTTGATTAAACAAACGTTGACCAGAGGGATGACGCTTTGCAGCGACAACAGGTCATGGCCTGCCACTACTTACCATCTAAGTCTTAGTAGCTGCACATGCACTTTTCCCTTTTTCAAGTCGTCTTTGTAAAGTTGGTGTAAAGTGTTTTAATCTTACCTTACCAATCAGCCCCTCACGACAATTAACTTCATAGGCCATCACAAGTCACTCCCGAGCTCCTGGAGAGAACTTATTTCGAAAGATCGTGCGTATTTCTTGTCTTTCCCCTGCTAAAAAGTCTGGAAACACTCCGCTGACATCGCTGGTGTAGATTGTTCGACTGTTCAAACAATAAAAAGCGATTCCTGTGCACCGTTACTGCTTTGGTGTAAATTGGGGCTAAAAGAAAGAAGCAGTGACCCTGAGCTCCTGGCCTAAGACCTGGCCTACCTGTGAGCGTCTAGCGCTGGGTCCTCCTGCTCACTGTCGGCCCTCGTGTGGCTGGAGGAGCTTGTTCTGGCTGCGGGCGGCTGGCGGGCTCCTCTCGTTTCACCTCTGCGCACACCAGAGGTTGTGGTGCTGGCTGTGGTGCTTTCAGGGACCTTGTCTTCTCAAACGTCGTCTTTTCCCATTTTTGTCCCTGCCTCATTCAATAACTTCTTACTTTGGTCCTGAGCTTCATTATTGTGCTCATGGCTGTGGGTCGTCATGGCTATGGTCATGATTGTGGTCATCATGGTCATGGTGGTTATGGTCGTCGTGGCTGTGGTCGTGGTGACTGTGGTCGACGTGACTGTGGTTGTTGTGGCTGTGGTCGTCGTGGCTGTGGTCGTGGTCGTCGTGGCTGTGGTCGTGGTCATGGTCGTCGTGGCTGTGGTCGTGGTCATGGGTCGTCAGTGGCTGTGGTCATGGTCGTCGTGGCTGTGGTCATGGTCGTCGTGGCTGTGGTCGTGGTCATGGTCGTGGTGGCTGTGGTCGTGGTCGTCGTGGCTGTGGTCGTGGTCGTCGTGGCCTGTGGTCGTGGTCGTCGTGGCTGTGGTCGTGGTCGTGGTCGTCGTGGCTGTGGTCGTGGTCGTCGTGGCTGGGTCGTGGTCGTCGTGGCTGTGGTCGTGGTCGTCGTGGCTGTGGTCGTGGTCGTCGTGGCTGTGGTCGTGGTCGTGGTCGTGGTCGTCGTGGCTGTGGTCGTGGTCGTCGTGGCTGTGGTCGGGTCGGTCGTCGTGGCTGTGGTCGTGGCTGTGGTCGTGGTCGTCGTGGCTGTGGTCGTGGTCGTCGTGGCTGTGGTCGTGGTCGTCGTGGCTGTGTGGTCGTGGTCGTGGTCGTCGTGGCTGTGGTCGTGGTCGTCGTGACTGTGGTCGTGGCTGTGGTCGTGGTCGTCGTGGCTGTGGTCGTGGTCGTCGTGGCTGTGGTCGTGGTCGTCGTGGCTGTGGTCGTGGTCGTCGTGGCTATCCGGTTGTTGGTTCGGGTGATTGTGATGATCATGGTGATTATGGTGATGGTGTTTGTGGTTTGCCATGGTGATGGCGGCCTGGTTTCTCGTGGTGCTGCACTGTCACGGTCCTGATCTGGTCCAGACCGAGACTCCCGCAGCAGACGCTTGAATCCAGCCAGAGAGATGGAGCCATTCTCCCCGTATCTGCAACATTTCAGCACAATAAGCACATGGAAAAAGACAAATTAATGATACTGTGCAGCGGACGTCATCAACATTCTCTGGGTGTGTGATGCCAACTGTAGGCATGCTCTGTCTGAGGCTTTGTTAGACTTTAATCTGACCTTTATTTTAACACAATCTGACCAGAAAGAACTGATTTAGCTGGAACTACAAGAGATGGTGTTTACTGTTAAACAAGTCCCTCTCAAATAACATTACAGTCACAAGCTAGCTAGCATTAGCCAGCAGTTTTTCAGTTAGTCACTCTCACCTTTTTTGTTGAAAATCAGACACCTAAACAGGACCATAACAAGCTCCTGAAAATATGTTGTGTATGTGTATGCGTGAGGTCAAATATCACTAGCTGGGGTTCTTAACCTTTTCCGACCTCAAGGCCCAAATTCAAACATGTTCAAAGTGACCTTGTGCCCAATCTCATATTAAACGCATATTCAGAAGCAGACCTGTTGAAGATGGCCTCCAGGTGCTGTCTGTGGCTGAGCTCGCCTTGTGTTGGTCTCTCACAGCGGACAGTGAAGGCATCGTTTGTGGCGCCGCAGTCCGAGCTGCTGGACAGGTCAGCCGGAGCGCACGCCACCAAGAGCACCAGGGCCCAGTATCCATGCCACATGTCCTGTACAGCAGACAGAGGAGAGAGGAGAGAG